>OZ022305.1:4107108-5476144 GCA_963989215.1 Hedychridium roseum
GCGATTGAAACAATATCCCTAAGGAGTTTCGAACGATCACGGAGATTCTCGGGAATTCACGAGACTGTTATTCCGATGTAGACGTAATCTTTGAAATCCTCGATGAAAGTGGGGAAAAATTACAGAGAGCAACAGTTACTACTCTTTATATGACGCAACGTCTAATGATAGGGAAATGCCTTTCTCCCGATAATTGCTTTTTTTTCCAAATAATAGCATGGGTGGCTACAATCGAACGCCCCGCATATGCAAGATGAGAAATCATTCGAAGATCCAACGGAATTATCTAACGCAATACGTTAGCGAACGAGATAAATGCACGATGACGGTAATCGAATAGAAATGACTCTATGAATTGTCCCACGATACCTGAAAATAACATTAAACGATAATTATGATAACCTGATGAAACGGAGAGTTGGAGAAAAATGCACGGGTATGTTAAACCAATAGATTTTCATTTTACGATCGGACATGTAGCTGTTTAATGAAAACTGTTACGTAGGCTTGTTACAGGTTATTGCCATCGTAAAGTAGTAATCGTTAAATCAGATACCGAAAACGATCCCCGGATGGTCTTTCACTTTTCTGGAAATTTAATGAAAATTACAAGGAAGCTTTCCTCCTGCGTCCGAAGAATTCAATCTTCTCCGCGTAATGAGACCGTTACGTACGTACACATAGTTACGAGTGAAACCGGTGTTTCTATGTTTGTATCGCCAACAAGGAAGTCACATATTCGCACCAACATACACGAATATCACGGCGGAATTTATCCACGAGATTATGATTCGCCTGTATCCGACGCCAGAACTAAAACGTGAAAAGTGTGATAATAAAAGCCCGGGATATGGAAAACTTTGTTCGTACTTTGGAATCAATGATCGAACAAAGGATTTGCAATAATCCAGAATAAATTGTGCAACTAAAAAAATGTTCATCGCATAATCGAACGGACGAAGAACGATTTTTACGCAACAATTGAATTTTTCAAATCAACAGCTTTTCTTGCAAGCAGAAAAGGATAAGGATAAAATCTTTTTTCAAAAATGTCACAATATTTTAAGGATTTTTGAGAAACATCAGTTAATGGGATTAATTCTGGACACAGCGTCGAGTGTTCAGACACTTTTGGGGCGTGGAAAGCAGGTCGTTGGATATGAAAAAGTTTCTTAATCTAGCGCACAGAACGGGATAAGTGCGAACGTGTGTAAACGCATATCGGACCGTCGGACAATTAGGAAACGGAGGTGAGATCTTTCGACGTTAACGAGAGCATTGAGCAAAAGTTTGCAACTGATACTTGAACGAGGCAATTCGTCTTGAACATGAAGAAAAACACTAAAGAAACAATGAATGTACACGTTACGAATGATCCAATAAAAATTCAAGTATTTCTGGTAATTTCAAAATATAATGGTCCAATGGAAAATATAGAAATGTATCATAGAGTATATAATATACAAATTATATTCGCCTATTACTGAAATCTCAGTTTGCAGTTTAGCTTGTTAAGAAATTATTTTGCTCTCGCTGAAAGAAGATGTCTTGTCAAAAGGATGTAATACGAATTACAGAATGATTGATACTCTGTACATGAAGATCCACGTAAGATTCACGCACGTGTGAATATTACGTAAATTATAACAAGTGTTTTATAACATTTAGTTCCTCGTAGGAAAGGATGAGGAATAGAAATTTTCTTCAAACAGAGGTATTTAATTATTTACTCTCCAAGTACTCGAATCAGATTTAATATCTTCTAATGGTAGCAGGAATCACGAAATTGAAATATTAAATTTTGATAATAGTCGTGTCATTAGTAAGTAATAATTTTCTGGAGAAAACACTAAATTCCAATACTTGCAGAAAAATAATGACCATTGTATCATCATTATCTATACCCGCGATGATTTACTCGTAAAACAATTTTTTCGTCAAGTGCAAGAAAATTTTACAAGGAAAAAATTGTTGAGAGCTGGTACCTGGACGATGGTTTCATGGTATTAGAATAATTTTCGAGTAGGTGCGAATTTCGACGAGTTTTGGGCAAATTAAAGGCAAACACTTACCTTGCAAGGCAGAGCAATCCGGGAGAGAAATATGCAACGATTACAGGCCGGAAATATACGTTTCTACGGTTCTACGAGGATCTACTTACTCGTGAAACGTGACCGTGCTTCGTCAGGTTCGTGAAACTTACCTTGAATAATAGCGCTTTGAAAGAAGGTCCCCGTTGCAGGGAATTACAGTATCATAATTGTCCGGAGATCCGCGGAGGAAATCACACGCACACGCGCGGCCGACTTCGTCTTCGATTGGCAAAATCGACTTCACCGGTATTTTCTCATGAGAAAGGCGACCGTTACACAACCCCCCGTCCAGCAGGATCGTTTTACAAAATGGATCGACGCGCCGACGAGTGGAAACGAGAATGGACGGCAAGAGTCCCGGGCGAAGGCAGAATTCTCGTCGACGAGGGAATTAAAGGGGGTTGAATTTAACGAAGAAATTAATCGAGACAATTGGGACCGAGATTTTCCAGGGTTTTCGCCGTGAACCAGGGATGGATCTGAGCGACGAGGACTACGAGAGTCAGAGGGTGTGTGTTATCAGTGGCGAATCGAGAACGATCCGACTGGCTTCGGATAACGAACTGAACCGATCGACACACGCAGCTCGATCTGGTCGACGAACGCTCACGTGTCGGTGTTCCTGGAGAACTGACATCAAAAGCGTACACCATGCCCAACACTACATTTCCAGCGGTATGAGTGGCCGGAGAAGTGGGATGTTAACCGGATGCACAAGATCTACTCTCCATCTAAATAAATGCTACATAAGCCACCGTGCATCCTTTCGTCAAATTCTTACCAAGCTCCAATAAAACAAACTAACCATCCCCAGGCTTGCTCGATGCAAAAAGCAGAAATCATCATTCTATTCATTCTTCTACGGTTAATTTATTTACATTCATAAGTAAAGCAAGAGACGAGAAAAGTGAATGACACAAGATTGTAGAGAACGAAGATGAAGAAAGCTCCGTTAACGGGTAAACTGTTTTTGTCGATGCTGATATTAAGTGTGTGAGATATTAAGGATGATATTAACTATACATAAATGAGGTATGTATTTGGTGTGACATTAAGAAGAAAAGAAAATTTATTCCAAGGGTCAAGAACCCCTTATGGACAAAAAGGAGAAATACAATACATAGTAAACAGACTTAAGGAATAACAACTAAACAATAATAAACAGCTAAAAATAATATAAATAATATAAAAATAATGTAAAAGAAAAACAAAGTTAAAGTTTATTAAGGTACATCTGGCCAGAGCGTTAAAAGATTATGAGACTTCCTCTCTGTGTCTATTCGTTAATAAATTCTTCGTTACAGCATTTTCAGAGAATTATTTTCTTTTGCTGTTTGTCCGACACATCGGATAACGATCTTCCTTCCTGTTTCATTATTAACGGGTGATATTGAGTTTTGGTTTTGACGAAGATTTCTTGCAGAGACAGTCCGGTTTCTGGGTATCCCTGAAGTAGAAGTCCTAGTCGTTTCTCCCGCTCTTTTCAGTATCGCCGACTACCGCTACTCTCTGTTACGTCACGGTCAAGAAAGTGCCATAATTGCCGTTATACGAATGACTCTTTCTCTCCGCAGCTTTCCTCCGCAACTTTTCCTTCCCCCTCCCCCGATTCCACATCTTTCTCCCTGCTACGGCTTTTTCGTGCCACTGGCGTTTTCTAAGACCCGCCGAATGAACGTGCAGAGCCAGAACGTCACGTCCCCGAACGTTCGTAAATTCGCATTCGTTCGTCCCCATTCCCGTATTTCGCACAGGTCGTTGCTTTCCGTGGAAACACACGAGTTTCCTACGATTACGCTTGGAATGAACATCTCCGTTTCATTGACAATGAAGGGAAGATAGCAGGATCTAGACGCGAAACGTGAGTGATTCGCATTGAGAATGGTGAGATGAAAGTAAAAGAGCAAGAAAGGAATTGGAATACGGATTTCCCGCGGAACGTTGCGTCAGACGTTGATTTGGATTTTTTCCGATTCTTTTTCCTCGACTTTCTCCGCTAACTCACTGCTGTAGAAGTTCAGGAGTACTGGCGACCCCGACGCCGGGGTTTCGTCGAAAAAAGCGAATGGAGGACGCGGAGCGCGCTGCAATGCCGAGGGAAACGGAAGAGGGCCGTACTTTCCCGGTAGACGAAGGTCAAAGGTCAGCGCAACACCTCGGCCCTAATCCGCCAGGAAAATACGACCGTTTACCTCCCTTCTTTGCGCTGTTGCTGCTGCTGCTGCTGCTGGGTTTCACGTTCGTTCGACCGGCGAACCGGACTTGGGCCGAGGAATATGCAGAAATAACTATCGTCGAACACGTCCGGGAAGATTCGAGTTTGGCCAAACGTTACGTCATCGAAGCATCGTAAATCCTGAATCAGGTCGGGGTTCACGGTCGGCGGAATTTCGTTGGGCTATTGTCGCTAGGAAATTTATGCCAAACCTAGCGAATGTTCTCGACGAGTGACTATGAAATTAACTGAGGTTAAGAGACTGAAGTGATTAAAACTTGGTAAATCACGATGATGGGACGTACGAGTGTGACTCGTGGAATTCTTTTTAACATAGGCAATAAAACGGCAAACGGCAATATATAGTTTGACTTGGTAATAATCGTACGACCCGATCGATCCAGGAGCTTTGAATGTCGATACATTGTTTTTCTCTCGGCTGCATCACATTCCATCGTGAGAAAGGAAATGTTGACAATAACCTGCTTCATATTTACGCAATACGCAAAGTCGCAAAGAGACACAATGTACATACGCAAGTAATCGTTCGTCATTTTCACACAATTCGAAAGCATCAATCACGATTTCAAACGGAACACAACAGGAATATGAAGGAACAGTCCAAGCCGATGGAAATTTTCAGCGATAAATTTTAATGTGCTAGGTAACACATTGTTTTACGTGTAATGCTTTAGGATAGAAGACAAAGTTTATTGCATCAAAACGCATAGTTAATAACATGAAAAGTATAATAAAACAAAGGATGTTATTAATAGTTTCGTCGGAAGCACTCGTTCTTCATTAATAATTCATTATTCTTATGAGCGTGTAATTTAATATTAATAAGGAATAACAATGTGGATTATTGTAAAATAGATCACCGATAGCTGCGAGTCACAACCCGTACATATGTAAAGTAGTCAATGATTACCGCGTGTATGAAACAAGGGGAATGTGTTGATAAACAGGCAAAAAAAAAATATAACGTGTTTATACAGAGGAATAATTTAACGTCAAACATTCCACGAGTGTCAGTGTGGTAATATTTGTCATTGCACGTAACACCCTTTCTTACGGTACAAAATAATTCTGTACTTTTTCTACGAGAAACGTGTAAATAGCTGGACTTTTTTTATCGTAAATTCGCCGCTATTGCAAGGAAATTCACGTAGTTCTCACATTTCGGATGGCAGAAATGCTGTAAATGCATTTCCTTCACCCCTCCCCCCTCTTCGCCGGGCAAAACGAACGTCATTGACCTGCCCGACACACGCGCGGGTATTTACCTTCGGAAACAAATACCATTCCCCCTCCCCCTCTTACGGAGTAAAAAAGGAATGATCGATCAGTCGTGTCCGTTAGGAAGCTACATAAATATTTACGAACGTGCGGGATGAATAAAAGTGTCTCGCCCGGCTGGGTTTCGGTAATTCCTTACAAATTTGTCGTTTATTAAGCCGCGAAATTACGCTGACCTCGATTACGTGGGAGAAAAATTCATGGCTCTGTTTGTAACTTTCCTTTGTCGAGGTGAGTTTACCTGTGCCGGGAGTCAATCGGGTCGTTAAGCTTTGACTTGTTGACATTTCCCACTCTTTCCGCGGGCTCGCGGGTAAGCCTTGTGAAAAGTTGGCGAACCGGCGAGAAATCCTCAATGAGAGGCCGTCCGTCGCTGAATATCACGGAGTATTGCGTGGCCATCAATAAGGCCTTTAAAAAAAAGGTCCAGCCGGCACGGTGGGGACCTAGTTGCAAAATCGAAAGAAACGAGGATGGTGGACTCGTCGTGTCGGTCGTTGCTAAATACCTTCGCGACGATGCCCTTCTTCTTGCTCCAGGATAAACGCAGAAGCCGTAAGTTGCAACATCCGCTCAAACATTGCAGCTGTTTACCTACCTGCTCTTTGAGGATCTTCGATAGCCGCGGTTAAACACATCGACGCTTTTCTCAGCCAGGTAAACCAGCGATCGATCGATCGACCTGCCCAAATATCAATACGATGCTTTTCAACTCGGGTCTTCGAAAGTTCAGAAGCATTTTCACAGACAATTATCCAAACCGTCCTCTCGACGTTTACGTATTATCAACTTAACGGTGGAATCGATCTCCGATTAATCACATGTGCCGCGGTGAGTGTAAGCTTCCCAAAAGAAACGTCTACGTTAACGTTGCTGAACAACACTGAATTATTCACAATCGCGTTTCCATCGGTTTAATTTAAACGAGTAATTAACTTCCTGTCTTCCATGAGGTACTTCTCGAAATAACAAAACCAGTCGTGATCGTATTGAAAAAGGAAATCTTTTCGTTTTCCAATCTCCTTTATTTGGATTTTAAGGAAACGGGTTTTTTGTTCGGCGCAAAGTGGAAACTGTTATCTCAATCCTGTCTAGGCTTCCTCGAACCAATCCTATCTTTTTTTTCCTTTGTGCTACGCAATATCTTGACGACGCGCATTAATGAATTGTCACTTTGTCAACAGAGGATTCTTCCCACGTGCGACTTGTGATATACCACTTGGCACCTCTTGCACTTGACCCAAGAGTTACTGCTGGAATAACGTGACTGGCAGAAGACCAAACGTCTGCGAAACTCATCGCCATTCGTCGAAAGAAAGGAACAAAGATGTTTCGTCTGTCGATCGAATACCGAACAACGACATTTTCTTCCTAACTTCCTTCTCAGCCGGAAACCTTGAAAATTAGTGTTTACGGGGAGCTGCGCCGGTGGAAAAGCGGAAAAAGGATTACGATCGTCTTGCAATGAATGTCCTTGTTGTGCAATAAGGACACGAATGACCTTTCGCGTGCGATTCAACATCCGCTTCGGCCAATGGCGACATTTATAACGCCGTAGTTATATATTCTGATTTATACGATACCACAGGTATTTCCATGACGCTACAGAATCTTGTGCGTCCACACGTGTACGCAGATCGCCACTGACTTCAGGGGTATCTATTAATTCCAACGATCTGATTTACGAGGAACGGTATTTCCCAGGAAACAGACGGACAAGGAGGAAGGATTGCGCACAATGAGAACTGTCGATGCATATTTCTGCGATCTTTGACTCGTCGCCGTGAAAACAGAAGGAAACATAGCGCAGTCTTACTCCACACGCGTTATAGCTTCTGGCAATCAAGGACCAAACAATAAAAGCTTCATTATCGACGCTCGCCCCACTCTTTTCATGACAATTAAACAGTTTAATAATAGCATCCTGGCAAACCTCCCATTAAATGCTACGTACACTATAAAATCCTCAATTGCCGAGGATAAACGCATCCGGAAACAGCTTCTTAATCACACAAGTTCATAATAATGATTAGTGCGATGAAATTTTAATTCGGAATAATAAATCATTTTCTCACGTGAAATATCTTGGCAATAACATAAATTGAGGTGACATTTAAAAAAATTTGTTTCGCAAACACATATTCTGACAGCATTGTTAAATACACTTGTTTTTCTATGTAATTCACAATGATAAATAATTGTGTAGCGTGTCTAGAAATATCTTTCTGTTGACATCGATTTATAATACACTTAAAAACGTTTATTTTAGAAATAATGATCTGGTCAGTACAGTTAGAGTTATGATTGTCGGTAATTCAGAGTAATTTGTGAAAGTCATCGGAATTAGACGAACGATTTTTAGTGATGCTCGGTGTCAAGGAAAGTTGCCAGCTGGCAGGCGCAGTTTGATATTAATTTGTCCAGACGTAAGAAAAGAGCTTGAAATATTCAATAGCCACACGTGACTTCGTACCTCGTAAACATTCATATCTAATGCACATTTTTACCGTTTTTACTGTACCCTGTCTTACCGTATTCATTACATTTTCTTATCAGTCCTTTACAGACACAAAAAGTCGTATCAATACGTCCGAAAAAAAAAAGATTACGTTCATGAAAAACTCATACTTACATAATTTCCGCCAAGTTGTAGGACCGGCCAACACTTATTGAAATATTATCCGATTGGTCCCATCGACGTCGACCGTTTAGTAATCATAATTATACTCACGAGGGGAGGATAGGAACGGTGTCTCTTTAATGTATGTACATATTGACATTTGCATATACATCAAATTGGCACATTGAAGAAGTTTTCTTATTTTTCCGGCGTCATTCAGCAGTACAGGAAGAAAAACTGGATCAGCGTCAGGGTAATACGTTTTTTGTTTATTCACGCGTACGACGGAGTTCCTCGTAAAGAGCGTATTCTTCTGTGGCAATTGAGTTTTTCTAATCTAAAACTTAATGAGGGTCTCCTTGCGGGGCTTGGAAGGTCCAGATTTTACGTAATGCTAAATTAATCACACTTCGTTTATGTGCAGGTGTAAAAACCCAACGATCATAGCAATCGAATTCCCGGCCAATTAAACGTACTCCAATGGACATAATTATTTACTAATGTGTACTACGTCGATATACGCATCGATTTTAAATGCTATCCGCTCGAAATGACGTATTTCGTCAACGCAGTAATTAAATTGACTCTTAGTTTCTCGACGAATGCAGTGAAATTCTCCGGTGAAAAATTTCGTTGGACCTCTGGGAAATTCCGTTAGTAATAAACTGAAATTAGCATATTCATTGCGACAGAATAAAAACATAAACGGGGATTCAGTTGCAGACGGAGTTTTGACATATAAATGTTCCTCAGGATAAATGTTCCTCGAAATTAGGCATTTTTTTTCCACGTGTCGCAGGAACAACGCAGAAATGATCGAAAATCGTTCGTGTCACCCCTTATAATGGAGCAAAATTTATAGTCGGACACTTTTTCTCCTGTGCACGTTCGAAGAAAAAGTGTTATGCATCGTATACTAATAAGAACGTCATTTCCTTTTTTAGCGTGATTTTTTCGTCGTTTGTTTTATCGCTAATCGACTGAGATCATTCGATAAAATGGCATACACGTGGGGACACCGCAGTCATAGTTAAAGGA
This sequence comes from Hedychridium roseum, assembly GCA_963989215.1. Taxonomy (NCBI): domain Eukaryota; kingdom Metazoa; phylum Arthropoda; class Insecta; order Hymenoptera; family Chrysididae; genus Hedychridium; species Hedychridium roseum. The sequence continues at coordinate 4,116,374 of OZ022305.1, forward strand.
ATATTTATATCCCCCGAAATGAAGAAAAAGGAAGCGTAGGGCCGTTGTTACGCAATAACGTAAAAATGTCGGTATTTCTAATAACTCGTGGTACACAAGGCAAAAACAAGACGCGATATCGCCACGAATTCTGGGTATTCCTATCGAAATTTAAAGTCCCTATTACTTAATCGCGGTAATTTACCGGCATATTATCTCCTCAGCATCTAAGTATTATGTTACAGAAATCTTTGGTTGCACGATCGTGTGAATTTTGGGTCATGACATACATAGCACAAGAGGGTTTTATATTTTATATAAGATGCAACGTCATGGCAGTGCAATAATTCTATTTCGTGTTGCTTTTGATTTCTCGTCAAACGATTGAAATTGAGAAACACGTATCCTTTCTGCTTCTCAGAGAATCCATTATACCGCGTGAAACCGTGTAAAGTTTTAACGATGATTTCGCAACTAGAAATTCGGTTGTTACGGAAAATCGTGTCTTACGACAGCCGGGCAGCGACACGTAAAAAGTGGACAAATTTCAAGGGCAACGAGCTAGAGCCACACATATGCTTGTAAACTCGGCGAAGTGCTAAATGAAGGTGTCGGAAGAGAAGATTCGAGTAGGATTATGATTCGTGAATCTTACTCGACAAAAATTTCGAACGACGATATCGGGCAAAAGTATTTCGCGGAACTTTACACGAAGATGTAGGCCGAGAAAATTCGAAGATTGCTGATTTTTCGGCGATATTCCAGACGATTGTGTCGAGAGAAAAAATTCCAACAGCACAATAATTCGCGTGTTTTGCTCGATGAGCGATGCTCTAATCCGTACGTGAAGCCGATGTAACGCCGTAAAAGTTTTATGCGTGAGGAATGAGACGCAGTTCGGCCGGGCAAATGAAACAGAAACACATGCAACAGGTGCAATTGCCATGCGTTGTGGCGCATTTTGCGGTAGGTCACGAATTCCTTTATTTTTCCGCGGCTCGTCATTTTGCGGAATCGCAAATGTCCGCTGCGCAGGAACATTAAACAAAACTGCGGCGCGCGCGATTATGGAGAAAAGTCCTTGCAACGATGGAGAACTCCGAGCGTCAGATCAACGTGAGCAGATTGAAGATCGTCGTGTTTACCAGGATGTATCGCGTCGTCCAGACTCATTCGGTTTCATTATCTCTCGCTTCTCATCGCTTACCTACAACCCCGATAATTCCCTTCTCTCGGCCACTTTCGAAGTAACCGCTTTATTTCCGTCGCCGGACGTAAGAACCTTAAAACGATCGTTCTAATCAACGTGCCATCGTATGACGTCACGAGAGTCACAACAGTAATCATCCTTAATCACTATAATCTATGAGCAGGAGGGTTCAATGACTTTTAACCGGTTTCACGTCACTTCCGACAACAATATTCCACTGATCTTCCGGGTTTTTTCATTCCAATTTTACACCTTTTCTGACCTTCTCTACCCCTGACCTTTTCTCGATCGATCTCCTGTCGATCTTTGTGTTGACGTAAAAATGTAAAATATGATTTACTGAAAAAAATGATAAATGCAGTATGGGCTAGAAAATGTTTTCCACGCTGCTACGTAGTTTGCCGAGTATGATCTCTCAGAATGACCTCTCTAATGTCAATGAATGTGATCTTAAACGTCTTATGCGGTGAGAAATGAAAAACAGGCAGGTCTTTGGGTCATACCATAGAATACTTCGTGAAGTTGAATTATGCAACATTCTATTACCATCCATATTAAAGAGAAATTATATATCACGCAATTACCATAGGACAAAAGTCACTCGAAACGTAAATATCAATTTTCCGTGAAACCATTTGAAAAATAAGCAACAATAATCTTTCACGCACGATTATTCTATTCATTTAATCAACCGATTCACTTCGCGACTTACGTTTGTTTGCACGTCTTTAGCTATACTAAAATTTAGGCATCAATTTCTCAGGAAATTCTCAAAAATATAAATAGAAAGATAATCTTACGCGCAAGGTCATTGGATTCATTTAATTATCCGATTTACCGTGAGACTAGTGTTTATTTACACGTCTTTAAGTATCACTGTTCATGAGCGAAATCATGAATAGCGTATGGTACATAAGTGCTTTTATACGTATTATTACTATGTACGCATAACTTCTGAGTAGCGGACGCATGCAAACATGGCCGTCTATCGTGATTATCGACGTACTATCCTGAATACAACCGGAAACCAACACGCGAGCTTAATCGACAGCGCGTTAACTCATTTTATCCGAAAAATGATGTAACTCCGGGACATTTGTCTATGCTGCTACGAGTTTCGTTCATGTATTATGAAATATCATTTCGAGCCAATGATCTCAAGGTTCACCGGTTCTCCGCGTAGTATACGCGTGGAATTAATTTCATATGGCTTTTTTTATACGTGCGCTCTACGGCGTGAGACACACATAAGAATCAACTAACGCGTGTTTTCCAGGGACTCGTGGCCGAATACAAATTGCATCAGTCACGAAACATTCGAGGCCCTTTTTCTCCAGGTTCTACATTAATTAATACAATAGCTGTACCGTCATTATTATTTACTGCAACGTTGTTCCGTACGAACAAGCAAAGAAGCAAAGAAGACGTCATGATCTTTTTCGGAGGGACGAGAAAACAGCGAATTTTCAAGGAAATGTACCTCTGTTTTTCCCATTTCCCGTGCGTAACTGTACGAGCGATCGTCACGTCTCCTGACGCACAGTCCGTTGCCAAACGGGCGAAAAAATAAGACAGTAATTGTTGTTATTGAGCACTACTCCTTAGCGCCTTCCTTGCGCGGAAAACAGACTGCCGTAGTTTCTGGTTCTACGTTACCGACGTAAAATTAAGAGTAGCCGGATAATAGAACAGCGCAAACAGCTTGCCGCGATCAGTGAAACAATAACACATTACGATGGGGAGTCGTTCGATTGTTTTGCCTTAGTGGAATATTTCAGGTGCGACTGGAAAAACTTGGTCGGACGACATAAGAAATCGGGGAAACCCTCAGGCGGAGAACTGGTTTCGACGCGGCATACGTGATACATTTTTTCTACCGGCGAGAACTTTTGCGCTGGAATATCCGCAAGTTACGCGTTTGCAAGGATTCTCGGATCTCGAGTAGAAACGTGCGTAAAAGGATGAATGGCGGGAAATAACGGCAAACGGCGGACGATCGTCATTGAGAAGAAAATCGTAAATTCGGGAAATAGAGGAATTACTATTTTAGCTAGTGGGAAAAGCTGTTGGACAAAAGATTAGCGATAACGATGAAACAAATGATGGCAAAAAATTGTTTGTATATATCTGACGAGCCCATGAGTTTGAAAAAAAAAACAAAAAACAAACATTCAATACCCTGTAGGAAAGTTGTCAAACGTGAAGACAATATAATTGACCTGTCTGGCCATTAAAATGAGCATTCTACTTTATCTGCCGAGGAAGCCAGTAGACGAAATTTTATTTGCTGACCGCCGTAAGATATAGATGAATTTTCGGGAATTCCTCGGCTATTTTTAGGAGTGTTCGTCAAGATTAAGGTGAATTCTCGTTTCCCGTCTTTATCAGAGTTTTCGAAGCAGACTTGTGCAATAGTGTGTAACCGAGGGTCGTCGTAATTACATTGCGTTGTGCGAATACACCTGTAGTAAATCATGGCGAAGCTAGCAGCATTGAAACGAGTGTCGCCCGAGGAAAAATTGGGGAATCGGTGGCCAGATGAAAGAAGGCCTTGAAAATCTTGCTTCCGAAGCGAACGTGCAAGCCTGCGCGTACCACGGAGAATGAAAACCATTCGAGAACACACCTAATAGAAAATTTCATGAAACGCCAGACACGTTTTCCCGAGCGTTAAAGTCTTAGCGGCGAAGAAATCAGGAAAAATTGTCACCCATAAAACATCGGTTGGCCGACGTTTGTCCATCGTTTTGATTAATATTTTTATAGTAACAATAAAGCGATAAACAATTCCTGGAAGTTAATAAAAAGAGCCATGCGCATTTGAAATTATTTTCAACTTGTTATGAAGTTTTTAATAACGAGTTCATATTAATTACAGTGTTTACTAAGATTGTGATTGGAAGGTAATGCGGTGAGATATTTTGCACATATTTCCGGGATTGTTTACAAGTCATTCGAAGTACATACACGTCTTTCCATTTCTACTTTGTCGTGTCATTCTAGTGACGTCGAAATTGTCTTGTGCGTCGGCAGACTGTGCGAAAAGTAAAACAGGTGTCAGTTTGTGCAACGCAAGAAGAACCAATTTATCAGAATCTCTGACGCAACATAGGTACGTTATAAACATTAACCCCGGCCAATGATAATTGGATTCTCAGAAAAAGCACGGCATTCTCCAAGGAAAATCTTATTAGTATCGAAATAAACTCTGTATACCAACGATGTAATAGGTAGGCAAGGGTTCATCACGCGAAAAACACTGGATTATACAGTTTTTTCCCTCCTGACGCATTACCGCCAGCTAAACGATCTTCTACACTGTGACAGGGCAAATTAAGGATTCTCCTGAACAACAACGATACCGAAAACGAACAAAAATGGGACTGACGGAGAATGATTAGAAGTGAGAAAATTCGATCAGTCAACTCTACCTGGAAGCACAGAAAATACTCGTCAAAAGATTTTTCCGTCACTCACGTCGAAACCGTCGAATTTTATCTTCTTTTTCGAAACTGTCAAATGGCCGATTTTCAAAAATCTCGACAGCTTTCTTATCTCCGCGCCTTAATGTATTCGTTCTCTTTCCCCTCGAACTTTTATCCAAATGGTCCGGAGATGCGAATATACGCGGAATTCATTAAACGAGATCTTTTGACTTTCGACCGTCGATCGACGATTCTAGTCGACTTTGATCCCAGGTGCTGTTCTCCAAAGCTTCCATGAATTCCATTTTAAACGTCCTCTGCTTGGCTTTCTTCGCTATTTCTTCCCTTCTTGTCCTCGGTTTCCTGTCGAAACCTTTCACTCCTCTGCCCTCACCGTCGGCCTGTCAATAACTCTTGTCCTCGGGATTTCATTTTCTATCCATCGTCAAGGTCGTCCATTAATATGTCCCCCGGTATTTCGCCTCTGCCTCGCTCCGGCCGGTGGATTTATCGTCTCGCGATCTTCTCGAGCTTTGCGAAAATCTAGTCGATCGTTTTTTAACGTACGATCCGTTTTCGAGGTCGTCTCATCCGTCCGGTGCTTCTCGTTTCTCAATGAAACAATCCCACTCGAAATCCTTACACGAAAAAAACCAATTCTTGAGTTTCGGTCTTTTTGCCGGCCCGGGAGGAAGGTAGATGTTTGGAGAAAAATTGTGCAAATCGAATTCCCGTTGTATCGCGAGCACGTGTCCCCCGGGATCAATCCCTATCGGTTCACTACTTTAACGTGTACGTGTTCGACCTTCCGGCGGACAGGTGCGGGGCCGTAAGGCCTGTCGCAAAGGTCCGGAGGATCTGTCTTTCGACAGCGCGAACGAGCGACGTCGTCGTGACAAAGTCTGGCTTTTTCTGGGGAGAGGACCTTGAGTAAGGATGGTAGACGCGGGGTGACGGGCTTCCGATGGTCCTCGGGCCCCCCCGTGAACGTCCTAAGCTCGGAACGTCCCCACCCTCGCGGGCCCCGTCCGTCTCCTGGACCCCACTTACCTTTAACCAATACTTAAGCCAGCGGCGAGCCGCGCGACGGATTATTCACGCAGCATCGGCCGTTGGACCCGTACACAATATATCGAACCCCGTCTGGATTGTCGCAATTAACTGCCGCGATCGCCGTGGAAAACATCGAGGAAAACACCGCAAGCGGTACATGAGTGGGGCCTGTGCGCCGGGTGTGTTTGTCCGGAAACAGGGATCTGTGCCGACAGCAAAAGACCGGCTTTTCCACGGGCTCACGTGTGCCCGTCGGCAGAGCGAAGGGCAGCCACAGTAACCGTCCAGCAGCCGCGTCAATACGTTCAAACGGACCCACGGAGAACGGGACCAGCCCGAAATACAGTGAACGTGAATCTCCGCACGGCGAGGTACCGTCTCTCGACAACAGTTCCCCGTGTCCAGCCTCCAAAGAGACGTTCACCGGACTCCTGCTGTTCTCGTCTCCGGCTTGTAACCCGGTCCACCGGAATTCGCGAAATCCAGTGACGCAGAAGGGACTCTTTTCCTTGGCGAAGACTCTTTTTCTTGGCCGATCCGAACGCTAGTACGAAGATAATCGAACCGTCCGACCAATCTCTCTATTTCTTCGTCTCGACGACGACACCCGCCGGAGTTTAAGTTGCGTAGAAGTGAAGTGCCGCGGTTGTCTTTCCCAAGGGACCCTACAGACCTCAAGGTAAGACGAAACAAACGTCGCAGGGAACTGTCAGCGGTAAATCGATGAATATTCAATAACAGCTTGGCGATCGTCGAACGCCCACTTTTGAGAAAATCAAAGACGTTTCGGAGTTTCTAGCCAAACTGGGCCAGGGGAGAACGGTTCTCCGTAGTCCCAGAATTTTAAGTGCTCGTGGAAATATCGACGAAAATTTCCAACGTGACACTAATGAGATCGATTGATCGATCGACCATCATCGACGATTCTCAACGACCAGTCCTTTATAATTACGATCGATATTCTCGGCTTCGGTTAACTGCATTTCACACTAGCATTTCGACCGTCTTAATAAGTCAATGAAGTCATATCGAATTAACGCAGAAATCATGCGTGACGAATCGTGCGTAACGTTGGTTCCTTTTTTTATTTTTTATCGTCGATCCTCCTTATTTGCACCGTCCGTAACTCCGTTTCGTCGTACCTCGCATCGATCGACGCAATTTTTCGCGAGATTTCGCGGTTCTCGCCGGAGGAATTGCCAATTGGAAACCCAACTGGTGGAAAGCTTGCTTCGCGTGGACTTAAGTTTGGACCTGCTCGAGTCACGGTTGCAGGATTTTAATACAGAACCGTAGAGCGCTCGGCGATTTCTCGAGCTCGCTGACCTTCGTTTGGCGGAAACGCTTTTGCAATCGACGCGCGGATAATGGAATCGCACGTCGCTTACGCCAATCACGCGAAATACCAATTCTCCACTTGCCCGCCGCGTAATTGGTAATTGCCGTAATGCAAAGGTGCGACGCACTTTTCCCACTGGAACGACGGGAAAACGTCATCCCTGGGGGCAGATTTTTCCGGCAAATCCTTGAGCTTTTCCTCCACGAGCGCCGAATGTCCATTCAAAGAAAGGAATTACTCGTTTGACCTCGTTATCGAACCTTTCCTCGATCCACGGGTTTTGTTCTCGTCGCGTTACAAAGTGAAACGTCAATGGACGACACTTGGCTGTATCCTCCATTTTTTGTTGTTGTCTGCCGCGCCTACGTTATGTCGGCTAGAGGGGAAAAACCGTAGAGCCGCGCGAACAAGTGCCATAAAAATTCGTCCCGTAGGAAATAACAGCCGCGCCGAAGTGGACCAGTAATTTCCTGCTGAAATCGTGACGACAGTCCCGCGATATAAGTGTGCCGGCTGCATACGGTATCGAACAATTTGCACTACTTTACAAGACCCAGAAGAAAGGAAAGCGATATAATGCCACCCCGCACAGTGAATTGTCAATCCATATACTCCCGATTTTAATCAAACACGATATAACTTTCCGTTGAGGCACATTTTCTCCCATATTTCTCCTTCGGAATGATGCACAGAATTGTTTCCATTACTTTTGAACTCTCTGTACGCAAAAAAAATTGATGGGTAAAAGGACTTGTGGCAAAATTCTGGTAAAGAATGTGTATTGACTGTCGATAAAATGTTGATAAGGGGTTGCAGGGGGGGTATTTGTTTTGCCTGGATATGTTAGACCCCGCGGTAAACTATCCGGCTGAATGTAAACCCCGCATGAAACGCGCCTCGTTACACAATACCTCTCTCGGCGAAACCCGTCGTGATATTTAGCACAAGGTCGTTGGGCTGTTTTCGAGCGAATTTCTCAATGAACCCTCGTTCCCTCGCGCGAAAAGGACAACGATCGACAAGGAAAAACTCCCCCGAGGGGTTGACATTCGAGCGAGGACCTTACCATTCTATTCTTCGAAATAACGAGAAAGATTTTGTGCCGCTAGAAAGCTTAACGATTGAGGATAAACTATCCCCAAAGTCGTCGAACACGGCGGAACAATCTTCAGGCTCGGAAGGCAGAAAATTAATGGAATTTTGCTAAACCTTGATCAGCCGTTAAAAGTCGAACGGTGAAGTATGAAAGAGGGACAAAGGTGAAATATCATAAATGGGATAATTAATAGTTCCCTATGACGCGTATGAAAGTGGAAAACGTTTATTATATCCCGGCGCAAACTGGTTTTTATGAAAACCAAGAACCGAAAATAAGAAGAGTCGAAGGTGTTCCTGAACAGTGCTTTACGCAGATGAATTGACTAATCTTTGGACAGGTACTTTAAACGATTTCAAGGGAAAAAATGCAGCTGCGTGCGAACCGCAGCAAACAACTTTAATGATGTACGGATCCGCGAAAGTGCAAAACATCGAAAAAAGGATACTCAGTGAAGAAAGAGCTGAAGAAACGTCGGACAAGTAGCTAGAAAGTTGAGAAGGTCAGTGTGATGCACGTGTCATCCTCTCAGCTGCATTCTTTGCTCCCACGACCTGTCGATCCTGCGTCAATCATCCTCGGAAATCGTTTGAATAAAAGTCACGTAAATCAGTAGTAAAATGAAGTCGGTTATTAGAGATGCGATCGATTCAGCTCTAATGGTTGATCATTAGACGATTAAATCCTCTATTGACATTAACATTCAGATTTTTCCAATGAGGCAAGTCCGTGAGGTCATAGGAATGTACATTTGCATTATTTATGTAGTACACAGGAAAAACAAACGTACCTGCTCCACTTTACGAAAGTAAAAACAAAGCCGACATCCATTCTTCCACGTGAGTTTATGACAGAAAGTTTGTTCATCGTGTCGTAAATTCCACGGCGCATCTTTAAGTACCGATCACTGTACGAAAGTATTATTGAAGAAGAGAGAATTTGCCACACAATTAACCCATTATTGCTGTCAGTCCTACATTAGGCAAGAGTAATTTATTTACCGAGGTCATAGTCAAACACAAAGACTTGACGAGACTTCGTAAAACATTCGTGGAATTAATTAGACGCAGAGAAAAATAAGATAATCGTGAAGAATATCTCGAGAATTTTGAGGATCCGAATGCGAAAGATATAATGCGCGTACGCGGAGAGTAAATTGCTGTCCAAAGGTTCAAAGGGAAATAACTGGTTTTGACTTCGAGGAATACGTAGCAGTAAACAGAACCTCAGAGTTCATTGTACATTACAGCGATTTTGAACTTGCCAAACGACTCGCCGTATGATCTAATCGTCTCGTTAAACGTTTTATGACTCAGTATTTACTAAATATTCGCCGGCAGAAGCCGCTCCGTCGCAAATGATTAATCAGTTTCCGCTGAAATGAATTTATCACGTCGTTTGATCTTAAACGTTACATGGTAGCCTGTCAATTATCTACATCGTAGGTCGTACGAGTTAATCGTTTGATCCGTGACAAATTGTCGCTACACGTGCGAATTCATGAGACGGAAAAGGTAAGGAAAATTATCGGACGACCGTGATAGGTAGAAAATTACGTGGATCAGGAGGAAATTCTTTTTATTATGTTACAAACTTCGCGAAACAACAAACAGATACGCGATAACCGCACGTGAAATCGTCGAATTTTGCGAAAATATCAGAAGCTAATAATTGCGGGATGATAATGAGCCGGTGAATAGGAAAAACCGTGGCGAGAAAACACTTGGAACGAGTGGATCGAGGCCAACGGTCGACAGATCCGCGCGGAAACGCTCGATCGTCAAGTAGATGCGGTAGATCCTTGGAGAACGTCGGGCAAAACGAAATATCAGAAGGTCAATGTCACGAATTCAATTTCTCCGACGATCGACTTCTCCGTCGCCGTCGATGACCTCATTCCAAAAAAAAAAAAGAGAGACAGTAAGATTAAGCCACTCTAACTAATAAAACTGGCGATAATTTAAGCAGTTCCGAAAACCTTGAACCATCGGTATTCGTGTAACATTATCTAACGTAGGATTATGGAAATCCTTCCCAAGGTATTAACTTTCTTTCGCAATCCAACGGACAGATATTTCGAATTGCCCGCGGGATTCACGCGGTACACGAATTTCCCGTGAACTTTGAACACGGCCCACTATCGCCGAGGGGAAAAAAACCAAAGTATCGAAAGTAAAAGCAACGAAAGGGAAACGACGAAAGTCGAAAATTCCAGGCTCACGAAGTTTTCCCATCTCGGCAAGGGTAACGTTGAATTTTTAAGCATTACGTTGACTCACTCATTCCTATTTTTTACGGTTTATGGAACAAGACATGAGAAGAATGACCTTTGCATGCACGTTATCATAGTGATGCAGGAAACGAATCTCGGTACGTAATACGAATATTTTTCAACGGAACAGAAGAATTACTGAGCGATTTTTGTTTAAATCACCGTGACGGTTAAAATTGAATAGGATTCTTCTGAATTTCTCACACGTTCCGAGCGTCAGGAGAATATAGGAAAAAGTGAGATCCTGTACTTCTTTGACCTGACATGTTTCGTCGTATCCAATCCGTAAATCACTGACCGAGCGGAATGGCACGACAGAAATTGTACATATCTCTATGTATATGGCATTCATTTGCGTAAAACGTCGGTCGGTCGGATTACCAAGCGAGCTGCCTTCAAAAGAGGACAAATGTCCTACGAAAGTTTCAACAGCCCGTTCGGAAATTCATTTTCTGCGCAGAGGCAGAATGCAGTAACCGCGCGACGAGGGGGAATTCTTAGTTTCTTAACAAAAAAAAACCTCAAACAACGCTGTCGCTGAAATCAACGAAGAAACTGTATAAACAAAAGAACTTTGTACAAATAGCGCGAGCAAAACTTTTCCCCACGGGATATTAGTGTACCTTGTTTCCGGGAATTAGCGAATGATTCGAATTAGCCGCGACGAAAGATTGGGTAAAGATTTTCCCCGTGTCTCAATGTCATCGATATAATGTGAACGAGCAAAAACTGTCTGGCAAATAGAACCCCATCGCGTTGTCACTTGAAAGTACCGCGGGGATCAGGCGTAGTGCCGAAGAAAAACTCGATGAAAGACGTGAAACGATAAATGCACGCGCACGAGACACGTGCAGATTACGAGCGCGCGTGCGTATTCCTTTTTCCGAGTTTCTGTATCGGCCGTTTTGCCGCACGATCGCTCGAAGGTCTCGCGGAACTGCATTTCAGGCGCAGTCATTCATAAAATTGACGCCGATGGCCGTAATTTAACTGCAATCATCGACGATCTTTATTTTCCCCTTTCGCTCGAGCCACGCGGGAAACGCAGGAATTATTATTACGAACGTCTGATATTGCGGCAAACCAATGTATCAGCCTGAATTTCGAGGCACGCATTTGTCCGGCCAATCGTCGGCCTTTACTACTTCGCGCGACAAGACCAACCAAGCGAATGTCAGGCAACCTTGTCGGCACTGGCCAGTATGAAATACGACTCGTTAAAAATACGAGTTCCGTATCTTTCGCAAAATGACAGACGAGAAAATTTTACTTTCACTGCCATACTTGGTGGAATATTTTCTGTTTCATTAATGATCCAATAAATTTCATTCCAAAATGGATGATAATGTTTGTCAAAAAAAAAAAGACAGTTTCTGCAAAGAAACCATTGGATTAACGAGAGCTGAAAGTGTATTCTATATACATATATGCATAAGAAGTTATTTTACGCGATATCCCGGAGATTTGTACTAGATGGGCGTCATAGAAAGCAGGTTCCGTTCCCTTGGCAGATTTCAAGGAATTTGAAAGTAAAACCTTAAACAGGAAAGACCGAGAGAACGAGGAGACGAAAGGAAGAAAGCGATATGCGCGATGAGAGACTGATTATTCAGTCGATGCTGAATATTAATGACTACGATAAATTGGCAAAACGTCGGCAACATTGATGAACCGAACAGAGATATCATAAAACTCTTCGCCGTCCGCTCGAGTGAATTTCGTTGAAACTCGGAAGCTAGTAAAAATCACGTGCGAACGTCCGTCCCGAAAAATATGTTTCATTCATAATACGGTTTCGAAAGTATTTGAATTGCAGAGGAGCCGGGACAAGAAAAAAGGAAAGGTCCGCGGGGAGGTCAGGATGATTGTTGGAACGGTCGTTGTCCTTCGAATGCCTCGAATTAGAGTCCGCGGGAATCGTGATTAGCGGTGCAACGAAGTGATTAACGAAAAAGACAGGTCTGGCGGCCAGGCCGGAAAGGCCCTGAGCAAGATGAGGAACAACGTCGATATGGTGACTGGTTTACAGCTGGAACTTAAGCGCCGTGCCAGTGAGGATTAGTGATTAAATCGTAGACGACCGTGGACACTCGGCCCACTTACCCACTAACTCAACGAGAGTCATCCGCACGCCGCTCTGACGGCACCGAATACACATACTTCCGTCTGCAAAGTAAATCCCTCCCTCCCCCTTCCTTCTGGACGTCAGACGATGTCCCATTATAGTCAGTCGGAGAATTGACCTGGAATTCGCATAATGCCCTTTTACCCCGATTCCATAAGGTTTCTCCTTGGTCACCTGTTCTCCTGTCTTCAAACGTCGCGCGTAATAATTGGAACTTTTCCCCAGCAAATATCTTCGTATACTTTCTGTTTATTAATAATAATGACGTTTTAATCCTGCTCTACTGAGAAACGTATGAGTCCTTGTTATTGCATATCCTTTGAGGAATTCTGTATCTCCCATGTGTATGTGTTCTTCTTTTCTCGTTCGATGCCAATTTTCCTGCTGCTGCCTCTGTTTTTCTGCAGATTTTTCCGTTCTCTAGTAACGTGTCCTTGAATGCGATTTTATTGAGAAATGTTACTTGTCCTTTTCTTTCGCTGCAATGCAGTCCTGTCGCGTATTTTCCTTCTGCTTCGATCGTTCCTCTTTTCTCTTTCGGTAGAATTTTTCCCTAGGCTGTCCTTGCTTTCCTCGATGTTTCTGTGGCTCTTGCTTCCTCTTCCGCCGGTCTCATCCTCCCGTCCGCTGTCTCTCCCTGACACGGAACTTTCTCTGTAACGAGTACCGTTCATCTGCCATCCGTGCCAATGCGGGAGGCAGGATCGGATACACACACGAGCCACTCGTACCGGCCGGTCAAGAACGAACGGATCGAGGCTACGCGGTTTCCTATTATTCCCCGCGTCCCCACGAAAATTCCACGTTCTTACTTTCGCGCGAAACAGGTACCATTAGCCCGGCAAACAAGGAGGAATCTTGTCGCGCGAAAATACAACTCCATCGGCCGGAGAATACGGAAAAATTGCATTCCTCCGATACGTCCGAGGCTCGGTATTTCTCTCGAAATTCCCCCCTCGAACTTTCGATTCCCCCAATTTCCCTCGAAATCGACGACGCTCGCATATCTTTGCACGGTTTGCCCGTCGAACACGGCGTATAATTCCTGCAACCTTACTGCCCGAGGCGCGTACTTAGCGATGCAAATTGCAAGTGGGAATTTCTCGTAAGGACGATGCGAAGATACCCAATGAAACTCTCTGTGCGTTGACCCAGAAATGAAACATAATTCGTTTGATTTACCGCGACGATTAACTTCTCGCGCCGATAATTCTTTGTCGCCGGGCCCCATTATTTGGGCTTTATTGCCGGCCACTTAGCAGCCCGGTACAAAGGCAAAACCACCGGTAGAGAATGTCAATGATAAATTCATCGGCATAAAACATTAATCGCCATTTTCTGCGAGCATCCTTCCCCACGAAGAAGCATTATTCTACTGAGATTTCTTGTACCCAGCGGCAAAACGCCGAGAAACTGGCACGCGAAAGGCAATACCCAGAATGAGCGAAAGAGAGGGGGGGGGGGGGACTTGTCGATAAAAAGAATTAGCGTCCGATGATATTGCGGGGCTGGTGAAACCGTATTGTATGTATTGTCAAAAGAGTCGATAATCGGCGCAAAAGGAAAGACCGGTGCAACGACATTGGGCAACCTTCTGGAGCAGCCATGTATGGCGGTTATTCCAGTTTTCGTGGTGCTCGCGCTGTTTATTGTTGCAACTGCATTACGCAAGCCCCGGCGCTGGCCTTAGAACGTTCGGCAAATCGTTGCTCGTCTAGTTTTCTGGTCTAGTTGCCCGTTCCCCCGCGAAAGCCCATGAGAGATTGCCTTTCAGCGTTTTCCTTCTGAAATGCCACGGTGAAATTAAGACTCAGATCAGCGGATAATGGCTAATCACACGTTGCTCGCACGATGAGCAACCTCTAAAGCTAATCACAAAATGCGATCAACCAAAGCAACTAATGTTCGCCAAACTTTAATTTAATCACGTCTTTTGCCATTGACAAGCAATTTAGACAAGTGCAGCAAAAGTATTACAAGAATTAGGAATGAATTCACGTCATCGGTTTAAACTTGCCGATAAAGTTAATGGATAAGTAAAAACCTATTATTTTCCGAATACTCAAAGAGGGATAGCTCAGGATATAAAATGTTAACAAGAGAAACTGAAATCATGGGGTTGGATGTGCTTATCCGAAATGGTTCTCAAAAGGTTTTTATTATTCTTACAATTCGTTTTACTAAGGAGGAAGATTCCTTCTTTTCCTGTCGGGGAAGTAAGGAATTCCCCGCACGGTTACGATGAATGAGGAAAAATCGCCGTATTAACATTCAGAAAACCAGTCTCGGTGAACAACCTGATTTCGTTGGATCTTCAAACTTTGACCACCCTTTGCCGTGTTTCTCTTGTCCTCTTCTCTTTTCCTGTTTTGCGCATTTGTCCTTCGGCGATCGGTTCAAGACAGGACACAGAGATAGCTCGGAGTAAATAAATATAAATCCGACGTTTACGATGTTAATCGAGGGAAATTAATGTCATCCTTATCTGTAATCACAGAAATACGGAAATTGCGTAAACGCTGGTTTCTATAATTGGAAAATATTTTCCAACGTGCCTGAATAATGCCGATCATTTAAATAACAAATGACAACCGTAGGGAATAATCGCACCGCGCCTTTGCACCAGTCATCGACGGCGAGCACAGGAACACCTTGCAACTAGATTCCGGAAGTGCCGAGATCCCCGGGGGCTTACGCAATTCTTCGTCTCGCGGAAGACGCGAGAAGAGCAGAGAATTTGCCCGTCGCGTAACCGCGACGCTCGATGCGGTAAGGGCGAACGATCGTTTCGAATGGCGTAATCGTCGATTAGGGGAGGAAATTATCGAGTGAAAAAAAATTGCTCTTACGACGAGAAATTCGTGACAAGGGACAAAACGGTGACGAGCAAATCGGCAGAGACGTTCTGGTCGTCGTTACAAAACTCCTCGGCGTATTTCTAATGTCCCCCTTCGAGGAGGAGCGAAGGAAATCCGGCGAAAAAATGTCCTACCAAATGACTGGCTGAATCGGGCGTAAAAGCGATCATTAAGGCCGCGGTAAGCGTGAAATTCCACTGCAGTTGCCACTGCGTTTCCACGTAGAACGCTTACGCGCGATGATTTGTCGAAAGTGCAGGACGAAAGAGGGAAGGACTCGACGACAGAGAAATAATCGGGAAGACAGGCGATTACGGTCAAACGCTACATCATCGAAATTATCGACCAAACGAAAGCTCCACAGTGACTCGACAATGCGACGTTTCTTAATCTTCATCGACTTGAAAAAGTAGTTAATAAATGCTCCGTCGATGCGTCGCTTATGAAGCAATCATTCACTTAATACCTGATATTGGATCAGTTAGTCCCTGATTATGATTTATCAGTGATGCCATTTGTAATCCTGTTGACGCTATTTTTGTTGCCACGAGTTAATTTCTGGGTGTACTTCTTTGCGGTAATAATGATATAAATTCGCTGAGGGGATCGTGTAGGTGTATGAATATAATGAGACAAGGTGATCAATTGTGAAATTATATAGTTTTGTCCTTGTTTTCATATTCGCTGGATGAGTTGATCAACGGCTAACGTCCGTACGCGTTAAGCTGTTAAGATTAACGCGTATGATGCAATTAGGCTGAGTTGAGGAGCGAAGCAATCGCGACTTTCCATGCGTAACTGATGTTCTCCAACGGATTCGCATAAAATTTTACGACTCGGCTGACACAGATCTCTATTGAAAAATCCAACTGCATGAAATCTCGGTTCATTCGGCATAATGCGCTAAAATAAAAGACGATCGCGGGAATGCGGGCCACGTTAATGTCAGGGCCATATTAGAGAGTTTACGTTATTAATTCACACGGAAATGGCACTTTCAAAACGCTCGAATGTCGGGAACAAACGTGTCCTATTTTTCCCTCTCACGTCTCATCAGATGTGTTTAACATAATTCTTCAAAGCTTCGAATGTTGCAAAAAGAATTTCATTGGCCTTCGGCCCTTTGCCCTTGGCAATGCGAAGGATTTATCGAAGAAGTTGCAATCGTCAACAGTTCGTAGAATGACGTATGATGAAATACATGCACCTGCGTGAGATTGATCAATAATCGAGGAGTCTTAATGAACTTGAGTCTTAATGAATAATGATTCTTAATGAACCATTATATCTTGTGTCTCGCAGAAATGGCGTCGGCAGCGGCGGAATTGGTAGCGGAGAGGGAACCGGAGCCAGGAAACGAGATGAAGGACATGAACAGGAGTTTCGTGGGGGCCCAAGGTTTGGTGAGGATGGCCCTGGATCAGTACACCGAAATTCTAACGACCGTTTCAGACCCGCGGGTCAGCGACTGGCCCCTCATGGACTCACCAATACCAACGTTCCTCATCGTCGTGCTTTATCTCTACAGCGTGACACTCCTCGGGCCGCGAATGATGGCCAACCGAAAACCCTACAAACTCAGGGGCGTACTCGTCGCCTACAATGCCTTCCAAGTTGTCTTCTCCCTAGGAATGCTCTACGAGGTAACGTAATGACGATCCTTCACTGCTGTCAAGCTCGCGATCATCCGAAGGATAAGTTTTAAGTTTCCTGAAGTTGGATGAACACTCAAGAGGTGTTGAAGGGAATGGTGGATCCGGCGAAAACTCACGACTAATAGACGAAGAATTTTCGTTCGTTGAATTCGTTGAGATATTTATTAGTACGAGGGGAAATTGCTCGACGTCGCAGTGAAACTTCATTGTAATACGCGACTGCTATTAGTCCCGGGAAGATCTATAATTACATATTTGTGGGAGAATTTCTCCGGAGCTGAGAAGCTTCGCATTCGGCAGATGTCGTTCGTAAGCGAGGCTGCCTTTTCACGAGAGAAAACTCCGTAAGAAACGAAGGATTAATGACTGTCGAGAGTATCCTTAAGATCCGGTCTTCTTAGAACCTCAGCTTCGTAATTGTATCAGTTTTCCCTTTTGCGCCTTTATGGGCCGAGGAAGATCTCGCGATAGGATGAGCCGAGTAAAATGGACGAACGGGGAGCTTAGTATGCGAGCGTGGCTGCGAAAAGGAATGCATCCGAACAATTTCGCAGGGATACGCACCGGTCCGAAGTGTGACAGTGAAAGGAGACATGTGTATCGTGTATTTTCTGTAGGCGTGAATCGAAAATCTCCAAGGCGTGTGGGCGTGTGCGTTTGACCCAGAATACCGCAAGCCCGGTGAATGAAGACGCACGAGATATCCATTCCGCGGTTAACGTAACTACCGTTAACAGTCCCCGGTCAACTGCAATTCACGTTCCGTTTCGATCTCCGGCACAAGCATTTCCTTTCGTACGGACTCGACCGAGCGAAACCGAACGTACCGATCGTCAAAATACCCTTCTACGTTGCGATATTAATCAAGCAATGAAGGTCAAAGGAAAGTAGACGAAACCTACGACAGACAAGAGCGGCGGAGGTTTCGAAAAATCATGTTTTTCGTCGTAACGAAAGAATGGGTTGCACGAAAAAGGTCTCAGCAGAGTGATAATGTTATTGAAAAGAGAATTCTAGAGAGGATGTAGAACGTGCTCGTTTTTGAAATCTCAAAGAGGAAGTCAGGTAGAAGAGACTCACACGAGGAGAATCCGAACCTAAATAATAATATG
The DNA here is from genome assembly GCA_963989215.1 of Hedychridium roseum. NCBI lineage: Eukaryota > Metazoa > Arthropoda > Insecta > Hymenoptera > Chrysididae > Hedychridium > Hedychridium roseum. The sequence goes on from OZ022305.1 coordinate 4,134,498, forward strand.
GCGAAACGAGTTTCGCGGGAACGTTTACATTTTCGGGAGGCGTAATTTTGAATTGTGCAACGAAGTTCCCCGGTGCAGGTCCTCCGATGATCCTTGAACCCTTGGCGCGAAAGTAATTTCACTGGCAGTAACTGAGATTTGTAACATCTTAGAATCTCGTTAGACGACTTTGACGGAGAGACCGACCCCAGCAGGAAATTCAAATTGTCGGCAAGTTGGCGAAGGAACGAAAGAGGAATCCAGTTTCTGACCTTCGATTTTTCGGCGGTCCAGCAAAAGAGACGCTCTCCTCACGAAATCTATCGTTGAGTAGATCATCTGTCTCCTCTTCCAACTGCCTTGACCCACTAAAGTCCGACTAAACACTGGACTTCGGACAGCGGTTAGGCGAGACCGAAATTTAACCAATCGTTACTTACGAAAGTTACTAGCTACAATATCCGTATCGCTGATGGCTGCGATTTATCACCGGATCATCTACTCTTTCAAAATTTCGTCAATTCGTCCTTCGACTTCCTCAGCTGCCCTTGGACTTCCCCGACCTTCCATCTACAACGTCCGACAGTTTCACACAATAATCTGAATTATGCCGAAATTCTTAAACGCTGTTACGAGATTTTTATCCCTTCACGAGAAAACGTTTTAACGACATCCTTTTGAAATCCTCAAATTATCTCATTTTCATGTGAAACAGTGAAATGGACGATTGATGTACTGCACGGTGAATAACGTTTTAATTGCCGGCCGAGAATGAATTTTTTTGTAAACCATCAGAGGACAGTTATCTATTGCCTAAGAATTCGGCAAAGGTTCTTGTAACTTTCAATCTCGAGGATCGTTTTTAACGGTATAGTCCAGACTCTGTACGTCGCAATGCCCTTTTTTTCTCTCGCGTTCGTAGCTGTTCATTGTCAAAAACTGAGCAAGATAATTCAACGAAACGCGTCAATGAACCATGACGCTAACGGATTGGAAATGTGTACAGCGATTAACGGGGATCGGTAGTACTTACAATAGGCAACAACTGGTTTGGGTAGTACTGGTTGCCGTTAAGTCCCAACCGTCGGCTGGCCACTGTTAAATTCCCCCAGTCTATCGTGGGTCAAGGCATGCAAGTGTTCCACATCGACTTTTCCCTAGGATCGAGAAAGTACGCTCATGTCTAATCGAACCCTCGCATCTTCATGGCAAACAATTTTCCGTATTAGAAAGAAGACTGACAAAACTAAGAACAGAAAATTACACACAAACCTTTGATCCCTTTTTCCGTAAATTACCAAGTCGCATGTTAATTTGCTTCGATTAGCCTGAAAAGGGCAAGAATTTCCAAACACCTATTCATTATTTTCTCATCGAACGATTCTCCGTGTGAGAAAAAACCGACAAACTCAGAAGACAAAATGTCACGTGGAACCTTCGATAATTGCTTTGAAGAATGTTATCAAACGAAATGTCAAGTTCCTTCGGCCAGTCTAGACCTAGAAAAATGTCCAACGACCCATCTGTTACGATTCTTTTCGTCCGAAGTGACATTAGCCTTACGATTGTGGAATGGTGTTTCTAGGTGGAAAAGTGAAACCTCGCGCGGTTGTCATTTACGGCGCGAGACGGGTCTTTGTTAAAATGATTTATCAGCTTGGTAATTGAATCGCGATGCGTTGGCAATCGTAACCCCGTAAGGAGAAAATACGCAGCACCGGTAGGTCCGCGACGAGTGTGCAAGAAGAGAGGAAAAAAAGAACGTCAGTCGGCGAGCAGTTAGCCCAGCAGGCAAGACTCCTTCGACGTTGCCCAATCGATTTGCACACTCGAATTCGCGGTTGGTTAAAGGCGAAACATCCTGTTTTCGACTTTCCACCGTCGTTACCCTCCTTCGCCGAATCGTCGCCATTCGCGCCCTTCTCCGCGACTTTTTCAGTGAAATTCAATTAACGTCCCACCCACACTGACGAGCACGAAAACATCACTGGAAAATGACGTCCAAGAAAAATTTTCCTCCAAACGAGAAATAACGATGGGCAGAACATGTGGAAAAACGAAAGTTCAAGGTCGAATGTTTCGATCGATCCAACTTCGTCAAAACAGTTCCCTGTTGAGCGGTATTAATTTAAGAGAAACCATTTATAATGGGCCAGGTCTCGTGAACATTGTATCATTAGTCAAATAATTCCCTCTTACGTTTGTGCCTAACGATCTTCTGGTTTTTTGTTCTCAGCACTTGATGTCTGGATGGCTTTTGGACTACAGTTACAAATGTCAGCCTGTTGACTATTCCCACAATCCATCCGCGCTCAGGATGGCCAATCTATGCTGGTGGTACTTTATCAGCAAGTTCACGGAATTCGCTGACACGGTACGAACTGCCAATAATTAATTGCCAATTAATTGCCAATATATATATATCATTATAAGCCATGATCTCGCTATAACATTAGCATCGGCAGCTTGTAATTACGTTACGGGGCCGAGAGATACTTATTTTTCACCAACTAACCGGTTCTTCATAATGTTCTTAGCGGACAAAATAATTGCAGTAAAAATTCCACCAAAACCAAGTGCTTATTAATTTCTTGTCCCCACGTTTACTGTACGTTATTTCTGCAGATATTCTTCGTACTGCGAAAGAAGGACAGTCAGGTGACGTTCCTCCATCTGTATCATCACTCCCTGACGCCCCTCGAGACTTGGATCTGCGTGAAATTCATTGCGGGTGGACACGGTACCCTCGGGAATTTAATAAACAACGCCGTCCATGTTATAATGTACACTTACTACATGCTGGCGGCGATGGGACCGGAGTACCAGAAATATCTCTGGTGGAAGAAACATCTCACTACTGTTCAACTGGTGAGTTGACCGAGCATAAAAGCAAACGAGTCTGAATTTCACGTAGAGCATTGCCCGCTCCTCGGTTTTCGTGCTATACACAAATTGTGCAAGGAAGGCTTACGGACAGTGTAGACCTTTGATCGTCGATTATGGGAGAATGACCGACAAGCAAAAATGGCTATATCGGATGGTAGAAAGAATAGCGCGCGGTTTTATCCAAGGCTCGTGTAATGCACGATTAGCTTTCGGAACGTACGGTTAACGTGGAACAATTTTCCGGCCGAGGAGCGAACCGAATCGCAGTACCTTCCTCTTGCAAAACATTCCTTCTAGACCGGCTGTATAATAATCCACGCCGATGAAAGTGAACGGAGGGATTTATGCCACCGACTCGCGTTTGCTGTTAAACGGTGCATCGGTGTCACGTCGAGAACGTAATTGGTACACACTGATTATCATGGCGAAAATCGGGCGGTGTGATTGTAACGAAAATGATGCTAGACAATCCACTTTTACCTACGAACTCCATTCATCTTCGTGAAACAAAGAATCGTGGATCGGAATTACCAAAATAATTCGCAAACGAGAAATTAGAGAACCTTTTTCTTTCACGAAATATTCAGTCCTCAAGAACACGATTTTCCTTTTAGGGACTGACTTAAAAGAGAATTCCATGGTTGTACCAGTAGAGTCTGTTCCATAATTAAGAATTCTCGGCAGTACTTCCTTGGCATATCTTTAGCAATTGCTGGCAATTTGCCAGGTTGTCATTTTTTCTCTATGGGATGGATAGGCTTTAACCTCGGGTGCATTGGGTCCGCGTTTCCTCGGGCGGAATGTGCAATCGGCACCATAAACAACCGGTAGAACAGTCTAGAAGGTGTTGGCCGAGCGTTTACCCTAGAACAGTGTTAACGCAATTTTAATCGGCCAATATTTCTCGCTAGAATTGTCGATCGGTCGGTGAGGCAGGTGGGACGGGGGAATTGAGGTCCGGACGAAATTTCATGACACAGAGAGAGACGGACGGGAAGGTACAGGGGCAGAGGGAAAGCTAAAAGTACACACTTGCCCATGCCAGTTGGGTAATTCGTGGCTGACTTGCTTTGCCCGGGCTCACCGGACTACGTCGGTCTCTCTCGGTGGCGCAACAATTTGGCATTCCGATATGCAATACGACACATACATACATACGTCACTGGGAACAGTACGTATGTATATGTACCAACGAACCAACCACCGTCACCGCTGGTAAAGCCGGCCAGGGTACGCTCAACGTCTCGCATACCGTCGAAGCCTCACCTATCCTGTCCCGGTTTATCTCGCAAGACCATCATCGATTTGCCCACAAACTCGCGAGAGACACGAATGCCGCGAGAACACCTGTCCAACGGGTACTCCCAGATTCGTAACCGCATCTCCGCAGGTCAACGGCGCTGTCCTTAGGCCAATAATAATCCTATCTAATGGCCACAGTTTGCGTTAATTAACGTAATATAAAAAACAATGGAACATTAGTGAAGCAGGCTCGAAAATGTAGCTAATAAATGAAGGAAAATCAATTGCCTATTGTTGCGGAGTTGTTATCTTGCGGAGTAAAGTTTTATGTAAAATTCCAATTTCAATATGGACATGTGTGCGTTGATTTTCAGGTGCAATTCTTCTTGGTGTTCGTGCACAGCACCCAGGCTTTAATTTTCGACTGTGGCTATCCAAAACTAGTTGCTGCGCTTCTCCTTCTGCACTCGACGATCTTCTTCGTCCTCTTCTCCGACTTCTACAGGCAAGCTTACCGCAAGAGACAAGGAAAACAGCTGAAGGCGGAGTAATTCAAGGGCCGAGGAAGAACGGAGAAGTAGTGAGGAAAAAAGGAGAGTCCTTGTTTTCCTTCAGGACTACGCAATCGACCGTCTGGGTCCGGTTAGCGTGGACTTGACTCATCGTCGGCATCGTCGAGTGGGAATCCTTCTTCGAAAAAAATATTTAAATGCACCACACCAAAGCCTGCCCATTCTCGAGCGCAGAACATTCCGGAAATCGCCTTGCACGTAAATCCCCAAGAAACGGTACCAGAGACGAAATTAGACCTCCGCGGGAAAACGTAAGGGGGGGGGGATTCAGAAGTGGGCTTTTTACGCTGGGACAACAGGCGACGAAACGCAACGGTTCCTTCCGCAACGGAAGAGAGTACTAATTCTATTTGGAAAAATCCCCTATCCTCTGCAGGGCAACTCAGGTCTCGCGAATAGCTCGGACCAGGGTTCTGAAATACGACTCAACGAAATTCCCCCGGATATACATATAGACTATTTTATTGACAGCGAGAAATATGCCGAAAAAGTGATCCACGCGTATTTCAGAAACCGCACGTCGACGTCGAATTTTAAGACAATGTCGATCGGTCCTAGGTGTCGTCATTTAGCCGTCGTTTTTTTTCTTTCTTAGTAGTATTATTACGTTCCGTAGGTAGGATTATTGTAAATAGGACTAAAGTTTTAGCGGCACGCACTTTCGATTCATCGATGGAAGTTCGCGAAGGACATTCAGAATGGGAAAGTCCTTTCACGCGATTTCTGAACTCGTCGAATTCTGAATGGACTTCATCCGTGCGCATTTATAATTTATGTCTCGCGATTGCGTTATTGCTATTGCCAGTGCTGTTGAACTTTTCATCGTGAGATATCGTGCCTGCTGTAGGGATTTACCATTCGCTACTAAATTCCATATACCCGCCAGAGTAATGTTTATCATTCGAGTTATTATTAATCAGTACCATTGACGAGACATGAAAAATAACGCGGACGTGCCAAGCGTTCTCTATTTTCATGGCAATTATTTTTACTGTGCTGAAAATTCGCTGAAATTTTCAACGGTGCTCTTCATCATGGTAAACTTATGCCGTCCAATGAATACAAATGTCAATTCCCCGTAGGCATAATATCGCACGCCATGAATTAGCTCAACAGAGTCAAGCTCAAATTTCTATTCAATTATTATTTATGTATTACTGAATTATTTTGTACGCGATATTGTCTAGGCTAAACAATACGGAGATTTCCTGTCTATTCGTCTTAAGTGCACTCGGTTTTTTTTCGTGCGCTCGGTGCAAATAAGCTCAATAGTCGAAGAGTTGTTTACCCTAGATTTCCATTGTTTTACAGTTTTGAACGGCCCTCGTAGCTACATGCAAAGATTCCGAGTGCTAATATAACGAAAATCCCGAAACCCTCGGCTGCAAAAAAGAGCAACTACCACGCGGCTTATTCGTTTTTGTAAGACTATTTACGAAGAGAAAAAAGCTTGTTAGCTTTTACATCAGAATCTTTTTGGATAGCAAAATATTTTCACAACGTAATCTGGTTAAATCAAAAGCCAGTATATTGACCGCAAGGTATGTGCAAACAACTCCACAAGTGGCTCGTAAATATCCAATGTTTACGGTGTTACGTACACACAGCGATCTTGTCGAGAACGATAAAAATCTCTGGTAATTTCGTGATGCCAGCATTAATTAGAAATTAGTCACACAGTACATACGGGGCGATTTAATCAGCGTATCTTAGCCAAACGGTTTCAAGCAAATGAGCAGTGAGATTGGGAAACGTTCGAGTAATTGGATTGTAAAGCAACTGTCACGATTACTGACCTATCCAAGAGATTTAGAAAATCTTTAATAGTATTTTAATTGCCCGATTGATGGTTTATTATGAGAAACAATCGTATGTATTTGGGGACAGACAGTTAGGAATTTACGTGCGTATAATCGCGACTTAGTTTAGGAATTAGCTGAGCTGTCCGATAAAATATGCTCGGTTACCTCGGAAATCCATTTTCCGGCGAACCAGTGGAAGAAAATTGAGCGGAAGTCGGTGTGATGAGGCCACTTTTTCTTAGAAAAATCCATGACTTTCGAAGCAATGGGTAAGTCCACGGGTAGGAAGATACATTTGCACGGGTTTCATGATACAAACTTGCGGAGGAGCTGAAGAACATATACGTTCCATCGTATTGATTCTCCCGGCTTGTGTTACTCGACAGAGATGCTCATTTGACGGATACCGGAAATTCGACAAATATTAAAGCCCTAGACACGCGAAGATACACGAAAGCGCCGTAAAAGAATGTTCGCACTACGAGTTTGACGAACACAGACAGCGTTACTGCAAGGTGTTTGTAAATATGAAATATGTTTTGCAAATATTTCAACAAGATTTCTGCTTCGTCGAGGACTTCGAGATTTATTAGTCTGGCGTGTATTTTCGTATGCTCATGCGCATCAAGAAAAATTCAAACGAAGTTCAGTACAAACCGTACGGGACTATTATCGGTAATATACACATCTCTTCGATGAATAACAGGCAATCCATATTAGAAAGCCTACTTTACCTCCAATCCTGATTTCAGGATTTTACGCTTAAGCCTATTTCGTTAATATACGTGTAAACTATGTTGTAAATATGTACTTCTCTTTTTATAACAATGAATAAACTATTATTATCTCACATAAAGGCGTTCTAATATTTTAGGTTCAAATGACTGCTCAAATTGTTTGTGGCCAATGATAGTTCTTATTTAAAATTGGAATGTAAAATGAATTTCCAACAGTCATCCTCACTTTATGATTCCTGCAATATTGTTTCTGCATGAGATTAATAAATACTAAGGAAATAACTAAATAACAACTCCTTTAAAAACCGACACTATTACAAATTTATTACGGCAATAGATATGTCGGCCAATAATTTACCATCTATGTCAGTTCAATTTTGACAAGCGGTCTGATTGGCTGAAATGTCGGCATTTTTTTAGTTTATTAATATGAGTTTATGTACAACAATGAAGAACAAGAGTTCTTCCGATATCAATATCCTAAATCATAAACAACAGTAAATGATCTGCGCTTCATCTACAATGATCCATTTTCAGGCAGTTTGAAGCTGCTCCCGAAGATTCTTTCTTTTCTGTCTCTCCAGCAACCTACGTTCCCTCTCATATTCCTTCATTCTCATGATATAGCTAAAATTTAAATAGAAAAACAGTATTAGAGTATGACTCTGACTATAAACTAAATAGTTTTTTCCATTTAATTGGAACTTACTCCTCATATTCACACATTTGCCACTGATGTCTTGCATGAGCACACTTTATGCCAATTGGGTAGTGTTCGCTTTCACATTTTTCATATTTTATTAGCATATGTGCACAGTAATCTCGCAATTCAACAGGAATTGCGGCAGCCATCATTTCCTGCTCTGTGGCTATCATGACTAAAAAAAGCAAACAATGAACATCTTCTTATATAATATGAGAAAGTTACGAACAAATGGACCAAAAGCTTATTCTAACAGGTTGATGATAATAAAATGATATTTATATACCTAACAATTTGAATTTGTGAATGTTCATTTAAGTCCAAACAAATATCACTAATTTCGTAAAAATACAATTGTCAGAAATAAGTAAAAATCCTCAGTTTATTGAAATATTTCATTTTCTTTCTGTATTTTAATACAGAAGATATTATTTAAATTCTTATGTGTTTCTTAGTAGAAAATTATACAGTTTATGATCTTAACAATCAAACGTTTTACAGGTCAACAACAAACAACTGAAATTGTAGGTAGAACGTCCAATGTTTTCATTCAAGTTCATAATAGAAAAGTGGATGTTCGACATCTTTGGTTATGTCATATGAACTGTGAATAAAGAAGTTAATGAATGAATTTTAAATTAAGATGAAACTATTCAACGTCTGTGCATAATGCTCAAAATTACTACACATCCAATGAAACGACTCAATTCGATCAACTTTCATGATGAAAAACGTCTGAAAATTACGAGGTTAGAGTCGACGGCTTTACCTCTCGGTTTTCGACCATTTGGAAATCCATATAAAGGATCGAAAGAGGGTGGTGCATCTCCGTCGGGTGTAACATCGGGTGCGGAATAATATCGTGCCCACCAATTACCCATTTATAAAACGATATTTAAATAATTTTAGTTGAATTAGGCAAAGAGCAACTGTGTTACGAGAAAATAGTACATCAGTCGCTGATGACCGACACTGACATCTGTTGAAAGAAACGATTGAAAACTTACGTAATTTCTAGCGTACAAAATACTGGATTTTAAGATTTGTTGAAACTTTTCAGTGATACCGTTACTTTATATGTATTACGCCACTTATCGTGTTATAAAAAAGAACAATTACGTAGGAAGGGCACGAAAATATATTGATAAATATTTGTTCGTAATCGTTTATTAGAAGGCCGCTGAAATAAAAAGAAGTGTACATGAGAATGGTTTTCTACAATGTTGAGGAATATCGTATCGTACATAATCGCTTCTGACCCTTTTTAGATGCTTTGATACAGTTTTATTGTTATACAAAAGAAAAAGAACAATTTTGTCGAATTTTTCTGTGTACTGTACAGTTCTTTCTCGGTGTATCAGATTCTTATCAAATACTGCATTTGTGTAGTATACAATTTCTTATGTGCTTAATACAGATAATGTATATGTAATGTGCAGGTCATTGCTTACACACCCTTAATACTTACTGCAATGTACTTTAATTTAGTTAATACAAAAATGGAAAATTCTTTTGTTCTAATCATCTTCCTCTTCCATAGGTTCTGACATTGTGTTCCCTACAAAAGATATTGGAAAACAGAGAATGTTAATACACATGGTATTAAAATCGAATCACTTGAAACTGGATGATTATTATTATCCTTTTGAATATTTATACATTAAAATGAGTAACTTCAAAATGAATACCACAAATATCAAATAAGGAGACAGCAAAACAGATTCATACCATTCTGAAGTCTTTCCTCTCCTGGTATATGTCCAGCCTGTAATAATTTACTAAGGCGCTGAACTTCTTCCAAAGAAGATGCACTTGAAATTGCTTCTCTGATCTTGTTTCGTTCTTCAGCAGTTGTTGCTGGCTTGTCACTAAATGTTCCTGGTGTTTGTGCCTTAGCTTTTTTGGCAATTTCCCGAACCATTTCCATTCCTTTATTACTTTTGAAATAAGCAGTGGCAGCCTCTCGCTCTTTTAGCTTGATTTTCCTAAAGTCTAAAAGTTTTAACTGTGGGAATTTATGTATGACATACTGTCTGTACTGTGGTTTTGCTGATACTGGATTTTGAAGCAAACATAGATTAGTAAGCTTTTTTAAAGGTATCAGTGGATCCAAATCTCCAAGTTCCTGAATCATGTTGCCAGTGAGCATAATAGTCTCAAGGTTTGGTATGTAATGCTCCAATCCTTCTGCAATTCTTACAATACGGTTGTTGTTGAAAAAAAGTGTCTTAAGCCTCTTGAGAAGGGGAAAGCCATCCAACTTGCGTATATCATTATCTGAGAAATCTATTGTGTCAAACTGATCCTAAATTAAAAAGAATGATCATTTTAGTGAAACTGTTCAACTTATGTATATTCATCAAAATGCTAAAGTGCAATCTATTACAAAAAATGACACCTGATGTCTCAAACTTAATCTGTATATCATAAATACTTTACAGAATCAAACCACACATGAAAATTCTCATCTATCAAATATCAACAACGTTAAGAACATCAAGGTCAATACAAAAAGTGTGACATAAACATGTACCCTGTCTACCGATTTTTGTGAAATATGCTTTCAATTAGTATGTACTTACCAACGTAGCTCCCAAATTTTCAATGGTCGGTATTTTATACCCTATAACAAGAAACGTAAAATCAAAATTATGAACCACAGTTCGTAGGTTATGTCGTAGTTTATATCATACAACCCAACAAAAGTACGAACTAACCTCTTAGATCCAATTCTCGATCTCTAACGGGATTAATATACTGCATGGACTGTTGTATTAGATCGGGTGTTAATTTCACCATTTTCAATGGAAACTAACGAAAACTATAAAGTATTGATTACAAGAAATAATAATACACTATCCTCCACGCGTGAAACATAAAGAGTATACCGCCAGACGTTTAGTGACGTCGAAAAACCGTGTGAAGTTGATCATGAGTTACATTCATCGATACCACTAGATGGCGCGTTCTCTTCTATTTAAAATTATAAATTACAAACTTTCAAAAATTAGAAATTAATCATTTTTAATACAAATATTGACGTTAAAGCACAACTATAATATATGGACATAAAAACCGTAATGAAGAAGAACAATTATCAACATTATAGAATCCTTAACTTTTAGCGTTTATACTTATCGCTCTCTCGGGACAATGTAATATTTTACGATTTACAAATGATTGAATTTTTCATTTAAAGGAGATCAGAATATGTAAAATATACATATAAGTTTTTTAAATACTTTTCTATAACTTACTATCCTACTATTTTGGAAAAACTTAAGAAAGCTTGTTTTATATTTACACATAGCGTCATTACCGACGAAAAAGTCGTACATCGTTTACCCTGTGTTGATGTAATCAATTTGGCCGAATATCACCACAGACGAGGTATAGGATAGACCTAACATCTTACGGGGTTTCGTGGCCACAAAACTGAATTACCGATGCAGTCAAAATTATAATTTATAGTAATATAATTCTGATTATACTAATAAATAATCATAGTAATTATAGTTATAGTAATATATAATTATACTAAAATTATAATTATAGCGCTGCTATATATTTTCAAGCTGTATTGGTAACGTAAAGCGTGACACTAAAACGGTAAAGGGGGCCACATGGCCCCCAAAAATGTGGCCAAAAAATTACATTGGATGTTAGGTCTATTCTATACCTCGTCGGTGATATTACGCAGACATTGCGAAAAAGTGCAAGTAATATGCATTAAAGATAGTTCTGCTCCGGTTTTAGACTTACACAAATATAAGGTGCTCTTAGCACCTGTGTTAACTAACGACTGAATTTCTTATCGCTTAAGTTAATCTTTCTTAACTTTGTTCGGAGTCATCTAAGGGTAAATTACATTGCGCATACGCCAATCCGCTGCGGCTGGTCTTTCTGCACCAATTAGCGCAACTAAAAATTAATTTCAATTCCCAATCACACAAATATTCATAGTTCGATTATGTAATAATTATCATAAATCGGGAAGCTAAATTTGTATATTGAAGTGTAATGTAATTGTAAGTTTATTAGCAACAGTTCAAAAGTTTATTGTGAGAAAGTCCTTCCGTCGTGTACAATGTACATTTCATAGTATTCCTAGTTTTCCTCTAATTTATTTTTTTGTTTAAAAATACAATTATACCCGAAAGGTAATGTATGCCTATACGACCTTGATACATGCCTTACGCATGGATATTACATAATACGTACGGAAATGCAGAAAGACCGTGTGAAAAATCAAGAGTTTGACGTAAAAACCAGGGTTGGGAAAGTTACTTTATAAAAGTAACTCGTTACCGTTACCGTTATTAGAAAGTAACGAGTCCTTACAATTTCCGTTACTTTTTTATAATATAAATAAATAAATTATTTTGTGTAAGAAAAATTGTGAACAATTCATTAATAGGTTATTACAAAATAAACATTAAATTTTATCGAAATTCTTTATTAATTTTTAATAAGATTTGTTGTTTCATGGTTTCATCTTATAAACGCCCTCTTTGTGGTGTTAATACAGAGCCGCCAACGCTAAACATTTTCTCCACAGACGCACTGCTTGGTAGAGCTGTATTTTATGTAATAAAAAGTTTTCTGATTTTTGGATAGTCGTTTAATATTTCGATATTACAGTTATTTGATTTTAAAAATCGTTGCAACTTTTCTTCAAATTTTTCTACATAAAAAACAATGTGGAGACTTGCAAGTTGATTCCATCTACTTTTTTTATATAAGTAGGTGCTTTGTAATATTCTGTATAAAAAGATAGTAAATACGTCTCGTACACTGTAGATTTTCAGTACTGGCAGAGAATTACGGAACGCAATAGCGCATTTATATACTGTGAGTAAGTCGGCAAATCACATTCAAGCATTTTAACAATCTAATAAGGATATTTGAATGTCGATTGACCAATTTACTTATGGCTTTATAGTTAAGATTAAAATTTTGTCACGCGTAATGGTAAGAACAATACTTTAAATAAATCAAAAAATTCAAAAAAGTAACGATAAAAGTAACGGTTAAATTCGTTACTCGTTACCGAAAAATGTAACGAAGTTACTTTTTTCGTTACAAATAAAATTTGTAACGCGTTACTTCTCAACCCTGGTAAAAACTTTATGTGACAATTGTTATGACTATTATTATTAATTAGCAAATTGAACGGTAAAAATGACGCCAGCCAATCGGCCTTTCACACAACTAATATTGTGCCTAATGATTTGCCATGTTACTGTTGGTAAATATAGCGCAGCTTTTAGCATATTTTACCACATATAATTAAATATATATTAATATATTAAATACCATATCTGGTCTTCGCATAATTAATCTTCTGCAATTGCTTCGAAAAAAAAAGGACAGTTTCATGGTACCCCCGTTACCAAGTTACGAGTAATTGTTGAGAGTAAGTAATTATTGACGAGTATTCTTCATGCTAGTACGAAAGGTATTGTAATATATGAAAAAATGTACATAAATTTAACGTAAATCGTGCTGAATAATGTTGGGTGCCGCAGAACCGGATGGATCGGAAAAGTAGGAATGAAAAGCATGTTGCATACTAGTCCCCGGCTGTCGTAACCTTGGGGTATTTAATACTCCCGAGACCGAGAATGTTCGAATGAACCAGACTTATGCGAGGGAATGTCGAAACAACGCGGCCGGTGTTAACGATACCTTTTTCCGCGCGGAAACGAATCAACCGAAACCGTCACTATAAGGCTCGCATATTAATCCAGGACAAAGGCACATAAGTTCATGGATCATTACTGATGCACATGCTAAATACTCAGCCATGTCCCACTTTAGTAATTGATTGTTGATCGAGGCAGTAAAAACTAAATAATTACCTACTTGAAGTAGTATAGGTAAAAAAAAGGTAAAAAATAGGTAAAAAAAAGCTTCACAAGTGTAGAGAGTGAACCTGCAAATGTAAAAAATGGTCGAGCATTTAAGTGCATTCTTTAATAATTTACGAATACATTTCGCAAACCTCTGAAAACAAAAAAATGAAAGTTTTCCGTCGATTTTCCACTCAACACTTGAGTAATGGGCCTCATTACTCCAGCATTTTTTTAGTTCTGTGTTTATGACCAATTGGTGCCGTTGTACCTTCTTTCATTATCGAAACACTCAACATAAGTTAGAGTAACAGCTTCACATCATTGTAATCCACATTATATTTCAACTACATTTATTATGTTTTCAGCATACTCAATTGTCACTGTCAGGTACCGGATTCGTACTGTAATTTTCTTTATGAATGGACTATTCGAAAGACTTCGAACAACCTACTGTTGCGAACATTCGTGAAAACTCGATTACATAATTATGCAAAGCAGTGAAAACACAATAGCTGTACGATTTTCAACGACGTCAATGCTCGACTGTAGATCACTTGTTTAATTTGCAATTTTTCTGTCGAATACAGTCGCGAACGTCGCACCTGTCACAGGACGTCGAGCAAGACGTCATTGAACGACGGCTTGCAATTCATCGAATCTAAATTTCCATATTTCACGTATATGCCTCGCTAATTGTGACGACAACTAGGAAGCCCATGACTGTCCTCTCATACATTCTCATGTTTTTTATTTCATATTATTACACCATAACTGTCATCAGTAATGTAAAGTTCTGTTACAGATTTCCACAAGAGTGTGTTACTCATGAATCAGTTAATTGAATCATAACGCATCTGTTGACACTGTTTGCACAGTTTACCAAATCAATAGATATCATTTAACATAAGATGTAGTACTACGTCACAGAAACTGCGTGGATCATGTTCACGAAGTAATGTAATTTTTGTTAAAAAGTATTATATATAATCTACGCGATGGGCAATATCGAAGTTTAAGCAAATCGTTCGATCGAATCACATGATTTAACATCACGTTCCGACGTATAATGTCCTCAACAAAATACCTTTTTCGATAGGCCAATTTACGTGTAAGGTACACTCAAGCTAAACTAGACGTTTACCAGATAGTTCGACGCCAAAGAGAACGTAAACAAACATTACGCAGTTTCAGCGTATTTTAATAAACCGAAGAACGTCAGACAGTCAATGGAAATCGGATTTTTCCACGGCTGATGGCAAGTAAGCGTTGAGCGAGCAACAATCACGTAAGCGATAATAATCTAGTTGCTGCATGAAGACGATCATGAAGTCATAGTCGTTGCTAATTAATTGCTTCTGCAAGAAGAGCTTTCGTTTGCATATCCCACCGGCCATTATAATTCTAACCCACTTCGCACGAGCCTGCGAAAAAACCTAACGATAACGATGTATTCGCTGAAGCAAAATTTCTTTATCATTTAATCATTGCGCCGGTTTTACCCACGAATAATGCGCACTAATTTTGCCTAGATGAAACGCCGGGTTACCAAATTTCCGTGCACACGGTGATACGGTTTATGAGGCTAATGAAACTTTTCGATAACATACAACGGAAATGGCCTCATGAATATAGAATTTAATTAGCTGCATGCATACTCGTTAACATTTGCTCGATGCAAAGACACAAAAAGTGAGAGCACTGACCTCTCACCGTTGATTTTACGAGGAAAATAAAATCGTCACACTTTTCCCGCATGTCGTTCTAAGTTGTTGCAAATTTATTACAGTGACTGCGCAGTAGTCCTTTGTACCAGAACATCGATCGCCGTATTATAAATTAATTATTTGTAATTAACATGATACACGAGGCGAGGAACAATGCAATCATCATATATTTACAATCCTAAGAAATGTAAATCGGTTAATTATCAACATCAACATAAAGAATTTATTCTAATTATATCGAAGTGAATAACACCACGTGTCGCTTAATACATTACTTTCGATTCTTATGCTAGCAACAATTTCCTTACTAAACGGTTAATAAAATTATTCTAATTATCGTAATTAAGTTCATTAAATACAGTTAATTGCAATGAAACCTACTGTACAAACGAGACATGACGAAATGAAGGTTCTTATGAAAACAGATGTTTTCTTTTAATCTTGAAGGAATTCCTGCTAGCATTCCACCTGAAACCTTACGTATCTTGTATCTCAGCGATATTATGTCACGTATTCCGATTTTCCTGATACTGTATATCCGTTTTGCCATGTGGAAAGGCGAATTTTCTGCCGAATTTTAAGTCCGGCATTGATAAGGTTTTATTTAATCGTTTTATCGAATATGCCGATACTCCGCCAGGAAGATTGAACATTCACGAAGATCATTTTTCAAAAGAATCACCCTTTAAAACGTGACATAATGATCAATTACCCAACCCTGTCCTGATTTCGAGTGTTTGACATAAAATACCGCATCTTTGAAAGAAATTTAGCGAGTATTACGAAGTTTCCAGTCTTAGGAATCGTTGAAAAAATATCTGCGGTTTGAAGGACAGTGGGAAACTTTAGAAGTCTGTTAAATCGTCACTTCATGCATCTACGTCATTCCAATAAATCAAAGCTACGAGGCGCCAAAGTGAATTTAAAATTACCACACGCGCGCTGGTTACGTAAAAGACTGCACTATAGTTTATCTTGTCAGATTTTCATCCACCTGTTGAGCATTGCAACTCTTTGAAGAAAAAAATATCTAATCTTTGACAAGTGTACCATGACTAGAAAACGGACGAACCGAAAAGTGAAGTAAATAATAGGATATAGAACGTCTTCGACAGATTCTACACACCTTTTGCAGTCGATTTTTATGGAATACGTCAGAATGCATGTAAATGCATGTGAAAAGAGTAGATGAAAAATGTGTACCAACTTTAATGTTCGTAATGTACTTTCCTCATGCAATCGCCATCGAGCCGTTTGAAAATGTTGTTCCTGCATTATGCGAGGCATCGTATATTAATCTTTCATCGGGAATGGCACAGGGTCGGCGGTTACGTATTGTTCGGCACCTTGATGAATCCTGCGCCTTCCGGCTAAACAATCCCGATGGCCGGCAACATTATTTGTTCGCTTTTCATTCGTGCGACAATAGGGTTTCACACGTCGGGGCATTATTTTTCACCGGCCGGTGCCGATTCCACGTCGATTTACGCAGGTACATCTCAATCGTAAAACGTCCGAAGGGGAGACAGGAAATTCCCCGAGCGGGGGTTATCAACGAGCCGATGTTACGGCGATCGAAGGCATAAACAAGAAAAGGCCAATTTGTAATCCCATTTACATCAAGGCCCGTGCACGGCTTATTAAACAAAGTGCATCGACACCGAGGTTCGCGTTCGACTAACACAACAAGCCCCGCCGCCGTTAGAGGGGTATTTTCCAAGCTTTAACGTCACCACATTGAAGATCAGACGGAGAATTTCTCGAAAGAATAGAGCGGAATCTTCAATAAGTCATTCAACGCGATCGATAAAAGCGCCAAACGTTACGTCTTTAAGCCTCAGTTAAGCATCAATTAATGTCCTCCTATATTAATTCCTGCTTGACCATTTTTTGGCTTTACAGGTTGATTTGGGGCTGACAAGGTGCCTCGAAGAAATCGATGACAACTAGCATCATATTTTCTTGGATGATGTTTTATGGGTTCCTTATTAATTTTACCGTTGTCTGAATCTGTTATTAATCAAAGAGGCCGAACGATCAAAGTCCTCTGAATTTATCCTCGGCCAAGATCCATTCGTCTTACATTGACGTCAAGCTCATATGCAACAAGCCAAATAACGAAAAATCATGCAAAGTGGACCGAGAATATCAGACGTTAGATTGCATTAATTCCTATAATATTATAGGTATTTCGCTGAGACATCACGTATTCTCTGTGAATGACAATCTCAATTTTTTAATATGATACATGAATTATTATAATCACACGTTAATATTGCTGAGTTGCGCATATTCCCTAATGAAGTAACGTCATTGCTGCTTATCGGAATCTTGGTTTCTTCGGTGCATTTGTTTAGACATTTAAATAGATATGCGAGGCAGTAATGTGCGAATAAATACAAGACGGAATATATTTAAGCAGTTAACCACTTAACATAGACAACTGTATACAGAAACTGCGGAAAGTGTTACACAGAATCATAAGAAAGAGAAAACTGCTCGCAGGATAATCGCAAGAATCGTAGGATAATTGCGATTCCAGAGTCTTGCGCGGATCCTTGACTCGATGAACCTTTACGAAATAACGTGAAAAATTAATGCAAATGCAAGGCTGTAACCGTAAAGCAGTACGTGATTGAAATTCTAGAGCAAAGAGCCTGCGTTTTGCGTAGAGATTTCGCGGCGACATTGCATGACCCGATGGAACTTGTGCGTAATTAAACATATCGCCGACATAATGAGAATTCCGATGAGATCGGCCGTTACGAAATACAATTCTCTTCCGGGCGGACATTATGAGCAAAATTCGGCAGTGAGAGTTCTGCATGGTTCGTCCTCATTAGCAGAGGGCGGACTTCGTACCGAGGAGCCGAACCTCGAGAGGGGCAAAAAAGTCTTTTGTATAATATACGCACGGTCCGAAGGTGAATGGACGAGGGAAGGATCGATTGGTTAATCAGCGGTGAATGGTATCGACCTGATGGTACAACATCCAATCGGCGTGCATACCTTATCCGCCAAATTCCATATATCAGGCACCGAATAACCAGGAAGGACTGTTTGTAAATCCTTGAATTAATGCGCTCGCAGACCCACGCATATTTCGTCCAGCCTCGAAGCTAATAAGCCGCGTGGAAAAATGTCCGGTCCACCGATCGGTTGTTAAATCAATTCCGCAGATAAGGATGTCTTTAAGCCACTGGGACGTGCGTGCACGGATACAGAAAGCCGATATTTACATTTTAGAGAGCGTGCACAGACGGACGGGGACCTTGCACAGACTTCGTTATGCAATATCCCAGTAGTTTCCTTCGACTGCAGGGCAGGTGAATGGATATTGAATTTTATTGGGACCTTGGTTCGTCAATTTCTTTCCTGTCACAGAGGCAGGAAGGATATAAATATCTATCGATCGTCGATATCGAACGGTGAGGCTGTAGCCAATAATTTTCTCTTATAGCACTCTCCAAGTATTTACCCGCGCGAAAGATAAATATCGATAAAGAAAAGCAAAATGACCACACGACGCTAATGTTAAGTTTGTTTATCAACAACTAATCCCACAATTTGTTACCTAAATAGTCGCTGAAAGGGTCTCCGCGATTCGTTAAATCTTTCAACACTTACCTTGGAATTTTGTTTTTTATCGGTATTCCTGATATTGTTGTAAATTTCGTAAGAGTAGTGAAATCACAGAGTTTATTGGCTCAGCTGGCCAGGACTGACCGTCCTGCTTGAACTTCACTGCCGATCTGCGTACCTAATACCCCGCAAACAATGTTCCCACATGATTGGTAACCTAAGTCCTTTCGCGACTAATTTAGAACGTCATCTCAGAACGTGTTTATTAACCATTGACTCATTAATTTACAAAGAAATGGCAGTATAAAAAGGCCTGTAAATCTTAGAGAAGTTTTTCTGGCTGGCAATAAAGTGTAATGTGACGATAAGTGTTGAGCAAAAAAAGGGTTTATTGCACAAAAATATACAAGTTGATTTTTACAGCACATGAAACGTGTATAACAGAAGTCTTTCTATGTGATCTTCGTGAGGTTTAAAAAAGGAAATTTACTAAGCGTTGGAGTAATCTCGGTTCTTGGAATCTTATACCCTGTGTGAAAATTGGCAATCGAACTACTGTCGAATTCGGTTTGGACCTGTTTATATGTACATTTGCGTATCCATGCTCGCGCCAATCAGAGAGTAGAAGAATCTGGAAATGTTGGGGAAACTAGGAAGGGAAGGGGAAGTCCGCACGCTTTTAAATTACGTTGCTGACGTTTGTATCGGTTCCACGTCAAAATTAGGTCTTACATTATCAACTAACATCTTTCACTTATTTACCTTGCAAGGATGAAAAATTCTACGGGCCTTACTTACGATCTTACTTTGAGGAAACTAAAGACACATGTTCTATGTATATACGACACTTCCTTTGACGTTTCCCGAAAAGACAGAGAGGACTATTTTTACAATGCAATAAAGTGGAATGGAAATGGTCCATTAGTCTGCCGGGGTTTTCGGTGGAAGGACTTTCCATAAATGACAGCAACAGGAAGAAAGATACGGCCTCTGATTTGTAGCGCGCACGCGACGAGCAGACATTTCAAGGACAGCTGAAAAATGCGCAGGGCCAAAGGTTGCTCCACGGTGTTCTACATTTGAATACGTTAATCAATCGCAAGCTACACTGAGCCTTCCGACAAATCGCACAACGTAAATCCAACGACCAAATCTCGATATATTAGTCGGACAAAATGAAAAAAAAAAAATGTCAAAACCACTGGAATGGCAAAAATCGTGGAGATGTTGGTCGAAAATTCTGCGCAATGTTTAGCGCGAAAAGTCGATCGATGCCAATAGAAACGTACGACGTAACGGCACGACTGGTACATTGAACAGGTGTTTACCTTCGCGTAGGACTATGACCGCAATTGTCGTTTCTCGTCAGGGCAATGTTGTATTGCGGCTTGCACTTACGGACCACCCAGGTTCGCCAATGGCGTGTCTCGCGCAATGAAGAATAGTAAATTATATAAATACCTAAGTGGCACCTGTCTCGATCGGCCGTGCTCACGATGTGCACAATCTTCGAATACTAATCTCCCACTTACCCTCCTACAGAGTAGCGTTTTTTTGCCGAGCTACTTTACGTCACACGTACCATTCGTCGTAAGTGTATGTTTAACGTCGTTGATCTTATATTCCGCAAAAACAGCGCGCGTATACGATAATTAAATAGATAAATATGCAAATAAGGACGCGTGGTGGACAATTGATGCTCGAAGTGTTCCATTGTCTCAGTGCAAAAAGTTTCTGAACGCAGGAATTCCCGCTGCAACGACTGTCTCTTTCGATACGTGACGATCTTTCATATAGAGGCTCTTCTTCGTGGAAATCCCAAAGTCTGTTTATGTGTTTCAAAATTGTCGTGGGGGGAATTTTGTTGGGATAAAAACTCGGCGTCATTGACTGCATTCGTCTCGAGTGGAAACCATATTCCGTAATATAAGAATGGGGCAAACATATTACAGAATCATTAACCGGCCCGTCCGTGAATGATAGATCTCAATGACGTCTGGTCACTGACTTTGCCTGAGATTTCCGGATTTAACGAATACAAAATGGAATTACGCGCTATGATATTATAATCGATGAGCTAGTAACGTTTGCGAAACGGGGAGAAGGTTCGGTCCTCGAATCACCGGATATGTGGGCAATCTAATGTCATAAGTCCAAGTCCAAAGCAAACGGAATTTATGGATTGAACTTTGAAGGTAAGACACGAGAACGATATTCCAAAAGTAACAGGACTGTCAAGTTTTACACGATGATACACGGTGCATAAATGTTTTAACAAATGAGTGCGTCATTTGCAATTTTACAAACACACATGTCAGTGTCACAGGTCAGTGCGTACGACAGGAAAATGCAGTAGCTTCCGTCAAACAAAAGACATCACTTAGCAACATTTTCTCTTTCCGCGATATTTCAATGATACATACTTCCCAGTGTTACTTATTACAGGCACGTATTAATCTCCAATGATGGATTGTAAAACATATTTCATGTCCGGCTGAGGCAGTTATGCGATCCATCGAAGCTCGTGCTGGCATCGAGTAGTTTTGTAAAAGACGAGGCATTTATTAGACGTCCTCAAAGTCCCGTTAAAAAAAGCGGAATTACTGATCTACGGGTCACTGCGGCTTGGGATAAAAGTTTTCGGGCGGAGCGCGATCGGGGAAGAAGTGCGTAGTAAGAAGAACATGAAGAACACAAAGAGAGGAAAGAGAGGAAAGAAAGGAAAGAGAGGAAGATGACCAGGAGTGTTTCTACGTCATTAGGTTGCTCCCAAGTCCTTGGAAACTTCCGTCTCGCCAGTCCAGCAGCCTTCGTTCTGAAAAATAAATGAAATCGCGACGGCTGACGCATACGCTATCCTAGATATTACGATTTAAATAATTTTGCACATCCCCTCGGTCCGCGATGATAACGCGAAAAATGTAGGATGAACGTCGAGATGTTTCGCCAATACGCGATTCACCGATCGACTACCCTCCGCCCCTCTTCCGTATCTTTCCGATACTTCCAATCCTCGCAAAGGAAACGTCCACTGCGTTCTATTATAATACGCCCCGAAGTTTCCCAAGAATTTCTGATTGAGATTCGCAAGGTCTAAAATCGTTCCAATGAGATGACCGGCAAAAAGGCAAAAAGGCGATAGGCATATAATTTTGACGAATCGTGCATGAAACAACGAGACAGTGTCGTTATAATTTGGGAAAACATCGTCAGTGACTCCACCAGCAAAAATCCCGTCTGACGACCTCGATTTCATCGGGTAATAAGGAAAATTTTTATTAATACCACGCGGGTAGTCGTATACGGAAGAAAATACATATGCACGTAGGTCGTATGTACGCACATCCGAGTGAAATGCCATTCAAATCCGGAATAAACTCATCCGAAAATAAGGAGACAAGCAAACGACAGAATTGTACATGTCATATTACTCATACGATACAATAAACTTACGATTAACGTCCGTGGTATCAGAATTAATGATAATTACTAACTTCCACAAGCAGAGATTACGTTAATTTAACCAAGAATTTTCCACGCCGCTGCAAAAATTACGTTTCGCGGACTGAAACAATCCATTCTCGATTCATTAGTTTTTATTTGTCTCCGTATTCACTCGGCTTTTACCACGAAAGAACAAAAAAAGCTATAGGACGAATAGGTCGGAAACTTCCAGCGCGTCAATAATCCAACGATTTTTATATTTATGCGTTTCTTCAAATCCGCTGTATCTGCGTTTATACCTGCCGTATCGCACTAAAACATGTCTGATGCGGAAAAACTTGCGTGATTCCGTTTCCCCCTGATGTAGCTACGAAGAATTTGCATAAAGGCCATTTTTTTTTAATCAGGACGATGAGGTTTGCAAATCTGCCATTGCCGGTTTAGCGTGATTCGTGGATTTTTGTGAATTACATACACCTCTGAACCCCATCTACGTAAGAGGATTGTTAAATGAAAAGCCGGTTAGATTGATTTACCTGCATTTCTTTCACAATCACGCTGGGCAGTGGATGTCTCAACGGTTTCGATTATGATTACACGATTGCCGGGGTTAATGCACAAAAGTCAGGTTCCATCAGAATATTAATAATCAAAGAAACTGACCTATTGTTTACACTGCACAATAAACCGCAGTCATTTGAAAATCATCGTCAGACTGTCATATTCATAAGTTCTGACATTCTTGAACTTAATACGAATATACTAGTCGAAATTAAGGACATTGTTAATTGAAAATCACGGTAACACAGTGAATTAATTTGAATTCTGTGAAATTTGACGAGGAAATAAAAAACCGATGTTCATTGACCTAAAGTCAAACGTTAATTAAGCCTGATGAAAATAAATTCGAGAGGAATTTTAAGAAACTACTTTGACCGTTGCCAGGCGTTAACAATCGAATGACCGTAATGAAAGCAGAAGTTTAATACGAGAGGCACTAAAACTATTCCTCAGACAAGGACGGTGAATAGAGTGGCATTGATTTCCATTATCTGCACCCTGAAAGCAACGGAAACGGGAAAGACTATATTAGACCTAACGGAAGCATTAAATACAAGAATGACTAGACCTAACGTACCGAACAATTGTGAATAAAATGTAAAGGTTTCGAAAGCATTTAAATTACCCCTACACCTTCAGGAATTGACACACTCGAAACACCTGTCAATGACCGAGAAAAAATGTAAAGTCTGGATATTAAAAAAAAAGATGAAAATGGGGGCTAAAGGACTTACGAATCTTGGGGTCATTTTCTGTCCGTTTGCACTGGGCCAGCAGGATCGGCGTATCGCGCGGTTGGTCCGACAAAGAACGAGAGACGCGCACGAAAGACAGCACTGGTAGGAGGATTATTTCAACGATCGAGAATGATCGAGGGAAGGAAGAAAGGTAAAGCCGATCCGGCGGATTTCGCGGCGGCATTGCGCTCAGCACGTGGCCTAGAAGCCTTCGTCGAAGGTTCAAGCGGCGCTTGTCCCGGGTGGCTGGTGGTCAAGGAGTAGTAGTGGGGCAAGTCTAACCCGCGGACTCACGCAGAAACGAACAGGTGTCACGGGCTTAAGACGATATAAGACACCGTGTCGGCCGTTCAGACTTCAGTTTGCTCCAAGGTGCTCGTATGTGCTTTTCTCCCGGCCCCCTCTATCGTTCTTTCTATATATATACTTATATTTATATATATATATATACACACACATATATATATATATACACAGATATTTCTCTTGGACAGTTCCTTTGTTTCTACGAATTACCTGTAAAGCTCACCACCACACCCCACCCCCTCTACTTCCGGTAGTTGGGGAAAATTTTTGCCAAAGGTCCGACGACCACGTCGACATCCTCGAATCTTCGATCCAAGCGATAGAGCGTCTACTCACGCGCAAACTATCCGCCCGGACGATCGATTCTGTATCGGAGAAACAATCCGGAATCAACCCCCCAGCACGGTAAGCACACTTTACACGCGACACGATACCTCTGCCCGCGAAATCTTATTGTCAACTTTCTTTTTCTTAGCTTGGTATTAATTATCTTCATTCTTATTATTGGCCAAACTTTTTATCAGATAATCCGGCAATGGCAATCGGTAATGACAGCACTTGCGCGAGGTATGGCCTCGAAATTTACGAGAGGACGGGTCTTAAAGTTTTAATCCGGCAAAGTCTAAAAAATCAGCTTTTTATCTCCCTAATTTACCCGTAAATAATCGTCTTCTTACGAGTCCGGTTTAATGATGATATCCCAGTGTCGGAAGATGAATTTTTCGCAAAGTTTTTTGAGTGACAGACAGTGACATACATTTGACGACTAATATCAAGCTGCAAAACGATCGTATTGATATGAGGACGGGTCTATGGCTTGACAAGAATCGCATCGGTATGCTAACGTAATCAGTGAGTTCCAAAGGTTCCGCGACGCCGAATTCAAATATTTGCCGGCATAAAGTACGTGCATAAAACGTGAACGTATTACGGCGGTTAACGATGGCTTAACTGGGAAATCAAACAACAAGTGGATGTCAGTCGCACGCGTCTCCGCGAAGGACTCGAAGAATGCGGAAATCGCGGAAAGCATGCATATTTTATACATGCAGTCATAGAAGATGCATTTCTGTAATTGAAAACGTCTCGCCGGAGTGCGCATCACGGAATTATAATTTATCGAGTACCTTGGAAATCTTTTATTACGTTGCGATGCAACAAGGGACATCATTTTCATATTTATCATCAATTTATGTGCATAGTGATTGACTATATTATTTATTTCACTACGTTTTGCCCCAGCATAATTGGCATGTAAGAGGAACTTCACGATACTCTGTATCGTCTTGTGTTAATCGCGTGCTCAAATACTTGTCATGAAGCTGATAAGAGCCACGATCTTGGAGATAAAACTACGAGATAAGGCGAACGTGAAAAATCCATTCCAACGTATGATATGAATACTTTTGCGAACCTTCGACTCAAAACTGCGGGAGAAAGTGATGCGGAAAATGAATTAAAAAACCACTGCTACACATTAACGACATTATCGAAAGTGATTTCCATATAACTTGGTTAATTTACAGATGCATATACAAGTGTATAGACGAGTGATATTTTCGATATTATTCTACAACAATTAATCTTCCGCAGACATACTAAACATTACAAAACGTGCAATATTTATTACAAAATTATATATTTTTTCGGGTTTTACTTTCACGCACCAATTGCAATAATATTTGATAGTTTGCCCAACTGCAATTATATAATGACAAATTTGCCATTTAATTGAATTTGAGATGCTGTTTTCAGAACGGATTGGCTTTCAGCATCTCGTCATAAGTAGCAAGCACTTACTCCGAAAATTCTCATAACGTATGCTCTTGTCCAGTAAGAACTCATTGATATACTAAGGATTTTGCTATCCACTTAACAATGATTGCAAAAAGCATGTTAAAAATTGCACGAAGGTGGAATGTATCCATTCGCAATTTATGAAATGGTACATCTGTCGGCTAAGCGTTAAACCAACGGAATAAAAAAGCTTAATCATAGGAATTGCGTTAAGTGTGCATACATGACCGGCAATACGTGTGACATTTGTTTTTATTGTCAGTCATTGCTAGTTTGAAAGTAATAATTAAATCATTACTCGCCGACATTGCGTAAAACACACATTCTCAATTTCTTTTTTATTATTTTACAACCGTGAATGCTTATCTTTTTTCAGTTATTCTGCTATACAAGATACATTGTCTAGAATCTTTTTTTTTTCATTTCATACACTTACCGTTATTGTAAATAATAACCAACTGACATTACAAAGCTATTGCACGGATTTATGATATGCGAACTTGTAATAAAGCGACCGTGTTTAGCAAGAGAAAAGCCAAGTTCACTTTTTTTGTAAAGAAGGAGGATGTACCGGAGGATGCAGCTGACTCGCAAGCAAATTACGGTTAATCAGCCTCGTTGATAGAACAACGATATACCACTTGCATCGCGCGATGTAGCCTTTATATTATAAATCTGTTTCCCAAGATGTTCCTGATGGCTAATGTATCTTCGGAAATGCAGAAAAAAGATTAATGGATGAACAGTCCTATATACAGTACGATAAGAAACTTGGAAAGGAGAAGAAGGAATGACAATGGGGAAAAGTATTTCGTTAAAATCCTGAAATTAACGTAACCGTCGTGACGAAATTACGAAAACTATTTATGAGCGTAATAAAAATCATGGATTCCTCGTAAAATAGTAATCGTTTTGTCAGACCGGATAAGTGGATAATTTTGCGTGGAAGGGGTAATGAGCTGACGCAAAAACGAAGATTCAAGGAATACGGCGGGGATAAAGGGGCAATGGGTTAACGATTCCGTGACATTAATGGAAACGGCTGTCATGGTGGTTGAACAACGGCAACTCTGGTGTCGCGGGCAAGCATCTAGGCAGGACCCATGGTGCATGACGGAGGAGCGGGCCGTGTTACAAGATCGAAAGAGTACACGCGATCCCGCGACGGTAAAGGACGGCATTTTTCCATCGGCGGAAACGGGTTCTCCGGAGGCGGTTGCAGTAGTCTTTGGCCACTTTTCCTTTCAGCCAGCGGCGTGTCGACGCGTCGTTACGAAATAAACGCGCGCTCGACACCAACGGGAGCCATTCTCGACAGCGAAACTGCGACTTTTCGCTAAATCGCCGGCAAAGAGGAAAAAAGAACGGCCGAGGCACTTCCGAACGTCCATTTTGGTTGGCGAGCCTGACCCCTTCCGTGGAAATCCGTTTTGTCGGCCGTCGTAAGATCGCTAAAAAATGCGGCGCGGTGGAGTATACTTATTGTTACGGCGAAATGCATGTTGCAAGGCTTGCGGGGAACATGAAACACGGCATTTTAAAGACGGAGGCCAACCGAACGTAATTATACCGCGCGCCCATCGTTACGAGCTCGCCAAGTGGCGGAATATTTTGCGAATTTTCTCATCGTCGAAGCGTCGCCGATACGAGACTGATCAGAAGGCAAAGTCCCCGGCTCGCATTTGCCGGCGGATAATTAGTGAGAAAATTCGTCTGCATAATTATGCCCGCGGCGAAAAAAACAGGAAGGAAAATTTCCTCGCTAGCCGGGCAAGCGTTGAACGGAAACGCGCATTGTACGAGTGAAAACCGGTGGAAATAAATAAATGCGTGACCGAGAGAAAAAGAAAGAACCGCCGGGTAATCAGGTTGCCCGGCGGTGGCAATCGCGAATCGAATTGCCAGGAGAAGTCGACAGACCGGTTCTCCAAATAGACTTCGCCGACGTACGCGCGTCCACTGATCTCAATTCCTAGGCGAAAGGGATCCCCGTTTACGAATTCGCCAATACCTCCGGGAAATTATCATTACCTCGGCGACGTTAGCAGTTTCATATATTATTCAGATACGTCAGAAATCCATTTCCGCGCTCGTTTTGTAAACACAATACGTGCACTTCCTGGGCCGGTAAACAATTGAAGGTGACCACTACTCACGTTATAAAGGTCCTTACGCAGAAAGTTCCACGTAAACATTTCCATCGTTATCCCCCGAGGAAATTCTTCACGTTCACGCCAACGAATCTGCGAAGGAAAACGGAACGATTAGTTGACGATCCGCGATGAGTTTTTTCAGAAATTCCGATGAAATTTTACGATGAATTTTGAAACGTTGCTGGTAAATCAGTAAGCGTTGAGCGTGGATTCTGTGCATGTGTTTTTCCCGGCAACATCGATCTTCAAGGTCGCATGTACCCTCGTACACGAAGCGTGCAGAACCTGCGTAGGTGGAGAACGGGTCAGTGTTGTCAGCAAAATTGCCTATCTCTTCGTTCGTAACAAGTTCGCCGTGCGAAAATCAGTAACCGTATGTTCGAGAAAATCTCGGTGATAGGATAACGCCGCAATCTCAACGATGACCCATAGATCCGCGAACCTTTGACCTCTGATCGGCCTCGATTAATTACCAAAAGTTTTCTGTTCCTCAACTACAAAAACATTAAAAGCCAAGAGTTTACTGTCGTACACACTTTGCGAGACCTTTTTTCTAACGACAACACTATGGATAGTATTTAAATAGCAAGGTTGTAAGTAATGAAATTACGTTTTTAAACGAACATAGTTGAAGGTGATATTTAGAGATTCCGTGTAACCGGTAAATAACGACCTAAAAACTGTCGCAAATAATACCTCAGCTATTAATCTATAATGAAACGCATGCTTCCGTGAAAAGTCTATATTGATATAAATTAAACAGCACAGTATGCGAGAAAAACACTGAATCTTTGCCTAATGCCTATCTTTAAGCCATCATGATTTCTGAGAACGGTTGTTCGCGTGTTATCTTTTAATCTTTGTTTTACTTTACTTTAGTATTGTTTTTATTGTTTTCAGATGGCGGAATTGGTGAGGATAATTTACGATGGCTACCGAGACCTCATGGACAATAAAAGTGACCCCAGGGTCAACAATTGGGCCATGATGAGTAGTCCTTTCCCCACGCTAGCCATATGCCTGTTCTACGCTTACTTCGTCAAAGTCCTCGGCCCAAAACTCATGGAAAATCGCAAACCCTTCGACCTCAAGCGTGTTATGATATGGTACAACCTGTTTCAAGTCATGTTTTCCACGTGGCTCTTCTATGAGGTACGCTATGTGTACTTTACTCTTTCAATATTAGAACTTAATTACTCATATTAAGAAGGTATTTATTCAATTCTGCAAAACGAATGAGGCGAACCAAGTGTTTGTTTGATACTAGAGACAGATGTGTCGTGTGTGTTAGAAGAGAATTTCAAGAACATTATGTTTGTTTGATCAGTGTCTGGCGTCCGGTTGGGGAGGACTGTATTCCTTCAGATGTCAGCCAGTGGACTATTCTGACAGCCCCATAGCGATGAGAATGGCAAGAGGTTGCTGGTGGTATTACTTCTCCAAATTCACAGAATTCATGGACACGATCTTCTTCGTGCTCAGGAAGAAAAATGACCATATTTCCACGCTTCACGTTATCCATCATGGTTGCATGCCAATGTCCGTCTGGTTCGGAGTGAAATTCACTCCAGGTACGTAGATGACAGGCTCTGAAAGTTTATCAGAATTCTACAAGCACAAACTTTATAGCTGATCTCTAAAAAGTGGTCTGAATTTTCTTAATGTAATTCTTGTTTTGTAAAGATTGATCAATTGCCAAGGAATAGTGCACTATTGGCTTAATTGTTTACAAACATTGTTTTACACGGCGTTTATTCGTTCCAGGCGGCCACAGCTCCTTCTTCGGATTTCTCAACACGTTTGTGCATATCGTGATGTATTCTTACTATCTCCTGGCCGCTCTCGGCCCGAAAATACAGCCTTATCTGTGGTGGAAGAAGTATCTGACGGCCCTGCAGATGATCCAGTTCGTCCTTGTAATGGTCCACGCCTTCCAGCTGCTGTTTATTGACTGCAACTACCCGAAGGCCTTCGTCTGGTGGATCGGCATGCACGCTTTTATGTTCTACTTCCTCTTCAGGGACTTCTACATCACGGCGTACAAGAAGAAGAACGAAGCCATTAAGGCCAAGAAGACGAAAGATGAGTACGAGAAAATGAAGGAGAAAAAGGCGGGGGAAAGCGAACCAGCTCAAAACGGTGTGATTTACGCGAATCAGTACAAAATGGCTACCGGATACATATCCGACAACGGGTTAAGGAACCGAGTATTCATCGACAACCGAAGCTACCAAGAATGAAAGCTAAGGGATCCTAAAGAATCGCCTCATGTGCTTTTTAGACTGTCGATTAAATGGGGATTATGGAAGTGTCTCAATTAACAAATACCGATGATCGTAGGTTTACTTAATGCAATTGAACTGGTAGGACAGTAAATTTTAGATACTAGAAGAACACTTCCCGCGTCAAACCCGTTGATAGGACGTAGCAAGACGTAAGAATCCTTGAAACAAGGGTACCAACCGAGTTAGGGTACTCAACGCGAGGATCACTTATACAGCCTGTTTTTCCTCCGTCGTTGTTCAGATCGAGAGAGCAACTTATTCAAGGACTTTGTAAAACTGTCGATATGTACGTGCTTTCCCGCGCGCGAGTGTGTATCTGTCTCACTGTGTGTTTGTAAGTACATATTGCCTTGCGCGTCTGCTGCTGCTATGACTATACGTGTGCGCGTGATACAGAACTGATGAATGTAACCGTAGGTTAAGGCTGTAATGGGGGTTGCCAAAGGCTTGTACCATTTTCTTGGCATTTCATATTGCTCAATGCTCAGTATTGGCGCTCTGTTGAGCACCATCGTCGCATTCAATCATAAAACGAATTCGCAACATCAACACTTTTCAACGTCACGAAGTGACGGTGAACATTTTTCTAAATCACTCTATGTATCTTTGTACCAAAGATACGTATGACAGTTGATTGTTTTCTCTTCTTGACAATCTTGAAGATCGTGCGCTTGGCAACCTTAGCTCCGCAATATCATTAGTTTAGGAGGCAAGAAGCGGATCCACACTGGACTATCGAGCGAATATGTCATTGGATATTAGCTTTTTAAGCAGTTTGTTCTCACTAAAAATTACGTAATTCGTTTGGACTTAAAAATGTTACTGGTTGCACCTGTACTGAATTTACGTGTAAGTTTTACCATGCAGGAAAATGTTTTAATTGTTCCCTGGAAAACGTATTCTGCACCAATCTGTACTTCCTCAAAGATATACAATCCATGGAAAGTTTTCGACGATTCCCTTTACCCTTGCAAGCTGAAAACATTTTCCTGCATAGATGATAATACTTTTCATGCCGCGACTGCGTATTAACGATTGTCATTAAAAGGTCTATCCGTAAATAAGTGTCGTTTGTCGGCAATTTCATGAAAATAATGGAAAAACTACACGACACAGGGATTTCGATCAGCGATGATAATCTTTCGCTTAGCGCGTCATAAGTATGATTCTATGAAAGATCGATTCGGTCGAGCATTGGCACGTAAAATATGTTTTTTTTTCTTCCGCTGTACGCATATACATAATCTATTGCAACTATTTTCAGTTGCGCCCTCCAAAGATGTTCAGCAGTTGTATCGTTATACACACGAATGTAACTCATGCCTCGCGCACTGAGGAACGCCAATTTTCTGGTGTGTAAGAAGACGGGTTAAATCTCAAATTCTTGCTTTGAAAATTTCGACCGAATTTGACTTTTCGCAAATTCCGAAAAACTGCGACAATTATGTGATTCACATCGGAAAATGTGAATTGGAGCAAATTTTAAATGAACTTCCAATGTATAGAATAAAAAATTTTGTATAGTACATCCATAAAGCTGTTCGATGTAGATGTATTTATTTTACAACAATTAAAGTGTACTCTTTGTAATAAAACAAAACCATTGTTGTTTTCATTCTCCATAGAGTATTTACTTACTTGAAAATTTAAGTGTAAAGCCCCCTTACGTATTATAAAATATTTAAAATACTTAATAAACAATATTTTGTTACTTTAGATTTTATGAAGTCTCCGTTCAGTTCCGTTTCAATTTCAGTTCAGTTCAGTTCTGTTGGAACAAAGCGAGGTATTTAAACGTTCCAGTTCAATTCTCATCTGTGATTAAAACAACATGGATACTGACGAATTGCGTTGGCACTAATGTAAAAAAAGGAATTTTTTTTAATTTACATATTTTTATTAATTTGCCAACTTTATTACAAAACGATCACGATGAATTTCAATGAAATTTCAATTCTTAGTTTCCACATAAGTTTAACCGATGGATTAACTGAAACAGGAAACAGAACGGAGAGCGGAACTAACCGTATAAAAGATCCTTTATAAGGCAAACTGGTGTAAGAATTATCGGCGATATCCGAGACGCACGTGATACTGACCGCAAATCATTCTAAACGGGTACCGGACCATCGGCACAAAGAAGTGGATTAGGCGACACTTACTTATCGCGTTTCTTGAACAAAGGATGGACGCAAAGCAGAGAGTATTGGAATTCTCCGGAAAATGAGAATACGTCATTCATCGAACGTGCACTGTAGCGTACAGACGTACATACATGTACATAGAGAATGTAATATTCAGTCGCGAGCTATTGCCTATTTTATTTCATGCGCCTGAAATTTCGGTCCTTCTACCCTTTCTTTACACTGGGAGTACATATGCTAATTACAATCTATGGAAATAAATAGTGACTGTGTTCGATCATGTTCAAACGTGTTCAAACGTGTTTAGACGGTCTGTGATTTAATGAAATAAAATGTGTCGATAAAGAAAACTGCTCTGTCGGTAAAAGTATCGATAGGAAATTATCCCGATGATAACACACAATACAAAATCCATGTAGGCTCTATTACCGAGCGATGGGTTTCACAGCTATGAAACTGAAATATCGATGCAAAACAAAATTGTAACTATATCGTAGCGCACTCTACATTTTAACAGCGACCAGTCTAACAAGAAATTGTAAGAATTAACTTGAATGAGATGGTAATGTATACATTCATATTATTGAAATATATGCATATAAAAATGCCGTGAATCCCCACAATAATAACAGTGCTATAAGTTTTTACGCTACAATCATAATATAAAGTTTAACGGGGATTTACATAGACCCCAGGAATTTGGCAAAAAAAATTGCATTCAATGCTAAATTTATTCTACAAGTTGTTTATGTCTATACCTCATCAGTCCTGTTACTTAAAACAACACTATATTCACGTAATTCTCGTATACATAAATCCACGTCATTCCTCCTGCTATTTTCGAAACAGCGCGTATTTCAAAAACAGGCATTCGCGAGTAAAAAAGATACTGAAACACGCAGAATTCAATAACACTTTCCAACTGACACCGTATAATACTTTGTTCACAAAGTATTACGTGTCAATTGCATCATTAATGTCAGAGTGTTATAATTCTGAAATTTTCTTTTAGCCCTTTATAAGCGAAAGGCGTGATGAAATGTAATTACAGGAACTCCAATTAGATTTCAGTAATATGAAAGTGGAAGTAGAAGGAAGAGGGATGAGGAAAAATTAATCGAAAGTTTTTTATCATTTTTTACAATCCTTCTCTACCTGCAGCAAAAATGAAATGACTGTTCTGCAGAAAGGATGAAATAGCTGTTCTGCGCTCGAGAATGGCCCAGACCAGACGGTGCTAATTTTGAATGGTGAAAGTGCCGGCGGTGAAAGTGCGAGAGCCGCGCGAGAGAAAGAAGGCTGTAGGTATAACCAACCGGTGTACACATACCTACTAGACGAATGTTGTATTACGATTCCGCTCCTTATCGAACATAATGCATTCCATCCTCCTAACAATCGAAAGAAAAGACATAAATAGATTGAAGTATATCTGGATGTTAGACGTGTAAAGAAGACACGTCAGCAAATTGAATTATACATTTATAATGGTCACCTTGTACGCAGCGAAGACGTATACGACAGACAACAAATAGTGCTGGTGACGAATTAGAAAAGGCTAACAAACTCGCATTAAAAGGATAAACTGCTTTATGCAATTATATACATAGGTCACTGCAGAAAAACGGGTTATTATATATTGATGTAAAGATAAAGAAATACGCCCCCTGAACATTTGTAATAACTAGACTGCGGATGTTTATGCAACTAAAATATGCTAGAATATGGAAAGAATATGCAAGGAAGATGTAAGTAAATATGCATGAAATGTGCAGGATTTATCTGAAACGCAGTATCACTTATATTGTCATTGATACTTGCTATAATTTGCATTACAATAAATTACCATAGTTTTTTCAAGGTTATCAACTGTCAATTGATGACGCTTATCGGTTAATATTAATTTGTACGCTGAAAAAGATCGTTCTACGTCGTGAGATATTGTAGGTACATATTTCAATTTGTACCAGTAGCGTGCCTCAAGCTTCTTCAGGTATTCAACAGTTACACCTTTCAAAATATCAGCAATTTGTAATATTGCACTAAAATTCTGCTAGAACCTTCGTTAAAATTTTTCTTCCACAATCACCAGGTACGGTTTTTAAGTACTCGGTAGTTTTACTAATTAGTTCTGTCGATTCAATTAATAGCATCCCTGCTGTCTCCAATCTTTTTATAGTGTGTGGTAGTGCTCCGAAGTAAGTACGTATGAATGTTAGGCATGATCTGTTCATTCAATTTTCATTCAAATGAAATGTATTTTTCATATACATGTATATGTTGTTACATATGTAGAAAATATGCATTATATTTGTGTATATGTCTTTAAAACAATATATGCGAAACATATTCGATATGCAAAATATGCAAAATAAAAAATATATTTTTAGAATCTCTTAATGACAATACAAATTTTTGTCCAGGTCCCGTAACTTTACCTATTTTCTATAAAAATATGCATTTGCATAAACATCGCCAGTCTAGTAATAACCATGAGAGTGATTAATACTAACAAGTAGCATTCGCAAGCATTATCGGTCAATAAAAAATTCAGGTAGTGCAGGAAACTGTCATTCGGTAGATGTGAAATAGTCAAATAAATAAAGATTCGAAGATTCCCACCAACTTTAAAGCACAGCCGCAAAACAGCTAAACAAATTGCGCTTGTAATTTGTAAATTGTAAATTGATTCATTTATAAATGAAGTTGACGGTAATAAATAGTTTCTGCTTTTTCCAGAATTGCATAAATTCATGATGTATATGGTACACTCATCATATGCCTCGTTGGTCACAACGGTCACAACGGTCACAAGGTGAATTTGTGAATTAATTAAATCAATTTTCATTAAATTACAGTAATTAATTGCGTCTTCAATTATTATACCCTGTTTTTATGTATGTCTATGTGACAACGCGTAGGTAAAACCGACAACAACTTCGTAAAGCGTAAAACCGAAGGAGTTGTACTTCGTACAAGGAGACACTATAGGAAAATGAATCAGCAATCAATATTACTTACGTCAATAGACATATAATTATGTATTCGCTTCATACGACGTTAGCCAGTAGCCATGAAAAACTTGTATCCAGTAAAAAATATTTTTATTCTGATTTTCACAAATTTGTACATTTGATCACTTATACCAGGACAAAATATTCCTGGAAATTTCCCGGAATAGGAATTTCCAAAGTCATTTTATTTTCTGAACATTCGGATGACACGTAAACCGGGGGAAAGGGAAAAAGATTCCGTCTGTTTCCAGGAATAAACAAGCAAACTACGCCGTAATGAACAGTTTCAGGTCGACATTAAACGGTGGCAAATAAAATAGGAAATACAAGGATCTTTTTACGTCACATTCATCAAGCGGAAGATTGCCATTGACGTCATTTAGTTCGGTATGCGGGGATTCATATACAACCTTTAATTCATTGATATTCAAGATTGCGTATTCTTTCTTCTAAATAAAAGAAGTAGCCTCTGTAAAATGAAATTACATAAACGAGTGCACATGAATTTACTGTTTAAAAATCCAGTTTAGCAAGAACACAAATTAATTCATCGGCATAGCAATCATTAACTTGAAGTGAACTACCAGGAAGTTAGTGGCTAGTGTCCAGTTAAAGTGTTAACCAAATGAGTACCGAAGGGAAGATCCGTGTCTATGGAATTGTCAAACAAGGTAAGTTGACAGAGCTATCTGAAAACACTCGTAGTTCGTACCGCAATGAGAAACTTACACACATTCTCAAAATGGTGGAAAACTATGATATTTGTCTTCGGAAAATTCACACAACGGAACCATTACTTCAACTTAAACCAAAATACGAAAGCTGGAAAGAAGTTTTCCTATTACCTGATAACATATCACCAATCAGTAGTTTCTGGAAAGTGAAAAATTTGATGAAGATGTCGCAAGACACTAAAATGTAACTCCGTTGACATTTTTTTAGTCGATGGCTTTGCTAATGAGTATTCATGATGAATAACCAGAATGGCATTACACGATAAAGGATTTTTAGGTGTTTACAGACCTGTCTGTTTCCTGTACATTACACGAGACACGTAATATTAAGTAGAAAGAGTCTTCTGTCGTCACTGCTTAGAGTCTAGAATAATTTTCACGGAGTACACGGACGTGAAAAGTCAAACTTTGGTGTTTAAGTTGAAGGACGCAGTATACGAACGTAATATCAATAATATTGACATTCTTAAGGATGACGCGATCAATCTGGCCAGCGTAATCGAACTTACATGAGATTCCAGGTAAAAACGCAATGACTCGTGCATAATAACTTTTCGTCGTATGCAACACCTCGGTAAATGCTGGGTCGTCGATTTGTAAAAGACATTCTGCCCCTCATTTACAAACAATCCGGAAACAGATATGGGTCAACGTTATGCGAATCCGCAACTCAATGAAAAGAAAGAGTATCTCGAGGAAAATAGTTTTTCAAAGCCAACGTAAGAATACGTTCATACGTAAAATTTTGCAATTGGGTTACAGCCCGTTGATAAATAAAAAAAATGACAACTATGTAAAAGATTAAGGTTATATTCTAATATTTTCTCAATCGAAAAATAATGTCATTGTTATTCGACTTTTTATCGAACATTCTTCCTTCTAAATGCATAATATGACCATTTTTGTGGTTAGTATTTTCGAAATAGAAACAACGTTATGTAAAATCATGTTACGTTACGTCGAATGATGCACTTCACTTGTTTATAACGCAAAAATATGGACTTTGTGTACTCATAAAAGGTTAATCCATTATTAAAAGTGTTATATGTTAATGCATGTGCATATTTTGAGAACATTCACACGGGAAAGACATTGGGAAACAGAAACAATACCAGATATTTATAAGAAGCACTTATTACTTTTTTCCTTGACTGCTGCACCGAAGTTGGGTTAATCCGGTGTGTGAGTTCCCGGAAGTTTCTGTTGTTTATCATATCGACCCCAGTTTATTAATAATGGAACAAAAATTCACAGGCTTACGCTAAATCGCTGACCATGTTAACGGTTACGGAAAAGTTCGCAGCAATGCTTGATGACGTCGTACGAGCAAATACGAAATCAGGAAATTTCATCCGACACCGATTTACATACCATTGTAATCACTGTATATTGATGATTTTACGTTGATTACGTCGACACGTAAATCCCACCAATTCGATGCATTTACTCAAATGTTAACGAGTCGGCGATATTTGCATATCTGCTTGATCCACTTTTTATTTGGAGTATCTTTCAGTTGCGTCAAATTGGATTACGATCCGCGAAATATTTTGACAGAAATTTTCGCTTCAACCAGGATTTCACGATATAAATCGAGAACTAATCGATGCATATCCGAACGTCCAAGTACATGATTGCTGTTGCCCGGGCAAAACTCAAACTGCCAACTCATGGTGATTGACTAACTGTTCTGAAATTCCTTCACATACAGAATCCTGATCCGGTAGGAGAAAAAAGAGAAATGAAGAATCATTAGAAGAAACTATAAACCCCTACTTGTAAGCGCGATAAAAGGATTTAATGCCCGTTGCCCCAGCGAGCGCTGTTATAAATATTTATGCAAACTTATATTATACCCATTCGTATACGTACTTATATAACTACATTTCTCAAACATTGAAAACTCTGAACTCTGAATGACACACTTTTGTTCGAGTACCTTTACATATGGGTCAATGAAAAACTCAGAACCTGCATTAATTTTCCAAAAATACGTAATTATCGTTTGACCCAGTTGCTTTTTAAACATCTCCATAAAAATTCAGGTACCCCTTACCAATTATATTACTCTTACGTTGTCTAATTAAAACCTTTTTGTAATTCGTCGACATTGTTCGCGAAGAGTTTCGTAAAGAAGTTCGTTTATTCTGGGCCGAAAGTCGGTCTCTGGCAAAGAAAACGAGAGTACCAGCATCCGTGAGCATCCAAAACAAGTATGGATCACTTTCGCTGACCGCCAATGACTCGGTATACCCCAAGAATCTTGCATAACGTCTTACAAGGCTTTGCCATGCGGCCCACTGCTTCGGTCTTTCTGTTCTTTTCTTTGGTAGCCCGAATCATTCTCATTCCAGTACGCTTACTTTCTTCTTTGCCTGGCGCGTACACGAGAATAATGCCAACCCGACGAAATTTCGCATAATCCGAGAATAATGTCCAACTCGTAAAACAAACTACTATTCGTCTTGACATATCTACGAAAATCTACTGGCGAGTAACATTAAGTCAGTGAATATTTAACGAAAAATATTTTTACATTGAAGCCCATTACTCTGTGATTTAATTCGTGGTTTCTTCGTTACTGTATATACCAGCACTGTTCTGTAAATATCGTTAAGAGAAGCACTACGCAGGCGGTCCTGTTCAATGCACGCGTCCCTCATTAATCACGCGATAATTAAGTTAATTTGTCGCAATTGGCATAAATGTAAATATCGTAATCTGAAATTACAATTATATTACAGAAACCGTATAATACAGGGAAACGGATCATTTGCAAATGTCCCGTGTAAGTAAGAACAAAAAACGTGGGAACATACACAAACTTTTGTTGTATAATAAACACAGACGATATTGAGGTATTATGATTTCAGCATTGTATGCCGTTATATTATAAATTATCTTTAGATCATAGTAAAACGCTAAAGAACTGCTTTAACGGTTTAAAATAATATCCGTGATAATGATGTTGCACAGAAATGTAAATCATTCGAATGAGTTCAATTTTCCCGAATTACGGCGAGTTCATAATTGGAAGAATTCCGGAGAGAATGATAATTTTAATAAACCGCCGACCTTGTACAACAAATAATTAAAACCCGCTAGAACGATAGTAAGTCTTATCAGTTACACCACGATTATAAAATTCAGCCACAATTATATGTTATTACTGGAATGCGATTGCATTGACGATGTTTTGCTCTTCAACAATTTTATCAGCGACGCGCATCGAATTATCGTCACGATCGCGATATGCTTTGATGGATTTTTCTTGCATTTAAATTAAACTGAGCACACTCTGATAAAGGTACGAGTTAAACAGCAGTACCTCATAATTTATTGTGTATGCAAGAAAGAAAGGGCAAAGCACGTATATAAAACGCGTAACACGGATAACGTGTGACGTAATTATTTGAAGGAGAGAACGATTTCACCCGTATGACTCGTACTCCCGTTTGCTCCATTTTATTCAGATTTACCTGTGTAAGCGTGGTCCCAAAGAAGGCAATTATTCTTATCGTCGTTATGCAAGAGACATGTTTTTGCCGTATTTCGCACTCACTATACTAACTACACCGAATCTTTGCAGACTAAAAGCTTTACTAAAGTATATAATGCACTGGAAACGAAATTACTTATATGTAAATAATTAGTGGACGTATTACGATGCGCACAGACAAACTTACAA
Organism: Hedychridium roseum; assembly: GCA_963989215.1. Classification (NCBI taxonomy): domain Eukaryota; kingdom Metazoa; phylum Arthropoda; class Insecta; order Hymenoptera; family Chrysididae; genus Hedychridium; species Hedychridium roseum. Next base: position 4,174,443 of record OZ022305.1, read on the forward strand.
AAGCATAGTCTTATTAAATCTTATTTTTCATCAGCTGCAATTGCTTTGCGATGTTAAATGATATTAAATTTCATCGCAAAACATGTATTAAATGCAAATCCTGATACCGTGAATCAATTGTTTCAATAATATATTATTGATAATTCGTTACTGAAAAGATACATAAACGTATCATGTACAAAACATTGAATATGTTTGCAAAGAATTCTCCGAGACATCCGTTAAACAGAAGCCTCCCCCTTACCGCGGAATTACTAAAAAGAACAACAATTATCGATTTACCTTAAACATTCTGCTTGCAACTGCTTAAACAACTGCTTGCCGGCCATTTTAGTATCATAAAAACGAAGAAGAACCTGTTGGAAATCGTTCGAAAGAGGGTTTCCAAGGGAATCCAGAATTCTCCTACAAATTCGCCGGCAATTCGAAGATTCGGCGCAACGTTCGTTTCGTACTACGTAGCCGGAAGTCAATTTGATTGAGGAATGAATTTAATACAGTCTTTATCGCGGGTTTCCGGCAAAGGTTGGGCCGGTATTCCCGTGGATCGATATGCCGTAATCGACAGATATGGCGAAACGAGAAGTTTTCTATCCGATCTGAGGATTGAAGGAATCTATTGGCGGTTAACGCCCACATTTCCCCTGCTGATTGTCAACGGCGGTGATCGCTGGGCTCCCTCGAGCCCGCGAATTGAGAACCGCAGGGTTTGTTTAATGACCTTTTCCGCGAGATGGCGAGACGACGAACGTACGACAGCGCTCTTTTCGTCGGCGAGCATCAGAGACGGGCATCGTCTGCCCCGTTTCCGCTGTGCTTGTACGTAATCCTCGTCGAAATACTCCCCTTTTTCGTCGGCGCGTTCGTCCTCGATCACGTTCCCGGTGTGTTGATCGTTCGACCCGACAGTTAACGACGCCCCGCTGGAAACTTGTGCCCTGCTCGTCGCCGGGTTCAGAGGAACGTCGTGTCGCGTGGTTTTTCCGTTGGTCGTGTACGCGGAGAAGAAGGTGCAGAAAGCACACGGGGCGAGGAGTGCGTGAGCAGTGTGTGTGTCAGGAGGAAGGACCCGTCCGTGAAAGGTGGGAAAACGGGAGGTAAACGGATACGGGCGCGTACTGATCGTACGGGCCTCGACATCGCGCCAAGGTAGGAGAGAGAAGGAGTATGAAATGCGAGAAGGCGGGGTAGGGCGAGCCTCGAGAAGTTCATAAACGAAAATCGGCCAATCGGACGTACGAGCCCTGATAAAACCTCGGCTACCGTCAGTCGAGCGCGAGACCGCGTGCAAAGTGAATCGCCCTGGAGTCTCGTGTACCGCTCTCTCTCCCTCTCTTTCTCTCATTTTGTTCTCGTTCTCCTTCCACCCTTTGGCCGATTTCTCCCTGCTGGCCCGTTCTCGCAAAAGTCACGCAGACGAGAGTTATACGGCCGACCGGAGAAGAAGGAAGCTTTCGATCTGTCCGTTCTGCCGCGACACATTGTCGTACCTGCAATAAAGAAGCACCCAACGTCCGGAGAAACATCGCCATCGGGCCAACTACGGACACCTCGACGATCGGCTGGCTCGGAACGAGAACCAAACACACGGACAAATAACGCACCTCTACGCCGGAAGGGGAATCCTCGCGTGCGTCGCTTTTATGTGCTCGGCCAGGTGACAGGAAGAGAACAGTGCGACGACCCGGTTAGTCGCAACGTTGGCCCGGCGCTCCTAACGACGCCGAGGAAGAAACAAGACTTGCCAAACATCGGAGTAGCGTACGTGAAAAAGCAGGTGGGTGTATCGCTCGTGTGCGTGAAAGCTCGAGTAAAATGCAGCGTCTGCGAGAAATGCGTGCAAATGCCGAACCAGTTAGAACCGGCGCACGTTTTGAGGTTAGAATGCACGCCGATCGATTCCGACGCTGCGAAATAGGAAAACCTAAGGAATACCTTACCCCAATATTTCCTACTTGGCACGTGATCTACGTAATAACAAGCACGTTCGGGCCAATTGCATGGCTTTTTAAAGCAAAAAAACTATCGCCTTTATAAACTACAATTATAGGTCTACCGATACGAGTACATGCACTTGTGCACTTGAAAGTAGATCCTCTATCAAATTCGCAGTGCATGTGGCCTTCGGTACTAGTTCAGAAAAAGTACAGATAGAAGTAATATACTTTGAAGATTGTACAACTTGGTAGAAAGTGGAAAATGTATCTGGAAACATATTAAGTTGCTGACCGTATTTCCAATTCAATTCTTTGCAAGTTGAGATAACTAAAAACATTGGTTTTATTTACGCGAATCACTCAAGTACTTCAACTTTCGTCTGATTGTGAGTCTGTCGTGAAATGAATCATGCGTTATATCAATGATTTCGCAACACTACGATAACGCAAGGTTCATTGGTCGAATGATTCTTAAACTATTAATAAAAATCCATCACCGTGATTGCATTCGTGGTAATCATTTTTAGCGTTCCGAACTCTTCAACTTTCGTTGTAAGTTCAAGTAATTCCTTAACAGCTGACAGCAGTGTGTAAAATTAAACGATGATCATTTTAAATGCGTTTCATGCGATGAAATTAAAAGCTCCACTAAATCACAATTCAATGTTGTAAAATTTTTGTTGCGTTATTTTAATTTTTGACACGAACTGGCCACGTGATAATGGCATTAATGCATACACAATTTTTTAACAATAATCCAATGTTTTACTTTTCTTCCCCAAGCACAGATAGGTTAACTGTATACTGCAGAAAATATAAATAACATGCGCATAATTGTATACCAACAATCTAAAGTCCTGATTTTTCTGTCTTCTTCTTCAACTTCTGCCTAAAACAATGAAAATATCAGAAACAATATCTGTATCGCAGTGCGTGGATTAATCATTGTTTACATGTTACCGCTAAATTATACAAAATCTTGACGCTGTTCGGATATTAATAATCAGCTGCAAAACTGGACATCTCATTGGCTATATTTGAATTATTCAGATACCTCACTTATAAAAAACTCGAGAGCTGCATTTCAATGATCAATCTTCCACGGTTATGGTTTTATTATTCCACGATTACCGCGAGTTAGAATAAGAACAACTCTATACTGAATGTCATGCTTTATGATGGTTTCAGTCTGTTTTTGCTATCACTTCTCATGGTTGATATATGCAGCGTAATAAGAATGATTATTATTATTATCGTCATCATCAGCATAGAATGTAAAATCACTAGAAGGAACACGTGTGCGTACTGAAGTGTGAATGAAGGAACGGAAGAAAAAAATCAATACCAAAGTCTACGCGTTACGCCATAATCTACGATTATAAATAATACAATGCTATGTGAGAAGCTAAGCAGATGGGTTTGCGTAAAACGCAACCAGCCGCCTATGGCTTCCTGACGAGACGACTCAATTCCACACTATTATTCTTTATTTCCCTCATTTGTCTTTCACGTTTGTTTACGGAGGGCTTCCAATGTCGGATAAAACGATTTAGGAACATCTATCGCTGCAATCAGCTTCAATAAATGGACGGTAGAATTACATCGTCTGTTGGAAGTCGAGTGTATGTAAACAAGGTATATTATTTATTAAAATGAATTTTGCAGGAAGTGTGGAACATTTATAAACATAAACAGAAACATATTTTTAAATGTTTTTGAAGTACCTGGTGGTTTAACCAAATGTTCATGAAAGAGTTGCAACAACTGTTATAATATTTTCAATTGTTCCGCGTTACTGATTCATGCTGGTACTTTTCTTTTTATATTGGCATGTTACCGGCAAATTCTGGCAGACAAATCCCTGGCTTCATTGCTATGCTTTCGAGATATCTAGAAAGTATTTTATGAACCGACCCGAATGCCTTCTCTTGTCCGATGAAAATATGGGCCTGCGGATGTAACGTCTCGTTGCGAAAGCCACCTTGTTTCGGCTCACATCAGACTAGAACAAGATTTACGTAATTAATATAGACAACCTTTCGGTGAGGAGTTTACGGATTTCCCATGAAACGCTATTGTCGGCAATATTTCTGCCGATGAAAAAATTGCCGATCAACCGGAAACGATACTGAATGGAGGCTACGACAAGACGCGAATCTGACGAAACATTAGATCCGATGAGGAAATAATCTTGTGAGTTAGACTTCCTAGATCGTGGTGAATCCGGCCGCGTGCGAGTTATCGAGAGACGCATAAATTTCACTTTCAAACCTCCTCTGTCGATTATAACGGTTACATAATGCTCGCGGATAGACCGTGTCCTAAGGAAGAAGACTAGCAGAGAGCGGTGTACGCGACGAACAGGGCGAGTGGGGACCCGTGACCGGCGAGAAAGTTACTTAAATGCTCTCTTACGTCTGGAGAAGATCAATTACAGCGGCCACGCTAACGTAATCGATCGACCGGCCGATCGACGTGTCACAATGGCATAATGGGATTCGGCCAGTGCGCACAAAATTCATGGAAAAATGCTCGAGAAACGCCGGTGATTCGACCGTTAAGAATGTTAAATCCCACGAGAATCAATCGTTTGGGAAGCCAGCTGCTCGAGGAAACAGATTCAAACTTTCACAGTTACGTGAAGTCATTGACTAACTTTCGTGTGCCACGCTTTAATGTCGTTTACTAATCATAGACAGTGTCCCTGGACTTGTTTCACGTTTTACCGCCCATTGATATGTGCCGCACGTCTTTGAGACAATAATATTCTAATGCTTAGAATTATCGTGCTACTTTTTCTTTCAACGATTTATGATAATCCTGTAAAAACAGCGCATAATAGTTTGCCATAAAAATACAACAAGCTGGACGATGCAAAATTACATATCTTATCGACGTAATCGCCTTGTACTCGTTAACTTCTGTAGTTACATTGTTGTCTTCGTAGAATAAACTTGTCGTAGAAATAAATTGAAAACCTTAAAGCTATGATCAATTACATCGGTGTAATCGGTCGGCATAATGTACCATTCGACGAAGTTATGAGACTTACATAACGTAATTACTCCCTGAATGAATACATGAAATTGTATAGCGTGAATAAATTTGATTGTAAGTTTTAACAGCAACGACCTCTAGTTCTATGACACCGGCTTAGAGTATCACTTGTACAATAGAATACTCCCGTAATGTAAATAGATAATGCTATTTGTGACCATCGCATTTGAATCAATTTCATGAACTCTGTTGATAGTCACCTTCGAATATTTTCGTACAAAGTTAGTCATGAATTTGCCAAGTAATATTGGATTTGAAAAACGACGCAGTGAAATCACAAATTAGGAAATTGTCACATAATTAGCGATAGAAATTACTTGAATTACAGAATTTATACTAAAGTAGAATAGATTAATGGACAAAAGAATACACTTGCAGAAAGATCAATGTCGCAGCTTACATCCTGAAAATGGTATTTCCTTCAGAAATAGAAATTTTGCACAATCGTAATACTTTCTCCGCGCGAAATGTCAATTTCAAAATCAAGCGTCCTTATTATTAGTCAGCTGTAGAGGACAGACGCAGAGTTTCGCGAAGGTGTTGCAAACTAGCAAGGACGTTGGACATGCAAAGTCGTTGCCTGTGCCTATGCAATCCCCTTCAATCACTTTACTAATCAATTATGCTTCCACGATTCAACAATAAGAATTCAGAAATCCAGCACACCAATATACGTACGGTACCCTACGTTCGAAAAAACTCACTTGTAGTGAAACTCTCAAATTGAAAAACAAGCGTGCACATAAGAAAATGGTAAACGCCGAGTAAGGTAAATAAAAATCTTTGTGCCGTCATATGGAGATAAAAATAAGAACCTTTTTATTTTCAACTGTTTTGACCGTCACGGGATTTCAAAGTACTCACATTTTACGTCTGGTACGAACGTATCTTTGTGGAATACAAATAAGAGAAGGATCAGGAAATAAGCTTTCAAGATTTGCCTCTGCGGCCGACAGGCTTCGTTCATGGCTCTTCCAATCTTCCTTTCACGAGGAAACTTATTCTACAATAGGATACGGGCCTTTTCCAGTTCAAACATTACCGTTATTATTTGAAAACTCTCTCTACGTCGCGTTCCGCAGCAGCGATGATACGAATATCGATGCGTCTCGGTATTTGTCCTATCGTCGTATGTGCCTTCCTTTTTTTCCAGCACGTAATTACAAGACATTTACGAGCACCACTCAATCCCTTATGCGAAACGCTAGGACATCCTGTAATTCATGACGACGATAGACACGTTTTTTCTGTCACTGGCAACGCACGAGGGCCTTCGATCGGTTTGCGTTTCTCCGTGCGCAATATCTGTATTTACCAAGCCATTAGTTTTGCTTACGTTACAAGATTTTAACGATTGATCCTTCCACGTAAAGGATTAATGTGTAATCTTGCGACTATCAGAGCGCCAATAGAACGCACAAGTTTAATTATTTGCCGATAGTTCGGTGTATGCGAAAAAACTATATTGTAATCAATGAATTTCATGGAATACGTAACACGAAGAGGTAATGCAGTGAAACGTGATGATTTTGACGTCAACGTTATAATGCATTTCCGAACAGGATGTATAGCACAAGTTAAAAGGTTCGTATGGATTTTCGAATGAAGCAAAAACGGATATTTATGATTTACAAACCAAATGATATGCGTCTCATTAAGCATATGCATCTCATTAATCAAATATGCGTCTCATACAAATCAATGAATACGCGATTAACAGCATTTCCGTGATACCTTTTGGCGAATGTTTTTAACGTGCGATTTTTTTCTATTTCAGATCTTCATCAAGATGACGAGTATAGTAGCAGATTTCGTGCACGGATACAGGGATCTCATGGATAACAAATCCGGTAAGTTTTTACCACATAGGGGAAAACGGTTACTCAAAAACTTCTTAACCCTTCGAAGCTATCATAAAAAGAATCCATTTAGCCATTTTTAAAGCAATAAGAGAGACAAGAACAAGAAATAGTTTGCACTATTATCTAGTATGAGATAAATACCAAACAGATCAACGTTACCAGCCGCCAAGATTGTGAACAACTTTAAGAAATTCGTTTGCGGTGTAATTTCAGTCATGATTGTGTTTAAGGGTTACCCTTTCTGCCAGGACATTTTTTAGACGTTTATGAAATCAGCACCGACCGTGAAAAACTGAAAAATACGCAGGGTCAGTGTGGTGAGCTGATGAGGAAAAGAAGTCGCATGAGAGATCGTTAGATAGAGATATTTACCGCTTCGTGCGGGAGTTTAATTAAGAAGAAAGCGGGGAGTGTATGTACACACGAAAACGGTTGGTCAGTAGGAGAATCTTCGTAGCGTGCCACTGTGGAAACTCACGTGTCATGTAATCCCTGGATATGTTGCTAGGAAGCCATGTTTATTACACTATTCCTCCGGTGGAGCTAAATCGCCGAGAGAAAAAGTCGAAGAAAAATAAGTACGACTCTTGTGATTATGACCCTTTGAAATCGCTGAGAAAACCATCGTATGCCGGCTTCCTGACGATTTCCTTTTTGCGCAATTAACTGCTGGCGATTTGGCCGTGTAAAGGAGATCTCGAAAACCGGTCTAAGGGTTTCCCGGTTTTTATTGACGACAGCCGCTGCGGTTTTCAGCAACAGTCCTCCACATCCTCCTCGGATCTTTCGCAAGATCTGAAAGATCTTCCCGGGGAAGACGAAATTCCCCGGGACCGGCTGTTTATCGTACGTATTCTCACGGTGGACCCTGCCTTCACGCGTGTCAATAGTGTGTCGAAACGCGGACGTTTCTCGCACGATTTACATATTTCACCGTGATATTGCTCTTAGGAATTCCCGGGGCACGTTCCAATGTTCACGTACGAGTAGCCGTTCCCGGGTATTCGGACTCAACGGAGAACTTAGTTTCCCAATGAAAAATTTGCCAGCCTTGACCGCTCTTCTGCAGGTGCCGCTAATTGGGGAAATGCGGAATTATGACTCCCACGCAAAACATTCGAGTCCTCCACAAAACATGGAAAGAAAGCATAAGGCACCGTTTGTTTGCATTCTCGAAATTCAAAACAACCATCGTTATTTTGATTATTTTCAATTTAAGAAATAATTCATAAGTCATGATGCAATCGTCCTCCTTTTTCTGCTGGGTATTTCAGTCATTTTTCAACATTGTAAGCCATTGCCTTTAGAGGCAAAGTTTCACATTTTTACTAGACCGTCGTAAAAAATATCTTGAATATTTTTCTTGAATCGAAAATTTCTTTATTTCGTACGAGCGTTGTTGGTTTGTTTCCTCTTGTACCGGCAGTTGTTTCCCCGTGCTGTGTTGGTGATCCTACAGAAGAAAGGATCGGTTCGTGAAAATGATCGGAAGAATTCCGATTATGGTCGTGTGAAAGTGGTGCGGGCCAAAAAGACGCGACGCGTGCCAAATTGGAAAGGTCCCGACTGTCAGCAGTGTTGCCACAGGACGATTCTTCGTGGTCGAACCCATCGGGGGGGACGGACTCGCACGTTTTGCTCGTCCACCAGTCATGAATTGAGTTGTGGAGTGCTGTAACACCGGCACAAACCGATGCCTCGTTTTCTCCGACATTGACGTGCCATTACGTCAGACAACGGCAAACGTGTCGGCTCGAACTTTGCTCCTCCTTTTCTAAAACATTCTTTCATCAACTACCTCTTCCGGCACGCAAAAAGTGACCCCGCATTGTACAACACTTGACGCCCTCGAGAAAGAACAGCACTCGCAGAAGTACTGTCTGCAAACAAGTCCGCATTTAACAGCATTTTGAGAGATCTTAAGAATACCGTAATTTCCATGACATTTATTTTCGAGGAGGTAAATTACGTGCAAAGGGGACACAAGGTTAGTTTGTTGGTCGACCGGCTTTTTCAGCCCTCTGTCGCACGGAACGTAGATTATCGATTTAATACCGTCAAACCGAGCTGCACTTCCGGTAATCGCAGGGGTCGTAGACGCCTGGGCGCCCACACTTGATTACATGAAACCATTACTTGCGGCATGCCGCAGACCGACTGGTTCGACGTAACCCCCTTTAAACCAAGCGTGCTAAATCTGCACAAGCACTCGTTAAATAAAATTCCGAACTTTAGTCCACTAGCAACAAAAAACAAATCTAACCCTGTTCTACCACCTTCTACCATGTACTTTACCATCAAGATAAATATCTCCCTTACTCGGTAAAGTTTCAATAATTATAGAAAACCTGCAACGATAAGGTACATTGTCACGTGATCACAGTAATTTTCTTTAGATTTACGTTGGTTATTCATTGTTTTTCTGAAGGAACAATGAAACGAAAGACGCTTGTAGTAGAAGTAATAAGGGCCACGATGAATCGGTATGGTATTCACAACGGCGTTACGTTTCGTGGAACTCTGTGTGTACATACGTGTCTGCTTTTACCTCGTGTCCTGTAACCCGTGTGTATGTATGTGTGTTTGCGTCAATACAAGTTGCGTGTTTGTGTGAGCGGGGTCACGTGAGTCCATAGGTAATTTACCGGAAGGGCTAACGCGCCCCGGGGGCGAACGTACTTTTCCCGTCGTAGGTGAATAAGAGACACTAATAAAAGGGTCGCAACGTGTTTCCCCCAACAAAGAGAATCACCTGATTCACGTGCTACGAGCTTTTAAATTGCACCTTCAAAAGGACGAAGTCCGGCGAAAGTAATCGATAATTTTCATAACTGGCTGACAAAACGGGGATATTGGCGCTAACCTAAAAATTATTCTCGTTAAATCGACGGTTGACACACGTGACTATAATTACTTTTCTCGTGGAGAAGGTGTGCTGTCGTAGGTTTTAGGGTGTTGGCCTTTGCGATATATGCGATGAGGTGAAATAATTTACTAAATTATTCTCGGTCACTCGCTGGCTCAAGATTACGTGTATAAATTCATTTGCTATTTCTTTCATTTATGTACAATCGAGTTTCAATAGCCGATCAGAAAAAAAGGACTTGGACTTCGTTTCCTTCTTTTTTGTCAATGTTTGATCTGAATAATAAGCGCGCTTCGGAGTAAGAAATGACGACCCGATGACGCGCATTAATAAGACTTAGTATGAGGAAACACAGAAATACCACAAACACCTGTTTTTCTTTTTGTCGTGATATTCTCATTTTTTTTCAAATACAGCTCGTGATGCAAGAAAGGAAGGCAAGCGGAGAACCGCGATTTTTCTTGCGCCATCATGCGAGAGATGTCTCATTGAATTTGTTTGACGCGTGGGTCTCCACTCGGCTCTTTGAATTTGCGAAAGCGAACGCGTACCTGCGTTTTCCCTTCCGGCGAAATCGCGCGACCTGCAGAATAATTCCGGTTAAGGCGGTTCAACAGTTTGTTTCCAGTCCGACGAATGTGTAAACTAGAAGATCGGTAACAAGAAGTAGTCGAAACAAGATGACAACGACAGCTACGAAATGAGAATTTTCGTTAGTAAATCAATGAAAACGAGTAATAGCTGAAAACTAAAGAAATAATTGAAAAATGATTTTTCATTCAACGAATACATGATTTTATTGAGAAGATATGTTCCGTTACTTATCTGTTACGTATGTTACTTGAATTAATGATATATTAGTGTGTCTCCTTGGAAGGGCTTCCTAAATTTTTTTTGCGTTTGATTTATCGTACATCGGTCGATGCAGTGTAACGAGGTCAACGGTAACGGAAAGGAATAACCGTCAACTCGGCGATTTATCCTCTTTTTTTTCGACAGCGTCTAAAGTGTCGAAGGACACTGAAGTGTTCGCGCAATACATCGCGTGGACCTTTGTACATCATCAAAACGATTCTCAACGCATCAGCACATCCGAATAAAAAGAATAAAATTACTCTTCGAACCGCGAAGCGAGTGAGTCTTCTCGTATTACGAGTTTCTTCGAAGTGAACGGTTGCCATTGGCATCCAAATATCTGCACTTCGAACAAAGAAGGAAGTACATTATTTTTATTTAAATTATAGGTAAATAAAAGTCATCTAAAATCCATAACGACGTGGCCGAAAAAAATTTATATCTGGCGACTATCCCATTCCGAGGGAATAAAATTAAAATATTTCCTCATTCGAGGGCGATGATCAGTAGGGAAATGATATGTAATTCGCATTCCGTATCCTTGTATTTTACATATCATTAGCAGTAATGTTCCTTGGGACAAACTCTGTCGATTCGACTATCCCGTTCGGGAAGAATAAAATTAAAATATTTACTCATTCGAGGGAGATGATGATTAGCGAAATAGTATGTATCTTGCATTCTGTGCCCTTCAAATTTACAAGTCATTAGCAGCAATGTTCCTTCGGGTAAACTACGCAAATCCGCCATTAACAGTGACACGAGATGTTTTAGGCTTTATGCATAAATTATAGATATTGACGAACGTACGTCTGGCTTGGTTAGTCTTACATCATATTCTTCACCTTTGCAGATCCCAGGGTGAATGACTGGGCGATGATGAGCAGCCCGTTCCCGACGCTCGTGATATGCCTGTCCTATGCTTACTTCAGCAAAGTCCTGGGACCGAAAATAATGGAGAATAGGAAACCCTACGACATACGAGGAATCCTTATCGTCTACAATCTTTTCCAAACGGTCTTCTCCGCGTGGATTTTCTACGAGGTCAGTACTGGGCGTCGTTGCCTTCTTATCCGGTGAAATCTCGCGCGAGTACGTCTTCGAGGTCCTTCCGGCCTTATATCGGACGATCCAATTCCAGTCCGGCATTGATCTCCTTTGGAATAATTAATGGCACAGCTCCCGACTGTCGTGCCTTGTCCCCACGAAGAAATAACTGCCTACCCCGCCGTGCGAGGCAATTTCAACGTCTACTTACCGTTTACCTCAACCCAAACCATCGTGAAATTCACAGGTCGATGAAACTAATTATCGATTCCTTCCCGCGTCGTGACATTACCAAAAACCTGAACTGAAACTGAACTGAAGGTCACGCAATATTTTTCGCACAGTTATCGCTCTCTAGAGTCATTGGTCCGCAACTTTTCGGTCGGTCAATGTTTTTATTTAATTTGACGCCGATGACCGATGTGGTATTAATTGAAAATGATATTCTGATCGATAGCGTTTAACGCCAACGACGGGCCATTATTATTAAGGCCTTCATAACCGTATGCGGCATTCCGATCTCTTCGATCGAATGTGTGTTCCTCGTCCCTCCCGCGGGAAGAATGTGCGTACGTATTTGGTGCATGTTTAGTATGTCGTATGCACGTCCTGATACAGTTATACACGACGGGAGTATCGCGTCGCGGTTTGTGTGCCGTCTGTCAACGCTGACAAAACATCGGCAACGATTTCATGAACGACTTTAAGTGTGCCATGCGCTTCTACACTCTAACTCCTTAACTTCATTTAGAAAAAGAGTACTTGCAGCACGTAGTTTGGCCGGACACTCAGTAAGGCAAAAATGGAAAGAAAGTACCCCGCGGTACGCTGATTTTCTTAACTCCTCTGTGAAAACCGTGTTGGCATTATTGAAATTTATGGGCTACATATGTTAAGACATAAAGGGACACACACCATCATTTCCTTTGCGCATGGGAATGGACTTAATTGAATTTAAATGAAATTCGTGAACACAGCATGACGTTTTACATGATGTAAAAACTAATTTCCAGTACACTGGTTCACATTGACGAAGTAAACCACTGATTTATGAATAGTACCTTGGTTGGTAGAAATTCTTGCATTTGCTAAACTAAGTTTCAAGGTTCAGGTAAACTTCTTCTACCTCGTATTAAAAATTGGCAATATTTAAATCAGCGGGGAATGAGTTTAATCGTGTGTATTGAATAAACGAGAGACGATTATCTCCTAAACTTAATATATTTGGGTAGGTTACCGACGATAGCCGAGTTAATAGGTTGCAATTTATATAGTTCATTGACCGTGTTAAGCCGCAGCGAATTATCACATGCGTTCTAATTGTCGCAGATAATTGCCGTAGTCCGACGGACCCGATAATGGCCAGCCGAAATTCTTATCTCCTTTCATTACATGATACTATGGATACAATCACGGGCTATCACTCGGGTCTGTAAACCATTTTTTGCCATTTCCTTGGTAGACTTAATCAAAATAGAGTTGCAAAACATTTCATTACGTGCAGAGCAGTAGTCGGGGTGTTAAATAAGTCCGCCCTCTGACGTCTTTCGTTGACATACAATGCGCATTAATTACTTTGTTCCACAGAACAAAGGTGAGAGTGCTCGTTATTCTATTATACGCGTTGCCATGAGGAAAACCAGAACGAGCTAGTGGAAACTTGGCAAACACCACTTAGCAATATTTTCTATTATTGTTTATGGAACATAGGTCAATTGAAATCTACTTTGCTAATAATGAAATTAGCCCGAGGCGAATGCTCTAATCTGTTTTGTGGAAAAGCTTGACTTTACGAAACGAGCTTCGAGACCTTGCCGCACTAATAATTAATATCGCACATCGTGATGTATTTGACGTTTGCGATAGACAATAGTAGTTGGTACATAGAGAATAGTTTGCCGCAGCTTAGTTGTCTGGCTTTGAAATCTGATAGTTGTGCGAATAACATTTTAATATTACTAAGCAAGATCTCAATGGGGACGGTGATAAGGGGTTTTCTCGGAAGTGGGTCTTCCTTTCTTGAAAATCTCCAATACAATGGCGATTTGAAGTAAGTACCTGAAGTTCTGAAGGGGATCTCTCGATGCCCTTGACACATAACTTACTCGATCGTAAGTACGTTACGTGTGTTCATTGTCGAGCGACCCACGCAACTCGTCTGCGGACAATGCGAGCTTTGAGAAAATTCAACACCATCGAACAGCCCGTCTCAACTTGTCACCTTCGTCGCGAAATAACGTCAAACTGTTAAACTCAATTTTCACAGCGCTTTCAACCTTACATTCATACACTTACGTTCTATCCGGCATATGCTAAACGATTGTAAATTGTTCGTCAGCGTGATATTATTACTTGCCGTGAGGTTCAGCTTTACGCCTGAAGGCCAGTCGAGTTCTAACAATAAGTATTAGAAATTTTCAGAAATACGCACATCTACGATCGTCAATGAGTTCAGATGTTTTACTCGCTAAGCAATTTCAAGTAACCCAACCGCACAGTGTCGATATTGCCAGGGGAATATCGTACGAATAGATAGAAAGAGAATTATCATCATTTCGTGTGCAGGGATGCATTTAAAAAGTCCCACTGGAGATACGTATGTGCACATGATACTCGCATTATAATGTTTAATTACTGTGTCACGTACCCGTTAAGTATTCCCGCTGACGAAGCACAGTGATCATGCAATCTCTACGAACGTGAAAGACAACTGAAACATACCGCGAATATTATCCTTTGGCACAATGTCAGTGGTCCCTATTTTCTTGCCCGTCGATTTGACGTTTACGTTGACAGTACGGCGAAAGATCAAAACCGTTATTAATGCGATATACATTCATTATATATTCTATGGATTAAAAAAAAGTCTCATTACATTTTTTAACCGGCAACCACTTCTTATGATTTATTCACGGTATGTTAAGTTGTCACATAAACTTGGATGCAATGAAGCAATCAGTCTGTATTAATATGTAACTAAATATAAATCGTATTGCTGAATAACTGAGATATAAATAAGGAGCAAAACGTAGATACCTTCTTTTTGTAAGATTAAAAGGTTACTTAGAGAATATCTTTTCGTTTTTTACGCAAAAAACTGCAAAAAAAGTTGTAGCAAATTTGCAGATTTGTATGGAATAAATTCTGTATGTCTGTTAGTTAGGAGGAATGGGGATATTCGTTTGTGTTTTCAATCATACGATTTTCTGCCTACGTTCTTCAATAAGGAATACTTCTTCTCTAATAATAGACTCGGCTTCGGCATTCAGAGCACTTTATACTACGATAGTAAAGCGACCGAGGATACGTGTATATCGTAAGGAAAAAAATCGAAAGATATAAACATCGTCTGAGAAACCTTTAAATAAACAGTAGTATATTTAGAAATTACGATCGCAATTCTAATATTCAGGTTTTCCATGTGACTTTAATATTAATTTCATTCTACCGAATCTCGGATTGGAATTCATACGAAGTAGCGAATGACTTTATCAGTCGTTATTGATTGAAAAATTGGGAGAATTGCGGATACAGGAAGTGCAACGATTCGTGTTAGAGATTCGAGGGGAAGCGTTTATGAAATTAAGGCATTTCGACTTTGACCTCGCGAACGTCCGATCGATTACGGCAGATTTCACACACGCAACTCCGATGATTACCATGATTACCGCGATTACCGCATAAAGCGGATCCGTTTTCCGCTCTTGTAACGCTTTTCATCGGAACGTGGCTTTTGACATGGATGTGCCACTGATTTTCTTGTACGTTTCTTATTGCAGTACTTGATGAGCGGTTGGGCAAGAGGATATAGCTTCCGTTGTCAGCCAGTCGATTACTCATACAGTCCTCTTGCAATGAGAATGGCGCACACGTGTTGGTGGTACTACTTCAGCAAGTTCACTGAATTCTTCGACACGGTGAGTGTTTTCCGCCTTCTTACGCGCAGTCCTGTTAGCAGTGAAAGCTTCCATTCGTCCGGCTGAAAATAAACGAAAAATAACGTAGCCGTGCTGTGTCTTCTAGCTGTTCTTCATCCTGAGAAAAAAGAATCAACACGTTTCGACACTCCACGTAATCCACCACGGAATTATGCCCTTCTCCGTCTGGATGGGAATGAAATTCGCTCCTGGCGGCCACAGTACTTTCTTCGCGCTTCTCAACACCTTCGTTCACATCATCATGTACTTCTACTACATGGTCGCAGCAATGGGCCCGGAGTACCAGAAGTACATCTGGTGGAAGAAGCACTTGACGACGTTGCAAATGGTACGCTGAATATAGTAACGAATATACGAGAGAATTTTTTGCGAATACGTACCTTAATTTATTCATATAAAACCACGTAAATTCTTATGTATATGGCGAAGTAACTGTACTATTTTACACAACCAAACAGGTACTTGTACTAATTACTCTGTTACGCTAAGTTACTGCAAATGCTTTTGGGTTACTTTGTTTTAAAATATAGCAGTGTCCGCAGAAGAGCGTGAAGGTATGAACAAATTGGCTTTCGTGTTTCTTAGGTGCAATTCGTGCTCATTATGGTACACCAGTTCCAACTTCTTTTCACGGACTGCGACTATCCACGTAGCTTCATGGTTTGGATCGCGTTTCACGGCGTCTTGTTCTTCGGTCTCTTCTCCGACTTTTACAAGGTGAAGTACTCGATGAAAACGAGGAAGGGCGCGAGGCACGTAGTGAAGAACGGAACGTCGGGGGGAGCGTGTATGCCGGTCCTCGACGATACGGAAGAACCGAAGCAGAATGGTGTCTCCTCGTACGCGACGATATACAACAAGGAGTACAACAGCTGTTACAGCAACGGCACCAACAATGGCTACGTCGCCAACAACAACACGGAGAAGAAGCTCGCTTAAGGTCTGGCTTAAGTTCGCTTGGAAGGAGACTCGACGGAACGTTCCATCAGGACACGTTCCTTTCATTTTCGTTTCAACGGACCATAATTCGCCCGACCGAATGGCGGTCGGTCAATCTACGATTACACGCTATCTCGCAGACACCTGTAGAAGCATCTTGCGTAATAACGAATCCTTGTACAATCTCCGAGAGAGTCAGGCACAGCGTGCCTGCATGTATGTATGTATTTGTGTGCGCAAAAGCGTGTGCATGCATTTTACCCGTGCGAGTACGTTAAAAGACTCGAGTTTAATGTCAAATGAGGAGAGTATTGCGCATAGTCCGTGTCTATTTTTTAAGAGATACCATTTTATCTGACGCGTCGTAGAGTCATGAGTAGGAACAGAGGGGAAAATCGGCGACCACGATGCCGGGATAGCAACCAAAAATGTTTCTAGATATATCGTTAATATACCACAGACGCAAGACCGAGTTTGGAAACACATCGCTTCGAATATCTTCCTTATTGCTAGATTCATTGAAACGTCTTTCCTTTGGACTTACTTTATACATCAGGATTACGGGGAATGGTATAACCCAACCGTTCCGCGGAACGACCAATCTACCGTTTCCAGTGCTCGGCAGTTGCACATTCATTTTTATCAATGAGAAAAATCTGTTTAGTCGATAATTATTGCAGTGATATCTTACGCAGTCGCGAGGAAATGGGTAACTTTTACGAGAAGCGAATGAAGGCAGAAGCAAAGCGACATTACGTTGAGAATGGGCGACAAATACGAAACGCACACTTTGTAAAGCGCTTGAGAGCCACTCTCGCCGAAATCCGCGCGTCCCTGTGCGCCTGTGGAAAATCGCCTATTGTTTTTACGTGTGTAATTCGTGTGCCCCGATGTATGATTGAGTAAGTGCCACGAGTACCTCGTGAATCGTGACTCGCGATTTCGGCGAAACTTCAACGTTCCCAAGGAAAAGAAAACCCGTGATTATATCGTTCGATTCTGTCTCTCTATTGCCCCGATTGTGTTCAAAGCTTCGGTGTTCGTCGTAGAAAGTAAGCATCTGTATAATACGTTCGATTCTGGCTTTGAGCGTTGAGGCAACCCAGAAAAACTAGATACACTGGACGCTAGTGTAATTTCTAGTCAGGCGAGAGATCAGCAAAGCCCTTGATTAAACGTTGCAGCATAAATTCTTATTATGCTCCTGGATGTACGTCATTTCCAGTTATGACAAAATTAAGTGTTACATATTCACAGCACAGGTGCCGCTGAAAGTGTGCTCAAATAATTTGGGGAAAACTATGATACATTTCTTAAAATTCTTCAAAAGTATTGTATTAACCACGACATCAACAAGATCAGAATTGCAATTAAACCTTGATAAAAATATCGGTGGAACGAAAAGCAAGTGATCAAACATCGGCGAAAAACGGAGAAGCGAAGCAGTACAAGTTCATCGCCTGCTGTTTGGTATTCGGACTTAAGAAGTGAAAACCTAAAGAAGCTGTATCGTTTAATTGTTTCATCTTTACTATGTGCAGCAGAGTAATTGCTGCACTGATGAGAAGCGTATTTTGTTGATTACACTGTGTCGCGTGATCCTCTGACATAAAAAACTGAGAATGGACCAGAATCGAGCCGACAGGCATTTAGTTACAAGTTTGTGTGTTACACAACGAGCGTCAGCTTGTCTATTTACGCTGGAACACAGGATCTCGCGAGGGACCAGTGCAAATTGGGCTAGAATCGAACCGAGCGAACATTACATTGTAAATTTTGTCTGTTATGTGCGTTGTTTGTATGAGTTATGATCAATCAAAGGAAGCCGAATATGATTGGCTCTTGGTATATATATTATAGGGAGACGGGAAAATGTTTTGGAACCTACGAAGTCTCAGCTACGATCGCAGATATTTGTACTCTTCCTATTTTGATTAACGTTTTATTTATGACTTCATAATAATAAAATTTTGATGACCAAATCACGCCGTTATGTGCAAACCGAACCGAACCGAACCGAACCTAGTCTATTTTTACAAGAGTACAGTACTTACAAGAAGAATGATATAAGCATAATAACTGTGTACAAAGCTTTATAAACTATTCTTACCGAATAAGGAAGCTTTACAACCAGCCACAAGCCACACTCATTGGTATAGAGTTGATAATAATAAAGTGTCACGTACGGTGTATGCTTCGAAAGTGCTAAAAATATAGCTGTCGAGACACACTTTTGATATGAGTAAACGTGTATTTATAAATATCGTCTGGCGTCACAGAATATATTCTCTCCTAAAAACACTTGATCATTCATCACCCCTTTAATTATTGTTACAAAAATGATATAACACTTCGAGCTAAGGTGAAAATATTATCCAAATGACACGACATACGTGACCTTGAGGATCCAAATTTATATTTACAATGCTTTTACATTCGTTTTACATCTCTACGTTAAACAGCTTTCGATGCAATTCTGTTGTTCGATATAATTGTAAGTTCTGTTGGCAAATGAAAGTTAAATCTGGTATCTTATGCGCGCGATTTTAATAACTCGCCCATTAGAGTTGCTCATTTTTTTTTATTTTTATACTAAATATAGGAGTACGTGTATATATATGTACATACATAATTTGTTAAGAGTTGTACACATTTTCCTCAATACCAGCACAAAAGATCTGATATAATAGCACACGTGTTCTAATTGCAACATTATACGGCACTGTGAAAAAAATAGCAATATCGTTCATCTATCAAAGATATATTCCACTACACTACCAGCATTGTATACCACGTTCGTAAACACGTTTCACGAGAAAACGGATTAATGTTACAACTGTTAAGGACTTGCAAAGCACTCTCGTTGCTTTGTATTCGACTGCGATACTCGTTTTTTTGTATTTGAACACATGCAATAACGTAATTCGGATTTGTGAGCAAAGACAATAAGTCAGAAAATTTGGTGTCGAGGCAGGCGAGAAATATTGGGAGGAAGATTTTTTGAGATAGTTCCGTTTTACAGGCATTGAGTGTAGATTCGTAAGGTGTCATTTCCTGAATCCATGTGAACGTCTACAACCTTTTTCTTACACGTGAACATTGTCTCGGATTTTCTTGCAGCTCTTGCTAACAGGTTGAGAATGTCGCCCTTCATGCCAAACTAAAAGTGATTTTCTACGTATTCCGCACTGACGATAAGCTAGCTTTTATTATCGTAAGGCTGGCATAGGCAAAGCAACAGAGCCAACAAATGTGAGCAATTCAGAAGATAAGAAAATATGCATTATCGTCATGTACCTATTGTTACGAACTCTGTAACGATTATCGATCCTCATTATATTTTTGTACATAATTGAGAAAAAATTGTATGAAAATAAAGTGAGCAAAAGTGAGCGCAAGTATTCGAATCGTCCTATTACATGTAGGGTAGTAATCGTTGTACCTGTTTGGTCGATGACCAAAGAAATGTTTGAAATTAAAATGCAATTCTAGCGTCAAATAATTCTGAATAAGGGCTATACAAATGACAATGACGAAAAACTGCGCGAGAAAATAGGAATACACTAAGTTCAAAAATTCACGATATGTGCTTAATTAGTACTCATCAGTGGAAACATTGTTTATCACGTTTTGCTTTAATTATGCAAAACATGTATGCATTATGCAAAAATCTTGATATCTACATACAAAACCTTGATACCACGATCTAGTGTTTATTGCTTTTCTATCTGACTCTTATATTGCTAATTGATTTTCTAAATAGCTGCATCAAGCTTCAATTGATCACAGAGTGCGAAGGTCAAATCTAGTTCTAAACACCAGTTAATTACAGCCTGATCCTCACTTACGTCAATTTGCTTACTTCTTCACTACCGGTTCATATTCGAAAAACTGAGTTAATTTAAACATGAACTAATCATAAGACTTCTATATAAGGATATATCCACTCAGATCTAACTGTCATTGAGTGGTAATTTTGTTGGGAAAAACATTCTATGGCCTACACGTTCATTACGTTTGAACGTTTGCAGATTCTTGCTCCCATTAGGCAAGTCGTGATATACCTTTTGTTGCTATTACTGTGGAATAAGTGCGGTTACTGAGTAAAGTGGGAAGTTATATAATAAGCTAATCGTGAGCACCGAATATACTCTATCCGCGAGACCGGATAATTGCGTACTTTTCTTTGTGATAAACGTTTCAAAAAAGAGGGGCTAAAAGGAAAGAAAAAACATCGACTGCCTTTACTTCCCGGAAAAGAGAACGCCAATCCGATAAGAATTGCGATAATGCTTCTACAATTCCTTGTATACCTACCCATATTTTATAGCATGATAAAATTTTATGTGAATTTCAGTTCCATTCCCGTTTACATTTATTACATTCTATTTCATATTTAAGATGACTTTCGGTCAAAGTATTTTAGCGCACACTTTTTCAAATTTGCAG
The DNA here is from genome assembly GCA_963989215.1 of Hedychridium roseum. Taxonomy (NCBI): domain Eukaryota; kingdom Metazoa; phylum Arthropoda; class Insecta; order Hymenoptera; family Chrysididae; genus Hedychridium; species Hedychridium roseum. The sequence continues at coordinate 4,195,393 of OZ022305.1, forward strand.
TGGCAATTTTTACAATTTGTTAATTAAGGATCAATTGACCTTGAAAATTAGTTTTTTCATCAATTCTGTACATACATTTTCCTGTCTGAGCTTGTTGATTACATTTCATTCGTAGGAGCTTCAAATATCGAATTTCTGCGCAGTAATTGACGTCTGCCGAATAAATGTCGGCGCACAGAGTAAAATTTAATGTTTTGCGAACAGTCTCAATGTAGTCATTGACGAATGGTTTGTTTACAGCAGTTGTAAGATCAAACGGAAGAAACACATGTATGTAGATTGTAATTCAGTGCAACTGTTTGGTCAGTTAAGGATGGGACGAGCACGCGGCGCGGTGTGGAAACGTAGACGCCGTCTTATCAGTTAAACAATTCAACATCTGCAACACCATTTCGCTCGCAACCGCCAAGTACTCCAGAGCTTTCAATTTTTTCCTATCGAAATTGCGCCACATCTCCTCGACGAGCTGGAATTAAAAGTTGTTTTATTTTCTGCAAAACCATTTACAGTGAATCATGCGATTCACACCTACCGAAAAGAATTTAAAGTGTTTCGCGTACACGTCTGGACATTTTTTCCGCTTTAAAATACTCCAAACGGATTATTCCACGTGACGTGTGTCTGGCTGAGGAAAATAGTGATGTAAAAGACGCATACGAACGAGTAATAATCGATTACATGCGAACCGTGGATTGATTGATAATTGGTCCCCAGTGTAGCTGCGTGTAACTGCTGGATCGCGTGTTCGACGACAATTTTAATTGAACCAACTGGGAAGAAGTCGATGGTTCTGCCGAAACTGAACAGTGGGGGAATGGTGTAAGAACGGAGGACAGCTTGCGAGTGTTGGGTAATGGTGAGTGAGTCAAGGTTCAGCTTCCTTCATTGACTTCCCAGGGGAGAGGAAATCGAAGGACGTTCGAAAACAAACACTTTCAACGTCTCATTGTCAGGGTACGTTGAATTCGTATTGACCGTGTTGACATAACGTATACCATCGCATAAAATAAACATTTCCTCTTGAAATCTATGAATGCTTGATGTACACAATGAACCGAAACCCTGTCCCGAGACAATAGACGTTTCGTTCTTGAAACATACTTAGATACAGTTGATTTTCGTAATATACTTGCCACGAGTATGATGCAATACATGCCTTTTAAATAAAACGTTAAATTTAGTAGAATCGTAAAAGACCGCGTCATATATTTTAAAAATTATTTTACGTTGTCTACGTTCTCTTCGTTTTTATTTCCGCGAATGAAGGTGATACAAGTCATTAAACAACATAAAATATCCATACGCATTGATTTATTGATTTATTGAGTGAGTTTTCAAAAGGGTCTGGTTTTTCATAATCTCTGTATCTTTATATCTAGGACAGTAGGTTTACACTATTGTGAAACGGTCATCATAACACTCGATAAAATGTCTTTTCTACGTTGCGTGCCATCTTTATAGATTGTGCGATGATCGAAGTCCTTGTCGACCAATTTACCGCACTCATCCACCAGCACATAAAAAATGCATCGTTTCGCAAGCTTCGATGCTCTCAATACCGATAATACATTTTCCTTCCACGATAAAAAGATAGTCATACAAGACTTAGAGACAAGAATATGGTATTTCTAATTCTACAGTACATCGAGACTATACCGTGTCGAAATATCGCGAAGATCTTCGATTAACGTAAAGATTGATAAGAGAACTCAGGAATAATTGTCCGCTTAAACGTTCCTGTCATACTGAATGATCCGTGACAGTTAGGTAGGCGTTAACTCTTTTTTGCTCCAGTGGCACATGGCGCGTTTACAGGTGAAATTACAAGGTTTCCGCAAGATCGTATTTCGCGGTTCCCGTCAGTGGCGAAAGGTGGTACTAACATTGAGTTCGCGCCTGCCGTGACGAGACGAGACATATAAGCTTGCTCTAGATATTCCGCGAGTTCTATTCGTACAGGGAAAATTAGGTGGTCCTTACTTAGAAACGGTGGACCGTGTGTATTATCTGGTCGAACAATCACTGACAGCCGTGGACGAAAACGGACGTCTATTGGCGCGTGTCAGGGTGTCAATCGAAGTAGGGTACCTGCAGGCAGAAGGGGTAAGATCCATCGGAATTTCCCCGTTGGAGCTGGATCACGACGGCGGGGGCAAGCCAGTAGGACAATCGACAAGCTCGTTATATTCCGCAAACGGGTAATTGGGCGCGCGGGACCTGCCGTAGGTTGTCGTACAAGAGAAGGAGGAGAACGATGAACCGTGCACACGTGTTCTGGCAAGGACAAAACTGCCGGTGAGAGGTGGTGAGGGACCGAGCCCTGCCCCTCTAGCTGGCTGGTATATTTTTAACCCCCTTTCGCGCGTCTAAACTAGACGTCTGACCCGCCACGACCTCTCGTGCCTGTCCCGACTTCTCGGCACTCGTCGGCAGATGAACAACTAACTGGCGAAAATCCTGTAACCGTCAGCCACGTACTACCGAGTATTGCTCTCCGAGGATCCCCGGGAAAGGCGCGAACCGGTGCAACAGGTGAGAAAAGGACCGTAGCCTGATTTACCGGCTCGCCGCAATTGGTATGTACATGCGTTTGCATCGAAATAACGTGTACCCTCGATCAGCTGATCGTTCCTCCGGCGGCCTTTCTCCCCAACAGGGAATGTTTACCAGTCCACCAGTCCGATCCCAGGCGTCGTATCGGACGAGACTAACTGGCCTTCAGTCCTTCTGCTGCGCCTGCCTCGAGTACATCCTCCTGCTCTCTTGCTCCACTGGGTTGCATGTCCTAAGGTGTTGTCTCGCACCATCCCCCTTCACCGCAGATACCATGTTATGTTTGCCTCTCCTCCCAATTTTCATGAATAAGGTTAGAACGACTTGATTTATTCAAAGCGTGCATGGGTCGTTGACATAATATCCTTTGCTACTGTGCGCGATGGAATTTTTAATGCATAATGCTCAGATTACTCGTAAATTAAACAGAAAAATGCCTGTCCCTACCGCAGTAGTTAATAAATTATGCACAGGACTTGATAAAGTCATTTTTCGCATCGTCGAAACAGGCACAAGTCATTGTTATACACTATATCCTGTTGTATGAAAATACAAGTGTTTTTATATAGGGGGTTTCCAAATTGGATAGATATGTGATTTAAAACGTGATTTAGTAGACAATTTGTAGCGAGTAATTGCTCTTGTTCGAATGTACGTTGCATAGGTTATGAATAATCTATGGGTTGGGAGATTATTAGTTTGCTAATAATTGGCAACCTAACCTATACTGACGGCAAATTTATAGAAGTACGTTCAGCGGGATAGTCATTCTAGCACGAATTTGATTAAGATATTATAGATTGGTAGCTCTTTTTAAAATTATCTGCGAAGCCATAATTCGAACCAAGGCCAAGGAAATATTTTCTTTGTCAATAATGTCCGAAGAAATTTTCCTTCTTGAATGACTAAACAAAACAACAAATACGACAATACATATATGAATATTTCATTTGACATTACGTAAACATTGAACTTGGGGAGCAAACCTCTTACGTCTTGACTGAAATTGACATAACAGGATGCGACATATCATCAACGCAATAGACCAAACAGCACGTGGGTTTATTTAAATATGATATCGGGGTCAGGGAACTGCGACTGAATGTCAATGATTTTTAACACATTCTTCGCCACGCAAATTTTGCATGACTTTTCGATTATGCCATCAGGCATAATTTTACGTTTCATCAGTGAACGTGTTAATGCCGGTAAAACTTGTGGAAAGCAAGATACGAAAATGCTTGAAATATGCGATAGGAAATGATTTATAATGCAGCACGGTCGTACCCAGCATTGTATAAAGTTAATCTCCGTTAAGACGATTTTGCATATAAAGAAAGGAATTACCTGAAATGATAATTAAGCTCAGAAGTCACGCATAGTCGTTGAAAATCAAGGCCACCGTGAAAAGCCATACATATTTTCTTAAACATTAGAGACGTTCGACATTGAGATTCTAGTGTCGTAAACGGACATACATTTTTCATTTAACATTGGGACATACTATCCTTAACTAACGTTGTGGCAGTATGCAAAAATCATGTTTTTATAACCATTCAATCTGGAGGATTAAATTGTACGAAAACTTCTTTATGTTCCTGAAGTTCTGACAGTAACATTCATCTCAATAATTGGCGCAAAAATCCATGGACGATTTAAAACCACTTTTTCATATGTCCTGTTTCGAAATTGACGGTTTATATCTGCATGACATGTTCGTTTTTATGTGCTCGCTAATGTGAGCTAGCAAAAAATGCAGTTGCAAAAAAAGACACTTGAGGATAATGTAGAGGTGTTTGTATAAGACATGAATCGCATTTAAAATGCAATATATCGGTTACTGGCTTATTTTGGTCAGTGAGATGACAATCCTGACCACATTAACCACCATGTCCGACATCCTACAATAATTTCCTGTTTGCACAATGAATACATGCTCTATCGGTCACCTACAATAAGAGAGTTTAATGCTAACAAACACATTGGCATTAGTCAAATGAACACATATATGCGGCTATTGTTTGCGAGCGACTCGAGAAAGTAATCGAATATGAAATACCAACGTGTAAATTAGTGGAAGTCTTTGTTGTCATGTGAAGACGTTATTTTTGCTTCAAACTCAACTTCATTTCTCCCAGCGTCTACGATTATTTATACGACTATTTATCCTTTTTGTTGGTACTTGATAGCGTGTAGAAGTGACACATGCAACGTTAATGACTGTACAGATGATGATAGTGCATGACATTATTGCACGAAATAACGCGTATTGTTCGTCTCTCGAGCGTCTCCTCACCTGCAATTGTTTATGTTCCGATATTTTTAACGGTTGATTGTAAACTTCCGTAGACGGTAGACTTCGGTATTAGCGATGCTCAAATATCTACGAGCTATTTTATAAAACTATCCATTATCAATCTCCCTCCTTGCGCTCGTTTTGCATTTCTCAGAGACCCAGTCTCTAGCAAGTACATCAATAATCGTCAACAGCGTTAACTTAAATCCCTGGTCATTCCATGTTTTATGTTTTTAGCGACAGAACATAGCGGTGATTTGGGCAGTTAACAAGACATAGTTAATTATAGCCTCATTGAAAAATTTGACTACGTTGGTAATCCACGTACCTAATTCGAAAATTTCGGAGCTAGAATTCTACCTCCTTCCTCGTTTGTCGATCAGGACGAAAAATGTCAATTCATCAGTGGCCCTCTCGTTCTTGCCGCTATGTTAATTAAACTAGTCAGCGCTGCAAGATTTAATCGGCATTTGTGCACGGACGAATAGCAATTTTGTCGCCATGTAATTCTTTGTGCCGATACTTTCTCCGCGATGACGACTATCGTGTCTAGTCTGTCGCCTCAGCGAAGCCTCGTCGTGTCACAATCTTTCTCAGTCCGGTCATTTGCTCGAAGGAAATCCTCAGACACAAAAGCCACATCGTTATTGCCGACTTTAATCCTCCGGCAGAAGATGGCAAACCACTCGTCTTTTCCGTCAATTTTCACGGCGACCCATTGGAATCCACGGAATCATGATTGATAACCCTCTTTATATCATTCTTCGGCAATCTGTTTATAATTACACGATCTTTGACGACGATACGAGTGGTCGATTAAGTGGGCCCATTATGCCGCATTACAGGCAAAAGAATTGCATGGCGGGATCAAAGTATTAAGATATACGGCAGGGGGGCCGAAGTACCTGCGATTACAATACCGATCGGGACGTGACTTTACCGTGAGTTTACGAATCGCTCTATTAAACTGGCCGGCGATACCCACTGGCACGTTTTACGGATTGTGCAACGGACGGTGTACGGCGGCGAAGACGTTAGTTTTCTGCCGGGCATGCGTTACCCACACGAAGACGAGCAGGTGGAAACAGTAGGCCAAGGCCGATTATCCGTTACCCGACCAACTGATTCACGTGGATCATCGTCGATTCAAAACCTCACCCCCCCCCTCGCTAAGTCGTGCCTTAATAAACACATTGCAAAAAAACCGTAGCATTAACAACGACCAGGGTTATAATTTGTTACCAAATCACATGATTACTCTAAATAACCGTCGTAATGACTCGAGCAATCAAAATTGTTTGCAGCGGCAAAAATGGTACTACTCACAAAACCCTCAGTAAGAAACATAGCCGAAGAAATGTGAAAAACGCCAGTTAATTGTTTGGCACAAAAAATAAATGTCAAAGAAGTGACGAAAGAAGATAAATGCCGTAATTGGGGCCGCTAGATTGATGATCTCAATTAAATGACCGGAATTAAAAACTCATCATGCAAATGATTTTAATGCACTATAAATGGAACGCGATTATTTCGTTTTACTTGCCACTTGTCTGTAGAGTGGGGTGGAATTTTAATGAAATGACGATATTTCGATTACCGTCGACAGTATGAACGCTTTAACGAACTTTTCTTCGGCCCCTCTTGACTTGCAAATCGACCGCTTCGTGAAAATATTTATTGATGATAATTTTCAATTATTGCTCGCCGGACTTCGTACCTTTTACGTCATTGACCTACGATTGATCCAAAATGTAGTCTACCCACTGAAAACAGGAAACTTATTTGCGTGAGAGTTATCGAAATACGCTTAGATTCTATTTTACATAGAAGATTTCCTTTTCTGCGTCAACGGATGTATCATTATTTGTGGCATCAACATTGACGCAGCAATGAACTTTTTTTGTTAGAAAATGTATGACGCGATTTTTACTGTCTTTGGCGTCTATGACAAGTATGTAAATGAAAAAAGGCACGATTGTTGGTCGTTTGTATGTGTTACTGGTTTACTGTAAATGATTGTATTTCTGGGACTGTTACTGACAATCCCGAGAAAGAAGAATACAAATGTTCAAACACAACGGACGTAAGCTAATCAGGTATATTAAAAATATATAAATATCGCGTGACATAAATATTATGACTATTTTCTGAGTTGTATCTTTAGCCCTTACCGGTCGTAAGTCACCTCTCACGTGACATCAGTACTTGGTCTACATATAAGCTAGCGACCGATAGGGGTTAATACATACTTCATGAAAAATTTATCGCCTCGTGAACTGCACTAGTGAACTTAGTTCTGTTCTACTGTAATACGTTACAAATGTAAATAAGTTATCTAATGACAGGTATTGCATGTATATGTAATAAGTCAAAACCATAAAAAAAATGGTGAAAATGCGATTCCGTGACGTCAACGAGAACTTTCCGCCTCACATTGATGAAGATTTTATCAGTGAATTTATGTGAAATATCCGCAGAGTAATATTCATCTAATATTGACAACCACTATTTACGAGAAGATTGATGCACGCGGAGTTTAAAAAGGATGTCACATGTACTTTATCCATGATATAAAACATGATGAATAACATTGAAACGTTCGAATTCAAAAGGTTTGTTTATTTTCGATGTACGCATAATTTTAAGGCATTTGGGAACCTGAGTTAACATTGAACTCGGCAGTTTATAAACAAGGAGAGTAAGATGACACACGAAGTTGGTGACATTATATGAATGAAACGATGCTTCGTGACGTAAAAGGGAATTTTCCTTCCACATTGACCATTTCAAGGTATCACGGTTTACGGGACCAGTCGGGGAAGGAGTTTTTGAGTATCAACTTATGTTCAGAGATACATGCATGCACTTTCGGAATTGAGTATAAGCAAAGCATTTGTTGTAAAATACAACGACTTGGATCGCGATGTAAGTATTTATGACGTTAAGTTTGCCAGAATCATGGAGCGAACTATTTACAAGATTCTGTTGCACCTTAAAAATGTCACGCGCTGCATAAGAATGCAGGAATTCGGTATACCTGTGTCGAAAACAAGCGTAGGAAATATCCCGGTGTACAGAAAATTGCCGTGAATTGTTGGTGTCCCTCTGACGCAAAGTGGAATATTTCGGTAATTAAAATCCCGGCACATTCCCCGCGCCGATAAGGATGTTACGCACTAAAAACCGCCACCGCGAAGCGTCAACGACATTTATGTCGGAATAATAAAGCGGGGTACGATGTCCAGGCAGGATGAAGACTTGTGCGTCTTTCGTTGTTAACAATATTAACAATTCGCATCAGTGTAACATGTAAATGTACTGCCATGGGATTCGAAGCCCGCGAAGTCGATGATCCCGCTGGGCCACATATTAATGAGTTTCTAATGCACGTTTACGCAGATCCGAGCAGGAAGGGTTACGACTGTTGGGTGGGGGCGAAAGGTCACGGTAGTTCACCGACTCTGTCACATTTCATGCACATACACCCGAGCGGATTCTTTCGCGTGTTGTCATGTCCTCGGACTTTAAGAGCCCCGCTGCGTTCACGATACTTTCCCAGAATCCCTGATGATCGCCGCTGACGATCGCGAGGACCCACGAAGAAAGATTCATCCATCCTCCACAGTGGCCGCGGCCTCGTATTCGTCATCCTACGAATTTACCAAAGACTTCCGACTTCCTTTGTCTTTGCCCACGCGTTCCTAAAATCCCGGCCTTTCGCAATGTCCATTCCGGAAGGTTCCCCCGAGGTCGCGATCGACAAGCCGCCTCTTACCGACAAATTCACTTCTTCTCCCGTACGAGGAATATTTTTTCGAATCGCCGATACTGTTCTTACACGTCTGGCTGGCGTAGTTCAATTCTTGTTTTTCAACAGAACGTTCCCCGCAAGGTGATCCGCCGGTCACCGCAACGTAATTACGAATTAATAGTACGAATTAAGAACGTCGTCTTATTTCGTAACGAATTGCCGTTTTATTGTCGAAGGTTGCAGAGACGAAAAGTTCTAGCTTTCGGGCAAATGTTAATCTCACACAAATCGGTCACCATTTCTTGCGTAAAATGTGCAGATTCTTTCGAAAAAATGTTGTAATACATTTACTACAGTACTGTATTCGTTACGCACGCTAATGGTTCGTCTATCGCCCGGTACGATTTCATTTTCAACGAGGGTCGTTGTCAATTCTTTCGTCACTGATCGGAAATGTTACGAATATAGTGCATTCTTGCCGATAGGTTTCTCAGGTACTTCGTCCCATGGAAGAATACAGAATTCCATGATTGTTCTCGTGCTGAGGGTCGTATTGTAAGTATTTCTCAATTTCGTCAATCGCCATGGATCGTATTCTAACGCAATATTATATCAACAACCTAACCCGGAATGTATACTAGTACCTTTTCATCTTGGTAGGTAATGCTCGATCGTAAAACGGTCCCCAATTAATAGTTCATGAATTATGGATGTCGACATACACCGATCGTCGTATAGTGTAGTAATATTCGTCATCCCAATGTAACTTCCAATATTTCGCTCTCGACCTTTTCTTTCAATCTTTCAGCGCTTCTGTCGTTATATACCTTGAATCATTTCCTACATCTCGTTGACCCTCTTCAACTTATTCTCACCATTTTACCGCAGTACTAACGACCATAAATCTGCTAATACGCTTTATTATTAACCGTTGAAATCTCTCACGAAGCTAAATATTTGATCAAGTACACATTTCGTTTATCCGTATTCGATGTTTCAGTTCACCATTAGCACGGTAGAATCAGTAAAAATTTGAAGAATAATCAAGTAAAGAATGTTTAAGTTGTCGACGCGTTGTTGATTTTAAGTCTGAAAATTTGGTTCTGTATTGCATCTCTTCAAAGATTTGCAATTCGTTTATTATGCTTATCATGGTCGCGCCGAAAAATTTTGCATTAACGTGCATATTCATATACGGCACACATGAAAATGATTGGCAAGGCCCGATTTTAACATCAGTTACGCGACTAGTGTGATTTGTATAATGCAAAAGTACGAAGTAAATGGTTGACTCCTCATACGCAAACACATTTCCCGCGTGCAACCGAATCATGTATATGTTCATGTTTCATACTGACGCGAGCTTTCTTCGTGAGGTCGATGGGTCATTTTATCACGCATAATTAAAACGTGTCATTATACCTCACAGCCCGGGGGTGAATTACATTAAAAGCAAATGCCGAAATTGAAAGTTGCCGGTATTATTCCGTCGTTACAAAGTCACACGTAATAATATTGTTTACCTTTGTAACTGATAATCATCTTCTGTGAAATCATCACGTAGTAACGTGCGTTGCACTACACGCAGCTTTTTTCTACTGTTTTAGAGCCGTTTAAAGTGGAAACAATGACTCTTTGTGTCTGCACGAGAATTTCCGCAAGTCGTGAACCTATGATTTTAGACTTTTATTCAAATAGGTGACGCAAAGATGTCATTCTTCGCGCGCAGAACAGTCCTACCCAATGACGACAAGTAATTTCGTCGGCTCGTCTTTACATTTTTTCCTTCTATTCTTAGAAACGCTTTAACGCAAAAGCGTATACTTTGGACAATGACAATAATTACGATTTTGAATTTCGAAGTTTGGTCGAACGTTGACAATTAATTGTTGAAAGTTACCTCGCAGTCTTGATACATTCGTACGATTTCGCGAGTCTTAATATCGTTTATCATGCTAATGAAATCACGACGATTTTACTCGATAAGAAGACTTAATCGCCTCACGTTCGCCGGATGCGAAATTTTGCTTTCCCCTGGGCATTCTTTTCTACCTTCCAAGAGAGAACTATGACTGGCCAAAATGAAAGAGCACTGAAATTTTTGAAACTCGGAATTAGCCTGCGACCCGTAGATATTACGGTAAATTAACTGGCCAATAAATCTCAGCTTCCGTTGTTTACCCGAGAATTCTCGCGAGACGTTCATTACTTTGATATTCGCGTCAGAAGGATAAATGGGCAGTCGTCCTGACGTCACAGACGTGGATAGTACATCGTGAATTATCGTCGGTTGCGGTTCGATAGAGTGAAAAAAGAGCCGACACCGGGGGACAGGTTGACTCGTCGACCGCCACTGGAAAATAATATGTACGTCGGGATGGGGACGTTCGGCCAAACGAAAACCAACTCACGATCCTACGAATGTTTATTTACCCGTGAAACCTGCACATTTCTGCCTGCTCAGCGTCCATGACGAATATTTTGTAACTGGCCGACCGATTTCGATCTAACAACGGGAACGAGTATGACGATACCGTGCGATCTTCCAGCTAAAACTGGTCTTAATCTGGTAATCTTACGAATCAATCTACTCTATCTTACGCAGCACATTAAGCTGACAGCGTCATAATAACAACTCCAAACCGCAACATAGTCGTAATCAAAGATTGTTTTCTAAGTTATTTACGGCCAGCGAACAGGATTCAATTCTCCCTATTCTCGCGGAAAAACCCCGATCGCGTTATTAACGTTTTTTTCGTTGTTTGCGTAGCAGTTGAAAATAATAACGGTGAACGTACGATACGCCTTTTAGGCAACGATAATTCAAAGTTGGCGGGAAATGGTGTTGAGGGTGTGAATTTAGGGAAATTTCGGGAAAGAATGGAATAGTAAATTAAACTCGAACGGTACGATCGACATTCTCGTAGGAGAGAAACACGACTGATAATGAAAGCAGTGTTAACACAAAAATGTGGCGGAAATGACGTACCGAAGAACAGAAGTAAGTTCTAAAGTTCGCGATTTTCGCGGAATAGATTGATCGTTTTACGTAACGTTGTAAATGCACTCGATTGAATAGATTACAATAATTCTAAATAAATTGTCGGCGTAGAGAAGGTCCGATTTGCCTATAAATATTTTTATGCTCATTTCGCGAGGGTTCTATGTATACCATTACACGCGTAATCTTTGAACCCGGTGAACCACGGGAGCAGTAAGAAGCTGAAGATCGCTAGGCGCACAGGTAGAAGGGATGTCGCGATACCAACATGGCTACTCGGTTAAAAGCAATGCACTGGCACGAGGCATGTCAGTCCGCAAGTTGGCACGGTAGTTGGACGATCGATCGGGTCCGGTATAGAGAGTCGATGAAAGATACATAAAAGATCGTACATCCTACGCTCTGCCCCCTTATTCACACTCTGCCGGCTAATTCTCGAAAATTTAATATAAAACGAAAGCCTAGTCGCGAGGAGAGACATATCTCCGGCGTCGCGCAGGTCGTCGTTAATTGTCGAGTTAATTGGCCCCGTCCTCGTGAAATCCCCGAGAGTCCTGTGAACAAGAAGGAAGCAAAAGCCCGAGAATTTGTCACGCACCGGTACGTTGGCCACGCGGTACGACGATTTTCGCTTTCGTTTGTCAGTGATCCCCGGAACTCTGTGTGTGCGCGATCCTGGCCAGGTAATTGCCTGCCGAACTCTGTGATTTCCTTCTGATTGACGGTAAGTGAAAAGCAAACGTTTCCATCATTACGAAACACCGCGATTTGACGTTAAGATTTTCTCTATATTCATCGCAATTTGAAAAAATCGTTTTTGCCTTGCCGATGATATTGTTTCAAAATTTACCCATTTCCTCGAATGTCTGATTCATGACAGTTCGGGAAATCGGGGTTTCCTCTTGGTGATCTTCATTGTGGCTAAGTTATCGTTGATTCGCTTAGCGTAATAGACTCGTTAAACTTTTTTTACAATATTATCGTTGCGCATTTGTAGAATTACCAAGCGTTTGGTGTGAGATCATAACGCGACTGTTGTACGCGGGAATTGAATTGTCGCTCACATTAGGTCAAACTTATCCGATCCGAATTATCCGTGGCGGAACGACGCTTAATGGTACTTTATCGAGCAATTCTTTTCCGATATCAGCGTAACGCTAAACTACTGGGACGTTTAACGCATGAATGAAGTCGCCACGAGATTGTAAATTAACGTAACGACACAAAGGTTTTCCAATTTTCAGCCGTAATTCTGCTCCTCTGGGAAAAGAAATTGGAAATAAAGAATCATCACTTGTTGATAATCGTATAATTTCGATGAATTCGATTAAAATATCGCAAGGAGTATACTCTTCTTTCTGGCATGTTTATTTAACGTTTCTTTAGACCTTTCGAAATAGTTGAGTAATTTTGCTTGGAGGTCTGGAATTTGTTGATTATCTCGATCGATAAGGAGGTGAACCAGGCGTGACACGACATCGTGATTCGATTTAGTTGATTGATGTCGGAATCTTCTACTCAACAATTCTATTAATATTTTAAACTTAATATCGTATTTGTACAATGTTCACAATATTTATCGGGACCACAGTCTTTGTAATTTACGGTTTTCAACAACATACGGTACTTAAATTATTTTTTGTTTGGTGTTATGTTTCTTTAACTTTGGCGCAACAGCTGTATATACTTTAACTCAATGTGCAGAAGATTTTCAAAAGGTAAAATAACAGTTTTCTTTTCGCGATAAATAATAATACTAACAATAGCAATATATACATCGTTTCCTTTCAAAATTTACTCGAAATTTCATGTAACATGAAAATATAACATTATGAAAATCGATGTTGGGAATTGATCGGCGTTACTTCTTTTCAAACAAGTATAATACAAAACGGTTGGCGATTCTTCGAGCTTCGTCTGGTCAATACTATTGCAATTTGATTTCCTATAGTGAAACAAGAACGTCCGTGCACCCTTGAATGAATAATATCGCACGATCTTTTATCGTATAACACGAAGGATTCTGGCCTTACGGAAACAAAGATCGGATTGTAGAGCCTCTATATTTTTTTTCCATAAGGCAAATCATCAAGCTAGTGTCGGTGCGATTTGATTTCGATTCACGTTTCACGCATTCACGTCGGTCTGTGGGAGTAGTTAATAGACGTATTTATAGTCATTAGGCCATCCTCATGCTGTAAAGAAGGCCTTGAGCGACTGTTTCGCGATGCGCTACGCGTTCTCGCTCACCTGGATCCGATTCGTGCGGTAAAACGAACGATTTTAATTGCCCGCCGATTAGACGGACCGCCGCTTAATGATCGGGCGGTAGCGAGGAGAGGGGGGGGGGGTTGTTGATTGAAAACATTGAGAATGATCGAAGAACCGACGTGAATAAGAGACGCTATATTATCGACAGAGGAGCCGTCCAACCTAGGATCGTCGAGGCCGCGAAATGTTAATGTCCTTTCGGCCGGGACGGGCGTTAGTTTGAAAATACGTACGTTAAAATGCAGATTATTTCCGGCCGATTGGTATTTCGTCGGCGTCTCGTCGATCGAAGGGAAAAAAAAGTCACCGGCCTGCCTTCGAAAGCGGAAAATAAAGGACCCCCGGCGTAGACGAATCCCCGCGGAATAAATACGCGGTACACGGGGGAAGGGGGAGGAGATTGACGGGCATTTTGGAGGGCGGTGGAGAGGGGGGGGGGGCGATGGCGCATACATAATTAATTGGCCAAAGTCCGCGGATCGGGCGACGACGACGGGTACTTCCGCGTACGGTTATTTTGTGTTTTCTAGTCGTAACGCGCGCGCGGCGCAACCTTTTGCTCGGTAACAATCGCGCGTTGCCCAACGTAACCATCAATGAGCCAACAGCCGGCGAGTTATCGTAGCGTAAAAATGCACGAGAGGCGCAATCGTAAAGGATAGACGAGTGCCGGCGCGGTGGGCTTTTTAAATTGGCGCCGTTAAAATCGGTGCCGCAATCGAACGCGAATGATCTTGAAACTTATAGCGGGAGCCGAGCCTCTGCCGATGTTGCGCAAAAACCGACGGACCATTGTCCGCGGACAGGTCGGAAAACTTGGGCGGAAAGTTGTCCCGTTGGAAAGAGTGTCGGGCAATTTCGCAATATCGCCGTTTTACGTAATAGTCGTAAGTCAGTCGGCAGACTGTAACCAAGTTCGAATGGGTATTACCGCCGGCCGGGAAAATATTCGGAAAAATAACCGAGCGGTTGATCGAACGATCAGAGGCCTTTGAATATTCCGCCATTAACACAGCTGGCTACTTTGGGAATTCACGAATTTCGCGCTCGTTGTGCAATCGGACCGTTTGTCGAGGATTAACTCGGAATTTAGATAACGTCAGTTCCATAACTCATGGACCTTGAATAAATTTCGCTTTCGACTATGGCCGATCTTACCTTTCAAATGATATTGCCCCGCAGCTGTGCTTCTTTATTTCCTCGAGTGTACCTTGTACCGGATATACCGACCTTGAAGTTCGATCGCCTCTGATTCCTTATTCACGATCGACGAGCGCGACGAATCAATGAATATTCATAGACACTGTCGTTTCTCCTCTACAACTTGCAAATCGTCTTAGATGTAACGGTAAGAGCCGTCTTCTCCACTTGCTTTTGTCATGTTTGAACATTCTCTCGCATTCTTCCTCCCCGAACAATTCTATCTCATTTCTCATTTCGGTTTAAGTTCCGGAATCGCACGCTGAAAATTTTCGTGAAACGTTTATTATGTCGCACTTAAAATGAATTCTTGCACATGTCTATTTATAATCTTTGGAAATACATAATTTCCTTTTTATAAAAAAAAAAGTTGTGATTCTTACTTCGTACTTAGCGTCTTTACAGGCTCAGGATGGAAAGAATTGTAATGTACGCGGATTAAAAAAGAAGATGATTCGGCAGTTATCGAGTTTTAGACAGCAGTTTTGCGAATCGTGCGCGTTGTGCCCTTTCCAGTCAGAAACGAATAGTCGCGAATGTAGAAATAAAGTCTGCGCGTTGCGCACGCATAAACCGCAACGACGGTCGTCGAATTTTCTGGACGAAATGAAGGCGACGCCCGACTTTCTCCCGTGCTTTTGAACGTTCGGTTTTCCCGCCGGGAAAACACGATCGACGTTCCGCAGATTCGATCAATCCGGCGGGTTATCGACTTTTCGCCGAACTATTCGGTGCTCTCGAAACTTGAGATTTTGCCCAAGGAAGTGACTTTAATATGCCGTCTTACGTAAGAAGATTCTCTTCCCCTCACTTCCCTTCGCAAGGTAATGCGTTACAGCGACTCTCGGAAAGTCGCAACTTCACGCAGCTATGCACTTTCCCCGCTGTAGCTGCTGCTGCTACTGCTGCTGCTGTACTTGATCAAAACCTACTAGACGGTCGCACGGAAAGAAGGATGAAAGAAATCGCCTGAATTTACCCAATCATTCATTTTCGCGTCCCATGAAAAATTGAAAACCAGTTTTCAACGCTCCGGATACGACTAGAAGCTGAACGGAATTAAAGCAGCTTTGGAAAAAAAATGCATTTTTAAGTCGACGATATGCTTGTCCCGATAGAAATGTTGTCGAGTTTGAAAATTTCCAACGAGTAAACGAAGCAAGGGTACTTGTTGAGGAAAGGAGATTACGAAGAAATTCTTCGGAAACGCAAGACGATTACTCGGTGAACGTATCATCTTTCGAAAAATCCGGCTCGAAGGTCAGGAAAACGCGAAATTCCATTCGACCGAGCTGCGATTATCCGAAGAGAGCCGCACACGCGCGCGTAGGAACTCAGCACGGAAGTCACGAAACGTCGGTTTCCGGAGTGACATGCCCGTTTTAGCCTGGCGATTCTTCGTCCAATTGATCGTGTCCCGATCTCCGTGTTTCGCGGAAGAATCCAAGAATTACGCTATCGACATTGAAGATGGCCCGATAACGCGAATTACAGGCTGGCCTACTTTCCGTTCATGACACACATATAAACGAGACGAGTCTCGTAACGTTCGGTTTTCGTCAACGCAACCAACTTGTTGCCTCTTTTGTTATTATATAATACGTGCCGTCCGAGCTATGCGGTCAATCGTGTGTTTGCGCTTCGTCGCGTCAGCAATCGTGCCTTTTCGATTCTCTTTCGCATTTTACACACGAACCGACTGTCCTAGGAATCGCTTAACAGGCTTCGAAAATTTCCTTGCAACTCAGTCAGAGGCAAACGGGCGCATTGTCCAAATTATGCGACGACACTGTCCGCATTTAATGTCAAAGTCATAACAAAAATATAAAGTTCTTATTCCTATTTCGTTTGTCTGTAATTTTCTTTACGAAATACGTGGCTGGTTTCTGAAGGCGGATGATAGTTGAAATTTATCAAAATTCACCATCTGACTTTATCGACATTTTTTAGGCAATTTCGCAAAAATAATGGCCTCGCTTTAGAGCAGTGTACGATATCCGTGAGGGCACATACAAATGTATATATTTCTTGGCTATCAACTACGGCACAGTAAGAGTGGGCGGGGAGTTTCTCTGTCCTGTTTCCCCCGAGCATTTCTTCCATCTTTCTCCCGGCGGTGTTACTCAAGCCGCGAGTTACCATTACTTAAGCAAGCCAGTTACGTCGTGTAATAGTCACATTTGCACTTTCAGCCGGCATCCTCTCCTCCACGAGCGAAGCGTGAGCGGGATTGTCAATTTTTCAGGAGAATCGAATCGCCCACAGAAAGTCCAAACGATCAACCACAATTTCTCATCCCCCGCGAACAGAAATTAATATTAAACATCAAAGGACATTCAGGAAATTTTCGAAATAAGCAATATTTCGCAGTAACATACATGTCTTGCGAAATCGACAAGATATGAATGAACAAAATAATTGCATCGATTTCTGCGCCGTATAAAATACTTTTAGCGAATGATTTTACTCACAATTACCACATTTTTAAGAGTAAACGATTTTTCATAACGAAAGAAGAAACTGGTGAAACCAGAAATCCGTATAAATTAGTGAAAAAATTGTTTTGATTTGTTTGGTTAATTTTACGAGTTCGGCGATTGAATTCCTATGACTATCAGAATCATGTAATCGGATTAATACGTCAGCATTACACTCACCGTGCAGTTTGTTACGATTTTCTCGGATTATTGCTTTCATTAAACGTTATTTAACGAGAGTTCATAATGCGCGGTTAAAGAGACTTTCACGATCGTTAACCGTGTGTAATTGGAAAGGTTCCAGTTGTGCCATTGAGCTGTTAGCGTTCGTTGAAATCGCCGAGCTGTCAAGGGTTCCCGAAGAGTCGATACAATAATTTTCACAACGTCGTCCGAAATTTCAAAGCAGCCACTAAAAGCTATTGGCAATAAAACACGTGCGGTTATAAAATAACAAGGACATAGAAATAAGCGTTACGGATAACGGTCCGGTAAGTCCGATTCCTTTAACGGCGAGACGGCAGTAATTTTCCGGGCATATCAAAAATTTGCGTAATGTTGTCCTCTAAATTCCGAAATCTCTCAGCCGACGGGGTCGTTCGAAAACCACTCGACTGCTTAAATTTACTATATTTTAGCGAACGCGTATCGACGTTCCACGATAATTGGACGCGTGTATTTTAACCGAGCACCGTTCGTGTCTCCGTCTTACGCTAGTAGATAAGTGAAACAACTTAAATACCACTTGGACTGGCCTACCGTGCGACGGAAAATGAAATTCATAGGCGGTATTGCTGAACTAGCTTGTCCGCTTGACGCGCCGAATGCAGAATGACACGGTGACAGAATTTTCTGATAATGCCGTGTTTGCAACATTATAGAAATGTCTGCCTTTGGACGATAAATAACGAACAATTGACGTTCACCGTACGAAGATAACGTTTGTTTACTGTCAAACCGATCGAAATGCTGTCTTATCCGCGAATTTAAAGTCGTCACTTATTGCTGACAAAAGTCGGTGCTGTCGGTGTCGGTCAAAGGGAACACCTATTTCGACTTTGGCCGGCGCATATTTTGACATTGGTATTTTACCGCACGACGAGATTCGCCTGGAATAAATTACGAATTTTTTCTTGGAGCGTAATCATCGGATTATGGCAAAAAATATTCCAGGAGGCAAACCAGTCTCCCTGCTCGGCGAGGAATTTCGAGGAATTTAATACGTAACACCCGTGCAGTTATTTACATACACTTATGAACAACGAAACAGAGACAAAGGCCACGAAAAAAATACTTGAACAAGCCGAAACGTCTGTTTTTTCAATTGCCAAACATGTGCATTAATGACTTTCCTCCGATGTCAAGGATAGAATACAGAAGGGAATAATTTACCCTAATCAGTACCCTTGTTTCACTTATTTATTTGCGCATTACCTGGAAAAGAAAGGACTTTGGTTTCTTTCCAGAGTGAAGAGCTGCGGTATTTTTGTAAGATAATTCGCAAGGCAAAGGAATATTGAGCGTACACTGAAATCTCAATGTCGAATTGCCCGATGATCGGAAATCCTGGCGTTACGACAGCGGAATTTTATGACATATATCATCTGCGCATGCAAATATTTCACGTCGGCCATACCAAAAGGAGGGACGATTGTTGACGAGCGACGATCGCGAGGTCGTTTCTTCGCTAATTGCCCGTCGTGACTCTACTCACAAGCACGTATGCACTATTCGTCCGTCCCCCTCATTGGCCATAGCGTCAGAATAAACGGAGAACAAGTTAATTTTTCCCGCACGTCGGGGATTCCAACCGTGAAAACTTCCCGCACGGTTGTAAACCGACGATCGATTCTCACGATGAAAATCATGACTATTTTCCTCTAACGATTCTCGCTTTGTACTTGCCGCCGCAAATGACGATATAATTGCCCTGTTATCCTCTAATTACAAGACGTTCCTGCTAAAACCGTTTTGTTTTTCATCCGATTTCATATTATCGTTAGATCATCGGTTATCATTTGTTACCCCTTGGAATGCCATTACCTTGTTACTTTGTCATCGAAGCCTAAGATTTTGGCATTTCTTATATCACGATGGTTATATGCATATTAGGCAATATTGACTGTGCTGCGTCAGGGTGTTAAAGGTAGCAGTTAGTAAACATGGATTTGCATTTTTATTACGTACAAAGAATGTCAACGTGTTTTCAACACATGGACATTGATGGCCGACAAAATGAATTGTTCTCCCTGGAGAGAGGTGGGGGTGACAAGAAGGACAATTTAATAATTATGCTTGGTGTCGAATATCGATGACACTTTTTTTTCATGCTTTCGGAGGTAACGTCAATAATGACCTCCCCGGAAAGTGGCTTTGAGTTTGCCGTGATTGCACGAGCTACGAGCCTTCCTTATGCAAGAATCTGTGCGAACGTTGGTCACCGTCACGCGGCCCATTTTTCAGTCCCCGGCTACGTTATAATGTATACAGTTTTCGCAACATATATATTCCCGAGGTATTTCGCTTGCTTGACGCGTTTTCGACTTTTCGTTTTGCAAGCCTGCGGATCGAGAACTGTCCCTCGCGCGCTTGCAATCGTGCGGGAAAAGTAAATACAGAACCGTCGGGAGTAAAAAAATGCCAAATTGCAACCATGCAGTTAAGAAAAAAAACGGTTTCGATCGCCCCCCACTCCAGGATTTTCATAGAATGAAAATGCGGAATCACGCAAACCTCTCGCGTTTGTTTTTGTCCAATGGGATTGATTTACGTTAGAACCTTTTTGTTAAACTTACAGAGTAAAAGGATCGAGGACACGTTGTAATGACAAAAATATTGTCCATAACATTGTCGGTGCTTCGGCACAGTTAACCCTTGTCTTGTAGACGCGTGTTTGCCATTACCAGCATTTGTACAACACGATAATACACTCAATGAAAACTCAGTCTTAAACAAAGGCAACGTCAGTGCATAAAATGAAATACTCGCATGTAATTTTCTTTGAAACACAGAAATTATAGAGTTCGACTTTATGATACGTAGTAAATGGTTTCATTGAAAGTAATACATAATAATTCGCAGGGTTGAGAAGTAACGCGTTACTTGTAACGTCATTACCGTTACAGTTACAGAAAAAGTAACAAATTTTATTTGTAACGAAGAAAGTAACTTCGTTACATTTTTCGGTAACGAGTAACGAATTTAACCGTTACTTTTATCGTTAATTTTTTGAATTTTTTTATTTATTTAAAGTATTGTTCTTACCATTACGCGTGAGAAAATTTTAATCTCAACTATAAAGCCATAAGTAAATCGGTCAATCGACATTCAAATATTCTTATTACATTGTTAAAATGCTGTGATGTTAAAATGCTGTGTGTTAAAATGAATGTGATTAGCCGACTTACTCACAGTATATAAACGCTCTATTGCGTTCGGTAATTCGCTGCCAGTACTGAAAATCTATAGTGTACGTAGGGTATTTACTATCTTTTTATGCAGAATATTACAAAGAACCTACTTATATAAAAAAATTAGATAAAATCAACTTGCAAATCTCCAAATTGTGTTTTATGTAGAAAAATTTGAAGAAGAGTTGCAACGATTTTTAAGATCAAATAGCTGTAATATCGAAATGTTGAATGACTATCCAAAAATCAGAAAACTTTTTATTAAATATAGTGCAGCTCTACCAAGCAGTGCGTCTGTGGAGAGAATGTTTAGCGTTAGTGGCTCTGTATTAACACCACAAAGAGGGCGTTTACAAGATGAAACCATGGAGCAACAAATTTTATTAAAAATTAATAAAGAATTTCGATAAAATTTAATAACGCTCATTTTGTAATAACCTAGTAATGAATTGTTCACAATTTTTTTTACGCAAAATAGTTTATTTATTTATATCATGAAAAAGTAACGGCAATTGTAACGACTCGTTATTTTCTAATAACTGTAACGTTAACGAGGTACTTTTATAAAGTAACTTTCCCAACCCTAATAATTCGTTGATAATAATTAAATAATTAACAATAAAACGATTTGTTGCGTTGGAAAAGTAGTAAAGTAACCGTGCATTATCGATGAAACGTGGATTCTTCGCATCGGAAGTCGAGTAAACGAGGCTGAGGAAAAAACAGCCATTGAAGGACATTTGAGGAAATACTTTGCCGGGTAATCGACTGCTGTTGCGCTATATTTCTTTATGTATACGGGTCGCGCACCGACGATGAGTGAAATCCAACGACCGTCGACGACGTAGGTGGTTGGAAGCGTGTCGTCTTTAAATGGTTCAAGGTCGCGTCGATTCACCGTTATGCATCGAGTGACGAGATTGCCTGATAGCCCGTCTAGCCAGCAACAAATAATTACATAACCGCTATCGTGTAACGACTCTATCGATATCGTCTTCCTCTTCTCCTCGCAAACGGCCACGGAGTTCAGTATCCTCATTGAACCGATTACGAGATCACATTGAGTCACTGCTGCAACTCGAAGAGCTTGCCAGACCCGTCTCGCATTAATTCGGCCCTCGTATATCAGGTATTTTCGGCACCGGCGGGCAGGTTGCGGTTATCCATACTTAGGTGATATCCTACTTTGGAGCTAAACTTTTTATACGTGCTGAAGAGGAACACGAATGAAATAGGCATCTAGAAATATTTTACTAAGATATTTCCCTGTTAAGAAATTTCCCCTGTTAAGAAAGAAAAGCATGAAGTGGAAATTATTTTTCATAATTAATCAAATAATGCACCGAGTATTGTATATTTAATTGCAATGGTTGAGACAGGATTTTGAAGACTTATTTGAAAGAAAGAATTCGATTGGATTACGATCTTTGGAAGGCCGTGCTATGATATTTTGTATATTGGGTTTTTTGTTGTTCATGAGAAAGTGTAGGAATAGATTTATTTTTGCAAAGACACCGAACTCTGGTTCAAACACCGTTGAGCTTGGAAGATGATAAGACGAGTCTATACCTCGCACACTGCAGGTATATTATCGCCGACACTTTACTCGCTAGTGATAATTGATAACGTCAAGGATAAGGAGTACCGTTTGGGCCTGTCGCGTGTACCGTCCCTGCAAATTGCCATGTAAAAAAATGTACGAGCTGTGAGAAAAAAAAAACAGAAATACCGTGACGACGAATTATCGAAAATATCGATTTTTTGCCCTTACTAAGGCAGACTTCTTGTGTGTTTGCAGAGAGGAAATTTCCGGAGTGGGCAGCTCCGGCTTGCTGAGAAACGGACCTTGCGGGAATTCCAGCAACAAAATGTCGATTATAATGCAATACGTGGACCGGTTCCACGAGATGCTGGACAAGCACGCAGGTACGTATGCGGATGGCCAGACGGGGAATAACTCTTGGCCGTCTGCCTATGCAAATTTTATATCCCCCGTTTTAGCGAGGTCGATTCAGTCAATGGACATGGCTTTTTTTGGTTCCACGACATTCTCCGCCTTTCGCTGAATTCGTTGAAACGTTAATCGGCTCGTAATTAACGCTGCAAACGGAACGAATTCGATATTTCCCGGCGGGTTACGTAACCGAGAAACATTCTTTGCAAGAATGGCATTTCGGTGCAACGAGCGTTTATAACGATGACAACATTTCTTACTCGGTATTCCCGCATTGCGAACATTTCACGCAGACGCTTATCATGCAACGATTTTCACACTTTATCAACATCATCTTCAACAGCTTTTTTGTCAAGTCTCGCCCGTTTAAAGTGAAACGTCTCTTCTAAGTATTGGGCTTGTTTAGTTTTCTTTAACAAGTATCGAGTGATTTCGTGGAATGAAATTTTATCGGTTGTTTCGTACGTCGTTACAAGTTGTCTACCGAATGTCTAGTGCAAATTCTGCTCAACACTAAGTGATTCTAATTTTAGAGCTACAGCAGGAAAGTAAATCTGATGCAGTATAACAGTATTTGCTTACCGTTGCTGAATTACAAATAAATCTCAATGTAGAGATTACTGTCTGCCATTGGAAAATTTGTATAAAATCCCGAAAGCAGAGTAATCCGCCGGAAATTGAGTTTCTACGAAAACTTTCAACACCGTTGCCAGTTATATAACGGATTGTAACAATTTTTCCATTGATCGACTGATAATTCGCTTTCCAAAACGATTAAATGATAATAGCCGAAAAGTTTCCGAGCAGCGGACGGTCATGGAAACGTAGAGGTAGATAAGTAATGGGTGAAATGGGCGAAAAGAGTTTCGGAAGGTTTTCACCCGTCCCCCGAGTTTCTCCGTTGATCGAACATGTGGATCAGTTACATCACTACGGCGTATTCCAAAAGCGATTCCTTACGACCGATTAGAACATTGGACGTTAAATTTCGCCCCGATGCTTTCCCAATCGTAACCTTGCGACAGCTTTCATGGGGAACAAGAGATCGCTCGTACCGGCCGTTTCCCAAGCGTAAATTCGACTATCCAGGCATTCCTAGGCGTGCACCATCGTCATCCACGGATTTCACGATGTTATTTCGTTTGCCAACGTTGCCGCGGAATACGCCGTGTCTTTTATTCTCCCACTTTCGCTCGGATAATCATCGTGTCTCTGCGCTAAATTTAGATCCACCGCGTCGACGGAGAAATAGAGAGCAAAAGGAAATGGATAGAAAATTCTCCCCAAAGAGAACTTTGCTCTACGTGAAAGGCATGTCTTTCCTCACGAAATGTCACTCAAATAAGATGTTTCTGACGACGCGAAGTACATGTACGAGCGTTACTTTTGTAAGCCGTTTTAATCGAATTCCCGCGATTGCCCGAAGTTTAATTTCCTGGAACACTAAGGTGTATTTGCACAAGCGATAGATACTCGTACGTCGATGACGATCTCGCCGGTACGACGAACCGACAGCTGTTAAACCCCGAATACATATTATTTGTTTGTTCAATGTATATCGTAAAAAGTTGATCCCTCAAGCCCGGAATATGAAACGCGCGCTATTCTGGACTTACATCCAGGTCGTAAGTGTATTTAAAACGAGGAACTTTGTACCACAAAAGCGAGCAATTTTAACGAAAAGCAGCGCGTTATCGGCAAATTCATTGTTCATTTATTCCGCGTACGTCACGTAGTTATCGCACGCGGCATATTTAAGTCGTGACGTCGGAAGAGGAAATCACTGATGCAAATTTTGCGGGTCGGTAAACCGGTGGAAGAAATAATGACGATATTCGTCGTGGGTATCCTTCGCGCCGGATTACTGGCAGAACAACGAGTTGTCGAGCAGGTTAATAAAGTAAGCACACTACGAAGACCGCTGGCCGATCTCTCTCGCCTTGAATAAGTGCAAAGGTTGATTGAACTCCCGAAGGACACGGGGCACAATGTCAAAAAGAAAAAAAGTATCATAACGACGAGTCATGTATGCTCCACTGCATTCTGTATACAACGGACACCAAGGACAACTGCCCCTGGCAGAAACAGACAATTCTTTCCGAGAAGCACAAAACTCTTCCGTTTATTCGGTTCTCCAGTCTCCGTTTAGAAATTATTAGTCAGCCGCACGAGAATAAAACTAATTCTTCTTCCAGGTGTTTATAGTTTCCTTAAGGAAAAGAGTTATATGTTGACCTTGTTCGGGAAGCAACTTGAAAAACCTGTTATATTCGTGGATATTTTTGTAACACAGGGTCACGAATGTGATTGAAACTGTTGATGATACACTGAACGGGGACTTTCCATTTGTTTATTCAGACACAAGAACGACAAATTGGTTACTGATGAGCTCACCCTTCCCCACACTCTTCATTTGCCTCGGATACGTGTACCTCGTTAAGGTGCTGGGACCTAAGCTTATGGAAAATCGGAAACCTTTCCAGCTGAAGAACGTCCTCATAGGATACAACCTCTTCCAAGTGATCTTCTCGGCGTGGTTATTTTACGAGGTAACGCTGAGATTCTATATTCCCTTTGCCGTTAAACTTCTTGCTTGTATTATTGAAATGTCGAGAAGGATTGTTATCGCAACGCATGATGAATTTTATTCCTTGGATCGCTGCCAATGCGAAATGGCATAGAAAGTCCTGCATGGACCCGTTTCTTTGGACCCTCGCGTTTGACTTTTTTTCATAGCTGAACGTCGCGCGGCCACCCGACTCGCCCTACTCAAAGTTACAAAGCGATTATTAAGAACGAACGTTAGTGGCATTAAAAAGAAAAAGAAGCGCGAGGAACGTTTGAATTAGGCGAGGAGGGTCGACCGTCGGCGAGCTAGAAGAAGGGATAATATTTATTTTGAAAAACGCAGTGCCTAATGGGCGGATGGTGGGGCCACTATAGTTTTCGTTGCCAACCAGTGGATTATTCCAACAGCGCGACTGCCGTGAGGGTAAGTCATTCCTGTTGCCATTCCGATGGTTCATCAAGACATCCTCCCCAACGAGACGGAAAATATCAAAACCAACGGCCGAACTAATGTAGAAAACGTGAATGAATTTTTTGAAAATGTATCTTCCACGACAGAGGACGAACCATCTCTCTCCCGACCTCAGGGCTTATCAGATGGAACTGGAATGAGGAGCTGCATCATGCGAATGCATGAATTCTATCTTTATAAACCGCCAAGAAATCGCATACGTAGTAGAAGGTCAACGGCAACATTTTCTCGAAGGAAATGGACATTAGACGCTTCTCGCTTCCATACTTTCTGTTTTGTGTCATTACTCATTAGCAGCTTCTTCTTGTGCATTCTTATACTGCGCTCTTCATCCGCAATTTTCGTCATCCATGTCCATGAGTTCGCTGCAAAACTTCATTTCAGTTTCCTTAATAATTTCCATACGACGGCAACAGAGCCTACCATCCCTAGAAATTATTATTGGGCAGCGTAACGCAGTATTAATATATATTTAGTTAATCTAATTGTAGTTATTTTCACCATATATCTCTAACTTGTCTCACGATCCGGAAAAGTATCCATCTCACATCTTAGTTCATGTATGTGTGAATTTTGTTCCTTGAATTGTGGTCCAAGGAGTGTAGGATTATGTATATTTTAACAATGTGTTTGTGAATTACTAAAGCTCTCGTACGAGAAGAAAGACGGTATTTGAACCACCTACTTTCCGTAAGCATCCACGAATTTTCCCCCGGGGGAAGTATGACTTGATTTCTTGCATGCTCCGAAAACCGCTTCGGGGAATTCCGATGCAGCGAAAACCGAGCAGAGCGAAGTTTCTGGGCTCGCTGGCTGATTACCCTGCTGACCTTGATTTTGTCGAACGCCGAGAATGCCACTCAGGATGACGACGAGCGGATCTTTCAAGTCGACGAAAACCCTTCGCCAAAGAATTCCCCAGACCCCCGGAAAATTCCCAGCCCGATTAACATACAGAATGTTATTATCCACAAACCGGCAGGTGTATAACGACGGAGATTGCTTTTAAAATTCTCGGCTTTTCCGGCTGGATCCCGACTACAGGCTATGAACTTCCCCTCATCCCTCGCCCCTCTATGCAACGTACAAAAGTGAACATTCCGATTGAAGTCGAGACCTTTAACGGGGGCGTCCTTGGAACGATCGATCTTGTCGATAGGGATGCAAACGACACATCGATAACTAATAATTTATTATCTTCCGACAGTCTCGAACCTGAAAGCCGATTCTTCTCTTTGCTTTACGTGACTTTCTCATTCAATACAATCGTTTAAAATCTCGTGCCTAAGTTTTTTTAAGCCTTTATTAAACATCGGTAAAACGTCGATGTTTTTAAGAACGATTTTGCATCTCTACTTGTCGGTCGTTCGAATCAGCTATCGCTTGCCCATGTTTCTCTTGCTCGTTCACTTATCGGAAATTGGCCTGTGGGCGGTTGTGGTTGCAGATAGGAATGTCCGGATGGCTGACTGGGGACTATTCTCTAAGGTGTCAACCAGTAGACTACAGCGACCGACCCCAAGTTCTAAGGGTGGGTGTATCCAGTAACACGTAGAGAAGTTCGAAAGCACAAATTATTGGCATTAACGAACTTATCAAAATTATCGATAATACCCACAAAATTATACATTTTTGCACAGCACACGATTTACATTACTTTTGGCACGTACAATGAATTTCAACACAATGCTTAAATTTTATCGAGATATTCTGATTGACAAGCTATTGCATAAAATGAATTATAGAGTTCTAAAGCCCCTGGGTTGATGATCAAAAATATCGTTTTTTTACAATCGTACTTAGGAATAGATTATTTGTTAAAGAATGTTTAGCAGTACGAAACGATGTTTTTTCTGTTTTGGAGAATTCTTTAAATACACTTTCGTTCTAAGCATGTCGGGTAACATTTGAAATATAAGTATTTTAGGATTCCATGCACCTGCCTCAATGAACAGTACTTAGGGAAACTATTTAACAGATTAACTCCAACCGTTAATACAAGTAGCAAGGAACACTTTGGCGTATTTGTAGATATCCCCGAATATACTAAAATACACTGCGAGCTAATACAAACGTAGACACATGCTGGTAGTTTATGCAATTAACACAATTTAACATGGTGCACGATCCAGAGGTACTACCAAAGAATAACACAAATAATTCAGCAAACCTTTCCAACCACTGCACATACACGTACACACGCACAGAAAGACGAACATACTACATACTGACAGTTTTTTTTCCGTCCTCACATGTATCTCTATACCAAACAAAATTGACACGACTCTATAACCCACAGAAATATGCATTCACAGTCTGTGTTCAATTTCTCGGAATATTATTGATGCATGCAGTCTTGAATAATTTTGATCTTTGATTACAGATAATATTTGATTATCACTTGTATCTTTTTTATTTGACAATTTGAACGCAGAATATTTCCATGAATTGCTCGAAATTCTAAAGTTATTTTATAAATATTTACCATAAATCGTTCGTTATGAGTATAAAAGACAAAATGTTTGTGCGATTATTTCGTCATGAGAATTAAAGGAATGCTAAGTTTGTTCGCTGATTTCAGTGTTATCCAATAATTCTCACGACATTATCGAGTGACGTATTAGAATTTCGAGGAACTAACTTATTTCCATGGTCCGCACTTAGGACCGGCAGAGCAGAAAACATCAACTAATCTTTTTGACAATCACAGATGGTCCACGCCAGCTGGTGGTATTACTTCTCCAAATTTACTGAATTTATGGACACGGTGAGCAGTCGTTCTAAGTATCGTCAATTTCCTGTTCTTTACAGCTGGCCATAAAGCTTTGCTTTTAATTTATAGATTTTCTTCGTGCTGAGGAAGAAGAATGACCACGTGTCGACACTGCACGTCATTCATCACGGTTGCATGCCAATGTCAGTTTGGTTCGGTGTCAAATTTACCCCTGGTACGTTTATCTAATCATATACCTCATGATTACTATAAATGTCATTGAATTGAAACTATTATGTACAATAAGTGTAACACACTGGAGACATATTTTCCTTTCGAAAGCAGTACATCTGAAAACTGTGCTACATACATTTCATTATCGTAGAGCATAGATTTTATAGGTTTTAACGTTTGTTAATTATTTCAGAAATTCCAAGATCCAGAAAAGTTTATGAAGTCTAACGTTATCGTTTTTGTCCTTTAATATATATGCAGATAACGCACTTGTCCGCAGAACATAACTGATTTAAATAAGTTTTTCCATTCCTTCTCTTTCTTGCAAACTTAATGAAGTTAATTTCGTTTAAAAACATAGACCCACAATGTTATAGTTATTTTAAATGAATCGTATCATCATTTGTACCAACTGCATAAACATTTGTAATTCGTACTCATTCCCTCTATTTAAAAAACAAATATTGCGTATTCTTTTCATTAACACATGGTGGTAAAATAGCAAGTTATAAAATCGTCAAGAACGTTTATTAAAAACGACTTGTAAACATAAAGACTTTTGCATGTACGTAATTGTTCATTTCACAGATCCTTGCGGAATGAATGAATTTAAATTTTTAACGAAGTTTTTTACAGCTATTTTCCATACGATGTCATGTAATCGACTTGCAAATATGCGTGGCCGTGGTTAATTAGGCATTAACGCCAACAGCTTCTACAGAATCAGTCTTAACAAAACATTACTCAAAATTACCTGATTAATGCAAGTTGTGATTTATATTAGCGTCATGTTACACAAATTTAACTTGAATGCAAGTCGTCTCACGGACACTCTTTAATAGATTAATTCGGAAGTTTATAAAACTTACAAATTGTTACACCTGTAAAAACATGTTCGAATATTATCTTGTCAATCTCAAAATACGTACGACATTCATTATGATTGACTTAGACGAACAATGTGACAATAATAAACGAGACAATACTTGAAAAGACTTATTTAAAAAACGTTCGTATTCACAAGTTTGTTGTACAAGACAGCAAATATTTTTTAAACATAATTTCGTTGAAGCATTCATTATAATGTAGCTCTGAAATATATTTTTTGATTATGGGTCCGTTTTTTTGTAGATCGGGATGTCATTTAATGACGATTGTTGCTTTTCAGGTGGCCACTCGACTTTCTTTGGACTTCTGAATACCTTTGTGCACATCGTCATGTATACGTATTACCTGCTGGCCGCACTGGGCCCGAGAATGCAACCTTATCTGTGGTGGAAGAAATACCTGACGGCCTTCCAGATGCTGCAGTTTGTGGCGATCATGGTTCACGCATTCCAGCTTCTCTTCATCGACTGCAATTACCCGAAGGCCTTCGTTTGGTGGATCGGACTCCATGCAGTTATGTTCTTCTTCCTGTTTAACGAATTCTACCAGCAGAGCTACCAGCAGCAGAAGAAGAGGGCGATGATGAAGATGGCAAATGGATCTTCGTCGAATGGTGCCGTTGCCAACGGCGTGAAGGAACACGGCCAACAAAATTCACAGGAAATGGCGAACGGTAACGGCTCGGCCGTCAGCTCGAGGAGAAAGGAAGCAGCGGATTATTACGTTAAGGGTGAAAGCCTAGCCGCGACGGAATTAAATCTTCGTAAACCGTACACGACGACCGAGTGACCCGGCAGGATGGCGAGAACATGTCGGTCGTAAATTATCGTCATCCTTCCCCGCCGCGAAGTTCGTCCCCGCTAAAAACACTGCACTGAAATTTGTCCGCCGAAGGACTCCTGGAAGGTGACGAAGCATCGTCGAACCAGTTTTCTCGGCAGATGTCCGATGACATCTTCGGCAAAGCGAGGCAGTACCTCTCCGTGACCTTACGCAGGACTTTTCCTCCTTCACAGCCCTAAAGTAGCGTCGTAAAAACCCTCAGCTTCGAAAGAAGTCTCTGCCAGCCAGCAAGGCACAATGTTCACGTTCTTCTTTTGAAGCTGCACTTTTGTAAGTCTTTATAAAGCCTCCGTAGGACTGTTCTGCCAGGAAGTTCTTGTCGTAACTCAATACCGACGTAGTACTAAATCTCAAACTCTGGCTGTATTCCACACGTTCTGTTTCGATCTCTTCCGTTATCCAATGGTGTCGCTTAATTCGCAATTCGCCGGGATTTCTAAGCGTTTTTCCAGCGAGAGGACGATTACCGAATACTAGAGAGACATTGCGATCAGGTGATACCAAATTATTATGCCGCTCTATGTCATTCCTGTTTCTTTCGGTAATTTGGGCTAGACCTTTCGAAGGCCTTCTTCATAATTCGCCGTGCAAGCAAAGTACAAAATCAATCTCGACGTTAATCAGCGCGCGAAGATGCGTGCTTTTAGGAAACAGACAATTCTTTATAAGTTGCTGTCAGATACCGGAAAAGTTATCTTTTAAATGACGAGTGAATAACATTGTATAGTACCTTTCACCGCTAATTACTTAAAGCCATTCGATAATCACAGGAAAGCTCAAAAACCAAACAGATAACTAAACATTATACCTTCCTCGAAATTTGCCAGTTACCAATTCTTTTCACATTTTCTTCCGCGTGGGCCTTCTGGCCGGAAACCATACAACTCGAACACAACACTGGTATGACGTACGTAATATTTTTCCTCAAGTTTACGATCATCTCATAGTGAAAGAAAAAATACTGCGTGTACATTTTATTCAGCAGGTTTGTCACTGGAATGTCAAACGATTTTATTTATAGTATGGGATGGTTAAGTGCTGATAGACTGGTTGAAAAAGTATTTTAGCGCACAAAAATTACGATTAAAAGTCTTAGCATCGTTCCCCGATTTCGATAATGTCGCAATTAGATCTGATATTTTTTTAAATAACTTGGGACGTCATAGATAATATACTCCAGCTGGTTTGGTAGGCGGTAGATTACTTGCAATATCTACAGCTAATGCTTTTGTGCAAACGATAGGATTATATAAAAACGAGGAATCACGCAAGAGCCATAACAGCGAGGTTGGAATAAAATTATATAACAATACTGCTCCGTTATTGTTATATAATTGTAGGACATGTCTTTGCAGTTTTACATTTTAAATTCCATCATTTGACACACTACATTTACTTTAATTAATTATATTTGCTCACGTAGTTCTGAAACCAAACGAATATTCCACCGTAAGATTTTCATATAGTTATCTTCTGAGAACACATCTGGAAAAAAATGTAACACTGCTTGTATCGATCCCCAGTGCATTTTCAACTAACATCAATGTCTAAAAGAATTTTTTATTCTGACAATTAAATTAAGGTACTTATCCATCGACGGATGCATTGTTAACGAATCATAATTCAGAAGCCAGACTAAGAAAGTTTGGTAAATCGATAAACTCAAATTTTACTCATTATTTTTTGTACTACGAAGCGTGTAAATAAATTATTAATTGTTACTGCTGTAGATGCACAACGTTCAAGATAAAAAACAAGTATCCTTCATCGAACTCTGTATCATGAATGGTATTAAATCAATTAAAATCTACCGAGATAGATAATAGATTTTTTGTCCATCTACAAACATTATTTGAGCATTTCTCTCTTTCGTTGTCCATTACGATCAGCTGGAGTGCGTATATTACGGAATAGTCTGAAGATCAAGCACGTTTGCATTTTCCTAGAGCTTTAATTCACTGATAATTTAGTCGAATTCTTCTTCAGGAAATCTTGAACTCTGTCCTCTATTTGTGGAGTCAGCCCTATGACCTTAAATGATAACGAAAAAGGTTTGACCACGCGGAACATATTAATACGAAACAGTCGCGATATATCCAATTCTTGTACATAAAGATATCCGAATGTAAAGTTCAAAATCGAGAACGAGTTGATGTGTGTACATACGCTGATGTTTGACGCAGATACGATGTTCGCGAAGAAATGCAAAAGAAACGATAGTCCAGGATTTTTAGAAGGCAAAATGTAAAAGGGAAAGATAGCACCATCCGTGCCTTGACAGACAAATGTGCCTTAATTGCTCAAACGAAAGAACTTAAAATGTCCAAGTGATTGGCACCGTGCCAATTTTTTACGTCTGTGATTGTTTAATGCAGTGCATTGACGTCGGACCTTTTTTTTCCATTCGATATCGCAGTTCCCATCGTCATCAGCTTCGACCTTTTCCAAAATTTCCGCAAGGCAATATGCACGAATATCGTCATAATGCACGCATATAATTTCTACAATCAGCAAAAGCATTTTAGCAAACTTTATTATTTTCTCGAAAAATTCTGACACGTCTAAGAGCACAAAATAACGTAAAAATTGTACACGCTATTTAGATAAATTTCTCAGTCGAATGAAACGTGACATTACATATTTAGAACCCTTGTGAATCCTTAACAGTACCGCTAAATTTTTCCTGACCAAATCTTTTGAACACCCTGCCCCGTACCGAATGTACAATAAACTTTTGCTGATTTGTTAGAAAATTGAAGTTACGATAGTATCACGTGCTGGTACATAAGATACAGAGAAAGTGCGCGAGAACTGCGATCGCGAATTCTTCCAGTCGTAACGATTATGCGCAACGTGTCCCAGAGCGAATAACGAAGATCAACGATTTTATATCTCGTTCGCTTTGCACCATCACGTTCGCCCTGTACATAGATAGTTTAAGATTTTTTTACTGTCGTAAAAAGATGTCGAGATAATTCATAGCCATCGTGCCACGTATCGTCTCTTCCAACGACTATGAGAAGCAATTTTTGGTTGTAATGTAAGCATAACAGTAATTTATGTGAATATAATTATATAAGTATATATATATATGCAAAATTGTATAAACCAATTGTACACTGGGGAGAATTGTTGTTTTATAGTCGCGGCTATGTACATAAGAAATGTTTTGAAGTAACGTCCCTTAATAGGGATACAGAAAAACAATAGCTAAAAATACATCACTTCCCTTGTTTGTAGGAAAATTAAGTAATTTCTACCTTTCGTCCTCGACATACATGAATTTAAGCCGATTAACTATAATCCTATTAGTTAAAACGTAGATCGATTTAATTATCATATACTGTACATCTAATGCTTTAGGAAGCGCGTGTATGTGTGGTGAAGAAGGACTTAGAAAAATCCTTCAAGTCGGCGGAGAACTTGAAGTTGTCTTGTTGCAAGTATCTCGTCGACATTAGGAAAGGAATTAGTTTTGTAAGCCGGCCAATTTTCAGCGGAATCCACTCGAGGACCCTCGAGATCATTCCATGTAGTGTACCTGCAAGGGAAATTATCGCATAAATCTACTTTTGCATCACCTTGTATTCCATAACTAAATTTATTAGTCTAAAATTGGTTTACACGTACAACATGATGTATTTTTGCGATAAAAATAAAAACCTATTTACTAATCGTTGTTCACTTGGAATATTGCCGTACTTAATAAGCTAATCTTTACGAGACGATATCGCATTCAAAGCTACCTAGCTGAATAGCGATTTAAATTCAAAATTAGAGCTACATATCAAAACGTACAAACACAAAAGCAAAGAATTATTACATACAATTTATAGATATGATCGATAATTTAATGTCATAGAATAATGAAGTATTACGATATCTGTAACATTCTCGGTTACTGGCACACTACTAATTATACAATATTAAGCTTGCAAGGAATGGGATGAATCACTCTAAAAAAATGTTTATTGTATCTAAACTATCTCATAGGTATATTATTTATGTTCTCGTAAAGGTATCTATATAAATATTATAAATGTGTGCCTAAATTTTATATTGAATATAAGTAGTCATTGAAATTTATTAGCTTGCGAGAAGGATTTTTAAAATGCTTCTAGATAGAATATTTACATAAAGTAACAGAAGACAATCCGCATCCATCACCTGGATATTAAGTTTCAATTGAATTATTCAGCAATTAGGTTGGCGCATATTCGTGATGCATAGTTACGCGATAGAAGGATTCATTTTATAGGCGCGTTTCCATTAAAAAAAATGGATTACATCATTTTATTTTTTTTTTATATACATATAACACAATGGTCATGCTTCCACGGAACATAGTAAGTTGACGTGTTACAGTTAATTCATTCTTCATTAATTACGCAATTTTTCTTAGCATTATATGGTTTATGTATAGCAATCAATTATTTCCTTAACTGCTACGACTCGAGACCTCTGTTTAGTTGAAAAAGCTTCAAGAACGTTTATCATATAATTGATATTAATACCATTACGCTTATATTCATATCAACTAGCAACGGGTCTATGTTAATTATTACACGCTAGTACCGTCTGATAGTAACGTTAAATTAAGAGCACAGATACTTAAATCGACTGCCTAAAAACGAAAGATGTAAAAAATGGATTTCTTATCATTAAAAAGTGCTCATAAGATGTCTGTGTTC
The DNA here is from genome assembly GCA_963989215.1 of Hedychridium roseum. Classification (NCBI taxonomy): domain Eukaryota; kingdom Metazoa; phylum Arthropoda; class Insecta; order Hymenoptera; family Chrysididae; genus Hedychridium; species Hedychridium roseum. Next base: position 4,230,715 of record OZ022305.1, read on the forward strand.
TGTAGATGTGTGTGCCTTAAACTCGTAGTTTATATGAGCATACTTGGCATAAGCATTAATCGTTTAATATTTTGTCTTTTATGAATTCACCCTGAATGTTCTGTGTTAAAATTCAGATCGGTTAAAGCTTAGATCGAAGAAATTTCCCGCTACAGTAATGATTCGATTTTAATTTTAGTACACTGAACACTCTTCGTGCGATTGATCCCAATTCCGCTAGTCGACACGTTGGGTTTTTCTTTCGTACGAATGGCTTAAGCTTAAAGCATGTATTAACGGACTCCGCCTCTCGAGTGTGCTATGAGCCACTGCAACGTGATGTCGATATTGTCCTTTTCTTTACAAGAAATGCTATAGCAACAAATCTCCCTGTCCTGGATCGCTGATAAATTCCTGCAAACAAACAACTTATCATATCCTCTCTCTGCAGACAAGTTCAAAGTTCAAGCAAATGATTCATGTTGTACTCATCCTATTTAAATTAGAATTTGGGATCTTATGAGATTATGTATACCATTAATTATATAAGTTATTAGAATATACAGCAGAATACTATAAACAGTGGTATACACAATAACTCTGATATTATTATCTGGAGATACATTTATCTATCTCTCTTGTATGGTAGTTACACTAACATAAACCATTCACGTGAGACCATTATCAACTTAACATTGAAGAAATGTCTAAATAACTCACATCCTTTCTATTAGTCCTTTCTCATCCAAAGCCTGGGGTAAATCTCTCTTATTGCCTAATACTAAAACAGGGATTCCAGTTAACTGTGGCTTATCCAGTAAGTTATGAAGTTCATTGCGACTAGCTTCTATTTTTTCTGAGTCAGCTGCATCCACCATGTAGACTATAGCATTTACACCTCTACAATATCTTTCCCACATGGACCTAAACCTCGGTTGTCCACCAATATCCCAGACTTTGATTGTGACATTGCCTTTGGTAATCTTGCGCATGTTGAAACCTACTGTAGGTATCATGTCTTCACTAAACTGCCCAGACTAGATGTGCAAAATGTACAAAAAGATTATTTTAATGTTACCAAAAAATCAACCAATATTACTAGTAGCATACAAGTTTGTTATCACAATACCAACCAAATTTGTGTACCATTTGAAATGGTTGGTCTCGTAACAAAATAATGAATAATGTACATGTATATTACTTGCCAAAGATATTGCCATATGTTATATCTTCTTGTAAAAGGGGTCAACGATGCTAGCATTTGTAAAAAAATTAACATGCACTATTCAGGGAAGTTGAAAGGAAGGAAAAACACATTTGAAGACTTTTAAGTCATAAAGTTAACGGTTGGTTATATCTTTTTCCCTTGAATATATATATGATTTGTCATATATGTATATACATGTACATAATTTTGTGGCATGAACAAATTGTTTGTCATCTAATTGGCTGATACAGTAAATTAACGTGTATATCACATATTCATTTATACAATGTATATATGTAGAACCTCTTAATAAAATAATCCTGATTGAGAGAATTATGGAGAAATAAAGTTTTATATTCCATAATATAGCTTGTCAGAAGAGTCACAGTAGCTTCGATATCAATGGATTTTTCCATAATAAATACTTGAAAACTTGAAAGAAATACTTGAAAAGGAGTTAACACTATTCTTAGTTACACTGCGAGATAACGATTCTAACCAATACGTCCAGCGATATGTCAATTGATCGTTACATATATCAGGTAGAATATAGCAAAAATCACCGGTACACTGAGCAACAATTTTTTACAGACGAAAATGAAAGTAATTTCCTTGCAATAAAGGATATACAACTTACCGCTATAACATTAACAAACGTCGTTTTCCCACTGTACTGAAGGCCAACAAGTGTAAGTTCCATTTCTTCTTTCCAGAAGAGAGATTTGAACCAGTCCAGGATTCGATTGATAAGGGCCAACATCCTGGATATTGGTGTGAAAAGATATCCAGTTCCACCGGTGTCAAAGAAAAACTCACCCTCAAGGTACAGCACTCAGAGTCTTTGACATGTAGTCATCCGCTTTGGATTGCGACGTCAGACCGTATTCAATTCGTGAGGTGTGTGGTATACCACGCTAGTCAATGACCAAAAATTCTCTGACAATCATGAACATAATACTGCCTCCAACACGTCACAAGGTGAACGATTCAAATTTATCTCCTGAAAAACCGATACGATACATTTCAAATCGACTTATTACAAATCCTGGTGTTCAAGTTTCTCCACGCATACAAGCTGATCTTGACAGTTCACGGATAATGGCAATGTAGCGGCGACATATGACAGTGGTTCTCAATGAGATTGATCTACCATTATAACATTATCTTTCGATTCATCGCCTTTATTATACGTTCGTAATATTCGTAGTAAAGTAATAAAATAATCGATCAAGTAAAATTTCAGTGTAAAGATACGGTATAACTTTATGAAGATTTAATTTTTTCACGACGTAGTTGATAAATTAGACACTTGCTGGGTAACTTTTAGTTTTTTTCATGTCCAATTATTTAAAAAAAATACGTAATTCTAACACTACATAATCGGTGATAATTTTCCGCAAATGAAATTATAGAATATATTTAAGAATGGCGCCCTGAACCGCAATTCTCCTTTTCAAACGCTCTAGCAGCGCTGTCGTGAATGGGCGTTGTGCTACTTCGCAACATATGGAGACATACAGTCAATGATACAACACATTAAAATATTGCTACACCATAGGGAAATATTCCTCTTGTTCCCTTTTTGCATTACCAATACTGTTTTATCGGCATCGTATTACCGACATCGCTTTATCGAGATCGCTTTATCGACATCGCTTTACCGACATCCCTTTACCGATTATAATTTCCCAAAACGAGCTCTGCACATCCCAACGTGATCGACAAGTTAGGATGCGTAATTAAGACAGAAAGTATTGGCTCTGAATATTAGTTTAGTTCTGTTCGGTTCTGTTCCAGCGTGGTGGTGTTGAGAGAACCATGTCAACATTTAAGGTTACGTTAGCAATCTCCCACCACTCGCATACCCCATTCCTGGTATACGAATACAACGTGATACACGCCTTAAAACTAAATGAGTAGTAAAGGGCGTTGTAGATTGAACTGTGCCTTTTACAAATAACATTATATGTATAATCCTTGTGTTCATATTGAGTTGTAAGGATTTTTAAATTAAATGAGTGGTTCATCGTTGCAAGAATGAACCCAAATATTAGTAAAATGGGTCTTTCACTTTTAATTTTGCTTGCATCGTGCCTTACGATTTGTAATGGTAAGTTCCGCGTCTAATATTTGTTGAGTGTCATCTTAATATGTTTTGTGATACACTTTATCCTTATTCAAAATAATAGGTCTCTCCTGCGATATACCTGTCATTATAAGAGGGTCTTGGTTTTCTTGGGAAAATGGTAGAAATACTTTAACGGAGTTAAACGCTGATAGTATGACTAATCGTGGATATTGTGTAGACATGCTAGAAGAATATCACGTAAATTATACTTTTGTATTTAGAAAAGATGTTTGTTACCACTGTGTCAAACTCATGGTGAGGACAATCAATGTTATAGAAAAACTTGAGAGTAAGTTATATGTCACTATGGTCTTACATAAAATTAATAAACATAAAAGAATTGGCTCAATAACAGCCCTTTTGAAGAATGTTCTGTTCTCTTAATACTATGCAATATATAAGTGATTTTGAAGTATTTTTTATTGGTGTTTTGTAATATATTGTTCATTAGTTTCTTTATTATTTTAGCAAGTTGTGTAAATTTGCCAAATGGTATAGAACCAACAATTGGCAATGTTTGCAAGAACCTGCGACCTGACCAGCAAATCATTACATTGTTTTCTGAAAATTATTACCCTGTAAATTGTAGGTCATCCCTTGAAGGTGTATGGCAGTTTGCTTACCAGGTAAAGAATGTTTATTTTTTTAAAATTAATTATCTTACATCAAGATTTATGAAACTAATTTGATACCAAGTAATAATTGTGAACCATTAATTTATTTGATATATGTTATAGAATCGGTTTAGATTTACTGGAGAATGTAACAACCCTGATGCTCAAATTCGTTCTTGTCAAACAGCAGGAACTCAATTTCTGATAACCAACCAGAAATTCAATATTACGTATAAGCAATGTCCTGAGATGAAAGGCACTTTTGATGGAGGTTAGAAAATGACATTAATACTTTGCAGAGTTGTTCATACACGCATTAGACAAACGAATACTTTACTTTTGCCTAATACCAAACATGTATTAATTTTAAAAATATTTCAGTGGTTGAATACAGTTGTCTGGGAGACTGGTTTGTTGGCAAAAATCACTTTTTTGCAGTGGCAAACACAAAAGAATCTAGAAAGGATGAAAAATACAGGTGTTTCCTGAAAAATCGCGATGACGACCTATACATTGGTGTATCAATAACTGCTGAATGTAACACTTTAAAAACTGTTGAGAAAAGTCCTGAGCGGTTAAGGATAACGCCTGTAAAAGCAGAAGTTGTAGAACCAGGATGTCGATTGCCACAAAACATGAGTGGTGAATGGATCAACACCGCTAACATTGATGCCGATATTTTTATCAACGAAACACACATCATCGAAACTTGGTATCCAGACGAAGGGCGTTACAGGAGAACAATTTACGTTTGTCAACAACAAAGAGATACCAGGGTGATGATGGCTAGATTAACTGTAGATGGATGGTAAACATACTTAACACACCTGCCTCTTTCAAATTTATTTTACATGAACTTTTAGCTAAACACGACCTTATATTTTCAGTCAGAAGGACTATGTATGCTTCGATTTTGTGCCACAGCATCACAATATTATCAGATACAGACGTGGTGTTGCGGTAATCAAAGACGATTTTCATACTGTCTGCTCTTGGGTTCAATTCCCCAATAAAGAAAAGTGGAAATACGACTTATTCCTAGGTAAGTCTGGTGCCTAGTCTGTCTGATGTCTATCGATTCATTATAAAAATTGCCTCATATATCTTCACTGATTCAGTATACTTTACTTAAACTTCAACTTCGTTTGTTTAGCAAAACATCCAGTACCTGTACGATGCCCGGTAGCTGGAAAGTACATGTTTACACAAAGAGGAGATGTCTTGTTTGAAACAAGAATTTTAGGTGGCGTGACTTTATCTCCACGTCCTAACATTTATTGTAAACAAAATATTTCGGACTTTTCCGTCTGTGATACTGATCAAAAAGAAGTTGCCATTGACGAAACGTATTGTTTATCTGTTGATCATTTAGGAAGACCTGTGGATATATACAGTAAGAACAGATAAATTGCAGTCTTTAAAATATTTGAAGGACAGTATCTGAATACTTTTAATGACCGAACATTTTACTTTCAGGTACGCCGGATTACAAAATGAAATGCATTGGATACTACAAAGAAAACTTAAAATCTTATTTAATTACGTATGATGAACTTGACCCTTACAGCAAATATCGCTGTTGGGTTTATCAAAGGGCTGACTTGAATAGAGTGCTTATGTCTCAAGCTATAGGTCCATTCTGTGATCTTAAGCAAGATGTTACTAGTAGCAACTATTCAGAAGGCGCAGCAGTTGCATTAGAGTTGCAGGTGGGTTGCAATTAATTATGACCATCCTCTATTTTTGGATGCTTGGATTATTTTATGTATATCTATGTCTGTATATATAAATATATCGATGATTGCAGGAATATGAACGAGAACGTGATCAGTGCCCTATGCATTTCGATGATGGCAGTAATCCGTGGGTACAAACAGAAAATTACATAAAAATCTTTCACTATGGCAATGGAAAGTTAATACAGTAAAACCTGTTTTTATGCGGTGGATAGGGACCACATAAAAAAAATCGTACAAAAAAATATTCGGAAATTTTATAAATATTTACATATAATAAACATCTTTGTACGATATACTACCGAAAATTTTTTGTATGCGGCGGACAGGGACCGCATAAAAAAAGTCGCACTTAGAAAATACATCAATTACTTACGAAATAAATCAGAAAATGCTTTCGAACAAATTAATTAAGTAAATTAGACCTGGCAAAATTTTAAAAACATTTAATTTTTCATTGTATACACGGAGAAGTTTTCAAAATGCACATTAAATAATTCACTGCTACTAGTAATCCAAAACGCGCATCTTCTTGTAACGAATTGGTTCAATATCGCTTTCGTCGCTTGAAGATACGATTTCACTTGATTTATTTCTTGGCATCATAAAGTCAGTGATCAGTTTTTGTGACGTCGGTCAATTGGTCAGTTGCTTGTACACGTCACGATAGCGAGACATGCATGATCTTAGCTCTTTTTGAAATTTCAAGCTTCTTTTGGCATTAGTATCTATTTTAAGAAAATGCGTTTCCAATTTTTTAGAAATCTGAATCCCTGCATATATTTTATCGGCCGTAATAGATTCCGGTTCTTCTTGTCCCTCTTCATAATCTATCAAATTATTGATAATGTCACTATCATTGACAGTTTCGTCCTCAATCATTTCGTCCAGATCATTTTCGCCGAAAGTATCAAAGCCCTCTCCGCTGATGTTATGTGCGAGCGCAGTAATTTCAGATAACGTGGACGCGTTTTCGGTTACATTTCGATTAATTACACATTCAGGCCAGATCGCTTTCTAGCACGAATTTAATGTGTGTTGTTTTATTTGACCAATTGCTGCAGTAGTATGGTTTATGCAGTCTAAAATTGAGAATTTTGTCCAAACTTCAGTCAGGCCTAATTCATCGTTCTCTAGTTTTTTCGGAATATAGCTAAAAGTTAATTTGACATAATGTTTCTTAAAATTTGCGATTATACCCTGACCCAGTGGTTGTATAAGGCTAGTCGTATTTGGTGGTAAAAACACTATTTGTACATTAGGATGTTCTAAACAAGGATGGCCGGGTGCATTATCAACAATTAGCAACACTTTAAACGGAAGACCCATCTCTGCCATGTATTTTTCAACTTCTGGTACAAAACAATCGTTAAACCATGTTGCAAAAACAGCTGATGTGACCCATGCTTTTTTATTGGCCATGAAATGTACTGGATATTCAGCTAAATATATGCCTTTTAGCGCACGTGGGTGCAAAGCTTTATTTATAATAAGTGGTTTTAACATTTTTGCATCAGAGGCACTACTGCAAAGGAGTGTAGGTCGATCCTTTGCCGCTTTAAAACCACTTGCAGTTTTTTCAGATTTCGCAATAAATGTTCGGCTGGGCATCTTTTTCCAGAATAACCCAGTCTCATCTGCATTAAATACTTGATCTGGGCAATATCCACCATCATCAATGATTTCTGCTAGCACTTTACAATAATTCATAGCAGCTGTTTCATCGGCGGACGCTGCCTCGCCTTGTATCTTCACATTGTGAAGTGCGTATCGTTGTAAAAATCCAGTAAACCAGCCATTGTTCGCAGAAAATTTCACGTTTTTTAAACCGGATGACAAACTTGATGACGGACTCATATACCGCATAAAAAAAATTGCACGAAAAAAATCGCATAAAAAAGGACCGCACAAAAACAGGTTTTACTGTAGTTCCACATTCATTGCTACTTACAGTTATAATAATTCTCTTAAATTCAACCACTTGATGTTATTACTTTAATACACAAAACAAGCCTATAAAATTCTATCAGATACTCTTGAGACACTGAATTTGTTAGGTGTATAAAGTATATCTGTTAGAGTTTACATCATTTCGATGCCGTCCGTTTAGGTAGTGAGAATAATGTTATAAAGTGCCTTTTGATACCTAGTATAATTAAGATCACTTTCTCTGCCATATACTTTTTTACGTTTAGAAATCGAGTGAATGAGTCTCAATATTTTTATATAATCACGATTGTTCTTGCCCCAAGTCTAAGTGTATACGCACACTGGGTGCCACTGCAAAGACTTTTTACTGGGGATGGGGCGGTAAGAAGAGGGGTGAAAAGGAAGGGGAGCGTTTCGTCACGGGGCTGCCTGGAGACTCATCAGTAGGGCTACGCAGGCAGTCCCCTCCCTAAACGCTGAGGATGGTAGAGGATGTTTGGAAATTGTATATGCTGAAACTAGACATGATTCGAATACTTGCGAGAAACAGAGGAAGAGGAGAACCTCTAGCGGCGGACAGCGTGTAGGAATCGGCGGGTGACTGGGACGTCACAGCATACCAAATTGATTCCAAACAATACCCAACAATACCCAGAACAACGGCGCGTTCCCAAGCCTTTGCCGAGAGCGTCATTTGGAGTCATCAGCATCATTCGTAGCTTGGTCTTCGTATTGTGAGTATTGAGAAATGGGTGCAAAGAAGTGTGAAATTTGTGGCTGCAACGCCAAGTTTAGTAAACTGTACAAATTTCTAACTGATAAAACTCGACGGAATAAGTGGATTGTTGCCAGTGGTAACAAAGATTTATTAAAACTAACGGAAAATCAGCTTTTGCAGCGAGCCGTTTGCAACAAGCACTTTGAGCAAAAGTTTCTTTTTCAGAAAAGTATCACGATAACGGCTGTTCCAACATTAAATTTGCCGAGTATTTATATGTAAATAAATAGCTATTCAAATTCTATAAAGTTAATGTCATGATAAAAAGATAATATTATTTTTTAGCTCCAATTGAAGAACTGAATGAAAATGTTCCTGTTCAGTTGACTTCTGTCGTCATTTTAGAAGAAAGTGAGTGACATAAACTAAATTTATGTTCTCTAATTCGTAGCTTGTTATAAATATTTATTAATCAAACATGTATTGTTAGGAACACAGTTATGTTCTCCACAAGCCCAGGATACGTCTCATTCTCTTCAAATAAAAAGGCATAAATGAGGTATGTTACTCTCCAGTCGAGTTACTCTCCAAAATAACAGACGAGCACATAAAAATTGATGAAATTAAAAAAATGAAAGTGAAATATTATATTGTGTGTAGTATTACTGTTGTATATGATAGAAGAATATTTTATGTATGTTTGTGCATATAATAAATTGAATTTCTAGAAATTTTAATGTGTTGCTACAACTACATGCCTATCTTATTACTTTAGATATTTTTTAACATAACTACGTATTGAAATATTGAAATTGATTGATTGGTACCAACTGAAATGTATCTATACGTATATACTACACTTCCCATGCGTGGGTATATCTGTATATTCAAACACAAACGCAAGATTATAGTTTGGCCCCATATTGCAGATGGCGCTATTGACAGGTCAATTGTGGCGGTCTTTGCGCGGGTAGATGGTAACTGCGTGACCGCTCACTACTCCTGTCTTATCGACGCGTTCCCACTATCTGCTAACTCGCGGATATAAGAAAAACAATGTTCGACTTCGGGGTAACAAATTCATATATTCTCTGATAACTGCAAGGACAAAATCTCAGTCTTTTCGGCACTACTCTTGTAAGCGACTATAACAATATTTTCTCTTTGGCGTATCTAACAAAGGCACACTAGTCGTTGAACACCTTCCTGTGGTGGCGCTAGCTAAGCCGTGGAAGCTGTTTCCCGATTGGACTAGCTTGTCCAATCCTGAGTGCGCTTCCGGTCGCTGGTCGCGCCAACTGCTGGGGTGAATTAGTTATACCCCACATCAATCTCTATTTGCAGCAGTACGCCAGCTTACCGCCCCTGGTAAAATGGGTCTTCCGTTTTTAATTTTACTTGCATCATGCCTTACGATTTGTACTGGTAAGTTTCGCGTCTAAAATTTGTTGAGTGTCAACTTAATATGCTTTGTGATACATTTTATCCATTATTGAAAATAATAGGTCTCCCCTGCGATATACCTGTCATTATAAGAGGGTCTTGGTTTTCTTGGGAAAATGGTAGAAATACTTTAACGGAGTTAAACGCTGATAGTATGACTAATCGTGGATATTGTGTAGACATGCTAGAAGAATATCACGTAAATTATACTTTTGTATTTAGAAAAGATGTTTGTTACCACTGTGTCAAACTCATGGTGAGGACAATCAACGTTATAGAAAAACTTGAGAGTAAGTTATATATCACTATGGTCTTACATAAAATTAATAAACATAAAAGAATTGGCTGAATAACAGTTCTCTTAAAGAATGTTCTGTTCTCTTAATACTATGCAATATATAAGTGATTTTGAAGTATTTTTTATTGGTGTTTTGTAATATATTGTTCATTAGTTTCTTTATTATTTTAGCAAGTTGTGTAAATTTGCCAAATGGTATAGAACCAACAATTGAAAATGTTTGCAAGAACCTGCGACCTGACCAGCAAATCATTACATTATTTTCTGAAAATTATTACCCTGTAAATTGTAGGTCATCCCTTGAAGGTGTATGGCAGTTTGCTTACCAGGTAAAGAATGTTTATTTTTTTTAAACTAATTATCTTACATCAAGATTTATGAAACTAATTGGATGCCAAGTTATAATTGTGAACCATTAATTTATTTGATATATGTTATAGAATCGGTTTAGATTTACTGGAGAATGTAACAACCCTGATGCTCAAATTCGTTCTTGTCAAACAGCAGGAACTCAATTTCTGATAACCAACCAGAAATTCAATATTACGTATAAGCAATGTCCTGAGATGAAAGGCACTTTTGATGGAGGTTAGAAAATGACATTAATACTTTGCAGAGTTGTTCATACACTCATTAGACAAAAGAATACTTTACTTTTGCCTAATACCAAACATGTATTAATTTTAAAAATATTTCAGTGGTTGAATACAGTTGTCTGGGAGACTGGTTTGTTGGCAAAAATCACTTTTTCGCAGTGGCAAACACAAAAGAATCTAGAAAGGATGAAAAATACAGGTGTTTCCTTAAAAATCGCGATGACGACCTATACATTGGTGTATCAATAACTGCTGAATGTAACACTTTAAAAACTGTTGAGAAAAGTCCTGAGCGTTTAAGAATAACGCCTGTAAAAGCAGAAGTTGTAGAACCAGGATGTCGATTGCCACAAAACATGAGTGGTGAATGGATCAACACCGCTAACATTGATGCCGATATTTTTATCAACGAAACACACATCATCGAAACTTGGTATCCAGACGAAGGGCGTTACAGGAGAACAATTTACGTTTGTCAACAACAAAGAGATACCAGGGTGATGATGGCTAGATTAACTGTAGATGGATGGTAAACATACTTGACACACCTGCCTCATTCAAATTTACCTCACACGAACTTTTAGCTAAAAACAACCTTATATTTTCAGTCAGAAGGACTATGTGTGCTTCGATTTTGTGCCACAGCATCACAATATTATCAGATACAGACGTGGTGTTGCAGTAATCAAAGACGATTTTCATACTGTGTGTTCTTGGGTGCAATTCCCCAATAAAGAAAAGTGGAAATACGACTTATTCCTAGGTAAGTCTAGTGCCTAGTTTGTCTGATGTCTATCGATTCATTATAAAAATTGCCTCATATATCTTCACTGATTCAGTATACTTTACTTAAACTTCAACTTCGTTTGTTTAGCAAAACATCCAGTACCTGTACGATGCCCGGTAGCTGGAAAGTACATGTTTACACAAAGAGGAGATGTCTTGTTTGAAACAAGAATTTTAGGTGGCGTGACTTTATCTCCACGTCCTAACATTTATTGTAAACAAAATATTTCGGACTTTTCCGTCTGTGATACTGATCAAAAAGAAGTTGCCATTGACGAAACGTATTGTTTATCTGTTGATCATTTAGGAAGACCTGTGGATATATACAGTAAGAACAGATAAATTGCAGTCTTTAAAATATTTGAAGGACAGTATCTGAATACTTTTAATGACCGAACATTTTACTTTCAGGTACGCCGGATTACAAAATGAAATGCATTGGATACTACAAAGAAAACTTAAAATCTTATTTAATTACGTATGATGAACTTGACCCTTACAGCAAATATCGCTGTTGGGTTTATCAAAGAGCTGACTTGAATAGAGTGCTTATGTCTCAAGCTATAGGTCCATTCTGTGATCTTAAGCAAGATGTTACTAGTAGCAACTATTCAGAAGGCGCAGCAGTTGCATTAGAGTTGCAGGTGGGTTGCAATTAATTATGACCATCCTCTATTTTTGGATGCTTGGATTATTTTATGTATATCTATGTCTGTATATATAAATATATCGATCATTGCAGGAATATGAACGAGAACGTGATCAGTGCCCTATGCATTTCGATGATGGCAGTAATCCGTGGGTACAAACAGAAAATTACATAAAAATCTTTCACTATGGCAATGGAAATGTAATAGTTCCATATTCATTACTACTTATAGCTATGATAATTCTCTTAAATTCAACCACTTGATGTTATTACTTTAATACACAAAACAAGCCTATAAAATTCTATCAGATACTCTTGAGACACTGAATTTGTTAGGTGTATAAAGTATATCTGTTAGAGTTTACATCATTTCGATGCCGTCCGTTTAGGTAGTGAGAATAATGTACTAAAGTGCCTTTTGATACCTATTAATTAAGATCACTCTCTCTGCTGTATACTTTTTTACATTTAGAAATCGAGTGAATGAGTCCTAATATTTTGAAAATTCATGATTGTTCATTCTATCCTACTATGATTAGATCCGTCCATTGTACATATTAATATATGTAACAATCATACATAAAATACAAGCTACTTTATGGATCTTTTCCGCATTAAATGCTGTACTGTTGTATACATTTAACATTCCATGATGTTGTGCTTTACACACTACATTGACAATTGATTTTCACATTCTATACTTCCTAAAACTTAGGTATGTCAAATATGCTACAGTACAAAATAAAACTATTGTGTACAGCACAGATGAAGGAGTTTAACATAATTCACAATGTAATTACTCAATGTTAATATTATTTTTTATTTACAAATTTGTAATACACTTATTTTATAATGCCATTATTACTAATTTATATAATATAAATTATGATTAAATATATATATTGTAATTTGAGAAACATTAATATACACACAATGTTATGATCTTGTTTATTTTGTCCAACTGACTTTTGGTATGTCAAAGTGTTCCGTTAAACTGTCCAAATGCCTATTGAATTCCTTCACCCGTTGCTTATGTGTTATTGATGCTTTTTGTTTAATCCGTTCATTTAGCTGTAGAAATATTAGTATTAGTAAAAAGCTGTGTAAGTCTATTTTCGTAATAAAACTTAATTACTATAAAAACTTACCATTTTTTCCTGCATTTTCTGAAACGCTATCTCAGCCTTTGTCCTTTTTATTTCCACAGGCTTTGGTTGTTCTTCTTGGATTACTTTGGACACTTCAACCAACTTCTTCTTTTTACCATCTTTATTCTTTTTCCTAGAAAACGAGAATATACGTTACACAAATGAAAATGTAAAAACATGTAAAAAGTACATTTGTTACTCAAAATATACAAACTATCGGGAAACATCCTAACCAATACCCAACAAATTAACCTAACTTATTTTATAGACATTAGTAAAGATAAACTACTTTAATTACATGGAAAGTACTTAATAGACACTTTGTTAAGTAGGTTATTACTTTTTGCTCACTGTTTGATCATTCTTCAATTTCAATGGTCCTTTGGCTGCTTGTGCATATGGATCATCTTCATTTACTTGAGGCATGGTTGCACAATATTCAACAGTGACAATTCCTTTTACAAACGCTATTCACAGCTACTACACGTCAAATATATTCTACACTTCACTTGACAAGTTAGATGGTAAACAGGAGAACAAACAATAAACTCAATTAATGAACAACGCGTCCATGCAGTGACGTTAGTGCATCTGCGTTGATCTGCGTCCAACCTGGGCCAACCACAGCCGCACAGCCAACCACTACGCCATAATACGCAGTCAGCACACCAGTGACCTCTATAAAACGACCCCTCGCAACTTATGCGATATACCGCAAAGTGGCAAAATTGAAATACCAAGTAACGTTCTTTTAAACCCAAGGACTGGCCAATTTATTTATATATTATATACGTATTACAAATATACTATATATACAATATTCATATTATATATGTACTATATGTATACTATAGACAAATTATACGTATTATATAAGTATTATACAGGCACTATACACTCGTTATATATTATACGTACATTATACCCATTATATACATCTTATATACACTCTATATATTATACGTATAGTATCTAAAATTTATAGTATTTTACCGCAAAAAATCGCCATATAACTCGACATAAACATATTTGAACATACTTTAAGATATTTTTAATGTTTTTTCACGTATTTTAATACATTCCTAACATATTTTCACTTAGTTTATTGCATTCTTAACATATTTTCAACTGCTTTAACACACTGTAACACGGTTTGAACGTATTTTCATGCATTTTAACACACTGTAACGCAATGTTAATGTATAATGATATGTTTTAACGCCTTTTAACATATCTTAATGCTTTTATAATGTATTTCGACGTATTTTACTGCATTTTTCACGTATTTCAACACATTTTAACGGATTTTGATGCCTTTTGAACATATTTTATCGTATTTTAACGCATTTTAGCGGATTTCAATGCATTCTTAACGTATTTTATCGTATTTCAACGCACTGTAACGTACTTGAATGCATTTATAACCTAATTTAACTATTTTAACGTATTTAACGTAATGTAAAATATTTGAAACCATTTTCATGTATCTCGAAGCATTGTAGTGTATTCTAAATCATTTTAACATCTTTCAAAGCATTTTACAAGTATTTTAACGTTTTCTAATTGTATTCAAGTGTATTATAACGTTTTTAAAGCATTTTTAACTCATTTCAATTTAAGCAGCCAAATCCGAGAATTAAAAAAAACTTTTGCCATGTCTGACTATATACTAACTCTTATTACTTGCTAAATTGGAAAAATAAAAAAAAAATTAGAAATTTTTAAGTACAAAATGCATTAAAATACGTTAAAAATGCGTTATAGTGCGCTAAAATACGTTAAAATGTGTGAAAAAGCATTAAAATGTGTTAAAACTGATTGAAGTTGTGCTCAAATGCATTGAAATATGCTTTGTGTGTTTAGTAGTTTTCTGTATCAAAATATGATAATTTGATATGAAGTCGGATACATTTAAGTAGTGGATGTCAGTACGTGGTTAGACAGGTTTTCACAATATTTTTCATTGTCTAAAGCAGTGATTCTCAACCTTTTTTTTATCGCGGCACACTTTTAACGATTTCAAAATTTGGCAACACACAAAGAAAAAGATAAGTTTAAAAGTTGTTTACTTACCTATCATAAACTGTGTAAAATAGTTTATGATAATAATTTGAATGTAAAATAAAATAATATGTACTACACAAACAACAGTACGTTTATTAAGGGATTAATTACAAGTTAATAATAAGAATACTTTTAATGAGAAATTTGAGCTTGATGTTTTTTAATAATTTCATTTATATTTCGTCGTAAAAATGACAATGCTACTCTGCATTATAATTTTTACTATATACATTTCTAAAATTTGGTGGCACACAAAAGTGCCGCGGCAGAGTGGCTGAGAATCACTGGTCTAATGATATCAAATATTTAATTATCACATTGGAAAACTACATTTTTTTAATCAGTTTCCTGCATTAAAATTCATTATTGTAGGTTCAAATTATGTTAAAATACAATAAATTTAACTTATTTAACGATTTACTGTGAATGTACATTATTTTTAAACAAAGTAAGTTCATTCAGTTTCAATATGGTGCATAATACTAATTCCACCAACATGGCGCCAAGCTACGTCTCTCACAATTTTCGACTTGCCGCTCTGGCTGTATTTTATAACTTCGTAACTTTTTCCGTAGGAACAGCGCCAAATTAGCTGCAAATGATTTGAATTGGCGATGAGACACTGGAACCCGGAATTGCGTCATTGTAGTATATTATAGTACTCAATATATTTCGACAGATAGGATTAATAATTAACTACCGATAATAGTTTTATAAATTTGAATCGGCTTGAATTGGAAATCAGTACTGCCCAACAATTGACACCCTAATAAGCGACAACTACCCACGTGTCACTAATTTGTCTTAATCGAGCTTTAGTTGTTCTTGAACACAATACGTAAGTAAGAATCTCCTAAACCAAGGAAGTAATGATAAAAAGAATAAAAAATAGTGATTACGCAATTGTTAAGGTACAGGGAAAATCGTTTATTTTAAGAAAGAATAATGTATAGCGATTGCAATATATTTCTCAAGATAAGTTTAACCTTGCTGGTTTTAAAAATACTTCGAGCAAATAGCAGATAACACATATCTCGAAACAAAATTGAAGACTTGCGGTATATAAGTGTAGCAGCTGTGTAAGAAATTTCTATTAAAGAAAGAAATATTATCAACTTTTTCTAAATCTTGATATAAATACGACAAAGTGGTAAATCGTGATAAAATTATTATTACTGTTGTAGGAAAATGTCTTTCCCTAAAGAAGAAGGTTTTGCTACAAAAGCCATTCATGCTGGTCAAGATCCATTACAGTGGTCACATTGTTCAGTGGTTCCTCCTTTGGTAATGTCAACAACTTTTCAGCAAGATGGACCTGGACAACACAGGGTAAATATGCTGTACTATGTAATTAGATTTTTAGTATTCAAGTAAATGGCTTCAATTGTTAAATATGTTCAGAAGTTTATTTTATTATCTTCTGATTGTAATTTGTTTGGAAATCTGATTCCCCCGTAAGCTATCTTAAAAACATTTTACAGGGTTTTGATTATGGTAGAAGTGGGAATCCTACAAGGAATGTTCTTCAAAAGTGCTTAAGTGCTTTGGAAAATGGAAAACATGGATTAGTTTTTGCATCAGGTCTAGGTGTAACTACAGTTGTTACATCATTACTAGAATCTGGAGATCATATTGTTTCTGGAGATGACATCTATGGTGGAACCAATCGGTACTTTCAAAGATGCCTAGTTAAACAAAAAATTGGGATCAGTTTTGTGGATACCACTAAAACTGAAAATATTATTAATGCTATATGCCCAAACACTAAGGTAGATTTGACTGCATATGTAACACACATTCCAAAAACTGGCAAACTTATGGTCTTGGATATTTTGTCAATGAACTAAATTATACAAAATTTTCAGATGATTTGGCTGGAGTCTCCCACCAATCCAACTCTCAAAATAACAGACATCAAAGCTGTAGCAGATTTCATAAAAATTAATCACCCAAAGATTATCTTAGTTGTTGATAATACATTTTTAACATGCTATTTTCAAGTAAGTGTGACTCACTTGTCTATTCAATGTAGTATAAACATATTACAACACAACAGTCAAATAATTCTTATTAACAGAAACCATTAGATCTGGGAGCAGATATAGTTCTGTATTCTCTGACAAAGTATATGAATGGACATTCAGATGTTATCATGGGTGCAGCAATTACAGCAAGAGATGACTTAGCTGAAAAACTAAAATTCCTCCAGAATGGTAACACTACATTTAATTTAAGATATGAAACTGTATCTGAATAATGGCGATAAAATGTTTTTCAGCAATGGGAATTGTTCCATCACCTTTTGATTGTGCTATGGTCAATCGTAGTCTAAAGACTTTAGAACTTCGTATGCAGCAACATATGAAAAACGGATTAGCTGTTGCCAAGTTTTTGGAGAAACATCCGTTTGTTGAAAAAGTGTTCCATCCTCGTAAATATACATTTAATTTTACTAAAAATCTATAATTATCTATTATGGTCTTTTGCATGATTAGCTTCATTGATGAATGTAATTTTATAGACCTCCCATCACATCCACAATATGAACTTGCTGTTAAACAAAGTTCTGGCCACAGTGGGATGGTTTCGTTTTATCTCAAAGGGGATTCAAACAAGTTTTTAAAGGCTTTGAAATTATTTACTTTAGCAGAATCTCTTGGGGGCTATGAATCCCTTGCCGAACTGCCGTATGTATATCAAATATTCCTGACATTTGATGTATACATACTTGTACACAAAGACGTCGTTGGCAGTGTAAACTTTGTTTATACAGGTCTGTTATGACACATGCATCTGTGCCGGAAGAAATGCGAAAGTATTTGGGAATTAACGATCAACTAATTCGGTTGTCTGTTGGGCTTGAAACGGAGCAAGATATTATATCTGATCTCGAGCAAGCGCTGGCAGCTTGTCAGTGAATACAACCGAAGTATATTAACTAAAAGTAAACAAATTTAGCGACTACATATAAAGAATTTACCTAAATACACTAACACTGGCAGCCAGTAGACAATATTTTCTGGGATTTTTGAAGAGTATATTACTTAGAAATGAATTTATTTTTATAAAATGTATTTGAAACAGGTTTTTTACATTCCACGAGTTTTAGATCATGTAGTAAATACTATGTACATACATATTAATTCTAGTCTGTTTGACACAGGCATTTTCACCCTAAACATACACTGCCGCTATAACCATAATTCGAGAACACATTAAAAATCGTTGATAGTATTTTTAAAGAATTTAGTAATCAAAAATTACCCTTTATGATTTTATCATTTTTTCCAGGGACATTTTATGAAATAATTTATAAATAGTAATGTCAGTAATAAACTACAAACCAATTAATTTCCTACTTAGAATCTATTTATGTGTGCTACATTCATCGCAAGAAATTTGTTGAAACATTTTGATTTTTAATTGAATCCGGTTGCAGAAACTTGCTATGCTCAATTCTATTTGAAATTTAAGTCAGCAGATTATACAAATTGTTGGAGACGTATTTATAAGAATTACTCCAGTAAATAATTGTAAATCGTTTACATAGTACTATTAAAATTTGCAATAAGTTGAATAAATTTCAAACCGAACTATTATTTTAATTTGTCTTCTTCTTGTTATCAAAACATACTAATAATTTGTGTACCAATTTACGATGTACGTATCGATTTCTTTCCAGGTTTTGGATGTTATTACTGTAAATTTACTTTTGATACATTACAAATTCTTGCGGTTTTTACTCTATCATATTCTTGTGCTCGATTATACAAAAGTACACCAGCTATTACAGAACACGTTCCTAGAGCAGATAAACCAGTCACTGGATTATTAAATAATAATACCGAGAACCAGATTAAAAATGCTCTCTTTGCTGTATTGGCGACACTGCAAAAATAACAAAAATATCATTAAGCCCTGAAAAAGGTGAGATTAAAAGACAAGTATAAAGAAGAAGTATACCTGTGTGTCACTGGACTGATATAGTCCATAAGTACATATGCCGTGATACTTTGAAAATGAAAGAATATTCCGTTTAGTAGGAATGCTGCAAATAATTTAAAATTTAAGGAATGCTCAAGTGTTGGTAAATCCACCAACAAAATTGACGCCGGTACTTGTACTACGATAGATGCTAAACTGGTATAAAATTGTAATTCTGCTGGACTGCAAAGAAGTAATTAATTCTGTCATTACTTTTTCATATATTACGGTATATGAAATAATGTTACATAAAGTGATTAACAGACGTGTATTTAAAATTATCACCACTGATCAGCATTTTTGAATAAACGTTTTGTAAACACTCTGTTAAATTTGTGGCCATAGCTGCAATGAATCCCCTGAGATCAAAGCTGATTTCATTTGCTGAGCATAGAGCTAGGCCACCCATTACAGGAATTAAAGATAAATTAACATACAGTCCTGTATGTTCCCCTAAAAATATATTTCAGTCTAAAGTTTTTGTCATTAAGAACATGTACAGACAGGTTAACTTCTCAGTAAATGTATTACTGTCAATCATCATTACCTAATAAATATCTGCTGATAAGGACGGTAAAAAGTGGCGCACTACTTTTGATAGTCTCTGTGAAACTAACAGCCACATAATTCAATGACACTAAGCCTAAGACTACGGTGGTAAACCTTGTGCAACCAACTAGTGTCATATGCTTATAAAAACCTGGTGGCCTCATTAACCGAGGACTTTCCCTATACATACCACAAGGAAAGTACATTTGTATGAAACCACATATCGCAGTCATTAACATTTGGCAAGCACCTGAAAATATATGTTAATTGTATGTTAATGAAAATGAGTTAATACTTAATGTGCTAATAAATGTTTAGAATGAAACAAATTTTTATATAAACCACAAATATTCATGAAGGAATCAAAGTTAGTGAGCAAAAATTAATACTAAATAACCTTTACAAACTTTAATATTAGCTCATAATATAAACATCAATGCAAGTAAATAATAAGTGATGTTTTTACCTAAAATTGTGGGATCGCCTTCCATGTACGAAAGTATGTATTTGTTTAAGAATAGAGTACAGCCACTGAAAAAATACCATAGCGATAAAAATAATAAAGCACGGGGATTAAATAAGCCACCTTTCGTGTCCGCTGTTAAGACTACGACTTCTTCCCGTCTTTTGTTGTGATCATTAAGTTTTCCTTGACCATCGTGTATCATTAACGTATCTTCCGTATCACGAGGTGTCTGTCCATACGTAATTCGGACAGAATGATTTTCCATGGCACTTCTCTTACAAATCGACAAATATGTGGGTACGTGGATAACGTCACTAACAGTCCAGTCTTAATGATCACATTTTTCCACATTCCGTAAATGGTGTTAATACCCAGTCCATACACTATGTTTATATCTTGAATATTAGGTTATACTCGATCCTGAACGGTATTCGGCATAGTTCGTACATTTAAACAACTCGAATCGAAGTAGGGCAAAACAATGCAAATAGCACCAATCACCACTCGTATTAATTTCACTAATCATAGTATTTTCTTATCATTTCTTTTCCTGGCCTACTTGTGTCTAATATATTTACTTCAGTAGATAACACGGATTATTAATGCTCGTATATGCCTGGCGCTTCAATACATTTGACGAGTGGGTATGACATGTATTCATGCATACTCGTGTGCTGTTTTCTTTGCAATACGTCTGAACGTATCAGACAGTTAGAACGAGTAGTTGATGTGTTAATCGATTGCCGGCATACACCTATCGGAGAAATGGGATTGGCAAGCACGTAACTTCAGTCAACAAGAATTCATTAACCTTAAACTTCGAAGAATATAACGGATTGTTGATCTCTGAATCTTACGGTATTTAAATTGAATTTAAAGCACGAATACTTTATGAGGTAAACGTGAATCGGAGCACATACAATGGCAGAATACTTAGCATCGATATTTGGCACCGAAAAGGATAAGTCAGTAACTTTGTTTTTTCCGTCTACATATGTAAGTTCGTAACAATATTTCTATATAAAAACATGTTGTGGTATCTTGTAGAGTAAATTGCTCATTCTACTTTAAAATTGGAGCATGTCGCCACGGAGATCGATGTTCGCGGATCCACAATAAGCCGACCTTCAGTCAGGTAAAATAAAATAATATTTAAATGTATCATAAGACTGCACATTTAAAATAAATTTATTACAGACATGCCTGCTACAAAATCTATATGTAAATCCTCAAAATTCTGCAAAAAGTGCAGATGGTTCTCACCGTGAGTGCATAATAATAATGATAATAATATAACAATATTTATACAAAAATATTAATAATATTTTATATTTTTACATTGTAGTTGTTGCTAATGTTTCTGATGAAGAAATGCAAGAACATTATGACAACTTCTTTGAAGATGTATTCGTTGAATGTGAAGATAAATATGGTGAAATAGAAGAAATGAATGTTTGCGACAACCTTGGTGATCACCTAGTTGGAAATGTGTACATCAAATTTAGAAGAGAAGAAGATGCAGAAAGAGCAGTAAATGATTTAAATAATCGTTGGTTTGGGGGGCGGCCTGTTTATGCAGAGCTTTCACCTGTCACAGACTTTAGGGAAGCTTGTTGCCGACAATATGAAATGGGGTATGTAATACTTAATTAACATGTAAAAAATATCAAAAATTTTATTGATAATGTAGTAACGATTGTATGGTTTTTCAGAGAATGCACTCGTTCTGGATTCTGCAATTTCATGCATCTGAAACCGATATCGCGAGACTTGCGCCGATATTTATATAGTCGGAAGAAAGGTGGCAGAGGTAGATCCCGATCTCGATCTCGATCTCGCGGTCGTGATCGCAAACGTAAATCTCGATCGCGTGATAGACACTCAAGATCTAGAGATCGGCGAAAGGGTCGAGAGGATAAAGGCAGAGACGGTCGGTCTGGACGGTATTAAAATGGTTAATAGTAGTCGCCATATATAATTCATTCACATCATTGGCACCTTGTGGTAATTTTAACTTTATTTACATTTACATCTGCGTTCCATAACGAACATTTAATTATCGAGTTTAATGATGTACGAAAATATGTTTTTCCTTGTACCGACATTTATTTACCAAATGGACTTAAATGTATGACAAAAGATTGGCTTTATCATATAATATCATATACTCTTTGAAAACGAATGAAAACTCTGACAGATTCTCAGGAATGCCCTTTGGAAAATTGATAATTAACATAAGTTTGACAATATTAGAAAAGACAATGTTCTCAAACATTATTGTAAATGCAAAAAAATTAATAATGCTGTATTAAGATTAATAAACTGCCATTTGATCTTTTCAAAATTATTGCTTTGTGTAATTCTAAATTCAATATACCTGAAACTGCAGGATGTTGTTGGAGAGTTAACCGCAAATGCGATTTCAACGCATTGAAATATTCTTTGTTTTATTCATATTTAATAAAAAACGAATAATCTATATAAAGTCATAAACATGAAAAATTACGTGAAAGCATATGTATTTATAATAATGAATGTATAATACGGTTGGCATCTTTTTACATGTCTCTGCAATTACTTCCGTATGTCATAATCACAATGTGTACAAACATCAGTTAAGGTACAGGATGAATGGTGTTATTAAGGCAATAGGCCCAGTATGTTATCAAAATCCGTGTGTAGTGTAACAAATCACTTATAATTTACATTTTTACATACAGTTATGGATGTTTCTGTATGTGTTTAATGTTTTCTATATAAGCAGAATACACACTACAGAAACTAGTATAATCCAAACCACTAACTACTGTGAACAAAAGATTATTAAAAATCGGTTGTTTCGTATCGTCTTTTACTCTTCAAACTGTGCGAAACAAAACTGACTTCGGTTAACCATCAGATTACTTTATACAATACAAAGTAATATTTTATGAAACTAAGATATATATGTATTTGTAACTAGTAGTCATACAAATATCCAAATTGAAAAATGTCCTCAGTGCCATGTACGCAGCCATTGAAAATTTGTACATGTCTTAATGGTATATCCACATTAATATGAAACGCCGTACAAGTTTGAAATAAATTATCGACACAAATGTCTACAAATTGTGTTATGATTAACTACACATAGTAAATTGTACATTTAACTGTTCTAAATGCAAGTATAAAATTGGGAGATATGGATAATAATCAATAATGATATAATGAGATTTATGTAGTTACTATTAAATATATGTAATATTAAACCTATCTATAACTATGGGATTTTAATTCTGAAAATCGGTAACACGTAAATTGCAAGAATTTGTATATGTAGAAACATCGTGGAGTACGCGTATGTGTGTGTGGACGCCCTGAATTTATTCTTCTTAGGAGATAATAATTTTATAAATAATATCTCTTTTCTTTGAAACGCTTCGCTATAACGCGATTTTGACGTTTGTCCATTTTCCTCGAAACTCTTACAAAACTGATATATCAACTTACATAATATTCATGTAATTTTCTGTCCAGAATAACAACTATTTTCTCAGAGTTTAACTTAAAATTCTAAAATGATGCGGTCAAGTCCAACGGAAAAAATGTATCTTGTGGTTTATTCTCATTTGAATTTCTCCAAAATATACTGTATACAATATTTTACTTATTAAGTATATACAGTCACGTGTTATGAGAGCGCGCACTAGGTTTTATTTCATAAATCTGACGAAATTGAGCAGTGCGCAACAGTCTACCTGGCGTGCCTCGAAAGGTACAATATTTTTTTTCATCTTTAGCTTAATTTTGTATGCTTTAGCGTGCTTCTGATATAATATATATCTCCTTTTGTCTTGTATCTAAGCACAGAGGTATTACTCAATCAATTAACTCGAGTCCTTAAAATAACTAACAGCTTCTGTAATCAACCTTCTGCTCGTATCACTCGCTGTCTTGAAAATATGTACATTATTTAGATTAATAATTAATGGTTATGATACTTCATAGTAGATTCATTGGGATACGAGATCTGTGGTTAGGGGGGCTAATCGGCGTAAACGATGAACTGCTGGTTGTCCACATCCGCAACTTCAACTTGGACGAATTGAGGTTGTTGAAGTTGTATTTGCTGTACTTGTCTCCCAATAGCATTGCGCGATCTATAATAACAAAATTAAAAACGTCTATTAACTGAGTATTAAATTTATACAAGGTACATTATTGTTTCATACACCTATCTGAAAGGGGACATACATATGTCCTCAAATTAATAATGCCATAAATGATGACTTACTTGGCTTTTGCATGAGTTAATATGTGTGACTTCAAGTTCGTTGATTGAGCAAACTTTTTGCTACATCCATCAAATGGACATACATATGGCCTATCTCCAGTGTGAATTCGAACATGAGTACGTAAGTTGAAATCAAGACTGAACCTCTTGCCACAACCTTCAAATGTGCACTGGAAGGGCTTCTCTCCTGTGTGAACCAACTGATGCCTCTTGAGCTTCGAACTTTCAACAAAAGCCTTGCCACATTCTGCACATACATGGACCCTAGGTCCATGAGTATGCAAATGCTTGCGCATTGCACTATTGTCCCGAAACATTTTTGTACATCCCTTGTGTGGACAGGCAATAGTGCGTTCAACACCATCTAGTACCTGTGGTTTGCGTACTTTTAGTTTGTGGCCTGGTCGAGCAAACTCTGCCAACTGTTTAGGGTCCGAAAGGTCAAGACCTGGCATTCCATCAGAGACAGAGCTTCCAGAATGATTGAATTTCGCATTGGATTTGCCGGTCATGTATTCTGTGTAGTCTGGATCAGGCTCTGGATTTGAGCCTTCATCTGGAACATCCACCAGGTGAGGAGCTAATAGGACACTCCCTTTAACAATAACAAACAAGCAGTCCCAAACAAAAGCTATTATACTCTTCCTTGTGTTTATTATGTCTGTAGATTAAGTGTTACATGCTTACTATTGCTAATAAATGTGTCTAATCACCCCTAAGTTCCTTTGTTCAACAAATAAGAAGGATACAACATCAACACAGGCCACGCTGTTGAACAAAGAAATATGAGATGAGTTTTTTTAAATAAACATGAAAGTGGCAGATTTGTAAAGCTTGTATTAATGCAATTTTATTTACTGTAAATTAAAGAAATTATTTTTAGTGACCTATATATTTAGGCTATCATCTGCTATCAGATTATAAAATGCTAAAGATTAAAATTGTTTGATACTAATTCCTGCAAGTTTCATGTTTACTTTTTAACTATTCCTTCATAATGTGTGCTATTATTCAAATGTAATGAGTTTTAATAATTATTTATGTTCATTATTCTACCTTCAAACATTACGTTATATTGCATAATACATAGGAAATGTAGTATGTTTTTCATGGTGTTTATTATCTTCTGAACGTTAAAGATGTATATTGTGCGAAGAAGGTGAGAGTCGTAAATACAAGAAAATACTTAATATTAAAGTATGGGTTATAAAAATAGTACACAACAACATTTTTAAAAATGTCTGTACAGTTTGTTAAAAGGTGGTATCAAAAACCGATTAAAATTCAAAGCAGCAGAAAACGCAGCTGCAAGGCATGATGGAACATCTGCGGAAAATGACGTCAAAAGTGGATGCACGGTTTACATTTACAATTTAAGCAAAAACTATGTTTCTTTTACAATAAATTTGATAAACATCATTTATTTCGTTGGAATGATACAAAGGATGCCGATACATATTGAACTTGGGTAGCAAGAAGTCGAGAGGCAGAACTGTCATGGAAAAAAACAGGTCCTATCTTCCTAGCTTTGTTCTCCGAGGCGTACTCGGTTCGGCCATTATCCGACAAGAGGCAGATCCACGTAAAAGAAGCCATTTTCAAAATATGGCTGCCCCCTGGCAGCATAATGGCGTTCCCTCGATCAAAACAAACAACATAGACTGTCAATGCAACAGCCGACAGTAAAGAATCACAAAACTTAAGGAGTTTCTTTTGTTGACAGCGCATAAAAATACAGGAGTATCGATTAGAGTCCCACCGGAAGTGCGTACTACTTTGCGTGCGTGGAGATTTCCCATACCGAAGCAGTTTGCCTTTTTTCGGATTTAGTACTCGAATGGAAGGAAATATCTCGTGTTCAAACTTACCGTCATCGGTCCCCGATGCCCACATCGTCACCGAGAACTCGCCTTCGAGGGTCTTGATCTGCACTTGCTTCTGCTCCCACTTTCTGGCTTTAGTCTCCGAGCCCATTTCCCCGAATATAGCGTGTTCCGATGTGCGAAACCTTGACGTCCCGCTCTTCCTCGCCTTCTTTGGACCCTTCCTCGAGGGACCGGGACTCGACTCGACATAAATGTCGTTCTCCGGCACCGGGATCTGATCGTACACGCTCAGAGGATCCGCGCCGACAATTTCCTCTTGCGTCTGTAGAATGATTTCCTCGCGACCAGGCTCGGGCAACGGCTGCAGAGCTATCATCGGCTGCCCATCCTCCCCCTCGATCGTCGTTTCCACAGTTTCGCACGGTATTTCTACTGGTATCGTCTCTATCTCAACTTCCTGGATATCGGGCTGAATCTCCACTTCGGTTATTATGTCCGAGGACGCCATATTAATCTCCGCTGACGCCATGTTACTAATCAAAATGGCTGGCCAGAGCGCGACACACGCTCGCGCGCGACTCAAGCGGAGCGGCGAAGGACCGTGCGTCACGTGACCTCTCCTTTCCCCACCATTCCGCCGTATAATCAAAGATCTATTCCCTTCCCCGTGTATGTTCTAAAATTGGCTGTATTATTTCCTCACATTTTTGCTCCACTGGTTAGTATTTGGATTTAAATCAATTTTCTGCGCAATACATTTATATTTAACTGAACAAACGTTTAATAGTTGATCCTATTGTCGTAAATTATATTAAATATGAAATGTGTATACTTTTTTATGACGTTCATACAAATTTGGTACTATTTTATATCAAACATCGGAGGTGTGATAACAATTCGTAAATTCGACGAGTTTTAGATCACACGTATTTAAATATTCTTTCGTTATTTTACGTTTTATGTACAAATCATAGCCACTTTGCGATTCATTTGGACATGACCAGACACGACCGAAAGTAGTGTGTAATGTCATAATGACGTGCCCGCACTAGTGTAAATAAGGTTATTTCAGTGGATTATACCTTTTTACTGTGATATCTGTTAATAGGACGTTTGTTTCATAATATTGCGTTAATATTTAAAGAGTTATAAACATGGATTTATCGAAAGTTCCAAATGAAAAGAAACTATATCTCTGCAAATGGTATTTTCGAGGTACGTCATAGTGTCAAACACTTGTTTATACAGTTGCGAAATGTTGTTAATGAAAGTGTTTCACAGCTGGATTTGTTCTCCTGCCATTTCTCTGGGCCGTGAATGCAGTTTGGTTTGCGAAGGAAGCATTTTCAGTGCCACATTATGAAGAACAGAAACAGATTAAGAGATGTATGTTTATAAAAAAACTTATGAATCATTTTGTTAATATAATACAAAATTTTGTGTTCAACATGTTTTTCATTACAGATGTAATTTTGTCTGGTATTGGAGCAATCATATGGACAGCTGCTCTTATATCATGGATTATTGTATTCCAAACCCAAAGGGCAGCTTGGGGAGAATTTGCTGACTCTATTAGCTACATTATTCCAGCTGGTATTCCTTGATAACCTGCTCAGTAAATTTCAAGACTGTTGTATATTTATCATCTCTCGCATTATAAAATTTTCTACATTCTTCAAACATTACAAAAACATAATATTTTATATGGACTGTCCTTCCCAAGTTTTAGGAATTTCATGAAGAATATGACTTGTCAATGACCATAATGTCATTGATGGTAAATAACAAATGCTTGTGTTCTCTAAGAACATTTCATTTATTTTAAATATTCTTAGTGGCTTTTAGTACTTCAATGTGTTCAATTATCAAAAGCAGTTGTAAAAGTTTTGTATAACATACAGATCTGTGGCTTTATGGTTTTTATTTCTGTAAGTAACATTTTTGCACTTTGAAACAGAAAATAGTTAAACAGCTCTTCGTCGTTGCACATATGTTCGTATATCCCTCCAAACTAACCTAGATAAAAGCTAAAAAAGTAACAATTGTTAAATTTTCTATCTTACACAGATTTTCATGACAAGTTTTCATCTAAGAAAGCAAATTGATATTTGTAATTGTAACTTACTAATAATGCTAATATATCTGCAGTCATAAGCATGTAAAATACATTATGCCACCCTGCCCATCGAGAGACAAATCCTGCTAGCAAAGGACCCACAGCAGCACCTATACTGCCTGTTCCATCAATTATTGCAGTTACTGTGGCTAAAGCTTTTGAGTTATCCCCTAAGCTGGCATGAGTTCCTAGCTCAGCAGAGACAGCTGTTGTTATTAATGAATAAGGACCATTTACTAGTAGTCCAGCTACTAGCAGTAATAGGATATTGGTCCCTAAGCTAATATTTCCAATAGAATCGTATACAAATAACTGAAAGGAATACACAATGTTATATGTAAATATTTACATATGGAAGCGCTTTTGATGCTCATGTATAGTAATACCATTGGAACTGCAAGAAGGAGCATTCCAGCACATGTTAATGCACTCATGCCTGTATAGTCTGAAAAAACTCCAGCCGCAATCGCACCCACGATTCCACCTACATCAAATAACGTTGACAGATCTGCACTTAACGTCGCGCCATATGTAGCTAGAAAAACATAATAGAATATAATTTTTCATAAATAAATCTGAAAAAACTGCTGTAATTCATATATATTTGATA
Source organism: Hedychridium roseum (assembly GCA_963989215.1). NCBI lineage: Eukaryota > Metazoa > Arthropoda > Insecta > Hymenoptera > Chrysididae > Hedychridium > Hedychridium roseum. The sequence continues at coordinate 4,259,834 of OZ022305.1, forward strand.
CTAACTTGAAGCTGCAATATATAGTGGTAACCAGTAAAGGAATGTGTAGCTAACCAGCTTTGCAAAGAATAAAGACAGAGAATATTCAAGTACGCCGGGTATACTGATAGCTCCTATAAATCCTATGGCAGTCCCACTACTAGAGCTATGTGATCGTTTACTTCCTGACAACATTGGGCTGGTTTCAGATCTTGAATTACTGGCATCCTTTTGAATAATATACATAAAAAATTATTTCATGAAAACATATGAAAGGAAATAATTTGTTTACAAATGTTAATACTGTGAATACAAAAATAATTCTTTAACTGTGTTATGCAACAAGAGTCAATTAACAAGAAATATTAAAGGTACACCATGCGGCAGTATACATGCAATATAACTATATAAAGTATATGATTATATAAAAATATTGGCATGCACTTACATTACCAGCAATTGTTTCACGGTAGACACAGCGATAGATGAGGCGCTAAGTACAGTCAATGGGTTATTTTTAGTGAATACATGATTGGTGCAGACTGTGTTTATATCGCTGAGATAGGTTTGCTTAAAAAAATTCCTGTGTTTATCTAAATTTGTGCTTCACACATTGTAATACAAACTATCAAATTGAATTAGAAGCAATTAATCAATCTACAGGAAATTCTACAATAATATTTCAACATACAATTAGAAGGACAGTTGATTCCACAAACAGTGAGTCAATTAATGCTCTAAGCATCAATACAAAAAGAAAAAACCATGCATATATCTGTTAATAACAAACATGCTCAAGTACTACTTCCAAACAACTTTCACCTGATTATAACTACATACAAAAAGTATTGTTTCACAAATCAAACAGAAGTAAAATATAACTCACATCTTCTGCCACATTATAGCAATTTTCATCATCCTCTAATCCACTGCCTTCATCTGAACTATTAGTGGCATCGAGTTTTCTGTACCTAATTGTACTTGGTGGTGTACATCCTATATCCATAGGATTAGGCACAAGAAATAAAAAAATTATAAATCCTACTAATCCCATCACAGCACCAGGGACCATAAAACTTAAGCCCCAATCAGATTCCACAAATTCAGCAGCAATTAAGCTACCAAGTATATTTCCTAATGATGTGTGAGAATTCCAGATTCCAAAGATCAGTCCTCTTTTGCTTTTTCCAAACCAGTTACCCACGACTGTAACTACACCTGGCCAGCCAGATGTTTGAAAAACTCCACCTGATGCCTAGACATGTTCAATTTCAATGACATAACACCATGAACTGTCTATATATTTTCCCAACATGTACATTTAAGAAGAAATAGCTAAGAATACTTGCCTGTACCAGAACAAAGTACCATAAACTGTGGATGTTGTATTCTCTAGCAATACCAAAAAGATAACAGGAGATACCTGATGTCAACATACCAAGGGCAAGAAAATATCGAAGGTTCACTCTTTCTGCTATGAATCCACTATAAGAATAACATATAACATTAATGTCAAAGAAAGTTGCATTACACTAACTTATCTATTAAGCTCACTTCAAAATGTCACCTGAGGAACATGGCTGCTGCGTATGCAAATAGGAATGCAGAATCCAACATACCAAGTAACTCTGGAGCATTTGCATTGTCTGAAAACATTTCAACATCATTAAGTAAGAGCTAAGAATAAGTTTTAGAAAATATATTGTGATGCAGATAATAACTTACCAAATGGAGCCCAGTCACACCAGGTATCACGATTTGTATCATTAATTAAAAAATGTGGAGGTGGTGATAAGGTACTGCAGTTAAAATTCAATACATTTTTTACCACTGAGATTGGTTTTCGAGTCATGTGATAACAAGTATAGGCCATGTATGTGAGGATTAAAATGCCTCCCTGGTGCCATGCTAGATGATTAATACGTCGATATGGACAACACTTTGATGATAAATAACTTATAAAATGAAGACCCCAAGGTAAATCTCTTGTAACTCCATTCATGGTAAGTGTGTTGTATTCGTAAGTGTGTATAATATTCCTGAATACTTTTAAAAATTCTCAATATTCTTAAATACACAGAATATTCACTATATTTATATAGGAAATTTCTGCTCAATTCTCTTTGATTTGTAGCAACATTGGTGAACAAAGTAATGTCATTGCCAACAATTATGTAACTTGAAAGTTATTTAGCATTGACAGTGTTATCAAATCAGGTAACAATGCAATGAAAAGGAACCATTTAATAATAATTGAAAAGCACTAACTGTATAGAATATATAAAAAATGTGTAAAGATTATTTTAGGCATTTGTAGAGAAATCATAATTTGGTTATCATTACGATTTGTAATAATACTATGTAATGTGTTGATATTGAACTGTTGTCGCGATATAGCGTCATAAAGACTGGGTGATAAGTTCACTTATGAGTCATAACCTAAAACAAAGAGAACACATTGTGATAAAAAAAAATTGAATACGTGGAGACATAATTTATGTACTTACTTGTACGAAAGGAAAGATAAGAATGATTTGTTAGATGGGCATTTATCCTCTAATAATTTTCTTGGTGTCATGTAACGGAATGTTTATTAACTGACAGCTGGAGGCCACGGCCACAAAACTGTACGAATGGGTACAGAACTTATAACACGACACAAACAATAATGATAGTATTTTTTGTTCTCCCTGGTAGGCGACTCACTGCGTCGTCGCCGACGTTGACAGTGCCAGTGTGATGTCTGTTGGTAACTGATAATTGCTGATAATGAAGTACATGCAGCGAACAGCTGTTCCTGTGACAAGGTGCCCTCTACATCACGTCAATTAAGTACAAATAAGACAATTCTTTGTTATGAAAATATTTTCGAATGGCTCGTTCTTTCATTTGTTTCGAAATTAAGTAGTGTATATCAAACAGAACGAATAATGGAGTTTGGAAAGGACAGTGGTTTAAAACCCTGGAGTTGTGGACGGAAAATGTTATTTCTGTAAAGTGTGAACCGTCAGCCGAACTTATAACCTGCTACAAACATAATCGATATAGGTTATGTAAACAAGTTGAATCTGTTTTAAACGCTTAAACGTTGTATGAACACTTTATATTATTGTCGAAATTTCGGAGAATATGGCGGACTTTACTAATCCTCAGAAGCCATCTCAATCAAACACTAATGTGCAAATTCCACCACGAACTGAACGAGTAAGTTTGAAACAAGGAAAGAGATTTGTTTTGACCTGTCATTTTGTCATATAGAACTTTAATGTTTTTCAGAAAAATACTCGCGGGTCGAGGCAAAGTGCCATAGATAGCATAACCAACAAATTTTTACGAAATTTCGATCCAGAACATAGTGAACGAGAAAAACGTAAATTACATCGCCGTTTGTATCAAGGAAACCGGAAACATGTGTTGTATGACGACAAGGGTACTTACATCCAAACTGGAGACAATATGTGCGATTGTCTCAATGTAGATTGTACAGGTTGTCATTTTCCATGTCCTAAGTGTGGTTCCTTGAAATGTGGTCATGAGTGCAGGTACAGTGATCCATGTTATAAATGTTATACATTTTAGTTTAAGTAAAGACTACAATACAAAAAAATCTCATTGAGACCAATTCATATTATGGTTACACAGATCTACACTAAGAAAAGCTTTTTATTGCAGGAACAACCGTAAGTGGACATATGATTCAATTGAAAATGAAGGTAGTGATTATGTCATAAAAAACCCATTACTGAAAGAAACTTAAATACTTACATGGAACAATGATACAAAGAAGAAATTGTGCCTTTATATTAAATAATTTATTTGTTTTGTACAAAAGCAATCACCTATCCTTGTGCATAAAATGTCATTGTTTAAAAAATACATTGTATATTGAATTTCTGCAAAAACTGTAAATATATTGCTATATACAAACGAAATACAGTGTATGAATTTTAGAAATATGAGCAAAGAGAAATTAGCAAGTATGTATGTTATTCTGAACTATAAGGTGAAACATTTAGATGACTGTTTATAGAAAGTTTCAAATTCTTTCATGTCTGACAAGTTTCCAATGAAAGATTATCAGAAAGTTCATGAGCTTTAGATGATATAGGCAAACCACCTAACTTCTTCCTGTACACCCTCACACGGAAAGCGCTATTGATTTTCCGCGGCACTTTTAGCGTAGTGCGCACGTACCTAATGCTTGCACACGCATATATACATATATATATATATACACCCACAGAGGGGGGGGGGCACCCCCGACCCACGGAGGGCGTTCGCTTCGTTTTCTTCGGAAATTATCGAAGTTTATACGGCTGAAAACCCGTGCCGCCCGACTATGCCGATGCTTCAAATACTAAAATAAATCGTTCGACGGGCCGGCAAACGATCGGAGCACGACGGACGCTGATGTAGCTGTGTTTCAAGGACCGGAACTCTTGCTAGAAAATTGGAGTGCACTGTACCGCCTCTTGTTGACGGTCGGAGGGGAAAAATTAGTAATTGTCAAAGGTTGCTTAGCGCTTGGGGCGAGCGGCGTTTGAGGGCGTTATCGCGGTCGAAGTTCGCCCTGGATACGGGTCGACGCGATTTCATTCAGAAACGGGCACTGCGGTATTCGTGTGATCGAAGCAAGTGATTTCTTTAAAGACCGTGCAGTGACAACAGTACGATTGTGTACTAAGAGAGATATGGTTGCGTTTTAGTCTTCCATGGAATTCACGTTACTTTCTAACAAGGGATATTACATGACGTCAGCTGTTTAAATAGTTCAAAAGTGTTTATGCTGTTTTAGTTTGAACTCAGATGTGCTGAACAGAATTAAGTGAGACTCTACGTCAAACGCGGTGAATTTTTGTTACATGATGTAAAGTGCGCTTACATATTACATGTGTTTCAACAAAGTTCATTGTGGTGATTTCACTGGTGGGACGATCTGATTACGGTAATTAATTTTCATTATCTCTTTGTAAATGCCTATTTTAATTGCATCATTGATACGCGCGGATATCCAAATCTTTCATAAAATTGCGGCAGGAAACTGTAATGTAAAATCGTCATATTCCAACTAAATTAGTATTATAGAATTACTGTTGTATTATACATGTATATATCTAGCTAGTTGTAGATTTGTAGATTGATAGTTTTTTAAATTATTGGCTAGTTGGTAAACGAAAGTCAGGTTTTTTTTCGAATATGTTAATGACAAACCCCCGTTGAATCTGCGCGCAGAGCAATAAATCTTCAGTAAATACCTACATATAGTTATTAATATCAATACGTCACTAGCATGTATCAGAGTACATATAAGTTTGCCTGAAGGAAAAGAACATGTGGAAGATGGGATGCAAATCGAACGATCGGTTTAATAATCAGCTGATACATCGGACGTTGTTTTTTACACCCCACAAATAGCAGCTGTAATCGAGGCACATAATTCGTTGGTAGATTCGTTGGTACATCGAAAGAAATAGATTTTTCTCGCAGCTATGGGGGTGGCAGCGGGGGAGATGGCTATGAATTCTTGAAAAAAAAGCTAGACTTTTGCTTTTGACAGTCGGTGGGCGTCTGCGTGAAAGTCACGAGAGCGCGAACGAACATAACCTTCCGGTCGTCGAGCAGTAACCCGAGGCTGGGGAAAGGGAAAGGTTGCTCACGCTATTTGCACGCCGTTTCTGCAGCAGTTCGTCGAGGAAAGGCCGACCCCTTCTTTGCTGATCGCATGCGGTGCCGTTGCAGCTCGATCGCCCTGAGAAAGACGCGCTGAAAGAAATTCCGAAGAATCGTGTGAACGAAAACCCGGCAGCCGGGACGGCAGATGTCAGGATGCCGGAGCAAAGTAACGACTACCGCGTCGTCGTCTTCGGGGCAGGCGGAGTTGGTAAAAGCTCGCTCGTTCTCCGATTCGTAAAGGGTACTTTCCGCGAGTCTTACATACCGACTATCGAAGACACATATAGACAGGTACGTGCCGCTGTCGCCACTCGTTTTTCATTATTTTACAGACAGTTAACCGATAGAAAGTCTTTTAATGTGATTTCTCGAAAGACTGGCTTCAGCACTTGACGTTCACGTCGATTAAAAGACTGTCAATATTTTACGAGGGACAGAACTACAGAGTGTTACACAAAAATTAAATTTAGTTATGTGAAATTAAATGTCATAGTGTGAGATGTTTGAATAATACGAACATATTTTTCTTCGTGTCCTTAGTGCATGCAAAGAATATCAGGAAGTTCCATAATTGAAAACGATCTTTTAAAAATCCATCAATTTTCACAAATTTCGAAACATATGAGTGTTATTTGTTACAAAAAATTATGATGTCCCTACGAATACTTGAACCAGATTTAAATATAGTGCCGGGCCAGTGGTATAAGGAGAATTAATCAGACAAGTAGTATTACCGTACCATAGGTCAGACACGCATAAGCCGCGTAAAGTGCACTGACATTTTACTGATTGTTTGCGCATCTCTATAACTTCTATGAGTCTTAAGTTAATCCTGCTTTTAATAAGAAGCTTTACACTCGTCATTGTCCATCAGCAGAATAGAGAATCTATTTCTTTCTCGCGCATATGTCATTTTTCTTAATCTCAGCTTTATTCGAGATAAAATATAACATTTTTTACGTTGAACAGAAAGTTGTTTTCAAGATCCAGCTAGATTCACTGTTTATTTTACATGACATATTTTTCGATAAAAGGCCCTATACACAGATAGACACGCAGGTGAAAAGTAGTTGCAATTTAAACACTCGCTAAGTTCCGTCCATGTAGAGTTTCTGTCATGTGATCTATACTTTAAACATCTGGTTTGAAAGTGGTTTTCAGTAGCCCCTTGTAAATTTTCTCAACTATTCTTTCTTTACCAACAAAATCGTATCACGTGGAAACTGTTGGGATCGATGCTGTGTTCGCCACGAGACGCGTGCAAAAATTCGACGAAACGAAAGATTCAGATGGAATTTCATGGAGGTGTGGGGTGAGGATAGAGTTAGTAGTGTACGGCGATTTCCAGGTAATAAGCTGCAATAAGAACATATGCACGCTTCAAATTACGGACACAACGGGGTCCCATCAGTTTCCCGCGATGCAACGGCTTTCAATAAGCAAAGGTCACGCCTTCATCCTGGTGTACTCGGTATGCTCGCGGCAAAGCCTCGAAGAACTACGACCGATTTGGGCCGTCATAAGGGAGCTCAAAGGACAGGATATCTCGCAGATACCCATAATGCTGGTAGGTTGCGGCGAATTTCATTTCTTCTTCTATCTCACAACTTAGAATTTTCAAATATAAATTTTACAATTATCAAATTTCATCAATATGGACATTCGTATGCATTAAAGTATTATAAAAGTAATTATAAATTTCCGGAATTATCACGAACTTTCCAATATATCAATGTCTGTTAGAATAAATAAGATTTCTGTGATATCTACAGATAGGCCATCTATTTCGATGTGAAAATAGGTTCTTCATAAGCACAAAAGCATTGTATTGTGACATTCAGTGAATCGAAGATTCGCTCCGTTTGTCGTCTTAGAGATGAGAACATTTTATAAATCGAAAATAAGCGATTCAGTACTAAAATAGAATGTGTAATTGCACTTATATTACTTTCTTAGAGGCTTTATCCGATCTCCCATTCATGTTGGCAATGAACGGTTAAACAATTCATAAATGTACTATTTATATAACATTGTAATAGGCAGGCATTGATTTTATTAATACCCTTGAAGATTTTATGTACTCTGGTTACCTTTTATGGAAATTTTACGACGTAAAGTGGATATCGAGGAATTACTGGAAAACTTTAAATTGTGATATCCAACTTGAAATGGATAAGAAATTTCTTGGGATTATGAGAGTTACTCTTTATCGATAGGTGCATTGAAGAGAAGTGTAGGGATTAGTCCATGAAATCGTAAATGCAATCTGTTGCGAGAAATCGATAAACATAGCGTTGTAGGGAACATTCTTTCCATTCAATAAAACTTACCCCTGGCTTCGAATAAAAGTGAAGGGCATTTTTTTGGTATTCCGTTCAACAGGTTGGTAATAAGTGCGACGAAAGTCCGTCGGTGAGGGAAGTTTCGATGAGCGAGGGTGCGGCGGAGGCGGAGAACTGGGGTTGCGGTTTCCTGGAGACGTCGGCTAAGACGAACCACAACGTGAATGCCCTCTTCCGTGACCTCTTGACCCTTGAGAAGAACCGGTCGGTCTCGTTGCAGCCGGTCGAGAGCAACAACGCGATAAGCCTTAAGGAGAAATGTGCCCTTATGTAAATTAGCCTCTGCGCGTAAGTACGAGAACTACCAGGCGAATATATCCAACGGGAGGAAATGGAAACCAATTGACAGGAAGAACAACACGGCCAATCCGTATTTCCCTTATGGACTTCTGTTTCGCTAATGTTTCTCCAACCCACCACGGAATTCAATGGACGTTGCAACCGCTAAAGGGACGATCGATTTTATATGCTCGATCGATCTTTTTTATATGCTTCTAATTAACAGTTATGCGTCTATGTGCCACCGGATTAGCGTATTTTTCATAGTTTTTAACGTAGGACAATACAGTACGTTTCTTTCGTACGTTTTCACCGAAGCGTGATGCATTTGTAGATAAAGTGGTGTAGTCAGTCACGATTTTTAATCTGTCAGTGCGAAACATTATTACGGCAACCTAGTGGTATTAAAAAGGCAAACTCACAATGGTTTTCCCTTTCTATTACCCGTGACGATTCATGTAGGCAACCTGGAAGTTAACCCAGGTCTTCTACAATACTGATAAAACCAGCAGGCAATATTCAACAGCTATTCAACGCTATATCATTACACAAGCGGAAAAAATAGCACAAAGAAGGTTGACCGTTGTGAATTTGCTCATTGTTTAATTAAACATTACATATACGAAAAATAGTAGAAAAATTTTAGTCTTTCGCGAGAATTTTTTCTATTATCCTTATTATAGACATGACGCTAATTATTGCGCAAGAATGGTACTAGCGCCAAAAGCTTCTCTTTAGAGCCGCAAATCTTAATATAATAGACCAAACATATTTAACTGCGGCCACTTTGTACGACAAATAGACGACGCTAATAATCGAGACTTTTTTACTAAATTTAATAGTGGCCATACTTTTGTAAGTTTCATTATTAAGGGAGGATTATTGAGAATGCTGCCTGTCGTCTGTCAATATCAGTTTCGTGCGACTGTATTGACGCTACCGATCGGATGTATGTTGATAATGCGTCCCTTTGACACAAACGATCGTCCCTTTTGCGTGCGAAACGATTGTTACGTTGGACTCTCGTGCACGGGTAAATAGGGCAGTACGCATAAAGCAGATGAATTTCCGTTACGTATCGCAGTAAATTCGCTCTACTGAGCAATAGAACGAGGTTTTTGCATAACGTTCGCACACGTGTGTAGCACACGTTTTGTAATTCATCCCGTCGGCAATTTTTCAATTAGCGAATAAACTTATTTTCATATGAAACTGATTCCTTCGGAAGATTCTAATTTATGAGAGTGGATATCATTTGCAACGTGTATAGAATAATTTAAATTGTTGTTCATCTAAGTCACTTCTAATTTTAAAATAGTCAGCTATATGATCACAGTGGAAACTTAGACTGGCAGAACTTATTTCGGTCTTGCTAGATAATTAAATCAGTAGTACGGAAGATACCAATACATGATATTAAGGTTTTAATTCCAGATTGCATCGTAAAAGCTGGTCTAATGATTCATCCTACTGTTTTTAAATTAGAAGTACAGTGTTTAATATTTTAGAAGATTGTTTAGAAGAGGATAGCATTTTCCTGTAAAACGTCTTTAAGTAATCTAATGTTTCCGCATTTATGATTGATATAAGATTTCGTGCTATGTGACTAGTGTGTGTAAATACGTATATTCGAGCTGAATCTTAATAAGGGTTTCACCATTTCCATCGCGCAAAATATTCATCGATTCGCAAAACTCTACCGCTGTGCATTCTTGAAATTATCGGGCGGAGCCGATCAGGGACCGATATTCCGTGATTTGAAAGTTATCACGAGGGTGAGAGCCGAGTATGAGAGAGGGAGTGAATGAACCAGGGAGAAAGAGAGAGAGCGAGAAAAAGAGAAAAAACGAATAATCGTGTGAACGGAAAACAAAATAGTTAAGAGTTGTTACGAGATTGGGTTTTGTTGAATAGTTATAAGGATTTTGTAATGATGCTAATTAGGATTTATTATTCGCCGCGTTGGGAAATACACGTCAGGTATGTACACACGCGCGCACACACATACACATACAGGTATACGTGCATATATGCATAAGCAGAGTTAAACACAAAGATGTCGAGGATGGGAGAGGATGACCTGCAAAACTACAGCGATTATCCTTCCTAATCCTATATAATGGTTTCCGTTGTATAATGTGGCACAGTTTACAACCGTACAACACGCTATATTATCGATGCTTTTTATTACTGATACAGTACTTAATAGAATTTTACAGAAATCCTTTACCTGAATTATGTATTGACGGTATATTTTATGACCAGGCTCTAAGAAGCGATAATCGCTCTATTTTCACGGAGTTTCTCCCCTCTGGCTAACAAGTACAACACACGTAAAATTTGACTACTTGTAAATTAATTATAGTATGCGCTTTTCGTGTTTTTCGTCCAGCATAATTTCGGCGTTTCTTTTCCATCGTACAGATGAATGTGTCGAAATTTGCCTGGTGCAGATGACATTCAGATTTTTATAATTCTTCAGGTTTTAAGTTAGTTTCCGCCGTAGAATATCATATACTTCATTAGCATTTTTTATCTGCTGAGTAAATTGTGAACACCCAACCGGGGAGGAAAATTCGTAATCGATCCTCTTTTTTTCATTGCAGAAACTTACAGTAAGTTCGATAACGAAAGGAGTTGGAAATGAAATTTCCTTTTAACATTACTAACAGGTTCTTGGAAGTGGTTACCCCGTAGAGAAATATGTAAAAAATATTATTTGACGTTTTAAAGTGCAGATGATTTGTCTACGTCCTTAAAACTGCTGCGTGTCGTTTCAGATGTTTCCCTTTTATCTTGTTGTCATGTTACACATTTTATTAAGATCTCGTGTAATCTGGTATGAGTGTTTTATCCCGTGAACATTGTTGAGGGCCGAGCGGACGGAGTGGCAAGAAATATAATTGTTGAGATATAATTCGCTATCGACTTGTTGACTGCTTAAATATTTCATACTATACGTCACGTTTTTTACCGAGAATTCGTTGAAATGAAATCCTTTACTGCACGAACTTTATAGATAGAAACTTTTTGCCGTCTTGAGTGTTCTTTTTGTCTCGCGTTGGTGATGCTAAAAGAAAAGCAGAGAAAATGACATAAAATACCGAGGAGTCCAAAAATTCATTGTAATTTTCAGTAGAATTTTCCAATGCTTCCGAGGTAAGAAAGGAGTTATCGGATTTTTCCAAGTTCCACCATTTGGCAACATTCCGCCGACGTAGTATAATCTCCCATTGGACTTTTTTAGCCCGGACCGTGCACTTCAGTGCGGATCAAATCGACAATACCACGGCACGTAATCGTCGGAGGATTTTTTTACTGCCGCAGCGTGAGCGAAAGAATAGAAAGTTTCACGTAAGAGCAGTAATCCGATATCCACCGTTTCATACTGGACGTTCGCGCCAATCCAACGAATTATAGGATTTCAATAAAGTATTCGCAACACCCTCTCTGACCACTCGCTCCTACATTGAAAAATGTAGACGTAAGGGGCAGCGATAAAATACCGATATTATGCAGTCCGATATATCAACATTATTATTGTTACTACTATCGTCATGTCGTTGAGAAATGCAACTATACGCACGATGGAAGATTACATATCCTTATACCGTCAAGTATGTAGACCGAAGTTTATATGCAGCGCGACGCGGGGATCGATTTCATATTCGTTGTACAGATTACTTGTGTAGATGAGCTTTACACTTATCCTACTAAAGCGATTATACACCGGGATATAGATATATACAGTGAAAAATGCCTGGCAAAGGATGAGATACTCGTCGATTCGACCGATCGACACGTACTGCTTTCTCGCGTGTAACTCATCGCAAATGGTGCATTTAACACAGCACATTATTTAATATGACGTTGAGTCTTAGATGTAAATTGTATATAAGATTTTCTATATACGCATGTATATGTAGACGAAGGTATGTAAGTACGCACATTGGTAGAGATATACATACAAACATGCATAAATCGTTCCTTTCTCCATCTGGGAAATGTCCAATTTCGTCGCGGAAGAGGTATTCCTAATTATCGGGCGAAAATCGAACTACTTCTCCCTCTCCTTAATATCCGCCACATTTCCCCTTAATACAGGAAGGATAGAAATATTTTTTTTATTTATTTTGTATACATTTTAAAAGTTCAAATTTCTAGATACAGATTTCGTCCAACCAGAGGAATTTATTAATATAGACTGACCGTTACATTTTAGTGTATTAGCTGCAAGTTATCTGCAATGTAGAATTTTTTCTGCCGCTTTAAAGCTACCTCTTTTTTATGTTGAATTTACGCCGGACGGGGAATATCTCGGTCATCTATTTAGCTGCTGATTTCTTATTAAACTCGCTCGATCAATAGCAGTTATGCAGACGGCACATCGTTATAAGTGCGAAAAATTCATCATGACGCCATAGACTTGAATTTATACGTATTCTTAGAAGGCGAGTATAGCGTGAAAAATAATAAGGGCGGATCAATTTTCTGACGAATAATTCGAATAAATAACCGTTCTTTTAGTTAATTCATATTCATTAGTTCCCAAATACAATGAATACTTCATTTGCACGTATTCAACAATGAATAATAAGATGAATAATACGAATAATAAAGGGGTAATTATGAAATCGATCCTCGATCTGGAAGGGGAAGACACGAAATCGTTGTATTTAACACTCACGCATATATAAAATTGCAGAGATGGGCCCAGATAATTACTTCGATTTTTGAAACACTTTTTCCAATTATTTCCTTCGCCATATAATGTCCTTTAATATATATCCTTTAAATTCTACGGTACGTCAGAGTAGAATCTAGTTTTAAAAGTATTTTCAAATAAACGCCGGTCGAATTAATTAACGATATACTTAGTAATTAGTCGACGGAGGAGATGAAACGTATTAAAGGTTGTTGTTGCATTCGAGATTTTGCTCATCTCTGACAGAAGGTATCCTCTGAATTTTCGGGGCCAATCGGTATGACCAGGGATAAAATAGACACGTGACATTTACGCACACACGCGTCAATGAAGTCGTCTTCTATCCAATTCTTTTCGCGTCTTCGACGAATTGTGGTGTAATTTATATTTTAAACCGCCGTGCTTCTCGATTGCGATGACAGCTTTACATGTATTCGTTTCGATTTGTTTTGGATACATATTATTTACTAACAAATACATATCAGAAAACGAACACTCTTTTGGAGGACAACGAATTTCATGTGAAATATCTGTCTAGAGAATAGCACAAATTTTACGAGGATTAATAGTCCGTAATGTTGTTCGTAGGAAATAATAGATTGGTTTGTAAAGCTGTCTTCGTAAAAATATCGAGACTTAAAGACGTTACTTGTACGATATCGGAAGCTGTTGATAATCTTCAATTGAATTTCGTCCTCATCGATTATCTACAAATATTTCAAATAATTGCATGCACCTCGCCGTAAAATTCTACGGTTCGCCGATAAATATGAGGGATTATCTCGCGTGAGCGTTATAATAATTTAAAATTCGCCAATAGCAACGTGTACATCGAGACTTATACACGGTTTTTTATTATCTATTGCTACACAGTGTGCCGCAAGTTGACACGCACGGCCGACAGATGAAACGCAGGAAACCGTGAATTTACGCTGCATTCAAGAGGATCAAAGGATACCACGTTTTGTTTTGTAACGAAGAGCACAAAAACCGACTACCGTCTGGGCATATTTGTAGCTTTAACACGTAAAATAAAAAAAGAGGGAACCGTTTTCACTCGAAGAGATTCCACGGTATTTTCCCATATTCCAAAATCCTGAGTCGGTAAAGCCGGGTACGAGATTCTTCCGGTCTTATTAGTCGCAAAACTGGACCATATCGATAATCCATATCAGGAAATAAAAAATGAATCACAGTCAATTACCAGCAGGACATACAAACAGCGAGTTATAAAAAAAGTCTACCTACTCGGGATAAATTTCTTGTTGAAAATAGGAGGGGGGAAGATCCGGAATGCCTCTGGGTGATAGCTTCCAGTGACGAAAAGTCGACCGTGCCACATTGTCGTTATTCGTTGATAACATTTAGTTCGCAATTAGATTTAAGCTTTGCTGTTGAATAATCGATTAAACCATACGCAACTTCTCTTGGTCCGAGACTTCGTCGATCCGCGACAGAGAGAAAAGGGACGATACATTAATGACGACGATATTTACAAATTGCTTTCTCCGAACAAGCATTACAATAAGAAACTAAGAAACGAACGCGTCGAAGGAAGGGGGACTTTAAACGAATTTATAAAGCTTAAATTAGTTGTATAACGCATTGTTCTATCCAATACGAATCGCATTTTAATAGAGGATCAAAGTCGACGGAATCTTCCGAAGCTTACAAATTTGTCTAAAGTAGATCTCACGAGAAAGCGTTGGAAGGAAATGAAAAGCGAATACCTCCTTGCTTCGAGTATTCGTGGGTACCTACAAGAAACGAAGGAATCACATATCATGGATCGCGCATTCCACTATACACTTACGAGAGTGCACTTAGAATGGCATAGGAATGTTTATCTATTTAATAAGTGAATACGCTTGAATGACCGTTTTATTATCGCGATGGTTCATTCATTATTATCCACTCAGTCGTTAATCGGCTAAGAAAAACCTGTACTTGTGAAAGGTAACTGCGAATTATACGATCTTGATTCTTGGCAACATTCTTGTTATTTCTACACGATTTCCCGTTCCCTCGATTCCCGTAATTACGACATTTCTCGTATTATCTACAATTGCGTTCTTTCTTATCTTATTCCAATTATTGACACATAGAAAGTTCTCTGTTTTTATATAGAGGTAGATGAATTTTCGTTAAGCGTTGACGATTATTTGCTTTACATCGGGGATGATATTTCGGAAGAATAAAAATCCTGTCACGGCCGAGCATCTATCCAAGGGGTTGACAGGAGTAGGGGTGTTAAATAAAGCCATAAACACCGGGAGTAGCGTGAAAGCCGAAGAAAACGTTGAAATCGAGCCGAGGAGGGTGTAGGAGTGGCGACGAGAGTAAACACGACAGGACCAATCGCCGCTAAAGGGTGGTCCAGGTCGATGTTTGTCTTCGTACTCCGCTGGAGGGATGCTGGAATCACGTAGAGAAACGACGCCTTCGGCACCGAGGTTCCTGGCCAATCGTGCGTCGACGTCCAAGAAACGAAATCACCGCGGAGATTAGCCGAAGATTTCTTCGACGGCCGGAAAGCCAGTCGGCGATTACAAGCATTCGCGATGCACGGTTACTCGATTTTTATAAGTGCTTTTCGCTTCACCTCACGATACAATAAATAACTTTCTACACGTTTTACACTGCAAACAAGCGACATTGTCTTTACAGTAATCCGATTAAATGTCAGACATGAAATTTCAATATTATCGTGTTAGCGAAATTTGAACCAAGTAAAAGAACTTTAAATCAGAATTAGATTAAACGCTTAATTCGTATAATTGCGTGGTAGATAAAGCTCAGCGTTATTTAACTAAAGCTGTTTCAACAATTATTAGGAGCACTTGAAGTTCGAATTCAAGAGTGAGATGAAAATTTCAAGATGAGAAATTGCTTTTGCTGATGTTCGTGTAGAGTACGGTTGAGAAGTCAAAGGGACCGTCTAGTAGTAGAAGAAGAAGATTATGTTGAGAGGAAAGAGCAAGAGCAGATCCGAATCGGAGGAGGCGGAAGTCGAGGGCAAGCAGAGGAGACCGAAGTGCGCTCGTTGTAGAAATCATGGACTTATTTCATGGCTGAGGGGTCATAAGAGAGAATGCCGTTATAAAGAATGTCTTTGTGCAAAGTGCTCTCTTATAGCTGAACGACAAAGAATTATGGCTGCTCAGGTGAGATGAATGTCGTCGATCATCAAAAGTATTAATCAACTTTCTAGATTTCATGAAATCGTTTAGATTGATTTCATCGAGATTCTTTTATACAAGCTACTTCGCTGTGGAATAGTTAACCACACTTGGTGAACATTTGTCGCTTCTCGCGAAGAATTATCAATGAATTGTAGCATGATAGAACTGCGTAAAATGTTAGACTGTTTATTTCTTGAGCTTCCCACGCATTATTTATTACCAATCGTAGTACGTGATATTTGTAACGTATTGTTGCCTTCACTTTCGTGATATTTTGGATCGTCTGCCATTTATAAAGTCACGACCCTGGAAGAACACGTGTATAATTATTTATAAAATCACTTTCTGTTGCTCCGCTTTCGGCTTGAGTAGCCACAAATCGAGTGATGCCCCATTTGGGTAAAAATAGTTTATTAAGCGACGTCAGTACCGTAAAATGTTTGCCTTGTCGCGGGAAACATTGATTCTGATGGCAGCTCATAAGATTTCACTCTCTCCTCGTGGAGAATAGCGTAGGAAGGGAAGGAGAGAGGAATTAAATCCATTAACGCTCGGTATAGCGTTTCATTTCCGTTTGCATAGGCATTATGATACTCGACCTTCTGTCCACAGCGAAGCTTTCGATCTCCACGTTGTGAAGAAACTCCCATTAATGAGTGGCATTCGTGAATCAGTACACAAACAATCGAGTGCCATGAAATTCATACTTCTCGCTAACACACTTGTGATTTTTTAAAACACGATTTCCTTCATCGGGTAATTTTTTGCTGAACCCCGTGAATCGAATTCTTGATATGAAAATCACGATCTGCAAGAATCGTACATGTATTAATTCATATTTATAAAAATGTACGGAAACAAATGTAGATAAGAAAGTAGAGTCAGGACGAAGTGTAAGAAAAATGACGGATATACGAAAATGATCTCTCATTTCGTAAAAAATGAGTATATCGTCGTCTTCCCAACGGAAAACAATTTAGTGGGTGGTCTTTGGCTTGTGAAAACACGTGGTAAATGCGCCCAGATGTATCTCTATTGACGTTGCGTGCTAAGAAAACACATATGCAGTATCTACCTAAATTGCCCAGCTCCATTTATGAATTGAGGCCAGACAGTATCGTGTCGCCGCTCGATTTCCTTCACTTCGAATATAACGATCGCTAGTACTATCAGCGGAAATGCATAATATGACATCCACATCGATTTTTATCGATGCACGTGTAACATAAACGTAAGCTGAAATTTGTGCTTTACATGGAAATAAGGTTGCGCTGAAGAGACAGCAAGCTGCCGAAGACGCGATTGCTCTGAGAATGGCGAAAGTGGCAACTGGTCAGAAATTAAATCGGCTCCCACCTGGGAAAATATTTGGCATGGCCGTCACGGAACCGAAGTCGACGGTTATATCGAACGAAGATGCGGATTTCGCTGAGATGAATCGCGAAAACTCGGAGAATCCGAAACTATCGTCGCCGAAGCACTCGACATCTTCCTCCCAGCCGCAGGAGTCTTCAGTACAAGAAATACATCCGATACTTTCTCAAGCACGTAACATTATAACAAAAAAAATACCTACCTTTTTCTATTTAACAATTTTTCTGTCGTTTTCCCACGTGAAGAATATTATTAAAGATTTCTACACACGGTGATTAATATGCGTGGGAAAAGGGGGATCTTTTAGTTGGCCGATTGCCTGTAGATACGTGTTGAGCTTCTTAATCTACTTGCTAACAGATCAGCCCGGGGACGATGCCAAAACACAAGAGTCTCTCGTTCGACGCGGCCACAAATAAGACGGAGAGTTCAAGAGACACTACAGTGTCGCAGACTTCAGTGGAGACTTTGGCCCGGCTCTTCCCAAGTACGAAACTGTCGGTTCTTCAGCTGGTACTTCAAAGATGCGGCCAGGACCTGTTGAAGGCAATCGAATACTTCGCCAGCGAGAGCCTAGGTATCGGTGGCGGAAATTGCGCGTCGGCCTTTCGCCCGCCCCCTTCCTCCTCCGAATCAAGGTCAAGCGAAAACGTAACGGGCGCAATGTTCGCGCCGATTTACTCGAGCTTCTCCAGGAATCTCTACGGGGATGGCTACTGTTTGTTGAATATTCTCCCCGAGCAGTTTCCCAAGAACGCGGAAAACGTAGAACCGACCCCCTGGAATGCTTTGCCAATTTTGAAAAACGCTCCTCCGTCACATGACCAGGAATCTGTCGCTCTTAATTTCCATTATAATAATTATTTCAATTCGAATATTCAACAACAACTGTGCGTCAGCGATCATCTGTCCACTAGGGCCGGGTTCCTGCATTTGCCGCCTGTGTTACCAGGTTTACCCTGCATACAGCCGAACTGCACGCAGTGCACCTACAAATTTGCTTAAGTCAAAATTGTATCCACATTATCTGTCCGAAATACATCAAGTATATCACTGAGAAGTTTGTACAGTTTTATTTACGTTCCTTCGGTTTTAAACGCGCTGGAAAGAAAAACGAAATCTGTAAAAGTTTTGCCAAATGCTATTGCATATCAGAGGAAA
Source organism: Hedychridium roseum (assembly GCA_963989215.1). Taxonomy (NCBI): domain Eukaryota; kingdom Metazoa; phylum Arthropoda; class Insecta; order Hymenoptera; family Chrysididae; genus Hedychridium; species Hedychridium roseum. The sequence goes on from OZ022305.1 coordinate 4,278,529, forward strand.
GACAGCTATGAAGAAAAGTAAGCCGACGAAGGAATAATAGAGAATATGCAGTGTCAAATGACATTATTGATTTCAACAGAAAATTATACGTTGCAGGTTTTCTACAACTTACAAGATGCTTTTTTATCCATCGTTCGTTGATCCCTTTCTGATCAAGCCACGACACATGTCGATACGCCAAAACCTATTAGAGTCGATTGAATTATGATCGTAAAATCCTTGATTCAATGGAAATTGGGTCATGCTGGGCTCTTGGGGTTTCTAGAAACGATAAGTCGATCCTCCGGCTATATAATAATTCCATTAAACGTCGTATAATTTGTGCTCACATTTATCCCTTACTTAATTTAATCGAATTGTTGAATTAAATAACTTCATATGTAACGTTCAAAGAAGTGCAGATATCCTGCACTGCATTAACTTTTTATCGATTCGCACTAAACAACAGCAATGTAAAAATGTTGGTATTTATTTATTCCACCGTTTGACATTTGTTGACTTTTCTTTGACATTTCAAGTAGACCTGTGTGTTTTCCATTAAATACAAGGATGGCTGTGTACAATAATACTTTGTTTAAATCTGCCAAAAGTGCAGATATCAGACTATTATTGACACAACAAATTATTACTATCAGTATTTTTAAACTTAATGAAAATATACCTATGATAACAGGTATAAAGAAATCCAGGAAAATTTTAATAACGGGTAGGTCTTAATGAACCTGTCGAGCGTGGATCAAGCAGGTGAAGGTCCCGAGATATTTCTCCATGATCGAAGAAAAACCTTCAACCATTAAGTTCAGTGCAACAGTTAAGGTAAATCGAGCGTAAGGGAACACGCATCACCTATTACGGTATAACGCCGATATTCCTCTGTCGACACTGACCTTTGATCATCAAGCGTAAAATAAAATTCAGAATGATCATCGATCGCGAGCGGTTGATTATTCAATTCAGCGACGTTCCACACGGTTCAACTAAGTTTTTAAATAGTAGCTCACTAAAAAACAGTTATCTTGCATTCACATTATTGCTGGAATCTATTATTTATCAGTTCTTTATTATGTACGGGCTACATAAAATATGTATCGCTTGTATGGCATTTTTTTATGAATTAATGAGGCCGTAAGGTATCAGTGTGGTATAATTCTTAAAAATACTTTTAAAAAGAAGATGAAGTTACTTTGGGCTCTTAGAATTGGGCCGATTAGTTGGCGGAAGAAAGCGGTAAAAGATATCTCAATTACACAAGAAATATAAGCTGTATCGCGAGTTGTTAAAATAAAGCATGAGCGGTTCGTATATGTTTGCCAGGAGTGTAAGAGATAGATGTAATCGAATTAGGAAGATTCGATTGCCCGTGCAAATAGAACCGGTATTGCAGAACAACTATCAATGGCCGGAAGGGATTTACTTTGGCAAAGCTTTCGGGGAAAGGAAAAGTATATGGAGGTCGGGGCGAAAAACCCTCCGGGGAGTTGGCAATGCGGGGCATCGTGCTTTGAATTACAAAGTACATACAGAAACTTGACGACATGCTCGGGAATATAATCCCTTTGTACGGCAACAAAACGCAAAAACTTTTCTCTGCAACTGCGGAACTTCTGCGACATATTGCTTCGCAGTTCAAGATACGTCCGGGTGTTGAAATCAATAAACTGACATACATATGTTGTCCTGCGTACGCTTTAATACGTATCGTGTGATGCAATTATCTACATTTTTACCATATATTAAACTTTTACTACTTATTGCTGCCTTTAACTTTTTTAATCTGTTGCTTCTTACCTATTGGCAAACTATGGCTTCCTCCACTTAATCAACTTTTACTTACAAAAGGAGAAAGGACCAAAACACGAAGTTGGGAAATTTATATTCGAATTATATTTACACAAATACATACAATATCTTATAAGTCCTTGTTCGCTTAAGATACTAATAGTGCTGGTAGGAAGTAATGCTTCGAATGCTTGGTATCGTAATACCATAAAAATACCAACTGTTCGTATGACGCAATGTGTTAAGTTTTCCGGTCTTCGTTTAAAGAAAAAATAAAAACTTTGCCGTTTAAAAAAAAAATCTACCTAACGGTAGGCACGTAAGATCACGTTATAATTACCGATATCATATACACGCTTTCGTAATAAACTTAAACCTTATCTTTCAATTATGTTGTCAACTAAATAAATTCACTCGATTTCAGTTATATGAGTTTGACAGTAATCATTGGACGTTTCGTTTACGAATTTAAAAACGAAGGTGGGGTTTGTTCTTGATCATGTGTCTGTAAAATGAAATTATTAACGTTAGATGAATCTTGTTTCAATGAAATATTTGGATTGTTGAAACATCAAATAATAAATACTTACTTATCTAGATGTTCCCAAAATACCATTAATGCTGCTCTGTCCAAATGTCTTTTAGTTCGACTAAGGTCGATCACCGTAACGGCCCAGCGAGCGACGTTAGCATTCAGTGTCATTTCGTCGTATTTCAAATGAAAGGCACAAACTGCGCAAACAAAACAAGATGTGTATAAACAGAAAAACACAAAGAAGAATGAGAAATGTCGTCGAATTGTCGATACTGACTTTTTGAAAATATTTCAACAGGGTTGCCGTCAAAGGGCCATCCCTTGAACTGCCACGCTGGCCCCATAACGAAAACTGCTACAACCCTCTCCCAATCTGCATTTGTTAGTTTCTGAGGATTGTCAACGACTCTGTAAGGAACGGTCAAGCCCCCTTCCTTACGTCGTTGCAGGAGTATTTCACTCTCCCGCTTACAGCACTGAGCCCTCTTATCTTCGTTGCTTACATATTTCAAATCTTGCAAAATGTCCTTCGCATTGTACATCGTGATTAATGATGTATTCGCGCTTGGAATGATAATGATTGGGGTCCTGCTGGGTCGTTTATTTTGAGCTGCCTGCTGTGGTGTGAGTTTTGCAGCTGACGTAGGTAATAATCCGGAGGTGGAAGTCGTGGGTGGATTGCTAGGAGGCTTCCTAACAGCAGGATTTGTACCACCCTCTGTTACTGACTTTAAAGTCATACCGTGATAGGTTCCCATAGTATCGATTTTAAATCCTTCGGTTTCTTCTTTCTGCCTAATGAACCTTTCCTGATCGTAACGATTGTATACGGCTGGTTGTGGCAAAGGCCGCATAGGTGTAGAACGGGGTGTAATCATCGGAGTGGGAACCGTAGGGCCTTTCTGCCGGCCTTCTTCTCGAGCTTTAACACTTTGAAGGATAGCGAATATGCTTTTTGCAAAGGTTTTACCACTACTCTGCAGAATTGTATTGCGCGTCCTGTACACTCTTTCCCTTGATATGATCTCTTTTGTTTTATCTACGTCCATATCAAGAATAACTCGCAGATCGGAGCCCATCCCAATATCGTCATTTTCCTTAATGGTTGTACGTTTCTTAGCTAAACGTTTTGCTTTAATAGCGGCAATTTTCTCAACTGACATAGCTTCGGAAAGCGATTTAATATTGTCGACCGTGACAGAAGCTTCCTTGGGGGCATCCAACCTGGCTGCAAGTCGTTCTTTGACCTTTTGTACATGTGTTTCTTCCAAATGTGGCTTTTTGGAAGACCCGCTTTCCAATCCATCTTCAGCAGCACGTTTTACTTGTGTCGGGATTTCTAATGGAGCAGATTTGTCTATGGCGGCTGATGTGGCAGTCTCTCCATTAAGATATGCCAAAAGATCTTTTCTGTCAGGTCGACGTACAACTGGTATGTTCTCAGCTGCAGCTTGCCGCACATACACAGGATGTGTGAGTTGCACATGTTTCAATAAGAATAACAGACACTCAAGCGTATAATATTCCTTAGGAGTTCCTTCTTTCCCGGACCTATAAACCAATTGAACAAGTTTTAATGCGTGTCGTTTTGTACTTATTTTCCTTATATTATTAAGATTTAGTGCTTATATGTTAGATATGTATTTCATATGTTTTTACAGTATGTTTCTAACTGTAAACAAGTATAAACACAAGTGACAACTAATTAAATAGCACAAAATGGTATGGCATAATCTGTATGTGAGCACTTAAAACTTGTAAAACATACAATGACACGAAACTGCTTCCCTCTGAGAACATTTGTTTAAAACCGTTAAACACAAACTATCGTTGCAAAAATATACCTAACCTCACAGTCCTTAAGAATAAAACGTTGTTTTACGCTCTCAGAAGGAACTAATATTGATAATAACGTGAACATATAATGCTTGTCACATGTACATTCTAACGTTTTTTATATTTCAATGCTAATATCAACGTCGTGGATGAAATTTTCATCAACATCAGTCGTGTTGTATGAGACGGCCAGATTGTAATAGTAAGTTTTTCAGTTCAAACGAAAGGTAAGTAAGAACTTACCCGTAAGTCAAGTAGTTTGTTTTAACGTTTTTTGGCCAAGAAAATTCTCCGAAAATTATTTGATTTTCACGCTCTATTATCTCCTTTTTATTAACATTGTACTGCCGAAGCAAACTCAGCGGATCCGCCATGATTATTACACACACGCTGTCACCACTATCAAAAATACACTGGTCCTACACTAGCAACAGTCGTCAAGGGTGCAAGTTTGTTCGTAACATATTCAGTACACACTTCTCGTGAGATAATGTTACCGGAAAAAATGTACTGTAGGTGTAACCAATGAATGATGATGATTAATATGTTCTGCAGAATTTAGGATGATCATAATGAATAAAGTTACATTTTCTGCACACACAAATTGACGAAATGCTAAAAAATACGGCGTCCACTATAGCACGGCTTAGAGTAGACTACATTAGCTGAACATGCAGGTCACTTGATAATAGTTTTGCATACCGGAATTTTTGCACAATGGTGGGGATAAGGGTTGATTATAACGCATTGGCCACCTTTCGATACACCTGACTTTATACCTCGTCGTCAATAATAATCTGCTCCTACACAAGGGTTAAATGCCATAAAATTGGTAATAAACAGTTCCCAGTAACGGGAGTAATAAAGACATTAAGGGTTTAAATGACTTAACTGCACATGTATATAGTGCTAATTAAACGGTACTCAGTATGCAACCAATAGATTTGATTACACCTGTAGTTTATAGAGCACGGATTTTAATAAAATATGTCGTCACGTTACATCTGCGGTAATTTATATTTCCCGCCAAGCGTGTGCAGTAACCACTCTAACATAAAGGGCGAAAATCACTGATGTTTATCAATCTCTATAGAACTGTTTTATAATGATCAGTTGGTAAAATGGTATTTACCTACAGGCTGCGATAGACTGTAACTCAGAGTTGGCGATAATTTTCTTGTTCTTAATATAATTTCCTTTTCGCAAAGAGTGAAAGTATTCGAAACAATCGTTGAAACGCATTCTATTTTATGCGTTCTGTATTTAGCACCTTTATAAAGTAAGTGTAAAATAGAATAGGTCTACTAGAAATGTCAAATGTCAATTTGTAATGTTTACGAACATTAACAGTATTTGTACACTGTGAAAACGTCAGAATACATTCGTTTTTGACTTTATGGAATATCTCGGATTAGGTGTTACAATATATGTTGATAAATATAACAAATTAATAATATAAACATTGAACATTGATATCGAAATTGTCAAATGACTCATTGTATATTTTGAGGTATACTGCACTAAAATAAGATTTCGGAACCTCTTTGTCTGTTGTGAATAAAAATATAATATTTGCAGTCATTTGTTACTGGAGTATTAAGATAATTCAGTGGAGACAATGAGTTTTCCAGAGAAGCAAGACAATATGTCAAAAGATGAATGGGTTGCCAAGTTGGAAGATGGGTCTCACATTCAGAGAGTGTCAATGAATAATTTAATTATGAATTACCTTGTCACTGGTAAGTTTTATTGTTCTCATAAGTTTTTATGTTTTGTACATGTAATAATTCTGTTTTTGTAGAAGGTTTTAAAGAAGCAGCAGAAAAGTTCCAACAAGAATCTGGAGTTGGCCTGACCATTGAACTAAGTTCGTTAGATGATAGGATCCATATCCGTGATGCAATTCAAAATGGCCGTATTCAAGAAGCAACAGATCTTGTGAATCAGTTACATCCTGAATTGTTGGACAATGACAGATACCTATACTTCCATCTTCAACAGTTACACCTTATTGAGCTTATACGTACAGGCAGGATTGAAGAAGCACTACAGTTTGCCCAAGATCACCTGAGTGAGGCTGGGGAGTCTGATGATAATATCTTATGTGAATTGGAGCGTACTTTGGCATTACTGGCTTTTGATGAACCACACAAAAGTCCTTTCAGTGACCTTTTACATCCTACACACAGGCAGAAGGTATTTGAAAGTACCAATAGAATATAATAACATTTAAATCTAAATAAGATATGTGTTAACTTAAAGTGATGATAAATCAGTTACATTACAATTATTAGCAGCATATTTCATTATGATATTCTTGGTATACAGATTGCTAGTGAATTGAATGCTGCAATACTTAAGATGGAACACAGAGAATCTACAAGTCCAAGGCTAAATAATCTTCTAAAAATGATCTTATGGGCACAAGATGAATTGGATAAGAAGAAAGTCAAATATCCAAAGATGACTGATCTAGGAAGTGCTACTATTGAAAGCCCAAAGTAATTTTAAAACAAAAAAACTGAAATTATTTTGTAATTTTATTTATTAGAATGTGAAATGCATGTGTGATTATCTTATAGTAGAGGTTTACAAACTATCTGGGATTAGGACGATGTCACAAGACTTTATTACCCTAATAATGCGTTACTTGAAACATTGTGGTTATTTGCCTTTTGTGACGAGAAAGATCATGTACACAATTATGAGCTATATATCGCAGTTGCTGTATAAGGAAGAATCACATGCTAACGAGAACCATACTATAGTTTTTGTTATTGTAGTTTTTACGAAATTACTAGTATTGTAGGTGTATAAAATAACTTTATTACTACAAAATGTGTATACTTTTTTCGCTGTGCGTCATATAACCATAATATAATTCACATCCTTAATATTTGTCATATTAGAAACTGTAAAGGTCATGTCATTTCTTTTAGATGATATTCAATGAATTTTTTGTACATATTTAGTTCTCAGTTTTCATTAACAACTTACAAACAAAATATGGACAATTTAAATTATAGATTGGAAGAGTTGAGACGGTAAAAACAATGTCATAAAAGTAAATGAATAATCGCTGCTTGCATAAGGTACAGTTAAAAGAAACAAATATTATAAATGTAAAGTTAAAATTTTTTTTCATTACAAATTCAGAACAAGTATAAAAGTTGTAGGCACTTGTAAATTATATCCCTCAGTTAGTCCATTCTTAGATTACAATACCTGTACTTACAAAATTACTTATATCATTCAATCTGCATAAATACGTACATTACGCAACAATCATTGCTCGTAAAAATATTCTGTCTATTAAACTCTACCAACCAAACATATATTCCATCGCTTTTGAAACTAAACCCGTAGATTTTTGAGGAACGTTTTCTGGTGATCTCACTGATTGTGGACTAAGATGTTGATTGTAACCAGCTGCAAGAGGTCTTGCACTTTGTATTCTGACTGGAGTACGTGGTGAATTACAGTCAGACACCGGTTGCCCAACTTTTCCAGCCACCGCGAAAGATCTCATACTTCCATTTAATTTTGTCCGATTTTCTTTGTCACAACCCAAAATCACACCTTCGTCTGTACAAGGAATGACACCTATCATAATTGATCCGGACACAATACTACCATTACATGCTAGTGCTCGCTGAGCTTCTTGTTCCGAAGCACATTTCAAATGAATCCAGTTGCTCTGTGACTGCGGTGCAGAATGTTTGTCTACTATGCGAACTCTACTAGAAATATGAGATAGAACAGTGTTTATCGCACTCGGGGGAAAACCGAAGACAGTCACCCATTGTAAGAGTCCTTGGGATTCATTTGTGTTTAATGGAGTCTCTGGAAATAAGGAATTATTGGTAGTATTCATGAGTAGGCGGGATTGATTGGGATTTGATGTTACAAGATTCTGGTTTGTGGTAGATGAAAATGGCATCAAGGACTGAGAGGTATCCAGGCTATCAAATAATCCACGTGTTGGTGGACCTCCTGCTTGACTTTCTGTACCAATTTGTGATGTGTTAGGACTAGTTGCATTTCCAAATACTGCTTTCTGACGATTAATACGGTATTCAGGTGTACCATAATGTGTAAGTGGTGATGATAGCGTTGAATTAGAAGTATACCTAGGTGTGTCTTGAGAACTCATGACACCTAGTCTGGCTGACTATAAAAAGAAACATCTAATGAGTATGATGTTACAATATGAACATAAAAATTTAATGTTGAATGTACATAATAAACATGAAGTCATATTAAGATATTATTAAAAAATTATAAAAAACAAATGTTGCTTACATTATTTGCATCTCCTAGGAGGAAACCTGGTAAATAAGCTGAATTATTTCTTGGGCTGCCAGGTGTTTGTGAAGGACTTCCTACTGGGGACCCTAAGGTCATAGGCTCCATCTAATTCAACAACACAGTTTTTCAAGCCCATGTAATATATATTTTCAAAAAAAGGTTTTTCATAAATTATCAATAATGGAAAGTCTGTTGAAGAGAAGTGATTCGTTATATTTAAAGGAATGTGAAGTGTAGTAGTTTTTTTTAATGGATTTGAAACTGAATAGAAAATATCAATAGTAAGCCAAAGTTGAGGTTATCTCCGTCTATAGAAGTTTATTTTATTTATAACAATAGTGTTATAAATAGCATAGTAATTAAATTAAGTAAATAAATTTGTACATACCGTGCGGGCAAAAAGATTTAAATTTCACAGATACGATGGTTTTTGGTTAATGGTAACACAGTCCGTTTGTTGAGGATCATTGAGAATTTAAAAATTTGACGATTCCACAATTTCCTGAATATAATTGTATAGATGGCGCATGGAACAGAGAGAAACAGCAATTTGGCGCAACATTTGAAATTACGATTTAATAAGTCTTCTAGTTGTCGGTAATCTTCTCATTTCGGGTAAAAATGACTAATTCTCTTGTAATTCACTTGTGGAAAATAAATGGAAGATAAATAAATGGATAAATAAAATAAATGGAAGATAAATTTCAAAACCAACGATTAAACTTTATGTCAACCCAAGTGTGTGCGGTATAAATAATTGATATTCACCTTATCTGTTATACACATGTTATAAATGAACCGGTTATCTTATGAACAAATACTTGATAATCATAGCCAACTTATGTAACCTTATGCAATAACTAAGTGTTCAGCAGAGAATAATTGAAAAAGTTATATGGCCGAATAATTTTAATAACGACAGACAATATTTACATATTTACAAAGTTGTAAATACTTGTTGTAATGTGCATTGTGTTTATTGTGCATTTGTGAACCAGATTTATTCTTTTGTCCTTGTTCGATGAAAAAGAAACTGTTTTATTTTACAGATATGTTTGCTTTATGTTTATATCATTTCTGTACTTATTTCTGAGGCATAATATTCTTTCGCGATATAAGTACGAATAATCTAGTTCGTTGATGTGTACAGAAATTTTCACACAAAGGAAGTTATTTTATTGTACATTAGGTAGAAGAAATATACGTAAAGGTTGTTAACTATTTGGTATAAGAATTTTCACAAAAATTCAACTTAGACTTAAATTATTTAAACGTGTGAGTTAATTGATTTGTGTCAACAAAAGTATCATCCGTGTGTTTTACACTTTCTGTTTATGACGAATTTCTAATTGAATAATCAAATTAAAAAGTCATACATGTTTCAATATACAATATTATTGCCGTAAAATTTTATCTGGTATTTTGTCTAGTGAAATGCATCATGAAATTTCATAATTGACCAGTTATGGGCACACTAAATGGTTAGTCTAACATTAAATTCGTAATATTTAGAAAATCTAATAACTGCTGTAGTTGTTAGACTACATGCCGCTCCAGTCGAGAAATGATTCGCAAATAATAAAAAAATGTTCTGTATAGTTATAAAAATATATCAATAGACAATATTCAGCGTAAGAATAGGCATGCAACAGTAGAAAAAAATTACAGATATATCATTGGTTTACATATTGCTATTACCTATAGAAGGATGGAATTCATTTTGGTGTGTCAATTTCTCAAAACAATATGATAATACGTTAAATAACCGATTAGCTTCAACAAAGATCTGCTTGATAAATGTTTTTAATTGAATATTTTCTGATATTGTATATTCATAATAAGCGTCTTTATAAAAAAATTCCTTTTCACTTCCATAAATCGAATTGTGATTTAATATTTTTAGGCAATGAGTTGCCAATGTTTATCAGTGTTTATGTTTTTCTTGCATGTGTAGCAGAAATCGGTGAGGTTTGGCAATTTTTTAGAGATCTTCCAAAAAATTCTTCATGCCCCTGATCTGTTCAATGTTACATAAATGTTATTAGTTACTAATTGTTCATGTAAGGATGTTTGATGCTGTACAATATGATTCGTATGTGTAGTAATATGATAGAAAGGTACTGATATAAAAACAGATGAAACTTTATAAAATTACAGTAAAAACGATTTCCAAAACTTGGAAGCAGTATATCAAAAAATCCTTGCTGTTTAGCAAGTAAACGCGTGATCTAAAAAAAGAATGATATGATGTTTTATCTGAGATATGTGAAATGGAAATCAAGATTTCTTAGTTATGTATGATAGTATTAAAACACAGGCTCAACAAAGTGCCTTATTGTTAGGATTATGACCTTTTTTAGAAACGAATTCCAACGAGATGGCAGAAATGCTTTGTTAAAAATTATTTAAGTCTGTATAATCCACAAATATCATTCAGCTGTCTCTACCACCTTAGTAACATTTTATCTTGAGATTTACAGAATAATGTCATTCATGGCAACCAGTATTTTTTTAAAGTATATTATACTCATGTTCGAATAAATTTTGTCTTTCTTTCACTCTTCTTGTACACAATCTTATTCACATCCTGAACATTGAATATAGTGCGTATAACGCTTTATAATATACTCTTACATGATGTCTAATTAGGCGCGTACTAAGATGATTGCCAAATTGTACGATTATAACAAATGAATCTAAAAAATGACACTCAACCTCGTACTCTCATTATCTCTCAATTTAATACAGTAGTTTAGGACTTAGTAATTACGATCAAGTTTTATCTTAAAGTATTTGTTAACATTGTAGGAAGCAACGGTGAAAATTGCGATTATTATCGCGTTAGAGCTACGACGCAGAAGATTACAACGACGCTTCTCAGCCTCGTCCTGTCCGCAGATGCTAAAAGTTAGGAGCAGATGATTAATCGCTTTTGACGTCATTGACAAATTTGTACGTTTAGTCATGGTCGAGCAATATCACGAGGTTATTGAAATTTACCGTTTGCTAAGTCGTTGCGAGTGCGGCTTTGTGCTCTCGTTTCGCGGCTTTCCATCACAGGTGCTTTAAGAACTTTCTCGTCTCCTTCAGCATTTTCTTCGTGACTCTGACGGTATATGGTGGCTATCGTTGCTAAGCATTTCAATTTCATACCGCCCCGTTTGAAGTGCTTGTTGCTCACACGAAATTCAAGGCCCAAAACTGCCGTTTCCAAGCCCCTTGCGTCAACTGCGGTAATATGAGGGCCTCTCAGATACTGAGGGTCCGCCTAATGAGACAAAGGAACGAAACATTTTCAACATCCACAGCAAGCAACGAATGTATATATTTAAAAAAAACTTGCAGAGATGTATGAGATGAAAACGAATTGTTGAACATTCAAATTTATGTGCTAATTACACCCGGAAATTCTTCGATTAAAAGACACCAATCAAAGAATCATTACGTTCATAAAAGAAAAGGTACATAAAACACCTTTGTGATAATTGACTGTCTACCGATTATTGTTTGACTTACCGGTTCGCCATTGATAAACCAAGTTAAAAGAGCAGCAGGCTTCGACGGAGCTGACGTACAATTCATGCGAACGACGTCACCAACTTGATATCTCCGACGACCCCCGCTTATACGTGGACCTTTCTCTGGTAAAACTAAAGTGAAAAAATGACAATGCAAACAGCAGTAGAGTCTGTGTAAATGATTTACATCAGGACTGAGCTATTAGTTAAGTATAATAAAAAAAACAAAAACAAACAGAAGATTTGTAGACAAATTAAAAAGATCGTATTTTAAATAAGTGAATAGCATTATATTTACCAACTACTGTCATGTCTGCGTGATCGGAAACGGTTTGAAAAGCCGGTGCTTCTGCGGATACTTCACAGCGATATCTTCCCGTGCTGGAAAGGTCGACACTGTTCAAAACGACGGACCTCTCGGTGGATTCCTCGACCTGAAAGTTCCATCCTCGCGCGTGATCTGCCAGCCCGATTAAAACGATCTTCGTAAAGCAAGGGGTCCCCTTTGAAGTTTTACTTACGTTCACGTTCACCCCAGCCAGAGGGAAGGTTTGAACGGCGGGCACATCTTGTGGCAGATACCGATAGAATTCGTGGCCGTCTTTGTACCATTTCACCGAGTACAATAATTCTTGATCGGGATTGAAATTGCAGAGCATACGAACGGTTTCATTCACGACCACGTGCAGCGGTATTTGTAAGTTCGTCATACGAAGAGCCAATGTTCCTACAAGAGGTCAGTTAATTATACAGCCTTTCTTCAAAGGAAGAACAAATTAACGATATATCACTATTTATTGATATTTATGAATAGTTTTGTTCCATCTCTGGCTAATTATGTTTTGCTGTCAACTTCGGCAATGCTATTTATAGGAAATATACCAGAATCCCGATAAACAGATGTACATTTACTGGCTGACCGAATGAACGCGATAAGGGAAATTGTCGATTAATAAACGTAATCACGAAATACGCTATTACGTCGATAATTAAGTCGTCGGTTTTTAGTGAGCATTTTCCTAAGAGTATTTTACACAAAGCTCGTTAAATTCAACTGTAAAAGCGTACACGTGCATGTCGTACGTAATTTCTCGAGGTTTTTTATGAGGAGAGATGAAACGATACTCGGCGAAAAGGGTGTACTCGAAAAACCGAAGTAATTTTTTTTACGCGACCTTAATTAAGTTTCTGCCTGAATGTAACGCTCGTAGAGGTGTGCACACGTATATACGGGAAATCATGCGGTGTTAAATTGAATGCCTATGTATATAACAAAGTACCGAGAGATTATTCAATGCCGTCAAACGAATATACACGGAGTTGTTTGCATCAAAGAGATTTGCTATGTACAGACGCACTGCACGTATAATGAGATAGACTGTCCGCAGTAAATGCAATTAACGTTTTTTCCGAATATACCATTATAGCTTTTATACCCATATTTATACCATATCGCATTAGGGAGTAGTTCAGTAAAGAGATTTGAAGTGAACAATGTCAACATGATGTGCACTGGGATGTACAAAAAGTTAGAAGGAATTCGCGGAACATCTTCAACGACAAGAGAAAGATTGAATATTTATCAGTCGTGTTCTTATTTTGAGTCACGTATTTTATGGGGAGCGTAGTGTCCATCTTGATGGTTTTGTAAGAATGAAAACAGGCAGTATCCTCGTGGCGAAACGGGGCTCGATTTAATTAAGAGCAATTGAGCCGAAGGAGAGTGGGCGGAAAGGGAGGGCAAGAAGGATTGTTTTATTTAAACGGGCGAGGTCCAACCGCAGTCCGTGCTTTATTGGAAATTGAGCCAATTAGGGTACTTCGCTTAACGACCTATCGTTCTATGGATTCGCGCGAGTTGGCCGATTCCGTCTTAAACGAGCATGGGGTTTTCAAGAGCCGCACGAAACCGGAGGACAGAAACCTGCTTTCTCTTGCCCTTCCGCCCACCACTACCCCTTGGCGCCATTGAAAGACGTCCCGCGAAAAGGGAACTCTCCTCGATTCGCGGGGTAACAATAGCGCGGAATTTACGGGGCAACAATAGTACGGAATTTACGGCTATTCGTGGGGTAATTAACGCGAAACACGAGCCATTTACTCTGACACGCTTTACAACGTACCGATAGCCTACTTCCTAATCTTTTCACTTAAGGTTCAACCCTCCGTCGGTCGATATCATCTCCTAATCGGAAATATCACAATCCTCAGACATAACAATAATCATTCTAATGATTGATTTGACAGAAACCTTTTTACTCGGTGACAATGACAAACCAAATATGCAAACCATTGAATTCTCAACAAAACCCATTTTTCACATTCGTCGTTGTCAATAATTTTTCGACATATTCATCTTCGCGTTAAAATGACAGGTGCATTATCGAAATTCCGGAATTTCCGAATAATCGGTCGAAAATACAGACAGGGGGGATTTTACGAGATTTCTCTTCATGATTATTTTCGTGACGTTCTGTAAGTTAATGTGACGGTTTGTAAAAGTGTCCCCTCGATGTAGGGAACACTAATCTTTTTCAAGAGAATCCCAGGTGTACCTAACGGGTAAATGTTCAAAATGGGTTCTAGATGGTATCTAACAGATCCTACGATTGTACTCTGTGAACGAGCTTTGCTGCGTGTTTGCTTTGCTTTCACAAATTAGGTAGAATCACGCCAGGCTTTGTGATCTTGTATTTGCCTTTGGCAAAGCTCGAACATTTAACACAGTTACAATGAAAATGACAATATTAAGAATAATTGCAAAGACTTCAAAGGCTAAAAAAAGATACACTACAGACGAATCATACGCATTTGCCAACTTTTGCAAAGCATAAAAATCCATATTGAAAGCGTGCAAAATTTTTGCTGCTTTTTATATGTCTTGAAATGAAATCGTTCTGCATGCTTTGCTCTGTACAAACCTGAACGAGCAAGGAGCGACGAGAAAACGAAGATTCGTGCGAGGAAGGACGTGAAAGTCATCGTCCCTGTCATTCTCGCGATTGCTCGGCGTACAGGAAATGCCGTGAAAACGGTTCATGGACGAGGCGATGCACTCTGACGCAAAAGTGGCTGCACGTTGATCCGTCACCGACTGGGGGTCATGACCCCGATTTCGGTCCTTTGAGGAAAGCGATCACACACGTTTCTATGCAGATGAAATTCGTGACCGGAGGAAACAATGGACTTTTCCTTTCTTTAAGGTCACGAAAATTTCAGAACAACGGAAGTACCATTAAAACCATCGTAATGTGCCACTTTTTCAAAATTTTCACTACTTCATAATACAGAAATATGACATGATTGATGCTGTAACAGTGCAATAATTCCTTACTCTTTGACATGTATTAAGTGTATCACGACATTCGCCATTTCTTTAGTTTCTTTCATTACTTCTGTTTATTCACCGTTCATTCTTCTTCACGATTCGGAATCGTCAAAGATTATTGACAGATTTAAACTTACGATCACACATGTCTCGTTAAATTATAAAGAAAACTGCACACAGCAAGGAAAACACCAACTGGTCGTAGAATTCGTCATGTAGGTCATTCGAGACAGACGTGATAAAAGGAAGGATATTTATTTCCTTGACGAGTACCTCATTCCTCCGTCTTACATCCTCTTGAAGAATTTTCAATCATAAACAGTCGTAAAAGGCGGCATTTTATCACATCTTTTATCCGCGGTATAGAGAGGACGACGGGGACATGGTGGTAGTGGCACACTGTAAAATCCGATAGAGTTTTCAGTCGGATATTAGGCAGCGACGAAGGGCTTCAGGACATCCGGAGATGGGTGACGAGAACGGCAGGTGTTCGTCGTCTCCGTGTTGTTCGTGACGGGCACATTACTTTCCTTCGATCGGCCGGACCGCTGGCTAATTGAAAATCTATATATTCTCGCGGCAGACGGGTTTCCACCTTCGGCGAAAAGCAGTCGGTACTGCGGCATTGGCGCGTAGAACGCCAAGGAGGAAAGAGGTGGAGGTGGCGGCGATCGTGCCGACGGTGGCGGCAGTGGTGGTGGATGGCAGAGGTGCCGCTGATTGTAGAGGGTGCAAGACCACCCGGGACCGGGACAGCGGGGAGGGACAGGCCAACGGAACCCTCAGAAAATTAAGCGGGGAGGGAAAACGCTGAAGGCCGCGACAACGGCGGACAAAACGAATGGCAAAGAGGGAAAGTGGGACCGTGGGCAAAGAAAGCGAGTAATCGAGGGAGCAAGGAGAGAGAGAGAGAGAGAGAGAGAGAGAGAGAGAGAGAGAGAGAGAGAGAGAGAGAGAGAGAGAGAGAGAGAGAGAGAGAGAGAGAGAGAGAGAGAGAGACTCTGTTAACGGAGGAACGGGGATGCTGTGATATGAGCTAAAACTAAGGGAGGCGAGATAAGCAGACGCGGTGGAGAGAGGGGGGTAGTATAGGCAGGACGAAGACGTTGATAGCGTGGAGGAAAATGGGGAACTGTGGAAAATGAGTCCGAGGGCTAGAGAGGGGAAAGGTATAAAGGAACGACGACGGAGGCCGGCGGAAGGGCAGAGTTTAGAAACGCTAAAGAGGGAAGAGAATGAAGGAGGAGACGAAGGGGCAGACGTGGGGAGAAGACCAGAGAAAATGGGGACGGGGATAACGCGATGAAAACGGGAGGATACGGCCGGTAGGTGGGAGAAGGACGGCACTCGCGGGGAAAACGAGGGCTGAAATGCGGCAGAGGGCAGGGGGTATCGGTCGGTTCCTGGGCGACTGCGCCGTTCTCCGAGTCGATGATCGTCGCAAAATCTTCCATCTCCCTTTTGCCCGTAGTTCCAACGCTCCCCAACCTTCTCGGCTTGCGTGTACGCGTCCACGCGTTTTCACGTATACCGACACACTCCGGGGGAAAATTGACGGAATACGTTCCGTCCCGCAGCTCTACCCGGGGAAAAGCCCTCTGACAAGCTCCAAGTTTGCCCGACTATCGTCCCTTATTGTCTCCGGGAGATCTGTTAGTCGGGCAACCCGTGAAATCAGTTTTATTCAGCTGCTAATCGTGCACCTCAAATATTAACGATTCGATGGGTAGGAAAACATGTGCACTCCAATTCCCATTCACCGTTTTTCCGTGTTTTTTATTTAATGGAAAACATTTGCACTTGCAGTAAAAATATGAAAAACATCTTAAAAATGCTGGGTCAGCGTACTGACATGGCAGTTCAATTGTAACTAAATATTAGACTCCACGAGCGTATATTTTTGGCATATAGTTCGATGGTTTCCTTTTTTTACTAAGAATTATCGATATCCATTCGCACACCGTTCTAATGGTACAATTCAGCGATGACCTTTTTTGTAATGGGCTAAAATTGAAAACCTAATAATTCGTACAGGTTACTATACCCGTAACCTTAAAAACCCCACTTTGAAATTTGTAACCATCAGCATAGACAACAACGAATACATTTTTTATCCATAATATTCGCGTTTAATTTATAACGGAGACCATAAATAATCAATTGTAAAAACTTAAGTGGATTGAAATTGTTGCAGAAACAAGTTTGGCGAGCCACGAGTTGCTCATCACTGTTATAATTCAGTAAATACGTTGAATTAGAAGGTGTAAAAACTCGTCACCCTGAAATTATCTTGCCGGCGCTTCCGCCGTTCGCTCTAGCGTTTTTCCTCGTCGAGCTGAAGTTCGGATAAAAGGGGAAAGGACGAGCAATGAAGCAATAAACAGAACAATCACCGCCGACGGGTTTTTCTATAGAAGGTCTTGGACCGTCTCGCAAAGCACTCACGGTCTGTCGATGAACAGAAGTTCTTTATTGCGCGGGCATCATTGTATTTGGAAAGTAAGAGAAACGTACATCAGCTCCTAAGGAAGGCCATCAGGACTGTCGAGAGTAAATGGGCCACGATAATCTCCTTCGAACTAAGACGAAGTAAAGGGGCGAACAGTTAGCGAGGACAAATCGTGGCGCGTTAGATACACGGTTCGTTCTCGTTATCTCGTTCTTTCTTTCTTGTCGAGATTAGATAATGAATCGTTCAAATGGACGAGATATTTCTGCAACCGTGCGAATGTGCTTTCCGACTATACTTCCTACCGACCCCTCCGTGCCCTCAAACTTTTAATATCTGTGCGCATCGATTTATCTGAATTTTCCACTAAAATAAGTCGGGGATAAATTCAGTGGCGAATAATTTCGTACATATCCCATTTCGTATTTTTCGAAGATTTTGCGTATTTTTAGGAAAAAAATTTCGACCAACTACATTAGTTAATCCTGAGAGTCAAATGAGGAAGTTTATTTGAACAAAAATAATTGAAGAAAGACGAAGAAAGTAAAGCTTATGCAGAATTACAACCATTATTTTTCTATTTTTCGTAATGATTGAAGAACTCAATAAAATCTACGTTCGTAGTTTGTATACTGTACAATAAAATCTATTTATTGTTTTCATTGTACCTCCTGTACACTGGATCATGCGACAAAGTTTACTTTTTATATTACAAAGATCTTATCTGCGGAGACAATTACCATTAGCAATTGATAAGAATGATAAAGAATTTTTCAAGTAACACTGGTTATGGCATAGCTTTTGTTGAATGTGTCAAGATTTTTCTATACTTTGCTAATATTTCTACTACGCCAGGATGATTCATAGCACATACTAGGGAAATCTAATCTGTCTATTCCGGTTTAGCACTATTACTCCTTACTTGTGCATGTGATGATTACGTATATACATATACGTATTCCGATCGTTCACTGTGGCATATTAAGCGTGCGTTGAGCAATCGCTTTTAGTTGGATGTCGCACTTCCGCTTCATGACAGCATACGTCACGGTATCGACGATACACACGAATGAGAGTATGTTCCATTAAAATTCGTGATCAATCGGTGAAAGTTTTCCAACGAAATGCTATTTCAATTAATATGGAACTATCTGAATCCCGTAACGAACGGTTTTTTTGAATACAGTTTATCGTGGCAATAGATTAACTGAATCGCATTGATTTTTGTTGTAGGAGTTCATTCACGAGTTTCGTTCGTGATCGAGTGAATTAGAATCGAAAAATAGCAACATGTCTTCTTGCGACGTATGTTACAAGGTATTCTGCCACAGATCTAAACCTGTGAACTGCACGAGATGTGGAAATATTTGTCATACCACCTGTACTTTGCAAAGAAGCACGGGTCGCGTATGTCGCAATTGCGGTTCCTCGCGCACTGAGTTTGCTTTCTCATCTCCGATTCCTTGCATCGAAATGTCCCAAAAATTCAGGCAATTAGAAGCACCTGACACGTGCAACACATATTATAGAAATGCGCTGTCACAAGCCGCGAGCAGCTCAGCACCGAAATCGATTCTTCCTGTGACTTCGAGCATTTCTGAAACGACAGATAGCGTGGAAGAAGCTCTCCGGACTGTCAAACAGAAATTCGTGAGGGTGGACAAAGAAATGGAAGTCATGAAAAGTAAACTCGGTCAACTCGATGACTTTCGCATTACGCTGCAGCAAAGTCCAGCCAAGCACGACGACGACGTTGATGCCCTGAGGAAGGAAATTTGCAATTGTTATGAAAAATTGAAGGATATTGATTCGACCGTAAAGGACTTTTCCCAGTGCTTAAGGATGCTCGAGAAGGAGAATATGGAATCAAAGGCCCGTGTCCAAACTTTAAACGAGAAAACGAATTCCCTCGAGATTTACAACGGCAAAATTACGAAAAACATGCATGACACTCACAAACGTATTCAGAGCTTAGAAGAAAATTTAAAAATCTTAAAGGTAAACCTCGATGGGCTGAACCAATTTAGATTTAATGCTGCTTTCAATACACTATCTGGACGTGACGGTAAACAAGCAGACGAGAAGTTGGAAGACTTAAATAATCAGCTGAGAAGGTTAGAAGGAGTTCTATTGTTCACATGCTTACTTGCAGGCAGTTTCTTTTTCAGAAAAAGTCGATTCTAATGATAAGAAAATCAAATGTAAATCAACAGATATACAAATAGAATCGTTTCTGTTTTATTTATTATAAGTTATAATGCAACATTATATTTATGTACTTTAGCAAATTAAGCTACAAGTAAATATAAAATTTCTATTTATTCACTATGACAAATCTGCGAAATAATGATCGATTACCAGGGGTAAAGGTTGCGAGATGTGTTCATAGACATCGTTATGCGACAGTATTACACCGATCAGATTTTTGTATCGCTCCTCGGGAGCATTAATTCTAAGTGGAATTGTGCAAGTTCCGCGTCAAAGGAGCGATTCGGCGGTTGGCGAGGGGCAAAAGGATGCCGAGCGACAGAATGAAAGGGATCTCGCCGGTTTTACCGGGAACCGGGAATATAGAAGCTCCGGCGGATATCTCCGATGAAACGAGCGAACTTCCACGGGAAAGAAGGGTGGAAGAGCCGAGTGTCACGACCCTCGATTCGCCCGATATGGCTGCGGAAAGAAATTACGATAACGAGGGATATCGAGGCACGTTGGTCGATTCGCCGCTCTCTACGTCGTCTCCGCACCGGTTCCTCGACGTTTCCATCGCTTCCGCCACTTTTATGTCGCTACTTCGTTGTGTCTCCTGTCCTTTACTACTTCTTCGTCGAGTCTGTCGCCGATCAAAGTAAGCTCTTATTTGGAATAGCTCAGCAATGAGACGTTTACTCGGACATTTTTCGCCGCAATAATAACTTCTATGTCTACACCTCCCAGTAAACAGAAATACAGGATTTAAGGAATTCCTTGATACAAAGATTCTGTTATAATGTTGACTTTCTTCGCGTTCTGTGTTGTTTAATTGGTAAGAATAAATACTGACTGCCTCATTTTCCTTGGCGTTTACAATTTCATTCGGCCCTCTCGATATTTCCCTTGTCATCTTCATTTATTTGGTTATCGTCGTCAGCACGGGCTGGCGTCTCTCCCTTCGATCGCTGACGGAAGTGAGAAAATATGGTCTAACTTTTACAGCAACGCCGGGAAACAATGGCTGCGAAGGATACCAGTAACGCCTCCAGCTAGAGACGTGTGTTATCGTCCCTCGGGAGTTACCCCCGTCCCGAATCTTCTTTCTCCGTTCCCTGCGTTTTACCAAAACGACGAAATCGGGCAGGGAACACCGGCCGATCGCTTTCTGCCAACACAGCACGCCACTTGTTGCAGAAATGACCATCATGCGACGAAGATAGGAAAATTATCGCACATGTCGTGTTTAACCATTCTTTCCCATTTCCTAGGAATTCCAACAAAGAGATTTGCTCTCATTTCCTTTCCCATCCTGCATTTTTTCTACCTTCGGATACCATCAGTTCCTGTAGCTTGCTTTCACTTCTCTTTATTTTCCTCATTTCCCTGATGTTTGAGAAAGAGAGCAATTAAGGACGGGGACTTGTGGAAGCAAGAGATATTCGGCGACATGCAACTTGCCTACGCAGTAACCATTAAATTCCGTATTATGTTATTTTTTTCACGCTGGGGCGAAATAAAATAGGAAGTAACATACGTCGTGGGATAAATCCTTGATGCTCGTGTCATAAATATGTGAGATGCTTAGATTTTAATGATACCGAGGAGAGCCGTGTTCGTACAAAGAGATCTCTTCTTACTACCGTCGCCCTTATCTGGCTCTATCAAATGTTTCCTCCCGCTGGTGAATCGTACGATAAGAGTCCTTAGCATATAATATTCGAGGTGCTTCTTCATGGTAGATAGGACATTTTGAGAAGACAATTTTGATACTGCCTCAGGCCAAACACGGATAACAATCGAGGTACAGATTAGTACTGTATAAGTTCTCCTGTCCGTCTTTCCAAATTTCAGTGCTCCACACATCTACCGAAAACATTTCACGAAACGAAGATCATTTTTCTGACCACCAAAGATTCAGTACACCGTCAAGAACTCCATGCTAATACATTCCTGCTCGAATGGTAAGACTTATCTTGTAATTGTTTACGTACACTGTGTAAACAATGAACTTCAATAGTAACATGGTTGTCCCCTTTGCGACCTTACAAGTTCTCACTGGGCTAAAAATCTGGGCAATTCTGTTACTTTCATATAGTAATACACGATTCGCCCCCCGATGCGATTTTTCATAATTCCTTTGGCCGACGGATACGATTATTATGCTCTTATGAGTCTCGCAGTAGGGAATGCACAGAGGGTCGTTTAAAGTTACGCTCCTCACTGTACGATCACCATCACGTACGTCAGGCTTGTGTACAATCATTGCCACACATACGTACTGCTTTTAAGTGGACTGCAGTACGAATGAAATTGGCAGGCCGAAAGAGGAGGCGCGTCTAACGACCCTCGTCAAGTAATTGGGGTACCAGTTGCACGCGTCAGGATGAATTTCATCCCTCCAAGGCATGAGACTTACAATCCCACCCTCCGTGTGCGAACACATAAATCTACGTGTGTATACGTGCAGGCGCAAAGTCACGACTTTACGTGCGACCCGTCTACAAAAGCACCGCTGCTAATCGGGATTTGTCGCCGAAGCAAATTAATCGTTTCTCCTCTGTGCGAATACATTTAGTGTCTATTATATATCTCTATCTACCGCTACACTGCACTACTGTCTCCTACGGTCCGAATATCTCTTGTTAACGGATAAGAAATTTCACGCCCCATTAATAATGTTTTTGAAATATAATATCTTCGAACGCAATCGAGAAATATTTCGATTTTATCCATGGAAATTGACATTTTTTATTGACTCAGGAAATATATAATTTGCAGAAATGTTGTGTAATAAATTATGGTAATTCCAGTACCACGAGTGAATTGTTGTAGTTACATTTGTTGTTATGTAGTTAATAAATCAATCATGGATATAATGCTCTTTGCATTTGTGGATAACATTTATTCGTGTTCGCTGTAATGTTGCAAAAGCTTAAATGTCATTAAAATGTCGGATTTCCTGGTCGTCCAATAAGCATAAATTTTTGATAATGAAAGATAATTTCAAATATCCAATCAATTTAAAATATTGAAAAAAGATACTCGTTGAAATGAACTGGTCATTAAATAACAACAGAGCAAAGTGTATTCATCTTGATGATATTGCAATTACGTACTGGTTTCAATCGAGACTCTGCGTTGTAAAATCATTGAAACTGTTTTGACTCTCTCCGGAATTTTCTACGATTTTATATGAATTCTCGTTGGACACCCTGTAGAAACCCGACGCAAGACGCATGCGCTTATTTATTAGCGGGACCGAAAATCGATATTTGTCTTCTCGCTCGCACCTCCGCCTAATATTTCTTTTAACTTTGTCTTTTCGCGAAAAAGGGAATAAAAATGTATAACCCCTTCTCTCCGGAGCCAGTGAAATACTTCGTTTGTTTTACGGAGTCCACAACAATCGTATGCCCTTCAGGGTATGGATTTAATTTTTTTAAACCGCAATCAGTTTCTCCTTCGGCGTACATGATATTGCGGCTGAGTCTGCGTATATAAAAAATACTGTATCATTGAGAAAAATAATAAAAACTGGATAGCGGTTACGGGAAATATTATCAGGTCGAAAAACGCGTGGCTTTTAGTGGCTTTCGGCGGTTATTGGCAGCGTTTTCATTAGTTCAAGCATCCGTTTGATGAAACTGTTCTATCCGGCTGATAAATTTATTGAAAATTTGTTTACAGTTCGGTATAAACGCCGTTGGCAATCTTAATAAATATCAGGGGCTTTGCGTTCAGTGATTTTAAGATGATATTTGCAACTAATATTTATTTTGTCTAAGGTACATACGGACTCGCCGAGTAATCCCCAGGATCACAAAAAAGTATAGGTAAAATAAGGATTTATTAAATAAATACTGACGTTGCACTGATAAAAAAAAAGATTAAATTCACGACGTCGTCGTTATTCGGCCGATGAAATCAGAGCGACTCTGTCAGAACTATTTTCCACGGTGGCAATAATCTCATTGGTTGTTGGGGAGGGAGTTCAGCTAACGCCGCGTTCGTGTAAAAGGGCCCTTAATAAAGCGGGATCGGTCTGGATGGAAAAGTTTGACGTCTGGAAGAGAGCAAAAGGGACGACGTCCCGCTCGAGATTCGACTTTTTATTCACCCCCAGTGTTCCCTCTTTCGACAATCATTTTTCTCTCCCTTTCTCTCCCTTTCCCTTCCTTTCTCCGGCACCATCCTACGACCCGTTTACTCGTGGAACGTCTGAGGATCGTAGAATCACTCGCCACTATCGAAGGTCGTTCCTCATCCTCAACATTTCGGCCACGATTCAATCAAATTTGCGAGATTAATATAACTTCCACTTGGCCCCTTGCTCGCTCACCCGCAGTTATTTATTTTCTCTTACGGGCCATTTTTAAGTCGTGTACGAATTTTTTTTAATCCACGCAGAAAAGGATCGCCCGATCTCTCCCCTCGTTTCGCCCGTGCTTTCTTTTTCATTTTACCCTTTTCCCGTCTCCCTTACGTTCTCATTTGCGAAATTCCGGCTGGCCGAGGGCTCGATTTATTCTTCTCGTACTTTACTCCAATTATCCAATTACCCTGCGCTTGTTGCCACAAAAACTCCCTTTCGTTTTACATTATAATTCGCTTAAGCTTTTCTCCGCTCTTCGTATTTCCTCCAGTTGTTATTTATTTATTGAAACATCGCTCCTTAGTGGTTTTGTCCTAGGCGGGTTACACTTTCTTATCCGGGCAGAATGTCCTTCCTTCGCGGTCCCCTTACTTTTTCATTTATGAAATTCCGAGTGCCTAGAAGTCGCTTTATCCCCCTCGTAAGGGCCGTACTTTAATTAACTTATTATTCCGCGGACATGCTCGTCCCTCGTTTTATTTCAAGGCCATAATAGCGAGCATGACATTTATTTACTTTTTACGCGTAGCAGCCTCGTGATACTCGCTACTTGATATAAAGTTATTGTCTACTTACTTTTATCTATTCGTCGCTCTATATTCTCTGCACACTACGTGTACTTCTCTTGCCTTTACCATGTATTGCCTCCAGATGTAATATATGGGGCATTTCCAAATGGAAATACCTTGGCAGGGACTTCTACTTTTCTAAGAAAAAATCAAACAAAAAGTTACCATCTTTGCAAAACAACTTTCCAGCGTGAATTCCGGCTTCTTTGTCGAGAACTTTTCGTTCGCTCGAAAGGGGATCGATTTTGCCCGGTGAAAAAATATCCTATCACCACGGACACTTTTTGTAATAACAAGGAATTTTCTATAAAGAAAGTAATTCCATGTTTTTACTCCCTAGCTGTGCTCGTGTAACTGTTGGGACATTTCGCGCGCGCTATGCTGCCCTTTCCTTTTATCAGAGATATTTTACTTATTTTTACGAAGACTGTCGATGCGAAATGACAGTTGAGAATCCATTTTCGAAGGACACGTTGTATATCCATTCGTACTCCAATCCCCGAAGGCTCGTTCCACCTATTCAGTCGTTCCTCTCGGCGGTATATATAGCCGCTGCAAGCTTTTCGCGGATAACATCATCTTCTTTAGCCCCTGTCCATTACTCTTCTGTACGTAAAAGTTCGTGACACATCCGACCGATAAAACGTAATTGAATGTACGGATCGTGCGTATACGATTGTTCGTCCCAATTCGTAATTTCGACCGACTTAAAAATCGATACCATTCTCTCAGAACTTGACATTATCTTCGGCGGGACGGTGATATATGCGCGGCATTAAGAACATTTACTGCTGAAATTTCGCTTGGTTCGCGAGTTTATAGTCCGCTCCTATTTCCTCGAAAAAATCATGCAGAAGCGAAATTTATATAAAGCTAACGCACGCGCAGCGCTTAATTCAGTGTGTACTTTGTTGACCGTTACAACGGTGACTCTTGAGAAATTTTATATTTCTGCATATTAAAGATATGCCAAGAAAATGTTTCTGAGAAAGTTGAATCAACTCTTTCTGCTCGCAAATTGTTATGACCTTCGTTAACGACTTTGTGGAAATCGGGGGTAAAAAATAATGTATACATAGAACATCAGACAAGACGTAAAAATGGCATGATATATGATGTTTGCACGGACGGAACGACGCTGTAAAAAAGGATTAGCGTAGCTGTAAAAAAGTTCATATTTTGGCTGTGACATAGCACTGCACCTGTCTCAAAAATCGATACAGATGAAATAATAAAACGCCTTGTTACTGTACGTATATTATTATATTCCCTTATTATTATATAAAAAAAAACATTAATTGCAACGATTTACGCGTCTGAGATATGAAAAAAAAGTAATACATCGACATTCATATTCCTGCATCAATACAATCTTCATCTTGCATTCATCTGAGGCAAATTATGGAAATGAAAAAATATTATCAAATAAGAACCAGTAATCCGGTCATTTTACTTAACCCAATGCCAAAACCAATGCGAAATACATAGGTCTTTAGGTACTGCGCGACACGAAGGTAATATTGTAAAATGCATCAGATAATTCCCAGCGAAGTAGACTATATCTCGAGGGTAAAGAAAACAGACACCGCGACGTACCGGGGATATGTAATGAAAAATCCAAAGAGTAATTATATGAGAAAATTAGAACACGGTTTATTTTATCTTGTAGCTCGCTTAGCGAGCGACTAAAAGACAGACGCAGTTGAATCTCACAAGTACGAACAACCTGTTAATGTCGACCGTTAACGGGGAAATAAGTCGCAATGGTTGGACAAAAAAAGCGGAATATTGCGCAAGAGAGAAAGATTCGTGCAATTTACAATCCCGATTGCGACCAATACTTCACGTGGTGCGGGGTGAATTGTTGCCTTTGACTCTCGTTCATTCATTCGCTCACGTGGTAATGCGATTATCGCCTCACGCGGAAGTCGTGCCTTCCTCCGTAAAACGTAAACGAATGAACGTTTCCGTGCTTCAGAAGTGACGATGGCTCAGGGGCATTAAATCACGTTACACGACTCTTCTTTGGTGCTTTGCTCATCGATGGATTCTTATCCGTGCTAACGAACAAAGCGAAAACTTGGAACGACCCACCTTCGGGAGGAATGTCTATTCCCATCCCCCCTCCCCCCCTCCCCCGCTCCTCCGTTCATTTCTTTCTGCGCCCTACTCTTTCTTTGCGCCGCAATTCTCCACCTGTCTTTCAGATCCTCCCGCCCCCCTGCCATGCCTCGGTCCCTTATCCTATTCCCCCCGCCCCCCTCGCGTATCTGTCCCCCTCTTTCCTCTTTTTTAACAACGGACGAACAAAGGACGTTAACAAAAGTTAGCTCGGGAGAAAAAAGGCAAATAAAAAGTTGTCGGTCCTCGTGGGGGAGGGGTGGAAAGATAAAGAGAGTCCGGCCAGGAGGCGGAGGCGGAGTACGGCGCGTTTCCCGTCGGGGAAGACACGAAATGGGTCATCCTGGGGAAAAGTCCGTAAGAGCGCGAAATGCAAAAGTAAAACGACAGTCCTGTGTGTCTGTGCGCCTGTGAACGCCGGTTCGTTGTCGGGGGCGGGGGGGAAGAGGGGGTATATAGCCGGGTGAGGGTGGTTACCTGCTTCTGATATACTTTAGGATGATTTGCATAAAGTTCTCTCTCACTGCGTGCGATCCGCATAAACGGGATGAGTCCCAGTGCGACGGCGACAGCCATCCGCCACCGCCGGCAATCTGTTTTTCGCGTCGTTGATTCACGTGCAATCGATCATCTGACACCGTTCTCATTCTCGCTCTGACCCACTCCCTCCTCCCCCGCCTTGGCAAACCTCCCCTCTCAGCCTGTCGCATTCACTCCTCTTCCTCTTGGCGCACCTGTCATTTTAAAAATTCGCCCTCGTTTGTCTCCTATCGTGAATGATATCGCCGGTTACACTGTCTCCTGGCCGGCGCTTTTTCTCGCACTCAGATTAATTTTTCGTCGGAGATCCCACATGGAGATATTTCACTCGCGTTTCGTATTTGCCGCGGGTCAGTACGATATAATGATGCAGCGGATATCGCAGCTTCCAACACATATTTATTTACCTCTCTTTACATCTCATTTGCCTAATTTACGGCAAAAAGTGCTTCGCTATTTTAAGCACTGTAAGTATGGACATTGCATAGATGGGGACATTATTAAACGTTGTCAGAAGATATTTTGAAAGTTCCCCGCCATTAAACTTGACGAAATTTTATTATTATTTTTTTTTAATGTTCATGTCCGCAGATCAATCAATTCTTACATACGTAGACATGCACGTAAGTTCTTATAAAATGGAGAGTGTTAAATCGTGTCGGTAGATGGGTGGACATGGCGTAGCAGTTGTTAATCGGATCTACGGAATCCTGGACAATGTTAAACGGGCCGGGGGCCCTTATGGCAATTGAGTTTCCACGTATCGGACATTATATCGTCCTGTCTACTGTCAAAATTAGGCAGCTGCCCGCTGCGACTTTCCGAGGGTCAGGGACGTCGCATTCAGAATGGCAGATGCCTGGCCTGGGCTAATTGCCGTCGTGCGTATTTTTCGAGTCCTTTACGAGACAACCTCAATCTCTTTTATGGCTCCTATAATAACGATCGTTCAATATCGTACGATATAGTCTATATATAGCATCATTCTCAGAAATAGACAGCGTTATTTTAAGAATTCAATTGACGACGCGGGGAAAGTAATTGGAGATTTATAAGTTGATCAACGTGATTCCTGGATGCCAAACAAGAAAGCGTATACTTGTACGTAACAAGTTCTGATATTCTGACGAGTTAGATTTTTAAACTAGGCTGACAAGAGAAAAAGTTAATGTTTTTACGATAAAATGACAAATTTCCTAACGTATCATAATATTTTAAGACATTTTATATTTCCATTATACGCGTAAGAACATGTTTGCTGGTTAATAAATCAAGGCATTAAAAACTCGTTGTCAGTGAGTATTGATGTTGATTGAAATCAGCCCCTACGAAGTACCCAAAGGAGGAAAGAAGTTACCGAAAATTTTTCAATCTTTGAAATACATGGAGCGAGTGGACCGTCTGGGTAATTGTAGGAAATGCGGGCTCCGGCGAGATGCTCGTCTAAACGAGAGAGGAAATAAAAGCACCGCAAGAGACCGGTTTTCAATCGACTTGCGCTCATATACGGGCAATAGACGTATAAAGTATTGGCCCCCACACGAACAACAAACGGGACTCTCGAGAGCTCGGAAAACACGAGACACGTAGCGATGGTTGTGTCCAACAACACCATTCGCATAATTAATGATGAAAATAATAGGCATCGTACCATTTTGGATCATTCAGGAAATCGCCACAAGAGGAATGACTTTTCGCGATTTGTAAACCGCGCAGAACGTACTTTGTCGTGAATGTTTATTTACTGTTTTTAGCGAAGACATTAATCTCTGCCGTATATGGCGCCGTTTATCATCTCATTCCGGTTCTCACTTTCTACGCGTTTCCGTGTATTCCGGGGGTGGGAAAAATGTTGAGTAAAAAATGCCTAGATATTACAACGGCGAAGTTGGCTGCTTCCAATGGCCAGTCACGTATGCACGGCATGTAGACAAGTTGAAAATCTCATAAAGTGTGACACACACCCCCGCGGGCACGGGGAAGTACGGTTTACTAGTACGTGCGTGTACAGAGGGCCGTAGATAGGTAACGTGCGAGGTGCTTAAACACATATGGTTGCTTTTGAACATCAACACGCAGTTGGACGGCGGTGTGGAATGCACGACATACGGGCATAGTAGGTGGTAGGATAATGGGTGCTTGTAGCATCGATGCACACGTCGTACTAACTGCGCTTACTCACAGTCATGTAAAAAGTGATATCAGAACGTGCCGCCCAGGACTCGTACGTGCAGCCAACAGGCACGTACGTGCAGCCGATGAAAACGAAATTCAATGAAAGCCATTACACTGGCCTCAAAGTGTCCGTAAGAAGAGCCCCATTATAACTTAACACGATTAATGGGAATGATCCGTGGACACTGACAAGCAAAACTGATTTCATAGATCAAGAGTGGGATTATTGGAATTTGCGGTAAGCAAGACACAAATCAATGGAAATGTCAGCATCTATATCAATATCACTGGGTACGAAGGTTTTCGAGTGTTGATGTCTCGAAGTTATTTCCTGCTCAATATACACGAGTCTAACAATAAGAAGTGAAACTTTCGAGGAACAGCGGGAAAACGACTGTGAATATTGCGAAAGATGCACACTGCAGAGGAGTAACTACGAAACTACGTGAAAGGATGTATGAAACAGACTGTAAATGAGATACCCCATAGTCATAAAGGATCCTCGAAATTTTCCAATTAATTTACTTCAACAAATACATCTCAACATGTGTACACCATCGGGTTAATTATTTTAAAACGGAGTTTCCTATGTTGTAATTAGTAGAGGTAAGCTCTTAACTGTTAATTACATTAGCGACTTTAATACTGAAAAACTTTACAACGTCGTCAAGTTAACTTCGTTGCTTTTACTGTCAAACCTTGGTTCTCCGGGATTTTGAATTGAAAAGTCGGGCTGTCTCACGCATCAAAATCCAATTACGCTGGTGCACGTATGACGTACCTAAAACATGCGATGTATAAACTGGCAGGGGCGATCGATCTAACAAAAGTTCGTCCAAGGGATGTCAACGTTCGCTTAATTAACATCAGAGCCCGTGGTTGAGGGTTTCATGTGTACCAAGAGAAACAGAGACGGGAGGAAAAGCTGGCCGGCTCGCACGTTAAAGTCGAAGTTAATGCCACGGCTCTGGTTTGCCGACTTAACTCCCACCTCGGACAGTTTGTCCCTCCCACTCCGTGCAACTTTTTTGCGGTTACTTTTCCGCTTTAAATAACTCGCCTTAACTTAATTGTTTCTCGTTAACTTTCCGCAACGTGGCGATCTTTTTTAGCTAGCCGGAATTTTCCAGCACAAAGTAGCTGCTAAAATATACAGTCCTTGCAAAAGCGAGTGCGGAGAAACAGCTTACGGAGGACTAGAAATTCGTTCTGTTGTATACAGTTTCGACTTTGCTAGTCAGTGATAATACATGTACTTGCTGCATTTCTAATACAATATATATATATATCATTATAACACTATTATTCCTCTGCTACCGCCTCAACGATCTTCTCCATTAAACAAATTTCTACCGATTATAGGATCGAAACTGAGCGCGAAGAAATCTTATCCAGGCGTTCCCAGCGGAGACGACAAATTCAATATTAGCGCCCCGAGACTAATTTCCCGACTTAACCGTTCTCACCTTCGATAGTTTGTCCCCTCGGCAACTTTTGCGGTTACTTTTTCGCTTAAAATAACTCGTCTTTAACTCAATTAATTCTCATTAACTTCGGTCGGCACGCCGTCGGCTCTTTTTACTCTGCTAACTTTTCTGTAGATCGCGAGGGTGGGTATACAACGACATATAGAAAGGTGGGGGGGGGGGAGGGGTGGTTTAGTCGACACTCGAGGACAATACATACGCGTGTAAAACGGGTGGCAGTCGCGCAGGCGTTCCTTACTTCCTTTCCTTCGACCATTGAGCTTTACGCCAGACCGACACATATTCTTCGCCGGACGCGCGCGGAAATCAAGCAAGATTTATTATTTCGATCCATCAGAATATCGTCGGACACCTGCTGCTCGGATCGTTCGAATCCGGCATGCATCGGAAGGAATGGAAATGCGCAATAGAAATATGATTTTCGACTATAGGTCGGTTCGTCCCATTGCGCCATTCGTCACCTATCTTCGATGTATAATTATTCTACAGTCTTCTTCTGCAACTATTCTATTATAGGAGTGACATACAAGGATCAAGATTACTATTGAATAAAGGTAGATTAATTAATCTGACCCCAAGTAGCGTACATCGTTTTTGGGGTTAGTTTTTAACACTTGATTGCCGTCAAAAGTGTTTCAGGTCAAAGAATGTTGAGAGTGTTAAATGTATGTAATCGAAATGAACCGGTATGAAAGTAAGATCGGATTATAAGATTTTTAAAAAGTCTTGATCTTTTACCATGTTACATCCTGTAAAAGAATTTCTTAAAATATCAATATCCCTTTGTAAATATCGGCCCGTTAATGTTACCATCACAAAAAATCGTACGATGTATAGATACCTTGGTAAGGGGGATGTAAAGGGTTGAAATAGAGTGAGGGTTCTTTGGAGATATTTTACGGCCCTGACTACCGAACGTTACCCGCCGACGGGTTCTGCGTGGAGCTCAGCCCTCGCACAGGCGTTCGTGAATATTCGTGGCAGTTCGTGAGAGTTCGTTTTGCTCCGAAGTGCGTCGATCTCCCTCTCTCCCTGGTCTTTCCATCCCTTTCCCTCGTCCACCCCCGCCCCGTCGTTGGCTTTGACGGCGTTGCGCACGATCGCGCGACGGCGTGTGTGCACCGGGTGGTTGGCTATCTTTTCGTTCGCCGATATATCAGCCCCGGAGTGGGAGGGGCGCCCATTTGCCCGAGGCCCGTACACTCCGCACGGCTACACACCGCCGTACGCATCGTACGAACCGACGCGGTCGCTCGGCACCACGGAGAAAACGGTGGAAGAAGGCCGATTCTCTCCCGATGTAGTTATCTCGCGCGGTACACTGCTCTGCAACTTGTCAGAGGTCAAGAGGAACCCTGATCGTGTAACTCGTGCGTGAAAAACACTCGACCTGCTCCGCATTTACCGAGAACCGAGGATACCAGGCTCAGCACTATTACCCTCCGAACGGTTTTACGCGTCGGAGGAGGAAATTCGTTGGTGCGGCTCGACCCACCTTGTGCGAGGTTTGCGCGAACGTCCTGGCCAAGGAGGTCCAAGGACGGAGGACATACTTGACGGTTTAGAGTGGAACCCCCTGATTTTACCGACCAATGACAATGAATGGTGAACCACGGTGATCGAGCTCGTGAGGACGCGATTGGCGCGTTCCGTAAACGCGCCTAATCCGTGCGTTAAACCGTGGGGATTAAACTATCGGCGAAACGTGCGGGAAATTCTATTCCGCCAGCGAAGCACCGACGTTACGAAGGGTAGGAAGTCTCCTTGACCATGGACTGGACACGGAAAGTCGGACTAATCGGCGTGCTACTGTGTTGCCTCGGCACGGAGGGTGAGTACAAGTGACGTCTGTCATTTCCGAGCCACTTGGCCGGCTCTCTAAGCGTTTCTTCTTTTTCGCTCGCCCGTGAATCGCTGCTTTGTCGATAATTCACCGCCTATAATTCCCAGCCAATTCCCGGGCTCAAGACGCGCCCCTATTCCTCTTTTTATGCGTATGGATATTCCAGCGACGTTGCTCGCTTTTTTCCTTTCACGTTTCTTTTGGAATCGCTGAGCCTCGAATCGTCGGAGAAGTGTTTATTGATTGGCAGTGCAATGCACCCACGCTGGTGTGCCTCTGCGTGGAATTTGTGATAACACTGCAGTCAACGGTTCAGCCAGTTGCCTACGAAATTCCCTTACACTCTCAGCCACGTTTTCATTTGTGTTATTCCCAAAATATCAACATCTATAGATACACCCTGTTACGTCTTTTCGATGTTTAACAACGACGTACAAATATGACCCAATGTAATTGAATTTGAAACCAATTCGAAGATCTGTAATGCACGACTTGTATTTCAATATTGAAATATCGCACGAACCGTTCTAACTGACGTGTAAACTATGAAATTGCGTAAAACCATTTGGATAGCCGTAAACCAATCGGTAACATTTTATGACCGCTGGGTATTAAGCTGACTATAAACAATGTGTTAATATTTTCGTGTTTGGATCATGATTTGTACATAGAACATTAATTTATATCTATTTATTTACGCAAAAACCACAAAAGTACTGCTATTATTTTATGTATTTATGAGAAAATGTTATACTTGTAATTACAAGTAAAACCGGCTTTAGTTCGGGTATTTTTCTTGGTCAAGTAATTCGTTGGGACTCTGAATGGTCAAAATAAATATTAATATTCGTTCTGGACGATAAAGTGTTCAAACTCGAACTGGGGTGAAAGCAACCGTTAAGTGCACGTCGTAAATGGTAGGTAGACTCCGTGCGCACTAGTGAGGGTGGGAGTTTTGATCATTCAGTATCTTTGACAGTGTACTCTTGAATTCTCCAAATGGTGGAGCGTATATAAGGTACGCATTACATACAGAGAACTTCAGCGTTTCTCCGCCTTTTTACCTCTCTATCCTCGCTTTTTCCGTGCTGCTCATTCCGAAACTCATTTCCACGATACGGGATAAACAACGGCGGCGTCGGAAAACGCGAATGAGCCCCGATATCCAACTTGGACCGGGGTGTACTGCCGTTTGACCCAATTACTGCTTCGGAATCGCGCTAGTTTTTCTGCTTTCTTGCGCGAATAATAATGCGTTACCGCCCGGAAGTCGGCGCACGCCTAGGTGATACTTAAGCAGATAGCTCATGAAACATACATACCTGGCAATATCGCCATATTCAAATGTACTCAACGACGAGTTAAAGCCAGAGGAAAGTAAACGCTAACTGATCTTCCGTAAAATTACGACGGTAAACGCGGGCTCACGTGCACCGCAAGCTACGATGCTACTCAAAATTATTGCTACTAAAAAGGTAAAACATAACATGTTGTTGGTTGAATGCCTGCCTGCCTGCTGTCACGAAGCACGAGGAAACCTAATCCACGTCCCTCGCCCCTCCGTCGCGAGGACTCGCACGGGAAAACATTGGCCGGTTCTTGCAAAAATATTTACGCCGGAGTACGAGGCCGGAGCCATTGAAAACCTATTTGTATCGATAATGATTCGCACCTGAAGGAACACGGTCTTTACCGAGTCGGCAAATCGATACGCTCATGTTAGAGTGTGCGGGAAATATCGTGGACATTTATTACGTGCTTCAATTGGACGATGGAAGTGGATTAATATAATTGGATGTTTTCTACCTCTCTCTTTCCCGTTGGCGCGCTGGTCCCCGAGAGGGTTGTAGACACATCGAGGTTCTCGCGTATCTCCCGATCTATGAAAGCCCTCGTCCCGCGTGTGGAGTAAGGACACGGCAATAATCTCATTAATAGTAATAATAATCGTGTTAAAAGTAACAATGCCGGAAGGCAGACAAGCCGACGATTCATTGATTCCGCTTAGTTAGTATAATGCCGATGTTCAGAGAAGAGGGGGGTGACCGGGCAAATATTAAAAAACTAACCCCGTTTTTTTATGAGGTTGGGCCCCTATCGTGGGGAAGAGGTTGAAACGCGAAAAACCCACGTGTTCCCCCGAAAGTACCGGCGCTTATGAGAAATGCAAACGATCTTGGGGAACGACTTTACCCGTTTACGTTTGTTTCTGTTCTTTAGTTTCATATTTCTCTCGTTATGTGCTATTTGGAAATGCAAATAAACAGGAAATAAAGAGACGCTAGTGAAATACGACAGACCTATTTCTCTGAATTCTGCTGGGATTGTACACACGGCTTTGCCGACGTTTTAATGTTGGCTCTTTGATTTCTCGCGCAGAGTGTGAAGGTAACAATGGTACATCGGGGAATTCTTCGTTAAATTTTCGGCGAATTTAACTACCTTCTGCCGACTGCTTCTCTTGGAAAATCGACGGTAGTATTTGAGGAACAACGAAAAGCCCATGAATGTTAGGTGATACACGGAACGCTCCTTTTGATTGCTAAATAATAATTATCGGTGTAATTATATAGAGCAGTTACAGATTAATTACTGCACTGCTGCATTCAAATCAACACTGATTTTCAAAAGCCATTAATATTTGTGAAATGGACATTGAACAAACGTTAAACATTTACTGAATAAACAGCACTGGAAATCACACTAATGCATCACACTAATTTTCCTAACTTCCTTGCCATATTAATACAATGAATCGTGATTACTTAATGAAAAGATATCAGCATGCGGGGAAAGAGCTGCTTTATTACATCTCGAATAATTGCAAATTTCACGGGAACAAGTGGCTGACTACACGGCTGCAGCGGCAATTTATTATAGTTAATAATAATAATGTCCCCACGTCCGCATACTTCAACGCGATGCCATATATACGTAATTTCGGTACGTGAGGTCATGCCGCGCCATTTTATCTCTGGCTATATTAACTACGACACTCGAGTCCTGATGGACAATTATCTAAGGAACCTCGGTGACTCGTGAGGGGTTGATTTCCGTGCCAACTGCGCCAGGCAAATAGGTCACAACAATAAACACCAGGTTCTCACCCCGTGAAAGAAACGCACTTGTTTACGGCATCGTTTTCCCTGAGGTGGACACGTGTAATGTCTACTGGTTTTCTGGGAATGCGAGAACAACCGATCGAAAAGAGAATTAATTACTTCTTACAGATATCGTGATGTTGCCGCACGCGAGGTATAGGTTTTATAAACATTTAGTGGTGCTTCGGTATATTTCTGGCTGTTTTTCAATTATTTAGCTTCAGTAACGAAAAAGAAAAATGATCACCAAAAAAAGAGACGGTCCAATACTTGTGGCGAGTCTTAAAACAGTCTGAATTATGAATTACCTGTTTCAGTTCATTATAGATATTTATTAAGTTGCCTTATATACTTCTACTTTGAGATATAGATTTTTCTGTTAATTCAATGATATTCGTATAACTGCACCATTTAAAATAATGTACTGAAGTCAGTAAGATCGTGATACTTTCTACGCATGTAGTGTACAGCAATAGAAATGTAAAAAGGTAGAAACTGCAATACGTTTTGTGAAAGAAATTCAATACGTGTCCTGATCCCAAGATTTACTTTCTTGCATGTTGCGCTTGCATGAACGTAAAAGAATAACCGAAAACGATCATTCCAAGATATGACGGAAAAGAATCATGCCACTAAGCAAATACTCTATAGAATCTGGTATATGATATTTCTGACTCGTACGCGCGAAATAGCCCTCTTCCACGTGGATTTACTCACGCATATCGGCCGCACGCGAGTATAAAACAGCCGCGAGTAGGTGAAAAAGGTTAAGGTTTTTTCTTAGGATCGTCTTTGGCTACGAGGAACATGGTATGAATTTTCGCGTGGGAAAAAGCCCATCGTATGATCTTCGCGTGGTATTATATATGTCGGGTATTAAAGGAACTCGGCGAAATGTACGTTGAACGAAGGAGAATGCATTGTTTTTCTGTAGAATATATATGTGTGTATATATATATTACATGCGTTTCGCTGGACGTTTTACAAATATTGACAGGATGACGTTGATCGCAAATGCATTATATGAAGTGCCGAAAGTGCAGGAGGAAAATGTGAAGTAGGTCATATACGCAGAAGGATCGATTTGTTGGATTTAGCGAAATGTACGTGAGTCAACAAATCGCAGGATCAAATATCGTTAAATTTTTCATAATTCTCGCCGGCTCACATGAAGTGTAGTGTTTGAATTTGAGGATTCAATGTAGACGTGTGCTCTACAAACTTTATCTTCATATTTACTCGCACACAAATTAAAACGTCGGACTCTTTCATTCATTGATGAATCTAAAGATCTAGTTAAGTTGCCCAGCGTTATGAATCGTTGAGAGTAAGTGTGCAAACCAAAAGTATGTTTTACTACGTAAAAGCTTTAGCGTAAAGTCTTCGTTGAAGAAGAAATTTTTACTGAAGCGGATGAAAGTCCGCAATTCACGCGGGGCAGAATGATTTTGTGCTGGCAAATTTATTTACGCGTGTTATGTGCAGCACACACAAAGACGGGCAACCAACAATGAGAGTGTAAAAGCGTAGAGAGAGATAGGGACTGTAAAACGGAGAAAATACCTTTGTGCGGGTAATTTCGAGGCACGTCATCTAAAAAGTAAGGACCGTAGTCCATGCTGAAAACACACGCGTGCAAAACACTGCTGTGCACTCGCACCGATTTCCCCTCAAACGTATGAGCTTTCGGACGCGAAGATAATAGCGCGAGCGCTAGTAAAAGTGGTGCAACAGCCGTGCAAATCCACTGAAACCGCGGCTCGTTCGCTCTGGCCTAATTAAAGGAATCTCTTCGATCGAGTACTTTCAAAATTCCGAGTGAAATCCTCCAAACAAGTGTGCTACCACGAATGACTAACATTTTGAAATTCGAACACCGCCAACACCAGCTAGACCCATTGAGCGTTCCGTTGTACAAAGTACACTCAATTATCTCTGGCAGGAATTACTAACTGTTGTAACACGAGATATTAGAATTCGACACTACGTTAATTTTGAAGCGACGACTGTCTGACGAGAGGCACTATATCTTGCCACATTATTAACCATCCTCAACGTACCAGTGTTTACTGATGTTTTTAAGGTAGATTTATCTGGTCGCCGATAGACGTGAAACAAACTAAACGAATTCGACGCTGTAGGAGAAAAGGAAGAGCTTCGTCTGCCTTCCACATTTGCCGACGGTCTGATTACATTAGAGCGCGATTGGCAAACATGGAACCGGTAGGCAAACGATATTACCTCTGCACGCGTGCGTGTTTACAGTGTAAGTCGGAACGTCATCCGGTCGGCGTGTTGTCTCGTATTACGCGCGTAAATTGACTCATTTTCAATTAACGTCGATTTTAGACGATTAAGCGGCCGGGCGGGAGAGCAGCGACGGCACACGCCCAGAATGACGAGTACCATCTGCCGTTGTACATTTTAGGCACACGCGGGACACGACCATGACGACGGAAAACTTCCACGTACGAGTACACGGCTCGATCTCTGTGTTTGTATAATGTATGTCTATCTACTCCCCCGATCGTATTTATACACACTTAATGTATGCACGTGTACGCACGAATTTCCACCATGTGACGCACTTAAATTCGTGTATCATCGAAAATAATTAGACACGGGCAATGGCAATAGGACGATCAATATTTTGCTATACTGAAAACTGCACGGCACGGTGCAATTCTCTTGGCACCACTCACGTAATTAGCTGGGTTAATTTTATCGTTAAAAAAGTGCTGCTAACACGTTAGACGAGTCACGAATAATTTGGATTAAACAATTTTCTTTAGAATACGAATGTACAGTAAAAATTATAATAACTGAGAAACAACACGCAGAATAAACATAAAGTGTTGTACATTATGTATCTCGTGCAAGGTACATTAAGGATTTATTCTCTTGAAAAATGTCTTAAATTACGCCCTTTTTTATGGCAACGGATGTCCACACGTAAGTGTGATTTAACGAAGCTTTTTTGTAGTGTACATTCCCAAATATGCTCATTTACGGCACTAGTCGTTAGGCAAAATTGTTAATACAATTCCGGCGTGGCCCGTTCTGGGGAAATTAACAGAAACTAAAATGTGAAAATTGGTTCGTATAAGCCGACTTTCGTGCTCCGTCCTGCTCTTTGCGTACCACATATTCCTGCGCAGGATACAAATTACATAGAGCACGCACATACACACATACACACACGCAGGCCATCCCACACATACGCAGTTACACGTATGCTCGCTCAGGTTTACCAGCGAAGCAGAGAAAAGCGTGGGGCAGTGGCCTGCTCTTTCTCCGCATACCGTAATCAACCCCTGCGACGAGTCCACGAATTACTTCCGTGTTTATAAAATAAACGGAAGAAAACTGGGATGGACCGAAAGTACGCAGGCAGAGGGGAAGTTGGGTCAGGGGTGACTCGGTGCACCGCACTTTCATGCGCGAGAGGGCAAACGAATATCCTCCGACCCATCCCCCTAGTACGCCCCTCTACTTATACACTGACGAAAACACGCGAGCAGATGCGAAGTCTGATGCACACACATACACACACACACAAGCTCGGCTTTCCTGCCGTATACGAACTTTCGGCAGAGATGCGGTAGTCCTAGCATATCGAAATATTTTTCCCGCGAGTGTGCCGAGTGTTTTCCATGGCAATAGGCTGCAATGCACTCGCCCCTGGCCGACAAATGTTATCCACGAAACACCGTTTGATCGTGCAACCGTGCATACGCGAACTGCTATTACTGCCATTACCGCATTATAACCGTTTGCACGGGTTCGGTGTTCCTGTGTACTAACGTATACGCACGTGTTATCGCGATAACGACGGTAATTGTTATTTGCACGTAAAAGGGTTACAGGAATAATCGTTATATTCGACAATGAAATCGACACAGGACCAAGTTTTATCGAGATCTTTTTGCATTCTGGCCTTGCCGAGCAGATGCATTTACACTGTCCACGCTACAAGAAGCGTTATATTTATACAAGCACGCTTAATATTTCGTGGTATGTTCAGTCTGATTACGTCCAACGAGCAGAATGCTGTCGAGCAACCGATTTTATCGACACCAATGGAAATGATGAAAATACCAATGAAAATTCCAATGGAATAATGCCTGAAATTGAACTGATTTTCTGACATCTTCTAACCGACATGTAAAATATAACGCTTATCGATTTTTTTTTCGCTCTTTTAAACCTTATTGAAAACCTAACGTCGTTTTTGATAACAAAATGTTATTGACATCTCAAAAACCCGTATATTTAATTTAATCGCAGCAGAAGGACGGTGAATACAAATAAACTTGTTACTTTGCATCAGTATTTTGATTTTTCGGTCATCGTTATGAAATATTCATTGATTAAATTCCTTAACTATTCAGCTTCAACCCAGAGTTCAATTTGTCGTTTTAAATCCTTCGAGAAAGACATTATTTAGGAGCAAATGTTTTATTAATCCAACTGGATCGTAAATACCTGTGCAGAGACAGCAATAATTGCACGGTATGTCAGTTACGAAAAGGTTACAAATGTTCTATGACTGTGAAGATACCATTAGGATTTATCGCGAGTTTATTACGAAGCATATGGACTGTACTTTAACGACGCATTCGCGTTATACAAAAACGGCATTACTTTTATGCATGTACGTAAAACGCGTGTACAACGAATTAGATATCATCTCAGCTTGTACAAAGGGCCGAGAGTACCTGTTAAAAAAGTTGATTTCTTGGGGAATATTTTTCGCTGTTATGATATCCACACGTTTATTGTTTGTTGCCAGTGCCGTTGTTTATTATGCACACTCGAGACGACGCATTAAAGAAAGTCCACCGCGGGGCTGTATTCATCGCATCTCGATAGACTTTTTGCGTGGTGGCTGGCAATTTGTCGTTGCGAAGCTAGACAGTAGCGTGACCAGGATCCAAATTCGAAATTGGAAGGTTCGCAAGAAAAATGTCCGACAATAAGTCTTCCAGCGAGGGTCGTGATGGTGAAATACATCTTTTTTTTTCTCTTTCTCTGGTTTCGCAATAACGAGAAGCCCGCTGCCGTGCTTTTTCATTACTACCCCAGATAATGATGATGTCTGAAGCGTAACGCGCGTCATCTCAAGCGCAACGATGATACGGTACTCAAAAACTTAAGAACCACCCGATTGTACCTGTGACTCTAGTCTAATTTATCATCCGTCAGTTCTTTCCGAAATTTTTAGTACAGGACGAAACTTAAAAGACATTACCACACGTATGATAAAAATTACTGAAACCCTGATAATCATATTTAGGAGAAGCGATTAAACAATGATTGAATGTCGCTAGCGCAGTAATTGTGTACTCTCAAAGCGAATTTCTGAGTGGTAGGTTGATTTATATTTGACGAGGGGCTTCTGTCGAGATGCTTGAAGCGCTGTTTCTTGCGTCCAGAGTACTGATAACAGATTGCGAAGTGACACAGTTCACGGTCGCACGATTGCGGCTCGGCTCGGTGCCGATAACCGAGATCTTTGTCAGCATTGTTTTCTGCGGCGATGAAGGGAGGGAGGAGAAGGAGGAAAGGAACGAAAGGGGCTGATGAAAAGAAGAGGAGAAAGGAGAACGAATGTGTACTTTGCAGATGAACGGATCAAACCGTGCGATTCGTCGACGTCGGTGAACCTTCAAGATTTTCACGTTTCAGTTTCTATCAATTTCCTCATACTGTGCATTAATCCGAAAATCGAGTAAGAGACATCGTCACGGGCATTAAATGATGCTTGACTTCGTGAGAAAGGCACGGTTTACAGAATTTTGCTGTCGAATAAGTTGCATAAGAACACAAGCGAGCGAAACAGGCTGTGCAATTTCTCGACGTTGATGGACGTGGAGGATCGGTTACGCGACGCTCGACGTCGAGGCACGGTGCTCACCGGTGAAACGACGCCCTTATCAACGACCGGTCCAGTACGGATTTCCGGTACGACACCCGGTTTACATCTACAGGACACGCATACACACTCGGACGAACGTTCGTGCAATTGGACGTACACAGGGACACGGCGGTGCTTGCACTATACACCCTTTCCGTATCGCGTGTGACCGAAGTACGGTGTCCTCTGGTGAAGCAGAAACCAATGTTTGCCGACGGCAACGCCGACTTTGGTCACAAACGCCCGCTAAGCCATCTACTCATACGTTTTGTATTTATCGAACAAATCGCCCGCAGAGAGAACGATGGATACGCACTTAAGACCGAGGTAGTTAATGCACCGAGCAAAGGGAATAACAACTTGAATCGCTATCCAACTGCAGCGAGACATTATTGGAGTATAAAAATAACAGACATTTATGTCCTTCAAATATTGCTCATAAAATCTTGTTTGTTTCTCGACATGTGGCAGATAACGGAATAATGCTTTGAATTCAAAATAGAATTGTATCTTCAGAGAAAACTTTTGGATATCTTAGTACGAATCTGTAACGATCGCATCGAGTTTTCGATTTGTTCCATTAAATCAATGAATGTATGATGGTAGGTATAGCTTATAAAATCGCACGGTACCGCGATAAGTGATAAAAGGCTCTGTTAATGCTAGCGATGTATACAACACGCGTACATATACAAAATATCGTGATCGCAAATGATTAATGGCTAAGGTGCGGCATTTAACCGTACCTTTGCATCCGACCACACGACTATAAGGATTCCATGTTTTAGGTTAGAATCAAACACGGAATGTTTCCGGTGAAAAGAAATCTGATAGACGTGACTTTTTTAGCATATCTGATTACGCACAACCATTTGTATTACGTCCTACAGTCAAGCATTCTCATACGTTCGTACTTTCCAGTTAAATACGGCAATCGTTTTATGAATCTCCAGAAGTAATCGTATACCGACATTTTTCAAATACAAAGACTAATGGGAATCTGGCCATCGCAGTACAGTAATCGCACAGTGAAGACGAGTAATGATCATTACGTGGATTTCAATGTCCTTGCTTTGTTCGAGAAACAGAGCTGTAAGGAAGGGTAAATCGACCTTGGAGTCTATTCCATCGATCCCAATGCGTTTCGACGTTCGCTCCGAGAATCGCACGGTTTCGCATAACGCGTAATCGTGGGTAAGCGCGGTGGGGAGGCACGGCGGAAATTCCGGTCGTCGAGCGATCAGTTTTGCGGATGCGACGTATCCGGTGATTTGGCATTGTTGCCCACGGCGGTGAGA
Source organism: Hedychridium roseum (assembly GCA_963989215.1). Lineage (NCBI taxonomy): Eukaryota > Metazoa > Arthropoda > Insecta > Hymenoptera > Chrysididae > Hedychridium > Hedychridium roseum. Next base: position 4,321,898 of record OZ022305.1, read on the forward strand.
ATGGGTGCATACAGGTAGAACGATGAACGATCACACAGAAGGTCCATAATCCGTGTGTCATTGACAGGTGAATCTCCTCATCGTCCCTTTTTCCTCCTTTCCGGTATTCCCCGCCCCCCTTGCCTACCCCTGCTCAATCGACGTTCACTTTTATCTTCCTATTCTTTCTCTCTTTTTTAGCTCAAGGATAAAGACACGGCTGACAGCAGCCAATCCTTCTCATAATTCGCGTCAGGATCATTTATATGCGAAGCGCAAATGCCGGAAAGGGACTTTAGTTGACCGTGGAGGGAAACACTCAACGCCAAACCTGACGGTAGTTGAATTAAATTCAGTGACAAAACGAAAGATCTCATGACTTCCATCACTTTGTGCGCGTAATACTTCGTAATTTCATTCATTGACACTTCACGGTAAACTATATGGGGCCAAAAAGTTGAGCACATTGTATAACTTGTATATTTAAATCGTGTTTTATTTACTGTCCGCTACCTTCTGTTTTCTCATTAAACAAAGCAACAGTTTGTCATGAATGATAATAATGTTATTACACTTACATAAGTCAGGCATCATCTTTCGCTGATAAACTGATACTGATATATGGTTATTGTCTTTGAAATATCATATTACTCCTTCGAAGTATGTTATTACATTCTTCAAAGGTATTAAATACTTATTTCTCTTGTGTAATAAGTTTTACAAAGGTATCTTCGAGTTACAATAGACGTATCACTCTATGTGTATACCATGATGTACAATCATTACTTAATTACCTTTTTCACTCCCATCATAAATTACTTTCTCTGACAAACTGTTATGATTATACGGTTATTCAACTTCTATTATCCTATTACATGTCGACAGGACATTACCAGAACCCTCCGGTATTCGCACTTATTTCTCTCGAGTATAATAAATTGTGTAAAGATACATTGTGGGTAATAATTTCCCTATGACCTATAGAATAATCAACACAAATTGATTGTGTCCTTTACTCCCGTTATTTCTCACTTATTTTTCTTTGTTTTCCATTGCGTGATTCTAGCTCTTATCTCCTGCCGTTTGTCTCTCTCTTCAATCCCTTCAGCGGGACGTTCCCAGTCTCACTGTTTGTTAGTTCCAGCAGCATCTTTTTTAGTGGTTTAGCTCTCACGGAATCGGCGGGCAGGAAGTGTGTATATATGTACACGCGAATGAGAAACCGTACGCGTCCGGCTCGGTCGTTTGACGTGTTCTCGTGGAGTAATCGGTAATTAAACGGATCCGCCAGCAGAGCTTTCTCCTTGATGAAGTCCTTTCGCATCGGCACCGCAGAGTATCTCCCAGAAGCGCGACAAAAACGGAGAACGGGAGATAACCGTGGGTATTCCATTACCTCGTTTGTTTGATCACGATCGTTCGTAAACAGTCGCGTCGAAAATACTCATTCGAAAGGATGTTGCCATCGTCGAAAATGTCCGTTACACAGCGGCGCGCAGTTTATCTCGAGAGTTCGAAAACGTCAGAAGCAGAAGATGTCCTCGCGCTCCTTTTATACGCGATTTGCAGTCGCGCGACGATATTTTGCCGCGCGATTGTGCTCGATGGAAATTCAGTCGGGTACAAGCGTGTCACATGCATACACCGGAAGGAGTGTCATAAGTTCATGAAAGTATATTGACCGAAGGTTTATATCTCAACGGAATACGAAGAATATCCTGAATTCTAATACTCGATATAATTTTTCATAATCATCGTGACAAGGTGCATTCGTGAGACGGAAACGAGTGCATGGAAGAAATCGGTCTTTAGTGTCAGAATGGCGAAGAAGTTATACATTGCAGCCGTACACGCCGAGGAAAAGACGGTCGAGAGATTCGAAAACGTGCATCTTCTCGGGGTGAGCCCGTTGGTACGTGTCGCGGAGAACGACGTCTTCGTCGTCCGTCGAGACTGGAGACGTTCGAAGCCCGGAGAAAAAAAGCGGAGAGAAAAAATTGCTCCACGGGAAGTTCCTGTTGGCGGCCGGACTGACAAGAATGCCGATTAGCCCGTGGCGCGTGAAAGAAACGTGACGTACCGTCGCACGAGACCCCCTTTTCCATCTCCTTTCGTCTCTTTAGCCACTTTCCTTCTCCTCCTTTGTTTGCGTTTTTTCTACATTCCCTGCTCATCCCTTCGCACTTCCCCTTACACCTGCTTCTACGACTGGCGGCAGGTGCATCTTTTCACCGTGGAACGTTTCCTCTACGTACACATTGGCAATGATAAAAATCTAGCAGATAGAAAAACTTAAAAGCTTTGACTCCTTAACACAACGCCGATATTTATGTCCTACGGGTCCTTAAAATACCCTCGCCAAGGAAAACAATCTAGAGCGATAATCATCAGAATACTTAATTATGATATTTCAGAAATCTATTCGTGGGTCGTACCATTATGCCGGCAAACCTGTTTTCATCGTTACGAAATTGAACCCATAAATAACTGCCCTTCTACCGAATAGTAATGTTAGCATTTTCCCTGTTAATTATGAACTGCCTGGCAGCAACGGAAATAATTCGGCATATGTGTTGTTGACGCACATCAAATTCTATATGCCCGTCTATTTCTCATGCCCAGTATTATTACGAATTTCTCCGTACTTTTGCCCTGCTGCCCGTGCGGGGGGAATCCAGAGAATCCATCTGGGGGAATCCATCCGCCCTACTTCCCCGAGCCGCCTTTTCGCTTCATAGAATTTCGTTTATTAAAACGTTAAATCCTTATTCTAAAACTTTGCCGCGGGTGGCAAGCACGTTCCCTTCGGGGCCTATATTATATCGCGTTTGTAAGAAACGTCTTTTCCAGGCTGAGTTTCGAGCTACTCTATATAGATATGACACCCTCCTTGGCATACGAATGGAAGGGTGCAAAGATCCGCAGTGCTTTCTCGTACTTCGCATGACTTATGCGCTACCCTCCGCCACCTATTCCTTCTCCATGTACGACTATATACGTATATACTTGTATACGATCGTGTATGAGTGTAGAAAAGACAGTCTGAATATCTATGAACACGTTTTTTCCTACATATTACATATATACATATATATATATATATAACTCTTTGGAGAACGACTTGGTCCACGTAATTGATGTACCGTCCCATTACGATCGGAGACTCGGCAAGAATTTTTCGTATCTATAAAATTACGCTCAAAGTTTCTTCCCGTCTCTTTGTAATTCTTCAGGCGCGTTTTATCGAAATTTCAAACTTGCGTTAACGTCGCTACCAAAGTTTATACGGTAATTCGCTCAAGTTTTACGCAGTTCTCAATTTACTCGTCACTGTACGACTTTCCAACGAGTAATAAGTTAACCTCTACGATCGGAAAATGTCCTCGCAATACCGTCATCCACGACGTTGGATGTTTAAAAAAAGTATCACGTCTTACGAAGAATAGATCTGTATCAGCGGAGCGGATGAGTATCTGAATGTTTGGTATAATATTTCTTTTCTGTCCCCTGTCGGTTCATCATTGGCTATTTATCGGATTGCCCATATCCTAACCATTCGTGTTAACGGCGTACGATTCTTCTAGCTAGAGAGGTGATTTCGTTCTTTCACGTCATTTATTATTATTATTAAAACGCCCTATCCGCTTCCGTTTGGTTCTCCCTTGCGACCACGGTGCTGCGTGAGTCGAATAAAAGGGTCGAAAGGTCCTCACGTTTTCAGTCGTCTTACGGTCTCTTTCGACAGCTTACTCGGTATACGTCTTTCACCCAGACCGTTTCTCTTTCCTGCTTTTTACGAGCATTTTACGTGTGCTTTATTTTTCCAACTTCCCAACCCCACTTCCTCATCTCTCCTCGTACTCATTTATTATCATTCTGCTAAGATACAAAACGTATCAGGACCTCCCCGTGAATTACTACACCGTGATAGGGAATACGGCATTATTATGCGCGAGATGAAATTCCGTGTGTAAGACTTCCGCGCTGTTCATGGAAAACTATATTATACCAAGGCCAAAATACAAAGCCTTTTCATAACACCATGCAACATAGATATTATCCTCGTAATCTTATTCAAATGCCATGCATTCGCGAGGGGGTAACGGTGTACACCAGTTGTTGACTTCACACCTTCACTTGTATATAAATACATCGACAGAATGAGTCAGCGATTTTGTTTGTGTTTGTTGATTTAAAGACGATTACCCAACTATGTATGTACTCATTTTGGTTTTTTCGCCATGTTGAGCCGTCGTCTCGCGTTTCCGTGAAGCGGACGAAGGGGAGGGGGCAAGGTTTCTGAGGGTTTTCTCGCCTTTCTGCCAATTCTCTCTCCTCGTGTAGGTTTCCGCTATCGCCTTCATTTTCCGCGTCCGCCCCCTCGGCTGGTCTTCATGGTCGGTCGCATGCATCAGCCGCGTAGCGTACACCCACGCGTATCTCTCTTTGTCAACACGGCGGTATGCCCCCTGCCATTGGCACGACGACCCTATACACCCCGACACACGACACCATTTGCCCTCTTGAATAGAGCGGTCAGGTAGCCGATGTGGCTGGCAGATAGCAGGCTTCGTCGTCGACGCGTATTCGCCGAAGGGAGTGTACGATTTCCGTAAAGCAATACTACCGGCGAGGGATCTCACCCGGCGAAATTAAGCGGCCATCGAGACGAAACCGGCCCCACCGCGACACTCACCCGCGACTCACGATGATTCCATTCGATCAAGGAAGTCCGAGCAGGACGTCTAATTCTACGCCAGGGGTCGCTCCCCCTTCCCATTGACAAATAAAAATACTCGTCTATCGCGGAGCAATGTGTATTCAGTTCCAACCACCGACCAATAAGAAGTTACTGCGAAACGCCTAATTATGCGAACGCACCTCCTCCAGTGGGGAATGACTAGCAGTCGCCGAATGATGCAGAAATTCAGCACCGACATGATAAACGGGAAAATCGGAAGATCAGAAGGAAGGCAGTTTTTCATTCAGTTTTCACTCTTCCATAGTGGAGAAGTAAGTGAACGTGTCGACTGACGCTACGTATTGTAATATGAGGTTTGCACGCAGGAAATATATGTAAGTATTACGGGAAAAGAATGGAGCGACGTTATTATGTCGCGTGTATGTTAAACATTATCATGTTTGGTACACGTTATGTAAGTGATAAAAGACATGCTATGTACATGTAGATTCGCCATATAGATAGATAAGGTTCAGCAAACCGACTCAAAGCAGGGGGATTAAAAAGGTGTTTCGTAACATTTTTCCGTTAATTTCGTCCTGTAGATTTTATGTACCATTTTACTCATTTCGTTATCGTGAAGTTAGTCTGTTATGATAATGATACGTATTGACACTGAACCATGTTTTTTTTTTCGTTTCACGTTTTCGAATGCTTGGCATATATTATGGCTTAAGACTGATATCATGCAAGAAAAACACGGTCGTTTATAAACCTCGACAAACTAAACATGTAGCAGCCTAATTTCATCAAAATCGACATTTTCCGCTCGGGGAAGGGCCCTCGTTAGCGTCGAAATTCTCCCAGCTCCTTACCGGGGTGAAATAAGGTGTTCCAAAATAAATCTCCTTACACAGCAAATAAATCGCGAAATAAATCGGCGGAGGAGAATGAGAAGGTGAGACTTTTCAGTCCTTTATCACTGCTAATCTCGTAGATTTTGATACCTTGTAAAGTAGACGACTCGTTTAACGACTGTAGGAAAAAAGCTTTTGTATGAACAACCCTCTTTTGTCGTCGCCGGGGACGACAATTCATTCTGCCTCCCCCCTGTAATCTAGAAACGTAGAAAAATGATGAAGACTGGCGCAGTTAGGGCAAAGTGCTAAGATTAAGTGCACGTCAAGAGAGTGAAGACACGTGTCGTCAACGGGTCAGCATACGACGTCGTCCGCACCGACCTCCTCCGCTCGGTTTTTCGTCGAGCGGAAACGTCGATAAATGGCTAACATTATGGGGACAGACACGGAATAGTCTCGCGCGCGTCACGAAAAAAGGAAATCAACGGATCCGCGTTTCGAATAAATCGGATTAAGATTTAACGAATCGCAGCTCCCACCAACTCCCCGTGATCCGATGTTACGAATTGCCCGCCCCAAGTATCGAGGAGAGGATTTCTCCCAGCCCAACTCCCTCCTCCCCCCCAACCACCCCTTATCGATCTCTATGCCTCCCTATCGGCCGCTCCTTGCTTCGTCAATAACGGAAATTCAATCGACTGAACCGCGGAAGCCGGTGGTTCTGTAGCTTTAATTACGGATATCTGGATTGAGATTACGGTGATCGCTCGAAGACATATACACATGTATCCGCCGGTTACACGGATACATAATTCAACCGATAATCACGCGACGAGCAATCATGGAATTCTGCCTCGTCGACTCGATATGCAGTGATACCCTGCGATCGTACTCGCACGTGCTTTCATTCTGACCTGCTAGAAAGTGTGCGTCGGAATCATCGCATATGACTTTTACAGCGATTAAAAAACAGCTAGTAAGTCTGTAATTACGTTAACCATATATACCTCACTATTCCCTTAATTGCTGGTAAATCTTGAAAAACAGCCGTCAACGTTTTAAGTTTATCCGATAGAATCATTCGATGGCACCGGAACATTCATTTGGCTGACAATCAGACCGGAATGAACCTAGCGTGACTTGTTTACTACGGTAGATGAAATACTAATTTTGCTGGCGATTCTTTCTTTGTTTACCGCGAACAGGTGGGTTCATCTCGGGCATTAATGTTGTGTGACGGTGACGCGAGGGAATTGAAATGCGTAGAGCGAAAATTATGCATCGCCGACAGAGCTTGTATCCCGTCGACATGGAGATCGTCGAACGGTTTGCTTTATACATGGGGAGGGATTCAGGCACAGAGGCAAAGGACTTTTCGGGAGCTCGAGGCGAACGGATACGCTGTTTACGAGTACGCCGCATCTCGGTTAAATCGACGAAGGGTGGTTTCCGCCCGTTGTATCGCCGATAATAAAAGAGGGATGGCAAACTCTGACGCATGATGGGGAACAAGCCGGTCGAATTGAGTAAGACGTAACCAGCCTCGAGGGGGTGCACTGGAAGATACGAGGGGAAAAACGTGAGAGACCCGCTGAGAATAAGATAGGGAAAGGAGAAAAAAATTGATCGATAAATACAATGCCAGTCACCTGATCAATCAATACTTCCTCTTGACGTGATAAAGTTACGTCACATCCATGGCTGTGGAAAAATAGAACGAGTAAGAAACGTACAAACGAATCAATATATAGCCGATTGCAGTTCGTTTGCCAGTTCGTGTTCACTAATGGAGAATATAAATTTGCTTCCCTGACAGATTTCAAAAAATTGTTTGTACTCTCCCTCTATTTTCTATTGACACATGATAACGTTTGATAAATACAGAGAAAAAACATTGGCTGCGTGGGAGTTCTAACCTAACATACAAATCTAAGGGTTCGTGTAATCAGCCACTGACAGTAAACCAATAACTGATATTAGGCAGAAATAAGTAATGCTCTTTCTGTATATCTAAGTAATTGTATTTAGGTGAAAGCACAAGGAACCAATCTATAAAAGGAATATAAGAGGTAGATGGGCGGTGCAGGAAAGGGTTAAAAAAGGGTGTATAGACGAAATAACGAGTGCAACGGCAGTGCGCGCTGCGGATATATGATTCATTCTCGTGGCGTTACGAATGATAACTCATGCATATTGAACGGCAGGGGTCGGATTGTTCTGTGACTCAGTGAGAGAGCACGGCGGTTTTGGGCTCGTGTCGCGGGGATGGTGACTCGTGCTCACGATGAATAAGGGCGCTCGTACGCCCTTTTCTCTATCTCGAAAGCCGCGCATCGGGTATACATCAACGTAGGAGAACACACCAAGCTCCCCGAGTCATCGTCGTCCCCGTTGTCGTCCCTGTAATCAGGTCGACGTCACGCCCCGCGTGTACGTGATAAATCCACCTATAAATCCAATCGCGCCGTAAGGAATTCAAATCGAGTTACACGCACATGGCGGATTTATAAGGCGATTCAATTTGGCGGATGGGGAACTTAAAGCGTCGCTTCTATATCGCTCAAACGTTTACGCGCAAGCCATAACAATTTATAAAACAAAATGGCCAATTAAGCATTAACGTCTGCCGTGTTGAAAAGTATCACGAGCAGGATCCTACTGACTTTTTTGCAAGGAGGGTAAAAAAAAGTGAAGATATCAGAACCATATGCGTCGGGAAGACTTAAGGACTTTACCCTTCTTATTCTACTACTTGAGATACTTTTAACGATACTCTTATTTCGCGCTAATATCCTAATACATCGCATGACCACTTTCGTCTGCGCAACATGCCTGCAAAGATGTCGCGTAAACGATTGTCATTGGCAGGGTGTAACGTCATCAATTAAGACCGACATATATCTTCTCACGACAATGAATTCAATGGTGATCCTCTCCTGGAATTGCAAGGTCAGGCGTGAGTTTCAAAGGACAAAACCGCCGAAGACGCGTATGGCGAGAAGGGTCAAGATACCCGTTCGGATAAAAAACGTTGCACCGTGTGAATGCACCGATGCAGTTAATGATCGGTCACGCTATACCACGCGTTTGTGGAGTACACGGACAAACGTATCTATCGTGGCAATTTTGCTTTCAGAAATAGACGCACTGAGGATGCTGGAGCTGGTGATACCGAGGCACGTGGTGCGTGGCCAAAATATCCGCCTCGAGTGCAACTTCAACCTCGACGGCGAAACACTCTACTCGGTCAAGTGGTACAAAGATGGAAACGAATTCTATCGATACGTTCCCAGGGATATGCCACCTGTACTGGTATTTCCACTCCCAGGCGTCACCGTCGACGTAAGAATTCTCTTATTCACATTTTCATCCGTCAGTCCTTGACGAGTTGGAAACAAAATGCGGAGAACATACATCTTCCTTACGGTCAAAAGTTCTTTTCAGTGCAAATGACATAAATGCGTTTGACTATAATAATTTTTGTTCCTCTGAATTTTTACCGAAGACATCTGCTTATGAAATCATAGATTCACGATTATGTGCAAGAGATGCTTTCTGTGTAGTGTGTCGAACTTTGTAGTCGTGGATTTTAGATGAGGAATAAGGGGGCATAAGGTCTTGGAAGATATTGAAAAATATATGGGTAGGTCGTTCGGCAGGACGATAAATACTCGTCGAAATTTCAGATCCACAATTCCACGGAACGTTCGGTGGTACTCAATTCTGTCAATTTGATGAGCTCCGGGCGTTACAGATGCGAAGTTTCAGCGGAAGCACCGTCTTTCCAGACCGTCTCCGATCACTCGGATATGCTGGTAGTCGGTAAGGGCAGCGACCATTCCATTCCTGGAATATATTTACGAGTTAGATTAAATTTAACGAGTCCCGACCACCCATAAACGAAATACCCTCGACCTTGTTATCTTCGCTTCCTCAAAGCCGTTTCTTCGAATGCCGAAAATTGTATTTCCAATATTTAATCATTCTTGTAATTAAAAGTATTTTATGACGTGGTCTAGTGCCTGCTTTTATCGTCATTTATATGTGTCTCTAAATTTTAAGCGAATAGCTTCAAGCTATTAACCAAGCGTTGTCTCTTTTAATTAGCTTTACCAGAAGATGGGCCCACCATCACTGGTCGCCCAGGAAGACACCGCTATCAAGTCACAGACGTCGTGCGGTTTAATTGCACATCAGCAAAGTCAAAACCAGCTGCCATGCTTAGCTGGTTCATCAACGGAGAACCTGTAAGTGATAACTGCCCACAACCTTACTGAAATGTTCGTTGCAATGAGATTTCGTATTACTTCCGTAATGTCCTCAAACTTTGTTATGACCAGTTCGATTAAACCAGATTTTAAATGGTTTATGCCAACTTACATTTTACTTAATTGACGAAATTCTACACACTAGTTTCAGAATGTGTATTTCTAGAATACTATTTGATATTTTAGTTCGAATGAAAATATCAATTCCTGCTTGTGTTTCGCGTTATTCTCTGCTAACGGAAATGGTTGAAAATATTGAGCTGCGAGGCCGTACAGTGAGGGGGAGAATTGCACGTTCTTTCTTTCCCTTTCGACCAGGTCGACGCACAATCCTTGAGGGGGCCCCACATCACGGAGGTCGATCGGGAGGGTTTAGAAACCGCCGTGCTCGGTCTGGAGTTTCGTCTGCGTCCGAAGCACTTCAAGAAGGGAGACATGAAGATCAAATGCGTGGCGACGATAGCAACCGTATATTGGAAATCGAACGAGCTCAGCATAGAGGGTGAAAGGCCCCTGAAGATGCCAGTAATGGAGAGCAGGGAGACAAGGGCGCAAGGCCAAACGCGTGCTGAACACATCTTAGGTAACACGCAAACTTACTTCCTTAAACGAAATCAGATCGGCAAAGAATGAACAATAATGCAAAGTGGTAGTAGAGCATTGCTGTGTTTCCATTTTACATTGTTTGTATTTTTAAGTGGAATGGGAAACTACGAATGTTAAGTACTTTCGAAAATAAAACAATTATTTCAACAGGACTATAGTCGCAACATTGATATTTATAAAATACAAATGAAAGGACGAACAACCGTGGGACTTTTATTTGATCCAATGCATATTTTCTTTCAGCGAACGGAAGCATGAGGACCGTAGGTTCGTGGATCTTGTTGGTAATTGCGGGATTGTTGATATTGCGGTAAGAAGAGAACAGTCGTCAAAACATCGCGTCCTACGTGCTCATCATTCAGGCCTCAGAAGCCAAACAGTTCGTGTATAATTACTACGTACTAAATTTATTCACGTTGTTTCTATTTTTTATATTCATAGTTAGCGAGGTACCGCAAAGACTATATATCGTAGACAGATTACACTTATGCGTGGGTCCGTATAATTAATTAGTGCTGTACCCGGCGTACAACTGTATCTATTTAGGAGCGCATGGAGCATGTGATGGTGCGAGGTATGATAAGTCAAATAAACCAGTCGACGCCAATGGTTGTTTCTCTTTTTCCATTTAATGGGGATTACTTTTGCAACACCAATTATAAAGGAATACATGAATGAACAACGGTACATACGACTGAATTATTTGTAATATTTGGTTGAATCTATTGTTTATTGAGAGAAAGATCGTTGACCGTGAATCTTATTACAATGTAAAAAAATATTTAATCTTACTCTATTGTCAGAGTTACTTAAAAATATGTATACACGTATTTCTCTGAGAGCATTGCGTCCATGTACTCGGTTTACCGTTATTACATTCGTCAGATTTATACAGAATTTATTTAGGCATAAGACCATGGGCATAATTATGTACACTCACACATCGGGACAAATAATTTAGTCATGTCCCTATCGCGCAAGTACAGTAAACGTAAACACATCCGAATTGGTAAACCGCGTGAAAAAACTAAAAGTGAGAGTATGTGGAATATAATGCCGAAAATAGCAAGTAATATTTAGCAGGTCACAATGATGGCTAATAATTTCACACCAAAGTAGAAAATTATCAACAATTAGGACATCATGAAAGCTATTAATTGTTAGGAAAATGTCGCTATAATTTTATTCAACGTATATGATTTTATAGCCATATACCTGCTGAATATTACCAGCTGATTTTAGCATTATGTATTTGGAATCATTATTCCGGTCTCAACAACGTAGTTTTTAACAATCTAGTCGTTATTAATCACCTGCAAATGGTATTTATACGCTCTTTAGTGTTATTGTAAAGTGTGTGACTTTAGCGTGTGTCTACCAAAGAATATTCGAAGCTATCGCGCTAAAACATTCCTAATTGTTAACTGAAGTGTTAGGACATATGTAGAGATATTTGTGCATACTGCCACCTTTTCGTCTATAATAACTGTTAAGAGCACTTTGTATATATGTACATATCAAGCAAACGTACTTTCATGTAATTTAAAGTTCAATGATAAAATAGTATTACATCGACAAATAAAGATACTGTCCTGAAACAAATGTTCCTTCCTTTTAATATATTTTGAATTAGAATGTTATACGTAGAACGGAATCTTATATGCAGCAAAACAAATTGTGATAGCCATCAGTAACAAAATATCATAACGTTGATGTATTCGATAAACATCTTTGTGAGAAGAACTCATGTTTTTTCCTTTGACTATGGCAAGATGTTGGTGGAGACCTAATGAAGAATTTTGATAATTTTTGCTCAGATGAACTTTCAGGCTCCTCCTCTACATCTTCCCATTCTACTGTTACTGCTTTGGACTCAAGAATGCTTTCAGCAGTGGACCAACTAAACCTGACAATCCGTGGAAAGCCAAATATGGGATCTACATTTTCAGACAACCATTTCTTTGTCACAGGGTCATTAGGATATCCACTTCCATATTTAGTATCTGTGATCCCTTCACGGAACTGCCAAGCTCTTAAAGCATGGTCTCTGGAAACCTTAGCACATATACTGGCTGCACTGACAATTGGATATGTAGAATCAGCCTTCTTCGCTACTACAATTTTGAATTCAGGAAAGATTTCTTCTAGTTTAGCCTGGTATTTTTCAGGCTTTCCTACAGTATCTACATAAACTTCGGCAATGCGTACACCAGCTTCTGCAGCTTTTTTAATCAATCCTATTGCAGAGTTCATAGATATTTCATTGAGAGATATCTTGCAGCGGCGGTACATGCTATTAGAAATTACATTTGGAGATATTGCTTCTACTGCCCAGCCCATCTTTTCATGATTGTCACATATTTTGTCAAAGATTTCATCTCTTTTGGCTTCAGTTAAACTCTTTGAATCAGCGCATCCTAAGTCAATAAGCAGTTGCTTCTGAGACAATGGAGCATAGGAGATTCCATATACCATAGGTCCTAACACTGGGCCACGGCCAGCTTCATCAACACCTAATTGACAAGGTTCGTCTTTGCAGATTTGTGGCACCTGTAATTCAAAGATATCACATGTATAAGTGTTCTTAATCTAAAATATAGTTAACTTTACAGTATGCAAATGCAGATTTTTCTGTTGTAAAAATATTTACTTCTGAAAGATGAATTTTGTTTATACTATGATCACTCTCTTCAAACATTGGGGTTAAGTCCTTTCTGCCAGTAATCATTCCATTATGTTTAACTTTTATTAGGGTGTCACTAGTTTCCTTTGTTGCTGTTGACATTTCGTTAGTTTCCTCAGTTTCATCATCCATTATTTCGTAAAATTAAATTATTTTGCCTTTCACTGTTTATTACAACCTTCTCAAATTAAATAAACGCGCATAACCTTCATGGTTAGTGTGCTTTTAGATTAACCGCCAAAACCAAACATGGCGAACCACCTAGCGGCAGAATTTATATCTGACTAGACGATATCGCGAACTATGTATTTTTGAATTATTTAGACTTTCCGAAATCCTCTGTGTAGGGGGTATAGGGCTAATTGCGAAGATTGTAAATATTATATTACATGCTTAGTATGATTCTGGAAGAAATTCAATACAATTATTGTCGAATTTCAACAATAATTTTAAAGGTTATGCCAGGGAGTTTGTGCGGTGGGCATTAATACTAAAAAGTGGAACTCAACATTAATTGGGTTCCTTTTCTGTACGGCGGCACCACTGCGAGTCACACGCGAAACATTTAACATTACTTTAGCAGTTTCATAAACTCGCGGCTTTACTATATACTGTTATATGTATATGCAAAAAGGATTAATGACGCCGTAGTGTCGTGATCTGACCGTGCCTCTCGGAAAATATAACCTCTTAGTAAAATGCTCTGGTCTTTATCAGTGTCATTTGCGATTCTCTTGCTGCAAAGAATTTGATTGCATGCGTTTGAATTGTTCTTCTCACATAGCTGTATTTGTTTTGCAACATGAAAGTAATTGTGAAAAAACTCCAAGGGAAAGAATGTGTGGTTGACGTGAGTGTATAAAATGTTTTCTTGTCTTTTACGAACTTCAAAGATACAATTTACTGAATATCTTAATGAATTCAGTAAGTCATGCAGTTGATCAGCTCTGCTCAATCGGGAATATCGATTCGTTGCCCTGATTGATAGTTGGCATTATAATAATTTCGAATGTATAGGCTTCTATTTTTCAACGAAACTGAACCTATTTATAATATATATTTAATTTCTATTTTCTTGTTGTTTTCAGATTATGCCAACAGACACAGTCTTGCAATTAAAACACAAAGTAAGTGACCTTTTAGGTATCGACGTTCCACAACAGAGACTACTTCTCACAGGCAAAACATTAGCTGGTAAGAGCTGTTTGTTACATTCTACACTTAACACAACTTTGACCGATTTATACTTAATAGTTATAATAGGATATCCAGTTCTTACTTCTTAGTCAAGATCTATTTCCTAATTTATTGACATATTTTTTCAGATGAGAATCCCCTGAGCTTTTATCCAGGAATTAAAGATGGTAGCAAATTGAATTTATTGGTTATCAGAAAGGCAGAAGAAGGCTCTAGTGAAGGAAGATCGACTCATCGTAAAGTTGGATTACATCTTTTAAGACAAGAGATGTCCAGAGTTTTAAAACATTACTATACAGAATCTGAGACAGACTCGATAGTCAATGAAATGATAAAAGACTTAAAGATTAAAGTCAACAGTCTTAGTTATGATGATTTAGAGCGGCTAGCTACAGCCCTAATTCAGGACCAAGATAATATAGCTTGAGACTACTTTAAGAAATTGTCTCCTTCACAAATTACTTATTTGTATTAAAATTTATTTAAATAATTCTTTACTCTACTATAATCAATGATACATAACAAAATAAAGTACAGACGCAAGCCAAGAAAACATGTTTTGTTAGCATTCTAAAACAGTTTTATAATGCTCCTAAAGTATATCGCGAAGGTGGCGTCGAGGCTTCGATAATTTGTGTTTTCCGGGCGAAGTATATCCAGAAAAATATCCGGAGAATCTGAATTTGTATGTGTTGTCAAGGATCAGCCAGATCGAGTTGTCGAAAATATCTTGCAACTAGACAAATGAAGAGATTCAGCGATCCTATTTCGTACATTTCCAGCTTACTCTAGATAAGGGGAAAAACAGAAGCAACACGTTAAAACAGAATAGTCAGAAATGCAGTGAGAAAGTTAAATTATTCATTTTTTCCTCAATGTTGCCAACAATCAAACTTTTTACAATGTATGATAAATTATAGTTTGTGACATTTCATTTAATGTTTAATTTCTATTAAATGAAATTTACACTGAGTAAGTTTTAATAAAACTGTTATGGTTAAAACGTAATTGTTCTCATTTTTTTAAATAAAATCACAGTTTAAAAGTTTAATGAAACTATATGGAAATCAAATATGACGTATGAGTATATACTTTGAAATATCTTGAGACATGATATTGAACATTTCTAGACTAGAAAATAGCAGATCTGTATTAATTTTAATAAAGTAAACATTACAGAATTTACACGGATGATGGAGCACACTCTAGCCAATGAACGCAAACATGAACACATGTCAGGGTTCAGTGGCAGTTCTAAAATTGCCAGCAGTGCATATATCCATTGTCCTATTTCGTAGTCAATCTTTCCTTCAGTTTCCACATGTTGCACCAAGTATTCCAAAATCTGTTCTACAGTTGGTTGGTTAAGACAGAAGACAACATTTAATAATGGGTCCTGTGATGCAACTTTTTCAGAGGTACCCAGGCAAAATTCTATCCAACCTTTGTTGTCATCTATGTCTGGCTGAAACATTACAGTGTCAGCAATTCATATATGTTGCAAACATATTAAATGTATTTTAATTACTATTCATAGATGTATTACAAATGTTATCTCTGGCCTCTTCCAACTACGCTTCTGTGCTTGTATTTCACTTTTTAATTGAGTTATGTACAATCTGACCTCTGAGAAATCAGCTATCTGATATTGTTGCCATTCTAAAGTAGGTCCAAGACATGCTGGTGCTTGAACACATTCTGTTAACTTTGAGAAAACAGAAAGATGTTTATAATTTTAGCAGTAGAAACATGAACAAATAAAATGTTTAACTAGTTGCATATAACACTTAACTTTTATATAGAATTTCAGTATGACCTTATTGGAATTTTATAACTAGTAAAAGATCTCTTTGACTTGAAATAAACAAAAGTTGACTTACATTTAATGAAACGTCTATGGTCGGTTTGTTCAAACGCATCCGTGTAGTATCCGCCACGACAACGTCTGCACATTGCTGGGCTTCTATTCTACGATAAAATATAATAAGATGTCTATTACGTTTTTGAAATATAGATATTTACTTACACTACTCGTTTAATGTATTCTTCCCCAGACGTAGGGGGTAAAGAAAGATCAACCTTGTTATCGATTTCTCCTACGAGCAGCACAGGCTCCTTCAACGAATCCATTATAATTTATATAACAAATTTATACAGCACACTTCATTTCATTTCGTGTAAAATGTATTTCATTATTTATTTGTCATGTCAACGGAATTATAATTATACCAACAGGTTATGACACTGTTCGTAGGAGGTTAAACGAAGTAACAGCATCAGGTTATACTGGGTTATACATGCACGATTGTCAGATACGTGAAGTAGCACTAGATTGAAATCTTGTACTATCAGGAACGTAACATAGATGTGATTTAAATGGTCTGAACTTTAAATCAAGCAGTATATTTTATTTCTGGTCATATTTTTCGAAATACAAAATGAAAAAATATTCCAAAAGTTTTGTATAAGTGTAGATTCTATACAGTATAGAAGAAAAAAGTTGATTGAAAATAAATAAACATGAGTGGTGTACTAGTCATTTATTCGTTTCACCTGGATACTGTTCTGAACTATACATGTATGAACTGAGCGTGGTGTTGTTGTTTTGTAAATGTCCTCCTTTTAATTATGACATTGTGTCAAATGTAATATTGACGAAATTACAACCGGCTGTGACTATTGTATTATAATGACAGAGGACGTTGACCGGTTAAGAAAATACTTCGACACTTCTCTCAAAATGAGTACCAAAGCAAACGTATGAAATCTTATGTAAAACGTCTTACGAGCGACATGAATATCGTAATGTAATTTAATTACTTACAATAAATTTTTACAGGTTTTAGAATGTCGTGTATGTGAAGAAGTTTTCACAATTGATGGCATCAAAGTACCACGTTTATTACACTGTGGTCATACTGTGTGTCACTCATGTCTTTTGCGTCTATGGCCCTGCTCATCAGATCAAAATTTTCTGCTTTGTCCATTTGATAGACAACCAACCAGTGTGAGTGGCAATGGTATCTATGACCTGAAGAAAAATTTTGCATTAATTGAACTGCTTGAACGATTGCAACAATCAAATTGTGAGAAGACCCTTTTACTTGAAAGGGAAAGACTTCAGTCTAATCAGTCATGCGATGAAGATGAAGCTCATACTGCAGTTCTATATTGCACAGTGTGTACCACACACTTGTGTGAAGCTTGTGATACTGCTACACACTCATCAAAGACTCTTGGCAAACATAGACGTGTACCAATGTCTGAAAAACCACGCGAAAATCCAAGGTGTCCAATACATTCAACACATACTGCAGAATTTACTTGTACACAGGATGGATGTCACAATGCATTAATGTGTTATCTGTGTAAAGATTATGGTAGACATAATACACACAAGGTATATTCAAGTTAAATGATTTTTATTGAAGATTTATATAATTTCAATATACTTGTACTAATTTTCCATTAATATTGCAGCCAGCCCTTGTAGAGGTGGAAGCTGAAAATGTGAGGAAAACAATAATTACAGCATTACAAAAAATGACACAATTTATGGAAAGCATGAGGGACACTGCTCATAGAATAGGTAACTCACCCACCATACTTTGTTCTTTCTAGCTTAATTTGTATTACTAGATTATTTCCTTTGCAGAGGTTGTTATTCAAGAACTTGAGGGCTGGGCTATAGAAGATGCACGACAAAGAGTACGGCAGCATTTCGAAGATTTACGAGCGTTGTTAGCACAACAAGAGAAAGTGGCAATGACATGTGTAGAAACTGAGACCAGTGGAAGACTTTGCGCCTTGAGGCAACAGCAGAAAGATTTAACAGCCACGAGATCTCAGGTTGCAGGGGTTTGCATTCAATGCGAAAGCATACTAGATTCAGAAGACTGGAAACTACTAAGTAGCGCAGAGCAAGTGAAAGAAGTTTTGGCAACGCTCGAACAACAGCAGCAACATTACGCGCAACTGGGTCCAGATTTCCTCACACCTGAATCTTCTATTCCTATCATATTCAGTAGGGTTCGTAATCTTAGTAGTTCCTATAACATAGAGTTTGTACAAATTCATCGACCTATTTGAGCGTTCAATTATTTATATTGGCATATTATCTGCAGGACAACAGAGTGCATATTGGTACAAAAATCGACATGCGGGTTGTGATTTTGGGATTGGATGGGGCGGGTAAAACTAGCATTCTCTCCGCCATGAGAGGTATTACACTCTCAGGGCCGCCGATTCCTACAATCGGTTTCAATGTGGAGAGTTTAGAATACAAGAATCTTGTATTCACCCTGTGGGATGTTGGCGGGCAACAAAAGTTTCGCCCTTTATGGAAACATTATTACCACAACACGCAAGCTGTTATTTTCGTCGTAGACGCAAGCAATAGGTCTCGATTCGAAGAGGCACAAAATGAGTTATCGAAAATCGTGAGCGAACGTGAATTAAAAGACGCTTTGTTTTTGATATACGCTAACAAACAGGTGTGTAAGAAACGCGCCATTCTAAGTTTTTCTAAATATTCATTATCTTTTCTTCTTGTAGGACGTAGTAGGATGCGCAAGTGTAGAAGAATTAACGGACGTACTATGTTTACAAAAACTTTGTTGTGGAAGGGCTTGGCATATTCAAGGTTCTTCATTAGTGACTAATTGCGGTGGATCTACGCAAGGTCTTGACTGGCTAACTCAGCAACTCGGGGCCCATGAAACTTTGTATACAATACCTAGTTTGTCTTAATGTCATGAGTCTGGAGTGCAGACTTTTCATACAAATCAATTAACTCCGTTCTTATATCCAGAAAGCTTTAATTAATCTTTAAAAGTATTAAATTAAATGTATTTATATATTGTTTTCCTTAAAACAATACGCGTAATATAAATTATGATGACGTAATATTATCAACAATGATATTTATACAGTACGTATGAATATTCATTACTGTACTCATAATACTTGCCTACTGTCGTAGCTTTATATGAAATATAAAAATTATGAATACATGAAGGAAGGCATGTAATTTGGTACCTTATAAGAATAAACAATGTAAGCGCGTCTAGAAAAGTCTTCTTTATTTTATTACACGGTTATTGGTTTTTGATACATTATCATACCAATTATCACTCAGTCACGTTTTCATACATTCATCACTCTTACTTTTTAAACCGGAGCAAGTTTTTTTAATTATGCGTACACTGTACGAAGGTTGAAATAATATATATATATATAATATAGTATCGTTAAATTACATTTCAATTACTTTTTAATGTATATAAAAAACACTTGACAAACAAAAACGGAACAACTTAAGAGTCTTTTATGGAGCTGTGCCGATGGAACACACGAGGCAAGACGACTCTGTATTTACTGTGGTATTTTTCCGATTACACCCCATCTTGAATAACGCAGCATCAAGTACACTGACAGCAATACTTCGAAGTTCCACAGATGTCGATCACTGCAGGTCAGCTATTAGGACAAACGGTTTAGGCTCTGAAGGTCAAGGCCAAAGTCGTCTGTAATCCGCTGGAAGCAAACTGGTGGAGCCTTTGTGATCAGCCCATTATATTTTCTTCATTTGATGAAAGTATTATGGACACAAAGTCAAATAATCTGACACTGCTTTTTGCAAGATTTCGATCGGAATCAGAGGTTTTTGTGCTTTCCCAATTTATTGCGTGTCGCACTCAGGCGGCTCCTGGAATACAGTCTGTTTTTGCGTCATCGACAACGCACGATATTTACAATTCATCATGTTCCTGGAAAAAGAATGTCCATATTAGTACAAATGTTGGTCTACATCTATGAATAAAATATGCTACAAAGTATGGTCAGTAACGAGGAATTCCACCTTTTTAACTAATCATCGTGATCATGAAAGGCATATGTTCATCATACGCAAATACGGTATAAATATTTGAATCGTCAATTTCAAATGAAACTTTTGATTGACATACAATATGGCTTTGAGAATATCATTTCAGATACTTACTTCTACGTCCGGAACACTGTTTTCCTCATCCTCATCCTCGTCATCATCATCTTTGCTTTCCTCATTCTCTTTGCTCTCCTTTTCCCTCTGCTTTCTTTCCTCCTCGTCTTGAGCTTCCTTCATTTTCTTTTCACCTTCCTACAAAAGCGTTTGAAAAATTTGGTTAGTCTGTGCTTATAAATACAAAATAAAATTCAAAGTAGTAGAAATTAATCAGCAACGAGGAATTCCAGCTTTTTTATCGCTCATTAAGTCAGAAACGATTTTATCATCATATACATCCTTCAATTAATATTGAATTTTTTTTTTGCTTTTAATACATGCACTTACAAGGGTTGGTTTCCAGACATCTTCGCCAAACTTCTTGGCGGTTGCCAGGTCATCTGTGATGAGAACATTGTCGAAGATGGTACCAGATTTCACCTGCCAGAGATCAAAACCGATGGCACAAATTTCGTCCTTTTTGTAGAGTTCAGGGTCGGGGGTGTATTCCGGATTATCGATTTCGGGATGGATCCACGGTCCTTTGTAGTTAGGGTTGTCAATCTGTTTTGGTTTCCATTCACCCTGTTCACAAAGACAGCAATGTCAAGATTACACGTGATTTAATATGTTTCCCAATGTCATTATGAGAACATATGTCAATTGCGCAGAAATATAATATACGGAAATGTTGATCTTTCCTCACCGAGTCAATAAATAAAAAACTTATGGACAATATGTGAGTAAGATAATCTTCACTCTTCGAGATCCTGTAGCACTTGTCCTCCACAATTAATCAACAAGGACATGTGACTCAAGGCTCGAAATACTTAGTCGTAAGCAGATTGATTTTTTTTTAATCTCATACAAACACCTTTGTATCGTTTCAATAACGGTGAGATACTTTCTTTTACCCTCGTAAGTTTTTAACGTAATACACATCCGTACAAACCTTGTATTCTGGATTGTCGATCATCGGAGCTTCCCATTCGCCATCCATTTCATCATCCCAGTCCTCGGGTTTCTTGGCTTCAGGGTCAGGAATGTGTTCAGGCTTGTCCCAGTCTTCCGGTTTCTTGTCCTCAGGGTCCGGAATCATGGGCCTGTCATCCCAATCTTCTGGTTTGCTCTGAGATGGATCCTTGATCTTCTTTGGTGGAAGGAAGTCCCAATCAGCTTCCAATTCACCAGATTCTACTTCCTCGTTATCGATAAGAACCTAGAAAAAATATTTCCAATAAATACAACGAATATTGGATGATTATAAATATACGAATCCTATAGGTGAGGGTTACAGAAATGTTGTTCTTTGCACACTGCGCCACAAGTGAAAAACTTTTAGACAATTGGTGAGCAAGATAATCTTTTCTCTTCGAAATCCTCTAGCACTTGTCCTCCACAATTTATCAAAAAGAACATGTGACTCTAGGTTCGATAATGTTATTAGGCTGTAAAAAAACGTTTTGATTTATACCTTATAAGTATTGTCTGGGTTGACAACCAAAGTGTACAAATGTGTGTAGACATCATCTTTGCAACGGATATCCTTGTTGATCAACAAGTTCTTTCCTTTGTAGTTGAAGATGACATGGACTTTCTTAGTACCTGGTCCACAGATGTCAGGTCCTGTTGAACAACAAGAGTTATAGATTCAGGAGCAGCATATTCATTATAAGAATTTAAACATAATAAAAGATTTATTTCTAGAAATAGACATGTTCCTTCACTGGTGCCTGGAATATGTATGAAAACAATACCCAGGGCATAAGTGAGAGTTTGCTCTCCGAGTTCCTCTAGCACTTGTCAGCCATAATAGAATAACCAGTGACTCTAGGCTCGGATAGGAATTATATAATTTAAAAAAAAAAACTGTCTACAATATATATTACACCAATTGACTTACCAAACATAAGAAGGTAAGGGCTCTCTCCATGCATGTCCTTTTGTTCCAATGAGCAGTCAAAGACTTTTACGTATCCACCACCGCAATCAATGTTCTGTTCATGCTTGACAGAGAATTGAATCACAAGAGGCTTATCTTTGTTGCTAAATGGTGAAAACTTTCTGCTCAAGGCATAAAATCTAGCATCCTCAGAAGTTTGGATACCTAAAATTGTTCAATTATAGCACTTACTTATGTTTTCATGTAAAAAGGATGATTACTTTAAACTGTGATTAAAAATAGTAATTAACTTCTAACGTTTGTATTTATGTGATTGGTTCAATATAATAACTGATAATTACCCTTGTCATTTTCTGGGTCATTGTAGAATTTACCATGACTCAGAACAAACTTTCCAAATTCTTTGCCTGGATGCTCTGAGTATACCCAATTTTTCTCCCATGAATCTGTAATGCATAAACATTTAATGACTTTCTATACTCATGTTACACAAACGTTCTTTAATTAACATTTATCAGTCTATAATAATAAAGTAATTCAATGGAAATTTTTAGTTGTATAAATTTCAAGAATTTGTAAGAGTGCCTGTGTATCACCAAGTAGAAATAATTATTTAGGTGTTAATTAAGATTCCGTTTATATTTTATGTTTATAATTCAATAACAATAAGCATAATAATAAAAACTTTCAGAGAATGTTTGTGTACATTAGGTTGTGTATAAGTCAACAGTAAACCAGTTAATATTAATATTTGTATACAATGCAAGGTTAAAATAATGATTAAAATACAATAATTTACTTCAAAAACAGAAAACATTATGAGAAATGTTCAATATATTTCTGTTATTCATTCCTTAACGAAACTTGATGAATTTGTCTAAGAATATGGAAATTGAATTATATTTATACACGGCAGAAAACTTTCCACGTGCGTAGTTTTATTAAACGGGATTATTGATTGTTTGCAGTATTTTCTATATTGAAGTAATTTCGGAATAATGAGATGTAAAAAACGGATTGTGCTTACAGCCACGG
Source organism: Hedychridium roseum (assembly GCA_963989215.1). Taxonomy (NCBI): domain Eukaryota; kingdom Metazoa; phylum Arthropoda; class Insecta; order Hymenoptera; family Chrysididae; genus Hedychridium; species Hedychridium roseum. Next base: position 4,345,093 of record OZ022305.1, read on the forward strand.
ATGTTTCAAGTGTTAAACGAGATTGAAAAGAATTTTAGCTCGAGTATACACAGATCAGCGAACCGTTCGCGTTCGTGACGACGAGAAGCCGCACGCGTTTCAATTGCCACGAGACAATTTCCGAGCAGATCATCAACCGTTATTCTGATTTTTCTCCTTCAACTATCAACGAGCTGGACATTTTGCTCGCTAGAATTTGAGGCAAAAGACTTAAATTACAGGGAAAACCGCGATACATGGGCACAGGGACAATGCGATCAAAAGAATAGAGCCGAAGGGCGTGCATCCTCGATAAGTCGAATTTTGGCTGAAATTTCTGGAAAAATGTTCAAGCCATCGAAATATTACTGATTCGACGAGATATATTGCCGGAAGGATTCTAGTTTGATGTTGCAAAGGGTGTGGTTCTTGTATGGAATCGCCGAGAGGGAGGGTGTTGATTTTTCTAGAGTCTGTCAGGTACCATAACGCGGCCGAAAGGGGAAACTTTTCTGGAGACGTGCTCACGGAAATTACCGTACTCCTACTCACCATCTGCGAATTTCTCCTCCAAGAAGACCTCCGCGCTAGCAACGGCTATCACGAAGAGCAAGAAAATCGAGCAGAAGGACCGCATTTTGTTTCGCCGGGTCGAGAAAATACGCTCTCGACGACACAGAGACGCTCCTGCGACGACGAACGAGCCGATAATGCCTGAACGCAAAATGCGGTTGGCGAGTTTAGCAGCAGCCGGGGTAGACAGATGGAGTGCGCTCATTGGCTCAGCAGGATCAGCCAATCACTGCTGACCACGCTCGACCAACGAAGCGCCACACCGTGGCTGTCGACGGTGGCCATGCCACGAAGGAACGAGCGCACGTCACCAATAATAATGATTTAATCGTAGGGTTATCATTTGTCGATATCACAGAGTTCGTATATATCTCTTAAAAATCAATCAGCAGTCATTGGTATAAGCGTAAAAGTGCTATACGTGCTAAACGCGGCTTTATTTTGACGTATTTGCTTCAGAATTATCCCTTTTCTTTGTTATGCTTTCTTTACCGCGTAGTAAGATGACCTTCCCTGTTGAGTCTTGTTGCTAACCGTTAAGGTTATCTCCAAATGTTGATGAGCACATGCGCAGTGTGCGCATGCAGTGTACGGTTATGTTTGGGTGGAGAGCAATTATTGGTGGCTACCATGCAGCCATGTTTTTTAAATAACAAAGCCACAAAGAGCGCATCATTTAAATAGCGAAGATAATTGAAATGAAAGAATGTGTATTATTCATACCTAAAAGCTGTTAGTTTAAAGTAGTAATATACTGAAATACAGACAATATATATTTTTAAGAAATTCTTTGGAGTTGAAACTTCGCTTATGCAGTTTTTTTAACGAAAGTTGATATATTAATATGTAACTACAGAGTAGGAAAGTTCAGTGGTCAATGGTGTCCATTGGTGTCCATGAATGAACGTCTACAGAACTTTATGAGAATATGGTTAAGTATGTATATATAATATAAATTAGAACCATGCGGGTCGCGCAGAGTTGGTGTTTGTAAGTCGTTTCCGTAGTGACGAGTTTGATTACATATAATGTATCATGGCGACTGAGTTCAAACATCAAGTTAGAACTTTAGATTCTTGAAGAAGGATGGTTGTGAAATCAATGAGTGGAAACAATATGTACTAAAGAAAGCCGTAAAATAATTTAAAAAAAGTTACAATCGCGTTATAAAAAAATGTTGAAATCCAAAGCGACAGCAGCTTTGCTGCGACTTAAAGAAATCGACGAGAAATATCGAATGAAGCAGGATGAAAAAAAGCAAACGCGATTTGACGTAAGTACGGAAAGTTCCCTTCATAGTCCATCTACTCCGCCAAGTCTCGTATTTCCGTCCTCAAAAAATGTAATCAGTTCTAAAGAAGTTCAACCTGTTTCGAAGCCGAAACTCGAAATACAAATGCCAGAAACACGTATACAATATACCGATAATGAATTTTCTTCTAAGAAGAAAACGTCATCGGCTGTTTTTGTTACACTTTACAAAAAGTCATCTAAAAATGCACGCAGTAGCCAGTCAGAACCTTCTGCATCGACTACGGCCCTATTGGAGCACTCGAAGGGGAGGTTAAGCTCTCTAAGTAGTAAAGGTAGTTCCGATCAATCGTCACCGGAAGTGACGTCAGCGCAAATCATCAATGACAATGAGAAAAGGTCAATAAATGACACGTTCACAGATGATGCTATTCTTACGGAGACCGAAAATACTAATAGCATTTCGGTATTATCACAATCCAGCCACACGCATACAAATAAAAGTGTAGAAACGAGCAGTAATACAAATTCTATCATAAGAGATAAAATGAAAGGAGAAAGAGTCCTAACCGAGGAAGTAACAAAAAGCATTAGCTCGAATTCAGCAGATTTAGAAGAATTACAGAATTCATCATATAATAAAAAGTTATCAACAAATCCAACAAATATGAAATCAGGGACGAACAATATATTATTAAACATAGATAATTTAGAGGATAAAGTGTATTCGGAAAATTCAAATGATGTCGAAGATGAGCATCAGTCAACAAAGGAATTGTCTGAAAACTATTCAAATGATAGTTTTGAAGAGGGTTCGACTACAACCATAATTACTGTCCAAGATGAACAAAATCGAGTTGATACTCTTTCTGTAGATTCCGAAAAATCGGATAACGGTGATATACAGGAACAAGCTATATTTGGCGTAAAAGAAGTTAATATTGTTCCTCGCAAAGATTATGTTGCTAGCCAAAATAATTCAATTGATGATAGTAAAACATTGATAGAAATCGTTACTCCGAAAGTAATGGAAAAAACGAGCGAATACGAAGTGGACCTAGATAAGGATTTATCGGAATATGTAAAAAGTATAACTAGTGATGAAACCCTTAGCCCGGTTTCATTATTGAAGTCCCCAAAACATGAAATAGTTAGCAAAAGACGTAGAAGGAAATCCAGGACTCATAAGGAAACATTACGTGATTCTTTAACCGACAGCAAAAGCCAAAAAAATTCGATAAATAATTCAAAAAAATCGGTGGATGATAGTATGATTAGTAAAAGTGGACATGAAAAAACAATATCCAATAGAAAAACATCCAGTAAATCAGGCAGGTCCACAACAAATTCATTTACATCGGATGTCAAAAAGAATGGGAAACATGATTTGAAAAGTGTTACGACAAGTGGCAACGGAGAAGGGAGATCTTTAAATTCTACCCCCAGATCGAATACGTCACGTTCAAAATCACAAAGCGTAGATAATGAATTGATTAGTAAACTTTCCAATGGGAACGAAGCATTATTTGAAAGCGATCGAACAGTCCAAAATACAATTTCGGCGGATAATACGTTTTCGGAGATGGAAGGGCGGATTTCGCAGGAAAAATGTTACGCCGAATGGAAGGGGAATCTCACGAGGGAAAAGGAAGGAGACGGTTGGAAGAAGGGAAGTAATGGATATAATATTGTCAGTCCGAGGTCGGGTATGAACAGACCTTCGTCGTTAGATGTGGCTGATAATACACAACAGAAATATGATAATCAAGTTTTTCTGGATGATTTGAGCTTACGGAATTCAGGAGAAGTTTCACCAGAGGAGGAAGATAGGGCTGACGAAATAAGAGTATTGCGTAAATTGCATAGGGATGCGATCGAAGCTATTAACAAATGTGAGGAAACTGAGGAACAGAAGTTCTTGTCGAAGCGAACCTCACAAGGAGTCACGAAAAAACAATCCTCCAAGGTTCCTTCTGGACAATCTGCTCCATTTACCAGAATTAGCACAGACCGGGAAATTCGCCACTTTCACGAAGATCTAAAGGCAGTAAATATTACAACCATTATTATAAAAAGGGTTTACAGTTTCTGATTTATTCTTATAAATAATCACTGTACCAATAATAACTCATATAAAGTAATTCCGATGTAGTCAAAACATTCATTCATTTATGAAGTCAATGAGTAACATTTTATAAAGTTTAATATAAACATCTTTAGCAGGTGAAAAATGATGGAGCAGCTCATGTAAGGGACAGCAAAAAAGCCTGTAAAAAAACTAAACGTCCGCAGAAGAGTTACAGTGTTTCGAGGAGTGAAGACGAGTGTTTGCGACTCGACAAAAAACAGATTCAACGATTGCGAAGACAAATGAATGCATTAAAATTACAAGAAGAACGGGAGGCTTTGCGCAGTTATTTCGACAGATTGGAAACCACGTATTCTGAAATGACATCTGCGAATAGGAATTTTATCAAGCCACTTCATTTTCCCAAAATTGAAGAATTCACGCGTCCTGGTAAAGCGCTACAAGTAACGTCGTTTTTCCCGTTCTGAAATTTTCCTAGATGATAAAAATAGACGTTTATATAAAGTTCTCGTAACATTTTCGGTTCACCGTCTGTGACTTTAATTTTTGCTCTAATAATATGTCATCATATTTTTGTGATATGAATTTACCTTTTGTTTGCATAGATTCCACCGATACAGCTTTGAAATCGATTGATAGCTACGGGTTACTTTACGAAAGAATTTTGGCGATAAAACAACGGCTCAAGGACCAATTACTTTTGTATCATCACTACTGCAATGTGGCCCAGAAAATAAACCAAACATATGTACCTACGACCCTCGAAGGTGTTAAAAAGGTTAGTTATCGACATTTCGTACTCTTAGCCTCTGATTCCGAAAAATAATTTATAGTTAGAAGGAAGTTCTTTGGAGTTATACGGGGAAACTGTAGAAACGTATATCGGGAAATGTTTTCGCGGAGGACAATAGACATGCAATAAGAAACCGTACGAGGAAACGAGTTGTTTGCAGTCTGAGAATTCGCCGTCGAGGAAGTTTTGTGCCCGGATGATGTAGTCGAAAGTTTTTACACGATAGTGCTTTTTGCTTTCAGACTATTCGTGAACATCGTCAAAGGACGTGCGAAACGAGATGACACTAGTGGTCATTAATCGTGGACAAGATTTTCAAACAGATAGTCATCTGTTGGTTTGTATTTGTATTATGCCTTAAATAATGTCATTTTGTGAATGTCCATGATTATCATGTAGTATGCAATTCAGTTAATTTATAATGCGGATTCCTATGAAAGTGATTAAATTGCATTTTTAATCAAAATAAAGTCTGTAGAACTGTAACTTTAATTAAACTACTAACTCGTTAATAACTTTAAAGTTACACGTGCTTTTATTATAGATTGAACTTTTTTCCGACCACATTTTCTACCCACACCCTGGTCTATCTTTATGTCCATATCTCGTATACTCCACCTCTTTTTCTTTCATTAAACATCCTACACATTTTCATCCCTTCTCCCCTATACACACCCCGACTTTACCCCTTCCTGTCGTTCTTTCATTCCTGCTCTCCCTACCATTCTGCCTCCCACACTGCTTCATCCCTTCCGTCATATACACACCCTCTCTTTACCCCTCTCTCCCTCCCTATTTGTCCAGACTGCGCGGGGCGAGTTTATGTCGGCGGCTTTCATTGACGTGAGTCGCACCGTTCCCCACAGTTCTCGACGAACCTTCCTCGTGAGTCGTGATATCCTTCTTCTTTCTCCGCACACCGCCCGCCCGGCGACGTCGAGAAAATCCAGTGAACTCTGCTATCTCTCAAAACGTATCCGTGTATTTCCATATATTTTTCATAAATAACGTTATTGTATTGACCAATTTACCGAAAAACCTTTTCAACTGTTTTCTACATATTTACATAAACTTTTCAATGAGGACCGTTGAATGTCAATTTTCATGTTAATTAAAATTTAATCAGTGTTTTCGAAATACTGTTAAAGCGAATAATTCCGCTTTTCATCCGCGGTTCAAAGCTGTCAAAGGTCTCGGAGGACATATTGACTTCGAAGTCTGGGAAGAAGTCTTGAAAAAAAAGGAAAAGAAAGAACCAGTTGGAAGTCAATAGGAGTAGGACCGTTCGGACTTGTCGGTAAGTGACTTACTAATCCAAAAAGCCAGAAATGAACTAGCGCAATACGTAGACTTGTTTCACGGCTTGGTGAAACTACATTTATCATTCTACCTCATTCAGTATTTTCGTTATAACGTCGTTTAGTCGAGTGTAAACGTGGCTTATTGATCAAATAAGTCATCAATTAATGCGCCAACTAAATTTACAGTAACTTAACTAAGGTTTTACGAAAACTCCAATGTTTTCTATTTCTAAGCAACTGAATTCTACTGTTAAGCAACAGTCAAATTTTGGACAATAGATATCAGGATAAAACTAATAGACAATCTGCCGCGGACCATGGGTGGTAGTATCGATTTCCCCCGATCGAATTGCTATCAATGTAAAACGGGTTCCCCCGTTTACTCGGCAGTTCGCCGTGTTGATATAGACTGCATATTCCTTTCCCGCACTTTGCGATTGAACTCTAGACAAAAGAAGTTCTCGGGAAAGTCAGAGATCAGAAATCGCAGTTGCTGTATCTTACCCACCAAGATAATCAACTCGTAATACATAACATTCTCTTAATATCATATCTCATTACCTCTACATATTTTACTTTCATTTTCAACAACACTTGTTCAATAATGGTTTGGTGTTCAATTACTGTATAATATTTCCTGAATTATCTAATCACGTAATCTACATAAAATGCATAATATCTTGGCGATGTCGTATTTCATTAGATTAATACAATATTTCATTTCCATTTTTGACAACAGCTGTTAACAACTGATTTATCGTTTCCTCGAAGTAGTCGCTTGCTGAGGACGTATTTATACGTTCGTCGAATCGGCGAAACCTTGATTTATTACGTCCTTGGTAGAAATTCGATTGACGACAATACGGGCGTCAGGCAGGTCTAGACGCGAAGGTTTTTTTCCTTGGACGTGCGAAACTGGGTCGATTTGTGAGCACAAGTGACACTCGTCATCGATGCAGGTCGATTTTTCTTGTCTGCCGGGGCCGCCCCCCCTCCCCCCGTTTCTCCTCAAGTATCTGCGAATAAACCAACGACGTTTTCTAATATCCGTTCTGGAAACGCGTTCCTAATGTGCCTCGACGGCACTCTCACCGCGAACTTGCCGTATCAAAGAGCGGCTTATGTCACTGTTGCAAGATAGACCAGGATTCTAGAGCGGAAAAGGGGACGTGACCTTAATGACAGTCATATCGTCACGTAAGTAACTTCAGCAAGGACGACTAGGAATATTCTACACGTGTGTACCTCAGGTATTCTCCTTCCAAAAGATTCCATTAGGAATTATACTCTTCCCTTAGAAGTGGACATGTTCAAACATTTCTATCGCTGCTCGAACTGCTGTTTAATAATTTCAGGATAATTATAAACGAATGTCATATGTGACAAAACATAAGTAGAGCGTAGATGTCATACTGTTCAGTATTGTTCTAAGTTACTCATTACGACGTTACATGTAGAGAAAGAGAATTTGTTCAACGTGTCGTTAGAGAAGTACATGGTAATGAGACGTTTAATAACTTAAGGAAGATCTTGGTGAAAACAAAAATCATGAGAATGCTATTAACGCCTAAAGCTGTCATCTACAAACTTTTCCCTGAAGTTTTCTACATGTTTCAAAACAATATCGTTTCAGCTCCATTCCTCTTCTGCATGGTCCTTCTTTTACTTGTCTGTTAATTCACCCAGTTTTGTAGTATTTCTTTGATATTCTTTAATAATTATATGAATGAAATGTGGTAAGAATTAGAATTTTCCGTATTTTTTCACGCACTTCCGTCTGTAGGCTCTTGAGACGTAAGATTTCCTTCGGCTGTATCGCTGTAAAGTTCACTCTTGCGTAACCTTTGACCTGGAAGAGTACACGCTTCGCCGATTTCAACCGGTCCATTGTTGCAAACACCGTGCGCCACTTTGCCTTACGGAAAAGATTGGGAGAAATTTCTTAATGATTTCGACTTCTCAACAGGTTCTGTATACCGAACATTTGATTAATTACTAATTATCCGAAATAATATACAAGTCCAAAAGTCTATGTGATGTAAAATAATGTAGATTAACTATTAGCAAGTAATTTTCTTCTGTTAGAAATTGTCTTCTGCGCACGTGTAAAGTTTACTTTTATTCGGAATAATGTTTTATTTGAATCGGAAGTTCGCGAGCACCTGCTCTCGTATCTGAAGTTGACCTTTCTTCACCCGTGGACATTTGCCCGCCGCAGAGGCCAGGTCATCTTCTAAATGTCATTATGCAATTTTTTACACAATGTGCAATTTACCACACCGACTAATACTGTACCATCGCATATGTATGTACATATGTACTAACTAATGTAATAGTACGTTTTTCCAGTCTCGAAACTTAAACGACATGCTTTGCTAATAGCATATTAACTTGACCAAAGGCGTGATTAGAGTTTATTACTGTTGCACCAATTGTACCGTGACTTTGACTTATGACTTGTTTATTCCCAGAAGAAAATCTAATTTCCTCAGAGTTCTCAGTTCCTCGAAATACACTTTTCACCTGTGTACCTTCATCGCGCGCAGTCCTTTATTTTTATTGACCTTTCTTCCATGAAAAATTGTTTTAGCAAACGTTCGCTAGGTTGATCATTAAAAAATGTAGAAGCAACGAACGCGTTCATTGAAGGGTACTGACAGTGACACTCACTGCTTAACTTGCGTAAATACCACGTAATAATGTGACCTCGGGGTCATTTGAAACCGATGTGACCTTTCGACAAAGACCTCGGATGAGGTCAGAAGGGTGCGGACCGGTCATCTGTTACTGATGCATCGATCGTGTCATACGCCATTGCATTAATTACTAGTCGATCCTTTCCTTTTCACTTTGGACATGAGGTCAGTGATGTCAGTATGCTCGGTATGTCCATCGAAGTTTCGTTTGGAATTCACGGATCCAGACGGCACGATCTCTATTGGAATTCATCGAGTAATTCAGTCTGTAATTGTCGATTGGGTAATCGTTCCTCTCGATTGGGGAATCACCTCTTACATTCATACTTTACGACTCCGAACGGAGAGTGAAGAATCTGCAGTCTACTCAGTAAGTTGTGAAACGAAAATTATTACTCCGTTTTGAGATATATTATACTTATGATGTGAGCTATATTTCATGAATCGTCGGTAGAAGGTTTAAAGAACCACAAAAGTTGCCTTTGCGAATTTTAAGGGTATCATTTAATTTCGGTTGAGGTCAGTGTACCTGTTCTTGTGTAAACGAAACGCGTCGGATATTGGGAGAAACGATCGATACCGATTCTGAGTCATCCGTCGTGTCCTGCTAGATGTGCAAGGGTGCAACCGAACCCATCACGTAAATTGATTGACATCCCCGGACGAAGCCCGATGGCTGTCTAGCACGGCAGACAAGCCTTTCAAATCTCCCAGCATGCTCCATATAAAACTACGGTGTCGGCATAAAGTCAGCAAAACGTAGATTAAGCGAAATTCGGAAACAATTAATCAATTTATGGATTTACTAAGCAATTTACTATTTTCATTGGATTTTCCCTAATGAACGAAGAATTGTTTTACTGGAAGATAAGGGATGTATTTTAAATACTATCTGGTGATTATGAATGAGAAAGTTTGAGCGAGACGAATCGGAGATAAGCAAAAGCTCCTGAGAATCTCGTGCGTCTCGCATTTTCCTCGCATGTTCCGTTCGCACGAAAATAGAGTCAGGTTCGACGGGGCAAGAAGGATAAATGCGGGAGATGAAAGCCTGTTGGACGCACGGCCCGTCGCTTCGGGATACGACAAAAGGGAAAAACGAGATCGAGGCGAAGGGGGAAAGAAAAGGGACAGGTAGAGAAGGCACGAAGGATAAAGCAAGACAGCCAGGCCGAGAGCCAAATTGTTTTGCTTGCCGGCGCATTCGCCGGAGATCTTTTCTTCTTTTCATCCGCTTCTGTATTCGAGTCTCGCCTAAAAATATATACAAGCTCGCACGTATGCTGGCCATGCAGAAAAAATCCGGTTTAAAAGGAGTGGGATTATTCAATTTTAAATGGAATTCTTATCTCTCAGAAATATACACGCAAATATTTCCTCGTTATTCAAAGCTTACAGTATTGAGTTTAAAAACAAAGAGTGTTGAGTTCAAAAGCATACACGCGTTAGACGATAATAGTTCACTTTTATTTTCTATCGGTAATATTAAATTGTTTGTCGAGTCGATTTGCCCACGATTTCAATTCTCGAAGGAGTCCTTGGTCTCGGATGTTTTATCGATCTTCTCGTAACAATATAAGTCTCACGAGAGAGGTAGTTAAACTCACGCTCCCACGAGTCAACGTCGTCGTCGTCGTCGTCGACCACCGTGGTCCTCATTCAGACTCGTCGTCCGTTGCACTCGACGCACACATTTTCTTTCTTTCCCTGCTAGAATGTCGTTCCGTCTGCTTCGTGTCATACTAATTCCCTTCCGCCCTGCCCCTCCCCTTACACATATGTCAGTTCTATTCCTTGTTCCTATTACTCGTGGCAGCAAAAAGAAGACTCTTTTTAACGAAGATGTTACCCTAATACCTCTCCCTGTCTTCTAATATTTTTTAATTGATTTCCCACCGTAACAATCCCCTTCTGCTTTCAGATCCTTGTACATCGCTTCTGACCGTGTCGAAACAGCATTTTGTATAATTTCTTAGAAGGACGTATGATTTTATTTAATTTTCCAGCCGAGGTCGGTTGGGTCATTCGTCATTGCGAGACTCGCGTTATTACGCTCAGACATGTGTTCTTTTCTTATCTTCTTCGTCCTATCTCTATTCCATTCTGTACAGATCACATACGCATCGTCCAATCTCTACAGATCTGTATTCTCATCTAACTTTCCCCGGACATTTTACCCTTCGTGCTTTTCTTTTTTTTTAAGTTCTTCTCGTAGAAACGGACACTTGCCCGGATAATACCTAAACGTATTTTTCTTTATACAAATGCTCCCACATGCGCGTGAGAAAGGCACGTGACGATAAAGTCACCGAGGCAGAACACAGAGAGTTTTTAATGAAATTCGGTTTTGCGATTCGTGCGGTGATTCCGAAGTTTCCGGATTGTTTTACGATGCCGCCACGCGATATAATTTCTTCGACTTTTATCTTTCCGCCAACGGAATATACGAGTTTCCGATATATCTCTCTGGGGTGTGAAGCATTTGTTTCTTCGGTTTTATGTACCGTAAACAATTAGCAACGATAACCTCGGGAAATGGAGAAACGGGAGCAAAATCGAATTTTAAATGTGCTTTCAGAACTCAAGAAACCCAAGAAAGTTTGAAGAAAAAATATTTACACATCAACAAAGAGATTCTCCCTTTATTCGATCCGTTTGTGTTTCTCCTACTTATGCATAATTCTTCTCAGCTCTTGTGTTATTTGCTTTTTAATCATTATTTCCTCACTTTAGGCGGATTCTTATATACCTCCACGTCTATATTTATCTTACTTTTTCTTTCTTTCTCCTCTTTGAATCCCCTCGCAGGCTTTCGTATTCTGGATCTCCTTGGCTCCTCTCCAGATTTTCTTTCACTTTTTCTTTTGCCATACATGCGATCGTGTTTGACACGAAACGTCAGTAGAAATGATCCAATCATTTCGAAAGGTCTCGAATGGAAAGCATATTTTGTTGTAGCAGCTGTGTCCAATTATCTTCTACGATGAAAATTATGGGAATGCAGGATTGTCCTTTTTTGTAAATGCAATTGTAACATTAAAGTGTCAAATAAATACCTATAAATGGCGTTATATTTTGAGGTCTTTGAAATTGATCTTCTCCGATCCCTGTTAATCCCTTCTTTTCGAAATTGCCATCCTACTATCACTTCTCTGCCATTGACATTCAATGTGTTAGGTATATGTCGCTCGAAAGATATTTTTGAGCATTACCATTATTGTAGTATTGTATCGAATAGTAACGGCGTTCAAGGATCCCCGCGTGTGTGATCTCACGCGACGTGCACGCGATAAGTGCACGCACGCCCGAGATTTCGCAGTTGTATTCGGGGAGCAGTCAGTGGAACAAAGAGAAACTACCGGACACATCGGCATCTTGGGTAACTGCGCCGGTATTTCGTAATGAGCCGGTCGTGGCAAATGCAGACCACTGCTAGAACAGAATAGGAGATGTATGCTGCCCACTTACCCTTGTGTACATGTATATAGCACAATATGTGTCCACAAGTATGCCTGTACACATATAATGTATGTACACATACGCATAACTAATATTCCCTATGTCAAAGTTATTTAGGAATCGTATACATGCATACATGATACATCACATACTATATAATCGATAAATATCGTTTATCGAATGTGTTGAAATATGCCCCAAGTATGACATCAATGGTACTCTGATTTGACATATCGCTAAAAACCCATTACACCATTTCTGCATTAAAGTCCATGGAGATTACAGTGACTTGAACATTGCGTAGTTTATTATATAATGGGAATATAATTAATGCAAGCATTAGTAGCGGTTGTGTGCGTGAGCGTCTGTGTTAAGAAAAATTAAGCCGATAGTCGGTAGATGAAACCACGAGCGCCATGCGTGGGTGCGAACAGGTTGCGAGAGTCGAAGGTTGAATGTGCAGAGAAACGCGGACTCTTTCTCTTCTTTTCCTTTCTATTCAAGAACAGAACAGGCGAATAAAGTAACTTGATCTTTCATCCACGCTGTTTCCGAGGTTCCAACTGCTATGTGCGCTCTGTAAGCGGTAAATCAATTCGAAATATCTCATCGGGCTAGAACGATTTCAGCCGATAGCAATGTCGTTATCGCGCCATGATGTATTCGATTATCACGGATTAATCAAGAGTGAAATGCAATCGTCCCTGGTCGACCGGAGAGCATGACAGGAATTCGAGGGAAACAAACTTCGTTGCGATAGATTTAATTAGAAATTTCGCAGAGCGCTGCTGTGCAGAAGTAAAAGAATAGGATTGTTTCAGACGAAATATAATTTATGCTTCATGGTTTACGAAGCAGATAAGGCAGTTTTTCCGTCAACTCTACGAGAGAAATAGCAAATAAATCTGTTTCTGTGCGCGATAGGATCAGCCTGTGAATTTTGTGCGTATCCAAAAACCCTCGTATGAATTCCCCGGCGTGGTTTAAGGATAAATAATTATCCAGGAAGACTCGAGGACAGGGCAACGGGAATCTGGGCATTCGTGCGACGCGCATAAACGTTGAATATTGCAGGGGATTCGTGATTATTAAGGATCGGGCGCGCTCGTCCTTCAACTTTAATTGGATTACGACGGTATCGACATTTCGTCGTCCGTTGGCCGATGAACAATCGACCAGGAAGAACCATGAAGAATTTCCTCGGAGATTACGGCGAGCCGTCCGATTATTACGTCCTCGTGTTGGGTGACCGATTAGCTGGGAAGGGACCGGAGGACAGTGCAACGGGAATCCGGGCGAGCAAAGACCGACCGTCGCGCAGGTTGCATAACGGTTTCGCACAGCATCCGCCATGCGGTATCCGATGTCCGAATCCCCCGGCCATATACACTCCTTCAGAAAAGTTCCTTTGTTGTCACACAAGTCTCTAGCCAACAATAACAGCATCGTAAAAAATCAACGATCTTCGTAGCATAGATTTAATTATGCAGGGTCATGAAATATTTGTTTAACCGATAAGTTGAGGAAAATTTCGATGAGAAGCTTCGAAGGTTGAATTACAAGAAAGGATTCAGATATACAATTTGTCGGCGGTTCGGTAAGGCTCAGTTATTAAGCTTATTTTCGATATTTTTCTGAGACTTAATAAATATCCTTATGCCGTATATTTGACGTTCGCTCGAACAGCTATGAAGCTGTTCCATAAATCGCAATGATGCAATAAGGTTAGTCGGCTCTCTACGAATAACAACTGGGCGGAATATCAGGCGGCTATCATTTATTACGAATTCCAGAACAACCCGATCACCTTGGCAAAGCTACTCGCGGACTACATAATTCGGCACAAAAAGGATAATGCAGTGTGTTGTCGAAATACATGAAGAGCTGATATTCCGTGCTAAACGAACGGTCGGATTCGAATTCAGAAAGCGAAACAGAGAAGTCGTCCACATGTCGAGCGCACTCGCCCGATATTTTTGCCATCGCCGAACCGGAAGTACCGGATCGTTGGCCAGAAAAGTCCGATTGGTCAACGTACGGACGTGTATGGTCCGAAGAACGGGTAGCCATCGGGTTGCAGGCCAAACCTGTCTCATCCGTGTCTCTTCGTTTCTTCCAGATTTGCACTCCAGTATCCATGAAAAAACGCGTCTAAAAAACATAACCCAAGTTACTTAGCACAGCAAATGTTTTTACTACAGACTCATTCCATCAACTGTTTGTTGATAACATTACTTCATTTCAGTTATCCACAGTATTTACCAGAGTATATTTAGAAGTACCGTAGGCATATATTTTTAGGTTATGTGTAAAATGACATGTGCCGTCTATATTTTATTACGCTATTGATTTAATACAGTATTTTTCTGAATAATGTTTAATGCCACTCAGATATTACATGAAATATGATTGGTAGGTGTGGAACTAATGAAAATTGACGATGATTGAAGGAAGTATGATATCTTATCAAAAGCTGATTTCGGTGACTGTTTGTTCTTAATTTCACAACCGGAAAGGTCGTTCTACCTTTGGGTTTTTAATTGCAACTCGAGAAGTGCGCGCGGAACCGGATTACACGGAAGATCGATAAATGCGATTAGTTTTGCCTCGGCGGTAACTCGAGGCGTATCCCCGTAAAAAAGCATCGGCCAGACATTACGAAAGGACTCTGAAATATTGAGAAAGTATTATCTAAAGGTGGTGCATAAAATGCAATTCTTTGCGGTATTGAATTATTGCTAGCCATATTTGGAGTTGGCTATTGTAGGACGTTGGAGTAAATGGTGAATTGTTATTTGTGGTGGACGTTTAAAATGTACGCCTACTTTTAGAAATGGCTGAATAACTGGGTGTCGATGTAAAATGTAACGTATAACGGGCGAAAAGGCGACTTGGATTGGCTCTATAAATTCATCGAGATTCTCGAGGTAACTGACTGGAACCGCCGTAACAGACGGACCGTTAACGTGGGAAGCTACGATTTGCAGAGCGATCGAGCGCAACTCTCAGTGACTCATTAACGCGGACGCTAAATGCAATTCGAAAAAAATCTGCATCCGTCTTACACTGAAAAACACCGTCCGACATTCACGAACAGTATCTTCTGACTTCAAAGCCGCGCGATAAAGTGATGCATTAAAGTAGGAATTACAGTTAAAACATTTTTTCTAATTAACAGAAGAGATGTTGAAGCTGCGATCAATGACAATATTCCGTGAGAAATGGTCGACTGGGGAATTTAGTTGGGAAACGCAGAAAGCCGTAAAACGACGGCTATCGGGAT
This sequence comes from Hedychridium roseum, assembly GCA_963989215.1. Taxonomy (NCBI): domain Eukaryota; kingdom Metazoa; phylum Arthropoda; class Insecta; order Hymenoptera; family Chrysididae; genus Hedychridium; species Hedychridium roseum. Next base: position 4,360,517 of record OZ022305.1, read on the forward strand.
ATAAATTTTACTACGAACGGCCCCTCATGACTCGCGGATGAACGGTACTTCACAAACTCCAGACTCACAAGTGATTTGTTACAGCCTCTTTAAACTCCTCCAGGCCCTTACCCAATTGTCCAAGACAGTTTTCGGTATCCTCTTCGTGATTCAATCACGTTGATGTTTCTCTGCAAACGATTTTGCAAATAAAATGCACTTAAAACGGAATCAAAATGAAATAATGGCTTGCGAAATTCCTTAAAAAAATAACTATTACAGATTTTAACATATAATTAATGAGTAATTATTTTCATGTGCCTGCGAAGTGGTAAATGGAACGTTAGGTATTCAAGTAGGTCCGCGATCGACCATTTTCAGTCCATAAGTTCGCATATGACCTGCTTGCGGATTTCCTATGTGGCAATGAGGATGCCGATGCAATTTTCCCCGATCGCGGCTTGCGACCTTGCACGTTCTGGAAACGTTATTTCTATTGAACCCAAAGCGGCGAAAGATGAAAGGCAAAATTAACCTCAAGGAGGAAAATATAATTCCGTTTATTAGAAAAAAGAAAACGTTCTCCCGGAAAACGCCGGCCTCCGCGAGAAGCCATTAAATTTTCATGAAAGGTAATTAAATTCATATCGGCCTCGTCCCGTGCCGAGCGTACAAAGAAAAAGAGAAAGGACACTATCTCGGTGTGGGTGTCTACGATTATGTACGAACGATCGCGTCGTTATAAATCAACTTGCCGCCGTGCGATGCGAAGAAGATGGTCAGGTTATTGCGAACCTTCCTCGTAATCGACCGAATGTGTGATATTAAATGTGCGAGTTGCATAGTGCCAACGTGGAAAAAAGTACGTCAATGCTTAATGACGTTACAACCGTGACATTTTCTAAATCCGTAGTATATAGTTCTTTTACCACATCTTACCGTAATTTTACTCATTTTCAATATATTTTAACGTATAACTTTTAACGTACTTTGACGTATTTTAATGCATTTTAACGCATTTTTAATGAATTTTAAAGTATTTTAAGGTACTGTAATGCATTTTCGATGTATGTTAACATATTTTAACGAATTTTAAAGTATTTTGGTGAATTTAAAAGCATTCTTAACGCACCTCAAAGTATTCTGAATATTATCAACATTTTTAAACATTTTAACTTGTTTTAAAGCACTGTAAACTGGCTTGATGCACTTTAAACAATTTTTAATTCATTACAACGTATTTTAATATATTTTAAAGTATTTAACAAGAAACAGACAAATTTGAAAAAGGATGAAACATTTTGCATGCCCTACCATATACTGACCTTTACTACTTAAATATGCCTGACCTTGAATTGACCTGCACTACTGAAATTTTTCGCCCTGTATTGGCCTATACTACTGAGATGTCTGACCTGAATACATTTTACCGCATTTTCAACGCATTTTTACGTATCTAAACGCATTTTCAATGCATTTTCGACACATTTTAATGTATCTAAATGCATTTTAATACATTCTCAACGCATTTTATCGTATTTCCACGCATTGTAACAGGTTTCAATGCATTTTTAACGAATTTTAATGCATTTTGAATGTATTTCATCGAGTATTTCATCGAATGTATTTCATTTGAGCCCTCGTAAGTTTTTTTAAATATTCAACATGTAAATATTCGAATTATTAGTGTGGATGTTTCTAAGTTTCAGAATATATAATTGGTAATAGTGTCGACTTCCTCGAAATAATTACTTTCCATTAACCAAGTGAAAAATTATTTTCTAGCGCAGGAAACGTCGTCACCAATAATTTGGATATTTACGAATAACTCGAAAGTTGGAAATCTATTAGAATATGTAAACTTTCCGACCTGAACAGTTATACACAACTAACTCGAAATTTTATGAATTCTCGAATATTTTAGTCGTTTGGACTTTTTTAATAGGTAATTTGTTTCTCAATAGTTCGGTGATTTAAAGTAGTTCGGAAAATTTTAACACTTATCACGCCTTTAACAATTATCACGCCTCGGCTCGAAAAAATAAAGAGGAAAAAGGTTTAGGGTACTTTTCCGTTAGCCGGGCGCAAACGTCGCCAATTGTGAACCAAACGTGAGCCAAGTCGCCGAGCGAAGCGAATGACAAAACAGTCAACGGAATAAAAGTCGAAAACGTTCAACTATAAACAAATATTAATTAATAATCAATTAATTAATAATAATTAATAATTGTATAATAATAATTAAATAATAATAATCACAAAAAGACAGTTTCATTTCATGATTCTGATCGCATGTTGCATTCTTTGCCAATATACCATTCTCTTGGAAAAAAGAGACTGCATCGTCTTCAGTTCTGGCTACATCCCAAATTTTCTATATTTAAAAAGACAAAAATTAAGATGGAAGAAAAAAAGGAAAACGTGCTTTGTTTTGAATGAATTCAGAGAATAGAATCTTATGGTTGTAAGAAATTTGGCGGAATTCTACATTATTTTTTTTGCGCCCGGCTAACGGAAAACTACCAGGATTAGTGAGCTATGTCCCATGTATACGGCACTGAGCCGATGACGATCGCCGTGCCATTGACCGCATCGGGCAGATGAATGTGGGTCATGTTGCCTACAGATAGGCGTATGTTCAAACGGCTGTAACTTCAACAATAATCATCAGAGACCACAGGTATATTATTAAAAGTTGCTTATTTAAAAATAAGCAACTTCTACTTTAAGTAAACTTCATCTATGCGCTCCTTAAGTTTGGACCAGTGTCATAGAAACACCCTGTACCCTGTACTGTATGGTACGTTTATACACATAGTGAATAGTATATGTATGGTGTGTACGTGTATATTATATGTGTATTGCGCACCATGGCGAATTTGTATGCATGGAAATTTGTGTCATATATACATACATACATGGATCATTTACAATGGCCAGTCAGAATAGTTTGTCCGTGTTAGTTTTTAAGGAGTAAATTTATTTAAAAAAACTATTTGAAGCGATAGTTGCAGGCCGAATATATCATCATCGGGGTTATTAGAATAGAGTCAAATTATCACGCCAGGAGCGATGTTTCTAGCGTGCTCGGATTTTGGATACTACAGGTTGAATGTGTATGTTCTTGGACCTGATTTTTCTACCTTTGAAGCGACTTCATCGACCTCCAGGCTACAAGTGAGTCACCTCCTCGCTTTCAAGGCTCCAACAATTGCGTTGAAAGAGCACACAACTTGTGCGCGTACGGGAAACAATTTCATTCTCGGTGTTCAAATTTCAGAACATTGATTTCTTCGACTTTCGTCACCTCACGCAATTTCACGTTGCATTTCGCCGGACAAAATTCACCTTCATTTTCTTATTACGTGTTTCGCTAAGGAATTAAATGGTCTGTAAAATTATCGCGACTGAGGAGAAGAGACTCTCGACGATGTAATCGAAAGACAGGCTTCTTTGGAGACGGTAAGAGGATTCTCGCTCGTATATGGCGGAAGGATGGATCGCCGAGGAAAAAACCGGGGAATCAAGGATCCCGGGAATGACTTGCGGCCTTGTACCCGACGATCCTCGTTTCCTCAGTGCCCTTGACGATGCCGACGATTTAACGACCCACGAATACCCTTTTTTCATCAGAGATGATTTCTTCAAGCGCCTTGGATCTAAACTCTAAGACAACGGCTTCACTTCGATATTGCCATATTCAATTTGCCTTCGATTAACATGAGGAAGAAAAGAAACTGACACAGAATTACGTTAAACTTGTGTATATTTCTATTCTAGACATAAATACAGGCATAAAATGACACAATAGGTACATTCCTTACATAGAAATACGTACAAATACATTGTTAATCATTTTCAATCACGTTACGTCAACTGATCGTGCAGTTTCTGCAGACCTACGCCGTATTTCGAAACTGATTTAATAAGAAACACATAAATTTTCGAATTCGTACGTTGGAGAAACGTTTAACTGATAGATGGCAAGGTATAGCGGTTGCGTAAGGACATCACGACTTGAATTTACCCGTTTCCATGCCTTTTGTCCAGCGTACGTTTGCGTTGTCGTCGCGAATCTACTCTTTGCGTTTATGCTCGGACGGATATTCGAAACCCGGAAGGCGCCCGCGCTTTAAAGCGTTTCGTTGTCGACAATTTCAATGCTTTATCAGTCCGTGAGCCTCATTGTTTTCTCCCTGTCAACGTTATGTCGTGTTCCGAGTACGTATGTTAATGACAGCTCAGGAACGACTCGTTCTTTCAGCGAAAAATGAAAGCCGGTCTTTTAAATTAAACACTACGGAAATTCTTTCAAATTAAACATGCTGGGTTGGAAAACTACGTAAGGCAGTTTCGGTTGAATATCATGTATTTCATACAATATTTACGGAAGCTACAATGTCCATTATCTGAAAAATACATTGAAAACACGAATTACAAACATACTTTAAAAGGAGAGTCGCGTATATGTATATATGACATTGGTGATGTATGACATTCGCGTTACATTTTTCATTATTTGGCTTGTAAATCTACCGAAGCAAGGATAAGCAGCAGTACACGAGGACAAGACAATGTACAGTAAATCACATTTTTATGTGATCCGGTTTTCTGTTTTGCCATTTACTTATTCAAGGATGGTCTATTGCTGCGAAGTATGGTAATAATGTTTCTTATCGAAGGATCAAACGATAAGGAAAATGTATTCCTTGCTTTTAATCGTAATTAAATATAATAAAACTGCTGTCGCTCGGTGGGAGCGACTTGCTAACGTGCTAACGTAAATTCGTTCCCCGGGGAAATTTGTCTTTATTGTTTTGTTGCTAAGCGACATTTACGAGTATCCCGTGAAATCACGGCTCGCGGTAATTATCAGCCATCGGCACGCCATAATCCGTGCGTACAAGTAATACGATATTATGAACACTCGTCGACTCACGGCGCCGGTTTGTCCTTTTTCGCGATTAGGTAAGAGGTTCAATGTACATAATCCTGCCGCTTCGACGGGAAAATGGTCATCTGTCTCCGGTTAATCGGCTCTCCTCCTGTACACGATGGGATAAAAATTCTGAAATTAACTCGACAGCCACGATTCTCCCACAAATAAAATCACCCCAACACCCTAAACAGTCTGTAAAGCGGCACTTACTTGTCCACGATGTAAGATACTAGCACAAATGTTGCAACGAACTAAATGAACTTCATTTCGTTTTTCATTTAAATAGATACAAACTTTGCATGTCAAAGGTCACGTAGCGTTTGTCAATAGAATCGAATTGTCGGATTGCCGTAACTATAAGGAGTTGGGCTACAGAAATGAGTCGAGCCGTTCGATGACCGCTATTTGATGGATGTGCAGGAGAAGATGAATGGGGGGGGGGGGAGACACGATCAGGGACGGTTACGCTTTAGTCTTACGTAACTAGGGCCGAAGTTTCTGCTCAGTGTAGCGTGTACCAGACGGGTCTTACAGTCCCGAAGGAAGGCGAAGGGGGCATTGTCTCACGTACTGGACGAGTTTCGTTCCTTTTGTTTGGGGGTCCTGCTGATTAGAGCGACATTACCCTGTCATTGGTGTCGTAACTTCCTCGAGCCAACCAATGTCAGCTGAAACTGCCTCCTCGGACGGACGTTTTAGACAAAACCAAATAGCAATTCTATTCACTGCTCGGTACACGTATATATATTGGTCACATCAAAATATTTTCATTCTCATTGTAATATTCAAACGGAAAGAGATCTAGAACGATTCGAGTTTATTCTGCAAGGCTAACTTCGGAGAAGGATTTACGAGTGAATTATCTGTGTGCGCACAGATGTGATACAAGTTCGCTACGAACTGTATATAAATGAGTTTGTTATTTCGTAAAGACGTATTCGTTGACCTGGACGAGTGGGGGAGACCTTGACCGACGTCGAAAGATAAAATAACAGACTATGGGGGGACAAACAGACGGTCAACGTTTTCCCAGGTGTTCGGATGCACGATGAGCGCGTTTGTCGCCCGTCCGTCGTTTAAATTAAACGACTCGCCGTGGTGGTATCCATTTAGAAACATATGGTTTTCTTGTTTCCGTCGCTACGGGTTTCAACTGGGGGATTATTAAAATCGTGCAAGAGAAAACCAGTTTGGCTTATGATCGTCAGTTCCTCAACAACACGCTGCACACAGCTTTTCATGCCTGTAGGGAATTTCTGTTCAATAGCACCGATACAGTTATGATTACATACAGCAGAAACTTTTCAGACGGGACTGAGTTTACCGATAATCAATCGTTTGTGTTTAATCGCTTAAGGTAGGTCCAATGATTTCACGCGCTAAAGAAACGCAGGCACAGCATTTACCCGAGAGTATTTATTACCGCAGTTGTCGTAACATGGAATTTTGTTATGAAAGCTGCGACAACAATGCTGGAAATTTTAGTTTACCTTCCGACGTATTATATTTCTTTCAGCGCACATTCTTCAGCAATTTTTTTGTAAGCGCTAATGTACGAAAAATAAATTTTTCACGTATTTACGAGTGAACATGTACGTGGCGATGTAAAAGCAAAGTTTTTAATAAGAGGTTTGGTGGGGTCAGGGTAGAACATTGAAAGTTTAACCAACCGGAGGACAACGCGATAAGGATTAACCGAAAATTCGAATGGCTTAAAGTGTATCTGGTTAGTAGAGGCAGAATCGAGTGTTAGCACTCGTCTGTCTCTCCGTAAGGTTACGACCTCACCTGACGAGTGTCAGGAACAGAGAATACCGCGCGTGAGGAGGTCATCTCCTCGAGACGCGAGGAAACCGGTATCGGAGTCAATGAGAACTGGTTCGTGAGGAGAATATGATGTCACTTTCGTAGCAGCGCCGCTCTAAAGCTACCTCAAAGGCCTTCCTTAATCGAGGAAAGAAAAAAAAATATACGAAGAGCAATGCGCAGCGCGAATATCAAGGCGAATTAAGCGATTCTCGTGTTCCTTGTTTTTCTCTCACGAGTTGCCTGTATTTCAGCCGACGCGTCATGTGCTTCTCGAGAGACGATGATGTCGCAGTCCACGTAAACGTAAGCCCCGTCCTTTAAATCACGTAATTAGCTTACGTAATCCGATGATCGTTATGCCTAATCCCGAGCATGGGTAATTAGGCACGCGATATTAAATTACATTCCGTTTCTATGGGCAACTCTAATTTTACCGTGCGACTCTGTCTTCGTCTATTCTGCCCCTTTACAAAGTTCCCAATCCTATTCTCCGCGGGAGAGTTTCATCTGAGCCTTTGATCCTTGCCACAGAGTGAAGAGACTTTCAACGTGGTAATCGATTTCATCCTCCGCGAATTCGCGGCTGGACTCTCTCGTTTCCTTGATTCCGTCGAGAGAGTAAGAAAGTGAATACTAGACTGCAGGGGTGAGGGGGGAGAGGAGTGGGTAAGAAGGATTCACCTTTCACCCTGGAGTAACTGTACAGCGAGGAAACTCCGGGAAGAACGGTTTGTAAGGCCGACAGGAGCGAACGGCAGGTACTGTACACACGCCACATGTATTTCAGTCTTGGTACCGGTGATCTCTGCAGTTTGCGTGTACCGTTTCTATCACAAACACACACACACACAAACACAAGCATGCACACACGTCTGTCCGAGTCTTCGACTTGTCCGTCGTGACAATGACCGCTGATAACTGCGGACCGAACCGAGATGGGTTCCATCGATCGATGTCAATCAACAAAGATGCCCGCCAAGTATTCACTACCTGTTACTACCGTTATCACTTCTCAGCGCCTTTAAAGCGTGTACACCATTGGTTCGCGAGTAATACGCTAAAGGTTTTCTCAATTTTAGGAGGAAGGGGAAGGCAAGGTGAGAGAATTTTCGTAGCAGGAAGTCCTTTATAATTTCAACCGCTCACGTACACAGGGGCAAAACAAGCACGTGAATACGTTTGCTTGTGTAAACCACTAACGTGTCAATGACCGTTGATAGTTCACGTAACCGGCAGACATTGGCCAAGGTATTACGGCAATCTTCTCATTTAGATTCGATGGTTTTTCTAAGAAATCGTAAGACGGTTATCACGCTTCTATTTGTAGTCATGATTTAATTGTATGTTTAAGTCGTCGCAGTTTAAAACATGAATGTGACTGCGAGATACAGTAAATCAAGGATTACATTCTCAATTGTTCTTGAAAAAATTACGCGTGCCTGGGTATTCTATTTTTCTTGCAATTTGTAATACGAAGGACACGGAGAAGAGATTTTGTACACGTACGTAGAGACAACCCAGACGAGAGATCTTGAACGTGAAATCGTCGTTCCTGGCGCGTGAGAAGGAAAGGGACGTGAAGTGTTCGTCACGCGTCGGGGAGGAAAATTATTATCCTACGTAGATTCACATAACAATGGCATAAAAAAGCGAAAAGATTCGTTCAAATGCTTGCGTAAGGGGTTCGCCGTGCAACCCAGATTTGCTTTCGTTTGTTTAAGCATGCAATGCTCGTACCTTTACACAGTTTTCTCTTGAAACACTTTTTCCCGTGTTTGTCTACAATCCGTGATCCGCAAACGCAAACATAATTCGTCGAATATAAGGAATTACGCATGTCAGTGACCCTTAGTAAATGCGATTTTGTTTCGCTGCGTACCTTTAATAATTCCGGACAGTGAAGAGCTTTGATTCTCCAGTCACGGCGATACTTTGATGACTGATTAGTGAACTTGGGGACTACGTTATTGTTGAAATGCCGGTGAGAAGGAGAACCGGAGGAACCCGGAGAGTTCTCCGTTGGCGGTCGTACGTTCTGATGGTCGACGGGAGACGCGAGAACGTGATTCAGAGGCACGAGAGCGTGGGTGTAGGTCGGATAACCGAATCGAGAAGGGCCGTGCGGACGGAGCGTTATTCGACGGAACCCTCGCTCGATTCTCCAAGTGAAAGTCCCGCCGATCGGTGTGCGCTCAGTTGCGTCGCGGCCAGCAGGGCGAACGCATCGCTTTGTTTCCTCCACGTTTTGCTCTCTCGATTGCCCCCGTCGTCGGCCTTGAGCCAACGAAAAACACGGCGGACCCGCGGCGACTGCCCGATAAATCCTGGAAAAAATATACCTCTAAGGACGTGCAGTGCATGCTTCCAGGAGAAGTACTACCGAAAGAGGGACGGCGACAAATACGAGCAGTGTCGAATTATTTTGTACAATACCAGTACGTGTCGTGCTGTTGTGATACCTGTGGATTATAAGACCCGATGTAGTGCGCTCGGCTGGTAAGGAAATTGTTTCCTGTAAATCATCAGTCGACGGGGAAATAACGTCCCTTTCATTATTTTCTCAGTCATTGTTTTAAAGCAACTGACGAAACCATCAGTTACGTACAAGCATGATCTTTTGTTACACAGACACGTTAATGAAGAAAGAAAAACATGTAATAAACAAAGATTCTTTACTGCTTTCTTCTTTTATAAGCGAGAAGGAAATACCTTACGACCTTAAAGTAATACAATCGCCGAGTTAATAAGTTGCCAGAGGAAATCTGAGGTGTCGTGAGAACGTGAATTTTACGGAGCTGCGAGATTAGATATTGCAGAGAAGGAAAACGATTCCTTATCGTGCCTACGTCCAAGGAGAACGATAATAATTCGCCGAAGAAAGAAAGCCACCTTTCGTCGGGCAATTGCATTCCCTCGCGTGGCGTCCAAGGTGTGACGGGTCTTGGCGGATCGTTTTTCTGGTTTCATATTTTATAAGTGACGAGTAAGTAGTTTCTTTCCCTATCTTCCGGGTATTCGTATTAGATCCTCGGCCGGTTTCACCTGAGGACACTTCCGCCGTCGCGTGGGAAGTGTAATACCGTTGAATGCGCCGACGGAATTAAAGCATTATTTCTCGGAGGCGCGATTCCCTGGGCGTGCAGTAGTCGCTTACAGTTACCGCCAGACGATTTAATTGCCGGCACCATAAGCGTGGCCCGTTTGCCAACGACAGCCGGCCGTACGGTCCAACCAGTCCCACCGGCTCCTTCTTTCTCGGCTCGTCGAGCAGCAGTCGGCGTTATAGCGATACAGGCCGGATTACGGACACTGGGTATGACCCGTAACTTTGCCCACACTGACACATGGCGCCGCCGAAATTCCGGTAGACATGCCAAAAAAAATACCGAGCTAACGGTCAACAGTTTCATCGGGAAATTTGAATTTCGAACTCACGAAAAGTAATAAGCGACTGCACCAACGAAAATGCATTCTTACAAGAAACAGTACGAACAGTTTTCCAATGATAAAACGTATATCCTGATTTCCCGAGAATATTTCGTGCATAAGTAACCGTCAAGTTTTAGGAAAAATGTGTAGTCGTTATTTATTAGTTTCCCTCTTAGCTTGTTACAGATCGTTTTATGATATTTGTTAATATTTTAATTTTCTGCAATAACGTAGAATAGCATTACAAACTTGTTCGGTGGGCCTTACGAGTTTAATCATTTTATTTCCGGTCTTCAAAGTAGATCAGTTTATTGAATTTATTTCAATGCGAATGGATATGGATGGAATATTGGGAATTCGCTGGCGTCTGCATGTCGCTGAAAGAATAGCCTAGCTGACATTTCCTGGGGCATCATACACGAAGTTCAAATCGATCGTCACGTGTGAGTCGTTCGAGAGACTGCCGTGCGTTTCCCTTCGTTCCACCATACACAAAGCTTACGGTACATCCACACCGCGTGGCTAAACCCAACGGGCTCCATACGAAATTTTAGTTCCGACTCTGACTCTCGTTCCGCGACTACAGACCTAAAAATATCACCAGTCCAATTCGGTTTCCAAAATTAAAAAAACCCGAATGAGGGTATACTTTCAACTGGTTTATAAATTCACTCAGAACAACTGTATGGATTGTCCTTGTTTTAAAGTAAAGTCTTCCCTCACCCTGTAAATATCGAATTTCTTGGAAATATATTACTCATTCGACGGTTTAAAATAATTTGTTTGTGGATCCGTTGCTTCGTTTAATCAGTAATTAGTGTCTTACTAGCTACGCAATAAACATCAATTTTACCGACTTGTACAGATTTTTAGCTTCATTAAACTTGTTTTAAATTCTGATAAGAACTCCCCACTATTCCTACTGGTTTTGCAAAGAACCTTATCGGAGTCTGCCGCATGCAAAACCGGAATTTGCAGGTGGCATTAATTATCTCTCGCTTGCTTTTCCTGCATCTGGATATACTAAATTGAAGAATCAATTACACCCTATGATAAAGTATGTTATTTCATCATCACACCTAAACGCATAAATTTTACTTAACAACATTCTGCTAATTGCAACAGCTTCAAAAATTCTTAACTGCCCAATTTATAGACATCCCCGTATCTACTTTTCATTAATAATTCGTTGTTTCCAATTATAGTTTCGGATATTATTGATTACGCAAACATCTAAAGGATCCGCTTTAGCGCATATTTGCCGTCTAGGATCCCATGTTTTCGCGAGATACGGTTAGCCGTTAGTTGGTTTACTACAATGGTGCATTGATGTCGATAGGTGACGTGCGGGCTCCGGCTCGACCACAATCGAGCCGTTGAGCAACGGTGGAAACGAGAATCGGGTCCGCTTTTATACCTGCACGGACAGATCACGGCGTTCTCCGCCTGGCAACCATGTGCCACAAGCCAAGCTGAATGTCGAGATCACTCCGATTCTCCGTGGTGCCGAGAGCGAGACCTTTCACGTTTCCTTCGTTCCGCGGTTATCTAATGATACAGCTAGTCGGCTCGCTTCGAATCTCATTAATTTCCACGATTCAAAAGGGTCGACGTGAATAAACGCGGAACCTCGTTACTCGCTTTAATACCCCCCTCCCCCCAACGATCAATTCTTAGTTTAGTCTTTTATTTTTCCATCGACTCTACGAACATCTGCTCGCCCATCCTTCGGATTTAAACGATTAAAACTCTCTCCAGATACGCGTGTCGAGGAGACAAAAAGAAAGAAAGTGCCACTCACTAATTGATAAAAGATTTTCAAGTGTATGAAACTAAACGGATTGGAAGGGAAATTTTCTCAATTCGTTCCTAATAAATCTTCGCCACGATTCTATCTAACTAATTATTTTCATTGGGGCATTACAATTATTATTACGAAGGAACAACGGAAAAACAAGTGAATTGTCTTCATTAAAACTGTTTCCTTTTCCTCTAATAGTGATTCATAAATAGTACTTGTTTCGTAACGGTAATAAGGAACCAAACGATTCTTTCCCTTTCTTTTCCTCGGTGAATTCTTAATTATTTTCCTGATGGTTTGACCGTCCTCTCCGTTCGTGCGACAATTTCGTCGTTTCCTCGTCACGGTACGCGAGTGCAACGGGTAAAAGTTGTCAGGATCGTGAACGCGTGGGTGGAAGTTAGAATGTAGTCCTCCCCATCTCCCGAAGGTTCTCGTCTAAGCTTTCCTCCTTGCACAAACGGATGATATCGAGAAAATGCGGGGGTGTGATTCTGGTTTATCTATCGGAACATCCAACGATCTATGTTTCTTCTCCCTGTGACAACACTGTAGCCAAACAATCGTTTATCAGTATTTTACTTTGACGAATCTCGATTGATTAGAATACTTTATGCAACGTCAGGTACCTCGGTTTTCACGACACATGATGGCAAAACACTTTTATTAAGTTTCTAGTAATAAAGCGTAACAAGCTTGAACCGTTAGCGGTTTTCACCTAATTAATGATTCAATGTTCCATTAGATCTAACTTTCCACCTGATGAGAGTAATTTCTGAGCTACGATAATTAAGAGCGCAAAGTGTTATTGTTCTTTGTTCGTCTTCTCTTGGAAGACTCAAGTACAGTTATCTTTTCCATTGTTTGACCACCATATAGACAGATATGAGTATTGAAAGATCGTCGTATTTACTTTCTTATCTTTCACTTGAGAAGCACCGTGCAAGCAAGTCTATGGATTGTGAAAGACATGGTGATTGTTTAAAAAATTTCGGAATATAGTATCCGGCTGACCTTTTGTTTCAACAGGTACCGTTTGTCTCGTCCCCTAAGCAAATACCGTTTGAATTTTTCAGAACTGTGAGGACGATACTTTGAGGGAGCGGAGAAAAGAAGCCCTGTGTCCGTGGTAAATTCGGTTACGGAGAAATGGCTAGGCAACAGACAGCCGATCGCAACATTCCGCACTTACGCGACATTTTTGGCTTCGCGAGCAAATGGGAAAACACACGAATCCAATCGGAAGAGAAGGCACCGGGCCACGACAGCGCCGTTTCCGTCGGCTCAACTTCCGGCGAGGAGGAGAGCCCGACCAACAGCAAAAAGAAGAAATCTCGTCGTCGCGACAATAGCAAAACGTTGACGGAGAACGACGTTAAGCACCTCGAGAGGCATCTGTCAATGAAGAAGACCATTCGCAAAAAGATAATGCGCGACTTGCAGCAGGCTTTCGTCGAGGACCCCAATGAATTCCGGGTGGACGATATCCCGCCGGAGCAGCTCAAGGCCGAGATCAATATTCAGAGTCTGAGCTTCGGCACACCGTCTCAGAAGCAGGGACGTACCCGCGGCAATGCCGAAAGTACCTTCCTCGACATGCTCCGTGCCGGAGGCGGTGAGTTTCTGCTCCCCAACCATCCCGTCTCTCTTTACTCTCTTCCGAGAAAATCGAGCATCATCCTACAACGAATACTAAACACACAAAGAAAATGTGTAAATAGCTGTCATTACGGATAATAATACATCGTAGTTGACCTCAACTTTCCTCGTGTTGATAAGTCACTGAAATTTCATACAAAATTCGAGACAATTAAATCCTTAGAATGACAGTTTTGAATAACGCGGATCCAATTAACCGTGTTATTTGAGGATTATCTGTACTGTTAGAATTTTTCTCTACATTTTACATACTTCGGTATAATGCAAGGAATCGATACTGCCTTTACAACTGTAATTTCTTAAAGGAATGCACTCTGTGTAAGGATGAAACGATGGAATACGTGTGTTGCAGGTTTAGAAAAAAATGGTACTGACGGTGACCGGGATTCCGGACACGGTGGTTCCCCGACGAGGGAAACTCCTAGTGCACAAGACACGGACGACGAGTCGAGCTACACCTACGACACTCCAACTGCGACGCCCTCGAAGAAGAGCGGAAACTTCTGGAGACGTTTCACCATGAAGAATCGCAATAAGCGGTAAATCGCTCGCTTCCTCGACGATTCGGGCGGTTCCGCAAGACCGCACACAACTTACCGAACTTTATTTCTACGACCTTACGAACTTAGTTATTCGAGCAGAGCTTGCAACTGTGATATACGTGAAAACCAACTTCATTTAACTCCCGAAGCTACGCTGTCCTCGCGTTCACGAAGACCCAAGGAGTTTCCACGGTACCTCGAAATTATAAGCGTACCGATTTCAAGCGAAAAATCCACCGAATACAAAGGCACAAGTGATTTTTCAGACGAGATATTTCGACCAACGTTTAATAAATTAAACATATCTATTGAAGGATCAACGAAAACCAATCGTAATTTCATTCTTCTTCCTTGAGGGGATAATTGTGAGGACATATCAGAGAATTGATTTCAAATCACTAGCATTTAATGAAACATTTCGACTTTTTATGTGGTGTTGCGAGCAAAAATTTTCTACAGGGACGAGGGTGACAATATTGTAATTGTAGTGGAATTTAATAGTATTTTCGATAACGATCTTTCGGACGTAAGTAATCAATAATCGTACAGGGGAACAATATCTTCATACTTTTCTATATTTGCTACACTAAAAACGCAACGTGGAAACTCCTTGGCGAATAATTTTTAACTCATGTAATTATGGATGTACTTTCGAAGAAACGCACACTTTCCGACATGTACTTAAGTAATGTTTAAGAACAATGAGCAATGCGAAGTAAGAATTTTGTCGACCTTACAACCGTAAATACAAGAGCGTAAAAGCTACGAAGAACATAATTCGTAAGATATACGTACGTACAACAGGCTTTTGCTGTGTGTATGTCATTAGTATTAGCTAGTCAACGTGGTAAGGTTTTTGATGCAAAGATCGCACTTATTTAAGTATCTGGAGTTATAATTTTCTCTCGTGGAGCGGAATATTCTTTGGAGAAATTATTATACGTATACCTTTTGAATGAGTTAGATTAAGATATGAGTATTTGTATGGTTAACATAACTCGGGAAATTCCAGAGGAAACGGATCGAGGTAATACTTTATAGAAATTATGCGCAACGTAAAGTTATCAGCGGTTCTGACAACTTATTGTTCCTGCCGTTTAGAGGCATCTTATTTACTTTAGATACCTTTATCGATGTCAACAGCAGCTACACTGTTCAGTGTCAATTGTATTTCCTAATTGTATCCAGTCCGCTAAGACGACGAAATATTATTAATATACAATAAGTTACGACGCTACGTGCGGTTGGATTCCCAATGTAAGAACAAAAGTACATTGCAATAAAAGTTTCCTTCAGACAAATGCTTTCATAAAAACATTTATTAAAAGTTATAACAAGTGTAGTAAAAAATATTTCTTATTTCCCTTATGGTATAAAATCCAATGAGTATAAAAATCATGTTATGTTACCCCTTATAGGCTGAAATTCATAGCAATTATAAGCACATTATGTTTCCTTTTCACTCATTTGAATACTTGGGTGGACGTTTTTCAATGAATGCCGTCATTCCTTCCTTCTGGTCGGCCTAAAAAGACATTTTTCATCTAATAATCATCGACGATTAACGAATATAATATGACAGGGTTCACTGCTTTCCCTCTATTATGTTCAATATTATTAATTCTCTATCCCTTGGTACACGTGAAATAAACGAAAAGAAATATAGCACTATGTACCGTATAAGAAAAGAAAGACAACACTGTATACCGTATTCTTTGAGCAGACGTGTGTGCTTGAATGCGTATTAGGATCAGAAAACAAAAGCCTACCACTGTCTCTGAATATGCTTAGGTGGGAGAAAGTAGCAGATGTGAGTGGGAAGAAGCGGTAAAGGTAAGTAGGGGAAGGGCGTTAGAGAAATAACGAATAGGCTTGTGCTCACCACTAGGCAGTTACTTGTAACTGATAAGTCAAACGAGTTAAAAAAAAATACTAACCGTCGCAAATGTACCGTGGAACAACTTCTTTTCAAAGTGGAGACCTTGTTGCAAGGTAGTTTCGTATGCTGTATGAAAAGAAACAAATACATTGATTCACATATACGTAATTATACGCATTTCTTAATTTTGCGCTAATAAAGGGTAACTAGTTACCAGTGTTTACGGATTCTTTTGCCATTTTAACAAGTATCTGCGAATGCGACGCAATTTTTTCACCGAGTTTAATTGCTTCCCCGACTAATTTATCAGCAGGTACAACCTTGCTCACTAAGCCTGTAAAAATACATTGTCACGTGATATCGTTTTATTATAATAGCTTATATTATTATAGTATTATTATAATTTAGACATTGTACCGCTCTTTTCTGCTTCCTCCGCCGTTATTTGATTTCCACTAAGAACCATTTCCATCGCCTTACTCTTTCCGATGACTCTCGTTAATCTCTGGGTACCACCTGCCCCGGGAATCGTTCCAATTGTGATTTCTGGCTGACCAAATCTGGCTTTATCGCCGGCATAAATGATGTCACACATCATTGCCAGTTCGCAGCCGCCGCCAAACTGAATAAACAATTTAATTTTATGGACACACCAGATCGAGTTTCAAAGATATTTTTATATACACAATACATGAAAAATAACTTACAGCGTAACCGTTAACGGCAGCGATCAGCGGTTTGTTCATTTTTGACATATCATCCCACTGTTCCAAGAAATTGCCTTTTACATTTTGGGCATAGGTGTAATTCGCCATCTCCTTGATGTCTGCGCCTGAAAACACAATTTCCTTCACATACTTGGTCTACGAAAGTATTAAAAAAAAGGATTATTAATAACAATGCACCTGCTGCGAAAGCTTTCTCGCTTCCGGTGATGACAACGGCACCGACAGCATCGTTTTTATCGAAACTTTTAATTGCATCGCTTACTTCTTCCACCAATTGTGCACATAACGCGTTTAAGGCTTTTGGTCTGTTTAACGTGATCAGGCCGACATTCTTCTTTTCACCAGCTGTTTCGACTTTGATGAACTCATAATTTTTTGCCGAATCTGCAAGAAACACCAAAATATTGAACTCGATTCAAATTTCGAGCAAAAATAATCCGGTCGTTTTCTATTTGAAATGTACCGTTAATCCTTAAATTTTTATGTACATTAATATTAAGTAATTGGCGTATACGCTTTAGATAAAATTTTCGTCAATTTCCAATACGGTTACTGCTGGTTATTTACGTAAATTCTGGCCGATTGGTTAACGCTATTTACATTATAACGGCTCGCAAGGTAATATTACCAGAACTCCTATTTGTACGCTCCACAAGTATTAACGATATACGGCGTAAGCAAGAGTATTGAATAAATTATGTCCTAATTATTGCTTAGAATTAGACTTCAATTGACGTTCAATATTAAGTGATGAATGGCATATACATTTGCATGTATGCTACTAATAGAAGTCACGATAAATTTAACACGTATGGATGAGGCTGCTTTCATTCATTTCTTTAATAAAATTTGCTTAGTCATTTAATAACTGATTAATTCCTTTTTACACTAAATAGTTGTCCGGTATTAAAATTGATAAACATCGCACATGAAACTAAATTAAATGTAAATTCATTCTTTATATCTTATCAACATTTTTTGACCAATCATGCTGGACGCCTAAATTATCAAACGTGCAAACCACTCACTACAGTATTATCACGCATACATGTATATAATTTTACATACATGATAAGAATTCATCATTTACATACAAATTAAAATATAGAACATTTAGATAATATAGAAATAGATAATATTAGATAATATAAAGTATAGAAAATATAGACTAAAGTGATCACGAACAATAATTAAATCGAGATTATTGAAGCGGTCTGGAGGGGGGAGGGAGAAACCGGCTTCGTAATGTATATAAAAATCGTCACCATTGAAACTATGAATTCCTAGTCAGGTTGTAAATAAATGTCGAATTTGTATACTTACTTGAATAAAATTTAACAGCCGCAGCCATGTATGACTGGTTTCGCGAAATTTGTGATACGCGACCGAGTAAATGACGAGCTACACCGACGGTTGCCATCTTTATAGTTCAAGCAGTATGAGCACAGTGCGGCGACTTGTATTTGATTAGAGTACTCAACCGGCACTGTGTAAAGAAGGAGATCAAAGTCCGTGCTGATAAAACAAATCCACAGTAAACAGTAACCATGATTGGCGGAATTAGTCGATATTTTATGATTAACCATTGGCAATCGTTTACTATAATGACGTCATCGATTGGTAACCAATCAGAGTAGACTCCGTTCAAAATCCACCAATCACATGTATTCATAGAAGTAATCGTGGTGTGATACAAGGTTCGTCCAATCACGAACGGGAATACGAATAACATATAATTAACATTACTGTTAAATGTGCTATATCTGCGCCGTTTTATCTCATTAACCGACACGATTGTAAATATTAACATAATTAACATTGATAAATTATACATAAAGAGACTGTATTGAATATTGTATTAAGTAACATTTTAATTATGATGCTTACTTTTGTCAGAAATTATTAGGCCTTATTTACCACTATTTTTTCATTCAATAAATTGCGATCAAATCCCATCGTTCCTGTTTGATCCAACTTTGGAATAGCAGGACTCGTAAAACTTTCCAGGGTGTTATCGACATAATAGAAGAATATTAGATTTAAAAAAGAAATGAAAATTGAAAATGTACACTTATAAATAAATATATATGTACAAATTATAATAATCTATGTGTAATGAAGTATATTTGGTTTCTTTATTATTACATTCCCAAATATTTTTCAAGAACTTTCGTATTTTATATTTAAGAATATTTACTTATTTATAACTTATCCATACTTATGATAAAATACTGTTCGATAAACAAATACTTCGGGAAAACTACACTAAGCATTTCATACACTATATTACATTTATAAATTTAGATTGGTATAAGAAAAAAATCGGTATCAATTTATGCTGACATTCATTCACATTCTACATCTAAATATTATTTTAGAAATTTCTAACACCTGTACTATTACCTGTTTCGCTTTTCGAAAGTTTCTGACGTCCAATGATTGCATTTAAGAGTTAATAACACGGTTCATTACTGTGGTTTATGTGATGACCATCGCATAGAACGCCAGGAATACTTTAGCGTAGTGAAAGTACAAAATGATTCGAGGGAGGTGAAAAAGTGGGAGACAGTTAACAGGTAAGAGCGATGAGATGGATGAACTTGAAAACGAGTGTCAGTTCACGGACGTTCGTCTGGCCGCGTCAATCAGGAATCATGCCCTTCTTCATCACATTTTTCCTCATCTCTGCGATCAAACTATCTTCAGCTGGTAATTTTCATTAAAAAACAACTTATTCCATATTTATTTAAAATCGTGCTATTCTTGTTTCATTTTCAGAATACAAAGAATCACGTTTACTACGATTTCACTCAATTTACGGTCTTAAGAACCATTAATTGTTCTGTTAATTGAAGGACAGGTGAAATTTAATATTTTCAGAGGAGATATGGGAACAAGATTTGTCGAAGGATATGCAAATAGGGGCTTCCACCGAGGGCTATGACCGAGTTGGCCTTCGTTGCGGTGCTGAGAAAATGACAGTAGAGTTAAAAACTACCGAGGACTTTTCCGGCGTTATTTATACACAGGGTAGTTTTCACTCGCGTGAACCGCCCTGTTTTCTCGACCCCGTACGCGGACGAAGTTTTACCATGAATATTCCCCTCAACAAATGCGAAACTGAAAAGGTAATTGAAGCAAATTTCAAGAGAAGTATCACAATATTGTACTTACCTACTTGTTGTGATGATTATTTTTTTATGATCGTAGGACGGTGATAAATACAGCAATGTGGTCGTCATCCAACACGATGACGAATTAGTTACGCCCGGAGACGCCGCTTTTACTTTGGAATGTGATTTTTCTAAGCCGAGGGACCTCACTGTAACGGCTGATTTAAACGGAACGAAAAAGAAAAGGTTTTACTCAAATCTCAATTGAACTGTTGCTACAAATTAGTACATAACATATCCAATGAAACAATTTTATTCTATAATTACACTGACGAATTATATATACTGTGCGCGAATGAAGTAATTTATAAAGCAAATGTTATTTCTTAGAACTGTAAGGTCGAGCATAGCTCTCGTGGATGCAGATCCAGGACGGGATAGAAGAAAAAGGGCAGCATACGTGGAAAGTGAAACCGAAGAAGTCGTCTTCCAGCCAGCCGTGTTTCGTAAGAAAAATGACGAATTATAAGACTCTGATCTGTACCGGTCGTTCAATAAATTTACATACGGTTAAGTGATTTGTTTTTTTGGAAATAAAATCCTCGCAAGTATTGCCTTCTGCCGGTACATTCGACGGTTTATAATTACGTGCAATTGAAAATACGTTTCGTACACATATGCACAAGGTATTCTAATGATTGTTTTCAGGATGAAAAATAACCCAAATTAATATGCCGGTAAATCTTGCCAAGCAGTCATCTACAGATTAACTTAAGTACTACTAAATTATTGCCACTGGAACAAAATTATGTCGAGTTGGAGAAGAAAATGATTTTTTTTCGCCGAAGCCGCATAACAGCATCTTCATCTTTTCGCAGACAACAACATTCCATTAAGTTCGCACGACTTCGGTTTATAATTTGCTATATAATTGTGTTACGCAAGTTGATCCACCGATAACCTTTGCAACAGAAGGGTGTGTAGAAACATATACCTTGTGGTAACAAAAAATGCCTCGTATAATGGTCAATAGTACAAACAAAGTTATTGAGTGGAATTATTTTACATTCCACCAGCACATGCGACTCATACAAACATATATCAGTTTTCATACAAACATTCACAGAGCTCTAATTGTAATCGTGGATTTTTAAATATACATATATCTGTAGACGATGCATGACGTAAATCACAAGTGATAAACTCTGCTATTATGTCAACTACAGAAGATAGAGGGCAGTGAAGTTAAAAATATAAATATTGATAGGAGGTGAAACACTTGCACAGCGAACAGGAATTAAAAATTTATCCGTTTTTCATAAAGAAAAATTAATAGGGACATAACGTTTGTTTCATTCGATCACCGATGGTCGAAATGTACCAAAGGTACTGGAAGTGATTTAGGACCATTATTCATGGATCAAGTTATTATAGTGTGATTGCATCCTCATTTGCTATTCATGAATAGTAAAATTGAACTGCGCTTTACTTGAAATTTCCATCATCGCTTTCTTCACACAATAAAATTTAGTGTTAAAATTTTATTTTAAATAACTCATGTAAGACAGATGTATATTATGTATGTAGTAGATAAATAAATGAAATATAAATTTGTTTATACAATGCTTACCCATGTAGATGATTTGTTCTGGGTTTTATTTGATTTTAAAATTTCTAATATTGGGGACCGGGAAAATTGATTAATTATTATTTTCTTAATAATTGTTTCATAAAATTATGATAGTGTGTCACTAATTTATTTACATCTTCACCTATGTTTGTTATCTTATAGAAGCAAAATCTGAAAACAACTGATATTGTAAAAAATACATTTTTCTCATACTACTTTTCTCTATCTCGGCTAAATTCTGTAAAAAGTATGTATATCACGAGTATACCTATATCTCCCTCCACGCGATCTTCCCCTCCTTTGAACATCTATATCGTCCGAGATATATAAGAAGTTATCGCGAACATTTAGGAACATTGTCGCAGTGTTCATCATACGTTTAATCTACATATTAAGTCGAATATCCCAATCAATTTCGATCATGGCAACCATCAAGTTTAAGGAAACTTCCTCACCCTATTCTAGACCAAAACCGTCACCTCCAACTGAAGATTATCTCTACAAGAAGTAAGTAATCATTTCTATGAACCGTTTTTATTGAATTGAAACTATTCATTACTCATTATATCCTGATCTCCAAAAAGGACCTGAGAGTAATATTTAAAGTTATTTAATTTCTAAATAATATTTTCCAGAGTGTATTGGTTTAGTTCTTCTATTCCTTTAGAAGCGAAACATTTAGAAATATCCTAGAAAATCAATGAAAGAAATTTATAGTTTACAATTTTCAGGAAATTGATAAGATTAATATTTCGATTAAGGAATCTGCATTTACAAATTGTGTATATTTCAATTTTCTCGTTTTCCTTAGATACTTGGAAGATCTTGCCTTGAAGACAGATTCAAAGAGCAATATTGTAGTGAGATTCGCTCTATTTGGAGTTGGTCGTGCGGGCACAATTCATTTGTCTAACGCAGTGCAGAGTCCGCGTATCAAACTTATGTACATTGTCGACGATGTTGAGAGCAACTGGGAAAATCTGAGACAATACTGGCATCTGGACAATGTGACATTCTTAAACAGCAAGCAAGCTGACAAAGTGTTCAAAGATCCAAAGTTAGTGTTTTCCTGTTAAACACCGTATTTGGGAATTCGAATTTGGGAAATGGGTTCGACTGTTCTCAATTTTTCTTCCAATATGTAGAATTTTATGGAATTAATTGTCCATGATTTTAGTGTCGATGCAATTATAGTTGCGTCCCCGACGTACACACACGAAGGTATAGTGACAAAGGCTCTCGAAGCGAAGAAGGCCGTGTTCTGCGAGAAACCCATTGCCGAGGACCGTCACAACACCCTCAAGTGCTATGAAACTGCTCAGAAAATTGGCAAGCCCTTGTTCTCCGCGTTCAACCGACGATTCGATCCCAGCTACGCTGCTGTTCGTGAAAGGGTTCAAAAGGGCGAAGTTGGACATGTGCAGACTATCAAGACAGTTTCTCGCGATTCTCCTTTACCCACCATTGAATACCTGAGATTATCTGGCGGTATCTTCCACGACTGCATGGTCCACGACATCGACATAATAACCTGGGTTCTTGGAGAATACCCCACTAGAGTAAGCAGTTTAAAATGATCTTCACATGAAACATATCTGAGGAAAAATTGATTTGTCCAGTATTTTTTTCCTAATTTAAATCCACAAGGCGCAAATTTCTTAGTGTGTGACAGAGAAATTTAACGCTATTGAATTACAGGTAGCCGTTCAAGCACATGCACACATTCCTGAAATAAAGGCAATCAACGACTACGACACTGTGGCTGTGTCGTTGTATTTCCCTTCTGGCACGTTGGGAATGATTGATCTTTCTAGGAATTCCGTCTATGGCTACGATCAGCGACTGGAAGTGTTTGGCCCGAAAGGAATGGTAAACGCCGCCAACGAACAGCCGATTCATTGCCTGACGACGCAGTACGGATTGAACGGTGTTAATTGTCCGCCCATTTGGTACTCCTTCCCCAGTCGATTCAGACTTGGCTACGTCAGGGAGATGGAGCATTTCCTCGATGTCGTCGTAGGCAAAGCGCAATGTTCGGTTCAACCGAAAGAAACCTTAGCTGTCAGCAAAATTGCAACAGCCTGCGAGGAGTCTGCACGTACTGGTAAAATGATAGAAATTAAATGGGCTCCTGGGGAATTACCGGACGTCAAGTAATGAGAAATAGGCACCTTTGGAGAAGGAAGCGTGTACATATTTCTAAAAAATTCGAATGAAAAATCTATTAACGGACAAAGCAGTTACTGTTCATTGTGTTTATTTCGCACAATTGACAGTGCATTGCCATCAACAATATGATTGCCTTCGTAACAAATAATAAGTTTAAATTTGTGGTGTAACTGCATTTTCTAATCAACTTTTTGTCTTTCGGAGATATTTGACATTAAATAATAATGGCTAAGGGTTGACTGTAACTCTGTTATCGGAAATCAATGAATTACAATGTTTCGTTACATTGAGTAACAATACAAAATAGATGTAATTTATGAAGTATGAAAATGCTTATGCAATATTTTTTCGTGTAGCTATTGTATAAAAGAATAAAAAATCTTCTGCTACATCATCGTTATTGTGTATACAATTTTAGGAGTCTCTTGTAATAAAGGTCCACGAATTTACTTTTAAAATCGTGCGTAAGCCAGTTGAATATTCGTGATATTAGGAACTTTCAGCCACGACACATTTAAAAATGAATTAAGAAAATGCTAACAGCCATAGACCGACTTCTTCATAGGTCTAATACAGCGTACAGCGTGTATGTATGACGAAAAACGTGTATATTAATTCTTTGCTGTCCACTGGTGTAAGCCAATAGACTCATGAATATCACCCATTTTTTATTGTACAGATATTCACAAAAATCTGACAGTTTTCAGCTAACACATTCTTAGCTGTAAGAAAAACACGATATGTTAGTGCTCCGTACCGTGAAAAAAATAATAATTTCTATGCCAAGGATAGCAAAGTGTTAACACAATATTTTTCTTAGATTGTTTTAAGAAAACATGATATGATATATGGATGTGAAAATGTCAAATCCAGACCACGAAGAAAATTTGCTAAATACTTATTTGATTCGCTTGTTACGTTGGAAGTAATACAACATGATATACGTAAATAAGCAATCACAAAATTACTAAAAGGATGCATTGAAATGTATGATATCAGTGTACTGTGTTAGTATTCTGCCAGACTTGCAACTTTGGGTTACGCACGTAATGACATTACGTTTTTAACACATCAGGCCGCATGTGCACCACGCAACGCGAAGTTATACATAAATGTTTTGTATATATATATTCATATAATTTTATCATTTCAGCAATTGAGTTTCAAAGAACCCACGAGATTTTTTGTATTCATTGACATATACATAGTAAATTTATTTCGTTCACTGTGAATATAGAAAAGTGTTCGTCTTGATTTTCCATTGGTCAAGAATGTAACAACATCGCAGTATCGAAAATTGCTACACACATTAATATAAATCTTTGAGCCCTGTTTACTGTCATTATATAAGCTCATATTTGCTCGATGTATTTCTCTGTAGTCCATTGTTTTGTCGCCTCGCTGAACACCGGATATGACAAATTTCACCATTCAAAATTTCAGCGACTTTGCGAATAGTGCCGCGATAGCTTGCGCCTTATCTCCGTTGAATCTACGCAATTCCGCAATAACTTGAGCTCTCGTAAAACCCAGAGCTTCTATTTCCTTAACTGTAACTTCCGTGAAGGCATCATGTGTAAATATTGTTGTTTCTAACGCAGCAGATCTACTCGAAGAGACCGATGACCCTGCGGAATTACTGCTTCCTTGACCGTCTAAACAAAGTTGGTATGGAACACTTAACATTGACAGAGAGAGAGAGAGAGAGAGAGAGAGAGAGAGAGAGAGAGAGAGAGACATAATAAATGTATCCTTGACAGTTATTGCCCGAAGATGTTTCTCATGACATTGTACTCAGTCCAGGCAAAATTCGGGACACGTACAGTGTATAGGGATGGCACAAGGTGAATTTTTAGGAGGACACATAAGGACAAAGGAACGATAGGATAGCCTGGACAGATACGTACTTACCGTGCTGCTGTCTTTGCTTCTTAGCGTCTCTGGAACTAACTTCAAGAGCTTTTTGAAGGTCTGCATCATCTAAAGTTTCATCGTTATTACCGCTTAGCCTTGCGCACTCTGGAAGGTCGCCTATAACAAAAATACATTTTATTTTGTTAGCGTCATTTATTTAAGTGTTATTTCTAGTTTCTTGTGGTTTGATCTCGGTTATGATAACAGACCTTCTGCCAGGAATGATGTTTCGGTGCCCGTTGTGCCAATTTTTAAGACGTTTTTCTTTAGATCAATGCAACATTGGTGTCTCTTTAACATGTCTAAACCAAGCAACATGTCCATTGGTTGTTCTTCGAGTACACTAAATGAAGTAGTTAGATGATCATTTCCTATCTGAATTTGCACCATGTGTATACGTCCTATTATACGTTGAACCCCAACACCTTTAGCTACACCTGCCCATCTTGTGTCAACTAATCTCATTATGTGACACCTCTCTGCACAAGCAGCTGACATTATTGTAGTCTGTGCACCTTGAAATAAATTTTATAAACAAACCTTTTATTATATGTAGCAAGGTACAGTGCAATGTATTTTGTTTCTAATCTAGTTTTTACTAATAAGCACTCAGTTATTACATCTTTAGTACCAGAGAAGCAGACATGTTTCCATATCTAAAAATAGACTGTTTTCCTGCAGGGAACAGAGTCATGCAGAATGACTCTCAAAACTATTAGTCTAAAAATAAATACCAACTCAGCACATGCAGAAGGAACAAATTTTTTCGAAAATTTGATGATGTACTTCAAAAATGCAAGAATGAGCTAATAAATACTGTCTCACCTGAGTCAATAAATGCTTTAACAGGAAATCCATTTACTTTACAATTAATATACAACATAACAACTGTTCCAAAGGTCTCTGGATTATATTCCATTGCCGCTTCCATATTAGCCTGAATATTTTTCTGTCTAATTTCCTCAGCTATGAGTCTTTGAGCCTCTGTGTCAAAGGGATCTGCATTCATCATTCTTAGTCTTTGTGCTTGACGCTCTTCTCGAGCCTTTATCTGTTCCTTTAGAACTGTAGAAAATCTTTCTGCAAATAATAATTATGTAAAACGGTACAAAAAGCATGAGAACAGTAACTTTAACATGTGATATACTGTTATACCACTTACCAAGGTTGCCAGATAAAAGAGCATCTGCTAATCTTGGATTATTCTGTTTCAAGAGTGCTAGTTGATCTCTATTTGCCAGAAAGAGATCCCTTATCATTGCAGGATTGTCTTCACTGCGTGGATTTTGCATTCTACTTGTTAAATTATTAGTATTGGCATTAGGCTGACTATTTGATGTGCCTGGTATTCTAATAGAACTAAAGTCCAACACAGGAACTGCTGGAGAATCTGTTGTATTAGAAAAAAGTTACTTTCAATTTATACATTTATACTGCATACTATTTGATTCTCTTATCAACAAACTTCTAATGAAACATTATCTCTGGAAAAACTAACGTTTTATTGAAATCAAATAATTATAAGCTTTAATCCTTTAAAATAAATTTCGATAATGAACTTAAATTTACATACAAAACTGACATTTATTTAATGTGAGATTACAACAAAAAGGATTTTCATTGAATAATGGTAATGATCAATCGGTGGATGTCAGTAATAAGTTACACTGTAATTGTAACCTTCTCTTTCGATTGCACATATACGAATAACGTCGGTTAATCTGGATAAAGAACAATTACGTACTTCCATTGAAAGGGTTAAGGTTCAACCCGGGTCCGCTCTGGTGCATATGCTGAAGGATAACCGCATCGCCGTCACGAATACCATGATCTCGCAATGATTTCTTATCGTCCATAAGGGGTAGGCCATTGAAGGCAATAACAATTTCATGGGCCGGTACGCCGCTTTCGATTTCACAGAAGGTCTTGAAGTTCTCGAGCTCGAGCTCTTCGCTGACGTCCAGGACGAAAATGTCGTCGCTGAGCGTCGTGACTGTCACCTTCATGCTTGCCACTCGAAATATTTTTTTCGCGCACACGACACTCGAATAGCCGTCGGCAAAATCTCCCACCGAACTGTGGGCAGGAAAATTCGGAGGCGAGACACCGTCTCGGCCGGATTTGCAAAAAAATTTCGGTACCCTTGGGGTAGGGACGAGGAAGGGGGAAAGTGGAATGATAAACACTTTCCTGGGATGTAAACAACAACCCGACTCAGCGAAAAGATTCCCCGTCCTCCAGCGGGGACTGACGTGAAAGCGATGTGAAACGACGCGCGCGACGCGCGACTGCGAGATTATCGTTTGCGATTCTCGATATTATCGATGTCCATTGATTTTGAATATCTTCAAAGTAAAGTGCATTTCGGTGCATTTGCACGAAGGCACGGGTATTTCATCAGAACGTTATTACAGATCTGTAGAAAGAACACTATACGGTTGAGAATATTTCAATAGTATTGATGATATACCATCAAAACTAGTAACAGATACTTATCTGCAAAACTTAAACACAGCTATTTACTGACAAAGTAAATCAAGTTGCTCTGTCGATAAGATGCTAAGTTAGTACGAGACTCACCGTATAGATGACGCATAATGCGCTTGTCCAGGGATAAATGTTTTGATGAGAATTCCAGAAGACAATCTTCGTTGTATTCACAACCTATTGATGCAAAAGTTGTAAATTGTCATATATACAAGAAAACAATAATGATAATTTTCAAACTATGTATACATATAGGTATATGTGTGTCAAGGTCATTAAAAGTTTGCAAATTATCACTATCGTTTTCTGTTTACAGAAAATGAGTAATTAACATTTTTTACAGCTAAGGTAGAGTTAAATTTGTTACGAGAGTAAACAAATGTATGAATGCAATCATTATTTGGTTTGTTGCATCTGTTCATATATAACATCGTGATAAACATCTACATTTATCATAAAAAAAAATACGACCTTTAAGAACGCCTTCTGCTGAGTTCGGTTATATATAAATTACTTCGTACAATATTTTCATTAGCTGCCCAGGACATGCATAATAATGATATGGATATTGAATACCGCCTAATAACTTATCGAAGTTTACAATCGCACGTGATATTGGTATTCATGAAAACCGATAAAGTTATCTCGACATTAATCGGGGTACAGATCTTGAATGGATCATTTAACTTACGTGCGTCAATGCATATGTTTTATGGACGGATAGGCAACAGAAAATGTACATCTGTGTCATCTTCGAGTGGAAAATTATGTACTCCATTGAAATTGTATAAAAGCGTAATGTCATGGAAAATTTTCCCATCGTACCTGATCTCAAGCTAATTTTCGACTCAACATAGAAACCTTCCGATCGGCTACCACAAATGTCCCAGAATTAATGAAATGTTTACTAAAATACCCGTTACCCGTCACCTGTGTTCTCCGCGTGTAATGTTTACCTCAGTCCGACGAGTTTGAGTATTTTTAATAAACACTTTATGTACTGAGGTGGAAGGGGGGGGGGGGCACAGTAAATACATACATTCGTATCCACCTGTCTAATATGCACGTCTCGTATCCGGTGGCGTCGGTACGGGCAACCGTTTCCGGTATGTGGGGATGTGCCCCCTGCGGTGTCCTCGCAGAAGGGGGCGCGACCCCTAAAACACTCCACGCACCAATGCACCACCCTGCACCCCCTGCCCCCTCCCTGGCTCTTTCTACCCCTTGGCAAAGTTCGATTTGTTATTGCGGCACGTCACCGTGCCAATGACGGATGTTGAGAATATGCCGTTCTGCCGCAATTATTCACGGACCATCGACTGTCGATCCCCCTCCCCCTCCTTCTCCCCGAATTGCATCGATTCTGGTCGACGGCGAATTAAAATTCTCATCGTACGCGAGATATTACGTATTCGCCGTTTTGACATTCATATGTCACCGCAATGCACTCCGTATAAATTTCAATAGAAAATTTTACGTCGCGATATACATGCGTATTAATACGCATTCGTAAGCGGTAACAGTGAATCAAATTTTTCATATTCCGGAAGCGCAGGCACGAATTTATAAGATTAAATCATGATCCAACTCGGGAATTTGATATTTTTACCATTCTATCATTGCTTATTTTGTATGCAGTTTTCGAACGGAAAGGGCAATATACTTTGTGCAGAGTATTAACTATTTTTTTTCATTCCTCTCTTTTTTACTTATACACTTCCGCTAAGTTTTCATGACGCACGCGTTCCTGTATTATTAATTCATAGTAATAACAGGGACACGAAGTCGTGGCGCAGAGTGAATTAGAAAATTATTTACAGCGGGTATAACAATTGTCATGGTGAACGGCGGTGTGTCAAAGGCCGCGAGTGAATCGAGAGCGCACATAAATCGATTTCACACTCCCGCTGAGTATAAATTAATAGACACTTAGGGGTTGAGGCGTGTTCCAGCAGAATCCTCGGGTCCGTCGGGACCAGGTGTTGGATAGGGACTCCTCGTGCGAGAATATACCGTGGAAAATCGTTTATATACGGCACGGTGGCCCATCCAACAGTTCTCCCCATGAACATCGCTTTAATTCACTTCTTTATGTATTCCGAATTAGAACATTAAATGTCTAACAGATTTCGCATCTGATCAAGAAGCATAACTCGTTAGAGTGGCTTAGAAAAAGGCTTTATTATACTATTTCTTCAAAATGCGTAAACACGATCATCCTCTATGGAAAATTTATATTTATTATTAATTGACGGTCAAGCAGTAGTAGTCGTTTTTTATCGCAAAATCGAAGATAAGGTCTACGGAATAATCGAAGCAGGGGCTGTGTCCGGATCGGATTTAATCGTGCGCACGTGGCTCGCGAGATTTGCCATTTAAATCCGATTCCCTTAATTATCTCTCGATCTGGAGGATCAAAAATTCTGCCGCACAATGGACCTGTCCCGATCTAGTATTTTCATTTGGGATTACGCCGAGAGACGGTGAGACTGCGGTCCAATGTAAATGTCGTTCAACGTGCCGATTCGCGCGCAGCTTTCCTGATAAAGCTGTAGATAAACAAAATCAAGCGTACCGTTGCGCGCGCGAAATTCTTCGAAATTGTAAATACCCGAGCATAATCCACAGAATAAATCAGTCGACATTCGACGAATGTAACCGGTTTCTGTCAATATTTCCATACGTAGAGATTACTTATTAATTATGCTGTTCAGAAATTGTATCACGCGTTATACGAGGAACATTGTTGTCTTTTAGTTATTACAAGTTCCATGTGCATGAAAAGTAGAGATGGTAAGCGTGGGAATTCGCTCTTCTGTTTTTCCGATTCCTTCCGGAAGGGCGTCGCAGATGGGACGATTATTCATTTGGCCCTTCGGACCCATAATTCACGTGGTGCTAATTATCGGAACTTGATGGAGGTTTCCGTGCCCGGAAGATCGCTCGTGTAATAGGCTTTAGTTTATTATTTCCTCGGTATCATCAAAGTTATACCGAGAAATACGTGTTTCCCCCGAACAAGACAAAATCGAAGTACAAACTTTTTATATTAATCCGGCATCTTTACAGTTATTCAAAATACATTTAACCACGTATATTTATTTATTTTTAAACGGTACAGTTATCCCTAAGATGAGGTCAAACTTTATATACAAATACACCCAGACTTCGCTGATATATTTCAGATCTACGAAACAAATGTTGATAGTATTAAAAAACATGCATCATTCCATGCATCTATCATGGTATTAAAATTCGACCTCGCTATTTATTCTGTTTGCGCTCCTCTTGTTTCCTGATATTTTTTTGTGAAATGAGAATGAAAAAATGATAACTTTAATGCAGCACGGTTTCACGCCAGCGTGTAACAAAATCGTCGAAAAGGGCAGCGCTGTAAATCAGGGATAAGTCAGTGTAATAGAGAAGAAATTAGAGGCACGTGCGTGCCACGTGTGCTTTTAGTATTGTGCACGGGTTGCGTCGTTGGTTAACCGTCGTCGCGACATTTGGCCTCGGTACAGAAACCTGTAATTATGCGGTTCGGAACAGGTCCGATCTGATTTCCCTCGTACATTATTACACTGTCGGCGTAATGATCTTTAATAATGCATAGGATTTGTTGTGACAATATGTCTCGCGCTTGTACACACAGATAACTGAAACGGGTTACCTTCCCCCTACACTTACTATCAACAACCGCTGACTTTCAAATGTCTTGATATAATGTAAACATTCTTTCAATTTACTACGGATAAACTACAGCGAATTTTAAACCGTATTATTAACCTCTGTGGAAGATATTACCTTACAAGCTTAGTATGTCACAGTCCAAGTCACTGTGTAAAAACTTTCATTTGACAAAAGAGCCAACGAAGCTCAGTAGATAGGAGTAATATAAGTTATCATTGTAATAGTATAGGAATTTTGCGGTATTGAATTAATTTAATAGTACTCTTGTATATGTTCTGGTATGAGCCGCAGATTTCACTCTACTAGTTTGTTTCCTTACTAAGTGGCAAACCGATAAAATATGAAAACAGTCTGGGATACAAGACGGTTGGAGATGAAGGAAATTTCGGGTGGGTGGAATCCTGGAGTCGGTGGTATTGGGGGGTGGTTTTCGGTCGTGGCCGATTACTCGCGCGATGTTCCTTATCAGATCGATGAAGAGGCGGGCACCGCTGCCCCAGCAACCAAGGGGTAGGCAGGTT
Source organism: Hedychridium roseum (assembly GCA_963989215.1). Classification (NCBI taxonomy): domain Eukaryota; kingdom Metazoa; phylum Arthropoda; class Insecta; order Hymenoptera; family Chrysididae; genus Hedychridium; species Hedychridium roseum. The sequence continues at coordinate 4,392,806 of OZ022305.1, forward strand.
CTGCCGTTGCAGCGCTCAACGAATAGGGTCAGAGCTCTCGACCCCCGAGAATGGCTTCCACCTTCGTCCGTTTTCGAATTCAGTCGCGCGGGACCACCTCAACACGAACGTGACGAGCGACGATTCGTCTCGTCAACGTTAAACTACTCCCCTTCCTCAGAGACAGCGAGGAATATTCAAAATTCATTCGCCGGAATGGTCAGTGGCAATCGTAATTCAAAACTCTTGCCCGCGACAAAACGGGCCAATGTCAAACTGGTGTCAAGAAAACCGTGTAGTGACCTGTGTCAACGAATTTCACAGGGATAGTGCGGGAGAAAAATTCCAAAGTACCGGCTAACCAACTGGGTTTTGCAAGAAGCAAATTACTCTGCAGCTAATTTCCGCCGTTGAGAATTTAAGTATTGCGAATCGTGTGCTTGATTCCATTTGTGCTCGGAATAAACTGGGGAAATTAAACATTGGTGTTCTATCTAGTTATTTTCAAGGAATAACATAGGGAAAAAATATGCTCGTATGTCCTAAGTTAGTACTATGTTGAGTGTTTGACGATGGATTGGTTGAAAATGGTTTTGCATTCGGTGCGTCGTGCTGAAATTCAGGAAGTACCGTTGCGCGAGCTGATAAGTGTTTTGACAAATCTCGACACGTGTCCTGCAGTGCTAGTAACACGTGTCGGTGTTTAGAAACATTTCCTGGCACGCGCGCCACCGGCACGTGTCGTGGATATCGCGATCCAACGAATCCTACAGACGTGATCAGCTCTACAAAAACGTGCATCCGAAATTCCGGTGGATCGAGAGGGAAATAACGTCCTAAATGTTCAGGAAAGCTAATGGACTTAGCCGCAGTTTCTGAGGATTAAACATATCTATAAAAAATGTGAAGAAATGCAAAGAGAAACAAAGGACATGGAGTCCAATTGGACTAAAAAAGACATGGACTAAAAAACACATAAACCTAAAATAAAAGTATTACAATTTTTGCTTCTGTGGTGTTGTATAAAATATGCCCTGGTCTAAAAGAATAATGTGATTCATTGGGTAGACGGTGAATCTTTCTAGTCAAACTCTAGTCACGTGGGTAGTCATATAAAATAATGATTAGTAGGAGAAACTTATTGCCAATATTACGGCTTACCGAAGACTTAACGTTAGACGATTAAAATATGAATGGATGACGCTGGTGTTGCGAAAAAATCGCAAAGGGCCCGCAAGTATTATTGTCATATAATTTAAAACAATTGGAATAGTTTTCACGTGTCACTGAAGGAAAAACGAGCAAGGCAAAATGTATTCCATGGACAATCTCGAGTTGGACATGATGAATCGTCAGTACATGTACGAGGCTCACAGTTTCTTGGGAAATCCTGCGATTCCGGGTTTGCCGGCTCATTGCGGGGCCCCGACGACTGCCTCGTTGCCGACGATTCCGTCGCAATTGCCGTCACATCCGCCGGGCAGTACCGGAAGTACCAGCGGCAGCGAATATTATCTTTACGACGACAACAGTAGCGACGAGAGTATCTACAGCAGCGACCAAGAGAATCGCACGAGAAAGTAATCATCTTTTCCATGCAATAAGACAAATCTTACGCCATCAGCTCATTTTCATTTCCGAAAAGTTTCATCTATCAAATCCAGAACAAAAGAATGTATAAAACGCTCAACGCCTTAGGGGTATGGGAATTCTCCTGTGGGTGGATCAATTAGGGTCAATTAGTGGACTATTTCTAACATAATTCATTACTATTCATTCCTGGTCTGGGTTAAATTTCGTCTTCGTATGAGAAAACCAAGCTTTCCTAGCATCTTTGCCGAATTTCCTGTTTGAGACCCATCAAATAGATTCAAATAAAAATTGTGTAAAATATTTAGACGATTGAGGAAACGGATTCTATTGGAACTCGTTGAGAGCAACTCTTCATTCTTGCGTTGTACTTTCGTTTTTCCCAGGAGAAAACGTAGTGGCCGACGCAGCAGCAACGAAAGATCAGCGAAATGTCCGAGGCAAGCGGTTCAACAGAGACAAGCAGCGAATATGCGTGAACGAAGGCGAATGCAAAGCATAAACGACGCTTTTGAGGGACTAAGGGCTCACATACCGACCTTGCCGTACGAGAAAAGACTGTCAAAAGTCGACACGCTTAAGCTGGCCATCGGCTACATAAATTTCCTCAACGAACTCGTCCGGGCAGACAAGGGCAACGATCCTCTCTCGGGGAATGGCGGACTGGCGAGATGCTCAGGACGAGATGATTCTAAGAAGGTCATAGTTCGTGGTGAGGGCTATTTCGATTGTACAATTCGCGCCAACTTTTTTCCCCATAACGATACAAGCTGCGAAATAAACTTGATGCTAAGGACAAACTTTTCACTGCGCACTTTACAACCGGTCTATGAATACTGACAAAGTTTTCAGTGCAGCATACCCTGACTCGCGACAAAGTTTTACTGGCGACTCACTTTATCGAAGAACGTTAATGATGATGGTATAAGGCACCTGTTAAATACGAACATCATTGTTCCGAGAATGTCAGAGGTGTATATCATAGAAAAAGAATTTCCATCGCTTTCATACGAAGGAAAGCAATATTACCCGTACTTCCGGTAGATGATCGTTCGGGAATCACAGTGCGATATATCATAATCGTTTATCTACCCTTTACAAGGCAGGTGTTTCGCTACGATTTGAAGGGTGTTTCAAAATTACTGACTACGACACAGGCATACACCTCCCGGATGGTCAATAAGTTCGAAATAACGCGTAAAAATAATGTCAAAAAATAATTGGAATTGAAATTCTAAATTTCAACTGCGTGGAATTCAAAAATATTTTTAAACAACCACGGTTCCACTTAAGATTATTCATGAACAATTTTCTCGAGAAAAGGATACAAGTCCTGCTCTGAAGGGAATCCAAGTTTCTGTTAACTTATCATTATTTTCATGTTCCGAAAATTCGTGTTTCAGGAAGCGGAGGTTACCCCTTCATTTCTCACTCGCTTTCCTGGTCGAGAAAATCGGAGATTTCACCGAACGGGACGATGTTCGCCAAGGTCTGGACCCCCGAAGACCCGCGAACGTCGAAAAATGGCACGGCGTACGAGTGAATCACGTCGGATTGTCAAACTGCTAAGGATCTAATGGCATTTCCTCTCCGAGGCACGTACATCCGGTGTTATTTAGTGTCTAAGGAAACAACGAATCTAGTCTATTTTTCCGTCTGAATATTCGCGAAAATTATTTTTCTGTTCACGTCAAGCGTATCGTAAGTGAATTCACCGATCGCGAGGAATACAAGTCACGAAGAATCATTCCTTACTTTAAACATAATATATATTCGGTGAAACGATTTAGTTTGGACATTTTCGGGCGTTCTAGTCGTTTGTGTTAATGCTAGTCAGTATTATTATTACTACCATATTATCGTGCTGTCGTGCATTGTAATTACGTGATTTAATGACGACAGTGTCAGTATTATAACCCACGAACAGCGAGGAAATGTTTCCTGCAGGAGTGAAAAGAAAGCCGAAGGAATTCGAAACTGGGAAGCGAACTGTACATAGATACTTCCGACATTTTCATTATTTTCTCCAATAATCTTCTTTTCACCTTGCGCGTCGTGTCGCTTATAAACATTTTTTCCCTGTATTCTGTACATACATTATGTATAGATATGTATGATAATACGATGGACGAATGTATGTAAATTTTTTAGTATTACATAGCACAATCAAATATCATTTAATACCATTAAAAGGAGCCAAATAAAGTAGGATTCTAAAGAATCATCTGGTATTTACAGTTATTTCATATTCATTTCCTCGTGTATTAGTACACGCTATTCTGTAATTACGCAGAAACTTCTAACGCACCTTTCAATTAAAGCGTACAGCATTTTAACAAAGACCTAGCAGATTCTAAAAGTTCCAGGATGGAATTATATAAATCTGTGCTACGGAAATTCTCAAGTGCCGTGCCATTCTATTCTTTATTCGAGAAGGATGAACGCGGCTTGTGGAGTTTCGTACTATTGGATTTTTCACAAGGGGGTGGGAGAAGAAGAGACGAAGTGGGCGTCGCGTCGATACTGCGGCGTCGCGACGACCGTTCGTTACGCAGAATAATGGCGTCGACGGCTGCGGATCTTCCCACGACGCCCCGATCCTCCGTTCCCTCCTCCGCTGGAAAATCCCCTGCGTACATGCAACCCTCCGCCCTTCGACTCAATCGAACAGGCTCCGTTCTCTCCTCCCAAAATCCCTATATACCCATCGAAATCGTTTATTCATCTGCCCTTCGTGTTCGTCTTCAGTTTTGCCCTTACGATGTTCCTGTTTTGAAAATTCAAGCTACTGATATAAGCAGATAGTAGCCCTATATACCCATCGAAATCGTTTATTCATCTGCTCTTCGTGTTCGCCTTCAATTTTGCCCTTTTCATGATTTTGTTTTGAAAATTCATAGATTGTGCCATTAAACGTTCATTTAGGTTTCATTGTATATTGGCCATTTTTTTATTTAAAATGCCAGACAGTGAAGAGTGCTGCGGTGTAACAAAAAAGTCGATCGTCAAGTTTAGTTACAGCAGGAAGACTGTAATTAAGGAACTGCTGTATAGCCCTTCCTTTGATGGAAATAACGGGGAACATGTACCGTAATTTCTATTTGCATGAGGAATGTCGCGATTAAAGATAGAGGACATACGTGCAGCGGTTATTACCTTGCAGTGGTTGTTACGTTAGTGCGCTGAGCACGGAGTTACCTTCTTCCTGACTCGTTTGAACCTTTGCAGAAAGGAGAATTTCCGCCAAGAGCGATATGTTTGTTGCAATTTGCGTAGCCGCCGGGTTTCATCGGCCATTGGAATAGCGTAACATTCTCTAAGAAAACAGACGCGGGGAGAACCCGTTTCACCGAGGGGTAGATTGCACAATAGCGAACGTTCGTATCGATGACAGAAAGAAAGGCGAAACAGGGAGATAATAAAATACGTTGTAGGTCGGCCAAAGGTCTATATTCGATTCGTTCGGTGGACAAACGCGGCTCTCTATCAGCTGTGAAAACACCGTTGTTTATAGACACCGCGGACACAATGAGGTGTAATTGAATCCATATTCGCCGGGTCCCAAGGCCCCCCTTTATCGAAACGGTCCGTAGGGAGAAAGGTATAGCCTGTTGGCCCGCAGGGTTCTCGGCACTTAACGGAAGGGGAAATCGAGGGTGGACCTTCGTCGATTTGTGGACAATTAGGGACAATTTCCGATCTACTCTCACTCCCCCCCCCCCCTTTCCTCACTTCCAACCGATTCGAATCGACTCGCCCAGTGACGTATACAATTTCTACCGGTTTTTGTATGTACCGTTTTTCATCAAACAGATGTAAAATAAATCTATAATACGTAACTGAAATAAATAAATTCTCATTTTAATCTGTCCTCTTCATAGAACTCGTGAATATTGCTTACGAACTTTATGATGAGAATTTTAAGGTAAAACGGTTTTTTGTCGTTTCGAGTAAACGTATTATCCTTATCAGGCAAAATGGGTTTCTGAGGTGCAATGAAATTGATAACGTGGATATAAAGGAGTGGGTTTATGAAGTGCTCATCCCTTTTATCGCGTCATAGATGCAGGTGTGTCGATACACCTGTCTTTATCAGCTCGAACTATTCTCGTGCCTTATCGGACCGGTAGTTGAACTGTCGTTACAGAAATTCCGTGTTACGTCGCGTAAATAATTTTTAACTGCTGGACCGGTAAGTTTTTCGTCGAGGGATTTCGACGGAAGGGTGACGTTTAATGCGAAGGTGCGAAAAATTGGCCGACGATTCGAGTCTAATCGGCTCGGACGTCACGGGGTATCGTGATCCCGTGAAAATTAGCAAACCATAGAAAATCCCCTTCGAGGGGAGCGTTAAAGAGCACCCTCTCGCCACTCCAAGGGCGCACTTGTGTTGATCCTCGCAGCTGGAGTGACACACAAATAAAGTATTAATTCCCGATTCACGGGGTAATAACGGTACTCGTACGCCGTGTTACAACGTTACAACGGGATCAACTGATGCATATGCCGCGGGACTTGAAATCCGTGTATGACAGTTCGTGAAATTCCACCCCTCAGAAACACTCGGACGACCTATGTTTTACAAGGATCACGCGATAAGAGAATAAAAATTATACACCGTGGAAATAGCGCGATAAACGTGTCAATGGAATTGACACTAGAGCAAGAAATGATTGTGTACAAATGTTGGTGCAGTTTTTTTAGAGAGTAGTCTTAAGAAAATGGTAGTGGCAAACGCAATCATTTTAAAGAAGAAAAATTAGAAGAGGAAAGAGACTGCAATGTGGAATAATGGGATACGAGATAATTCCCAGGTTTGCTCAGCCCCTAAATCCTGCGGCATGAGTGTGGAGAGCAAAAGAGAGCATCCATCGACAGGGGGGTAGCTTCCCTTGCGCCTGAAAATTGGGGCAGGCAAATACCTGGGCAGCTGCAGGGAGAATGCTTCTCGTAGAGTCTGGCGAAAATCATCGACCCTACTCGTCTGCAACACGAACCACTCGAGATCGCTTTTCGCACTTGCGCACCCTTTGCGGACCATCCCCCTTTCTTTACTATACCGCCATTATCTATTCTCTATTTCTCATTTATCTCATGATCAAAAACTCATTAAAAGCCTTTGACAAAAATGGATATTCCGAAATATTCAATGCAAATTTCTCGCGAGATAAAGAAAAACGCAGTGTTTTGTCCGATGTGAAAACGGGAAGATGGATTGAAAAAAAAATTGAAAACATACGTCCGGGCAGGAAAATCGTGGAGGATCTTTCGGGACAATCAGACATCAGGGAGGGGAACGTTTTCGATAAGGATCCAAAGAGCGGCGGGGTTAAATCCAGCGTGAAAATCCTCGCTGCGACGTCTCCGTGAAATCCTATTAGCTCATACCCTACGATGGTTATAGCGTTCTTCCTGGCAATCCAATGGCAATGTAAAAAGACAAAAAAAACCAATATTACATCTGCACAACTTTCTACGACTCTTCTTCGAATTTCTAGCGCGTTCATTTGATTATCGCTCGATCGGATTTGTTGGCTTCCGGTATAAAATCGCGCCGTGTTTTGGGAAACATGGGAGAAATGTTGTCCGTCGTGGTCGGCTATCGAATGCAGACAACTCGCATGTTCCTCGTGTAATATTGATTCGCCGGAGACGAGGTCGCAGGTGAAACTTCCCACGATCGTTGCCCACGCGGAGACACGCCAAGGAGGAGAGGATTTCGTCGGCACGATCGCCGGGACTTTCGAGTCTTCTTTCCCTTTTATTACACCTGCTTTCGTACGCACAGTTTACGTTACAAAATCGTATCGCGAGTCCTTAGGATATCGAGCGACGACCGATCGGGCCCGCTCAAGGGAAGACAAAATTTCTGCCGGGCGGCCAGATAAAGACAACTTCGACGATTATTCTTACGCGCCAGAAAAGTCAATTCGTCGTTCATACGCGCATGGCTAAAATGCATTCATTACATCATCCAGGTCGCCCGTATTCCAGAAACTTTGTCCCTGTTTCCTGAAACGTTTAATCTATCGATTTGTCTTTGGAATTTCTGCGTTGCGCGTTGTGTAAAATAAAAATTACGAATATTTTATAACGGAATTATCCAATATACGTTAATGCCGAGTATGAGAGGTAATATAAATCCAATAGAATGAAATTCAACAAACATCAGCCTTCTTCGCGTGAATGTGTACGCTCTTTTTTTTGGAAATCAATCTTAGAAATTATTCACTCTCACTGGCGTTCAATTGTCAAAATAAAACATGCATTACGTCATTTGAAAACAATCCTTGTAGGGCGAATCAAAGGTCACAATCTGCTCGCCGCTTAGCTGCCGAAATTTCAAATTTGTTTGGGATCCAAACAATTTTAATTCGCGGTGAGCAGGAATTTTTGAAGACGTTACGAGACCTTCGAAAAGCCCTGCGTTTCTCGCGACACTTTCTTTCATTTCACCGTTTACATTCAAATAGCCTTACACTACGTTTTCTCGGTGGTTTCTTGTCAGTCCCCGTTGTCCCCCCTTTTTGCACCGTCGTTATCTACATACATGCATTCCTTTCTTTAATATGAAATACGTTTACCGAGTGCAAAGAAGAGTGACAACCGACGACCCCGTATCCTCGGTTCCTTATCGTTATTTTTTTCGATCGTACAAAGTGCTGTATTGACGATATAAAAATGTTTAATATTTATCGTACGTTTGTACCAATATTTTGACCAATCCAAACATTGCTGTTATGGGGTATCTGACGTACAAATTGACGATACTCTTGACTGAAATTGTAATTGAAACATCAAGATAATTACAGCTGCGGTTTTGTTAGTTTCGTGTATAATTTACTTTCATTGCTTGTTTCGTTATATTACAGAAGTTCAGCATTCCATGATAAGCGATTTTTAAGAACTCATGTTAAATATAGAAGTGCCAGTAGATTCATTGTTAACGAAATTAATTAACAATAATATAGGACATAAATTATTTGCAGAGCGTATGTACCAGAACAAAATTCTGCTAAAAAGCTTGATAAACTAAATTTCTGAATAAATTATTAAATGAATCTAAAGAAAATGGTAAAAGTATACAAAACTTTCATGACTACGACGAAAATTAATGGTAGTTTCAGAACGCCCTACTTTGTTTCAATTCAATTATACTTCAATGTTATTGACTCGCGCAGTTCATATGAATCGACAAAAGAAAAATATGTATTTCTTATCGTAGGCTCTCCTCTCGAATACCAGCTTATCTCGACATTATAAAATGCAATAAACCGCATTAAAAAATTCAAAGGAGACCAATGCTTCGATTGTAAAAGTTTGGCACAATATTCGGTTGTGTAAAAATATCGTACTGCTCTGAAAATTTTTTGTTTCGCTAGGATATCGTACATTTCGTAGTTTTGTGTCTTCTTCGCATTCTCCTGTCGTTTTATTTCATTTTAATATACAAAGACTATAGCGATATTGCGTAAGCGCGTATAAATCGTACAAAAACAGAGTTGCTGCTTACTTCGGACACCCTGCCTGAATTTGCGACGAATTAATCCATCGAATTTCAAGCTGTTGTATCACGATAGTGGCTTTCTTTTCATACAATTTTACATCCTTATCATCCATTTACGACAGTTTGTCATAGGCAATTACAAGCTCGTCAGACGGGTGTTCTTCGAAAGTACTTGCATTTCGGAAATGTGGATGATAATGGAGCGAACATCGTCATCTGATTTTACGTATAAATAGCACAATTGTACACAATAGAACAATCCGAGAAAGTTTTTGACATTAAACCGATTTCCCTGAGTGGCGATAAGTTATTTCATAAGTTTGGTGTTTTCCATATACACATCCTTCGTACATTGTTGTCGTCCTATCGTCAATATACACATTATTTTTATACGATATAATTTAAGACTAACGTCCTATCATTTCTTTAATCTTTCACTCGCATTTATAAAGTTTACTCGAGTAACACGGGATGTCCTAATTTGAACTAATTTACGCCAATCTCGAATAACACATTCTTACAAAGTAATCCAATTTTATGTTCCTTCGGTAATTTAGAACACAATAGAAAATCGTAGGGATAAAGAACACAATGTGGCGAAATCAGTCATAGTCACTATTTCGTCTTTAGGAGCTATTTAAGATAGTTTTCGTAAAGCAATGGCTCGTAGTCGGAATTGAATAAAATTGATTTTCAATACATTGCATGACTATAATTACTTTATACTTTTCGTTAGGAGAACTGTGTCATATTTACAGTCGCAAAAAAACAAACGAAGCATTTCGCGCAGAGTAAATACGTATCAGATATTCATTCACACGATTCAAACATTATTCAATAAACGATGATTAATAATGGAATTTCAAATTAAATTGTACAATTGGCCAATCCTTTTTTCATGTACTGGCTACATAATAAAAACTATTCCTTAATTTTTCAACAGTGTACTTAAATTTAGCGGTCTTTACAAGCATGCAATCATTCATGAAAAATTGGAAAAGTCGAATTTCATCCATTTGACAGCCATCGATTGAGCGAAAACCTCATGTTGCCCTTATGATAATCCTAATTTCTAAGATTGCGAATTGTGCCTAGGTTCTTTTTTGATTATGCATTTTACATACAGCGCCATGGATCGTTCAAGAGAAAAAGAGAGGTAGAATGAGGACCAATAGTTCATGCAGAACCATCTTAAGCCAAGGCAAACGCGGTACTGTAGAAGATGGTAGTGTCGAACCAGACAGATTAGAGTTTACATTAACGAAGTACGACTACTCTCTTCCTAGCTGTATTACAAGTATGTCAAATTTTTACATTGTATCAAAGATAACAAAGTGGAATGATTTTTTGTAAAAGATTCTAGTTTCATGTAGACAGTTCTCAATTGAATGTTTTCATACGATAAAAAGTGTATTTGCTTTACCGTATCGATTGATGACGTTCAAATGTCTAAAAGAAATTTCCCTCACGTTCTTAATAATTAATTGTTTTCTTTTTATAATCACGGGCAAAATAGATATGATGATCTCGCGTTAATGTAATCTTATCGACTTTTATAAAGATAACGACAGCCGATTTTCTCTCATGACAATCCAGTATAATGGAAAAAAGACATGCACTTATTATGCAAACGGTGATCTCGATGATGTTAATTCACAGCGCTTTTTCGTGGAAGGCAGTGCTCATATTGTACATCTAGTCCTTAGGTTCCTCAGTTTAAAATATACATTACGATGGCTCTTATACTGGTTGCTTTCAGCTTGTCTGTACAGTGTAGCTGTGCAATGTCGACGATAGTACATTAAACACATCGAAATATACACCTATAAGCTACAGAGCACCGTACCAAAATTTAAAAACCATTGTCCGCATATTCGTCCATTGGGTATCACCATTAAATCCACAAAAAATACTCCGATTGTAGTAGTTCGAGATGAAAATGTTGTTAATCTTCACTGCAAGTTGAAAATTAACATATTTTACTCATGTCGTTGTCATTAAAGCAAGAGTTTCTTTTGTACATTTGCCGGAGAAAGTATAAATCGCTTCTTCATCCTACATGTAAGTTCTTTGTGGATGACTTTAATGTACTATCGGACGTAGGGGTGGTTACTTCGAATGTATAATATCATACAGCTATTGAATTATTGCTATTCGTCGCAGTAGGTCAACTTATAGACTATAGTTTGTACATCTGCGAGCTTAGTGTTCGTGTACCACGTCGACATTTCGAAGATTGTCTCGGATATGGTCGACGTATCAACAAAAAAGAAACCAAGTCTCTTTTTCTCTAAAAAAAATCAAATATGGAAAAAAAACAAGCTAAAGGAAGACGCGCTTAGCGTCCTCAGTCGAGTGTATTTCAGAGTCGAACGTATAAAACGTTTCTCCGTCATTTTCGCGCGATTCGTCTCGTTCATGAGTGGAGGGAAAACACATCTTTTTTTTACAGTCCACAGTCATAATACGTTCGAGGCGATGGCGCTCGTCCTCGGCAGCTACCACGTCTTCTAAACGATGTACGGTATCGTTTGTTGCCCCGAGCTTGCATCTACCTTCAGCTAGGTTTACCGGGTGGCCCGTGGCTGGTTGGAGAGGGTCCATGTGAATGAATGTTATGAACACTACCTACTTGATTACCGGCTAGATTCGACATTGCAGGTTGGTACATCGACGGCATGTAATTGCTCGAAGACTGTGGCACTGACCTAACAATCATTTTAATACAAGTTTACAGAAACAAAAAAAGCTTTCATGGAAAATACAGACGGACAGGATTACAAAACAGCAATTCCGTGAAACCATATTGGGAAGTTAATAAACGGTAAAATTGCGAAAACCAAAATAATTCTTTACAAACATAGTATACATAAGTGAGCCGATGTTTCGAATACGATACGAATTTGGGGTCGAGAGCTGACAATTTTGTACTTCCTAGTTCAGGAATGCCGTGAATTTTCGCGTCAGTGAGCGAGATAGAAAGTTAAGGTGGTTACGTATTGTTCTCACCTTGGTGCTCCCCGCAATGGATCCGGAGTAACGGATGAATTTCTCACGACTCCAGAGCTATTGGCAGTGGCAGGAGAAACGATGTTACTGGGTTGTCCTTGATGATATCCACCTGCAGCTGGGCTGTGTCTATTGGTTTCACCCAAAACAAAATTTACATTCATTTGATATCTGTTTTTATAATAATGTACGAGGGATAAGTACGCTACCTTATTGTTGGACTTGGTTGAGGGGCTACGAGGGATCCACGATGAGGATACTGAGATAGAGATGCTGCTGCGGGAGGAGAAGGATCTGGTGGTAAACCATTTTCCATTGGTGCCGGATGAGTACTTGAGCTTGAGTGAGGCATGTACGTATTGTTAACTCGTGGTTCTCGATTCATCCTGGACATTTGCGGCTGAGCTCCTGGTGGTATTTCGGCGTGTGGAACGTTAGGATGTGGAGGATTCAGCGTTGGGTGTATGTTATTCACTGAAAAGATTGCACAGGCATATTATAACTGTTTGTCACATGTGTTTTTCTTGTTGATAAAATATTAATGTAGGTATTTACGAACACTTAGTGTCACATCAACGTTTTTTACCTGGATGTGAACTAGGCTGACTCGTTAATGGAATAGCAAGTCTAGCATTCACAGCCAATAAATGGTCTCTCCTTTGTAGAAGACTGTTTACGTGTTCTTCTAGTCTGAGGTTTTCTGCCCGGAGTTGGTGAAGACACGAGAGTAAAGATGCAACTGTAACGAACAGTACCATTAACTGATAGCACTAAAATGATATATTTTTTGAGTGCAATGAGCAAGAAGCGTGTATCACAGGAAATTGTGCAGAGAGAAGTAATAACATGCTAGAACTAATATAACCAGTATTTTACGAAATACAATATGCAAATAAATCATGCAAAATGAAATACTCATGCAATAGGATGTGTGTATGTAAAATAATATATGCATAATTTTATTTTCATGTAGAATTGAAAGATAACCCCTTTGTCACCAAACCCATGCGACAGTAAGCATGTGTTTTCTTGCCGTACACTCACTATCAAAGTGCTGAGCTTGCTCCATTAAGAACTGGCTGCCCTGTTCCCACTGTCTCTCTAAAAGCTGATCCAACGTTTGTGGAATGGCGCCGCTACCTAAACTGCCTGCATTAGCTGCACTAACGTTCGAACTGTTGTTTACAGAAAATACTGAAGAGAAAGACGTTGGTGCTGTATTGGTTTGCGTTGATCGAATCTGTTTATAAAATTTTAAGGAACAGATCAAATACAACTCTAAAACATAATTTGCATTTGTCAGTACACATTGGCCCTACAAGTTTAATAATAGGAGTACTTACTGAAGCTATTACACGGCTATGAAGTTGTGGACCCACCAAGTTTGTCGCTGAGTTGCTGGCTTCGGTGAAAATGGAATGAGCTTCAAGCTCCTGTGAGAGTGTATCGGACATTTTTTGTGCCATTGTCGAAGTGGGGTTTAATTGGTTACCTAGCATATGTGGGGCACTAACTCCGTTTTGAAATCTGAAGGAGGATGAACAAAAATTCATTTAAGTCTAAATATCTGATAGACTGTATTGATTACGTATTGTGTAAACTTACAATTTTACATCCTTCTCTTCTTTTGTATTTGCGGTGAGTGTAGGTGTAGTAGATGCAGAAGGGGTAGGTGTTGTACCAGCACTTTTCCGCTTCCTCCGTCCTGGTCCATTACTGCTCATACTCTCTGAACCAGGACTGCTAGGAGGTGAATCTTTAATAGTAGGGCCCATTGTGTTATTTCCTGATCCACGGCCAACGCTACTGAAGTGACCTCCGGAAGTGCTCAGCGATGGGCCCTGTATGATTGATGGTACTGGAGCTACCGTAATCGCAGGTGGAGGTGTTTGGTGATTACTTCTTCCACCACGTTTTGAGGTTGTAACCACTGCACTATTGGATATTGATGAAACAATTGATGAAACTGGTGGCTGAGATATAGATGGTTGACTATTTGATGATCCTCTTTTTGGTTTGCGAGCCTTGTCTTGCTTATCTGATGAGTGGGATCTAAAAGGGAAAGAAAATAGTTTATTTTCGTTTAATGGAACAAGACATTTTTCTAAGTAATCAATGAGTAAGGATTTAATTTTCATTGGAATAATATGATTGATATACAAAACAAATTTACATGACTTGATTTTTCTTTATTAGATTGATTGAATATTGAAAAAAATTGATATCTTTAATTTACTGATTTATATGCATTAAATCATGTAACATACTTTTTATAGTTGAAATAAACAACAATTGAGTGTGAGAGTACTTCAATTATCGAGAATGGTCAAATGACCTAGTTCGATAAGGCATATCTCAGTGTGTTGTGATACTAACATAAAACTTTTTCCAGTTATGTTAAAATTTGTTTTGTTATTAAATTTGGATAATTTTATCAAGTATTCACAGATCAATTGGTCTGACTTGCATAAGCACTGCTTCTTACAACATAAAAACTATCATGATGTAACTGAAATTTTCAAACATTTTTGTCTATATTTCTAAACTATAATTGTACATCAACACAACATTTGAATCGAACAAACCATTGTGCATTATCAACGATAATGTCACGTTACACCTTGTCTTTTGTTCATCGTTTGTAATGTCCTTTGAGTGGAAAAAACAAACATAACCTTGAAACTTGTATCAACCCACGTTCGCTTTATATTCCATTAAACGATTCGAAATTCTATTCATCAGAAGAATGTAGCGTTTTCAAGTCTAATTTCACAACATAATTGTTGAAAGTCTAGTGAAAAAAATGCATTGTTACGAAATGACCTCGAGTGAACCATTGTGCTGAATACACTACAGGCGGACTACTGGTATAAACATACTCCATTTCTTTGCACCTTTCACGAATATTATGGCAGAATAGTTTTTAAATATTGCATTTTTTCTGGTATTTAATGTCTTAACAATCGCGATAAGTTCGTATTTTAGTATTAATATTTATCACTGTATAGCTCACGTATTCAATAAAACGGTACTGTTGCTCAGAAAGAGGTTAGAGTAATCGTGCTTGTTTACCCTCCAGTCGGCCATTTTGAATGCACGTTCAAAGACCCACATTCGGGACTATACTTATAAATACAATAGTATACAAAAGTATTTTACAAACCGATCGAAGGCATTTTAGCTTTTAAAATTTTCATTAAAATATATGTATATAGAATAGATAATTCTAATCAACGTAAAATTGTTTTCATTATTAAGAGTAACAGTACTAAATTTGATTAGAAAATCTCAGCATGAACATAATAGCACATATTAGAAATATTACATACATCAAGGTCGTCTAGTAACACGGGAATGAAATAATACAAGAACATCTTATAGATATAGTTTGAATTCTGTTTTTCTTAGTACTTATCCTCTTGTATAATCATTACAAAAACGTAATTTTTATATTTCATCTTTACTGATTTAACATACAAATCTCAGTTACCGGAAGCAGGATATTTAGAGTTTCTAACAAATGAAGTAAGGACTTACCGGGATCTTTTTGCGGGTGTATCGTCCGCCTGAAAGCCTTCGGAGTTTTGCATTATGCCCGTCATTGATGCCGTAGGTGCAGCGGTGGTAATGATACTCTGCTGTAATTGTTGATATAATGTCTGAGCGGTTGTTACAATACTCTGGACAGTGGTTGGAAGGGTAGTAGCAGTCAATGGAACAGATACTACGATGCTGTTAGATGTTGTTGGTGGAGACTGTGTTACTGCCGACGACTGAGATTGTGTTACAGACATTATCACAGGTGTAGTAGTTGCCTCGGTAGTTACTGCACTACTTGCTGATTGGACAGGACTATCAACTTTTAACTGCAATTAGAATCGTCTCATTGTAACGCTGAACACTATGACTCAGATTTTTGAAAAGTTTTGTATGTTAGAAATGTTACCTTTTTAGATTTCTCAGGTTCAGTAGTGGTACTGAGACTGGTAGCTTCAGTGATGGTTGGTTGTACATTGTTACTGGAAACTGGTTGTTGAACTACAGAACTAATAGCCACTACGACGGATCCACTGGCTTCGGAACTAACTGACTGATTCGAATTTTCGTTTCCTACTGTTGGCGTTCGAGCACCGGTTTTTCGTTTTTTACTGGTATGACTCGATGTTTTAGCGGACGTCGATGTATTGGATTTGGTCTGACCGCTGTTTTTGTGAACCACATTCGAATTGACAGTTGACTTCACAGAGACAGCGCCTGCAGTAGCAACGGTAGAGACAGTCCCTTCATGACCGAAGACACTTTCCGACTGAGTGACGATAGTTTCTACAAAATTGGAGGTCGTAAATTTACTCGAGTTTGTTGAATTGTCTTTGGGCGTATTACGACCGCTGGCACTTTTATCGTCGGTAACACCGTTTAGTTCTACGCTGGGACTAGTGTTCGATTTGTTTTTAGAATTTGTAGTTGATTTAGAACTGGAACTCTTCCGTTTACCGCTCGACGATGATTTCATTGGGGCCTCTGCTTCCTTTTCGGGGGATGAGTCGGATGAGCCATTGTCGTTATTCGCGGGAATTGGTTTGTACGGTGGGATGGTTTTAACGTTACCACCTTTTTTCTAAAATTAATCAATCAACGAAGACATTATCAGACTTGTAGGTATTATATTTTAAGCATTATAATACTCACCAGTTTTGAGTAATGATGTTGACAGTATCCACAATATTTTACATTGTCTAGATAGTTACCAGCTTCTTCACAGAGCAAGCCTAGAGCTTGTGCACAAGTGACATGAAATTGCTGTCTACAGCCTGTTTTATTACACTGCATGCAGGCTCCCACGTTTGCTCTGCTTCCTCTGCCTTGCTCCTCACATATGTAACATGTCTGAAAAAATTAGCATTTTAAAAACAGATGTTTACAATTTGAAATGCACAGTATGCTGGCTGTTTAGAATTGTATTAAGAAGCAGACAAGTTATAAATAACTTACTTTACTAAACCTTTCAGAAGGAATAAGTTGGAGTATAATGGGCTCCATTGTTGTGACATTTCCAAACCGTACTTCCGGTATGTACAAGGCACAAACAACATGTGCCCAACCAGCTTGATCAGTTCTTTTAAGTGCACCATCACGACTTGGGCATAATTCACAGCGCTATATATAAAATCATATATATTGTAACTCATGTGACATCTTTACATGTATTTGACATCAATAGTGAATTATAAGAAATTACCACACGAGCACTGCGTTCTTGAGACTCACACTTCCTACAGTACCAGGGTCCTGTTGGTACCGTAACAATGCCATAACATGCTGGAATAGAAATATATTCATTGTACATATTATATTCTCATTTAAATATATCAATTGTGTAAATTCACAGATCAAGAATATGAAGGGTAATGCTGTCATGTCAACAATTGAACATAATTGAAAAAGTTTGATAAACAATATTCCCAGTAAATCACATGGACCGTTTACATTAGAAAAAATGTTATTCTCGTGTACAGGTGTCATTGAAAACAATGTGTATGTTCATGTTGTATCCCTATGGAAAATTTCGGGAAATAATGAGTAATTTAGCCAATAATAACCCCGAAAATCTATTGCTTTTAACTCGTATACCAGTGACATAAAGTGTCAAGAGTAAAACCTCTGAGGATCTCTGTTAAAATAATATTCAAGTGGAGACAATTTGAATTTACCGCGTGCGATACCGACCTTGGTGTACAGCAACGGTGCAGCCTTGTCCATCGCAATACACCAACGGATTCTCGGTCCAACCCCTCTCATCAGAACACACGCAGCACCCTCCGAGCATCTCCTTCATGCTGTGCACCAGGCGATTCGGAAGACGAGACTAGCATTGAGAGCTAGACGAACCGTACGCTCGAGCACGGTGCGCGGCCGATCACCTTTAGCGGATACATCCCGACGACGACGACGACGACGACGACGACGACGACAACGACGACGACGACAACGACGGCGTGTAGCAGCCTTCGCGTACCGGTCGTACCTCGGTTATACCTTTTCACCGCGTCTCCGCGGCTTTTCCGTGTATGCGGATCTGAAATGCACGCCACACGCGTGCACACCTCGCTCGAGACGTACGCGATTCTCCTTGCTCGTCGTTGGGGAACGTGCGAAACGCGCAGCACGCGACACCACGGAAACCGTTTTTCGCTGACCTTTTTGCCGATGACACAGCGCGCCAAACGAACGGCTCTCGAAACGGGCAAGCACGGTTTGTTATTTACGAATTACGACGGCGCTCTATTTGTTTCGCTGCAGACGGCCATCTTATTTTGTTGTTGCGTGCCGTGCGCGCATGCGTAATTCGCACCTGCCGCGCGACAGAAGAGAATGCAACCAACTCGATTGGTATAAAACCTGGAATGTTTTCATACGCGCTATCGAAAGTACCGATTGTTCCTGCGAAATTTCAAGTAAAATACGATGCTCCCTGCTCGACATGATGATTAAAACATTCTAATTGATTTAAGAATCGTAGATCCTAAATGTTGTGGCAAAAAACGTCGAACGACTTATCTTACGCAACAGCGCTACCTTTATCCTATCAATACGAATCGTGATTTTTTCTGTCTTTAAGCCAGTACATTTTAGCGCAACTGTTCAAGGAATCCCCTACAAGGCGGGTTCGAAAGAGTACCAAACGTCGCGTAGATCGAGTTACGTATTCGCCTCTTATCGTGGACGTTTGTTAATGTTCAGTGAAAATTTACCATTTTCGCACATGCGATGTTTATATTTTGTTTCACGCGCAACTGCCTTGCGAATTACAGATTGATATTCACGTACTAATGACTTGCTGACCTACCATACCCGACAGTTTACTATGTTTATATACATTACTTAGTACATATTAATTGAAATTTACAGTATGCACAATTCTCATAAAATAAAATACAACCTCGTAAAATCTGTTTTCAATGAAGCTAAAATGTAAACTTGTCTCTTTTATCATCTACATAAATGTAAACGTATGTTTTTAAATTGCGTATAATAATTATATGACATATTCCGAGAAACTTTCATGTCTTCTTCATAGACTGGGGAATACCCTTTGCTCGACGTTCTCAAACGGGGAAAGACCGTACTATTTTCTACTTGAAATTAAACTGCATTAAGATTATTGCACGTTCAACGAGGCTTATTACGTGTTTCGATCTGTCCTCAAATATCACATTGCCATTGTTCGCAGTGCTTATAAAGTTACCGCTTCGATAATAAAATCCGAGAAACTCTTATAGACTCCGTATTAGTCGTGACTGTGACTGCAGTGCCTCGAACATATTCTATCGTAAGTAAAACGACTCGATTAGTCGTTGCCAATGTAATTATGTACTAACACGTAATCGACTCGCCGTGTGTTGCATTGTATCATATGATATTTTTTGTATAATTATTTTTATCGTCTGTTTACGCACTGTTTACGTATATCATTTTCTCATTCATATGTATCAAATTTTCACGTCTTATGTAATGATTACGTTCTTCGATACGTATTTTTTATCTTCATAAAAAAAACTAATATTTTATACGCATCGCGTTACACGTTTTACCACATGTTTCATATGCTTCATCCTGTAGATTATTTCCCAAACATTTTTAATGTCCCTTTTTCAATGTTTATTAAACTGGCAACCTGAAGTGAGGGTAGTGAGGACTGTAAACGTTGATGAAAATCTGAAAATGCGAGTAAGCTTCGAAGTCGATCGTATCCTTGCCACGACTTTGCATGGGAGCAAAAATCTAAATATATTCGATGGAGTATTTTCATGCACTTCATACGACACGCAACATGCGTTGTATAACCACGTGGGTCACTGACTCGTAATGCTACATCGATGGCATATACATATATCTATGCATTATGAGGTATACCCAGCACGTGAAATTAGACACGTGCGAAAAATCGCGCGTACTCAAATCAAAGCACGTAACGCATTAAGGGACGGACCGTTATCCGAGTTGTTTCTCTTATGAAATTTTAATGTCGCACATGAATGATTATCACTTTTAAAATAAACAATTTTTAACAACAATGCAATGTTTAACGACTCGTAAAATTATTTCAGAGAGTTGACCCTAGTGTGCATTTCTATAAATATGTACTTTCTATTTTCACGTATGGTAACTGAAAATATTCATTCTGTAAATATGATTTATGGTGTCTTAGACGAGCAACATTATTTTAAGGACTTTCAGACGCGGTTATCGTTGGTGGAATTCAAATTAGATTATCACAAGTGTCGTCATATTCTATTATATTATCTTGCGCAAGCATATCTGGTAATAGTACTGTTATATTGGCAAATATGACTTTCCATAGCATCAGGCATTAGATAATGTTTCAAAGACTTAAGGAATTAATATATTTTTAATATTAATAAAATTCAGGGTATCAATACGCACACAAGATGTCCATAGTTAATTATTATTAGCCTAAACAATAACTTCTAGAGTAACTAACGCGAAAAGATTGTCACAAGTATATTGTTTTAAACATAAACGTAGATTACGCAACAGCGAAAGTTACTTAAAAATGTCTGCAATAGTTAACAAAATGACACAGTTGAACTCTGTGTGTAAACAAAAGAAGGCCGGGTAAATTGTTCCGAATAAACTGATCTTTGTGTTGAGCCATAACGGGATGCAGATAAAGCAATGTAGATACGCGTACCACGGAGCAGTGGTTGGTCAACAATATCTCTGATAGCGTTGGATGATTCAGTATACTACCGACCGCCGTAGACGAACGATCACCCAAGAGACATGAGGTATGTGTTAAACTGACAGGCAGAGTTTTCGACCTTCCTGTCTTTTGAGAGTCGGAAATTGTTATTAAAAAAAAAATGATTATTTTTGTAGCGCCCGATGTGCATGAAAATAGTCAAGTGCATTGTTTTTAATTTTTCTTGCGATGAGAATTTTCGTATTATACGTTAAAATCGAAGATCAGAATGTAAACGTTAAGTGCAGTGAATATGCAATATATCTTTTACGCAAACTGAGGTACGCGCGAAAAAATACAAGATAACGCTTCCTTTAATTTGACGATATCGAAACTGCTCGCTAAAAATTGCAAGGCTCATTCGTATCGCGATATCAAAATACTTGTTCTGTATGAATTAAAAATTAAAAACCGCATCGTAGCGTGTTACGTAAACGCTTGTTTACATTGGCGGTATTGGTTTTGGAATGATATCTATTTTACTGAACGATCAATTTAAAGTTTTTAAATAAAATAAAACATTTGCGACAAGTTAGCAGGCATTCTTGGTGTCTCCGAAAAGGGATTTCCAGGGTAATCGTCGAGGATGCCTGAAATAGCGGTAGTTAGTCGCGATGACGAAACTGTTGGTCATTAACTGTACGGTCTTTCGCAGTGCCCGTAAGAAAATGCCGTCTTATCGGCCGTGGGGCTCGACGGAGGATGGAAATATCGAGTTCGAGTCCTTGACTAATGAAACTCTCGAGGGCGCCCTCAAGGTCATAAGAGAGAGCTTCTTCCCGCACGAGAGCGTGAGCAAAGCCGTCCACATAACGTCCGACCCAGGAGCCATGCAAGAACTCGAGAAGCTCTGCCTCGAAACCGCCAGAGACGGAATCAGCGTCGTCGCCATCGACGTCACAAACGGCGACGTCGTCGGAGTTGCCTTCAACAAAATTCAGGTGACCTCGACCGCCGTGTGTTCCGGCCAGCCGTCAAAACACGCTGCGTTTAAAGATCCGCTGACTGCCATGGGAATGAGCATTTAGAGATTACAAAAATATTTCACAGATAACGCTACAAAGGAAAGTTTGACCACTTGATAATTTGCGATTCATCAACATTCCGATATGTAGATTCAACGAGATAGGAATCTGTACTTATGGATTATACAATGATTCGCGAGATAACGGTAGAAAGGAAAGTTTCGTTACTCGATAATCTGGATTTTCTACATTTTCTATTATGCAAATTCAGTGGGTATAATTGCACTTCAGGGATTAACGATCCTTTCAATTTTCCAACATTTTTCTTTCGTAAAAAGATAGATTTGTTTTAAAAATGAATGGTCAAACATTGACTCTCTTATATTTTTGATGTCTTATTCGATAATTCTTTTAATCGCGATCGAAGGTTTTCGGAATGTGTATGTGTTTTGGTGGCTTGTTCGGAGGTTTGAAGGCATTCCTGCAAGACGGAACATGCTAGGTTATAGGGCTTGACGTGAATCATCACTTTCCAGGTGCTAGGTGGTCCAAACGAGAAGAGTTTTTTCGAATCCTTCGCTGAGAGCTGTAAATACAAGGCCTCCAAAGGCCTGGTGAATTTCATGGTCGACGTCGACAGTAGAATGAACCTTTTTAAACACTACAACGTGGACTGCATTCTCGAGGTCATGTTCCTCGCCACTCTGCCGAGCTACGGCCGACGTAGGATAGGGGAATTGCTCATTTACTCGACCATGGAGATCGGACGGGAGTTGAAATGGGGGAAGAAGGTCAAGTCTTCGGTGGAGGTGAACGGCGACGACCACATTCAAAATATTGATGCTATACCCGGTTTGGTCAGCGCGCTGATGACTTCGCGTTACTCACAAAAAATCGCCACGAAGCTGGGCTTCGAGCAACTTCGGGAGGTTCATTACGATGAATATCAATTCGAAGGGAGGAAATTCAGCCAAGTTGTCGGTCCTGAACATCCGAGTTGCATTCTAGTGGCTAAACGACTTTCTTGAACGGGACTCATGGGACTTTGCATTGCACCCACTTACCCTCTATGCGAACAGATAAACCATGTTATTTTCGTGATAAACTTTTATCAGCGATTTCATTCTGAGAATGCCAATCAATTCAACTTTATGTCAATAGTAATCGATCGGGTATCGATAAGTATTTGTACATAGCTCTCGATCGAGAACATTATAATAGCCGAATTTTAATCTGTAATACTCATGTATTTTACAGCTTTAACGTGTTCTATAAAACATACGGGCATTGCACTCTGTTATAGGGAGTATAGCAAGATGATAATTAAACCGGTTGGTTTGATTCAATATTAAAAAGTATATTTTCATATTTAAAATATATATTAAGTAAATGTATTTCATTCACTATAATGTATTTTACATCGCTTTTTAGCAGCTGGCTATTGTTATTGGATTTGGCTTGTAAAAGCATATATCGTTAAACTTGTTTTCTCTGTTAAACCTTGTTATTTACCGTCCATTTAAAATAATAGATGAATTGAAACTATTGTGTGAATTGGCTAATAAAAAAAGTGAATGTGTGCACTATTACTACGAATGATAACGTTACATAACTCATGTACAAACTTGTTACAAAAAATTAGAATTTTACGTAAATTAAAAAGGAAAAGATATTTTTGTACGTTACGATTATATTCTCCGTATACGGAGAAATGATTAGTCTAATTTTTTACAAAAGGCTTTGTGGATACAAATAATAAGTTTCATTTTAATTAACAGGTCTATTCCTAGTCTAATATATACTAGATTTATTTATATAAAGTTGAACCAAGTAATTGTTTTCAAATTGTTTAATGCCTTGTTAAGTTAACTTAGTTCTAGACAAATGTTTTTTGTGAATGTCGCTTCTGCTGTCTGTCCAATGTTATCCTAAGAAACATTGGAGAAGTTGACACTGAATAACTTGGTCCTTCAGTTGGAAGACAAATTAATTTTGTAACATGCTCGAAATATACAATCGTTCATTAGATTTAAATGTCAGACTGTGACAATAAATGTTGTCATTAAATCAGTATCCTTACAAGAAAAAATTGAAGAGTAATAATTTTTTGAAGATCTCATCTTTCCTTTTGGTTCTAGCATTCAATCGACTTAGGTACCTGCGCGTTATTTCGATTCATCGACCACGCTTTTTTGCGAACGCATAGTAATTCCGAGGGTAAATGTGAAGCGTCAGCTAAATAATCCGAGCGCTTTTATGTCTTCGCTGCTGTCATTCGCCCCTTAGTCTCTCACGTTTTAATCGCAACAAATGTCTGCGAAAGAAATATGCGCCGATCGTCCATTAAAAGAAATTGGTAAACTCAGTTTATTGCAAAAGAACACATCAAGGATAATTCGTCAAAAGAAACGTTTGTGCGAAAGAAGAGCCAGTACGACTAAATCAAATTTATCTCAGAGTTCGGAACGTACTGGGAGTATCTGCAAGACAGACAAACAAATGTCAACGATAACGTTAATACTTACAAACCATAAATCCGACTATTTCGTCGGTGAATCCGCGGCCAAGCATCGCGTGGATTCGTTATCATGAACCAAGTTGCGCCGATAAAGATATTAATTGAGCGTGGGTCGTGTAGAACGAGGAACTCGCGTTACAAGACGGCATTTACTCGGCCTAGTCTCACATTAAGTTTGGAAGCGACATGCACGGTCGACGGTTATTCTGGTAAAGTTCAAGAATACATTGCGCAACCGAGGCTTTTGTTCTCTTCGTCAATATCATGTCAAGTTTATCAACCTTCTCTTCTATGAATTACTGTATCTAGTAGAAAATATCAAAAACCATCAAACTATTAACAATGCGTCGTGCGTAGTTGTTTACATCAACAATTTCATTAATTAACAGATCAAGGTCTATGCGAAGCAATTTCAACTCTTTTAACCGAGTTCAGTCCTGGAGAAGTGAATTGCCTGTGAGCTTCTGTGTCTCTGTCTCAAGATTCATACGGCACTAACGATGTTCCGAAAATTTTTTACGGACCCTACTGGAGCAAGGATGGAGTTACGTGTCCTCACGAAGGACAAAATAGAGGATGCTATCGCTATTCAGGAGGAGTCTATGCGTCAGGAATGCGTGGCTGTAGGTGTGGGAATGTATGAAGATCCGGAAGGACCGAAAGAAATGCAACTGGTTTTCAGGGAAGTCATAAAAGATGGTTGCACCTTAATTGTCATCGACATAGACAAAAACGAAGTCGTCGCTGTAGCTTTCAACAAATTGTGTGTAAGTATACACGCAGTTAAAAGACTTTTTCTTCATTTACATCACTCTCGCGTAATACGAAAGAGTATTACAATTACCTTCAATGCAAATCTTCCAGGTTGCTCCGGTGGAAGGAAAAGAAGATCCCTTTATCACGTATGTGGCGAATAACCTAAAGAATAAGGCTTGTCTTAATCTTATCGCTTTCCTCGACGACGTACGTATACCTTACTACCAACAATCACTGTGCAATTAAAAATAAGTCAACATACATTTAGAGCGTAGTGTAATAGGAACGATCGCATGTTCGTTGCAGATCGAGTTAAGAGTCAACATTTTCGAAATGTACAACGTAAAAGCAATAATGGAGATCTTTTACATCGGTACCAGACAGAAGTATCAAGGTAGGGGGATTGGAAAACAAATGATTGAGGGCTGCATTGAGCTGGCACGAGAATTAATGAACGGGAAATCGGTGAAGATTTCCGTAAGCGAGGAATTGACCAATGCGGAGGTCATACCCCAAGCGTTATACGGTGTTTTTGCGTCAAACTACAGCCAACGTATAGCGCAGAACTTACATTTCCAATCGATAGCCGAGACCGCCTACGACAGTTATGTTTGCGAGGGTAAAAAAATGTCCGAAAGGATCGGGGATCTCCATAAATCGGCCATTCTCAGTGTTTTAAAACTGTAATGATACGATATTAGCTTGAAAATGATATGTCTGCAAAGCCTTTGAACGATTTGCTGTGGTGGAAACTGGGTACAATATTTCACTGTGGCGCTTATTGAAAACATTCTTTTTATACAAGTATATATATGTATATATCCATACATTTATAATCCCGTACATCATTTTTAAACACAATATACGGATGTCTTGAGCATACTTATGTGTTGCAATGTTAACTGAACGAAAACACTGACTTGAAATCGAATAATTATCGACCTTTTTGTCGAACACGTCACAAACGTGTAACCAATGAGATTTGAAACCGCCCTTCGAAATCACAACGAGTTTCGAAAGTCATTCTGGTCAGCAATTATTGTTATCAAGTTGACGATAAATTCTACAGTTCTGTAATGTATACAAATATTTAAAAACAAGGACGGAATAATACTAATTTGGAAAATTAGTAAGAAAATTTACAGTTATCCATCTAAGTTAATAATTAATTTAGTATACATTGTGGAACGCTTAATGAAGCCCTATTAAATGCACACACTATTTAGTATAGTTTGGTATAATAATCCCTGACTACAATCTGACCACAAACGAAAGTCGTTTCAGCATTCTCGGATAATAATTAAGATAAATCGCGCGTAGCACGTTTAAACTTCGTTCTCTAATACATTAAAGCTATACCCTAGTTGATTGCAAATGTTTAACAAATTATTTCATAGAAAAGAGAACGTCTTTCGCTTTGTAAATAATATTAAGAAATCTTTTGTCTGGATTCGTGACTTATTTCTAATACTTGTACATATCTAACGACTATGAACGACTTGCATATTCTACACTGTTCTTGTCGGGAAGATACCCAGTGTGCATACGACACTGCTCGTAGCTGAATATTTAAATTATTAAAGCGTCGCTCCGAATACAACGCTATGCATGAGTCGCTCTACGTGTTGCTTACAAGTAAAACGAGAATACACGTGACCTCAGCGTTCTGCTTACAATCACAACGGCGATTATAGCATGGATACTCGACTGGACTAAACGTTACTGCGAGTACAATATGAACGCATAAACTTTTATTAAAATTATCATAAAAACGCATTTTGAGTAAAGATATTTTAAACAGTTGCTTTCGCTAGGTTGAGTTCATAAGAAAATTCTGTTAGTTCATTAGATCCTTCGATTCTCAGACTTGTTTAAAAAATGCGTTGATGCAGCTAGAGTCGTATATCAGTAAAAACCTTTACAGAAGCACTGAAATGTTCTTGGTAGAATTAATGTGCTTTGCATGAATTGTACTTAATGTTCGTTTGGTACTATTTTTCTTGTTGTTTATACGTGGATCTTAAGTACGTGTCAAAATTTGAATAAAATAATTGTCCATTGGTGCCCATCGCTGCCCATTGCTTTCGTAAAGTTTTACTTTATATCACAATACCAGATTGGTGCGCTGATGGCAAACGTAGCAGAATATTTAACACTGACCATAACACAAATTAGCATTCTAATGTATCAATATGTAATAAAACAAACTACCTCTGTAATTACTTTGAGCGTTTCTCTTATCGGTATAATATATATGTATATGGACAGAATACGTATCCGTTAGACATTATAGTTTCATTTATGGATATATACACTCAATCTACGTATACCATTTCAAATTTTCAAGAGTCTATTGATTTACCTTCAGTGGCTTGCAAATTATACTTTCTCCGAGTGCGCTAAATAGAATATACCACCTCATCCGCCTTCATTTGACTTACATTCTCACCGTTTTACTAGCATAATGTATATAATTGTATATCTAAAGCATCCTGTAGCACGTATAACAAGGGCTAGAATCTTTTTAACCACTGTAAAAGTGTTATGTGCGACATACATATTTTGTCAATGGTAAATTTTCAAAATGTTAATTTTTACCTAGAGCTGGGCCTTACAACATTAATAGTTCATACGATTTATTACTCGCAAAGTTATCGGTTTGATGTTGGTATAATTCTTGTCGTTGCTTCCGTTCAGAGTAATTGTTTCCGCTGTCAGTTATTTAAACACCTATTATTTATTAACCGCAGTTGTAAAAAAGGTGGACGTATAGCTTTGAAATAGAAGATGATTGACGTATTTTCATCAAAGTGTTAATTTATATCACTCATCGTCGAAAACTTATGTACTTAATACTTCTAGTCCCTGCCAACAAACTATACCATGCTCCAGAGTGCAAATTTACGATTACACATCGACTCTTCTACGATTCAAGTGTTTCCATGCTAATAAACGTGTTCTACTCTAAAGTGTAGTAACTTCAACAGTTTGGCACGATTCAACTTCACAATTGTTTCTTAATATTTGATTCTTAAAATACTTTGATTCTTTCGTCTGCTTTTAGCCTGGCGAGAAGGAGGAGTAGAAAGTTCAACGTTCTAGTAAACGCTTAAGCAACAGTGATAATCAAATATTAGCAGCACAAGCTATATTAACAACAGTAAAAAAGACCTACGCAAGAATAGAGATTTCCGTATAAATAAAGACGTAATAACAATGCATTTGAAAATACCCAAAGCTCTATTGCAAATTCTTTAACGTGGAATATTTTGCATTTGGAACCATTGACCGTTCGATTTCAAATATCTGCCATTGCACTGGGAAGATTGCGAAGAAATTCACTTTGTCCCTTTGCTGTCGACTAGTTTGCAACAAATTTCTTTACAGCAATAGTACAATTCGGAATCGTTTATTTAAATTTAATACAACTACACACCTCCACTATCTCAGTCGATCGCTTAGTATGATAATAATACTGAACATTGTAAGTCATAGCCATAAATACATTTATCTTTTTTGTATTTGGCAAATGCTATGCTTTGTCTACTCGACATGCACAGAGCACAAGTAAATGCGAAAACTAGTCATTTTTGCTGGCAGATTCAAGCACTGTCATATTTTACACCAACTTGCCTGCATACTGCCAACTTTCTGCAAAGAATGCAAAATGCAAAGGCGCTTGTTGGTAAGAATTTGCGACTACACATACTAGTGCACGCTTTTTGCTCGAGTCTACGAATGTTTCACCTGTTTTCCTTACTCATCGTCTATTCAGATTACAACTCGTGTAATCCGATCGTCAGTGAAAATATATATTTTCTTATCAAAATAAAATATAAACTGGCAATAACGTTCTGGTTTGGCGTACTTTGTTATTGGCAACACTTAGGAAACATTTGATCGCTTTCTTCTCCCTCCTCCACCTTGTAATATTATTGCGCATACATGAGGTTATTGGCACACTACACCGCGTTTTTTAACTCGGTATTTATCCTTTTTGTTTTATCGTATCCGGAGGACAAATTTTGTCGAAACTGAAACCAGCAGTCGTCATTGCTAATCGATTTACTTTTCAGGTAACACTTATCACGTGTATCAATCTTAAAATTCACTTTCAGTATTCAGGTAACTCCCGATACATTGTAACATATTCATCACGAATAAAGAAGGTTATCGTCGACTGCCAGTTTCAGGTAAAAAAGTTCAGGATTTTCTCCTCCCAACGAAACTTCGCGTACTGATGCTCAGCACTGGATAATAATAAACAATCTTACCTAATTTAGTGCTGTCTCACTTACATCCTTATACACTCGCATACGTGCATCGTTGTCGAAACTTTCGAAGAATTCATCCGTGACAGGACTCCTGCTGGATGTCTGGCGGTTCCATGGTTTGATAAGAATGCTGACTGTCCCTGAAGTGTGACCTCACGAGCAAACCGAGGCCAAGGAGGACAACAGGCAGACCAAGAAGCGCGCAAATTAATTCTCCCGTCACGCCGGGCGACCAGGAAATGGAACCTAATTTATTAAAATTGCTTGTATTTGAGTCTCTTCTAGGTCGTTATTGATGAAACATCAGATGTGATCTAGTATATTCGCTTTTTGCAAAAGTATATAATAATAATAATATGTCTTAATAATATAACAATAATAGTTCACAATTAATGAGGAACCAATTAATTTTTTACAAGTCTGTAACGTCATACTGAAAGAACAATAGTGAAATCTAAACATGTATCTCGGAGTGGCTAATTAATTTTCATTTCCTGCCCTGACGGTGGTTAACTTGTTATCGCGAAAGTTAGACGCGTGTATTATATTTTCAGTCAAATAAAGAGGAGAAATGCTCCCTCCTTTATCGTCTTCACTCACCCCCATTTACACCCACATCCATCTTGTAAATGCTCCACCATATACCAGCGAGTGGAAGAGAAACCGTTGCCGTGGCGACGCTGAAGACAGCACTTTCGCACATGGACAGGAAGTTCATGATGGAGATCGAAAAAGCAACGTACGATAGGACAAATGCCCATCCATGGCTGGAGACATTCGCGCAGGAACCGCTGCTTTTAAAATGACATATAATCCCGCGTTCAACCAAACGGTATAATTCCACCGGTGATAGTCCCTAAATTCATGAAAAATAAAACATGTGATTTTCGACAAAGCGCCTTTGACGGAAAAATTGTGAATAAACTTCCAACTGCTTCGTCGAGAGTCAGAGACGAAAAGTTTGCATATCGATTTTCCCAAGAAACTTACTCTGCCTATACCAGGTAACGTGTCAACCCAACAGAGCGTAAGAATGACCAGAAATGCGATCGCGTGCATGTGCATCATAGTTTGGAGCACCGGTGGTTTGGGAAAACTTTTTGGTTTTATCGTCGGATCGGGATCCGTGACGTGCAGTAATCTTCCTCCTTCCTCCTCAGAACCCCGGCGTCGAATGTCGCGAGAGGAAACCAAGCGCGACACTGTGTAAAGGAAAGAATTGTTTTGGGTCGTCAATAGCTGGCAGACGTTCTGTTGCTGCAAGCAGATAACACTCGTATTAGTCCCTCAACAGAGAAATAACATCTTAGGCGAGGAAATATTTTCTACCAGTCTTTAGGATACAACGGTAGCTTTGCCCCTTTGAATGACTGGCTGATTTTATGCAAGTCAAGTCTGAATTGCGACTTTATTTTCTTGCCTCTACGTACCGGGGTAGTGTAGTGGCGTTCGAGAAGGGTGAATACCATGGCAAACAGGGCAAGTGCCCCAACGTAAATGAAGGTCCAGACAGCGCGAACACCCCAGGAACCCCTCATATTTGCCGTGTGTGCCGAAACTTCTCTTCCTTTACATCGAAACTCATCGCATAACCCGTAGTCTACGCTTATGAAAAGTCCCACTATTATCGTCGTACTCGAGAATATACGCTGCAAACTCATCACTGCAACACATTACAGTTTTCCTTTTTTGTCAATGTATTCACTCGTGGAAAACTCAACTTATTATCCTTTTTTCCACTTCGCACAGCGGTGGAAAATTTGGTAAATCAATTCTTCTATTTCAAATTCGACATTGCGCTTTTCCCTTCCGACATTCGTCATTTCAATTGCCAGATGCAATTTCGCGCGTACCAGGGTAGGTAAATTGAAACGGTACGCGCGAATGGTAGACTAATTTCAATTCTCCTTTCAATCCCGATTCGCTGGCAAAGAAATTACGGAATGACGGGGATCGTCAGCGAAGCGTGTGTACTCACTCTTACGGCAAAAGAAGAAATAGTAGACGAGGGAGAATACGAGAGTGATGCCCTTTATTGGATCTTGCAAATGGCAGAGGACTCGATCCCGATCCAGGGACAGAGTGACGAGGATCCCCGAGAGGGCGAAGAGCGTGCTTATTTTTATCAGTTCGCAACGGGGGATCCTTACTCGCATGCTATTCGGAATGAGCGCCGGTGGTGGTGAGATTCTCTCCACGACGAAATAAACCACTCCCAGAATGCAAGTGGAAGACAGCGCCGTAAACAGCAAACCTAAGCGCGTGAACAACATAATCAGAATTTACAGTGGACAGGTTATTCTAGCAGCGCAGAGAACAGCAACCAGGGATTACGATATACTATATATCATTCACTATTAAATTCCCATTCCAATAACTTCGTATTACAAATTCTCCCACCTTCAGCGTAATGCCATGGGAATTAATATCTATCTTACACAACCATTGCACACGATAACCTACTTGCAACATTTGTGTGTTAATGCAAAGGATTTGTTTAATTGATACTCTTAATGTAATCGCGGAAATTCACTGTAGACGTTTAATTGGCAATGAAATTCTACTATTAGAGGTGCAAAACTTGCCTGTGTATGCGTTGGAAATGGTATCGATGCTTTCTAGATACAGCGGATGGGTGATAATGAGGACGGTAACCGAGACAACGAGGAGTATGAGTGTGGCAAGGAAACCGAGCTTCTGCCAGGATGCTTGGTCGGTGTCAAAGAACTTATCGCCGGACTGATAAGCCAAATACGACGAATCTTCCGTATCAGTGTACTCCTCGATCTCCGCATCACTGCCGGCACAGCGAAGCTCTTCCTGCTCGTCATCGTCTATCATCGTCGAGACACAGCTCGTTAGACCCGCCAGCTTTGCCGATTTCTCTTTTGCCCGCTAAAATCCGTTCGGAGGATGTCACGTATTTGCCTAACGACTTATTGAACCACCGTGAATAGTAGTTCCTTTTAAACACAAAATGCACGTCACGATCAAACTAACGTCCTTGAGTTAATGCTTCATTTAATGTCAGTTTACAAACCCGTGTTACTGTAAAGCACATTATTCATGATGCAACAAGGATTCCATTGCCACTGTTATAGTACGATAAGATTTGTAAAGGAGATTACTCCGTTTGTTTTGGGGGGCAAATTTTCCGTTGTGCGCCACTTTAAAGTTTCACGGGCTTCAGTCGCAGTAACGTTTTTTTCAAGTTTGCCGAAAGTTCTCGGGCGATTTTTCCGCACATGAAAGAAACCCGATGTATTTACGTGTGTTGGTGGCTCGCGAGCTTGCAAAACCAGGTACTTGCTCTCTGTTTTCAGTCTTCCGTGCGGAAATACGATTAATGAACGCCTCGCATGCATCAGCATGCGCCGGCGAGTTTGTGTGGCTCCTAGATTAGATAACTCTTTTTTTACTCTTTATTCATCCTTTGTGCTGTGTCGGCGAAGATCAGAGGATATACGTGTTCCTTAATAAAACAACCTACCGCACGTTATTTACCTGTAAAGCTATTTTTTACATGTTATTTAAAAGCAATCCACGAGTATATTATATGTCACGTTTCTTAGATTTACATTTGACTTTATCTCGACTATTCCCCACTTAGAAGACTAATAACGAAATTGTGTAGTTAATATCGATTTGAAGATAACACTTATATGATTCAATTGAAAAAAGGCAAGATAGTCGTTCGTGATTGATAAAAGTGTTTAGATGCAGTTGTCTGGAAAAAGAATTTATCAGATACCGATGTATTTTTTCGAAACACTTTGACGATATTATTGGAACATTTTCTTTCGTGAAAACGTAGAGTAAAAACGATTGGTTTAGAAAAAAGAATGTCCTCAAAATGAACTGAATTGGTAATTCTAAATAGCAGTTTAATGTATGTAAAGTTTGATAACGCTCAACCTGGCAATTGTTTTTTCAATGCAATATGTCAGTACGAAAATACTGGCGGAATGTATGAATGACATTTAACAAAAATGTGTCCATGTAAATATCGACATGTTTTTCCCTTCCGTGTATCGTTCAAATACATGTAACAACGTATGAGTGCACGGAATATTGAAGATCAGATCGCAAAGTACACATGAGACTGCTCGATTCTAACAATAAGTTAGGAAGGCATGATGAAAAAAAGAGTGGGGTCCGACTAGCCTCTATCGATTGGAACACTCTCCCGGTGACTTTCGGCGACACTTGTCTAAAGTTCGGGGCTTTCGATACAGGCGGGGATCCTAATAAAGACCCGTGAATCGAGGGGAAAAGGGTCTTCGACTAAAACTCCGAATTAGTTTAGGTTAGGTACGCTCTAGGACTGCTGCTATCCACGAATCATTTTTGTATTTTATTTTTACGGAGATGACGGTGGCGAGAAGTCATGATTCGATTCGCAACGGCATTTGTAAACACTCACAGAACCCTATGCACGATGAGACACGATGAGAGAATTTGTTTCGCTTACCTTTTAGTGCGAAAACCTAACCTGACACCGCCCAGTGTGACAACAGTCGACGTTCTGTTCTTCAATCTGCTTGCTTTTTGCACTTCTGTCACCCTCGGATGCTCGTACCACTGGTCACTGTTTCGCGAGTTCGTATTACCTATACCTCAGTCGATGACGCGTTAGGAAGTCGTAAAAAACCGCGCTTTCGTCCCATTGTGAGACGAAGACTAAACTTCGACGTTCCCTACAACACGACACCTCGCGAATTGCTCTGCGCAGAGCTTGCACGCCAGGGCTGAGCTTTTACCCCTCAAATTCAGGATCATTCGCAAATAGATGTTCCCTATTATACCCAATAGCGATTTTTCCGTTAGTCGCCGATTGAACATTCAATTTAAATTTCGAATTAATAACCAATACGGTTTGCCTTTAATAAGTCGTAAAACGTTGAGTGTCTATTATTACTCCGTTGAAAAAAAAATAGTTTATAGACACGAAATTGAATAATTACAGATGCACTTTGTAAAACATCGATGAAAACAGAGATATTGTTAGTTTTGACAAATTTGGTTTTTCTTATACGGTAAAAGTAATTTAATAAATCAGAGTACTTTAGTTGACTCTGTATCTACGGTCCTGGATCTACGCATGCGCATACCCTGTTTGTCTGACTATAGGCGCGTTGAACTGTTTTCATTTGTGAGTAGCGAAGCTCGAAATTAATTCAGAAATTTCTTGATTATTAACCGCGGGTGGTCGTAATTATGTTTGGCACTGTAGGATGCTTTTGCCGACTTCACGGCCGGATTATTTGCACCAACTTGCTTCAACATTGCCAAAGAGAATTAATTGTTATCGCAACAGGCTTTGCAGCATTTTCGGGTACAAATGGGGGAAGTAAATTTATGGTAAGTCAGTCGATTGTAAAATTAGCGCTATAAATAGTTCGAATATTTTTAACGTCCCTGAAAATGAGACGTAGTTAAACGGTAATTTTAAGCACTTTAGCTAGGGAAAATTCTGATAATCGGTTTAATAAGCCTTTTTTAATGACGGTATAGTCTTGTTGCAACAATAGACGAACGACGTTCGAAATTAAGTCTTCAGCGCGGAGTGATGTCGGTCGGAAATGCGATAACTTCCTGCACTGACGGTAAACTTCGTAACTCTCCGTGGAGAATGTAGTAGCGAAGTAAAGGGGTAGATGTTGCTTGCAGACGCCGTTGTACGGATACGAGAAGCTTATAATTAGTTACTTATAAATTCGGAGAGTTAATGTTTCTTAAACTGCCGGAGATACGTTCTTTCTCAACGGACAAATTCAAAAAAAGGTGAACACTTACGCAGTGCCCTCCATTTATTTATTTTCGTGATAGTTCAACCTCGCCAACTCAAAATTGGTTAAAATTGGTTAAAATGAAACTATGTCTACATTCATGTTTTCCGTTTATATGGGTGGGGTGTAGACAAAAAGTTCCGTGTTGTAACTCGCAAGGGGGCTGAAAGTGGCCGACATAAAAGTATCTCGTTCGGAAGGCAATACGCGGCCACTCAAAAGACCGTAAAGAGAGAGGGCAAAAAGGGGACCGACTCTATTTTGTTTACTTTCCTTTGAAGGCGTCTGCACTTTCTACGTGCGGAAACGAAACCCCGTTGGGAATCGATAAGAACTAGGTTAATACGAGTAGGTAAAGCGACAGACTTCTTCGCCACCGTGTCATTATACTTATTTAACCACTGTACTTTACGAAAATGACATTGATGAATGCACTTATTATTTGCATTGTAACTAATCTATTTCCATCGCTGTACTTTGGAAATTCCTACGCCGAGCACGAAATATCATGAGTTTAGAAAAAATAATTTTATAGTTTCACTCTAACCTAATTTAACCAAGTGTAAATATTCGTTACATATGGCGTATAAAACGATTATTGTATCTACATATGTTTCAGTTATATAATTCCGTTTAAAAGTACACCGTTAGGAATTCAACATGAATATTCAGAAAATGATTGACATGTTAAATATTCTTCGACAGTTTCAATGCATCTTGATTGTATTCGTAAACAATGTATTGCTGATTATGAATATTCAAAGAAAAGATGATTTCGGTATGATGAATTTATATGACAATAGCTTTAGTCGAGTTTCACTCTGAAACTTTGTATCTGCTGTAGACTGTGTTTAAATCTACCTAGTTATCTGCATAACAGTACTTCAGGAGAAGTTTGGTTAAAGTTAACAATAACGGGATCTATTGGTATCGTACGGAACAAACGAGAAGCAGTTTGCCCGAAAATCTCCATTCTATATAAAATATAAACCCTTCTTATTTCGTTAATGCACATAATTCTGAGTTATTTAAAAAGTATGAATATCCATTGTTGCCTTATACGGGGGTGATTATAGTGCTTTGATAAATATTCCTTGTCAGAAGCTATCGATCAATAACTTAACACATTGACGAGTGAATATCGGTTGGGAAAATCTCTGATGAAAGCGCTATGTACCGTCCAACTATTTTATCAACGGCGCGTTATTGTACGCGTCAACCCTCGGCATAATTTTATTCTGAATGCATTACAGGATGTTGGTTTCGACGGGGAAAAAGTTTCGATGATGCAGACTGGGGACGACAGGTCTGTCAGGGTTTATGGATACCGCCGGTCGACGATGGGGTCATGAAAGAATAACGTTACGGCACTATGGGTTGTGATGACGAAAAGGACATGTCGGTAAGGGCATTGACGTTATCACGTTTCTGATATATCAGATTCCCGGGGTTCGATATAATCTGCTTCCACGAAAGGGAAATTTCCGTTCAAACAGGAACGATTAAAATGCGGCGTCACGGGGAAACAGTAGGGAAAAATATCTCATGGGAATTACTCGAAAAGCTGTACATTTACGATTAAAAACTCTATTCGTTTATTATATCCACACATTTCCAGTCCTAAGAGCACTGTCATTAAGTGCAAAAACTATCGTCAAAGTTTCCCCGTGACTCTTGCAGACTGTACAACGTTTGATTTATCAATACCTTTGTAAAAGCTGTTACGTCAGGCGGAATAGAGTTGATTGTAAGGTAGAGACTCAACTTCCTCATGAACTGCCCCATCCAACAGCTGCACGTCGACTAAACCTTGTTTGTCAAAGATATGTTTGTAGTAGGGTGTGTTAGAAATAGAAAGGGTAACCCCACCTCGCACTTTTGCAAATTATGGGCGAATACGATTGTAGGAAACCGCAGGTTTTTATGAGAACCTTAGGAATAACGTAAGGGTCGTATGACGTGGGGGTGGGGGTGAAGTTACGACGGTGGTAATGGTAGTTACGAATAGGGCGGGACGAACGCGATCCTCCCCTCAACGCGATTGAAACTGGAAGGAAAGAAAGAAGGGGGTAGGTAGTGGGAGGAAAGAGATAATAGGACCGATGTGGAATTGGGGGAAAAAAGAGGGGGCATAAGGCCTGTCTCAGAACCCTTGGGACAGGATACATCGA
The DNA here is from genome assembly GCA_963989215.1 of Hedychridium roseum. Classification (NCBI taxonomy): domain Eukaryota; kingdom Metazoa; phylum Arthropoda; class Insecta; order Hymenoptera; family Chrysididae; genus Hedychridium; species Hedychridium roseum. The sequence continues at coordinate 4,430,128 of OZ022305.1, forward strand.
ATGAAGCGACTTGGAGAAGTGACAAAAAAGAGACAGTAAACCAGTCCAGGCAAAGCAACCCCCGCTAATGATAAGTATTACAAATTCAAATACGAACGTTAGGGGTATTACTCGATACTCGTTACGCGGTTGACAGGATCGGAAAAAAGAATTGATGACGTGGTGATTGTGAGTAATCCTGTACGAAGATATGAAAATCGATATCTAACACGACAAGATTGCGGACAGTGTTAGCAATGAGAATAATTCTATACTTTGACATGTAACACTAAATTTTGCAGATAATCACAGGCTTTCACGTATGTCAATAATCCAAACATTCAGAGAATATTGCAAAGTACATAAAATTTGTGAAAATCCGAGAAATCACGGTCTAACAGATGCCAGGTGAAATTTTTCGCTATAAACACAACAAAGCCATTATCCACAACGTGTGTGGAGTAATATTCATTTAACAGGTATGTCGGTCTCAGTGATAAGGAGTGATAAAAAGAACATGCTCTTAAGAGTCGCCCTTCGTAGGCGTCTGTGAAGAGAGAATGAGAGTGGGCCAGAGAAGGAGGGAGAGAGAGAAGTAGTACGGGGAGCCAGAGAGAGGGAGAGATTTGCTGGCGTTCGGAGAGTTTGTGTCAGTCGGCGCGCGGCACCCGTGTGAAGCGCATCGCGTGGTCTGGCTTTTCTCGGGAGAACAGATACATCCGATGATAGAGCGCTTCTGCATAATCTTGAATGAAAAACACCGCAATCCACCGAGAAACCCGCGGGAAGAATAATTTCGGGGAACTTTGCAACGTTCCCACACCACAGTTCACTTAGTTTTCCTTAAGGTTTGACGACAGTTTAGTCAGCTGATGTCGTCTACGCAGAAGTAATACGAAACCACGTTTGGAGAACGTAAACTGGAGGAAGGGAATTGACATTGACCCGAGTGCAGGGTCTCGGAGTTTATTTGAAACCCGCCAAGGGACTTTTGTCGTTGGTCGAATGATTTTTCTGGTTGAAAAGTTTTAGGAACGGTGGATTGTGTCAGAGGCTCGAAGAGTGGCACAGTTGGGAATGAACGATTCGAATGACTCGCGCGATTCGTGAAAAGATGCTGGGTGGAGGAAGTCAGGCGATGCGATTAAACTGATTGCGGAGAACGTGGGACGCGTTAAGGAAGAGGATATTAGAACTTACGAGAGCTGAGACTATTGACAGAAGTGACAATCGAGAGGGACTTTACCGCGACAAGTGGCAACCCAGGCGTAATGGATGAACGGGCCTAATCGGGGACCTGCCGTATATTTATGGCAATTGGACTGTCGATGATACGTTGGCTTATGCAGCGTCGGAACACCTCGAAATGCTGTCTGCCTTCTAACATTATAACTACAACAATTCACGCACTTAGTTGCTTTTCACGACACGTAAAAAAGAGCTAAACCCACAGAAAGAACAGACAAATATTTCGAAGAATTGGGAAGGGCATAATTTCATGATTCACGGAAATTCAATGAGACGGAAGGTTGCGGGAGTATTTGAAATTCTGCAATACTTGAGCAGTTTAGGAAGAACGAAAAAGTTTTGATCGTCTGACTTGACGGTTCCCGTATGCGGGCTGGCAAACGCAGTTTGGACGTCTGACGATCCAGCCTGCAGCGAGTTTCAAAGTTGGAATCGATTGACGTCAGTCCAAATAATTCCGAGGTTCAGTTTTTGACCTTCAGATTGACAAGCGACGTTTCTTTGATATCTCGCAGTTAAGAATGAGCAGATTCTTCCGCATCTCGACAATTGACGTAGAGTAGACTATCCCGGAAATTTATGCGATCGATAACTCGGACCTTGAGATACTGCAAATCGTCGGAATAATTGATGAGTCGCTACAATGAAAGGAAAGTGTCATGACTATTTGTGATGCGTCGTGAGGAATCCATTCAATATCCCGGGCAATCGTTGGCAGTTGCAATTCTCCGTTGCAGTGATCATGCGAAATTGTAATTCGACTCTCCAGGAAATTTAAAAGATGAAGACGATCACAAAACCGCGAAAAACCATGAAATTAAGTAAGTAAATGCATATTAATTCATCATCAATGTAAGTAGGAGACTATATACGGCGTTATTCCTCTTTTCATTTCCTTTTGCTTACTTAAATGATTGAGAGGAGATTGATGGGGTCCTTAGGGGAAAGGATGGATGAATAAGCAGGGATGTACTGTTCAATCAGTTAGAAACAAAATTTAGAGAATTACCATAAGCAAATTTTCGAAAATTCTAAAATTCTCCAAAGTTAACAGGACTGACTTTATTGTCAAGGAAGATTTATTATTGCAGATACATGGATAAAGTAGAACGTAAACCGCACAAACTGCGAACTGCAATGGCCTTTAGTAGTTTCTACATAAAACCCTGGGAAATACCTAACAGCTAATTTTCTGACATGCACGGATACTCCCTCGCGTGAAACTTTTGCGGTTTTCAGGGAAAAAAACCGTGCTTGGTTGGTGTGATCCTGCTGGGTTTTGTGAGAACCACTACCAACCATTTAATACGTGTAATCCTGAATTGTAGTCGTTGAATGTTTTAGAATTCCCCATATATTTAATTCCACCAGTTTATTTTGCTTATAAACAGAAGGGCGTGAACTATTTTTACCGATTATTTTCATTCTTTCAAGAATAAATCATATACGACAATCGTGTATGATGAATTAATAATTCTTGTTTACCAATACCATTACTCACATTATATTGCATCACGTGTTATTACTGAAAGAAATATTTTTATGAGTTGTTCGAACTAGTAGTAACAGTCCTGTTTTGGTCAGACAGTTGGTTCATCGTGATTTTGGTAATTCAACGTTTGATGTTTAGAATTTACCAATACCATATACTTTTAGTAATAGTTGCCGGAGTGGAGTAAACCTGCTTTAATGGTATTGTATCGCGGAAATAATGTAGTGAGGGTTTTGACCTGCAGAACCAAGTTTAGTAGTAACGCTGACATTTTGATCAGACGACACGGAATATCATGGCCATGAGGGTACCTGCTTATTATCGGCCAATAATCCGTGGGCGCCGTTATAGCAGCTGCGCCTATAACCGAAAAAACCATTGTCATTATATCGCTGGCAAACAAGTATCCGAAATCTATTCCACAAACAAAAGGTTACGCGGAAGAATTCCGCCGCGCAGGCAGATGGAATATTTTTAAACCTAACAGAAGAGCACTGTTCTAAAATCGATTCCGCACAATCATGGACACACGAAAGCCAGACAAAAGAAAAGCGTTCCACCGCGACGCTTTGTGTAAAATTACAATTAAAGAGCCGTAACAAAAAATTCGAACGAAGCTTTATACTTTGCGCGGCACGATATCAAATATTTAAGACCGGCCATGGATTCCGATAATTGCATAATCTTCCTTTACCGGGCTCCACAAGATTTTATTTGCAACGTAGAAATTGGCGTTTGAAATTTCAAAGGGTTTAGCGCGGAGGTTACGTAAATGCCGCAGCGAACTAGTGGTTGCGCTTTTTTCCCCCTTTTTTTTAAATTTCTGTCAACCCTTTTTTCCCTGTGCATCGGGAGTTGGTAATCGTTATCAGCGGCTTTCTACGTGGTCGCGTCGCTTTCTTTTGGCCGAAAACTTTTTCCCCGGACTCGCTCATTTGCCTTGGACAAAGCGAGCGTGTCCCGGAAGATCGTCCAACGAGGACAATAGGGGTGGGGAGGGGCTGAAATGCCGGCAGATGATGCAGAACGTAAAAATCGAGGGTATAAATGTAGGCTCGTAACTCATTCTCGGATAAGGAGCGTTTGTTTGTCCAAACACGCCCGGCTTGTTTGCCCCCGAACGAAAAAGATATATATTTCAAAGACTCGATCGTTCATACCCCTATCGAGGTGATTTTTTTCCCTCGGCCACGTGTGTTTGCGCAGCTAAGTAAAATACCGGAAGTAACTGCAGTCAGAACGCGTAGTAATTCTTTCGACAAACCGATTCGCTTCCCTGTTCTCATCTGCTACTTATCAGGGATTAAGAAAATGAACACAGATGTTTCTCAGGCGCCTCACGTACGAAGTAAATTGTACTATAAAAGCAAACAACTTCACATTCACGTAAATAACTGAATTAACGTGTTATCGGGTACAAGTGAAAATATGAAAGTTTAGGTATTAAATTATAATTGGAACACTTATTATAATGTTCTACGTTGTGGCTTTTAAAGAACGCCACCGGGAATCTCGCGCAGATTTTTTTAACATTTTTGCCGGGGTACGTGAGATAATTGCAAGACCATCTCTGTGAAAAAAAGTGCCTGTGGTAAACGAGATTTCGCTTAAAGTAGCAAAGGTTTTAGCAGTTTAATGATGCTGGCGCAGTTCTATTATTTTGTTGTCTTAAGCGTGAACGGATGAACAATTTAACCGAAAAATGTTATTAAATACAGAACAGTTTTAATCGTTTGAAAAATCCAAATGACACAATACAATTTCCTGTCACCGAATTCGCTTTGTTGGGCAAAAAATACTGCGCAACAGCTTAACAATTTGTCGTGAGTTTTTGTCGTCGAATAATTACAGTGGGCAGACCTCTCGTTAGCCCGTTTCTTTCGGTTACATGATCTCTGTCCTGTGAAAATCGATTCCCCGTGCTAAAGAACCTCGGTGCTTCCACTGTCAACTTTACTCTCAATGGGTACACACTCCACAAAACAAAGCACCTCGTTGAAAAAAGGGTGGAATATCGAAAAAAATGCTGACAAAATAAGTATCAATTAGTACTATCAATTTAGCCAAACTTTGCGTTGCCCTTTTTACAGCCCGAACACCAAGTTTTGTCGAATCTAACATAAATTTTTAACAGAAAAATGGTGAAATTAATTCACGAGACACGTAGAAATTGTTAATGAATAAAGAATGAGCGGGGGTAAAGTTTCAGGGAAGAACGCAGGTATTAAGTTACTGTGAGCAGTCTTATCATTGGCGGGATGACGTCTCTCCTGCTTCACTGATCCGGGCAAGTTGGTAAACAGTGCGGATTATATGACCGCGGATGATGTCAGTTTTATCAGCTCGGTACACTCTGCATTGAGATTCATCGTTACCTAATGCAACCCCAACACAGAAAACAGCTGAACGATGATGTGAGCAAGAAATACACTTATTGATTGAAATTGACGCGTTTGCGGTGCAAAGCGCGACATTACTATTAAATGGGCCAGGTGTATCGGGAGTAAACACTTTTTTGTTTCGCCCGGCGACGGTAATATTGTGTAAATTGGAAAACGTCGTGGACTTGTCGCGAGGAATTGTCTTGGTCGCTTAATAGCCGACGTTTAATGTTTTTTTTTCCCTCGATAGTCAGGACATTACAGTCGATCTTTCGCTGGCTGCGTTAATGCATTATCAATGCTGACCTTCCCGGCATTCGCGAGGATTTTAAAGAATCATGAGGTTTATAATGCGCGCAGGTGGTATCCGTCCTTTCGTCGACCGTAATGTGCATAGAGTTATCTTCCGGTAATACATGACGATCGATCAAAACAGATCGCTCTAAATTCCAGGGCTTAGGAATTCTCGGAAATACCTCAGTTGACTTTGCTATGGGAAGGATGTTGCCTCGCTATTATATCGAATGAAAGGTACTTATCCTTGCGATTCCATGGGTAGTCGGGAAACAGTTTTCCCAAATAATACCAGCCATCCATGTACCGACCGCAGAATAGAAGGATACGAAATTAATAACGCTCGAGTGGGTATTACAAGCAACAATTCGTATGCGCTTAAAATTCACAGTGACCAAGAAGATTTGAGTGTTTACGACATTAAATATCGAAGAAAAAATTATCCGTGTCATTGTGGCTACGGCGATTACAGGTCCAGCGTCACGCAGGTTGTTCAGTAAATTACGAGGTCGTTAAAATAACAATGATGGTTTATTACATTCGTATACAAAGTCTATTCTCGCGTGATAACTGTAGAGATGAGGAAATAGGGGGACAATAGTACCTACGAGCGGTACAAATAGTAACTAATGGTCAACAAAGGGAAATTGCGCACATTGAACACACGAAGAAAATCGCCGAAGCATAAAAAATTGATTTAAAATGCTTCCAGCGAAAACAGTCCAATCTCTTCTTATCATTTGTCAGGTTTTATTGGATTTCGATGAAACGTAGTACACCCATAATTTCCAACGCGCACTTTTTCCCTACGACGATAAATTTCTCACGTGAAATATTGCGAATTATGGGGGCTAAGGAAATCTATTATCCATCGGTATTTCTCTTGGCTGTTTATAATTTCTCATCGCGGTTTCGTATTTCCATGATTCTGCGGTTTGAGGTCTTAAATTTACATGCAAAGTACGGTTGGCTCTGTAGGTCACACGGTCCAGCGCCTTTTCCACGTTACCACGGCAAAATATTTCATGGCATTTCGTAAAAACGATACAAGTCCATTTGGCTGGCCGGAGGGGAAGGTTGGGGATCGAGATACGTTAAGCGCCTTCCTATTGACAGCTTCGTTAATATTCGCGCTCGCATAACGCGCCGACACGAAACGCCGATAATACACGAAAGCCTTGGTCGTCCATTTTTCCTAGCAGTTCCAATACTCTTTAAAAGGTTTCCCAGTAAGTAACGTGAATCGTCGATAGGAGTCATTAACAGCGATCAGGGTCACGAAATTTTTTATCATGCAGGAAACAAACGCCAGTTTCTCGAATTACAATCCACGACCCGTCATTTCCCTCAAACTTTCTTTCAACGAATCCTAAGAGTTTATCTCTATAAGAATCCTCTTAGGTTTTCGCCTATTCCCGAACCAACAAATAACCTCAAAAAATGAATTTTAATTAACCGACAACCCGAGAATTTCACTGCGAACAAATTCACGTAGGAGTTGTTTATCGTTTATGATTTGTAGCGAGGGATTGAAATTACGGTCGAGGAAAGATTTCGTCTACTTTGCGATCGGTTGACATTGTTTCCGTGAGGTATAGTTTTTTCCTCGGTGCATGGACGGTCGCGGGTCCGTGTCCTTGGTACGACGACCTTGCCCGCATTAATTATAGCCGTCATTGTAGCGTAAAAAGAGAGTGTCAGGACTAAGGAAGAAGCGGGCAAACGATATGGTGGGTCGACGTTCCCTCTCGACGAGGCACAGGGTACTTCCTTTTCGTCCTTCCGTGTGAATGCTCACGAATACGTCGATGACACGCGGAGATCGATGATTTCCATCGGCGCACTGACGGCTTTTGTCGGGCGACAAATCAAATGTCAGAGGCGATCGTTATCCTTCGCGGCTGAATAACGAATGCGTTGTTAGCTCCGGAGAAAAGGAGTACATAAATCGGGAAAAAAAGGTACGTTACGCTCCTCTTATACGGCTGTTACATCGATCAGAAATACGGCTCGTGTTTCTTTCCCCTCCCCGTCTTAACGGGTATAAATGATAATTGATACAAACGATCGTTCCCGTCGGTAATTAATGCGACTGCTCAATTAGGACAGATACTGTCCCTCTAATCGGACTGTGTCCACGTGTTTACATGGATTGTGAAGATTGCTACGAGACATCGGACGGTGGAGGATTTATTATGATTAAATATTTGATGAAACATACATGTATAATCATTTATTTCCATTTTAGTCGCGTTGAATGAAGTCGAGGCTACTTCACTGCGATCGTTAGCCTCAATGTCGCATTTAAGCAAGATAATTCCCGGACAAAACTTTAATAACTGACGACTCCCCCCGACAAAGAACCCCGTCTCGTAGACGTCATTAAGTGACTCAACGAGCGGAACGACAGCCGTGCTTCGACGACCAAGATGACTCAATGTCTTGCAAAAACTCCCCGAGAGTTTTGTATAAAAAAGGGGGGGGGGGGGAGGTCACGTGGGTGGTTCTTGTCCGGGGAAAAAACACATCCCTTCTTTTCCGCTCTTTCGCATGAATAGAGCACGCGAGATATGCGCGATCAAGATCGATGATTTCCTTCTCCATCGGGCGACGACATTCCTGATTTATTGCCCGACGATCATCATCATCATCATCATCATCCGCGTACAGTGGAATTCATCGGCATTTTTTCTCCAAAAGCCAACGACATTCCTCGTTGACAGCTAACACTTCCTTAAACCGGTCAAAAGGGGGGGGGGGGACAAAACGATCGATTTTAACATTTCCTTCTGCGCGGAACAGTTAAGGACTTCCTCCGCAACATCTTGGACAAACTTTCCTCCAGTTGGGTTCCACATTTTTCTTCTTTTCTTTTTGCACCCTCTCAGTTCCTTCATGGTTCATCGATTATCCGTTTTATCTTTGTTCGTTCACGGTATTCTTTGTCGGAATCTGAGTTTGATCTAGAACTGTATTCATCAGAAAATCGTGTCAGTGTGCTGCAAGTATGTAAGGGACAAGACTCCTGGAAGGAAAATTTTTGTGTAAAAGATTAATTTCGTTGAATGCTTATTTTAGGTGTCATGTTTTGCCTTCTCTTGTTTTCCGTTTTTTTTTCGGTCATAATCTTTGATTGTCTTTTCCGGTTTTTGTTATACCATTCTTTACTCGTAGCATTGTTTCCCTCGGATGTTTTTCTTTCTCTCTCGATGTCTTAATTTTCTTCTATCTCCCCCTAAGTCTTACCCCTTTTCCCTGTATTCCCCTTCCCTTTTTCTTATCTGCTTACCCCAGTTTTCATCTTCTTTTTGCGCCGCTGCACTTAGGCTCCGAGTGTTCTTGCATCGAACCGTTTTTTTCTCTCCTCTATTACCGTTGGCCTTTCTTACGAACTTCTGACTAACGCTATTAATGAGCGTCTCCCATCCCTGTGGACTCGGGACGTAGAAAAATTGTTGCTAACTTCATTCATTGGATTTACCTTTCTCGCGACGTTGCACCGTCGTAAATACCATGCGGAAAACGAAAAAATCTATATTTTTCGAGCTACTATTTTTCAAACCAATTTACAAATTTCACGTCAATCGCCTTAAACCGGGACCAATTTACGCAACACCGAGGACGACTGTTTCATTTACAAAAAGAAATCAATAAATAAATTTCCTTTCAAACAGACACAGAATCTCAGCTAAATTTTTTAATTGCACGAGAATTTCTTTCGTTCGATTCAAATTCCGTTGATACACTAAGCGCCACTCGAACCATCAGCAGCAATTCTCATCTTTCGTTAAGACATTTCATATTGAATCGTTGACTCTCGATTCTCGGATCGATTCTGACGGTATCGAGATTTTGCCGAGCCGTTCTTAAGATTACCTTTGGTGTAGAAACTTTTTTCGGGCATGGAGAACCGCGGTTGGCATTAACCCAGTTTGACGTTTGGCGATCGAGCTTGGAAGCTTAAGGTCAATTCGTCCGGCAGGAATGCTAGCCAACGGCTTTCCTCTCCAACACACGTGTGCGTTACACGTGCATCGAGCACGTTGCACGTGAATCTAAGCCTTAAATCTGTCCCTGCAGACGTAACATTAATCACGCTCGCCGGCATTGCCGCACCGAGTCGAAAGCACCGGCTTTTAGCGTACATGTCGCCATTGTTATTTAATCCTGGAATCGAGCATCTCGCCACCAAGGCCCATCCGACAAACCACACTTTTCATTCAGTCGGTAATTTTAATTAAAATGTCGATGGATAAAACCGTTTACACACGGCTTCGTTCGAGCCGTAATTCGGATTATTTGATAATTTCATTGAAATGATTTATTCCTCTTTTACCGGAGTGTCAATGTTTAATGTAGGCGCTTAACAAAGAATTCGTTCGCGCAAACAGAGAAATATTATCTCTTGAACAATAGTGGTGTAACGTTCTTCCTTTCTCAGGGAAATGCTTGACTAATTTGAAATATAGGCTTTTCATGCTTCGTAACAATTTGTATTTTCGTAATGTAATGTCGTATTGTATTACAAGCGTTCGATTTTCCTTAGATTGTCCTAAGATTTACATTCTAAAGCTGTAAGTTTCTATCGCATTGGAAATTTGTAGGGGGTTTCACAATTTGTGGGGACAAAAGTGTCGGGCGATGTGATCGCTGGAGTTTGCGGACGCGTGTGCATTCGCCCAGGTCTTATCGTGCACGCGTGCATCAGCTTAGCGATCGTGACTTCCCGCGAAATGCTTCGTCGTTGGCGAAAACGCGAGCTGATAAAGCCTGCTTGCACATGCGAGCTTCAGAAGCACAAAATAATCGACCAATCGGAGACTAACTGTGCACGAGTTATCGGGACACGAAAAGAAATTAGTTCAATTTACGACATGTCTATTTATTTTACTACCATCATCACAGAAATTCTTGGATAATCTTCTCTGGCCGAAGACAATTTCGACAATTGAAACCGTATAATCAGCGGGGAATTTTGTTTCGACCCGATTCCAACTGGACTGTTATATTAAATTCCAAAGTTGTGTAAATACCGCAATGGATGGGGAGGTTTAATTACAGAAGCATTTAATCGGAGAATACCTCATTGAATGACAATCGCGGTTGTTACATTCATCTAAACTGCCAATTAACACAAATTGATAGGTTTTTCGAAACATTTATCGAACATCGACGATTCCTTTATCGTTCGCCAGCATAGATTCTACCGAGTGAAACGATCGCTAAGAATGCCTTTCTTGTTACAGAAATTTTCTTTTCATGGACAGGAACAATACGCAGTTAGCGATCGAAGCTAACTCGTACAAGCCATCTTGAAAATTTTAACAGCAGTCGACATTACGTGGTGCTTTAATCAAGCTTTAACTATCAGGAGTAAACGTTCGAGGCAACTACCCAACTTCGTTCACTTGTCATCCAGTTGAAAGAAACTACCAGGCCGGCGACAACGTAACGGTCGCCGAGATTGTGCATTCATTTTTAAGGAACTTCGGAGAAGATGGGATTTAATCAAGAATCCCCAGAGATGCATGTTTTTCCGAGGAGGGACAAAAGTTTGCGGGTTTAAGAAAGATTCCGTGCACATGCGGCCACGTTAGCCGCCTACCCTTCGACTATTAAGCTCACCGCGTAGGAATCGATTCAAGGTAGGCAGAGTGGCTGCTTATTTATAACGCGCCGCTGTCTCCGCCGGCTGGAGGTCGTTCACTTAAAACCTGGACTCGACTATATCTTCAACGCCGAAAGAACGGCTATTCTCGATGTGTCAGTACAGTACTGGACTGCCGGTTCCACTCGTGGCCATTCGAATGTTTAGCGCAAAGCACGAAGTTATATCTCACAAAGTTAACACAAAAACCCTGGCAGACAGCAAATTCATTGAGCGAAAAAAAAGATATTTTTCAGGGAAAACAAGCTGATGAGCTTGCGAGTCGTAAATAGTAGTTTTCGAATTTATCGAAGACGATATTTTGTAAGTTTTATTCAAGACAGGTGTAAAACAGGAAGTGCGGGATGTAGAAAAGTGTAGGAGTAAGAAAGGAAGTAATTCATTTTGCGAATGATAGGATGACCATTTGAACTATGTAATTTAACGTGTCGTGTTAAGTGGGTGTTGTGGTTCGTTGATTAATAATGCCGTTCTGTAATCTGGTTTTGATAACTAATTAATCAATTCATTGTCGCAAACCGAGACGCGAGATTTATTAACAAATTGCCAGGGAGGGGATAGCTCGGGAACGAGAGAAAAAGAGAGAGTGAGATGCGTAGGCAAAATTGCTTCTCTTTGTTAATCAACCTCCCCACGCGTTATGTTCACGTACCCGTGCGAGCGGAGGAGAAATATTCATAACAATCTCCGCCGTGGACGTACATAATAAATAATACGAGCAATGATAATAATAGATCGACCTTACAGTGATATTTCTGCCCTGATGTTCCGATATTCTGCGACTCACTCGTATTTCCCTCGGGTTTCAACCAAACAGACGTTATATATTCAAATATTTATAATCCCCGGATAATATATTCTTCACGTAAGAATATTTACCGGTCGTCGGATTTCACGGAAAAATTGAAGTTTGTCGATAGTGGTTTCTCTACAGTGTTACGCAATGTCCAATGCTTTATTGATAATTCGTTGTGGCCGCTAATTAAGAATTTACGGCGGCCAATACCGTTGTTAGGCCGATCGGGTCAGGTTTCCATAAATTCTGCATTGTCGGCGAATGTTACGCGTCCGCATGACCCGTTAATTAATAATTGCTACTACTCGCGCCGGCAGAACGTTAACCAATCCGATCGTTTCGGCACTGCGTAATATTCCAAAGCTAGAATGCACTCTGCACAGACAGTGATTATGCATCTATCGATACGTTTATACTGTAGCACTCGGCTTCTAATAGTTAATTAACACATTCTCGTATCTCAACAATGCCTGTATGTATCCCTGATCTCTAAAACAGACGATAAGATTCATTGCCCGACATGTATTCAATGTGTCGAAGAAAAAGATAATTTTGCGATACAGCAATAGTAATATTTTTCGCAGGACACTAAACAGTAACTGTACAAAATTTCGTCTAGTATCGGTCAAATGGTTCATTAGTTAATAAGGAACACACAGGACAGGCATTCTATTTTATATATATATATATATATGTAGGTAACTGACTACTAAAATTACGTGAGACCGAGGGTTTTTCCTTTCTACTCGTCCCTCCCCCACGATCGCGACGTGTCAGAAATATTTTCTTGGTTTCTCTCTGAGCGGCACAAAAGACACGAGCATTTTTCACGCACCAGAGAAGAGGAGGGGGGAGGGTGACGATGAGAGAAAGAAAGGGGAAGAGGCGAACGCAATGGATTATGCTGGGATATTAGATTTCCTCGTTGGCGAAGGCAAAGCCGCGACTTGGAATTTTCGCGGGGAAATACGTGGGGCGTCTCTCCGACGTTACGCTTGGCGAGCGTTTATGCATATTCCGAAATATTCCGTAAATTTTCATCGAAACGTCGAGACACGACCGTCGGATTTTCCCGCGGAAAACAGAGCCCGTCTGCCCCGACGTAATTCCGGGTTGTCGTTGTCCTTTTTCTCGTTTGAAACGAAGGCAGTTTAGCGGGAAGGACACGCTTGCGCTACGTGTCCTCTTGTGTTCCCGGGAGAAAGGACTGCGGTCGGAAAATAAACTCGAAAGTGTAGGACTTAGAAATGCGTAGGCAGAGCTCGTAAAGAGCCAAATAGAAATGCGAACTATTTTCAGCCGTTTCTCCATACGACTCGACGCATATGGGTCCCCGTAAAAGTTTTTACTTAACATTATTCACGAAGGGAGATAAGAGTTCCACGGAGACGGCGAAAAAGTCCTTGGAGCATTCCCAGTTGTCGCAAGTAAATCCCGGCTTTTTAGTGCTCCGCCCTAGGAATCTTAGGTCGCGTTTGACCAAAACAATTTTTTACTAGCGGTCATTCGGTCTTTGTTTTTACCCGCGCCGTAAGCACCGAGCAATAAGCGGAATGAGAAGTATGTCGTTAGGAGGTATCTACAGTCCCTTTTATTCCTTCTGTTACAGGCGAGACATGAAGTAGCGAGACGGGCTCGCTGTCTTATCGTTCCGGAGGGCTTTTTCCCAGCAGACGAAAATAGTCGGCGAGAGACCGAGAGAAAGATCGCCATGGATAAATACGGCGTGGACTTTCCAAAGCGCGAGTGGAGCCACAGGTTGAGCCTTCGCGGCAGTCGCAGGAGCCATCAGGTAATTATTCCCATGCAGTTACTTTCTATCCTAAGTCAAATTATAATTCAAACTCAGGAACAATGAAATAGCACGGCTAATGCGTCATTAGCGAAATTGTCTCCTCAACATAAGTGTTTGAATAATACCCCTTTTACACGTAATTCCATTAATGCACGAAGTTTCAAGGTCATTTGTAAATAAGAAAACGTTTAAGACTTTGATTAACCTTGTAGATCTTCGAGGCGCTTTTAAGGTACGCGTTTTGTGTATATAATCTTCGGCGTCTCTTTTCGAAGGTCGGTGAAGTCGGTAAATAATTAGCTGAAATAGACGTGAATCTCATTGGCACGTGTTCGAAAGGTAATCGCATTTTCTACTTGGCTTGTCTCCCAATGTCTTTTTCCTGCTCTCCGCCCCATTCCCCCCAGCTCCAGCTCCGTTAGAGTCAACGGACGTATCGCGTGGATTAACCAGAAATGACAAGGCATTTTTCCCCCGATCACAGCGGAACGGCTTTTAATTTGTCGCACAGGGGAATTAACGGCCGCGAAGCTTTCACCGAAACTTTTTTCCCCCCACCGGGGGAAACGACTCGTGTTTTCTGTGTCATTAAAGCAGACTGGTTTTTCGCAAACAAAAGCAGACGGCACAGAAGATCGTACTCATCGTGTACCATAATTTATTTCATTAACCACATTTGAAAACGTTTCATAATTTAGAACTGATTCACAGGATAATTGATAATGATTGGGAAGTGAAGTCTAAGAGAAAAGTTACTAAAATATGACTGTACAGATTTACTTTGTTTATATTTAATAACAACATTTTTCGTGGCTCGGCTGTGAAAGTAAAGACAATATTGAAAAATGGGAGATACCATTAAAATCGCGGAGATTTATATTATTGTATGAAAAGGCGATTTGTCCCCCGAAACATTTATATCGCCATACGAAGTATATGAATGTAAAGTATGGAGTATTGTCGGGAGATAGGCGACAACTGTGCCTTTTCGTAGGAACAGCTGCTCGGCGTTTAAACATCTGCTGCCGGTTGACCGCGACACTGCGATCGATCGCTAATCATCAGATAAGTTAATTAGTTGCCCGCGTCAAAGTGGATTGGACGTGCATGAGCGAAGACTCGCCACGTAGATTTGCGTCACGGCATCAAAACTCTCTTGGAAAGTCGACGAAGATTTTTGGCAAAATACGGTGCCGCAAGCGGGGAAATTGCTTAAATAAATCTGCCCAGCCCTCCGACGTGCAGCAATCGTAGCGTAAAATAAACCGTGGTACATGGTGGGAGGGGGGGGAGGGTAAGAAAAAAGAGACGTCCCCCGTGAGAAATTTTTCCATGGAAAACTCGTTCCAAATTTAAGTCAAACGGTTTCCGTTCTTATGTCCGAAGCGTTGATATGCATTCATTACTTTTAATTATTTTTACTCCTGCATTCGTCGACCTTCGTTCTAATTAAAATGATACCCCTTTGCCTTCAGAATGTGAAAATCCTTTGTGTAATATTTTCACGAACTAAACGAGATTATTCATACCGCGGTATAATTATTTCATATCATATCAAAGATGGAATTACGCGCAATTAATGTTACATCGAGCAAATATGGCTTCGTGTTGGCATGATTAGCATAATATTATATAATTATGTACGTGTTTGATTTTAATTCAAAATGAGAGAGATTTATTAAATCCTATAAACTTCAGAATTTCAAGTTCTTGGTTAAAGAGTGAAATAAGAATGACTATTAAATAGTAAATCAAATTTCGTAGAGTAGGTAGTAAAATTGAAAATTGTCGTTTCTTTCTGGCACGCATTGCCCTTTTGACTGCCTTACTTTTATAGTTTTATTCCTCTCCGAGCGTCAGAAAAATGAAAAATTTCTAATAACACGACGTAGTACCGGACGCTTCCGCTAAGAATAAAATTGCTCGGAAAAAGTCGGTTGAACAAAACTTTCTGTTTCATATTTTTTTTATCATGTCCGATGTAAACTTTGAATTTCACGTGGACATTTTTCCTTGGAATATTGCGAACGATTGATGAATAATATAAGCACAGAGGGATAAAGGACAGTAACATTGAAAAGCTCACAAAATAAATCCCGTATTTCTCCTGTAACATTGTATTTCGCCCCTGCCTTTCTCTTCTTTTTGTGCATGTGAAATGTTCTCGTTGTTTAACAAAACGTAAAATACGGCTCAGAGTAATATTAATATGTATTCGACATTACGTGCGTTTGGGGTAAACAGTGTTCCATTATTCAGCGTAATAAAAAAAAAAAAAAAATAAGAAATTCGTTCTGTTTGACTGCGCTTGACACGCTTCATTCGGGCAAAATTATGACTACTCGTTACGGCGTGAATTCATTGCGAGAAAAGCCGCGAATTCTCTGCGGTTTGCCTTTCGTCGACCGCAATGAATTCCGAATTGCGATTTAACTTTTACACCTTGGGAAAGCAATCTAAGCGCCTTGCCTTCAAGTCATTTTTCTCTCTTGATGAATTACCAAAGAAACAAAAATAATCGGAATTAAATGAAACTGTAACAGTTAGAACAACCTTTACCAAACCCCATTTATCGAAAACAAATGAGAATTTTACACTTAATGGTAAATTGCCGAGAATGCTTTTAATTGATTTCAAATAAATACAACAACTTAATGGTTCGTTCTGTTCGGTACTTTACAGAAAACGTACAGGTTTCATTATTTTGTTGAATTACTATTGAAGCGTTCAAACGTCATAATTGTAAGTAATTTTTTAAATCAATTTTTCCTTGATTGGTGTGAGTTTTTAATGATGGAAAAGAAGCGAAGAGGATGGGTATTGATTTCACGGACACGGGCTTTGAGTTGCCGATGCCTTCGATATATTTGAACAGATAAAAAGATTAATCAGCCATCTGGGTCTCATTGTACGTTGCTACGTAATAAAGCTTCTTCACAAATCGCGCGGCAGTATTGCGTGTCGCGCAAACACGTAGCCATTTCCATTCAAATACAATATTTCGGGTGTTGACGTATTACAAATTTTCATTTGCATCATTCCACCTATAGAGCGATCAGCCAGCAAACACGATGGACGTCAAATAATAATACATGGACGAAATAACAGGGGATTCGCTGTTGATTGAGAAGCACGTGCAATGTTTAACAAATATTGACAGAAAGATGAAAAATATGCTCGTTTCGAAGGAATGTATTAAAATTAACGTTTAAACGTTTTTAATCACACGGTGTATTTTAAATAATTCTGAAGCTTCTTTAATGCATGGCTATTAAAATTTGTATCCACCTTTTTCGATAATACGGATGAACTACGTGAGATTAAAAAGCTTTAAAATGCGGTTAATGGAATTTTAATAAGATAAAATGAATGATAAGAAACTTCGGAAGGTATTTCGACTTTTTCTACGATACGCGAATAAAACGTTCTATTGGAAATAAATCATTGAAGTTTGCTCATATAAGTATACCACTTGTTTTCACTTTGTTTCTTGATCACGTACCGACCAGCAGTTTTATCGGATAAAGTATTTCGTATACGAGTACCGCAAGTGGACATCTTATTTTCCGCATAAACCTCAACCCCGACTCCGGAGTTTCCTTCCGAAATTTAATATACATTACCGAGCTGGTCAAGATTTTTGCCCCAGAAAGCAGAATTAACAGGATTACAGGAATACAAGTAAGGATTAAAAGGATTTTCATGAATTTTCCGTAAGGAAGTATATGCCTTTGTCGTGTAACGTTGTTAAGGGAAATAATAGGGGTAGGTAGGTGCTTTGCAATGAGAGGGACGAGCAGATCGAGAAATTAATAAACACTGGGACGTCATGGGCGGGGGGGGGAGGGGTCCCGTTCATGGAAAGGTAAGTCAGTGGTGAATATCCGTGAAACTATGGGGTTGGTCGTTAGCAAATAAGGATAGGGAAGTGGAGGTACGACGAAGCCGGAGTAGAATGGAGCATCGACGTCGACTCGCGGAGAAGCCGGCACTTTCCCCCGAGCACTTACTTTTCAACGGCGAGTTAATTAATTTCTTGCCCGGCTGAGCGCGGGAACGAGGACTTTCCTATGCGAAGGCAAAAGCTCGGGAACATTTTTTTCACCGCGCCACGGCATTTATATTTGCGTAAAAGGAAAACCGTATAAATGAATTCATCGGGCATGACTGAGAATAAAACTGCTACCTCTCTCAGGAGATGAGAATTCAGGCTTTTCGGTGAGGCTTCGAAGAACACTTCGCGTGTCCAAGAATGTATCGTTTAACAATGATTCAGGCAACGTGAATGCGATTTTAACGATTACGTAGGACACGCAAAACGGTGTAAATATTATAAAACGGAGACCACTTTGTGGAATAATTTAGGAAAATCATCATATTCCTACGCGTCGTCAGGGAAGTTGTGAATTTTGAAGAATTTCAAAGTTTCCCCTTTGATGGCACAATGCGTTTGGTAAAGCTGTGCTGCATGTGTGTTGAGATTACAGCGCTTTCTACTTGGGCACTTTGATCCTGCTTTACGTTCGACGGGAAATATCGTGAACGATAAAAGAGTGCTGGAAACTTGTAAGGAGATGCGACAAAGTCCTCCGAGACGCACGTTTCCTTCCGTAAATGCAGCGAAGACTCGACGGAGTGGAAGCAGTTGGCAGAAAGTCCGCTTAAGAGCGACAAAGTAACGTAAATTAGTAGCAGGGTAAACTCGAGCGGAAAGGATGCTGGTGCCCGGCGATGAGCGTAAGAGATGGAAAAACATCGACGAATTTATCCGAGCGGGAAGCGACGTACGCCGGAACTGACGTAAATGAAAATACGCTGACGGGGGAGAAGAGGGGGGGGGGTAGTAGTCGGCCGGAAGTTCCGGCGAGAGAACTGGCCGTGAACGAGCTTAACTGTGAGGACGTGGCAATCAGGCGGGAAAGTACAATATATGCCAACGCAGTAGTAGAAGCTGATATTTGCGCGGCCGGGGGAAGGGGGGAATACCGTGTTCGACCGAACGGCGGAAAACATACGTGCTCGGCGTGCGAAATAACGACTGGCGCGTTTTACCGACGCGTAGGGAAAACGTGAGAATCCGCGCCGAGGATAAAGGATTCGCCGATGATAAATCCGTGCAGGGAAATACCGTTCTGACTATATTCCGTCAGACATTTTCCGTCCGTCGTAATGGCGAAAATAACGGGACACTGAGGCCCAAGGAAAACCGTCAAGTCAAAACTCTTTGAAGAATACGCGATTGTTTTGCAACGCAGAAATGTCCATTAAACAAGACACTTGCTAAAATGCTTTTATTAAAAGAAGCCTGTTTTGCGAGCAGAATGAAGGACTCTTTACTGTTATGAACACGCTTGAGGAAGATTGTGCTGTTATTTGCTGGGATCTACTTGAGAAATATGTGACTTTTTCATAAGGCATAAACTTCAGTCAAAACGGACGTCGTTTAAATACTACATTCTCGAAAATTCTTGTATTAAAACGGCTTTCACTGTGAACTGAATAAAGGATTTGAATAATAAGTAAGAGGGGGCCGGACAATAAAATAATTTCCTTTGCTCCTTTGAGCATGCTTGAAGAGAATTGTACTGGTACTTGTTAGAATCTCCGTACGGCAGGTACGAATCTGAAATCAGAATCACAATAGCGAACGTTGATCCTCCGAGCAGAGGATCTTGACTTGGAATATCCACAGTTTACGTAAGAGAAACGTAAGACGGGCAAAAAATATCAACATGGTTCTTCGTTACCTTCTTACAGTCCAGTATATATACATTATTTTCCATAACATCTCGTCTCGGAATGCCATTTTATCCCCTTAAAAATCCTATTAAGATTATACGTAACTACGATTAACAAGCAATATAATTATACATATGGGTCTTACCGAATTCCCGAGTGAAATTCTTCTTCGCGAGAGAACTTTATCTCCGCCTTCCTCAGAACGACTTCTGATTTTACGACTACGTTGAAAGTGTCGTACAAAAGTCCCGGCGATTAATCCGACCGAGAGTATTAATTCAAGTACGTGTAGGTAAGTGATTATTTTATATAGCTAGGCGGCGTTTACTTAAGAAGGGTATATGACGATAAGCCATTGCGGAGGGCATTCAGCGGCATGTCTATCCCCGTCTTTTGCTTTCGGGCCAAGATAGCCCACCCTCCATTGCAGCCCGACTCTGTGGCAAGTTCTCTATGTGCGTTTATCCGTGACGAGAATCTCGAAGCTGGTCGTCGTGTATCAAGGCCGATAGTGCAGGAAGAAGAAGAAGAAGAAGAAGAAGCATTCGATAGAGTTCCCTCCTCCCCCCTCTCCACAGACGTGAGATCGTCGTCAGCGGCAGATGGTGAGCAAGGGAGGGGAGGCGGGGAAGGGGAGGCCTGGCAGGCGAAGGAGGGAGAGTGCTGCAGAGACGTTCGAGTCGTATTAAATTTCTATTTCCTACGGAAAGAAAGGACCTTTCATTTCTTTCCTCTGTGTGTTACGCTTCCTCCTGCTTGCTCTGTCTTTGTCCGTCTCCTTCCATCTGTCGGTCCTTTTTTCATTTACCGCACATCCCTCTCCGCCTGTACTCCTTTTACGTATCACTCGGTTGTCCTGCTTTCAGCAATCGTCCTATCATCTTCCGCCCGTCTTCATCCTCTTATTTTTAGTCTATCCCCTCCCGCCTTCTCAGCCTTCTCAACGGTCTGTCACGCTTCTCTGCCTTTTCTCCTTCCTGTCATCCCACCTCTCAGCGACACTTTCTATCCGCTGACCGCCACTCCATACGACGTTCAATGGTGGTCGGTCTTATTCAAGCCCCGAGAGCACATTTTACCCTGATTCGCTGGCATCAACACTCTTAAATCCGGTACCAATCTTCCTCCGCGTCAGGTACTCGCCGAAAAGATCTTTTCACCGTGACTTAATAATCATTCGACGTTATGTCCTAATCCACCAAGGCGTTACGTACCGTAATCCGTGAAAATGTGGAAGCCGTAAAACCATCCTCAGTTACAATCGAAACAGTCACTATTTCGTGTAACTTTCATTCTAATTTTTGCCTCGCAAATAAGAATAAAGACTCGCAAGCTTGTCTAATCTACCAATATATTAATACATCGACCTAAAACAGTGATTGTCGCAAATAATAAAGAAAACTCAAAGATTCTCCTCATCTCACCAAGACTAGAATATTTTGACTCGATATAGCGATTGTTTCACCTCGGGGTAGGTCTCACTTTTCTGTCGCCAATAAGAACAAAATTCGTGGATTGAATTTTGCGCTG
Source organism: Hedychridium roseum (assembly GCA_963989215.1). NCBI lineage: Eukaryota > Metazoa > Arthropoda > Insecta > Hymenoptera > Chrysididae > Hedychridium > Hedychridium roseum. The sequence goes on from OZ022305.1 coordinate 4,451,050, forward strand.
CCTTCGGGTATTGTATCGAAAGTTCATAGAGACGCGGTTTGGCGGAAGTCGGAGATTTCGTGTGCATTTGTCGTATTGAACGAGTTGTATGGATTTACGTGGGTCCCAGCGTGCACGTGCAATTCCGCCCGAAAGCGCGGGATAAAAAGTGCGCCACAGCGGAAGATTACGGCGTCGTGAATTTCCGCGTTCAGTTCTTCTTCATGAGAATAGTCGACGTTACCGCGGCAACACCATTTTGCGTTAGGGATTTTCAATTTATACTCCTCTGTGCGCCCGGCAAAATCGTTTCATTCCGAACCGCGGGTCTCACGAGGTACAACAATACGCCGACCGTCCGTAGCTCAAATGCGTCTCGACACAATTAATCTACCGGCGAGGCAATACAAAGAAGAAACGTGCACAGATTTCGCTTATCGCGTGAAACGAGAAGGAGGACTATGAAGAACTTTGTTGGCTTCGCCGATAGAAATTGTATTACGTTTCCGCGTTGGTAGGGCCGATATTTCCCGTTGTCGTAGCGGGGAGGGTTAAAAAAAATAGCACGTCGTTACGGCGGTGAAATTCCGTTATTCGTACGGTGCGGGCCGAATCCATCGATCGGTGTACGCGGCTTCGGCTGAATGCCATGTAACGAAGTATCAATGGTACACGCGGCCGCATAAAAGCCCCGACGTTGCCTCGGCTAAGAGTCGTATCGCGGAAATTTCGTAGATATTTCGTAAAAACACGGGGGAAAAGGAGAGAGCGGAAAGAAAGCGGCGATGGTGAGGTTTGGTTTGGTTGGTTTGATTTAGGGCGAGATCGGCCCGAGGGCGATGACCGGTTCGGCGAGGACCACGAGGAGATGGGCGAGTTTGAGACAGCACGTGAGTGGCCACGACGACGGTAAACCACGCGTCGAGCTTCTGCTGGATCCGCCGAATTCGAAGCCCTCCACGCCATCCTCCCAGCCGCAAACGCCCAACACCCCGAGAACCCCGCACACCCCGGTTAAGAAGTCCAACTGGGAGGTCATCGAGCACTTCACCGGCGCCCCCCGGCCCTCCATTATCACGGTGAGACCACACACCGATCACCAGCCGCAACAAATCCACCCACAACCCTCCGCACCAACCACACCAACGTCCCTCGTTACACGATACAACGGTACATGTCTATTAGGAACTGTAATATTCCTCACGAAACACCCGGCAGATTACACGAACGATCCGAGGGTCGGTTTGTAATTGTCAAACCGATGTGGATCATTGAAAAAACAAGGATGCGAAAAGAAGTTTATTACACCGAAGAAATGTAAATATAATCGTTTCGTTACGTGAAGCAACGTTACGTATTTATCAGAAAATGTAATATTCGTCTTAAAACACATGGAGATTAGTCGAAGAATGTGAGGACCATTTTTTAATTGTCAACGGGCTGTTGATAATTTACAAAAGAAAAGAAGAAACAAGACGAAGCTAATCTTACAAAAATCTAAAACTCAGGAATAATTCCGTTTTTCTCAAGTTAGTTTGTTGTAACTCACAGAATTCCGTTATATGAAAGGTTCACATTATTTATGTATCACATAAACTTGCGTAGAAAGTGGCTAACGGAAAAGTTCTAGGGCCTAATACTCGTAATACACATCATACCCTGAATTCATATTTTTTGCCGATGGAACATCGGCGAAATATCCGCGGGGGATTTTTCAAAATGAAATTCCGGGATGCGATATTTTTGCGAGCGAGCACACAGAGTGCACTCCTGGTTATTTGCGGAATGTGTTGTTGGTTCAATGCGTGGCTTGGAGCACCGGACGTTACGATTTTGCAACGAACGAAAATAATTGGTCAAGCCCACGAACTGGACGGTTGCATCCGTTTTGACAAATATTTTACCAACACTGCCATGGCGCACACAATAGTTGTTCGTGAGCTTTAATTACCGTAAATTTAACTCGACATGATTTCAAACTATTGTGTCCTCATCCATTGTTTTTACTCGCTGGCTAATTCCTCGGTTAATTTTAAAATCCACAGATCGTCGCTGAATCTTTTTTGGGAGCAACACACTTACACAAACAGATAAATTCTCAATTATTTCAGGTTTCTGCATAGTCCGTTTGAAAAGAGCGTTTTCAGGATATCGCTTAACCGAAGATACTGTGAAAATGTTTTCCTACTTACGTCATTTGTGTTTCTTGTCACGTTCGAAAACAAATGAACCACGCGTTACATGTAAATCCGCACAGACACGTTGGCATTAAGTGCACGATGTTGTTCTACAGATGGGTAGAGGATCGGAAGTTGGCATTGGTCTAAACACCGGAAGAGAGGCCATGGCGGAAGCTGAATTAAACGCCGGAATAACGCTGCGCCCGAAGAGATGCGCTTTCAGCAGATTTATTCGCTCCCTCTGCAAATCTCACCGATTCAAAAATTTACAGGTAAGTTACACACTTACACTTTCCAGCGTATTAGTCAATTTTTTTCCAATAGCTAAACGAAGGAATAATCTCTCCTGCGAAAGTTAAGTAATTATTCTTTGGCGGAAATTCATATTCCTGGCCTTTGAATCATAAGAATCGTATTTTACGGACAATACTTCTTGAGTTAAAAAATTACGACCTCCATTTATAATTGCATCTATTTAGCATTGCAATATTTGTTTCCTTAATAAGTGTCAACTGCAAATTAAATGACAAGTGTGATATCATTAACTTTGTGTCTTGCGTGCCTTGGGAAATACATGTACTCTTTAAACATGAAATTCTGAAAAATGTTGCACTATCGAAGGGTATCTCTTTGCACCGCGGATGGTTTGTTCGTTTGTTCCTAACGAGCGTAATCTTTGATGGGCAGCTGTGTGACTAGCGAGAGCACTTTAAACTGCGCACCGACAGGATGACTAAGTAATTTGTAAGACACTCGACGGTAATGTTACTTTATGAAAGCCAATTACGCGGCCGCGTGTAATTAGTCCGCATAGAAGAAGCGTCAGGGCAAAATGATTAACCGTGGCGTTAATTAAACTTTCTTGGCAGATCGCGCAGAAGCCCGTTCTAACACGGTAATCATGTGCAGAGACACTCGCTCGCCAGGTGTACTTATGCCGAACTTCTCCTTGCCCGAACTTCCGCTGGGCCTTCGTTACAATAGCTCGCAGATTGCAAAGAACCGGGAGTATCCAGTGGCAGGAACAGACCCGAAGTTTTCGACTTAAAATCAAGGCAACGCGACAGAAAACAACGTGCAAGAATGACGGCAAGGAAACAACATGGCCAACTACTAAGAGCAATTACAAGATTAAAGTGGTTCAGATCGTAGAAAATTCTTGCATCGTTTAATACCGTCATTCGTTTATTATCGTCATAGAAATCGTCGCGAATTCGATAAAACAAGCGAAATATTGTCTCTGTTCTGGCTTCGTTTCATCAAAAATTGACGATAAATGCGAAAGAAATTGAGGTTAGGGAATTTCTAAATCGGACGCGATACGCGTAAATATTTATAACTTCCGTTGTTTCATCACAATGAATGTCAACGCGGGAACCTGTAGTTTGCCGCCTGAATAAATCGATGTTTTGGTGAAATTTACCGTTACGTTTCACAGGTTTTCATGTGATTCTTGTCAGTATAAATTCGTGTAACGGTTTTCACGCATCATTTGAGTTTCTCGAATGGCGCTCGGCCGAATAAATCGCAGTAAAATCGAGGCAGATGTTCGATCCTAATTTCGCGGGAAAACGTGACCGGATTTCTTTCTGCCGGCTAGTCAAACTACCTGAAAATTTCAACTCGCGTTTGTCGCACAACTAACTGAATTCTCGGCTGATGAACACTTTGTCGATTCGCTCACGTAAACTCGTCTGCAGGAAATTCAAAGCTGAGATCGCATCGGTTCGAAATCGCTATTTGTTAGACCATAGAAAATTTCTCACCGAAACTTGCAATATTATTATCACAGTTCTTTACCACCTCGAAGCTTATGGAAAATATGACATCGTTTTCCATCGTTAAAAAATTGTTTGCATAAAAAGAACAGAGGTGAATCGTTAGTAGAACTTGACGTTATATCGTTCGAAGCAGAAAGTATGGACCATCGGAAATTCGTATTTGTTACGTGAGGCTTGTCGATTAATGACTAACGGCGACGAAAGGGGACCTTAAGAGTAATTAAATTCATTTAATCAGCCGCCCCAGCGAGAAAGCGTGAAGGATCGTCGGTTAGGTTTCCCGCAGGGACTCGGGTTTAATCGATATCTCTATTTATTATTTCGTCTAGAAGCGACGTTTAACCGAGTCAATAAGATGCTTGGTACAGGCGGTTCGATCGATGGTAATTCCGGCAGCTACTAATAGTCGCAGCACCTTACTTAATCTTCAGTCCGAGCTTGATGGCCCGTCGACGGCGTTTAATCAACGGCGATCAGCAGATTTGATTCGCCCATTCCCTCCGCGAATGACGATACTCGGTGCCGAGTTACCGATTTCGATTGCATCCTCCACGACTCCGCGTTCGGCTCTACCAATACTTGAAATTCGATCTCCCCCGTCAGTATCCACCGGCCTCCACGTCCCGTGCACGCAAAATGCAACGTTGTATGCACATATGTACGCGCCTATCGAATACTAGAACAGCAATAACGATATCGCCCACGTTCTACCGCTTCCGCAGTGAATTATCCACTTGGACCCAGCAATTATTGCCATAGCAAATTTTAGGAACTACCAATACATTCTATAATTCCTTCACGTGGCATGTTAAATTCGAAAATTTGCAATCTAGGCTCCACTTTGATGTTTCATGGATACGAAGAAACTGTAGAAGATCTGAATGGTCCTTACAATTTTATATTGCGCCACTTGTCAAATATATTTCATTCGGAAGATCCAATTTCAAGTCTACCTTGATATTTCGTTTGATAATGACGAAACCAGTTTGCAGTGAAGTTCGAATTTACGCAATTTGTCGTGGGGAATTGGTATCGATATCGGGTATTATTAGAACGTATTCTCATCAGTGTGGCTTATCGGAGGGCTATATATGTACAGGGCTGTAATAATGCGAATTCGCGAGGATACTTTTTGAGTTGCTTTAATGACGGTGACTCCCCGTGAAAAGATAAGGTCTCGGCTGAACAGGGAGAGGGGGCAGTTGAAAGGGACGAAGGTGAATGGAAAAGTGTAGCTGCATGGGGCTATCTATCGATTGGACAAACTCGAAGCTATTATCAAGTTCCAACCGTCTATGTGACTTTTCCAATGCAGAAGCCTCAGACCGTCTCGTACTTCATTTCGCCTGGATTTAATCAAGCTCCATTTTCGGCCATGACGATCCAAAGAGATCTTGTAATTGAGATTTCCCCTTCTTCCCGGTTCTTTACCCGGCTTTTACGTTCTCGGGAAAAGGAAATCGAAGATCACTCGTGAACGAGACGTATTTTCAAATCTTTCGAATTGTAATTATCCTTACGTATAAAAAAATGTTTCTGAGCCATACGATTTCTACAACTGAGATTCGATTAAATCGTAGGAATATTGTATATTAGAAAATCGCCGAGTTCCCGTTGAGTTTCCAATTGTATGGTCGTTGTCATTGGCATTTTATCCTCCCCCACGTAAAACCTTCGTCTGTGAATATATCGGACGTTATAAAGTACAGGTGCTGCAGGATCAGAAGGACTTCGCTCGCAGGATTTCCATCTTACGTATGGAAATTTTATACGCACATATGCGAGTAATCTTGCGAAGCAAAGTGCGCAGGAATATTCCTTTATGGTTATCGTCAGTCGAACGAACGGTTCAATCCCCCTCCATTTTGCATAAGATTTTGCCGTTCACTCACACTTTTTCCGACGTCCTTCTTAAACTTAGTTCAATCCGTTACAAACGATTACATCGTTCCATCACGCGCAAACATATTGGATTTGTACCGAAGGCAGAATAATAGTACTAGTAGCACAAATTACAAATTTATGATATTACTTATGCGTATGATCTGTGAGTGACAATTTTCGTGGCAATGAAATTCTTTGAAGTAGGTACATTACTTGATTAGAAGATAATACAGCGATTATGGAGAAGAGAAAATTCGAGCTTCCCCTTTGGTTTATACGGGTGAAAGCAGAGGTAAAAAATAGAGAGCACGTGTTTCTCGCCATTCACGAAAATAATGCAGACTCGGAAATAACCCTGTAAAGGATGCATCCGTGAAACTCTAATGCCCCTGAATAATGAATTCGATTCATTACGGGCGGCTTAATTCGCGCCTGCCTCTCCGTTTAGTTTTGCGCGGACTTTCGTTCCCGTCGGCATGTTAAATAATCAAGGACTTTCCCGTCCGCGTCTTCTCTTTGGTAGTCGCGAAGTACGTTTATTAATATTCAACGAGCTTTGTGCAGCTTTTATATTTTTCTTCCCTGGGGTGATGCTACGGACTGACGATTTATTATACTTGCAGGTAGAGATGCTGTACCAGCGTTACTTCTTGCACATGAATCAGAGCAATATGACGCACGTTCTCGGTCTGCTAGCGGGCCTGGCACTCGCCCTGGGCTTGCTTTTGATCCTTCGACTTCAATTGACCGACACTCAACCCCTCTTCACCCTCTTGCAAAGGTCCGAGAATCTGTCTCTCGCCATCACTCTACTCTGCTGCATTGCTGTTTACGCAGGTACGATATCCTCTGTTCACATTTTACCAGGAAATTTCAAGCACCAAATATTCCGTCGTCAAGTTAATAACGAAAAGCTTACGAAAAGCAGAAGAATTCATTAATCTCTCGTTACTTACGTATTACGAACCTTTTAAATTCAAAGAAATTCTTCTACAGTTTAAGAGATTCATTATTTCCTCCGTATTTGTTCTGTGAAGGAATGCACAGGGGAGCAGGTTAAAGACAAGACATTGCTAATGGATAGAATGGGATATTCTTTGATAATTTGCAGTTCTCGTGGCAGCGATTTCGAGACCTGGAATGAACGAGATTTGGCTGGCAGGGGTGAGCGGAGCTGTGTTGGTCACGTTACTTGCCATTCAAGTGACCCTCAACATCCACCTGGCATACCTGCAGGAAATGGATCAGGAAACTCAGCTGCGACAGGACGAGGAAAGCGCAAATCCGCCGGGTCCTAAGGACCTTCGAACCGGTGGTCCACTCGCCGCGGCCTGGGCAGTCTGTTTTTTCATTTACATGGCTTACGCCCTCCTGCCAATCAGATTGCGACATGCCTGCATCGCCGGTGTGGTTTTTTCCGCTGCTCATCTCATCGGGGCGTTCCTCCTCTACCCGCAGGACTATCCCGCCATGCTGGCTCATGTAAGTCCCTTAAATCTATTTTATATGCTTTCTTACATATCTATAAAATTGTTACTGAGACGAGAAACGTGGGTAAACAATGATCTATTCGATACAATGGACAAGGGATATCTTTATATCCACCGTGAGAACGTTCTAGTGAGATGTAAATTTCTTTTAATGTTTTTGGCAGCACAAATTTGGCAGTTATAAACGCAACATTTACACTGTATGTGGGAAAACGTTGGCAATAATGGTCGTCATTGTAACGAGATACAATATCGCGCGTGGTGCTTTAATGTATAAGGATGGGGTATTCGTAAATACCGCGAATTCAATCCAACCTCTAATTAGAGACGACGGAAGGCTCTGGCATTGTAGCAACGTTTGTCTGTCGTGTTTTGGTCGTTGTATTAATCCGTTGTATTCTCCTCTCTCTTGCCGACACGCATACGGAGCAAATGATTGGCACGATCAATACAGTCACTATAGAGCAACAGAATGACTATAGCAAATAATCCTACCGTTCACATTATTTTTATTTTGCTTCTACAAACTTTTGTAGGAACATGATAGTGAATTTCCTTAAATTATCCATTTAAGTTGTTACAACTTTCTCCATTCATTATACAGAGATTATGTGTACAGGTCGTTCCCTTGTTAAAATTTGTATCGACACATTTTATTAATGTCACCAATCTCTGATGAGCACAAAAATATATGAAACACCGACATTTATTTCTTGGTATCGGACATTGAGTGTTCCTAATGACAATAGGTAAAACTTTGGCTACGGTTTTGGGGGTATTGGGAATTCGGCGAGTGGAAGCTCAGGAATCTTTAGCACGTTGTACAACGGCCGTTAATAGTTAGCAGTGGGTGGCTGATGGTATGAGCAGTTTCGGGAGTACTGGTGCGACGGGGAGGTTCGCTAATTGAATGTGCAAATTAACTACACGATCGGCGGCGGAATCGTCAGTCACGTAGCTGGGATGCCTCTTGAGTTTGTGGACACTCGATGGAGAGGTTCGCAGGAATGAGAGAACTCGGTAAAGACCGGTCTAATAGCGCTGGACGTCACGTAGGAGCTTTGGTGATTGCGTCCCCTGTTCGGTCACCCCTTTACAATTCACCGAAAACTCTATCGAAGGGATCCTCTCTCCTTTCTCCTTCCCCTCTCTTTCCCCTAACAGTGGGCAATTTGTAGGATGTATGATCTCTGCTGAAAACCGCTCAGTGCTCGGTCATATTACTCGGTCGGTAAGGTAACTCTGCTAATTATTAACCGTAGACCTGTTAGCGCGTCGACCCAATTAGTGGTCACTTTTCGTCAGTCCGATCTGTCGAAAATGGTTTCCGTGCGCAAAGCAATGAGGTCAGTCCACCAGCGGCCGGCGATCAGTTCCATTCAGATAGGGAGCAATTAAAATGATTAAAGTTTCAATCGTTCTAAGGCTCTACGAGCGTAGCGTTTTAACGTTTAATTAGCACTCGTTTTTCGAGTTGCACATAAGAGAATAGGATGGTGCAGTAATAACTCGCCGTTACTTTGCTATTGAAAAGGTATTGCGATGATATTGGGTATCTGTTTTGCTCGTTTCCAATGTTCAATCGACATGAAGTTAGTGGATACCATTTTTCCATTTGACCTGCGCTGAGCAAAGGCAAAACGCCCTTTTTCTCGTGGAATTTTTCAGCTCGCGTCTAATTTGCCGGACAAACGTGGGCCACGTGTTCTCACGGCTGATCGATATATTCGTTAGGCCGATTAATTTAGCCGCGGAATACCGTGCCGAATCCCGGCATGCGCCGGTGTCTGCTTTAATACTCAGCGAAATGCAACCACTGCGAAGAATCGAATCGATATCGTGCACGTGGGGGGCGTGAGATGGATCGACGCCACGAATTGCCTCAACTCCCAGTCACGGAAAATACATATTTTCATCTCGAACACCCTATCCCCGAGAAGATGATATCCTCGCGAACGATCGCGGACGATCGCGGACAATCGCAGACATGAATATACAGGAAAAAGGGCTAAAATTATAACAAACTCGGTGCTTGTATTACAACTGTGTCCTGTAATTTATAGACTAACTTAACTACGGTGTCTCTTAAGATAGTACAGTACCGAATATTAACAAGTCCCTGAATATGATTAATTTCGTCTACTTGTGGAAACGAATTCTGGAGATAAGAACGATGGATGCCATTGTAAAGATTGCTCGTTAGACGAGGAGACTGTTACGTGCGAAAAGTAGGGTGAATCTGAGGAGTATTTTTGGAAATGCAGGTAGCTGAGGATAGAGAATCGCTTGGCCAGTCCGGTTGTCCCTTATTACGTCTTTCTCCTCGGTCGGCGGTCGTCTCCCGTGGGTTTCCGTGGCTGTCCCGAACCCTCGAGCAATTTTACAAATAGCCCGGATCCCCATCGCCGGCTTTCTGGTCGGTTAGGCCGCGTTCTCCCTGTCAGGAACAGGGTACGAGGAGATGCCGGAAAAGAAAGGAATCTTGCGGGTTCGCCGAACAGGTATAACCTTCGAGGTCTTCTTCCCCTTTCGCGACGTAAAACAAAGACAAAGTGGAAGGGTCGACGCAAAGACCCGAGCCGCCTTGGGCAAATTAAGACAATTGCCACGATCACACCCTTACGATTATTTCGTACAACAAGTGACGAGATCCTCTCGAGTATTTAACGAGCTATATTTAAAGGTGCATAATTTGACGACTCGGAAAGGTTACTTAACACCTTTACCCCTCAATTGTATTTACTCAATTGTAAGATCAGGCAGATGTACACGTTTTTAGGAAACTTTTTCTCTCCGCGTGTTTTAGATGGAAATTCATACAGGACGGTCCGGCAAGTGTGCGATATTTTCCAGTGGCGGAATAAACCGGGTAACCATGCATTTGCATCGACCGATAAGAATAATTTCTTCGCGAAAATAACGGAAAGTGAAGCTAGCGAAACTGGTTTTAGATATACTGTCGAGTGACGGTAGAAGCACGTGGTTTCCCCTTGCCTTTCGATTCCCATCTGTGTGAATTTTCAACTCTTCCGCGTGTGCTTCATGCCGGAGCAAGCAGATTTCCTTCGGGGAGGAAGTCCAATGGAAAGGGGATTCGTGTGGGTGAAATTTACATGGGAAAACTATTTCACAGCCGCGAAACAGCCGGGGAAACTTGGGAAACAAAGAACCACGTAGGGAGGGAAAGGGTATAATATCGTGAACGTCGACTGGTTTTCGCACTTGGCCCCGATTAGACCGTTTTCCCGGGAAAAACGCGCAAATCCTTGGTCTCGTCGGGAAAATAGCTGCAGCGGTTTTTCGCGGGCTTTCAAATACGGGCGAATCGGTCATCGGTGGAAAAGCCGGGAAAAACATCGTGGGTACTTCTTGCTGACGGCAATAGGCGGAAACCCCGGTGAAATTCATTTTTGCTCGTTAATAGCGATATCCGTGGCGGCCTGCACAACGGGCGTGTTTAAATTGCATGGCGCCGCAATAAAAACGATCCCGCGCCAAGCTTATAACTAATTTTAACCTCGTTAATAGGCCCGCAATATACGTGCAAATTTTATTATTCCTTCCACCAGCGGGCTCTGCAATTTATTCTAATGGACGCTACGACCTCGAGATTCTAACGAATTTATTCACGTAAGCGAAATCTCGAGAAAGATTGCTGGCTAGAAGATTTTAATGTACTCGAAATCAGTCGTAATACTTTCTTAATTCCTTAAGTCTTTCATAGGGCCGTAAAACTGCAGTAATTCTCTGTACGGACTTTCTTTTGCTTCCTCTACGTTTTTTTGGGAGGGGGTGTGGCGGGGCAGGTTAAAATATAGTTTTTTCTTCGTAGTGTATTTTAGACAATAAAAGTAAATCTGTTGTGGTTCAATGGAGGACAATAAGAAAAGGCAGTATATAACTCTCATTACCTTTTTTTCCATTTTATATGAACGTGTCTTAATATCCACCATATTGTTGACCCTTGAGGAAACCTGAGGTGAAATCATTGGACGAAGATTCATTTCGGTTCTTTTAGTGTATCTGCACGCGAGATCCTAAGTCCGCACGCAATAGGAAGAAAAAATACCATGTTTCAAAAGGAGAATTATTACGAAAAGTATATAAACTCGTGACATAAATACTGCGAAATACCGTGTTAATCAATGGTGACTAATACTACGAGCAAATTCGAGATTCAAGTAGCAATCGGATTTCTGTCCAGAACATGGAATAAACTTGAGTCGAGTGAAAACGGTTATCTAATAGAAGGAGCAAAGTGTTAAATAAAGGGACACGATTGATAATTAATTAAGCATTGAGAGAATAATTATGACAATTTTACAGAATATCGTGCAATTATAGGGAGAATTCGAGAACACTTAAATGCTCAACGAATTCAATAAATTTCGCTACAGAAATGAATCGTTTAAACAGTAAAGGCCACAATACTCGCCGATAAACAATGACATGAGATGGCTTAATTGTAAATTAAAATATTCTTAGCTTTGTCTTCTGAGACGTGACTTTCGGAAATGGGATGGCATATTCCCTGTTCGACATTGAAAAGAAGATCGGGTAAGTCTGGAAAATCCCTGGGATAAATACTGTTGGGAAGAAATGACGAGAAGATAACTGGACGCAGTCGACTGTTTGCACGATTCGCCGTCGAGAAAGCATTTCTTTCTTGTTTCCCTGTCTTCGCATTGCCGTCGGATGGACTCGTCTCCTCCGGCAAGCTAAATATTTTACGTGCTTTTATATCACTCGGCACTGGCGCTCCTGAATCCCTTTTCAGCGCGATGGCCTGCTCGACCGACACGGCAAAGAGAGAGACGAAAGACGGAAAAAGACGGGAACCCGAAGAAACGGTGAAAAAATGACGAACAAAATGGGGTAAAGGAGTTCATCAGTCGTGAGATTTCCTTAAACGCTCGATGTCGATCATTTAACCAAACGATTGCATCCAATATTAGTAACTGTCGAAAAAGAAAGGTGAATACCCTTCTTACAGTCTTATCATTCTCTGCTTCGTCGTATTATTCAATATATTTTCTCGTGTACTACGTTGAACGTGCAATTACTCCGTTACTCTTAGTTGCAGTTTTTCGCCGCAAGGCTCGAAAAATCTGCGAAAATTCGATTCGGGCATAGGTACATATATTTGTTTCGCGCGTCAGGGAGATAGGAAAACGCGGTCGGAGTGGGTGAAATCGGTAAGAAGAATATCGCGGAGGGACGTGACGGTCGGTTTCGTACGTGTCTGATTGAGAACGAACTGGAGAGACTGAACCGTTCACGTTCGTCGAAACTTTCGAGGGTGGGCCACAATGCCCCCCCCCCTCCCCCCTCTCCGTCCACCCCCGTTTTCGCCTCCCGGTGAATCGAGGTAGTCACCCTTGCTCTATTCGTCTGGGAACTTCCCCGCTCGTGAAAAACTTTTCGACAGACGCGTGCTCGCGCCAAATGCCCCGGGATCCACTTTCTTCTTCTCCTCTTTCCACGAAAAAATCCACGCAAAGACGAACGCTTTGTCTCGGTTTCCCGCTCCTTCCTCTTTTTATTAACAAACCTTTCGTCGCATAAATCAGCGAAGACAGAAGCTTCCCCGCGAAGCACAATTTACGGTTCGGGCAATTGAACGGACCTAAGAAGATTATTTGGAAATCTGCGTGGGGCTGTCATACAGATTCCGCTAAGTGGCCAAATGAAAATGAAAACTCTTCGCGGGGATTGGAATTAAAAGCGGGCAAAGGGGGAACTTCGTTCTTATTCTTCGGTGTTCTTAGAATTCGGAAATAAAGGACCACACGGCTATATTCTTGCCGTTTTATTAGCAGTTGAATTTTATTTCTTTGAAAAAATAACTGATTAAAGGTATAGAAAGCATGAAGATAATACGTCAGTTATAAGGTATTACGTAACAAGAATATTATTAAATGAAATTGAAAGGAACAAGATTTACTGCGCATTACTGGCAAAGGGAGAACTACGTTCTTATTCTTCGATCTTCTTCTAAATCGGAAATAAAGGACCACACGGCTATATTCTTGCCTTTCCATTAGCAGTTTAATTTTACTTCTTTGAAGAAAACTGATGGAAGGAATAGAAAGCAGGAAAATAATACGTCAGTCATAAGGTACTGCGTAACGTAGAATATTATTAAATGAAACTCAAAGGAACAAGATTTACCGCGCATTACTTGTTATTCATTGTGTCGGTTTAACCGCTACCATGACTATGATAAATTTATTTACCGACGAATAATTGGCCGTTCCCCGACGTTTGCTCGCTGCCGAAGATAATCGCCTGGAATTTTCATGAGCTCTTTCCCAGTGGATTAGCGAAATGTAGTTCGCTTTGAACGCGCACTGATGCTATCCGTGCGCGAATTGTTTTCGAATGAATTAGCCACGTGAGCTCACTGATTCACGAAAACGACGGACAAGCTTGGAAAAGGTGAAAAGCAAAATGGCGGAGACGACAAAATCAAAGGTACCGTACGGGCAGCATTCGCGCGGAGGACTGGCAAATCCCAGCTTTACTTTTAATTACCGTCTTTTTTTAACATCAAACGCGTCGCAAAACCCTGAACGGCCGTTCGAAAATTCGTCGTCAAAGTTCAATCTCATTGCCGCGTATTTATTTCTCTCTGCTTTACGGAACTCGTGCGTATATGAAAAAAAACATGGCGGTACCCCGCGGAAGCTGATCGTAAGGTTTCGCGGTGTTGAAGCTTTTATAAACGATGAAAATTTGTACCAGAGGCAATTGTCGTGAAAACGTTTCTAGAGATTTCCCACGGTCTTCCCAGTCAACCCAGTTTACTTTCTCTCCTTTCCCCTTTCCCCTCCCCCCCCCTCTCGTACACTTAGTTTTCATTTCGTTTTACCAGCCTTCGCAATCATTGTTATTTATTCTTCCCGTCGTTTTGTCGCGATTTGTTTTTATTCAATGTACTTACTCGGTTGCGCCATTTAATTCTCCTCACTTTGCGTTGCAGCCCTATGACTTATTCCCTTAGGAAAATATCCTTGCTATTACTCCTTTAAATGTTTCGCAAGCTCCTTTCAGCGTTACCACTTTGTCGGAAAATGATGAAGATTATTTCGTAATAACGATAATACTTCTTATACAGAGCTTGGAATAATATTTTTATATTTTCATAAGACACCTTCACTTACCCTCGCAATTTTTATTCCTCTACCACTATTTTGCTATCTTACATTTCTTCGAACTTTCTCTTCGGTCCCACGTTGCCCTCTGATTCCAGAGGTTGCGTAATTTTCACGATTTTAATCACTGTCATTCATGAAAATTACGTAAAATTTTGCGAATTGCGTAAAGCACTTTCGGATATTCCGGGCGTTTCTTTCGTCGCATTTGGCCCTACTAATTTTCCTATCTTCCATCGGTTCCACGTGGATCCTTTATTTTTCTCTCCGGCCTGATTTTCCAGGCGCGTTCTAACGGGGTTTCGCGTCCTCCGCTGTACAGCCGGGTATTTGTCAGTGACGTTGTTCTTTGTGCACCCCGTCGCGCCGCATCAATTACCGTTGTATTCGCGGTAATGCAGCGAAATGAGGTGTCCTGGCCCCGATATTATCTTGAAAATTCCCCGCCGTCGAAGGCACACGTAACTACGAGTAATCGTACACACGCCTCGCCGGCGAGTACGGAATTTGCGCGGAAAGCAAGGGAAATTTCGCGAAAATGAAGCAGGAATAATGGTCTTTAAAAACGGTCCCCCGCAAAGAGGGAACACAGGACCTTTCATGCAGTAATTCTGCGCGACGGATTTTTCAAAGTCATTCAAAACCTTTCCAAAAAAAACTCCATTGCCAAATTTCCTCCATTAAGGAAACTTTGGTTAACCATGAAAATTTCTGCTAGTTCGTTTCATTATCTGTATTTCCCATTCTTCTCATCGAATCACTTTGACCATTGTATTAAGTAAAAAGGAAAATGCTCTTTACATACGTTTCTACGATCGTTAATTTCCTCTTTCATTCAGCCGAAAGCTGTGCCGTCGGACTTTGTCCATCGCTTTTACACAAGTTTCTATGTAATAAAAGTCAATAAAAGAGGTATACGCTCGTATAAAAGTTTGAGATTTTTTATGCGACTAACTTTACGGCTTTCGTTTAATTCCTGACATTTTTACGAGTGGCTCTCGGGGTGCCGCGTAGTTGTAGAAACTTGCTAAGGACAATTTCCAGTTGTACATTCGAATGGAGTCCTCTTAGGGTCAGCGAGGCGGTAATTTGCGGGGGTAGAACGTTGAGCCGCATGAAACGTGTTAATGGCAAAGAATTACCGTACTAAATCACCGTCGTCAATGTCAAACCTTCCACGCGTCTTCCATGGATTTCGCGCGCGATTCACCGTCTTTCCCTTCGAGCAATATTACGGCTATCCCATTGCCGAATCTCGGGAACCATTGAAATACGTCCATCAAAATGGATGGACGGTCGGACGCGAAATTACCGGTTCGTGGACGTTCGAGCGAAGTTTCCGAGACTCGCCTGGTCATCGAACAGTGAAATTGCCTGCTGGAAATGTAATATACCATTCACCTGTTTTCATCCATTTCCCTGCAACCGCCATTCGTTCCACTTAACTTTTCTCCTTCTACTAAATACACCGTAACTCCGCTCGACCTTTCGGCATTGTATCCTTGTTTACCTGAATTCGCTACGGATTTCGTGACTCTCCGATGTTCCTTTGCTTTCGTTCACCTTCTGTATTTACGTTGGGTTCGTAGTCAAAGGGTCTCCAGCTGAAGAACACGAAAATGTTTATTGAATTCTTGCCCAAGGAATATTTATCCGTCTCTACGTAGAATTTCTCCGTTTAAGAATTGCGAGATCAGGTCAGTTGTTTTACAGGGGTATTTCTCATGTTGGGAGAAGACTCTAAGGGTTTGACAAATGGCTTCGTTAAAAGCCGAGATTTTCAAGTAATCGGTAACTAAGCCACGTTTTTCCTCCTTCACTCCCGCGAGCTAAGTATCTCATTAGCGATGATACAGAAATCTTGGCCATGTGTATCTGCATTGAATATTCTCGAGCGGGGAAAGCAAAGTGTCGGAACTTAATGAATTTTCGCGTTGATTAATAGGACGGTATCATTCGACGTGAAATATTTCCCCGAAGAAAGGAATCCAAAATTGCACGAAGGACCGGCATTACCGAGGCTCGGCATGAAAGGAAGATTTTCGCAGGAATTCGAGTAAACAGGAGTGTAAACGCGAGGGTCGTTTATAAAGGTTTTATAAATCTCCAAGCGCCCGGGAACACGCATTGGCGAACTGTAAATTCGCTACTATGTTCGCCGACCTACATTCGCCCGACCGGCAATAGCCACGCTTGATTAATTTCTGCGTTGTCCAAATTTTTCGATTGTACTCACCAGCGAAATTGGCCTACTGTCGCGATATCAACGTTCTATAGAAACCGCTGGAAAATTGATTTCCTCGTACCAACAGTTTCTATTAACCTAACCGAGGTCTCGCAATTAAATTGCCGAAAGAATCCGTTAGAATAAAATTACATTTAGAATAGAATTTATTCGCACTCGAGCTTTGTACAGAAAAAATAACGATCTTACGTGAGTACGAAGTAAAACTAACAATTAGTAGTAAAATATATACAACCTTATTGACATCACTGGTTCGAAGGATAATAAAAAAGAAAAACAGCCTAGAGAAAGAATGATACAAAATGAAGTAATAATAAGTATAATATTAAAAACGTGTGTGCAACATTAATCAGCCGATTGGTTGGCCAGGATGATGGTACGTGAGATCATAAGTAATGAAAGCTTTTGCCGTGGAGTGTCTGGTAAAATGATGGAAAGAAATGGTTTTCGGTGGGGCTTTGCTAGCAATTTTCCAGAGAACTAACGAAGGACGGTAGACGTGTTACTTGATCGATGCGTCGGGTCATCCGTGTCGATTGTACGGCCTTCGGAGTATAGGAATGTAATAAATCAACGCGCATCACCGCCGGCTACGTAATATGCCTATGTCGACGAGAATGTAATAAACCAGCCTCCGGGAATTCCGCTTGTTTTGCGTTTAAGCGTCGATCGACTTTCCCTCAATAACGTTTCACCATGGAGATCCTCGGAAGAGTATCTTTAAGAAAATTGCAAGCGTGAAATGTCATAAGCGAACACTCGTAGAAAATTCATGGAGACGATCGACTCTAAACTTGAATGAAAATCTAATCATGGAATATGATATTAAAACTAACGTACCGTATAACGTATTACCACGGTACTTCTTATTTCGGTTATAAACTCCTGTGCTTATTCATTTAGGTTTTGTGTTAATGAGTTAAATGAAGTCTTTATTAGATGAAAAAGTGGTTCTTGCAAGGAAGCATTGCTTCTGCGTAAAGGTAGAAAAGGATTAATACCTTGGAAAGTCGAAGCCTGGGAGAGAAATATGCCGTGAAACCGTAATTCCTCGATACGATCCGAGGCCTAGGGGGAACCGGGGAGAGGGGAGGGGGGAGCTTCGCCGTTGCTAATCGCGGCTAAATGAATTCCCTCGAACGGGATAAGCGCAAGCGCGAGAACGACGGATGTTCCGCGGATAGCGGAAGTAGACGGCAACACCGAGGACCGTTGTTTCAGAGGGACAAAAACCATTTCCGCCGTCGAAACCTGTTACAAACTAATCGCGTCTCGTTAGAAGCCGCCACGGTTATCCATTTGGTACCGACAAAACGCCAGTTTCTCCCGTACGTCAAGCAAACTCACAGGAAATCGACTGTACTCAAAACAAAAATGGTAATTCTACCCTTATAGCGTCCCTACAAGGTTTACAAAATTCACTTCACCGCAGAAAATTACATCGTGGGTTAACGATTATACTGGCAGAAGCAGCTACGTAACGAGCATTGTAATTTTGTAATGAACTACTTCAGCACTGTATTTACCAAAGCCGTTATTGAAAAATTTCAATACTTAATCAATGTTAGCAAATAATTTATAAATGTTATGCGTGAAAAGTCTTGGTTTCATTGTTGAACTTAGGTTATTCCATAGTTTAAGAAGTACACGAATTTTCAAAGTTGCCTTGTTTGGAAATTAAACACGTTGTCTATTGCAAAGTTTTGCGTAAATTTTACTTGAGTGCTTCCTTCAACCGCGCACTGTATCCGTAAATTTTGGCGAAGCTTGTAAAGCGGTGAGTGTTCAAGTAGCGTCAGATGACTGGGCTTTCTCCGTGCGCATAATCCCGAGTAATATATCAAAGCAGAAAGGAACAATGAGAGAAAGGAGAGAAAGTCAATTGGAAAACGAATGCTTTGAGGCAGAGTTCCATTGTTTCAGAAGAATGAAATCCAGGGAATTCTATAAAATCTGAATACGTTGTTTGATTTATTACGTTATTTTCTGTGTATTACTTGTTTACTGCTTAAACTGTAATTACAACTTACAAGAATTTATGTCTACTGTAATTATGTCTCTTATCATACACATTTCGCAGCACGTTTCGCGTTTACATCGTGAAACTTTGCCTCCCGATTACTGCGACCTGCAGTAATATCGGTCGATATTAAATTTCATTGCGTTCAGGAAGTCTTCTGCGCAAGGAAGCAAAATGCAATTATTCCGGAGAGGAGCGAGTTGCACTTTGTGGATAATTTCCTTCACGACTGACGAACCGTTGACAATTAAAGCTGAAGTACTTCAAAATTCAGTCGCGCGTTACATTAATTCTTACTCCGTTAATTAGCGTGAATTTTAGTTTGGAAATTGAACAAAAACTGGTGGAAGTATCGTCCAGGGAATAGGGTGGGGTATCTAGGAATTTGATATTCGATCGATATTTCCTGCACGCCTCAATCAACTACTTTTTTCCCCTCTGCTATTCTCTGGTTCTCGTTTTGGTCTTTCGTTGTTCAACGATACTCGCCTAATGACGCGACCGGCCTGAAAACATGCCACTAACACGACTAACGTCCCGACGAAAGGTACCGTTCCGTATCCTCTCACAGTCGCAAATATCTTACAGATTTTTCTCTGTACTCGGCAAACCGAAGAGCAAACACGGTCCTGTTTCCAGTATCCGCAAAAAGCCCCTCATCGAGGAACTTAAAAATAAGTGAATGTTGTGACAATGTTTACTCTACCCTCAATCATTACCAAGGAGATTAAAGTCTACATTCACTCTGAAAATTTGTATAAATATCATTACGTGAATACCGTCTGATCCCAGAAATTGTCATTTATATTTCTGTACCTGTATATATTCTTATCGTTATTTTAAAACAGTAAGAACAGTAAATGTTTGTGTCTGTGAAACATCTTTTTGTTTTTCTCCAGTTTCATGGATGCACATTAATTTGCATTGTACGCTATTGTTTATTAATTCTTGATAATTTTCTGAGACTTAATCCAAAGAAAATTCCGACGCGAGAGTATGGATATGCAAAATTACCGGGCAACGGTGAAGTGACAGGATAAATGGCACATTTTTCGCCATCCACAACGTTTTATCGGCTATAAGTTTGACGAATTAACTGCTATAAAAGTAGCCTCGAGCTGGGAAGGAAAGGTTCGACCGAGGCCACTGAAATATCTTTCCGATAACTCAATAAGAAAATCAGATTACAGCGCGAGAATCCAAAAAACTATGATACAGACGTGTCGAATGTGGAAAATACCGTAGCTGAAAATCCTGTAACGTCAGTTAATTTTTTCTAATGAATAACGAACGTTTGCGTAATAAATTATGTCGTAAGGGATGCTGGATTTGTAGGAATATGGAAGTACGGTATTTGTGATGTCGAGTAGTAAAAGCGACGGTATGGTCCGGCGAACGAGGGGAAAATCGTCGAGACCCGTAGGCCATTAATTTCCTGTCATGATGAAGAAAAAAGTGTAAGCAGGCCCTCCAGAGGGTAGATACTCGATGATGTCGCAGGCCTGAATAATTTTCCTATCGATCCTAGGAAACTGCGGCCGGGAAATGACGAATCGTTTACATATCGGCCAGTGAAAACGTTTAAACCATTTCGAAAGGAACGCTGTGAAAGCAGCGGGGATTTCCGTTATCGGTAAAAATTTCGTGCAACGCTCGCCGCGGTGGAACAGTGGATTTTCCAAACGTATCGAGTTACCCGAAAATCGGGGATGAATTTCAAAAATATCCGACGAATTACTAATCCTATTGTTTAATCTTGCCGAGTTTTACGTTATCGGCGAAATTTTCCGCGACACTCGTCACGGTGAAATTGCAGAATTGCCAAACGTGTCGAGTCGCCTCGAAGTTCCGAACGAATTTACGGAATATCTGATGAATTATTAATCCTATCGCGAGAACGTTGATTGAATGATTGGTATCGATCGTAAGAGCCGTACCTGCTCGTTGCTATCATCGATATAATTGAACTTTTTAGCCAGCGGAAGTGCACGGGCTCGAAATAATGAATCTTAATTAACCCAGCGCTCAATGTTACTGGCGAATAATGAATACCATCCGCGCGGAAGCTGTTTCCCTTCCGTGTTCGCCATACGAGAACGCTTTCCATATAATATTTACCCAGAATCAGACTGGAACGCTAATCGTCCGTGCGTTTGAAACCTTGGAATACTTCTTCGCTCGATTGAACAATTGTACCTTGAACACTTGTACTCAAAATTACTGTGCCACCTGGTTCGCAAAAACGATAATTGGCCCGTTAATCCAATTTTTTCCTTTAAATCGTAACGTAATTAGAGGACTGAAACAATTAAGAGCATTCAATATTATGCATTTGTTTCAATGAAAATTTACGAATAATTCCAATGGTTATAAAGCTGTTCCGTAGCAACGTTAATCAGCTAATTAATACAATTTTCAACTTGATATTATGATGCGAAAGAGAAAGCATTTCTTTAAAAATTATATTTCGTTAAAAGTACTTGATAAGATTTATTATAGATTGCCTGAATTTATCGCAAATTACATTGTAGTCCTTGGTAACATGTATTATTGATTTTTCATCGTTAAATTTTTACGTAGGTTTCGGCGGTGACGAAGGCCGATCTCTGCGCGAGGCGTTAATTTACATGGCTGTTATGAATGATGAATAATTGCAGTTTCCGTGGGACGCGAGGATGCCGATATTACAGCGTTGGCAATTGGCGCAATTATCCGGGCACAGTTACCGGGGCGAAAAGAGAGTCTCGATAGGAAGTAGTAGAGCTCGGCGTGTGGCGTGACGGTTCTCGTTGGACCATTAATCTTGTCCTCATAAAGGCCGCGTCTAACATTTATTGAGCGAAGGGGGGGCGCGTAATAAATGAAACATACCGCCTCCATTTCCATGTTCCTCATCCCCCACCCCCTGAACCCACGAAGAAAGACAGAGCCACCGAAAATTCGGAGAAACGTTATACAACGAGAAGAACACAATTGGGTGTTGAGTGTTGAAGTGTTTTTGAATTGAGTGTTGAAGCACACATTGAAACTTAACCGCGGGAACAATGACAAACATCTCAAGATGTAACGCGTATTCTGCGATTAAATTCTGCGATTAAATAAATTAAATAAAATTTAAATTAAATAAATAAAAAAATTAGATAAATTTTGCGATTAATCCACAGTTACATAACGCTATGAAGACGTACAGTTTTTTCTCACAGATTTGAAAACTTCTTACTTCCATTGTGTTTTAAGAAGAATAAGTTCCTTTTCAATGAGTATCGTATTAAAGGTGTTAAGGTATATAGAAAATCTTGTACATGATTTTCCTTCGCAGTAGCTCTGTATCTATTTATGTCGTGTATTTCTTGGAACGCACGCGTGTACGTGAGTGCGTGCAAATATGTTTCCGTCGCTGCGCGATATTATAATTCAGTTGGATCGAGATGATCCGGACGGGCAACTTGCGTGAATTTCGAGGCCGGAAGAAAGTTGTAGGCGCGAGGAATATGACCGGGCGAGCGGTGCGGAAAATTCAATCGCCATTCGAGAACGGCTCGGGGCTTTGCAGGTAGCACGAGGTACGGACGGAAATATACATGATATCGATGGAGGGGGGAGGGAGAGCGGAAATCCTCCCCATGAACCGTACGAACGTCTCTGCTAAACCCCGTTATTCCCATTTCTTACGACTGCTTTCGCAGTCGCGGTTTTTCTCGGCCAAAATTGTCCACAGTCCCGCAGGTTTCACGAATCTTGGACAATTTTTCACATCGCATTGCACGCCTCAAAGTGTTCATATTTCAGGAAAATGACAGGACTGATACAAAGAATCAAATAATCGTGCGCAAAGTACATTTCGGATCTAACAGTGATGGATATGAATGGTTCTAAACTTTTCAATCTTCTTTACGTATTTTTTGCGATAAGTCAAACAGTAACTTGTCTTATGGACCGAAAGGCTTTTTACATAGTAATCGATATAATGTGAGTTTGAAAGTTATGGCCGACCTGTGATGGATCTGGATTCTTCTGAAGGCTCGGAATTTATAAACGTGTTTTACCATAAAATGTGGGACATCAGTAACAGGGAAACTTAATAAGGACCATATTAAAGAATGATCGCCTAACTCGAAGAATTTTTATTATTCTCAATACGTTTGTAGTGCTTGGAAAAAGTCAAATATTCAGATTTTCATTTTAGCATAGGAATAATGGAAAAGGGAAAGACAGGAGGTAGACCTTGAAAAATTCATTATTTTCTCAACTCGATGTTTCTGACGATGTTTTTGTGTTTTCCCACATCGCGGGGATATCTTGGGATTTGCCTTGGAAGTTTATTCGATATTTACGATGTCAGTGGTCAATCGAGCTGCTTTGGCGAACCTTTCCCATGCCTGCAATATTAAACTGGATGCGCATAAATAATTTCGTAGAACGCCGACTTCGAATTTATGACGATTTAAGATGTGCGGTCAGGTTCTTCTCTTTCCCTTTTGAATAATTAAAGGCAGATCTCAGTGGGAAATATCAACACAATAAAAACGTTCAATGCTACGAAAAACATCTAAGTACCTTTAAACGAAATATTACAATTACAATTCTCAAATGTTGAATTCTTAAAAAGGAACGAAAGAAATAAAAAAAAAACATTTTTTCTAATCGTATAATTGTAATTCTCTTTTCTGTACATAAGATGAAGAAGTAAGTAAATCGTATTTACTTTTTATTTGCCGTCAAGTTGACTCACAGAGGAGAATTTAAGCTTATTTACGGAACTCTTATGTTTTGTGAGTAGCAGCTTTCGCTTTCATACTCGACCCAAATTAGTCGAGTCAAAGTGAGAATTCCCTGCTCGTGGAAATAAACTCATCTGACAGCTGAGCCTGAGAGTAAGTCAGGATGCAAAGGATTCAACGGATCCTACAGGTGGTTGAGACGAATTTCTCTGTGCAAAGAAGATTCGGATATACCTGATATATACCTATCATTTTCTTTGTTAGATCTTCCCTTTGTAACCTTTCCGCTAAAACAGCAAATCGAAAACGCTTTCACAAGTTCCGTCATTCTGCGTTAAGCATTGCCAATTCCATCCTCAAATCTCTGCGTGATTTCCTTTCAAAGTAGAGACCGAAATGTTGAAAAACGTGATGAGCGATAATGAGCTCAACATCAATTTGAGGACTGATAGTTATAAAAAATCGGCTGAAAGATACTTCTTTCTGTCGAAGACAAAGTTTCTCCTTTGAGGTCGTTCTATCAATTTAGCTTGAATTATCTCGTGGACGAGTTGGGGCTTCTTAATGGCGAATGGTCGAAGAATAAGGGGTGAAACTCATCGTCTAAAGTGGTCGGCCGGTCTGACTCTGGCCTCTATCAAAGACAAGGGCGCACATTGTATCCCCAATATTAATACAGCGAGGTCCGTGGGCTAGCTCCGATTTAATTACAGAGAAGCTACGCTTGCAAACGACCCAATGCATCCCCCTTTACCCCTCCCCACGGGCCTCTATACACTCGATAATATGGGCAGGTTCTAATGAAGCCGTTCTCCCTCGCCAAACACGAGCCAGTCTCTCTAATCGAGAGTCGTAAGGAACAGGAAATAGCTACTCCACAGATGTCCTCCTTCGATCCCACAAGTACAGACAAACGGGGCTTCATCTAACGTCGTTAAGGATCGCCTAATTGAACGGCGTACGAGAAAGCCAGGTTTTTCCATAAAAACAGGTGGTCGATATAAAGGAATATTCTTTGGTAATAGCCTTTAAGAAAAGCTGCTTTTAGGAAATTGTATCAGAAAATTTACAACGATTCCTTCATTCATTATACGTAATTATATGAAAAGGGGGATGAAATAAGCAGGTTTTTCGTAGTTAGTCGATATCAGTAAACCAAAGAAGGAATAATCTCATGAAACAGGGTTTAAGATGAACTCAAACTGAGTAACATGAAACTAACATAAACTCTCACATTATTATATATAATTATAAAAACTGTCTTCTCGGTAGAAATACTTCTTTTTTAAAAGATATCCTCGTTAGATGTGAGGTGTCGGTGATTTTTACGGGGCCTAAGATGAATTGGATTACAAAATTTCCATTGGACGCGAATTGTTCATGCCGGAATATTTGTATTTTCGATTGGGTATAACACCTAGCACATTTCCTTTCTGTTATGACGAGTCACTGTGAATGATGCATTCGAACGCGACAACGTGGGTTCCGCGTGAGGGTGGCGTTAATCTTCTTCATTTCACATGGTGCTCATTGAATCGTAGAACGGCGAAGGGGATGGGCTGTCTAAAAATAAACGCGGCGAACCTGCGTCTCGGCGCGGGTGCTGAAAGAAATTTATTCTCGAGCATCGATGCTCAGGCGTACACCGTCTTCCAGAACTGCGGCCAAAATGATGTACAGTAATTTCATGAGTTCCTCTTGTCGCCAGAATTGCCGAAATCTGCGTGAAAGTATATAAGGATACACACGGTAAATATATCCTGCAAGTTGACGGGATGAACTATTACGTTATTATCCCATTGAAAGAAGTATTTTTGAGTGGAATAATTTTACAGTGGAGTGGAATAATTTTAAATAATTTTAATTCTCCCGTCTTTCTAAGCTTTGTTTCCTTTCTTTTTAGACATTTTCTTTGCTTCTTTGGCGCGCGGTTGAAGATATTTTTCGAATTTACACATTTTACACGCTTAGCCGAGTCTTAATATACTCTTGACTGCTTATCAATTTCGAGCAACTGATAGGGGATGGATATAGGAGTAGCCGGTTATTCGCTCGGGGATGAACATGTCAAATACACGGCATATCATGGAACGCTGAATGACAGAATAGAAAGTTGAATGAAATCGCCGACGGATTGCTCATACACTGCTATGCTACGTTGGATTTTCAAACACGTAAAGCCGACAGCTCTACCCCTGCATTATGTAAAGCCTGGAAACCTTTATATGAATTTCCCCGCGGCCATCAATTCCGCCATCAAAATTTATTAACAACACAACGCAGAGATATCCGCTTAGCCGCAAGAGAATCATTTCCTTTTACAATAGAAGAGGTGTAAAAAACTGTATTTATTTGACGGGTACATACAGAAGAAAATTTCAACGATAACAGTTCCTTGAGATAAGAATTATTCCGAAAGTAACAACGTAACGTTTGATGTGGTCATGTGATTTTCAGTTTGTAAGGTAGGCGACTGTATTTGGATTATCTAGAATTTTCTACTGACGGTTACACGAGGAATGTTGTTTCTTTGTTGCAGCTGCTAAGTTCGATCGTCGTTGTTGGCGGCACAAATGTCGCAGGTGCACTGACACATCATCCGCGTGAATTAGCACAGAGACAGGCGTTTCTTGAAACCAGACAATGCGTCGAGGCTCGGCTCACTACCCAGAGAGAAAATCAGCAACAGGTATGTCCTATTTTGTAACTCTTACGCAACGCTCCGTCCTCCGACCGATAGAAAATTTCATCATTATCACAATTAGAGCGAAGAATTGAAAGGCCTGAGAGTGATTCAACTTGTCCTCGCAGTTCGACGGTGATAATAAAGAAGTCGTAGGATCAAATTGTCTGCTATGGACAGCCAAGGAACAGCGTTTATCGGAAATTCGCCGTGCAATGTCAACGCCGCGGGGCTAAGCTCGATAATCCGAAAAGCAGAATGTCAATGTAAACCGGGGAATTGGAATTAGCCTAAAAAAACGCAGGCGGAAGCTTAGGAAAACAGGAGAACAGAGCAGGGGACAAGGTGTACGGAAGGAAGATAACTTTTGCACGGGGGAAAGTGATTTTTCCTCGACCGAAAGCGAAAGGTCCTTGAGCCGGAAAAACCTGCTTGACAAAAGCTGCAGGGAAAGGACATCACAGTTATGTCATGCATACCGATTTTATCCAAACATAGAAAGATTCACATCCTGTTCAAATATCCTGACAAGATATTTTGTACAAAAAATAGTGGAAAGAATTACAGTTATTTATCGGTTTGATATCTGTTTCATTTGTCTTTCGATTTCCGTAAAAATGATAAAATTTGTGCTGCGTTTTCCTAAATTTCTTTTACCGTTTGTTCAGGAGGAAAAGGTTCAATGACGAAAAGTGCTGACTGCGTCAGTGGTTAGATTGTTCCTGTAAAGTTAATACTATTACCTGGACAACGTCTTGCCGGGATTCTTGTTCCCTTTCTCACTCGCAATTCGGAGAGTTTCCGCCTCATTGCAAGCTCATTGCAAGAATGCGCCGTGATCTCCTTACTCCCGTTGCTTCTTGCCTACAAGGTTGATATTTTACGTGCTGTTTTCCTGCGCTAAAATTCCCGGCGGAACGAGTTTTCCACCACCTGACGATTTTTCGTCCGTACGATCGTCCGAATTTTCGCTCCTTTCTGTCGTCGAATCGTATTACTCTTTGCTCTTTTTCTTTACCCGAGAAATTTCAAAAGACACAAGTCCTCCGCGCCATTAAAATTGTCAAGTACCCACGGGAAAGCCTGGTGCGTAAAAAGATTGAGCAAAATTGCACAGCTTTCTTCTTATCCCCTACGATTTACTCGAGAAATTTCAAAAAACGCACGTTCCACGCGGCATTGAAATCCTCAAGTACGCGAGGATAAAAGTTGTGGGCAAAAAGATTGTGCGGAATTACAGAAGGAAACCGATCTAAAGTCGCGCGACAGTTTCCCCGCGTTAAATGAACTTTTTACTCGGCCGGGGAGGACGTTTGCAGGAAGTTGTCGTTTGACTTAACTTTGCTCGTCCGAAGTAAATTTTCCTCCCGCGGAATGAGCTAATTCCGTGTGGACGCTTTGTTGTCGGGAGTTAGCCGCCACTGCTGTAAGAACTTCCTGACCGCCGCTGCCGAAAACTTTTCAAACCAACAGCATCGGCAGCTTTCCCAGCTTCCGCGGACCGGATATCGAGGTTGACTGGCTTTTGTCGCATTGTTCTCAGCGGGAGTTTCCTCAGCCGTGTTATATTATAATAGCCTGGAATTTGTCGCGTCAGATCCCCTGTGCGGTCAAACAGTCCAAAACATGAATTGCCAGAACTCTGGCAAAACGATTTTGAATCGTTCCCACGAGTACTAGAAAGAACTTCGAAATACCGTTGTTAAAGGTATCGAAATGATGGATCAAAAAGGTGTAATCATTTGTCGTTTAATTTGAAGAAATGTTTTTCTTCGTATTCGAATATGTGTTGAAAGTTGACACATTAGTATTCATTGTGGGTGAACAGTTAACGATGAGCCGTAATAATTCATGGCCTTGCGGGTAGTGGCATTAATCAGTCAAGGCGATCAATGCTAATGTAGGCAGTAGTTACGTCGCGCATTAACCAGACAGCACGATACACTCGAATGCGCATATAAGGATGGTGACTACGTAATGGAAGTCCTTTGCCAGTTCTGCCAGCGAAGATATTCCACATTTACATGAAATGGGCTCGACAGCCAGTCGATCGAACCTTAAACGATTTAGATAATATTCCAGTCCCGTTGAACAGTGACAAGTAAATTTATATAAGGCAAACACAGAATATGTATACACAGTCTGTACACAGAGAGAACGAAAATATTTTATTCCAATTCTTTATTAAAGAATCATGAAATCTTGCAATGTTGTTGTTTCTATATTTTCAATTTATCACGTTAAAGTACTTAGGTGTGTACTTAGGTCAATACGATGTTGTAATGGAAACATTTCATGGTGTTGCAATGAAAACAAGTTTCTGTAAGCAAACATTTCTGAAGATACTGAGGCTTGTCCGTACGGTAATAGGTTAATAAATAATGAATAAATCCATTAATTGCTGGGGCATGTAACCGCAGAATAGGAGGGAAAGCATGAGGGTGATGATAACGGTCAGTTACTTCGTTAGCTCGGTTCGTCAATTAAACGAAACTTCCGTAAACAACGCTGTGATGCGTTGCTAGCTCCTATTTACTCGTAATCTGATCATAACTTTTCAGCCGTGAGTTTCGAGCGTAATTGCAGGTAAATCGAATGACTGGTCAGTCTAACATACGACAGTTAGTAATAATTAAAAATACAGCTTACCAATGAAAATTTATTAAACTACGATAATTATTGCGCTAATAGTCGCGTTAACTCATTTTTCATTCTTTCTCTCGTGTTGCAAGTTTGCAAATATCATTAAAAGTAACGAAATGAGAGTACGCAGGACCGGTTAAATATTTGACGAATTAATTCTTAGGAAATGTTCAATCCTTACGCGAAGTTTATATGTATTATTTGTGTCGATCGTTATACACGATGAAACGCTGGCTACCTTGTAATTTCCCCTCAGCCGTATTTTTCCACTGACATAAATCGGTCTATCGATGCCTGCCTGCCGATATCCATTGTGCGATATTTCTGTCACCGGTGATGCACGGATAAACGCATAGCGGAAGAATCGCATTTAATAGCAGGCAGAAGTTTTTCAATTGCCGTTTCAAAGAGTCCATTTGTTTGCCAGCGCGCGGCTAATGGAATTTGCTGCTGAGTGCGCGAAAACAAGTGGTGTGAATATCTAAGCCTCACAAACTACTCGTTTAATTCCAGCGTTATACTGGCAATCAGCAGGCAACTTGCACTTCCTTCCTTAAGTGCACACATTGCGAGGAACGCCTTAGTAGCGCTTCAAATAAATTACCCGAGATAAAGCGAAATACATGTACGACATTAAGTAAGTTTCATGTATTCTCCGAGTGTATTAATTGTAACCTAAGCAATTAGCAAGCCTGATAAAGTACCGGGAATGAATATTTTACGAATAGGAATTATATAAATTGCTAATATAAAGTGAATTATTTCTCAATCTTCCGAGGAACAATCCGGACTGTTGGAAAGTACAGCTAGGGGATAGGAAAAGACGTGAATTCCTATTGATTGCGCTGAAAAGTAACAAACCTTCGGCAGGGAATAAAAGAAATGGCGGGCGATCGAGTTGAAACGAATTATGAGGACTATCCAACCGGTTCAGCGATTTCTAAAGGAAATTGTTCCGTCGAATTGCTCACCCTATCTTTCTCTTCTTTTATTCTCACCCTACTTTCTTGCGTGCCGGGAAAAGGAATTTCCACACACACAGAATTCCCTTAGCCTAACGATTATCACCATCTTTTACCAATCAGTCTTGTCTCTCTTTTCTGACTTCCCTTTTTTACCGACTGGAAACATGGCTGCCGCTATATTTACTGAAAAATGTGAAAAGCTGAAACGACCATCCGGCTGTTGCCGGTTTGGCACGATAGATCATGGAATGTCGGATTCGTGGGAAATTCCTGAGGGGATAGGCGTTGATCGGAAGGTGTAATATCTGCCGAGGGTGTAACAATTCCCCGGCGACTAAAGGTCCATTGTGTGTTTAATCGTCGTCTGGTGGCAGTTCACGGCGTAACATATCGGCTCGATATGAAGCGCGTGGAGCGAAACGATACGGTGTTATACACCGAGCAAAATCGTCAGAGCCTTAAAACCCTGGGGAATAACAACGACACGTATGGAAGCTGCGTGTGCCTCCTACACGACCCTGTGACGAGACGAATTTCCTGTGTGCACAAGCTTTCGTGTTATTCCGTAAATGAGGTACAAGCCGAGCAATGTATCTCCCTCGCAACACGGCTGAGATCATCGCCTGTCGACCTGTTTCGCCCGTTACAGCCATTTTCCCGCGTTAAGCCACGGCACATCGCGGCGAGAATTAGCGCGAGAAGAATGCCAAACTCCTCTATCCTTTAGCGGATCTCCAGACGTAATAAAAAGTTGCTCCTGCCTCTTATCAGCTTTTAAAAGTTTGCCAAGTGATTATCCGAGATGAAGAACCTAAGAAATAGCAATGTGCCCTTGCCAGTTCTCTTATAATTACGAGTACAGTTTCGGATATAGGCTTCCCTGTTGGCCGGAAAGTTTTGGGTAACACTGACAGGAATTCATCGATTTCTTGTTTATCGATAATCATAAGCGGCTTTGGCGGAAGAGAATTTTCCATGGTTTGAAATTGATTTTTAGCGTAAGACGGTGGTTTTCCAAATTACGAAGGACGGGGTGTACATAACGTACTTTAATTATTTAGCAAATCGGGGCTTACCTAATCCTCGCTGAGATGTGACGTCTCGAGGAAGGGGATTGCCAGGGCTCAGGGCGAAGATTTGCAATTTCAATGAGCCTCCACGGTCGTCGTCGCAGCTTCATCGGAGGTTAAATCGATCACACGCCGCGGAGATATTATACCTGCGTGTCCCTTGTGAAGGGATGCGAGCCTAACGAGGGGTACACCCCCGATGGTCACCGATCTAATCTTCCGTATACAGCTATACGAGTTCCTGCGGTCGATCAATTACCCCGTCTGCCGAGAATTCTTAGACGTGAACGTCCTTTAAGAATTTACCGATTACGCTCAACGCTCAATCCTGCATAAAGTCTATCGACCTTTCGCTTATTCAAATAAACCAAAATCTTTCTAAAAACATTGCACTGAATCCTTTCTTTAACTACGTAATTACTGAGTAATGCATAACAAACATTCGGAAACTTTATACAGTATTTCCTGATTTTAAGATAAATTTCGTGGCATCGAATCACTTTCCGTGACTCTAAAACAATTGACTAACGTTCGCACAGATTCCTGCCAATTTATTATAGGAAAGGTGTAGGCGTATTTCGGGCACGTATACGATTATGAGTGATTCGTCGTGCCAAGTCGATTGGTCCTTACATGACAAACATATTGGCTATGTTGCAGGAAAGACTTTTGCTCAGCGTTCTGCCGAGGCACGTCGCTATGGAAATGAAGGCCGACATAGCGGGGAAACCGAAGGATACGATGTTTCACAAAATTTATATTCAGAGACACGAGAACGTGAGGTACGTGTCGCGGTTAACTCAAATAAACTTCCGATCCTATCTCCGCTCGTGCATGACTGTCCAACTCCTCGCAATAAACCGACAACCATTGTTTTAATTCTCCTAAAGTCGGCCCACCAGCGGTAGATCGGACGGCCCGATAATCCCTGCTAATTTGAAAACTTAACGCCTGTTTCAGCATTCTCTTTGCCGATATCTGCGGCTTCACTTCGCTCTCGGACCAATGCACCGCCGAGGAACTTGTTCGCTTACTCAATGAGCTTTTTGCAAGGTAATCCATGTTCTCCACGCCAATAACTCTGGTCTTAAATAATTGTATCGTTCAAAAACATATTATGTACTTGTTTAAACTACAATTACCAAGAGTTGGAAACCTGTAAAGCTCACTATAAACGACGAGAAATAATCCTAAGGCCGTTTCGAAAATCTTAGGGAATATCAACTGCGAGAAAACTGTAAAAATATCTAATTCATTTATAATTATAATACTCGTCAGAGGATTTATGTTTCTGCCTGACTAAACAGGGATAATACTACTGTCTTTCTTACTGCTTCGTACACTTCATATTACAATATTTAATTATTATTCGCGGTAACGATATTTACAATTTCAATGTAATATTTGCTATTACAATATTTGATAATAATTCGAAATTGCAATATTTGTCGGAAGGGTTTACGTTTCTGTCTGACTACACAGGAATATTACTACTGTCTTTCTTATTGCTCCAAATGCTTCCTTTGTGTCATTTGCTTCACCGTATCTATTACTTCCTTTCTACCTTCTTGCCCCACCGTCCTTCTGCACAACGGAACAAATATTCCGTCTTGCTCGTTTTCCTTTTGACTTCTTCTTTGTCGACAAACACAAGGGAAATGTCGGCAACCTTTGCGCAGTTCTCGAACCAGACGTAGGTATATCGAATTGCTATCCAATCTGCGCTTGCAAAAGCAGAAACCAACATGCGATTTTCAATATAATGAACTTCTTTTTGACAGGGCATAATCATAAATTGGTATACGGGAAAACAGTCACATAATATATAAAATTGTACGAAATTTCGAATCATGATATCAGTAGGGACTTAATTGGTTTTCACATTAAAATAAAATGTAAGTTATAAGAAAAAACATATAGAAGGAGACATGCTGTCGATTTTTGGTCGTCAATTTTTCTTTGATTATGCACAGAGACTTCTACTTGCCCTATTTGCCATTTTGTCCTTCATTGTTAATTTTCATTCTTTCATGTCGCACTGTATGGAGTATGTCGTGAAATAGCACACAATACTGAACGGTATCCTCTATATTTTCATGTTTTCAATTTCCTTTTTACCTCGGCTATGCACTTGCCGCACACGTGAAATATATTGAATCCCGCCAATAAACGGAGCCTTCGTAAACAGGACAATTTCGCGCGGTTCCGAAGTAAAAGAGTTATTAATAAAATCCTTCAAAATGTCTTCCTTTTCGCGGTGATTGCTACTCACTTGTTGTTTACTCCACTTGTTCAGTAGATTCACTGTTTTTCAATTTCCATTCCAATAAACTAGGGCGAAAAATAAAAAAAATGATAGAACAATTGCGTATGAGATATTTTCATCGTTAATGCCGGATAATAATTATTCCAGACGAGTGGCTGGAATAATAATTGCTTGATACAGGTTTATAATTAAAATGATTGGAAGTACAGCCTCGGAAATTCGATATCCTCGAGTTAATCAATCTTTCGTGTTGGCTTACACTATTCGTACTACGCGTAGGCGATCTTGTCGGTGATTCTCTGTCTCCTACGTATTATCCCCGTCGCCTGAGAGCACTTTTACTTCCACGAGTTTTACACGTTTGTACACAGAGGACCGTGTGTTGTTTGCCATCGTTGCTAGAGTCGCCAACGCAACGGAAAGATAAGCCTCACGTCGAACAGGACAAACGAAAAACTTCACTTCCCTGGCCCCTGTGAGTCGCGAGAGTCCACGAATTTTAATTAAAAGTAACACGGTCCTCCGGTTCTATAAATTCCCTGGGGATCCCCGGAAAGGAACGGTCCGATTTCCTTCCGTTATCACGCCTCATGAACTCACCCCCCCCCCTCCCCACCGGCACGGACGGGAATATATCATCAGCCGCGAAGAAACTTTCCGCCCGGCGATATAGACTGGGGTTTCGATGTCTCGCGAGTCTTCGTTCTGCAACACGCTTTTCGCCCGGGGAATGAATTTGACGTACGACACAAGTTTTCAAACTAAATTTTCCTCGCCTCGGACCCACGGGTTTCGCCACGAAATAACATACCCCAGGACGGTCGATAAATAGTTAAAGGAATATCGCGAAATTCCTTCCGTCAAAAAATCTCCCGCCATGTTGAATGAACTGTTTTTCGGCTGAATTACGCAATTGGCTGGAATTTACGCAAGAAACAAAACGTAGTATATTCTCGTTATTGTTGATTCGTGGATACACGATGCGTTTGCGAGTTATTAGGCTGATTAGAGTGTCTATCGATGCACCTACCTCTATTCCCCGCTCAATCTAATTGCAAGGTTTCTGGATAACGACGAATTATGCAGCACAGGCATAGCCATTGTTCGGAAGTCAACGATAGTCTCGACATTTCGTTACATGTGCTCTCGAGAAATTGCATCAGGTTTCACCATAGAAACAGAAACAATGATACAAATTTTCGCATAATTTCTTAAGACAGCGTACTTAATTCTCAGACATTAACAATACAGATCTGTACCTGTATAACGCAATACCCTGCTTTGAAATTCCTTTAAAACCATTAAATCATATTAATAATCACAGCATTATCTTTTCCTACATTGCCACACTATTAAGAGACATTATACGTCTATATCGTGATTATACGAATTCTCAACGGACATAGGATAATAATTTGCTGGTTCTGTGTCTACGTAACGCTTCGGTAACTGTTAAAGAGGAGCATCAACAGGTGGACGCAGAGAAAACGTCGTGGAATAACATTGTTCGTCTTACAGATTTGACAGATTAGCAGCGGAGCACCACTGTCTGAGGATAAAACTCCTCGGGGACTGCTATTACTGCGTGTCAGGACTGCCGGAGCCAAGACCCGATCATGCTCATTGCTGTGTGGAGATGGGTCTGGACATGATAGATGCGATCACGTGAGTCCTCGACCATTACACCCCTTTTCTTCAGGTCCTTGGTCGACCATTCATCCGACCATTAGCAAAGCTCCGCCGCCCACGTCCTCAACTTAATTCCATAATTTATCGTCCTCAGTTATCCTCGACTAATGTTTTCACGGCTTGACGAAACACGAATTAATCGCAGAAACCCGTAGGATTATTAAGTCCTGGTCAATATCCGGATCACACGATCGTCGTTCTCAACTGAATCTCCCAATCTCCTCGTCGATGTTTCTGCGAAAATAACGGCCCACTTGTCGCGTCATTTTCTACGCTATTGTTTGCAAATGAAATTTATGAGACGTTTTATTACGCGATAAAACGTCAAATTTTCGTGAACGACGTCGTGACGCGCAGGTTTTCGAAAGGTCTGTATTTTGTAGAGTACAAGCGCAGAATTTATCACAGTTACGGAGTATCTCGTAAATCTACCGTAGAACTGTCCTTTGAGCGGTTAGCTAGACTGTTACTGAAAGCTACGTCTCGTCAAATAAATTCCAGTACGTTGCATCTACGTGGCTTTTACGAACGGATAAACATGTCTGGTTGGCCATTACTTTCCTCAACACGAACATTAACAAACAAGGTCGAATACAAATACGTTTAAAGGAGATCATTCGTTACATGTCTGACGCTTACGGATATTTTCGTAGAATGCAATCATCCAAATTGTATCTTGTTACTGTAGTAAAATATTTTGTTTATCGCTCCATCTTTAATTACCTGTTCTTTTATTCTTAATTTCTTTCCATGCTACGGCAGAATTTCGCGCTTAATTAGTATAGTAGGAAGTATAATGCTAGGACATGAGTAAGGTATGAAAGAAGGACAGTAAAACCAACGAGGAAAATGAATGTTTCTCGTAAATTATACAATCTACGAGTAAGGTCGTTTTTCTACTAACCGGATTTCCCACTTCTCATGTTTTACCGTTTATGTCAGAGCGAAAGTCCTTCGTCACAACGATGTCCATCTATCGTTGATGCACAAATGCAACGAGGATCATAGTTATGCAATTGACAACTATAAACCAGTAATCACGGCATTGTGAATCGCAATCAATGAGGGGTTAATGTTTACGCAGTAAACTCGGTTTATTTCATCGCGATTACATTTTTCAAAGAGTACTCAGCTAGAGAAATAATTGTCAGTAATTACGAATACTTAAATAAAGCTTCAACTTAGAAAGAAAGGAAACGTTTATGAGACTTTTTAAACGATAGTATTTGTTAACAGGTTCACGTGGGAGACTTGACATTTCTTGAGGTAAAATGTTTGTCAGACATTTCACGTCTGACATTTCTCAGAGCAATAAAAATACTTGCTGTCGGTGGTTTTCCGCGTTCCAATAATAAGCTTGCCGGAGAGGTTCGCCCAGTGCGTCGTGTTTCGATCGTGTTTTGATGATAACACATTCCACGCCTTCCTTTTCACCCCTCGCCCCCTCTCCACCGTCTCTTATCCCACGCGGAGCTTGATTTCCTCGGGGAACTCCCGCGGGTGGGTTCAATTGAAATCAATGCATATTGTTTGAAAAACTTGTGCCTCCGAAGAACACTGCCCCCCCCCCCTCTCACCCCTCTGCCGATTCAAATTCCAGACGCCTTAATGGCGACCGGTCTACTTGAAATTGAATGCCTCGCAATCGACATAAACTTCTCAACTACTTATTTCCCCGAACCATTTCCTCAAAGTCCATTGTGAAGGAATGGCCTTGTTAAGTTTTTCCTCCGGCGGCATTAATTAAAGTTCGCCGCCAATCTTGATTTACGCAAAGCTCGAAATAAACGGACGGGGGGTCGGACGGGGCAGAACAAGAGATCCTTGGCATATCCTTGGCAATTTTCTTGAGTATCTTTCGTTCCCGATTGCCAGGTTGGTGCGAGAAGTAATGGCTGTGAACGTTAACATGAGAGTTGGAATTCACACGGGTCGTGTCCACTGCGGGGTCCTGGGACTCCGAAAATGGCAGTTCGACGTGTGGAGCAACGATGTTACCCTTGCAAATTATATGGAAAGTGGCGGTATTCCAGGGTGAGTCTCTTAAAGTTCTAACGAAACTTTCCCTCCGTAAAAATATCTGCATTCATACTTCCAAAGGTGAATTTCTCATTCAGCATGACAAACCTTTGAATAACTTATAGTCATATGCGATGATCAAGCATGAAGGATAAGAAAAATTTATCGTTTCGAGGACATTTTCAGAGTTTACGTAGAATTCATTATTTTGTCGTCACTTTAGCCGTGATTCTTGTCTTCTAACTAAAAACAATCAATGGTCACTCGCACTTACTTTATACCTTCGAAACACAAACTTTTCAATAAATACGATAAACTTTCGAATAACTTTTTATGCATTGTCGCCACAAAATACATGGTATAAGAAGAATGGGTTTGCGAGTTTCCGGTAAAACTTAGTTACTTCTTCGTACTTTTTGGCACGACTTTTTGATAATTAAAAGCAAACAATTGCGACGGAGTATTTTCCTGAGACTCGAGCTGCTCCCAGTGACCGTGCGAGTTGTTAGTCCGAACGATATTTCGGGCAATATCGTTAAGAGATTGCACGATACTGGATTGGCGGGCAAAAAGTATGAGTCTTGGTATTGTCGATGATTGGCAGACGGGTGCACATCACGAAGGAGACGTTGGACTGTCTGGGCGGTTACTACGAGGTGGAGGAGGGCAGGGGTGGCGAAAGAAACGCTTACTTAAAGGAGCACAATATCAAGACGTACCTCATCGTCCCTGGGGACTCTTTCAAGGACAACCTCGCCACTTCCGGGATAAGAAAGGGATTCCCAGCTAATGGAAATGTGTCGAAGGAAATGAGGGTCATGGGCCACGGATCTCAGCACGGCAAACAGGCCAAGTATGCCGCACTAATCGTCGTCCTTTTCCTAATCGTCCTTTTACACTGGCACTTATCACATGGCCAGGAATAATGAAAAGAACATTCTTTACCACAGACTCATGCTAAAGTCAAGCAGTAGATTCCTTTAAACGAGTCTTGTTTAAACATTTTTCAACATTAAAAATCATTTTGTCGAGTAACGAGGAAAATATTTCACATTCTGTGAAAGCTTTAATATTTTATAGTCGCATGTTCAATGTAAAATAAAGAGAGACTCGTGTAGATTTCTGTTCTGTGTGGTTTAAGCGTTAAAAGCTTAGGGTTCTAGAAGGATCGGAAGATCTGTCGCTTTTGAGAACAATGGGGAATATTCAGCTTTTTATTTTCGCAGCAGGCTAGGCTTCGGGGAAAGTACCGAGGGCGAGAAAGACCCTGAAGACGAGGTCAATGAGTATCTGATGAGAGCGATCGATGCGAGAAGTGTAGACCGTCTAAGGGCCGAGCACTGCACGCCGTTTATATTGACTTTCCGCAGACCCGACATAGAAGAGAAGGTAAGCGGTTCGATTATCCATACGTACTTCCAATATTGCACTCTTTGAATCACGGTAATCTTCCGAGTTAGCGCGTCAAGTGGCAATCTCGAAAAATAAAATAGAGATACAAGCCTTCAACAGCACAGTAGCTACTTGAATTCCGATAAAATAGTACAAAAACTGCGATAAAAAGGTGTTTGGCGGTTTACGGGGAATAGGCTTTCAAAGCAATGTTATTTCTCTTACACACAATCTGAGTATTACAACATCCGCAATAGAGACTCTACAACTTCGCTACAGAGAAATCTGCAGAATTAAAGATTTACCGATTGCTTGTCGACTCGTCGATTAATTAGCAATTGCGTCCCTTGATTCATGGGTTTTTATACTTGCCGATATTGCCTTTCGATTGTCAATATTTTCCTGCAGTCTCATGTTGTTTACGAAAAGCTTTTTTTTGTTGATAAATCTTTGGAACGAAACGTCCAATTCTACATGGATTCAGAGTCTCAAATTGCATGGTTCTAATTAACCATATTATTTACATTACGCTTAAATAATAAAGCTTTCGAGAAAACGATAGCAAATAATTTTAGAGGATTTCGTTTTGCTGTGTTTACCAAGGCAACTGGCGCATTGGAATTTTCGTAGTTTCGATGAAATCTGCGAATTCCGTGGTAAGCAGACGTATTGAGATGTTGAATTCCCTTTAATAACCTGTTGCAGTACTCGCGGGAAAGGGACAGGATGCTATCTGCGTATTTCGTGTGCTCTGGCTTTGTGTACCTCGTCGTCGTAACGGCCATTGCGATCACCCTCAACGGGTAAATATGCCGAAGTCAAATACTCGAAGGAAATCATAACAGCAATAAAACGGAGTACAGTCTGGCCCGCAAGTCGATAACTTCACTATCTTTAACGACACATCTCTGAGTAATCCTCCTCGTGTTACATCACTTTTTTGCCCTTTCGCATTAATCCTTCCTCGGGCAAACGACAATTTTCTTACGAGCATTCTGCAATTTACAGGAGCGTATATTTCTACGTTTGCACGGGTGTGAGCATATTTATAATTGCCCTGGTCAACGGTATTCTTCTGGCGGAGAAAAACGAAGTAAGTGCAGAAACGTCGGCAAAATCTTATCTCCTTTCCCATCGATGTAACTTCATTGGATCGCAGTACGGTGCACGCATTACGCCGGTAACTGCTGGATCGATGACGGGCAAAACTCTTTGGAAAGCTGCCACTTCCTCTTGACCTTGACTGCATCGCCAGATTCCAGGTCAAAGCCGAAATTATCGATCCACCAGTTATACACTCGACAATGCATTCATTCGGCGACATTGAATTGCCGGGATTTTTTTTTCGGCTTTCGTTTATCCTGTTGCTCCTTTTGCATGCATAATTACGCGTTTTTCCGGAGCTTTTTTTTATTACGAAGAAAGACGATAAAAATGTGTGGAAAAACGAATGATTGCAGAGGGTTCCTCATTGGATAAGAAGCACGGCGCTGCGAATTTTCGAAAATCGAACGGTGGCCCAGAGTATCGCTTCGATAGTTGTCTTCCTGACATTCATCACCGTCCTATCCCCACTGGTGAGTAAACGAAACGTCATTGCCTCGACAATTTTCCAACTACAACCGCGAAAGGTCCAATCGCCATTTCTTTTGCGCAATACCAACAGAACATCAGTTTTTACGCCTTTGATAAGCGTAAAAAGTACATAATTGAAGACACATAAACCCATTGCAGGGAAATCAATCATACTTTGAATTAGCATTTCGCAGAATGGTTATCAATCCGCAGAATCAGTGACCATGGGAATTATCTTCGGAACAACTAACGCCAACGAGCTAATCGATATTCCTTGCTTAAAACGCGCGAATTTAATGCTTGTTAGGAAAAAACATTTGCTTCGATCATTCGGACGTAATTTTTCTTTTCGTTTGGCGCAAGCTCATTAACACTACGATAACAGTACTGTGTGTTTAGTAACGTTATATGTCTTGACATAATTTAAGGCAACGCTAGACGGAAGTGAGACGTGCAGTAATAATACAGAATGGCTGAACAATTCCACCGTAATGGTACGCATCGATGCACCCAAAGGACCCTGCTACTATACCCTGTTTGCAGACGTGAGTGCAATAATCTCTGTGCATAATGAGAATAATCCAGAAGCTTCTCACATATTCGCGGTCATACGCAAAATGACAGAAGGAGAATAAGTAAACACTGCTCCACGGAGGAAGGAAAACTAGAAAAATGAATTAAAGGGGTTGTGATCTTTTTAGACGCATACCAGTAGAAGAATATTTTAAAGATATAATATTTCCTTTGAGCAGTGTTGAGTTAGAACAAATAAAAAATGCCGTAGGGAGGACATACTAGAAAAATGAAAGACGCTGTTGTAATATTTGTAAGTTGATTCAGTACTAAGTTGGGGTAACGTTATTAAAACTCTTTTCTCAGCTTTTCCCGGTGCTGGTGATGCTCGTGATGGTTACGTGCGCTGTGTACCAGATTCTAACGTCAGTCTTCAAGGTGGCTGTACTAAGCATCGTCGTAGCCTGTTACCTCGGCGTTAGTATTTACCAAGCTTTGAACGAGGAAAATGTCGAGCCTGCAAGCAGATGGTTGGCAGGCGTTCTAGTAGTTTTCTTCATGGCCTGTCTCGTAGCACATTCTCAACATACGGAAGCAACGTACAGGTCAATTACAATTCCATATTACAACGAAAAATAATAATACACATTCCGGAAAGTTAACGAGATAATATGAACAAGGGTATAGGCATAAATATCGCTTTATGAATTACGAGTCAATTATCTTTTGCAATATATTTATGTTAACGACGCTATATATTTTCATAACTGTGTCATTAATATTAATATATGTAACGTGTAGACTGGATTTCCTTTGGAAATTGCAAGCGACTGAGGAGAAGGAAGAAATGGAACATCTTAAGGCCTACAATGAGAAGTTATTGGCTAATATACTTCCGGAGCATGTGGCGGCTCACTTTTTATCCACTGTCAATTCGGACGTAAGTTTCTTGAGGTTCTAAACTTCCAAGCAAAAATTATCTTCAAAAGCTAACACGTGATTTGTTGCAAAAATCTGCTAAATTGCAAATTCTTCGAGTTCTCGTTGCGCCAATACATTTAAGACTGATATACATATTTTGCGGAGAAATGTAGAGGACAGTTTTTTTCACGACAGGAACTTTATCACGAACAATGTGACTTCGTGTGCATAATGTTCGCTTCGATCCCGAACTTTTCGGAATTCTACGTCGAGCTCGAAGCCAATAACGAGGGCGTCGAGTGCCTGAGACTCCTCAACGAGATCATAGCTGACTTCGACGAGTTGCTCGCTGAGGAGCAATTCAAGTACATAGAGAAAATCAAAAGCACCGGTGCTACGTACATGGCAGCATCGGGTTAGTAAAAGTCTCTCCATTTTACCCACCTACCCGCCTAGATTTTTTATCGCCATTCTGCACAATGTTCAGGGGACTATTACGATTAACTCTATTCTCGTTGCAGGATTGACAAAGAGTACCTGCGACATGAGGGATTACAAACACGTCACTGCAATGGCGGATTACGCGTTAAGAATTCGAGAACAGCTGGCTTCTGTTAATGAACACAGTTTTAACAATTTCCGGATGAGAATCGGCATCAACATCGGACCGGTAAACCTTACATATAATAAAATCAGAGGACAAAGACAGATTAAAGATTATAATTGTTATTCGATATCATTGGATATGCAAGGTACGAATTTTTTAGACGTAGATTTTGTGTACAATCGTGTGTTCTTTTTGTACAGGTTGTCGCCGGAGTGATTGGCGCGAGAAAACCCCAATACGACATTTGGGGAAACGCTGTGAACGTGGCGTCGAGAATGGACTCAACAGGAGTCCTCGATGGCATACAGGTAACTCAAGAGGTACGCGACATTCTGATCAACAAAGGATACCCTTTGACCTGTCGCGGCACCATACAGGTCAAAGGCAAGGGCAGTATGGTGACGTATTTCCTCGACGGGCCTAGCAGGCTCAAGAACAATGCCGACATCATTCGCAGAACAAATTCAAACAACGCAGATAATCTGCAGAAACCTTTATCAGCCGAGAACGGGATCAATCTCTAACATCCGGGATCAAGAATGGCCGTAAGAATTTCGGAAAAATAACTGATCGGGACTAAAAGATACTGTAACATATGTTCAAACATTACAGTGAAGATCACCCACAAAGTTCATGTAAAAATTGTACGTCCTCAATAGAGCGAGTATTTTATTATTAACTATGCGTCCTGTCACTGCTAAAGTGATACAAGTCCAAAGAAAAAACTGTAATACATTTACGTCCGGAGTTCGATGAACGAGGAAAATCGTTTATCGGGTATTTTTCAATTTTCTCGAGTTCCGGAAAATTTCCATGTGTCGTAGAGTCAAGTTTGGCGAAGAAGCTTGTTCTTCAGCGGCGTTATTGATTGCTTGAAATGCACGTCGAAAGCGTATTAAGGATACCGTAGGGTAATCGACGATTGTCGTGCATGGCAATGTAACGTACGAGCAAGTAGCGATATGAAATCGCCATACCCCGTCCGCAGCGGTCAAATGATATCTAACTAAACGGAACGACACGATATAAATCTTAGGTGTACGTGCAACTCGTAGAACAAGGGAATTACTACTCATAGAGGTAGAGAAGCACGAAAAGCTCAATATCTCTTCCATGTCGAGCAACACACATAAAATGTTTCGTACATGACTTGATCGTGTCTGACAAAACTGTTTGATCATTCGATCTCTGCAAATAAATGTATTTGAAAGTACGGTTAATTGGGCAAACTTGTATCGAAGGTACATGATACAAATTACGTTCATAAAGGAAACTAAAAATGAACAAAAAGTTGATTTGATTTATAGCAGAGAATATTTTTGTGGTAAGGGAAGTTTGATTTCGTCCCGTTTGCCATATTTTTCAACGGGTTTATTTTGTAATCAATTCCTGATTAAAAGTAGATCAAACATTTTGATCAGGCTGAAAAGGACAGACGCGTACGCATATAATTAGGTGTTAACTTTAAGGTATTTGAGCTCGACACAACATTCCAAGATTTCCACTAGCGTAACTTTACTGATGAACGGAATACACCCTGAACAAGGCAATCCGATTTCTAACCCCGCATATAATCATAATTTTCTAATATTTATATTCGTGAACATTTTTGCGTACTGATTCTTACAAGAATTTATGTCTAAATGTTCGTAATTTCCGTTTAAAGGTAACTTGTTCGCGGTACATTTCGTCGTCAATGGTGGAACGATTCCACGCTATTCTAGTCAA
The DNA here is from genome assembly GCA_963989215.1 of Hedychridium roseum. Taxonomy (NCBI): domain Eukaryota; kingdom Metazoa; phylum Arthropoda; class Insecta; order Hymenoptera; family Chrysididae; genus Hedychridium; species Hedychridium roseum. The sequence goes on from OZ022305.1 coordinate 4,494,575, forward strand.
TAAAAGGTTCAGAAAAGAAAGATGTGTTTTTGAAAAACCGAGGCAAAGGAAATCGATACAACGAATGGAAAGAACGATAGGAAAAGACAAGAATTTCATTTATACGCGCAGGTAATTGGAAGGAAGGGACCATGGCAAATTTATTGTCTTTCGGATCGAAAGTTTCGTATCTAAGTATATGAAATGCGGCAACAGAAAACGAGAACTGTAAGGACAGAAACGGACTCACGTTACTACGTGTATTAGAATGTTCCTGTGCGGTTCAATGGTTTCGTAACGGCATAAAATTGTGCAGCATTCAATGTCGAAAACACACACGGATATGTATACGCTGATAATAGTGTGTAAATAGATGTATGAAAGTGCGTGTGTGCGTGAATGATTTGTGATGAGAAGATTTCAGTAAAACGCCCGGATATCTTCTCTCCTATGTTTTTAGTAACATTTCTTAACAGTACAAATTTCTTATCGTACGGTCGTTAGCGACAAGTGCAGTACAAACATGTTCTCCTGATAAACCATCGGAAGTACATAAAAAATATCTACATAGCCTCATTTTTCTGCGAGTTCGGTTTTAATTAAAAACAATAGTCTTGTCAGCATAATCTATTATCTAATTAGATTGTTTGATCAAATTAAGATAATGGTTTTTTCCAATCTCGTTTGGACTTAGAGTTTAAATAAGAAAGTACTAGTGAGTCGAATGTGTCTGTTATCTTGGCTAATGGCATTTATCAACGAGTCGGATGATAGGTATGTGCTTTCGTAAAATAATGTATTTTGATGTCGCTGGCAGGTCCAGCTATCACTGAATATGAATCAGTGATAAGTCTGTTACATCGCGGAATCACTACGACAGCTCATTAAGCGGCCAACCGTAACTCACAAATCATCTCTACATACCTATACATATAGACGTATTGAACTGTTAAACGAAGGATTATTTCCACAGGTTAGAAAGTAAAGTCAAGATATCGGTGCTCTCTATTTATTTCGACTGCATTTTTGTGCAAATTTTTAGTGTTATGTAAATAGTCATGACATTATGATTTCAATATTTTTATTATAAAATCACATAGCTTTTACAATGTCCATTGTATGCTTTGTTTCTCATTAAACGTACAACACAATCAAGTTAAAATAAAAGAGCATCGAAAGTATTAAAAAACAGTAATTTGAAATTATGTCTATGTCATGAAAAATCGTGTACATAGAATCGGTGTTAAATGAAGCCTACAATCTATTGCGTGTAATATACCATGGAATATAAAAACAAATCGCACATATGTATTCACTTTTACGTGAACTTCTAATTACGTAAATCAATCCGGCATATGAATCTTGTTCTTAAAAAAACAACAACGAGTCATGTAAAAGAAATTATTCTCAAGATTAAAAAATGTACAATTACTCTTAAAATATGATTCAAACAGAAAACGGAAGCTATGACCTTTCTGGCCTCTTTAGTCAATACCATAGTAGATTTCTTGATTAAAGTCAAGTAGGTAGACGTACTAATCGATGCGAAGAAATGTTACCTTAATTGTTACCCTCTTGGACGCAGGATTCAATGTAATTTTGATGGCCTAAAATGAATGATGTATTGACAAATTTACGCGTATAGTATAAAATGTGCATACACAATGCGACTTACGAAAAGAATACAGAATACATTTTTATTAAAAAAAAACACGGAGAATTATGTTCATCCATATTATCCTTCCTGTCGTATTTGTCGTGATGTGGTCGTGATGACAGGTATTCTTAAGTGGTGAAAGTCAGTATATAATCAGGCATCATCAAGTAGTAAAAGTTATTATATGCTCAGACACTTTTAAGGAGCGCAAGTTACCATATAATCAGCCTTTTCACAAAATTTTGCAGTTTTTAAAAAACATCACGTGCCAGATTGAAAATCTCACGATGTTGTTCTTTAATTGAATTTCTGGGTTTACGTCATATTTTGTTACCTAGTTTCCATTTATAAAAAACTGTGCGTTTCTCACCGAGTGTTACCAATGACGAGGTATAGAGATAGACCTTTCACCTTATGGGACTCCGTGCACTACATCTGAAATACCGACATCGTCAAAAAAACAGAAGCGATCGAGAGCACTCTACCACCGACGAGACTGTACATCATTTCACCGAATCGGTAACCCATCGACAGAGATAAGATATGGGACAGAACTATTATTTAAATTACACACATTTTATACAATTACCGCAGTATTCCGAAATTTGAGAATATTTTTCGCACATACTATTCATGAATCAATAGATCGCCAAATAATCCAATGTTTTCATATTTTCACACTGAAAATAATCAAATAACCTAAAAGTTAAGTAATTTAATGCCAATAATCGCTTAATGTATTCTAACGCATTTTAACGCATTGTAACGCATTTTCAACGGATTTTCACTCATTTTAGCGTATTTAATCGCAATTTAATGCATTGTAATGTATTTAATCACATTTTCCACAAATTTTAACGTCTCTAAATGCATTTTCAACGCTTTTTATCGTATTTCAACGCATTTTAATGGATTTTAACGCATCTTTAACGTATTTTATCGTATTTCAACGCATTTTAATGGATTTTAATGCTATTTTAACGAATTTTATCGTATTTCAACGCATTTTAATGGATTTTAATGCTATTTTAACGAATTTTATCGTATATCAACGCATTTTAATGGATTTTAATGCTATTTTAACGAATTTTAACGCATGTCAACGCATTTTAATGGATTTTAATGCTATTTTAACGAATTTTATCGTATTTCAACGCATTTTAATGGATTGTAATGCTATTTTAACGAAGTTTAACGTATTCAAACGCATTTTATTGGATTCTAATGCTATTTTAACGAATTTTAAAGCATTCAAACGCATTTTAATGGATTGTAATACATTTTTAACGTATATTATCGTATTTCCACGCATTTTAATGGATTTTAATGCTATTTTAACGAATTTTATCGTAATTCAACGCATTTTAATGGATTTTAATGCTATTTTAACGAATTTTATCGTATTTCAACGCATTTTAATGGATTTTAATGCTATTTTAACGAATTTTATCGTATTTCAACGCATTTTAATGGATTTTAATGCTATTTTAACGAATTTTAACGCATGTCAACGCATTTTAATGGATTTTAATGCTATTTTAACGAAGTTTAACGCATGTCAACGCATTTTAATGGATTTTAATGCTATTTTAACGAAGTTTAACGTATTCAAACGCATTTTATTGGATTCTAATGCTATTTTAACGAATTTTAAAGCATTCAAACGCATTTTAATGGATTGTAATAAATTGTGATAGATTTTTTTGTACTGATAGACTTGTTTTGTACCTGATAGACATAATAAAGATTATTATTATTATTATTATTATTATTACATTTTTAACGTATATTATCGTATTTCCACGCATTTTAATGGATTTTAATGCTATTTTAACGAATTTTATCGTAATTCAACGCATTTTAATGGATTTTGATGCATTTTTAACGAATTTTATCGTATTTCGACGCATTTTAATGGATTTCGATGCATTTTTCACGTATTTTATCGTATTTCGACGCATTTTAATGGATTTCAATGCATTTTTCACGTATTTTATCGTATTTCGACGCATTTTAATGGATTTTGATGCTTTTTTAACGTATTTTAGCGTATATCAACGCATTTTAATGGATTTTAATGCTATTTTAACATATTATATCGTATTCCAGTGCCCTTTAATGAATTTTAACGCATTTTTATCTTATTTTATCGTACTTCAACACATTTTAATGCATTTCTAAATATTTTACGCTATTTTAATGCATTCTAGACTATTGCAGCACATTCTGATGCATTTCTAAACGTTTTACCTTATTTTAACGTATTTCAATTCATTTTAAACGCATTCTAACCTATTACAACACATTTTAATGCATTCCTAAATATTCTACCCTATTTTAACGCATTTCAATACATTTTTAACGTGTTCTAACCTATTCCATCACATTTTAATGCATTTCTAAACGTTCTAATATATTTTAAAGCATTTTCATACAATTTTTAATGTTCTAATGCATTTTCAATATATTTTAACGTATTAAAAATTGTATGTTCAATTATACATTTTGGTATTCTGTCGGTAATCAGTAGACTGATTATCAGCGTTCTCAATTTACATCCGTGTAGAACATCGGTAACGAATTTGCAATCGCTAGACTGATTATCACCATTCTCAATTTGTATCGGTGTAAGACGTCGGTAACCAATCTGTAATCGCTAGACTGATTATTACCGTTGTCAATTTACATCCGTGTAGAATATCGGTAACAAATCTGCAATCGTTAGACTGATTATCACTGTTCTCAATTTACGTTCGTGTAGAATGTCGGTAACCAATCTGTAATCGCTAGACTGATTATCACCATTCTCAATTTGCATCGGTGTAAGACGTCGGTAACCAATCTGTAATTGCTAGACTGATTCTTACCGTTGTCAATTTACATCCGTGTAGAATATCGGTAACAAATCTGCAATCGCTAGACTGATTATCACTGTTCTCAATTTACGTTCGTGTAGAATGTCGGTAACCAATCTGTAATCGCTAGACTGATTGTCACAGTTCTAAATTTACATCGGTGTAAGACGTCGGTAACCAATCTGTAATCGCTAGACTGATTATTACCGTTATCAATTTACATCCGTGTAGAATATCGGTAACAAATCTGCAATCGCTAGACTGATTATCACTGTTCTCAATTTACGTTCGTGTAGAATATCGGTAACGAATTTGCAATCGCTAGACTGATTATCACCATTCTCAATTTGCATCGGTGTAAGACGTCGGTAACCAATCTGTAATCGCTAGACTGATTCTTACCGTTGTCAATTTACATCCGTGTAGAATATCGGTAACAAATCTGCAATCGCTAGACTGATTATCACTGTTCTCAATTTACGTTCGTGTAGAATGTCGGTAACCAATCTGTAATCGCTAGACTGATTATCACTGTTCTCAATTTACATCCGTGTAGAATGTCGGTAACCAATCTGCAATCGCTAAACTGATAGTCACTGTTCTCAATTTACGTTCTTGTAGAATATTGGTAACGAATCTGCAATCGCAAGACTGATTATCACAATTCTCAATTTACATTCGTGTAGAATGTCGGTAACCAATCTGTAATCGCTCGACTGATTCTCCCCGTCGTCAATTTTCATCCGTATAGGACGTGGTAACCGATCTGTAATTTCCGACGCATTTTAATAGATTTTAACGTATTCAAATCATTGTCAACGCATTTTCGACGAATTTTCGACGCATTTTAACAGAATTTAAAGCATTTTCAACGCATTTTCGACACATTTTAACTCATTGTCAACGCATTTTCATCGCATTTTAACGCATGTAAATGAATTTTAACGTATTTAAACGCATTCTTAACGCATTCATAATACGTATTTTCGTGCACTATAGCGCATATACAACATACGAACTATATATAATATATGGACTATATACATATGATATGTACTATATACGTACTATATATGTTACAAGCGTACTATATACCTATTATATATACTATATACGTACTATATATGTTACATGCGTACTATATACCTATTATATATACTATATACGTACTATATATGTAACATACGTACTATATACCTATTATATATACTATATACGTACTATATATGTAACATACGTACTATATACCAATTATATATACTATATACGTACTATATATGTTACATGCGTACTATATACCTATTATATATGCTGTATACGTAATATGTATATTATATACGTATTATATACTCGTTGTACATACTATTTTATCGTGTTTCGACGCATTTTAATGGATTTTAATGCATTTTTCACGTATTTTATCGTATTTCGACGCATTTCAACGGATTTCAATGCATTTTTCACGTACTTTATCGTATTTCGACGCATTTCAACGGATTTCAATGCATTTTTCACGTACTTTATCGTATTTCGACGCATTTCAACGGATTTCAATGCATTTTTCACGTACTTTATCGTATTTCGACGCATTTCAACGGATTTCAATGCATTTTTCACGTATTTTATCGTATTTCGACGCATTTCAACGGATTTCAATGCATTTTTCACGTATTTTATCGTATTTCGACGCATTTCAACGGATTTCAATGCATTTTTCACGTATTTTATCGTATTTCGACGCATTTCAACGGATTTCAATGCATTTTTCACGTATTTTATCGTATTTCGACGCATTTTAATGGATTTCAATGCATTTTTCACGTATTTTATCGTATTTCGACGCATTTTAATGGATTTTAATGCTAATTTCAGTTTCTTTAATTTTTTCGGCTAGTATAGTAGCTTTTCTGCTAGTATAGCAGTTTATTCGGCTAGCATAGTAATTTTTTCTGTTAGTATAGTTGTTTTTCTGCTAGTATAGTAGTTTTTTCGGCTAGTATAGTAGTTTTTTTCGGCTAGTATAGTAGTTTTTTCGGCTAGTATAGTAGTTTTTTCGGCTAGTATAGTAGTTTTTTTCGGCTAGTATAGTAGTTTTTTCTGGTAGCATAGTAGTTTTTTCGGCTAGTGCAGTAATATAAAAAACTACTTACTATACTAGCCGAAAAAAACTACTATACTAGCCGAAAAAACTACTATACTAGCAGAAAAAAACTACTATACCAGCCGAAAAAAACTACTATACTAGCCGAAAAAACTACTATACTAGCAGAAAAACAACTATACTAACAGGAAAAATTACTATGCTTGCCGAAAAAACTACTATACTAGCAGAAAAGCTACTATACTAGCCGAAAAAAACTACTATACTAGCCGAAAAAAAATACTATACTAACCGAAAAAACTACTATACTAGCCGAAAAAACTACTATACTAGCAGAAAAACAACTATACTAACAGAAAAAATTACTATGCTAGCCGAATAAACTGCTATACTAGCAGAAAAGCTACTATACTAGCCGAAAAAATTAAAGAAACTGAAATTAGCATTAAAATCCATTAAAATGCGTCGAAATACGATAAAATACGTGAAAAATGCATTGAAATCCGTTGAAATGCGTCGAAATACGATAAAATACGTGAAAAATGCATTGAAATCCGTTGAAATGCGTCGAAATACGATAAAATACGTGAAAAATGCATTGAAATCCGTTGAAATGCGTCGAAATACGATAAAATACGTGAAAAATGCATTGAAATCCATTAAAATGCGTCGAAATACGATAAAATACGTGAAAAATGCATTGAAATCCATTCAAATGCGTTGAAATACGATAAAATACGTGAAAAATGCATTGAAATCCGTTGAAATGCGTCGAAATACGATAAAATACGTGAAAAATGCATTGAAATCCGTTGAAATGCGTCGAAATACGATAAAATACGTGAAAAATGCATTGAAATCCATTAAAATGCGTCGAAATACGATAAAATACGTGAAAAATGCATTGAAATCCATTCAAATGCGTCGAAATACGATAAAATACGTGAAAAATGCATTGAAATCCGTTGAAATGCGTCGAAATACGATAAAATACGTGAAAAATGCATTGAAATCCGTTGAAATGCGTCGAAATACGATAAAGTACGTGAAAAATGCATTGAAATCCGTTGAAATGCGTCGAAATACGATAAAATACGTGAAAAATGCATTAAAATCCATTAAAATGCGTCGAAACACGATAAAATAGTATGTACAACGAGTATATAATACGTATATAATATATATATTACGTATACAGCATATATAATAGGTATATAGTACGCATGTAACATATATAGTACGTATATAGTATATATAGTACGTATATAGTATATATAATAGGTATATAGTACGCATGTAACATATATAGTACGTATATAGTATATATAATTGGTATATAGTACGTATGTTACATATATAGTACGTATATAGTATATATAATAGGTATATAGTACGTATGTTACATATATAGTACGTATATAGTATATATAATAGGTATATAGTACGCATGTAACATATATAGTACGTATATAGTATATATAATAGGTATATAGTACGCTTGTAACATATATAGTACGTATATAGTACATATCATATGTATATAGTCCATATATTATATATAGTTCGTATGTTGTATATGCGCTATAGTGCACGAAAATACGTATTATGAATGCGTTAAGAATGCGTTTAAATACGTTAAAATTCATTTACATGCGTTAAAATGCGATGAAAATGCGTTGACAATGAGTTAAAATGTGTCGAAAATGCGTTGAAAATGCTTTAAATTCTGTTACAATGCGTCGAAAATTCGTCGAAAATGCGTTGACAATGATTTGAATACGTTAAAATCTATTAAAATGCGTCGGAAATTACAGATCGGTTACCACGTCCTATACGGATGAAAATTGACGACGGGGAGAATCAGTCGAGCGATTACAGATTGGTTACCGACATTCTACACGAATGTAAATTGAGAATTGTGATAATCAGTCTTGCGATTGCAGATTCGTTACCAATATTCTACAAGAACGTAAATTGAGAACAGTGACAATCAGTTTAGCGATTGCAGATTGGTTACCGACATTCTACACGGATGTAAATTGAGAACAGTGATAATCAGTCTAGCGATTACAGATTGGTTACCGACATTCTACACGAACGTAAATTGAGAACAGTGATAATCAGTCTAGCGATTGCAGATTTGTTACCGATATTCTACACGGATGTAAATTGACAACGGTAAGAATCAGTCTAGCGATTACAGATTGGTTACCGACGTCTTACACCGATGCAAATTGAGAATGGTGATAATCAGTCTAGCGATTGCAAATTCGTTACCGATATTCTACACGAACGTAAATTGAGAACAGTGATAATCAGTCTAGCGATTGCAGATTTGTTACCGATATTCTACACGAACGTAAATTGAGAACAGTGATAATCAGTCTAGCGATTGCAGATTTGTTACCGATATTCTACACGGATGTAAATTGATAACGGTAATAATCAGTCTAGCGATTACAGATTGGTTACCGACGTCTTACACCGATGTAAATTTAGAACTGTGACAATCAGTCTAGCGATTACAGATTGGTTACCGACATTCTACACGAACGTAAATTGAGAACAGTGATAATCAGTCTAGCAATTACAGATTGGTTACCGACGTCTTACACCGATGCAAATTGAGAATGGTGATAATCAGTCTAGCGATTGCAAATTCGTTACCGATATTCTACACGAACGTAAATTGAGAACAGTGATAATCAGTCTAGCGATTGCAGATTTGTTACCGATATTCTACACGGATGTAAATTGATAACGGTAATAATCAGTCTAGCGATTACAGATTGGTTACCGACGTCTTACACCGATGTAAATTTAGAACTGTGACAATCAGTCTAGCGATTACAGATTGGTTACCGACATTCTACACGAACGTAAATTGAGAACAGTGATAATCAGTCTAGCGATTGCAGATTTGTTACCGATATTCTACACGGATGTAAATTGACAACGGTAATAATCAGTCTAGCGATTACAGATTGGTTACCGTCGTCTTACACCGATACAAATTGAGAATGGTGATAATCAGTCTAGCGATTGCAAATTCGTTACCGATGTTCTACACGGATGTAAATTGAGAACGCTGATAATCAGTCTACTGATTACCGACAGAATACCAAAATGTATAATTGAACATACAATTTTTAATACGTTAAAATATATTGAAAATGCATTAGAACATTAAAAATTGTATGAAAATGCTTTAAAATATATTAGAACGTTTAGAAATGCATTAAAATGTGATGGAATAGGTTAAAACACGTTAAAAATGTATTGAAATGCGTTAAAATAGGGTAGAATATTTAGGAATGCATTAAAATGTGTTGTAATAGGTTAGAATGCGTTTAAAATGAATTGAAATACGTTAAAATAAGGTAAAACGTTTAGAAATGCATCAGAATGTGCTGCAATAGTCTAGAATGCATTAAAATAGCGTAAAATATTTAGAAATGCATTAAAATGTGTTGAAGTACGATAAAATAAGATAAAAATGCGTTAAAATTCATTAAAGGGCACTGGAATACGATATAATATGTTAAAATAGCATTAAAATCCATTAAAATGCGTTGATATACGCTAAAATACGTTAAAAAAGCATCAAAATCCATTAAAATGCGTCGAAATACGATAAAATACGTGAAAAATGCATTGAAATCCATTAAAATGCGTCGAAATACGATAAAATACGTGAAAAATGCATCGAAATCCATTAAAATGCGTCGAAATACGATAAAATTCGTTAAAAATGCATCAAAATCCATTAAAATGCGTTGAATTACGATAAAATTCGTTAAAATAGCATTAAAATCCATTAAAATGCGTGGAAATACGATAATATACGTTAAAAATGTAATAATAATAATAATAATAATAATAATAATCTTTATTATGTCTATCAGGTACAAAACAAGTCTATCAGTACAAAAAAATCTATCACAATTTATTACAATCCATTAAAATGCGTTTGAATGCTTTAAAATTCGTTAAAATAGCATTAGAATCCAATAAAATGCGTTTGAATACGTTAAACTTCGTTAAAATAGCATTAAAATCCATTAAAATGCGTTGACATGCGTTAAAATTCGTTAAAAGAGCATCAAAATCCATTAAAATGCGTTGATATACGCTAAAATACGTTAAAAAAGCATCAAAATCCATTGAAATGCGTCGAAATACGATAAAATTCGTTAAAATAGCATTAAAATCCATTAAAATGCGTCGAAATACGATAAAATACGTGAAAAATGCATTGAAATCCATTAAAATGCGTCGAAATACGATAAAATACGTGAAAAATGCATTGAAATCCATTAAAATGCGTCGAAATACGATAAAATCCGTGAAAAATGCATCGAAATCCATTAAAATGCGTCGAAATACGATAATATACGTTAAAAATGTATTACAATCCATTAAAATGCGTTTGAATGCGTTAAAATTCGTTAAAATAGCATTAGAATCCAATAAAATGCGTTTGAATACGTTAAACTTCGTTAAAATAGCATTAAAATCCATTAAAATGCGTTGACATGCGTTAAACTTCGTTAAAATAGCATTAAAATCCATTAAAATGCGTTGACATACGTTAAAATTCGTTAAAACAGCATTAAAATCCATTAAAATGCGTTGAAATACGCTAAAATACGTTAAAAATGCATCAAAATCCATTAAAATGCGTTGAATTATGATAAAATTCGTTAAAATAGCATTAAAATCCATTAAAATGCGTCGAAATACGATAAAATACGTGAAAAATGCATTGAAATCCATTGAAATGCGTTGAAATACGATAAAATACGTGAAAAATGCATTGAAATCCATTAAAATGTGTCGAAATACGATAAAATACGTGAAAAATGCATTGAAATCCATTAAAATGCGTCGAAATACGATAAATTTCGTTAAAATACGATAAAATACGTTAAAGATGCATTAAAATCCATTAAAATGCGTGGAAATACGCTAAAATACGTTAAAAAAGCATCAAAATCCATTAAAATGAGTTGAAATACGATAAAATTCGTTAAAATAGCATTAAAATCCATTAAAATGCGTCGAAATACGATAAAATACCTGAAATCTTAATATATCCACTCGCTCACTCACCGACCTTGCTACACCGGCACATCACTCCGCTAAATTCGAATCGTCATTCTCGTACCTAGCATCACATTATTATAATCAACTTCCGTTTGCTATTAGATCTATCGCATCATTCTCATCCTTCAAATCGTCGGCAGCAGATTACATACGCTCGAATTTCTAATTTCCTAAACTACACCATTTAGTTTCCTGAGTCAGTCTATTGAGTAATACAGTTATCATACAATTATTTTATTTTATACAATATATAGTTATTAAGAACATAGTTATTAAGTTAGACATGTACGGTCAGGTTGTAATTCAGCTTTAGCTGAACCTCGCCAATTGTAATTACAATTACAATAAAGAATTTAGAAAAATGCATTGAAATCCATTGAAATGCGTCGAAATACGATAAAATACGTGAAAAATGCATTGAAATCCATTAAAATGCGTCGAAATACGATAAAATACGTGAAAAATGCATCGAAATCCATTAAAATGCGTCGAAATACGATAATATACGTTAAAAATGTATTACAATCCATTAAAATGCGTTTGAATGCGTTAAAATTCGTTAAAATAGCATTAGAATCCAATAAAATGCGTTTGAATACGTTAAACTTCGTTAAAATAGCATTAAAATCCATTAAAATGCGTTGACATGCGTTAAACTTCGTTAAAATAGCATTAAAATCCATTAAAATGCGTTGACATACGTTAAAATTCGTTAAAACAGCATTAAAATCCATTAAAATGCGTTGAAATACGCTAAAATACGTTAAAAATGCATCAAAATCCATTAAAATGCGTTGAATTATGATAAAATTCGTTAAAATAGCATTAAAATCCATTAAAATGCGTCGAAATACGATAAAATACGTGAAAAATGCATTGAAATCCATTGAAATGCGTTGAAATACGATAAAATACGTGAAAAATGCATTGAAATCCATTAAAATGTGTCGAAATACGATAAAATACGTGAAAAATGCATTGAAATCCATTAAAATGCGTCGAAATACGATAAATTTCGTTAAAATACGATAAAATACGTTAAAGATGCATTAAAATCCATTAAAATGCGTGGAAATACGCTAAAATACGTTAAAAAAGCATCAAAATCCATTAAAATGAGTTGAAATACGATAAAATTCGTTAAAATAGCATTAAAATCCATTAAAATGCGTCGAAATACGATAAAATACGTGAAAAATGCATTGAAATCCATTGAAATGCGTCGAAATACGATAAAATACGTGAAAAATGCATTGAAATCCATTAAAATGCGTCGAAATACGATAAAATACGTGAAAAATGCATCGAAATCCATTAAAATGCGTCGAAATACGATAATATACGTTAAAAATGTATTACAATCCATTAAAATGCGTTTGAATGCGTTAAAATTCGTTAAAATAGCATTAGAATCCAATAAAATGCGTTTGAATACGTTAAACTTCGTTAAAATAGCATTAAAATCCATTAAAATGCGTTGACATGCGTTAAACTTCGTTAAAATAGCATTAAAATCCATTAAAATGCGTTGACATACGTTAAAATTCGTTAAAACAGCATTAAAATCCATTAAAATGCGTTGAAATACGACAAAAAGCGTTGAAAATGCATTTAGAGACGTTAAAATTTGTGGAAAATGCGATTAAATACGTTAAAATGTGTTGAAAATCTGTTAAAAATGCGTTAAAATGAGTGAAAATCCGTTGAAAATGCGTTAGAATACATTAAGCGATTATTGGCGTTAAATTACTTAACTTTTAGGTTATTTGATGATTCTCAGTGTGAAATGATGAAAACATTGGATTATTTAGCGATCTATTGATTCATGAATATTCTCAAATTTCGGAATACTTTGGTAATTGTATAAAATGTGTGTAATTTAGATAATAGCACCGACGAGGTCTGTGACTCTACGTTTCATAACGGTAATATTTGGAACTACAAACGCTTTACTCTGCTTTACTGACAGTAAAGCAAGTAAAGCAAGAGTAATGCATTTGCAGTTCCAAATATTACCGTTCATTCAGGTTCATTCAATTGCTCGTTGCCGAAATTAATTACATCAATCACCGCTGGAGCCCAATTAAGCGCCAACTGTAACTTCAATTTGGCCGCGTTACGGACTCATGTCACGTGACCGTTACCAAATCAAATTTTACCGCCATCAGTAAACGAATGTCACTAGTTTGACTTTAGTAACTTCCTGGCGTGGCTCTCCTTTGCTGTTGAAAGGTTGGCTCTACTAGATGAAAGTTGCATTTCAACAAAACTGGCGGAAGCGAAAGTTTCTCGATGAAGTACCACGTGTTCAATGCAGTCGAGCACGCGGTGTTTCATGCGGGGAACATTTCGACACGATGTTCGGGACAAACGTTTTACAGTCGCCGGGAATATCGTAATAATTCGTCTAATCTCACCGTGTTTCGTAACCTCGACTCGTCTTCGATCGTTCTAACCTGTCATTGCATAATCCTATACTGATTTTTTATTAGTTGTTAACCAAAGTAAGAGATTACGACCGAAGAATAACAAAAACGACGTATCTCCAAGGGGCACGACACTTCCGCGATTGTTGATCAACGACATCGACGGGTACTTGCCCCATATTTGTCGTTATTGTTCATATACATTGCCATTGTCATATGTGCACGTTTCTCACGATGGTATTCGTTGTAGCTGGGAACTACATTAGTGGAGCATCAATTTCTTGATCAATCTCATCAATCCCAATCCTTATTTATTATATGTCAATAAATTGTGTTCATTTGTAAGCCATGTGTGATTGTTCAAAATTATTTTACTTCCAACATTGCTATTAATCAAATTAAGAGATAGTTTTATTAAACAACGATCACATTTTTATTTTCAGTAGGCAAGTAAAAAAGTGTGAAAGGAGCTGATACGTATCATTTAATTAGAATGCAATATTTAATTAAAAATAATCAGAGGGACAATGATCACGTAAATCATAACGTAATTACATAAGATTCGTAGTTATAATTATACTCGGATATATTAGTAAATTTTTTATACAATTGAAACTATTTTTCATTTGTTATTACTATAACAATAATATTAATGAGAAATAATTGTTCAATTGCTGTTTTATTTAAAAGATTCGTTAGTTCGACTTTTTTCCTAGTTGATTTAGTAAACCAAGTATTTTTCGTATTAGAATGTAACACTTCTCACACGATTACATAAAACGATAAACACCTTCTATCGTCAGATAATTTTCTTAAGCTGAGTAGTAAACAAAGTAGCCGTCCTAATTGACGTTGAAGATAATTAAGTCACCGTCAATACACGATCCTTCCCCACCCTTCACTTTCTATCACCGATTAACGATCCTTATCACGGTGAATTCGTGTGGGGGCAAAAGCTGCTGCAATTAAGAGGAGTATCTCGGAAAAGTGTTGGCGTACAAGCATGCGGAGGTTCACAATAATTAATCTTCAGCACGAAGTACAGTACGAAAACGTCCGCAAATGAGTAACTTTGTGGCTAAGGAATTCTTGAGGATCCAGTGAAAGAAGCGGGCTATGCACTAATGATGCACACGTGAGCAAAGTGAACCAGTTGAGCACACTTTCCTGCAGGCAACGAAGTGTTTTAACTTGAAAGACAGGACGAAGAAATCGCCATGGACGATGAAAGTAGAGATTTTGCGGTAAATCAATTTATTCTAATACTCCTTTCCTTCTCTTCAAAGATTTCATAATTTATATTCCAATAATCGTAAATGTGCTATACATTTTGTATTTTAATATTTATAATTAACGAACTATAGTTCCTAGTCCGGTTCTATTCGTTATTTTCTAACGAATTCCGCCTATTGGTTAACTCTTTGACTAGTAAATTAGATAAGCAGTTTACTTTTAACGAGGAGATAAGAAAAGTGGACTTCGGGTCAAATCGTGTCTCTTATATTTACTGCACCAAATCACGAAGGAAACGTTTAGAGTTTTAAACGATAGCACAGCAGTCTCATGACATAGAAACATGCATAAAGACATGTTTTAATGTTTACAAGATTTTTTGCAATGTACAAGCAACTAAATTATCTTTTACTATTTGTCATGTAATTATTCGAAGCAATTCCTGTCCATGTAAGTTTACATGAGCTGCATTTTATGCCGGTACGATTATTGATGTTCAATGTATCGTACCACAAAATCCTCTGACCTTCTTTTCCTTTTATTTCGCTGAAGATGAATGCGCCGAATAGACGGAATCGTAAATTGTCGGAGATATGTTGCGGATGGATGAGACATGTCTCCGTCGAACCGACTATGTGGTTGTACATGATGGCTTACATGGTGACATCGGTGGTCGAACAAGCTTTTTTTGTTCACAAAGCATGTACAGTCGATCATGGACTTCCGGAAGAAGTTTGCGCGAAGATCAAGGACAACGACACGCTGAACACCGAAGTTCAAGTTGGTATTAAATTTGCAATAAATTTCAAACATAAAGAATTCTTATCTACACGATAAACATTAACAATTTTTTCACTTTTTCACCTCGTGAAGAAGTTACGTTTAACAATGAATAATAATTAAAAATCATGTTCGTCGAATTAACGATGTTTTTAGTGAAGACAAACATTTTATGTTGACAAAATCTTAAAGTTCTTCGCTATATGGCAAATATAAAATTAAATGTATGTCCACTATTATCGGAGTAGCTTAGTGTTTGCTGTTCAATGTATATTACATTGTGTATGTCGCACAGAGATTAACTCGATATTTGCACGTGATAAGTAACCGTACACTTCGGTAACTACGCAGGATGTTCCCGGACATTCAGGAACCAATTCAAGTCACTCAAAAACTCGATATTCCTCTCGATTCAACGACTAGGAATATTTAAACACACAGATCCACAGAGTTATGAACTTTCAGTAATTCGCGCGCATTAAATATATTTCTGTGTTACAACAATTTTCTTTGTCTTAGGTAACAGTGTCGGAATTTCTTCAATGGAACCATATAGCGGGTCACGTTGTGCCAATTATTCTGGCATTATTTTTTGGTAATTGGAGCGATCGGCGAGGTCGCAAATTGCCCTTGGTTCTCGGGCTAACTGGCAAGCTCGTCTACTCTGCGATGGTCGTCGTGAATTCCTTGATAGATACGTGGAATCTGAATATGGTTATATATACGGCGAGTTTGCCGATGGCTATGCTCGGAGGGGATGTTGCCATCTTCGGCAGCTGCTTTACTTACATATCCGACATATCTTCCTTACAGCAGAGGACACTTAGAATTACAATTCTGGACGTAGTCTATCTCAGTACTATGCCGACGGGTAATTAATGTCGATCTTCCACTTATCTTGCATATACATGTGCGTTTAACGTGCATGTGACATTACTTATTTCAGAGTATCAGAATCTGTTGCTACTGAAACGTCGTTTAGTTCGATTCTCAAAAATAAATTAGTTGTTAATTAAATTAATAATTAATGAAGCGATATAATCATGACTGTTTTTCGGTGATGAATTATTTATCCGTGTTTCTTTTTCCTGTATTGCAGGTGTTGCCATCGGGTCATATCTTTTCAAGTATGTCGTGAATTCCTCGTATACCATTATGTTCATTATAAACTCGTCGCTCTTGGCTCTGGCTATTATATATTCGTTAATAAGACTGAAATGGCAAACTTCCCGTGAACAACAGCCGCTCGCCGGAACTAACATACTGGTAGACTTTTTTGATAAGAAACACGTTATCGCAACGGCGAAAACTCTGACGAAAAGCCGGCCGAATTACGGTCGACTTCATATGTGGATTCTTTTAATCGCAATGGCGCTCTACACTTTCCAACGAGATGAAAAACCAATGAGCTACCTGTACACACAGCTCATCTTTAAGTGGGATGTTGCAGATTACAGTAACTTCAAAACATTCCAATCAGCACTTTTTGTCATAGGTAACAAAATTAATAAATCTGACAATAATCGTCTACAATTCATAAAATCATTGTTTCAAAAACTATTGCAAGTGCAATTCATTGTCTGATATACTGAGTACAAAGTATAAACTTGTACCGATGATTTTGCTTTGTGTTATATCACATCACTAGTATCTCTGTTTCAGCTATGCTGATAGCCGTACCTGTTATGAGTAAATTGCTTGGAATGAAAGACACTTTGATAATAATGATAGGGGCGTTAGCCCATGCTGCAGGAAGAATAGTATTTGTTCTGGCAGATAAACCTGAGATGTTTTACTATGGTAAATACGCGAGCGAATCTACCGTTCATTTCTTTTCTACTCTAATAAAAGTGATTCTCTAATGAAAGTGACCTTCACCGACGATCTTCACATCGTATAAAAGATATGAATATTTTTGTTTTAAATTGTAGGTGCTGCTGTAGCTGCGTTAGGACCTATAGTTGCACCGGTCTTAAGGTCAATGACATCAAAACTTGTACCAGTAGAAGAACGAGGTACACAAGAGCCACTAAGACCTTCTTTATCTTTACTCCCGATAATAGAATCCTAACAACAGTGTTGTACGTTCTTTCCATTTTAGGTAAAGTCTTTGCCATGTTGTCTGTCTGTGATAACGCAGTACCCTTGTTCAGTGGCATTTTGTACTCGCAACTTTACAAGGCGACGATTAAAACGGCACCTAGTTCCATCTACTGGCTTACATTCGCCACGCAGATCGCAGTCCTGCTGCTAATACTGTAAGTTTCACAAAACTGATTGCATCAGGATGACAGGAATGCCTTCATGAACAATGTTTAAACAATCATCATTATCATTAAACGTTGAAGTCCGTCAGTTATTATTTGTTTTTCTGTTACAGAGTCATCCATTGCCTGTCAAAACCGGTAGAAGTAGATAATAGTAGTAATTTTATTAACGACGAAACTGACTGTGCGTCATTACCTTCTTCGTCCGAGATAAAAAATCTCGATCTGCCCGCCAAGTGCTAACATTGAGCAAGAAATTAGAATAATTAAACACGTTACACGGTAATATGTGATAAGATACGTTTTAGCATTATTAAAGACTTAGTTAAATGATGTGAGAAAAGTATCAAGTAGGTAAGATTACGTTTACCGTAATCATTAATTCTTGAAGTATTAAAATTATTCTGACAGGCACTCATCGCAGTATATTACTACAGATACTTATAGACCATTGATTCCTTTAGTACAGAAATGTAGTTGCATATCGGTCTTTAGTATTGTCAAGTGCCTGCCATGAGAATGCGCACTGCCAATCGGTACAACCATTGTATGGCGTATGATTGTTTTTTTTTATGGTTGACATTGAATAAAAATATTGCGCAAAGTAAACAGTTGTTATCCATTCAACCTATCCATTCAATCCATTAGATCTTACCCTCTTGCTCTTTTGACAATGCTGAGCTAAAATTATTTTACAGACCGCCTTAGCGTGACGTCCATTACCCACTTTTTGTCGTTGGTTTTTGCACGTTACGCCGAGGGGCAGGTGAATCACACTTAAGTTGCAAAGAACGAACTGAATAGAGAAATAATACGTCAGTGTGTGTACGAGTGAGTCACGAAATGTGCGGGAAAAATGTAAATCGGTCTTCACGTTTGAAGATCATTAATCGCGCGGAGATGGAAGACATTGAATGTCACGTTCCTCACGTGGCATGCGTTGGATGTCAAAGAGTTTTCGAAATATTCGACTTGGCGATTCTGCGAAAGCCTTTTACCGCGCGACATCTCGCCCATTTGAATTAGTATTCGGCCCTCGTCAAATACAAGCATGTCAAGGACCATTGGCTAATTATTGTTTACCGTAGAGAATTTTCGGAATTGGATCTCTTTCAAGGCCACCGGTGTAAACACACGCGTGTTAAATTGAAACACTATTAACACAATAGAAACGAATTATCCTCCATATTTTTACCTCATTAACTGTAATATACTACCCTCAAAAATGGCAATTTCACTTAAAGCGTGTGATAGTATCATTGGAACAAAAACTATGTGGATTAAACGAAACAATAATTCATGTAGAATTTTATTTAATGATGTTTTTCAAAATGCCGTCTACGGTAACGATATAAGTTGACTACAAAGTGGTGAATATAACAGAATTTTCAACTATCTTTCTTGAAATTTTTCGCATTAACGAGGTCACGTTTGTGGGTCAGCAGAGTTTCTCGCGGTTGAATAAAAAATGGACGATAAGTGAAACGAAAAATATGAATACCAATTACCGTGGAAATGTTTGGCATCTGTGAGCAAAAGGAAAGCTTTACACTTTGATATCACGAGTACGCAATATTCCGGAATAGCGTACATGATGCGTTGCAAATTCTGACCCAAATAAAAGCCGGCCCCTTGGAGCCGGAGGTATAAAAGTCTGGTAATCCTCGAAGAAAGGACCTTAGTCGAAGCCGAGCCCTCGACAGCTGTGGAAGCAGGAAACCAAATTCTTATACAACGACCAAAAAGGAACATAACAAAACCATCATGGTAATATTACATTTTTCATAAGTGCAGAAACCTATGTCCATTTTTCTTTTAATTCTCGTGAAAAATATTTTAAAGCTTAAACAAGGCGTTTACAAATTTTTATGTAAATTTTATGAAAAAATCTTATGTATATTTTATGGAAAAATGCCAAGGCAGCTCGTTAAATGTTCTAGATACATTTTCTTTCTGTAAAATATGGTCATGTTTTTCACAGTGAAATTTAGTGTATTGCAATATGCTGATAACTGTACATGAATACTTTTAAGTGGTTTTATTGACATCTTTTCCCTTAACAGTCAAGAGTCGTAGGTTTTACAGTCGTAGATGCATTATCGCGAAGCGCAGGAATGCATTACATGCTGTGCAACTGCATAATAATCCTCAGCAAAGCCAGCGAAAGTAACGATCGATGCACTTTCTGCAACGCGCGTTCATGATCACCTGTTCATAATATACCGTTGTAGAGAGTAAAAGCTTATTTCGTGCACTGAAGAAATGCGTCGCAGGAAACATTTCATAAGTTTTACACATTTTACATAATTACATAAATACAAATTCAAACTATTTCAATGAACCCGCATGTCTGAACATAAAGAAATCGAGAAACTACTAACTTCTAACTTGTTGGTTTTTATTTGGAAAATATAATTCGGTAAAGAGGATGACCTTTTACATGGGTGAATGATTATTTTATTTCTTTGCAGATTCTTAATCGTTGGTTCGCCATTTTTGTGGCTTTTTTGACTGTCTTGTTCCTGCCATCGAATGCACTGCCAACACCAGGACCAGTTCCGGCAGGAGCAATAACAGCCTATCCAATACCGCAAAGACCACCCTATGCACCAAGTAACTGGGCCTATCCAAGGCCAACGACCGCTAGACCAAATGTTTGATCAAAATATCGTTAGTTATAATCATCATTTGAAATATTCACCATTTTAAAACTTCTAAATAACTGATCAAAGCGAATTATACAAATACTTACTAAAAAAATGATCATTTTGTCATCAGTAAATCAATGACTGATGTACATATTTCAGTATTCAAAAGAAATATCATGTCAAGTTGAACTGATCTTGAAACAAAATTGTCTATTGTACGTAGTTAATATATGTAAGCAATTCCTATAAGTATTATTATCTGTAAATTAATCATGTAAATATAAGGAGAATGTTATAAAAATGAATGCATTAAATGCTTACTACGTGTATATTATTTCACGGAAAGATTTAGTGATGATTCTAGAATTTCCTAGTAGCGAAATGACAATAATGTCTACCCAATACACGTTCTCGTGTGGCGTGGGTTATACTGGAAAAATGTTAGTCACGTAAGTAAAATCAACATTTCTATTTTGCGTGTATGGCAAAAATCATCGTTATTCATTTCGTGACTGGATATTTACAAAGTAAAACTTGAAACATCATGTTGCGAGCCATTTCCGCTAATAATTTCTTCCAATACCTTAATGATTATATTATTTATGTTTTGCAGCAGACAAACATTATGAATGAATGAAAAAATCACGTAGTAACGCGTTTCATCTGTTTGGATTAGTTTTGAATAATCAAAGTTTATGTCTATACGTGCAAAAGATTTGAAACAAGCATGTCAAAAATATCAACTAAAGTCTCTTAATTCTCGAAAAATGTTTTTGTTTGTGTGCTTGCACTTATACGCATTGAATGACGTACGTGTCCTATTTATCCTTGTACAAAAACAATCTTCCGACTATGAACAAAAAGAAAATTATATTAGCACAGTACATACGAGACAAAGATATTATTTACAGACAGATAACTGAGGACGTGTCTTTTCACATCTCTTTAGATATCAAAGTTCATGAAATGCTTGATACTGAATTTTGACGAATCGTTGATGAACGATTATTGCTACCCATATAATTACTCTTTAGGATAAAGAAGCATGTGTTTTAAAGTTAAGTGTAAATGAATTATCCCTGATTTAATGTTAAAAAAGGACTAAAAATTTGATTTGTTTTTGTCCACGTTTTAATTCTTCGGAAAAAGGTAGACGAGCATGTCTACACGCAACCCGGAAACGGTATACAAAGTTCCGCATTATTACGAAACGCGCTAGACGTTTAAATTATTTCGAATCTTAGTGTAGGCAATGACAGGCACTGATTTAACCGATAGGAAACTACTTCGACTATGAACTGATAGCACGAAGACTGCCCGCACGTCTATCCAACGTAAGTATGTCACACACCTTCCTCTCTCGTAATTCAAAATAAACTGTATAAATGGCTCGATAGTACGTCGGTTGAATAATAACTCCTCATATATCTATAATCGACTATCAGCCGTTTTTACGTGATTTAATGCCACTGTAAGCGCCATTTGTGAAAAATAATGGAGAAATATCAGTCACGGACGTTACACTTGTTTATCAAAGAATTATTACAGTTGCGATTAAGAAAGTAAACGTAACCAGTCTTTAATTAATATTTTGATTACTAAAAACGCAGAGAAAATGCAGTTACGTTATAAACCAAATATTTCTGTTGATGAAGCACATTCATGTAATTTAGTATTTTTAATAATAGACTTAGTATTAGCTTTAGTTAATTGGACAAGGAATTAGAAGGAATTAGAAGAAAGTTAGAAGGAATATGAAATTAAAAAATGGTAGAATTCAACTTCCGATTTGTTTGAATGCGGTATCATTCTTTTACGGAAAACATTCTTTAATTTCGTAGGAATTTGAAGAATGGAGACAGCGTATTCGATTTCATACGAGAACGTTTTAACACAGCTACATAATTCGTTAACCGATATTGAATTGTGCAATATTCCAACGTACGTTACTCCCACTTGAGATTTACGTCTCTTCCAACGATAAATACCTGTCGTACCGATCGAGTTCACTTGATAAGGTCAGCTTATACAGTAGCAGACAGCAAATATAGCTACATTATAAGAAATCAAAGAATAACATTCCAGATAACTTAAAACTCCAAAAACAGAGTGACAGAAAATTTGAATAAAAATGAGAAGTCATTCTTGCATAAAGCAAACATTTCAACGTTATTACAACATCATAATCATTTTGTTACATTCGTAAACTTCTGACATGCTTATAAACCATTGATAACAAAATTATTTCTTCAGGCAACAGATACATTGAAACGTGTGTTTTGTCTTGTTCAAAATATTTAAAAAAACGGCTTGATAAAATGACCAATCAACGATTACAAGTGTTTCATTTTAAACAGCACTTTCCATATCATGAAAAATGATGTTTGTAATTTACAAGAAACATTATGAATCGCCTACATTGATAATTCCGCAAATAAGAACGCAGACATAATAACACACTTGTAAATTACATTATTTTCGAAGCGAAGAATGATTCTCATTAAACTAAATGCACGTTCATCAGGCAGATGCGGATGGATCGAGATATTTCAGTGGTATCATTGCGCGTAGATTTTTGTCATTCGCTGTACGAGTCGTCCGTACGTCATTGACGCACGAAGTCATCGAAAAACGAGTGGCAGCTCTCTCTTTGGCCGGCGAGTAAGATTGTACACGGCATGTGGCTGGTAAGAATGTATTGGAGGAACACACGGGGCATCGCATGGACGCGGGGGTAAAACGCGTGCAGTGGCCAGCGGTTTTTCATTTGGCCTGTCAGTCGGCCTTCCTGCTCGTTCGCGAGCGGTTCGACCGGTCGCTTTTCCAAACGGTTTTTCCCGCGGGCTTTTCTTCTCGTACGGCGACGATGCTCGGCGCCAGGAAGAAACTCGTCGTCCTGGCGATGTGCGCGTTTACAGCGACCGTCCAACCGCAACCCCGTGAAAATCTACCCTCGACCATCATCAACGGCATTGGGAACGTCGCGTCCAGCGCCACAAATTTCCGTGAGTTTTCCACCCTTAGGTTCACCCTTGACAATTGGATTATCGAACGGAAAAGCCACGAGAGATATTGGTATTCCTCTGGCAAGTGTATGTCGAAGATTACCACCTGTGGAGCGGGAAATCGATTTTTCCGTCCCACCTGTTGACTCTCGTGCATTCTCATCAGCCGGGAATTCGATTTTTCTTTCGGGAAACGCAGGTTACGTACTTTGGGTCAAATTATTTTCGTCCACTCTGTACGACCTGGTGCACGTACCGCTTTATTCGTGTATCTTTTTTGCATTACATAATAAGATACCTACTGAAGTGTAGCCAGTAAATTGGTCAAATGTCAGCGAAATACGCCGCGTTAGAGTTGTAGAATTTTTCGTCGGCACGTTTGTTTCGTAAGGACAGGTGGATGTGCTAACCACTGACATTGACCTTGTTCTCAATTTAAATGAGTAATAGTCAAACATATATAGCGTTTAATTTTTAAAAATTTCCATAAAACATAATTATGTATGGCATACGGAAATTTCGATAATTTATTACCTTTATTCGGTAGAATTGAAACTCTTAATAACGATAATAAAATAATAACAGTATTTAAAATTTTACTCGGGACAGAAATTAGATTGATATTCCATTAATTATTAAATGACTAATTACACTGTGCCCTTAGTATGTTTTCTACTTGTGATATGTGCCATTAAAAAACTGACCTTGATCCGATCTAATCCAGGACTAATGACTTATGTCACAGGCGTATATCTGCACAAAAAGGCACACCGTAAACAATTTGCGCATCGCGGACAAAAAAAAGCCGAGCGCAAACACGTTCCGGAATGAGTCACAATGTGTGTGGAAAAGTTAGTTGCACGCGACTGAAATTCCCTTTTTTGCTCGATTTACGTACGTCGACTTAATACTTCGTATATTTGCGTACGCAAGTCTGACTACGCGCTTGGCTACAATGAAAAATAATTAGAGGAACTGCATGATTATGAGCGCGTCGTATGCAATTCCCTGACGCGTGACAAATTGCTATGATTTCAAATGGTCTACTATGTAAATAATTTTGCTCCAGCATTAAACGATGTTTACTTCATAATCGTCGTTTCCTTTTTATTATTATAATATTGCCTACACGAAGTGTGAAAAAGTAATTCGCGTATTTGCGGAAATGAAAATGTGCCTGTCTATTTAATTTGGAGAACTTACATAACACGTTATTACGTATAGGATTTATGTTTATGAATTGATTATTTATATTTATAGAATCATGCTTACGAATACGTGAGATTTCTGGTAACAATGTACAGTCGTTGCAGCCGGCATGACTGATCGTCGGGCTTTGCCTGCAGTGAGATTGTTTTTACAAATCGGAACGATAACCGGCAGGAGATCGGAGATAAATCTTACAATAATAGGGGGACTGTAATCAGTGGCATTGTACAACCACCGATTCTTCCTGCCTTTACACACCAGGGCCAAGGCGTCATATTTTCCCAGCTTATCTGTTCGTTGTCGAAAGAATCTTCGAGAATTAACCGAACGAGATTGATCAACAATCCAACTGAAAAGACTGCATCGAACAGTCTTCAGGTTTTTAATTGATTTATTGCATTTCACTTATGTTCCCACAAATATTCTAAATCTAAGTACGAATGATTGAAGAACACAAAAAAGAATATGAAAATGACATATGACAGACATTCATTTTAGTATTAGTACGATCTAATACATATAGTATAGTACGATCATTTGTTATTAATGTCTAATCAGAACTGGACCGTTGCTACGTTTTTGTCATTGGAAATGATTTTTCGACAAGTTTACAACTTTCCGGGAAATGAATTGTAAGGAGTTTCCATCTGACCACGTGGACGTGCTTTGTTAACCGATCGTTGGTTTCGCGAGTACCCTATGACCGGCTGAAATTGAAGGACGTTTTAAATTGTTGCAGTCTCTGGCGTGGTACAACGACAGAAAGAACTGTTGCACCGCATGACGGACACAGCCACGAATTACAGTACGTGTTTTGCCAAGTCTCTCGATGCGAAAGTACTATGATTCGGCGAAGAAAGCTGCTTATATCGCACTCTTGGAAAATGCTAGAAAAGCAAGAGAAACCGCGTAGACTGTAGCGCCGTACGTACGGCAGGCATGTGTACCGAGGTCAGAGTTCAATTATCCGGGTAACCTACGTATGTCGCAACTCCGCGATCATTGTGCACGGCAAATAAGCAATTAAGTTTTTCTCCCCGGCACGACGGAATGCTTTGCGCAAGGATTCTTCTAACGGACTAACGAACTTTATCACCGAAAGTCGTGAGAACCGACGACCGTTGTCTTCATGCATCTCCGTGCGATCACCGACCACAGACTGGCCACATTTTATCGCTCGCAACTTCCTTTAACCTTTTCTTCCAGCTTAAATCTCCCCGGCATCGGCGGCTATTGGCAGAAAGCTTCGGGCAATAGCTAGCCTCATTTGTAACACCGTTGCGCTCGTAACAGGAATTATATCCGTGCTGGAACGTAATTATTCGTTAGTCAAATGGAACCAGTCACACAGAGAAATGTGTCCCGCTTCGAGTAAACAGAAACCCATTAGAGTGTTGTTTAATGAATATCAATGGCTCAACGAACACGTATTACCCAACAGAGCACTTAGATCATTTCAACGGGGAAAATTTCATTCATCAGTCCTGAGAGTAATAAAAGGAACAGGAAAATAAGAATCGTTCGGGGAAATTCGGGGAGGGCGAAATTTCATTTTCGACCGAGAGTAGTAGATTCCGGCACGGATGATAATCTTGTTGCGATTCTCGGCTTGTGCACGAACGCTGAAATTCTTAGGTCGTTGCTAAAAACGAACTTTTCTTCCGCAGTCGCGAGCGCGGTGGAAAAACCGAGGAATCTGTTGATCAACGCTACCCGCGCGACCACCGGTTACAGTAAGTATATGAGACTAGGCTCCTTAATTCTGTGACTCGCACTAATCCTCAAAAGGACAGTCGGCAGCGCAGCGTCGAAGGGCCTCGAATTCAAGCTGAGGAGATTTCTCGAGAAATTCCGCACGCGGATGCCTTACGGGATTCCGGAGCTCGGCATTCCGCCCCTTGAGCCGTTCACCATGCAAGAATTAAATCTAGAGACCACCAATACGGAAATCGGGAAGTAAGTCCGGTAAATGCTTCAGTGAATCACGTCCAAATGCAAATTTATTGTCCAATGGAACCGACTTTAACCTTTTCCCGTCTCGCCGCTCCATTTTACCATTCTGTTTTTTTTTTCGTCGATAACGTTAACCAGAGGACGCATCGGCTAATCGTAAAATTTGTTCATTCGTCCGGTTTAGCGCGGTCGTAAAATAGTCTCTCGGGAAATCGATCCACTTTTTCTTACAAATATTTTCATCAAATTTTAGACTTTTAAATTAAGACTGCCATGCGATTCCTAAGTTATACATTTATTTATGCTTGCCTGTAATTTCCATCCTTAATACTTTAGTACTTATTGTACCTTAGAAGTATTGAATTCCCTTACCTGAAATATAATTTTTGCTTAAACTCTATTACGAATCAACATTTACGTGAAAATGAGCAATGTTTTTGGCAATATAAGTTTGACAATTAAGGATTAGATGATCCATAAAATAATACATTTTCTTTCACAATTCACCTGTCAATTTCCAGATTTCTAAATATTCTTTAACACCTTTTTAACACACACACACACACACACAATCATTTATACCTTGAAATCCATTAAGTTTTCTCATTTTCCAGCCAACTTCCGTTGTTCCTGTCACCATTGGATACTTTTTCTCCTACTAAATCCCACGACAAATGATCCATTATGCCAATAAAAAGGATGTTTTTCGCAGCGTGAGTTTGCTGATCAATGATTTGGTGGTTCACCGTCTGTCGACTTTCTCGACCGACCGTGCAAAACTGTCGCTGATCGGGCCGACAATCACCGTAAACCTATCCATCCCGAACGTTTACGCGACGGGTTATTACAACATATCCGGGGTACTGGGCGACATGTTTGTAATCCACGGTGACGGCCCCTTCGAGCTCTCCATATACGACTTCCAGCTTTACGTGAACACCGTCCTCGGCTTCTCCAGGGGAATGCACATCCGGAGCTTGGATCTCGATTTCGGGCTCTCCTCCATCGCCCTGAACCTCGAGAACTTCATGGGCGGCGAAAAAGTCGGACACATCATGAATCAGGTTCGTCATTTTCATTCTACGCTAATCCTTCCCCAATTCTTCAGCAATTTCTAACACGAATTCCATCTTTTTTCATGCCCAAGTGACGCGGTAGTACGGAGCGAAAGTATTTCGTGAAAATCCAACAATATTATTGTACCTGTCTAACCGCTGACTACTTTCTACGAGTAGTAAATGAATAGTTCGTTCTCGCCGAATAACTGTTGGCTATGACTATATTGCATTATGCTAACTAGTTTGGTGCATGGAATATTCATGATTTCCCATAACTGCAACGTCTTCGTTAGCAATTATAAACGATATGACTTAATAGAGACGAATGGGTAACTGAGAAACAGGTGGCAAAGAATATTCCTACATTCATGAGAAGATATTTGCAATTTTCTTCAATCGTTATTGCTCAGGAACTCTGAAAATCTCAACGTCATAGTAATAATATTGACAATAAATATTGCAAAATATTCCTGTGCAAAGGAATAATGAATCGGAAATTTTCCCGGAAATTTCGTTTATGCACATAACGGTTTCATGAATTATTTGTACCCTTTCTCTCGACACATGAGCCATTAATATTGCGAATTCATTACATCAATGTTACATGTAAAGTAAATCAATATTACCGTGAACGCTTATTGAGGATGCCTAGCCGAGCATTTAGTTACCGACTGATTTGTTTTAGGTTTTCCAAGAACTGACGCCTGACGTATTGAAGATCATTAAGCCTGAGATTTTGCCGGGCATCAAGGAATACATTGCGATGCGAGCGGACGCGACGATCAGTCATTTGACCATGAGGGACATGCTCAGTATTCTCCTGGGCGAGAACGAAATCCGCGACTTCACGCACATGTTAATACCGTGAAAATCCAGACGGTCAATCCACGCAGGAATACAACTTCTCAGTGACATCTTTATTTGCCAAATTGTGCGTTTTGCCTGTTTGTCCGCGACGGCACTTTTTAGTCCATATTTTTTAGTCGAGAGGAATTTCGTGCTCGAACGAAATGTATTAAAAGTTCAGGGACAAAACGGTGCATAAATTTCCTAATCGCCGAAAACAGCTGGTGGACAAAGGGAAAGAATTTTATTGCAATTAGCATTGCGTTTTCTCTATTTTCTAATTATGCTAATGATTCGAGTAAATCAGTTTTCACCGGTGAGAAGTACAATCGTAATGCACGGTTCTTGCAGATATTCAGTTAATTCCCTTGCAAACAACAGCCAACGGTATATTTATTATAAATATTGTTAGAGTTAGTTGATTTTCCGAGCGTGTATCTTGTTATTATTCTATTGATTCGACATTCATTAGACGCAAATAATAGCAATGCGAAATTTTTAATTGAATTTGTTATAGAGATGCGTTGCGAATGTTATGAACTTCACGTTGCCATTTTCGTTGTAATACGCGTTTCGATAATTACAATTAATTTCAATTGTTGTTAAGCAAAACAGTATTGAGAACGATTAGCGATCCGTACAGCAACAGTTTTGACAAGAAAGATGTTTTGTCGTAACAGGAAAAATATTGTAAATATAATTAATATTGAATAATCGTGTAATTGACGGTACTGTAATAGATTCGCGAAAATCGTTACCATTCGTAAGTTAATATTTTCCTTTCGACAGCAATCGTTGTCGACAGCAATTGTCGTTAAAATAGTCATCTTTAATATTGCGCAAAACATAATTCGAACAAATCGTTAATACTTGTTCGAATAAATACGACTATTTGTTATTCTATAGTTAGGCCCGCATAGTCTGGGAATGTTAGATTAGTGTATAATATCAATTATTATTAGTATTATGTGGACAATGTATTTATTTGCGGTAATAAGCTCCAATTGGATCAGACTTTCGTACATTTTAATACGATGATTGCGTCGTACACAAACTTACGTGTCAATTATAGGGAAGAATAAAGATACATTGTAAGATAGTTTATAAATTACATTCCTATTTTTTACCCTGAAAACTGTCACTGGGAATTATTTTAAAGTGTAGTTTAAATCAGTCAACTTCTACGTTGCATACAGAAAGGTTTAATTCTCTGCTACGCAGAAATTAAATTCGTTTCATTGTTTGATTTGTTACATAATATTTTATACAATAATAATATGTCCCATTGCCCTATGACTATAATTAAGTTGCAGTCGTTAATTATAAACCGGAGTACAAAATATGCATTGTCATATCGATGACATCGGTTAAATAATCTAAAAAAGCTATTGCCGTAAAGATTACAAACTGCTTAAGATCATGGGATAATGACGATAAGTACGATCATAATGTCAGGGTATTATGTAATACATATTTTAAACAGAAAATCGTAAATCCAACATTTTTCCTCCTTCAATACCGAGTTTTGCAGAATTCTTAGCTACACGACACTTGTCCTTAAAGAATTACAAAATACTAAGATAATTTTATTCATTTCGTTTCTCAAGAAATACTTCATCTTTTTCCAAGAATAAAAAAACTATGGCGTTGCAATTTTTTTTAAACTTCCACGATGGTCCATAAAATTCTATGTGCTTCCATAAATTCTGCCGAAAGCTGAGAAATCTCAGATACGTGGATAAAAGTACGAAACATTTGAAAATCCATTTACCGTAACCACATTATTTCCCTTCAATGATAAAAATCAATCGAGCATTAGAATTTTCCCTCTGAACGTCTTCGTCTATGGCCAATAAAGTTCTGCGGAATTGTGGGAATCGCGCTGAAAAATGAGGAAGCCCAAGAGACGTGGATAGAAATACGACATATTTGAAAATACATTTACCGTGTCGCGGGTAAGTGGAGTCAATCAATAATTCATAAAGTTTCTTACGCAGCTAAGTGCACACGTGGAAGAGGAGGAGGGGGGGGGATCGGTGAAGCAGGTGATTCGCCGGCGGAATCACGAGACTCGTTTTTAGAGGGCAAAGACGCACCGCAAAGATCGAGCCTGATAAATCGATCTATCTTCCGATCCGACTAAGACGTTATCGTTATCACCCTTATCATGGCTTCCCTTCTCGACGTACGACTATCGTTATCGCCGACGACCGACGGTCACGCACGTGGTTGACCGTTTCTAGTCCCGGAAAGTAGTGAAGACCCTAATAACGACGGACGGACCTGTCTCTTCTACTACATTATCCGTCAGACAATTTCCCTTTCCCCCACAGAAAACGAAGGAGAAAAACCTGTCGCTTCTCACGGATCGCCGGACCTTTATTTTTATTCATTTTTATTGTCCGTCGTCTTTCACTTTCAACGTTCACGAATACTCATGATCATATGTCTTCAGGGAATTCCTTTAATATCTCGTCATGATGTTGTAAATTATGTTTCAGGAGGGCTTTGTTCTTAGGAAAATAATTCGCGGTGGGAATTGATTATTAATTCTTAATTAATGTGATAAAAATTGTATGGTTGTTTTTGAAAGACTGTGACATTGTTTTTAGGGAAATGGATTACCGTGGGAATTTCCGGTTAATTATCGACATAAGTGGTGGAAAATGTAGAATGTAACAATGGTGTGTTTATGATGAAATGGAATTTTAAATGTTAACCAATATGTTCCGTGTCTGCATATGGATTATTCAACGGCTTCGATGCAGAGATCTATTGGAACTAATTAACATACCGGTTCCTGTAACAGGGCCTATCTCTCCTCCTAATGAAAATTGGCAGACGTACAGCGCGTAATAAGCAATTAACAATCAATAAAATTGACCGGGCGATATTACGGAACCAACATGGCGGAAAATATGAGAATTCAATCGACGCTGAAGGAAGGTTCTTGAACGATAAGAATACTAGTGTTTTGGTCAGATAATTGCCATTATCCGTAGCATTGAAGTTATTACCGAGCGGACTGAATTACCGCGGACTTGCCGCAAATCCGGTAGATTCGAGAATTCCGTGGAGGGAAGGAGAGGTGATCGATAATGGATTCGCGGGACAGCGTATCGCCTGTTTGCCAATTCACTCAGAACACCGACGACGCTAATTTTCTCAAACGTCCGAGCGCTTCGAGTCTCGAAGGTCACGTTTTTTCGCGTTTCCATACGCCCGATGGATTTCCGCGCCGCAGTAAACCTGCGGATGCGCGTGTGCAGAACGTCGGAGACAGGAGCAACAGTTGACGGGCTTTGCAGCCGGAAGGAAGATTGCCGGACGAAGCGTGGAAAGTGCCGATAACCGAAGGTGGAAGAAACACACCGGGAGACGAGGATGCCCAGAGAGGGAGAGTCGCAAATCGGACGGACATGCGTAAGATCCAACGATATATGTGCCTCGTCCGAGGAAGCCAGTTGCGTTTAAACGGCGCTCAACGCCGGACGTGTTCACGTTTCGTTCGACGCTCCACTGACAACTGTCGTTGCAAACGTTACAAAAGCACCATTGACCAAGCCAGGGAATTCCAAAATACCAGGGGAAGAAGAATAGATTTTTCGAAAGTGAGAGACGTATTAAACGTTACAAAAACACCATTGGCCAAGCCAGGGAATTCGAAGATACCAGGGGAAGAAGAATAGATTTTTCGAAAGTGGGAGACGTATTAAACGTTACAAAAACACCATTGGCCAAGCCAGGGAATTCGAAGATACCAGGGGAAGAAGAATAGATTTTTCGAAAGTGGGAAACGTGTTAAACATTACAAAAGGACCATAAACAAAGACGGGGAATTTGAAGGTATTGGGAGAAAGGAAGATAGATTTTTCGATAGTGGAAAATGTAGGCTCTGGAAGGAAAGTCCTTGAAGAATTTTTTTAGGAAGATGCTGACGTGTCGGTCGTACGAGAAGTGCAGGGGTAGGAAAAATTTTGAAGGAAGGAACGACGGTGGTCCTGCGAGAGGTTCAGTCGAGGACTGAGAGGGAAAGTCCCTTGAAGTTTGTCGGCTATTCGAAAGCGTTGATAAGAGGAAAGCTCTTGCCAATGGCCGTGATCGCCTTCCTCGGCATATAAACAGGTGGTCTAGGTGGGGAAACGCGTTCAGTGAGTGACCAACTGCTCCTTATGTCAGACAATCGACAATCCCGCTCAATCCGTCCACGCGTATTTCTTCCCGCGGACCCAACTCAACCGACCTATTTCCACGGAATCCCCGTAGAACCATCGCCCGGCGGAATTCACGACGGATTTCTCGAGGTTTACCGTCGCGACGGACCCACCGAACGACGATTTTTATCGCTGCGAATGCCTGAAACGCGAGAATATCTCCTCATCCAGGAATGCTGCCCTCGAGGATTACTCGTTGCTGGTGAGTAAACCGTCAATTTCCTACGCCTGCATTCGCGATGAAAATCCGGAACATTGTCAGAAAACTATGCTCGATATGTGAGTCACTTTGTCTATCAAATTAGTGAACTTCGTCAACGATAATACGATCAAAGGGTCCCCTGTCAACGGAAAATAGACCTTTGCTTGTGCGGTTTTAATTACTTTCAAAGTTACCATGTAATAAGCCGACACAGAGGACAAAATGCAAATTCTATTCGAAACATTCGAGGACAGAATTTACGACAACATGTTAGTATTAATTATCTGTCACTCGCATTGACGAAATTATCGTATGGCGTATCCGCAATATTTTCAGACTATAACTTTATTTTGTTATTGCGTCGATACAGATTACGTGCAGTTTATCAATGAACTAATCTCAGATTAAAGATTTCCTTCACGGCACAAGGTCAGTCCTTGTTTATGTCGTTGTTATTGTTTTTAAAGACCACCAACGCTACCGCCTTCTCATTGGCTTTACATATATTTTGCTTACCTGCTAAAGTATTCCTGTACCACGTTCTTTATCTCTTGAATATTCATAAATACCAGTTATTAAATCTACTCGAGCATTTCTTCATTACTTAAAAATTTCAGGGAATTTCCAATTTACATTAATCAAAATTATTTGAAAAATTAGAAACCACCATTTTTTCACATAAATTCTGGAAAGTATTTAAACTCGCTTGAACATTAACGATATTTTACTTTTTTCTAAAATATATATGCTCTAAACTGATTTATTTGACATAATTAATACAAAAAAATCACAATTTTATTGTATCATGTGGGCGTCATGGGTATAGAATTTTGGGCAAACTTTTTCTGCACATGCACGTGTAGGTAAATGACGTGAAAGGCAATACCTTACCGATTGACACAACAATCGGTACATTTATTATCTCCTCTGTTTGCATCGTCAATCAGATGAACGGTACAACTCTATCGAAATGCGTAATCGCCGAAATCATGGCCATAAATGAATTCATATGATCTAAATATCTTAAGGCTACGCACTCGAGGGAAAGAAAAATCAGGATTAACAGAAGTAAACGAGCCTCTTCAATCTTGTTACGGAGACAGTATCTTATCGACGTTAGAGCCTCGCTACGCTTAAAACCTTTTCACTGTTTCGATAAATCGTTTAATCGCGGATTACGACGATGCCGCACGGCCAATTGTTTGGAAAATCCACCAGCGCGCTGATCATTGTATAATGTTGTCAAACTCGTCTTCTGTTTGTTTACTATAAGATAAACGGAGGAACTATAACGCATAATCGATCTCACTCGACGTCAAAACCTCTTCACGCCATATCTCCGCTTTTCAGCGAGGAATATCCGTCCCACATGTACATGTATATTTTTCAATGGATGCTGTGTCGGATTTACGAGGAAATACGGCAAATAAAATCTTAAATTTCGATTCAGGTACACCGGAGAACGGTTTATTTTATTTTAGGGGGATTTTTGAACGATAATGACGTTGCTTTGAAGAATCATGCTGCAGTGATAGGCGGGAAAGGAAATAAGCAAGTAGATATGACCCATGGTTGGTCAGACGCATTAACTTGACTAAAAGCTGATAAGTTTTCTACAACGTTTTGTCGATAAATCTTACGATTACGTAGGAATTGTTAATGACACGTAGATTATACATGGTTGATAATGATTCACGGTGAGATATCTCTTGCGAAACCGCAGCGGCTCAGAGAAACAGGAAAAGAATTGCTCAAGTGGTAAGGAACTGAATATAGTCAGCCGGCGATATACTTTAGGAAAAACGGAACCATTGAAAGTTCTGTAACGTAGGTACAGAATGCCTTCGTTAGCGACAATAGTATGACACTAAATGCATTGTTTAATCGGTTATTACTAAATTGTAAAGTCAGTAATGAGTTAGTTAAGGAGCTTTTACAGCGGTTATTGAGTCGTTAGACGGTGAATAGCCAGTCCCCACTTAACTGAAGTAGTTGTTTACAGTATTAGATTAGTTTCTACGGAACAGGCCACTGGAGAATAATGCTGTTGGTTTATTAGTTTCATTTAGGGAGCTTACCTTCCTCAGCATCGCGGTTTATCGTCAACGTAGAACAAGTGGGAAACGAGTTCGACATGTTTCGCCAACAACAACGCTCGCACGTGTATTCCTACGTTACTCGGCTGCTATATACGTCCGCGCGTCTGAGTTCGGCCAAAATTAACTCTATGCAGTACTGCACATGTCTCGGATGAGTGCAGTTTTGCCGGTGCACGTGTAACGACCAAATGGACTTACCGACTGAAATATCGCCAGAGTAAAACGCACTTCGCGCAGCATGAATCGCCGAACAAATTTCCTCCTATCAGTCAGCATTGCCCGCCGAAAGCCCTGGAGTTTGCATTGAATAAATAACAAAGCCTAGGACAAGAAATGGATACGTAGGACTGACGCAAAATCTCCTTTGAGATCTTAAATTATTCATAAATCGTGTAGAATCATTCCCCGGGGAATCTTCGAGCAAAGTAGGCGTAATCCACGATCTGCATTGATGCGTAGATTAATTTAATGAACGTAAACAGCTTGAAGAGAGCGGGGTCGTTAACGGTCAACGCGAGTCGTGGAAATGGTTGAAATTTTCATTGCACGGTCGTGGGAAGAGGGGAAAGGGGAGGGGTAAACTCGTCAAGAGGATGTTGTTTGCACGCGGAAAGGTTATCGCACGTGGCGAAGAGGATTGCAGTTGGAAGAACCATTTGTACCTACTCGAAGTACATACCTGCAATAGGCCAGTTTATCGTTCGTCCACGGCCCGTGTATACCTTTGAACTCTACATAAGAGATATTTCAGCGATCCCCACGAGCCAATAGATAACCCAACTAAAGCGCATAAAAGTATTCTCGTGTTTCAAAGGGGAATTCAAATGACAGTCCATGTCGAGCAGGGAAAAACAAGCGACGAGAATGTTCTTAAAACGGGTGAAAAAAAGGTGAGAAAATTCAGTTGAAAAAGTACCTGGACGAGGATTCCTCGTGAAATGGCGAAAAAGCGCACCGATGAAACAGTCCTGTCGAATCAGTAAAATTTTGACGATGAAACGGCAGAGAATGAATTATTCTCGCCTCATTGCTGATCGAATCCATTTTATTTATGCGCCCTTGGATGATAAATGCTTTGAATCGACTAGATATATCAACATGCCACATAATCCACGATCGATTCCCCGAGATATCAATTATTACCGATATCATCTTAAGTTACCGTAACGACGCAGATTCCTTAAATCGATATCTTCGGAGATTTATTACACGCAAGAAGTCATTACAATAATCAAAAACATTTGGGAATTAAGATTCTGTAGATGGCAAGAAATGTTCTGTAATATCCGATAGAACGTATTTCGCGAATGAATAAATAAAAGGAAAATACTTCTAGTAGTCTTTCGTTAAATTTTCTTCGCCCATTGAACAAAAGTTGTACTAAATTTCTGGCAAGCTATGTGCAAAGTCTCGGCGGGTGTTCGCAAATTATCAGCTAACGATGTAACGCGTTTAGCTAGGAGTAAATGGACGTCGATTTGGCAAATGAAGTTTTGACGTGAACTTAATGAAAGCTGGGCGCGTCTCAAGGACGAAATGACGTAGTCAGGGGAAAAAAGGCAGCGTGCGTGAGCCTTTATCCTTTTGAGGGACGCGAAGGTCTCGGAAATAAAGGAATTTGTCGGCTAAATTTTCCCTCGATCCCCCGCTGATCGGTTTTAAAAGCTCGTCCGTCGACTAGCTTAATTGGTAATCGGCGAGGAGGACATTTCCACGCTGTTTTCCAAGTTTCCGTTCGGTCCGTTTACGCGAGGAAAGATCGATCGGCCAACAATTAGCCCAACTAAAGAAACCGGTGATCCATAACCGCTTCTCCGCGATCAACTTTTTCCACCCCTTCCGGTAACTCGCAGGATCCGTAATCCCATTAGCAAATGTAATGAACCGGCTATGAAACGTTTACGTCCCATTTTAAATCCGATCAATTTCAAAGAAAACCCTGGTCTTACGGTTTATGAGTCCGTAGGAATTTTTACGCGATTTAATTAAACGCCAGGAGTTTCATTTAACAGGATTAATTGTGGATAAATTATATTGTCCACGGGAAATTCTCCTTCGTAAAATCATCGTGTGTCCCTTCTTCGGAATTTATTCTTGTGCACTAATGCAGTGTATTTTAAATCCATAGCCCGGACGACTCGTACTAAATACTATCAAGCAGAAATAGCTGTTGGGACGCATGGAAATTACGTATGCCGTTTTCATCTCCGCAATTTTAGCAAAGGTACAATTTCCACTGTGCAATTCCTGTATGAGAATTCCTTATCACACCACTCCAAGAGAATACCGCGATAAGCACTCGAAAGGGCAAAGGATGAACACCGATAAGTAACATTCGATAAATCCTGAAAAGGAAGTAGAAAACCGAAAATTACTGAAAAATCTCTGTAGAATATTGCAGTAATTTACTTTCGATCGCGCGTTCATTCGGAGAATAAATTTGCCGTAAGAGGGAAAACATGGGAACTTGGATAGGGAAGTTCATTCGAGATAACTGGAAGTTCATTACCGTGTTTGCATAGTGGATAGCCATGGTGAACTTTGGATTTAAAGCGGCCTGTATGCCGAGGACGCGGAAGGTCGGCATTTACAAAGTTGAGTACATACCTTGGGGCGGGGTAGTTGTCGAAGTAGCTGTTTGCCCGTGGAACTTGTTGCTCTCTTATGAAAATGAATACGGTTTAACGCGACGCCCGGCGTATGAGTCACGGAGATAACGACCCGCCTTTGTTGGCCCTTACTCATTATTAATTAAGGGACGACACTCCGCGGCGAGGGCCAATTAGCGACGACCGACGACGCCAAGTCAAGGCCGCGCGAGGTAAACCCCTTAACCGAGAATGTCTAAGGAATCGATCCCCGCCGATGGACCGCCAATAAAATCCTTCGCCAAACACTACACGTTCGTCCCCTATTTACCCTGCCATTCGAGAAAGCAATTCCTTCCCAAGCTTCAATCGTACATTCTGCGGAAGGACAGGATGCTCCTTCACGGTCAAGAGCAGTCGGCACGAAAGGGCAAATTGCCTGTCGTCCAACATGGTCGTTCCAATGCACAATTACGCGGAAAATATCATCAATGCGTCGTGACGATTTTCAACGGTTAACTAGTCCCAATGAAAAATATATGTACATGTAGAAGGAATAATGGTTTTTAACGTAATTCGAAGATTCGCGGTACTAGAGTTATTGCTTTGAGAAAATATTTATGCATTGTTAATGCATAATGCACTGTTGCAATTGTTAAAGTTTAAGACATTTCCTGAAAAATATAGATGCAGAAAGCATAATGGCTTTATCGTAAATAAAATATTCGCGGTACTATTGTTAATTCTTTATTCCCTCGTGTTAACTTTGAGTTTCCTGACGTGTGAAATAAATGCTTAAAAAATTCTAGTAGAAAAATCACTACTGATAGCTACTTCCGATGACAAAACGGTACATCCCTTTAATGTATTATCTGCTTAAACCCTTTGAGACGTTTTCCTTGGAGTTTAATTAACTGGCCGTGTAAAGAAACGGAGTGTATAAGAAAAAATTGAATGAAGGAGCATGTTCGCAAAAAACTTTGGTCGCGAAGGACCCTTAAAGGCGATTGGCTCTCGGAATTTCGATGGTCCGGCGGAAACCGTGCAATTGGAATCTTGGTAATCAAGTCCAAACACGTACGTATGGACTCTGATGACCTCTTGGCCAGGTCGACCGTGATGATCATACATCATGCGACACTTCAATCGCGGGCAGTTATTGAATGTTGCCCGTTCGTCATCTTTGTTTCCTCGAACGATAGGACACTCGATATATCGAGATAAAAGTTTTTCCTCACCATCGTGTTTTCTCCTCTCTTTCAATTAATTTTTCCTTACCGCCGGTATTTTTTGTTCCTACAAAGGGAACTGTTTATCAAGCACTGCAATTCCAGGAATAAAATAATGAATTATCCGTTCTTCATTTCACGTATATTTCATTCATAATAATGCTGTTTTACATATCGGTACACCGTTGAAGGTTCACAGAGCTGTGCGAAATTTTTCACAGTTGCAAATATTTTATTTCGTTACTCCTAAACATTATGACACTTATAACAGCGGTAAAGTAATAAGTTAATCGGTAATGGGATCCAATTAGTAATAAGTATACGGTGTTGAGCAATCGAGATCCAATTAGTAAGTGAGCTGGAAGGCCATAGCCTAACGTCGTTTCTTAATTGATAGATATCTTCTTCCTACGCTGTCTATCGCCGGTATCCTGCTATGCACGTGTCACTCACAGCGCCGTACGACTTCCCGAAAGTTAATACCAAAATTAACGTCGATCGAACGAAAAAACGGACCTACGGACTCTTGGGAATCGACGTTCATCAAACTCGTGTCGTTTCATATTTCCCGGAATTCCGAGTCCGTCCCCTTCATTGATTAACCGAAGCACGAATTCTTGACTTTCGGCAAATGGAAAGAAACTTTCAACTACATGAAGCTAATATAATTTTGAAGAACTTCGAAAAAATTGAAATTTTCATGAAATAGCCATAAACAATGACAGGAAGTGCGTTATTAAGAATTGCATATAATTCCTGAAAAATACCATTGATCTTCAGGTGAGTTCTGTATTAAAAGATATACAACTCATGAAACACAACTTACTTAACGGACCAACAGGGTGAATTACAAAGTCGAATAAATTCACACTTTACGACCAATGTAAATAACGTAGGACGTGAAAAGATGTGTAGATGAAATCCAAAAGATTTCGGACGAATATGTTTTCCAGTGGATGCATGGGTGTTCCTTTATTTGTCCAAAGAAAGACGCAAAGGTAATAAGCAATTATCTAACGTACGGGCAAAGCAGAGGTCACCGTTTACCCCGGGGCGGACAATATCGCGAAGAAAAATGTTCGACGAGGGGGGGGATTTGCGAACGTCGCGTTTGGTCGTTGACAAAGTTTAATGGGCGCCGTCGGTGAATCGGAATTGCTCGTCAGACCATTCTTCTTGCACGTCGTCGAGGAACCCCTTTCACCCCCTTTCCGACGCTCCACTATCCGCCAACGAGTCGCAGGGCCGTGCTAAGCTTCGAAGATAACGCTCGTACGTGCATGACTTTCCGTATTTGCGCGTCCAGAAAGTTACAGTAAATGCCCCCGCGTAGGACGAAAGGCACCAGGGTAATGGAAATGTCAACGAGAACGGGAAAACTGTCCTCTGCGTTTAAGAAAACGTTGAGAAAAGGTCGACTTTATGTTTAAAGTCGAATTTATAAAATTGCTTGCATCAAATTTGATCTGTTACTAAAAATTTTAGGCGAAGAGTCAAGTGAAGAAGGATATTTGCAAAATAAAGACCAGTAAAAAATGGTCCAAATGGAACTAGGAAAAGGGAAATATCAAGGGGAATTTAAAGGCTTTTCTCTAAAACTAAGAGAATTTTGAGAAAAGGATCGATGAAAATTGATTTGGCGAAATTTGAAATTTCGTTAAATATTTCGACCAAGGTGTAAGACGGATCGTAAATTTTCAGTGAAAAATGATTCGTTGCGTTTGCACTCGTAAGGACTAAACCTTTTTTTGTATCAGCCCCCGAAGGGCATTACGTTTAGCAATTTATTTTCCTGTCGTCTCTGAGTTCCGGCAGGGATCTACAGTTATTCTGCATTGAAATCCTGCCTGAATTGCACGTGGATTTGTCAATGTCACCCGGCGAGTAGTTCCTTTACTTGCCATTTTTTTTTTCGGCTGGTCCCATTAATTGCATCTTCTTTGTAAATAAGTGGAAAGCACCGTAGATGGTACGATTTGCCTTGGACTTCTGCGAACGCATGAATCAGGGGATAAAGTGCAATCTGTGTAAGCCGCGGGATTTAGTGGCGAGCGGATTTTGAAGCCACGAATGACACTTGGGGGCTTTCATCGGCTGATACCAAACAAACAGGTCAACTGGTCCTCTACGTACACGCGAGGTTTTGCCATTTACCATGCTCAGAACGTCCGTGAATTCGCGTCAGCTTCCCGAGGGACCCTTAAAATCTAAACTTCGGACATTTCCCGTCCGTGGGAAGTTCCGGCGAGTAAGACATGCCTGCCGCGAGGGAAACGACGGCGATCGATCGACCTCTACGTTCTTCCGAAATGCCAGGTTTAATGACCATGAAATTTCAAAGCGTCGTCAACGTTTGAGGAAAAGTCCAATGGTCGATACATGCCCCCTAAAAGCCGATACGACAGACTTTAATCAACGAAAGTAAGCAAAGCCGAACGAAAATAAAGGTTTGACGAACGATATCTCGATAAAAATGTTTATATGTAACCAGAAATATCTGTTGCCAATTTTTTTAATCCAACATTCCGTCAAATTTCAAGAGGAGAAATTCTGACTGTAATTTGTGACTGTAATTTGTGACTGTAATTTTTTTAATCAGTTTTCAACGAAAACATTTTATCCTCTCTTGCGGTTGAATTCCTTAGCTTCAGCGGTCTGGCAGTTCTTTGAATAGAAATTCAGTTGACGTATAATTGAATTGAATACGGCTGGGCGTAAATTATTCGTCTGAAGTCGCTGGCGTATAATTATAAATAGATGTAGTATGCTATGCGCGTTGATCGTGCGAATATTTATCGGTCATTCAACACGCGTCGACAAAATGCAGTGCATTATGCATTCCAGTAGGACTGTCTATCCGCTATGCAGCTCTGCAATTAAGTGCAATCGACGTCCTCTCTCGAACGCGCGTCAAGTCATTAGAAACTTGAATTAAGATCATTATTTAACTATTCAAAAGGAGCGGACGGTAAAACAAACGTGCTTTACGTCGCAAAATCAATGCACTGTTACACAGGAAAGCTTCATCATTCTCCAGTCATATGGAGAACAATGCAATTATGCAGGCGGCTCAACGATGCCCTGTTAATGACGATTGAGTACCCAAAAACTCGATAATTTCATTAACCGAATTTACAAAGTACCGGGATATCAAAAGCAAATGTTGTCCACATATATCACTACATTCGTTATCCAATCGACATTTCCTGGATGAATTACAAGCAGCTTTAATTACTTAATATGCGAATTAACAGAATCAGTCACTTAGCTTTCGCATAACGCACTTGTTTATCCTGCTAGAAAAATGTTATTCTCTTGATTGCGGGGGGCATTAAGTGCTGGCTTTATCGAAGAATTTCGCCTGGGAAAATGGCTTTGGCGCGGAGTAAGAGCATAGCGTTGGGTAAAAGTTTTACTTGACAGGTTGAATA
The DNA here is from genome assembly GCA_963989215.1 of Hedychridium roseum. Classification (NCBI taxonomy): domain Eukaryota; kingdom Metazoa; phylum Arthropoda; class Insecta; order Hymenoptera; family Chrysididae; genus Hedychridium; species Hedychridium roseum. The sequence continues at coordinate 4,537,461 of OZ022305.1, forward strand.
TGCATGGAGGATGGCCGTTCAGTCGAAATTGGTTTCACTCACGAGCAGTCGATGGGTTCCTTTGAGAAGCTTCGCTCGACAACGGAATCCATGTTTCGCATTTTAATGCGTTTCCACTTGACAAACGACCCGCCAGCAAAATTTCCCCCTCGCGCAAAACTTCCACTTCCTTTTACGCCGACGAAACGCTGAAGCTTTTTACGTAACCACGCCGACACGAACAACACTTGCCATAATTCCCCGCAGATTCGATCCATTAGGGCTAAAAACACCGTTCTGCGGTTCACGATAAAATCTGCACAAATGGCTGGAAGAAGAAGGCTCGTAATTAGCGAATTTTTCATTATCTCGGCAGCCAGCAGTGCTAATGAAAGTGGATAAGATCGGTGCAAGAGATCGCCTTATTCATGCTAAACCTTGCTAAATTGAGCTTTTGCTAGCACGGTTTACGTACATCGTCATATCGCGTGCCTCAGAGCTGATTAATTGATCAATTTAATCTATTAAGATATAAATAAACGATCGCCGAGGAATCCCCGCGCGGCTCATTGCTTTCTCTTTAATTGTTTGACCCTGTTATTATCATCACTTGGCCCGCCCCCGCGAAAAACGCTCAATGTCGTCCGGATCGAGGGTCACATGTCCCAGACACACGTGGGAAGCCTTTTAGACGCTTAAAATCCCCCTCCCTCCCCCGCTCTGTCCCTGCCTATTCACCCGTCATTACCACCGGCCCATAAAATTGATTATGAATCTCTTTCGAAACGGTAACGGGCCGATCTATTTAAATCGCGATGGCAGGTCATGGGTCAAACGGTAGTTAATTAAATCATGCGCATAGGTGAAACCCCGGCGCGCACGAAAATACGCGAGAATACGGTTTAAATATACGCCACAAAAGGACGAAACGGTTAATGCTTACACGGCTGTCTGACGGCGCGAAACAATGCAGATTAACCGATATGCATGTCGCCCTGGAGAATATAACAGTCTTGTATCACGACGCTTCAGCGCGTATTTATTGAAATTGGTTTTACAATACAAAAAGCACGTAATTCGTTAATATCGTTCAATGTGTAATGATCCGATGATTCGGATTATGAATAGTCATTCCTGTCGTTGAAATTATTACGAAAATCGATAGTGTCTTAAGAAACGCTGTTCAATCGATCAATATTTTTCGTTATGTTATTTCATTATGTGTAAAGACTTTATAAAATGCCGTAATAAACTGATGGAACTACATTTGTGCTGTTTGGATTCGCGGAAGACATCTGACATTTCCCGGAGGATTACATTATCGTAGCTGACAGAATGAAAAATGCATTAAAACAGAAACCTAGTGGGTAGCGAACGAGTAGGTTGTAATCTTTCTCGCTGTATGAGCCGGCATGTTAGCAGGAAATATCGACTGAATCAATCCAGTTCGTTGCACGATGCGCTCAACGAACGTTCTGTTAATTAATCGTAACAGAATTCTGTCCAACAAATATGTATCCGGTGTATAAAGAGAAATTTCTTCGTTTCCCTCCAAATTTATTAATTTAAAATCACGACCTCGCCGTTGTCAGCTTAGTTAATTATATAAAATATCACGTTGTTGGTATTTTAATTTCAACTATTAATTAGTACAGCAGAAATTCCATCGTTTGATATCAAATTTATTATCTTAATATCACGAGCTTCCCGTTGTTAGTTTTGTCAATGGTATAGAGTAATAAATTCGATTCGCGATATTTTACTCTGTTGTAGTGATGTTAAATTCTTATCAGGAACTGACGTTGGTTTAAAGAAATAGATACATCATTTCTACAGATAAATTGCGCTGGATTACGGGTTGTACGTTAAAAATCGTCGCCCGGAAAATTGGCAGCTGGCGAGACATCGCTATATTTTCTCGTGGAAGGTCCTCGGAGAAATCTTGGCGACGTGAAAAATTCCTCTTGTGGCCCGTCGTCGGGGTTCTCGGATTACTGATTGATCGGCAATAATGATTATCGCTCTGCCCCGGGGTAATAACTCGCGGCGGATGTGACGTAGAGGGGCAGGAGTAGTCGACCGTGAGTGGTCCTCGTTAATGCGACGCCGATGAAACGGCAAACAAGGGAGTGTCGCGTCCCGTCCACGAATTTACCCAATCCAGATTTCCCCGCCCCTTCTCTCCCCGTCCCTCTGCCGCGATCGCCCAGCTTTCCGGGGTATTAATGACGCATTAACCTCCTGCGTTGGAAATTAATTGATAGGTACGCGCGACTAACCCGTCGAAAACACCGAGAGAGTGTACCTAACGTGGTCTCACAGTTGTCGTTCATTTCGCGCATTCGTTCGTCCTCGGTTAAGTTCGGTTCAGTTTGGTTCGAGCTCGGTTTTATTCGGTTCGCTTCGGTTCTTGTTCGATTTCGTTCAAATCATATTTAGTTCGTTTACCATTAATGCTTGATTCCATTCGGTTTATGTTTTGTAATCGGTTAGATTTGGTTTGTGCTCGGCACAGTTCGGTTCATTTCGTACTCGATTCATGTTCGGTTTAGTTCGGTTTATGCTCGGTTCCGTTTAGTTCGGTTCGTGATTAGTTCGATTCGGATCGTTCTCGGTAAAATTCGGTTAGGTTCGGTTCATGTCGGTTCGGTTGACCGCCGATCGGTTCCGATTTGCCACGCGCGCAAACCGGGATTCGCTAAACTCTCAACGAATTGACTTTTGCTGGTTGCCAGATAAATGAAGCAGCCTCGTCAGGCTCTTAAGCTAACTCGACGGGAAGTTAAACCAATTTCTACGGCTTCTTTCGCCCTTTGAACCCTTTTTCCTCCATCCTAAGAGCCACCAAGCCGCAGGAGACTTTAGCCAGCAGTTTCCGATAAAATAAATTTATATACATTAAATGCACTTTCACGTGTCTCACGTTAAAATCACATTAGAATTTAAATTATGCTTCAGTACTATTTTTACACCGATTAATGACGTACTGTTAACTCGATGAAATATGTTTTATACTTAAACATTTCTTGTATAATATGAAATGCTATGTTCCGAATCTTGCGTGAAACTTTGGTCATTATAATTGCAATTGAGATCCTGTAATGATCCTTCGATGAGAATCGGAAACCATTTTCAGTGGTGCGTGTGAGGATTTCCCAGAATTTCAAAATTACGTTAAACCACATGCTCTATAGCAGCTTTAATAGTTTAATAGCTTTAATTATAACGCCTATCGTAATGGACACTTGAAAATTTCCATTTCCCGAAAACTGTATTATCGATGAAATAAAAATTAATTTTACAAAATATTGACCGCATCCCAATGATTTTGTCGACGTATTAATTAACTATTAAGGATATTCAAATACGAAAAATCATCCACAATTTATACTTTGTTTCAGAATTAACTAGAAGAAGATATTAAAGTAGACGGAACTCAAGGAAAAGAACAAGAAGCTACAAATTGACACAAAATGGAGACGCACGTAAGAAAACTAAAATTAAGAATAACAGTAGTACCATATTTTCACTTAAAATAATAATTCCGTAAAATCACGTTGGAAATAAATTATATTTATACGATTTTCCTACTGCCTAACAAGCCAAATAATGACAATTGGGATACGTCATTACATGGTTTGTGCTGCCGAAAATAAATCGGAAGTAACAATGCCTGGTGAATTCCATCGGGAATTGTTCCCGTGAGCCGAGGGGGAAATATGAAAACCGAAATATAGACACTTGGGGAAAAAAGACTGAGTTACGTGGCCCGTGGGTCCTTCTTGTTTTCGACACCCCCTAAGAATAAAAGGACAGTAAGCATTATACTTTGACGAGAAATGAGAAGCCAAATATCTCGCTTTTGTCTGCCTTGTCTTCATATCCCGCACGACAGACCATACTCAAGTGTTATCGATATCTTTGTTTGAACAGCATCGCTGAAAAAATGATCGACATGGCTATAAAAAAAATATTAACGAAGCAAATGATAGTGAAACACACGATATTACATAAAAAATCATACAAAATTAAAATACGGTTCATACAGTTCTTACTTTCAAAATTAACAAACAAATAGACTAATTAGGTATACCATGACATTTGTCCCCCGAGAATAAAAATACTATTCTATATAAATGTCTCGGTACCTCAAAAAAAAGAATTATTTAACAACTGATACCTGTTTGTAAAAATGGGAGAATTGGTATCATTATTACAATGCCTTGATTATCGAAAAAATGGATAAGTCATTACATAAGTGTCTGAACATCCTTAACATTATCAGTGATGAAATTCGAGGGATTCGTATCGTTATTATTATTAGTTGATTATCATTGAAATCCGGCCAGTGGGTGTAGTAAAAATATATTCTGTTTGGTCGGTAGCATCGCGAGTGTCGTGTCGATAACGACAGCGAAGAATAACGGTTGGTATTTTACTCGTCGATCCATGCCGTGAAGAAGAACAGGCAGCCGTTGCTTACTGAAAAAACACAATGCCGCTGAGTTATTGTACTGAAGGGGGGTAAAAAGATACGGCGGGCATGGATATAAGAGCATCAAAGGGTGCGCCTATCTCGTTAGCGAGCCTCTCCTGAGAGAATCGATCAAAGCTTATTTTTCGGAAGCCTGCCTACTGCTTTTCTGCACAGCAAAACTCGACTAAAACATCGACAACATCGCGCTGAATTTACGTCCCCGCCAAATACCCCGAAGGTATTGTTATTCTGCAGGGGAATAACACCGGATGTACATTTCAACGCGACCATCAGACGTCGTTAAGATAGTTTTTCGTAAAGAATTTTGCTGTTCATTGTAATTCATTGTAAAAACAATTGCCCGAAACAATGCAGTGTAACATTTCTTTATAAAGGTATGAGAAAATTGTTCATACCGAATGAAATGTTTTGTTTCCTTTTTATGTGAATTAGAGATGCAATTTCTGTATTGGTAAAAGTATAATTTTTTCTACTGAATGAAACGTCCTTGGTCTTCTTATTGTCGAAAGTGTTATAGCTCGAGGAGAGAAGGTCTTATTATGTAAATTCTTGAAAACGGTTCGAGATGCGGTTTCTGCATAACACCGTTAAGAATTCAACAAGCTTAGAATCTTCCACATGAAACGAGCTTTAACATAAAATACAAAGTCTTTCTTGGGTCAAAGGGGTTCCAGGGCTGTAATCCCAAGTATGGAGATCAAAGTACAGCCAGCAGTCACATATAATGCAATTGTATCTTGAAACTACTTTAAAGTGCTCACGGCAGACCTATGAAATGATTCTCATCAGATTAATAATTCACCCTAACCGCGTATATTTAAACAGACAGAAAATATAAAAGTCCCGTAAAATTCATGAAAAGTTGCCTCACCTTGAAATTAAGAGTTTCGAAAATGAATTTTTCACACTGCTGGGAAGCTTTTTCGTTTATTAGTGGGATTGAGCTAGGTGGAAGAGAAGTTCTTTGCACGCACGTTGACAGGCGCAAAAGTCAATTTCTCGGGGCAATAATTTAGCCGTTCGATTCGTCTGACTTGTGAAACGAGATCACACGAGCTCAAACAGCAATACGAGCCTTTCAAGGAGTATTCCCGTGTATCACGAAACGTGAAGGCGGACGTTGCTCCTTCGACGGCCAAGCAGAAACTCGGAATATCGTAGAAACACGGTATATCGTTGCTCGAAGGAAAAATATCGTTTCACGGAAAGGGAAAAAAAGGGATACCAGTGAATGAACTCAAATAAGAATGGTAACGTTCGATGAAAAAATACATTTCATTATTTCCCGTTCATCTTATTATCCCGAGCCCAAATTATTATTCCCTTTAAATGTCGCAGAGGATCTTGCACGCAAGATAATAAATTCAGAAGGGGAATGAGATTCGTTGAACCGTGGAATACATTTGCCAGACGTCGAGGAAAAGATAAAAGGGATTAGAAATTTTCCTGTGTTCATTGTTCCGCTAGTCCTGTCGCCCATTCTGCTGTTTGATCTTTTGAAATGTCTCCTTTAAAGTTTCCATGATTATTAATAAGCTGCAAAGCCCGCTGAAGAAAAAGCATCGTCGCCATTTCTGCGTAGAAGATGATTTCACAGTCACAACGCGAATTTCTCGCTATTCGCCATGATATATTTCCAAGGTTCCTCGCTTTTCACCCGCTCACGTATGCATGAGTTTTATTGCACAATGTAAATGCACGGAAGAATATTCGAACGATGGCTGGCAATCATTTAGCCGCAGATTACGTACGAATCGGCTCGCAAAATATTTCCATCGAGATAACTCATGAGCGAAAGAATCACACACGTTCGGAACTTTAGTCATTCACCACTTATTTCCTCAGTGAAATTCGTGGAGAAATTTGTTTCACTTAGAAATTTACCTTTGAGAGAAATTTACTTTCTTATACCGAGTTTCGCAGTCCATGCGATTTAGATCATCGTGGTACGAAAATCCAAACCAAACGAAAGGAAACTAAACTGAGGACAATTATTAGCAAACTTAAAAGTACCTGTTTTAAACAGGAAATAACAGTACAATATTCATTATTTTGTCTTTCTGCAAGTGAGCGGTTAATTGCATTTCTCTTTAATTAAAAAGTTTGCACGGTTCATCGATCAATAGTCTCGGGCGGAAAATTCTGTTTTTACGGGCTTGACAAATTCCGCTTTGACAGCGGGAAAACTTGCAAGCAGTAACCTACAGCGATTTCGAATCGGTAATACGTCAAAAAGTATGTTCGCTCGCATGATAAAAAATGTGCTGCATTCTTTCTGCGAATCATGTCTATAACAAGACATGGAGAATACTTCCTGTGTTTCTGACGTGCGTTGCAGTATCACTTGATGGAAATTAAAGGACGTGAAGCAAGGATCATGTGCAGATCCTTTCTGCTTCCAAAGACATTTCACAGGAAATTTTTGCCGCTCGGCTAATCGCATAAGGGAATTACAAAGTATGGAAAGACCGATAAAATTTTCATAACGATTTTCCTACAAGCTCTTAATATGTTAATACAAGTTGTAGAGAATATAAAAGAAATTTATATATCATCCTACAGATGTTTAACATCATTTTATAAACGTAAGTTAAATTAATATTTAATGAAAATGAGAAGCAAGAATAATTGTGTACCTAAATGACAATTTTTCTTAATTATGTCAAGCATTTTTAAATTCAGAGGGATATATTAAAAAATAATTCAATATAATCTGTTCACAAATAGCTCGGCTTTCTTATCACTTGCGGTTTATCGTATTTTCTTGTTTACTGGCTAATAAACCGCAACATAAGAGGAAGTGGTAAAATACGGAATCTCCGGGAAAAACACCTCGTATCACGAGACTGCCAAAACCTGTCTATTTTGCACGCACGAATTAAGTTAATACTTACAATTTATGTTACACGATATTTTGCTTGGTTTCATATGAAAACAAGACAATCCATCGAATACTAGTATTAAATTAAATTCTATTAACGATAAAGTGTTTGGAAAGAAAATGTAGGAGTCATGAAATAATGATTTCTTAGTGGATTTGTGCCTACCTAATTACACTACTTACTGCATGAATCTTTACCTAATTATGCATCACGGACTCATATCGAAACATCGCAGAGTCAACTATCCCTTAATGAATACCTGTTTACTCGCGTGAAATCCTCATGATCAAACGCTTAATGCATACACGTAGCTTATCAGCAGATTATTAGTACAAGCACATATTCTGATACGTATTGCATGAAATCTAGCTATACCTACGATTCGATCCTAATGGAGCCACTGCCTCCGAAGAAAACATTGACCAGCTTCTCCCAACGGAAATTCAAACAAATACGTTGATTTAATCTTAAACATGATATGATTATTAAACGATAATTAAACAAGCTTAAACATATGATTCAATTGACGCTAAAAAATTTCACTGAATTTCACGGTGCCACGAGGTACAGAATTTTACGACACGAAATTTCCTGGTCGATGAAATTCACGAATGACGATGTCTCTTTCCAACGTTTAAATTTCTTTGAGTGAACGTATGACTCGTGATTTGCGCAGGACGACCTGGACTTCAACAGCGAGAGTTTGCAGACGAAGATGCTGGAGATGCAGGCGAAACAGTGTCACCGGGGTATCGTTTCTGCGGCGGGTAAGCACGTTGCATTTTCCCATGGGGCAAAGGCAAAGAGGACAAACGAGGAAAACCTCCCCGCCGGCTGTTGCGTAACGACGGCAGCCAGGGAGAAAAACAGCAGGTGGGGGAGGGGTGTGCTTCACGAGAAATACTGTCGGATGAGTCGGGCTAATCGCTAATTACATGGAACACGGTTTACTCGAGTGCAACCGTTCCGTACGAGTCGCGATTTAATTAACGAGTCGAAGGCAACTGCGCGACAAGAATTAAGATTGGCCGGACGAACTTCCAACGACAATTTCTCGCTAATTAGTTAAAACGAGTGTATACGCACGGAGGAAATATGTCGGACAATAAAATTTAGTCGGCTCGAAAAAACTAGGTAAGCCGGGAAAATGGAATGTGTGCATAAATCTCCAATCTCGTAGGACAACGTTATTGTCTTGATTTATCATTCACAATAGGAAAAGAAGAAATCATTGTTTAAGATACATGATTTACTTTAGGTGATAGTATTGTAACTGGTGCACTGAATCATCTCGTATTCTTCCCCGACTCCTACGTGGACATTGTTCGTTGCTTCCCACGCGTTTAATAAAAGCGTCCAACTATTGGGAAGGATAAAAGCGTGCCTCACGAAGGACGTATGCTTTGTTTAGAATACGTCAGAATGTTGAGCAGTCGGGGGAGCGTACGAGGGAAATGGGATTTATTCAGCTAGCACCTGCCGCGCGAGGAAGTTGGTCGCGGCGAAGCGAAAATCGCCGGACAAATGTCGTCCGTTGGAAAATATTGGAAACAAAAACCGGGCCGAACAACCGGCGAAACTGTCGCAAGCGACAAACAATGGAACGCTTTGGAATCGTGCGATCCCGTACCGACGATTCTCAACGACGGAAACACGCCGATGAAATCGAGTTTTCTATCCCTTCCCACCCCCCCCCCTTGTTTCCTTACTTTGTCCGGAGAATATTGAAAGCGAAAAGCGAGCCGAACAACCGGCAAGTGATAAACAAAGCAACGCTTTGAAATTGTAATAACGTAATTACGCTTATGCAATCGAATTTTCTTTCCTCCCCTCACCTCCCTTTGTTGTCTCACTTTATTCAGCCTAGTATTAATGCAGGCCCGGTTGCGTCGAAATTAAAAACCTTCTCTGTTGTTTCTCCTGTTCGCTTAATTCCGCGTAATTGAAACCTCCGATGACATTTCCCAGACGGATTATTTATTCGCCGCGTTGGGAAGCAATCGACAGCAAATTCCCGGCTAATAACCGACGCTTTTCCTACGCATCAGTTCACATCGTTGAATTTTACCTCGGACCCGATAGTTTCGGTCTGGGCGAATCTATGGGGATCAAGGGATTTCCCGGGACGGGCGGCAAATGCTTAATCCTCGATTCTAACATAAGTCAAATGTAACCGACAGATATGTCTAGATCATTGATACAATTTTTACGATGAACAGTATAGAAATTTCGAATAATTAGATCCCAATGGAATATAACGATTGCTCGCGATGTAAATAAATACGTATTTCCCGCCAATTAAAATTGAACGGTCGATGTGACATGCCGAAAGCTGAAGAACATTTACGTCATCATTATATAAAAAATTGAACGACGTATCACATTTTTCGTATGCCGTCAAATGAAATTGAGTTTAACACGCACGCAAATACGACTGATATTGACGTCCTTTGAAAACTCTATTCGTTAAATTTGATGAATGCACACTTCGGGACGTAACGTTTCCGATATTTCCTTGGGAGGGAATTTGCATTGGACTATCGGCGGGATGCGTTAAAGGCATCATCGATGCGAGTCGCGAATAAACGAGATGTGCACGCACAGGCCGGGTAAATGCGATTTCACCGACGAACGAGATCCATGGCCTAATGGCCACCTATTCCCGTCGTCTCCGAGTGGCGCGTGTCAAGCTTCTGCCAGTTGCGAAACTCACGTTGCAATGCGATTTTCGCCACGGCTCTATGCAAAAGTACAGCACGCCCGAACCGTAGTAAAGCCAAAGAGTATATGCCTCATAAACTCGGACGTTGAATCCTACAAAGCGATGACGCAACGGTGGCCGCTTCAATAACCCACCATCGACTGGCAATAAAATCCTCTGCGATGGAAAAATCACGTCGTAAATGACGGCCAGCCAAACATTTTCCAACGATTTTCATCGACATTTTTACGAGCTTACGCCTCGAAACTTTCAAAAGCTTTTCGTGAGAGGGAAATTGTCTATTATCGAGGAGTCGTAATAACGTGTCTTTTGCAAAACTTCAAAGGAGCGTCGTGTGCAATGATTAATCGATTGATTTTTTATATTTGAGAGAAAGTCGATACTTCGATCGGACTGTTTGCCAACTGACGAATTTGCCCCGCTGCAATGATCTTTTTGTCAGAATCGCGCTGTTTTAATTATTATTTGCCGGAAATTGTCATTAGGATGGTGCCCGGAAACGTGGGACGAGATTCTTTGCTGGCCTTCCACCGCGCCCGGTGAAACGGCCATTCAATCGTGTCCCCATTACATCGCGGGATTCGATTTACCGGTAAAACCATTTTTCTTGTCGAAAGCAGAATTTCAAGAAACCAATGGCTCGAAGGTACGATGACGGTTATTGGATATTGCAGGCGAACGCAACGCGCCAGTGCATGGCGAATGGCCAGTGGTTTTGGAACTCGGAAACGAACAGTACGTGGACGAATTATACGCAATGTTACAGAACTCAGCTGGTTACCGTTATAATGGATTTGCCCAACGTACAATCCGACAATGTAACCCTCATTAAGGTAAAGTTACCCTACCGCAGTGGTTCTGCGGCCATACGGGGTGTAAACATTTGAAATTTAATCCTCTATGTCGAACCGAGATTATCGGGCCAATAAAAATACAATGAGTACAATATTCAACAACACATTACAGACCATTAATATGCACGGAATAATTTAGTCTGATATTGATTGACAATTGCTGTGTGCAAGTCTACTATAACTGATTTTAAACTGTACGTTACAGAAATTCTTGCCAATCGTAAAGATCATTTCGAAAGCTGGTTACACGGTGTCTTTATCGACTTTGATAGTTGCATTTTTCATCCTAGCTGTTATCAAGTAAGTATATTTTTATGTACAGTAAGTGGCAATTTTTTCGTACATATTTATCAAAAGTAACAGAATTTATTTTCATTCAAATGATTAATAATGATAATTATCTTCATCTGTTTACGATAAATATCATTTTCTAATACGATCATTTATAAAGTTTAATTACCATGTTACGGGAAATGCTTCGATCGTGGAATGTTTGAAAATTCGAAACAGGGGATGGGTTATCGATAAGACAGTTTATCGCGACACTTATGGTTCGCTATTTGAGTTCATTCAAAATCGGACGTAGGAAATTGAGATGCCCAAGGAACATGCTTCACATGCACCTCTTCGCGTCGTTCATGATGAGGGCCTTCATGGCCCTGCTGAAGGACATCCTATTCGTTTCCGGGATCGGCCTCGCTTCCGATGTGATTGTGAAAGACGGCGAGAGTTACTGGAGGGTCGACGAGGTCGAGAGTAATTGGCATTGCAAGGCATTCACCAGCTTCTGGCAGTACTTCATCCTCGCCAACTATTCTTGGATTCTCATGGAGGGCCTCTACCTTCACAATCTTGTCTTCCTCGCGCTTTTCACAGACGCAAATTCTAGTATAGCCGTTTACGTCGCCCTCGGATGGGGTAAGTGGAAATAATCCTCGAACAACGAGTTCTTTAATCCTTTATTTTCGGACCTTCCTCCACTTTGTGGATCTTGAAAATGAGTAACCCTTTGTCACGTGACTTTTAGGCCTGCCAGCAGTGTTCGTTTTACCCTGGGTTGTCATGAGAGCCGTTCTCGAAGACACGTATTGCTGGACAACGAATCTTAACCACTTCCTGTTCCTCCTTATTCGAATACCCACGATACTTTCGATACTGGTAAATTCAAACGATATTGACCTTTCCACAATTTTTTGTTAAATATTTTGTGTAGCAGTGACGAGAAATATTGAACTTCAATTTTCCGTCTATTGTGAAAAGCTTTTTTTGGGTCAAAACCCTTCCTAATGAACGGAATAGATCATACTTTTTTGAAATGTTTCAGATCAATTTCGTCCTCTTTGTTAACATTGTAAGAATGCTCTTATCCAAGTTAAGGTCCACGGTGTCCGAGGAAACTCAGAGATACAAGTAAGCTTCTTACCCAACTTATTTCCTGCTTCCTACTAATGTCAGTTAAGAGGATAGGAATGACCATTAAGCACTATGTTTCTCGTGCTTTTAATACCCGGCTGCTAAAGGGCAAAGATACACTCCAAAAGCCAAGGAATTGAATATGTTCGACGCAATTGAAAAAACTTTGCTCCATTGCAGAGCAAAACGTGTATAACACAAAATGTGAAATTTTAGACGATGGGCCAGAAGCACGCTGGTTTTAGTACCACTTTTTGGAGTCCATTACACAGTATTCCTGGGCATGTCATACAGCATCGGTGTTAATGAGAAAGTGGAACTCGTCTGGCTATTTTGCGATCAACTGTTCGCCTCTTTCCAAGTAATTTCCCTTCTTACATCACCTTTAAGTCGCAAACAAGTATTAGATAAATGAAAAAGGAAATATACACGAAACACCTTAAATTCTCTCTTCAATGCTTTATTCGTATTCTAATTTCTTTATTGAATCCTTTAACAACACTTCGAAAATGAATGTTACATTTTAATGAGAATAAAACTGTTGTTCCTTTCGGTCGAGTTATTTACTTTGCTACGTTAAGTGGAGATTATTGTAATCTTAAGACATGTGTTTTTTCGATAACGAAGGGTTTCTTCGTGGCGGTTTTGTACTGCTTCCTAAACGGCGAAGTCCGGGCGGAAGTTTCGAGGACACTGAGGAGCAGCAAGTGGTCGCGTTTCCGGAAAAGATGGTGTCAGCGATCGTCGACGCATTCCAGCAGCACGTGCAGCTGCAACGCCTCGAAACTCGGGAAACACGGGAAAAAATCGCGCTGGTGGCGGCAGCATTGGCCCTGCTTCTTCCACGATCGCAAAACTCACCGCTCGTCTCACTCGATGGCGAGTACACAAGGTGTCTTATTAATCCTAAGCCATCGTCGTTCAGTGCCGTTACCACTTATCTCAAGCCGATTAGGAATGTATTAATACACAGTTGATCGGAATTGCACGCAGTTCAGCAACGAATCTCAATAGCAGCACAAAACTCTTGGATAATATAAACAGCTTCTTAGCTTCCTAAGTATTCTCCTAAGTATTAATAAGAGAAACCCATCAACAAGCTTAAATGACCTTAACACGCAGAAAACTAAGATTTTAGTGATCGAACTAAAGCCAATTTGATTTAACCAACTTAATTGAACACAATGAGCACGTTTTGCTTATTATATCATGGGTTTTTGTTGGCGAAGTTTCGAGTTGATTAGCTTTATGTCTGCTTCCGAAAGAAGTTAACACGCTCGTTCGTCCGGCAGCATTTCCTACTTTCACCGCGCAGAAACGATCGGACCGGTCGTCGCGTTAATGATTTCTTTGCCGATCGATCGACACGAGTGCGAAATCTTTTTTTCAGATATCGGAACGAGAGGCGGAAGTCTAATGAGCAGCCGCGATTACCTCGAAATAGCGGGGAACAATCCGCACTTGGGGGTCTCTAACAATCTGAGTAATCTCACGAATCATACCTCGCCGCTTTGCAGCAAGTACACTGACCAGTCGCTTCTTTCATTTTGCTCGAATGTGAGTGATTAACGCTAAAAATTTAGTTCACTAATACAGACAAATTAATAAAGAAAAGTGCAAAGTGGGCTTAATACGTAAGGATCTAAATAATGCCTACGAAAGACAATTTTAATTTCCTATAACATTCCCCCTGTATTACAAATATCCTTATGAAATGCAAAATTGGAGATCAAAATGGAGTCCAGGATATTTACTGTTTTTATCCCTTAATGATTAAATATTACCGACGAAGGACAATTAATACTGTGTATATTGCAAAAAAAAAGGGTAAAAAAGTGAGGGTTTCTCAACATTTCTCAACATTTCTTACTTTCCCTGTTTGTTATGAAATGATAATTTATTATGTGTTTTTGTTTAGATGACGGAAACTTCGGGCTACGTTGCAGCTAAGGCCGAGAGAGTTCCTGAACAGCATCGATGGAGCGACTCGGAATGCTGTCACCTCGCATACGAATTACACAATTTGCAGAGTCACGTGCATCCATGAATACATTCTTCAAACATCCTTCTATGAGAGTAATTTCTTTGATAAACGTCCCACGCGGTCACTCAGGCACTCCTTTTCGCCGTGGATGGTTGAATGATCATGCGAAGTTCCTCAAATTAATGGTGAAAAGACGACGACGAAACTGATATTAACTAAAGACTCCAATGAACGCTTAATATAACGTGAACTATATGTTCCACGAAATGTGTAAATTACTCTGCCGACGAAAAACCTATATGAAAGCCATGGGCGTGCCGCACATGATAAATTATGTTCAGGAAATCTTCGTGTACAATGTATCAGATGTCTCATTGTCAATTATAATAACATAAAATAGTTTTATACGTGACGACATTGAGAAATTTGCCCCGAGAATGAGCGCGTATCAATGGCGTTTACTTTTTCAGTGATAATAGACTACGAGAATATCGTTTTAATTATTTATTCTCCGATATACCAATAACAAATATTTTCATCCTTCATGATGTAACATATATACACATTTGTACAAAAAAGTTTACGGATAAATTATCACACATACGGTATATCTCAGGAGCTCTCTATGTATTAATAAAACAAAAAATAACAATTTTATTGTGAGACTTAAAAATCAATATTATATAGATTATAATACAATAAAATGAAGGAAATTGCGACTACAAAATCACTTCCTCCTTTTACATCTATCCTTTCTCATTTATTATTCTCATGGGAATACTTAGTCGCTGCAAGCGACGACACTAATTACAGTAGCTTCAGGCCAAATTATCAATACAAAGAAGATGGGTTTGTACACGTTTTTCGGAAATCGTATCGCACTATGTCGGTAGCAAATACTGGTAAAAAATTTACAGATGCATTAAGCAGCTTCTTCAGAACGACCAAACGGTAAAGATGACAACCAGGATTTGTGGTTCATATTATCATGCTTCAACTTATTCATTAGAATGCTACTGACCATTTTCTCTGCTTGGTGAGTTTGTCCATAGTAATCAACAAATGCACCATCTGGACCTATCAAATATATGATAATAGTATGGTCGACCTGCAAGCAAAACAAATGTTGATGTCACAATTGAAAACAATACAATGTGTATTGAAATTAATTAATAATGTACTAACAATGTAATCTTCATCCTGATCCTTTGGACCATTACTAAAGTAAACTCTGTATGCTTTACAGGCTTTGGCAATTTGTTCCTTTGTACCAGTAAGGCCAATTATTTTTGGATGAAATTCTTTAACATATTTCTCTATGACTGCAGGTGTATCTCTGTCAGGGTCTACTGTTATAAATATAGGTTGTACATCAACCTTATTTTCCTCTGAAAATATATATAAATAATGTTACTTTGATTAGAAATGCATTTGATTAGAAATTACTATTAATCATTGATAGTCTAATATTCTACTTAGTAGTGCTAATATATTTTGGTATATAAGAATTTTCTGCAAATAAATAATTTACCCAGTTTATCAACAACAAATGCCAGTTTTTCCAGTTCATCTGGGCAAACATCTGGGCAATGTGTAAATCCAAAGTAAAGCAAAACCCATCTTCCTAAGAAATCATCTGACTTCACTGTTCTCCCTTGGGGATCAACAAGCTCAAATGATCCTCCTATCAATGCTTTTCCAAGTTGACGTTTCCTTTCTTGTGCAATTTTTCTATCCTTTTCTTGTCTGAAGTAGTACAAAACTCCGACCAAACCACAACCTAAGACACCAGTAATTGCCAATGTTTTCCATGTTATGGGTGTTTTTTTCGTAATTTTACTTCGTGTTATTTTTGGTGGTAGATCACTTTCCTTGGCCAAAGTAGCACCTATGCTTAAATATCTACCCTACATTTAATTTACATAAAAACAATCAATTAGCGGAATAAATTAATTGAAGTTACCGCTGGACGGCTTAATTATTTTTATTGCAAGTACTTTCTTAATATCTTACGGTAGTAATGGTGTCCTTTGAAAATAAAAGGCGACTTGGGCATTTACGTATCAATGTAAATGGTCGAAGGATTAGTGTCGACATTTTATGGCGTTATTTGTTTGATCTGAAATAATAACTTATTATTATCTAGCCGAAGTATCGCTTTATAGGTTATGTGTCATTTAAAGAGGCAATCTCAGAATTCATACGCACGTGACTTTTGACGGTGCGCTTGCGCAGTGGCGACAAAGACACTAGCGCTACACACACAGATCAGTGGCGCTACATTTGTAAGTTTAAAAAAGGATGTCAGATCCACACAAGAATGTATCAATCCGTATGAGTTACGTTTCATTTAGTAAATTTCGTTAATAACAGCTTCGTACTATTTGTTGCGATGTGAATAGTGAATGATGTAAACATACATTCCCAAAGTCAATAAACATGGATATGGATTCTTCTTATATGGGTAGTTATATTAAACCTCTGTGCTTACTGTTTATTGTTGTTATTACCCTATTTAATGGTGAATTTTATCTTAGAATACCTTGTTCAAGACTGGATAGAACATTTTCAAGAGGTCGTCAAAAAGCAAGAACAGCTTTTAAAATCTGATGATGAGTTTTACATGCCATTTGTTGGTACGTAAATAACTCTAATGATTTGTTTAAATATGTGTAAGGAGCTAAATAGTGATAGGGGACTGGTGTACTATATATTTACTTTTTTTATTACTTAATGCGTTGCGCAATAGCTCTGAATAATAATTGTAATTTCAGCAATTCCTGCCAAAATTGTAACAGCAGTTTTTAAAATAACTGAACATCTTGAACTAGGACGTGAGGCAAGGTACCTCACAATTCATTTATACGACAAATTTATGTGCAAATACTTTTGGGAAGTTTATAAAGATGAAATGAACAAGGGTCTCACTGAAAATACATGGACACATACTTGCAAGAAGATTGAAAACCATTCAAAGCTATATTTAGTTTCCTGTTTACAAATAGCAAGTAAAATGGATTCCCACTCCAAGGGTTTGGGTGTATCACAAGTACATCAAAATTACAATATATTTATGTACTCCATAAATTCTGATAATATTTAAATTTTGGATACAACATATTATTTGCCAGGCCCAACAAATTTTGACTGTTTTAAAATTCTGATAGTAGTGAATAGTAAAGTAGTAATTGTTACACATGATGTACAACATAGTCTCTTATGTAAACAGGTACTCGATGTTTTAGGATGGATTGATTCAACACATGAATATGTACCTACCTTAATTGTCCATTCAGAATTCAAAGTATTCAAAACTGTAGGATTTAAATTACCTACATGTATTCCATTGCATTGTATAGAAGTGCTTTTAGTAGCATTAAAGCTCAGGCAGATGGAGAATATTTATGAAATTTCTACAAACTTATTGGACTTGGTTTATTTACAGGTTTGATTTAACTTTTTTACTAGGATGACTAATATTTTAGTGTTGATAACATTACACCTTATACAATTAACTTATATTTTTAGCATGATCAGCTGTATTCTCAACTACAGAATTTATTAAAAGAAAACTCTAGAAAACCTCAATACAATGAAAAAAGCTTTGAAGCAATAGAAACTAATGTATTATTTTTGAGTGCATTTGTTGTCATGTGTTCAACATTTTTCTTAAACTTAGAAGATGACTGTATAAGGAATATTTCCTCTCAGTTGGGTAAAATAGTAAATGTTGGGGATGAATTAATCTTGGATGTGGCAAATATTCTCTTAGTAATGGGTATTCAAGAGGATGAACTCTAACATGACTTTCAAAACTGTATCATATACACAACTTTGTTTAACTATGAATATTACTTAAACATTATATTATTGATATTATTTACCCCTACAATGTAATGTTTTTTTGTAGTATTTAGTAAGAAAAACGTTTACAGAATATAGTGGTTTTACACGAATTTTCCAGGTACGATACACTGGTATTTAAATACAATACAATATTGATTTACATTTCAAGAGTTTAACACTCGGTTTTCGTATACCAGTGAAAGCCAGGCATTGTATTTATTGATTGTATGATTGACCTACATCATGCTCTTGCAACCCCTTTCACCGGTCGGTCCTTTCATCTCGCTTCTCCTGTCCCCTGTCGCTCCGTCAGACGTGCTCGATATCCATTCATACGCGAAAAGTACGATACGATACGCCACAGCATACAACGCCGTACCGTTCTACTACCATTTTCGCAGACATAGATGCACTCTAGTGCTCTCTACAATGTCGTGTACTACGGTACTACTACTATTTTACTACAAGAATACGGAGTACACACACTACTCTACTACTACAGGGGTTGCAATACAAACTAAGGAAACTTTCCGTAATACGGAATTTATTTTGAAGAAATGTCAATAAACAACCGTTCAGAATACGTCGCCTTTTCTTTATTAGCGAAACGTGAATGGAGATGCATTTCATTTAAAACGTAATGTGCGCCAGATGTAAGACAATACCTCGGTATCGCACGAAATATTGTGCTTTTAAATTGTACAATTGGACTTTTCTCTCTCCCACGCAAAGGTGCAGATATGTTTAATTCATTTTAACTGCAATACCATTGAATCACAATGTGTACGCATCGTAAATAACGTACTACAGTTTACTACAGTGAAAGTTTACACACATTTCGTTGTCGCGTGTGGGTGTATGTGTGTGGGTGTGTGTATGTGTGTGAGAGTTACGGACACATGGAAGCCTATTCAGTGCCATACGGTTTCAGTTATTCACTGCTATTCAAGATGGAGAGATCACGTAGGAATCGTCTGTAAGGTGGTCGTAAACAAGGGAACGAGACGCACGTAGAATAAAAGTCTACACGGGAAAACGGTTTTGTGATACGAGATGGCGAAATCCGTCTTGAGCTCGGACACTTTGCCGAAAGCCGGAAGGGTCAACGAAGGTAAGACAGCCGTTTTTTTTTTCGTAAGTTCTTATGCACGTTAGTATTGTCACTTCACCAACTGCGTTACTCATTCCTTTGGCATGTTTAATTTCATTTGTATCAACATCCGAGCACGTCTATAAATACACCAAGTACGTATAAACACGTATTTGATGATGGGTCAAATATTGTTTTACAGGCAGGAAATGGTGAAATGGTAATAGTATTCTCTTTTAGTTCTGATGGCTTTAATCATGCTAGTACTAATTTGATATAATTGCAGTGTGTCGTGAGTGGCTCGTGCATGAAGATGGAGCACTTGCCTATCGATTGCAGGATGAAGAAAGTAAGAATTTTCATACAATAAAAAGAACACACATTTTCCTTTCACTCATGGTCACTT
This sequence comes from Hedychridium roseum, assembly GCA_963989215.1. NCBI lineage: Eukaryota > Metazoa > Arthropoda > Insecta > Hymenoptera > Chrysididae > Hedychridium > Hedychridium roseum. The sequence goes on from OZ022305.1 coordinate 4,557,135, forward strand.
TCACTAATGTCTCAATCTGTTTTGTGGGGGAATTATTGTAGTCAAGGAACATTACACAGGTAACAAAGTACGCAATGCACAGGTGAGGGAGGATTTACCAAGAGCCAAAGTAGAACAGGAATTGGAAGCGCTGAGATACCAAACTTATGTACAGCAACAGTTAGTAATATTGAATGGTTTTTGATATCCTTTAATTCACTATAAACAGGTTATTACTACTTACAATTGTTCTACTTTTAGAGAAGAACGAGATGCAATTGTAGCAAGACAAATTGCACTTTCATTGGAGAGAGAAGAACGTCAAAGAGAGCGTGAATTGCAAGAGCACATGAGGTTACAATTAAGGCTTGATGATGAAGTTGCACAACTTGAAATTGAGCGGAAGATGCAAGAAGAAAAAGATGAGGTACCCTTAGTTACATTGTTTGTATATTATAAAATATTTATCAGGATAGCAGGATTTTCCTAAATGTACGAAATATCTCTTTGTTAGGAGCTGGCACGAAAATTACAGGAGGAAGAAGAAAATGCCACAGACACCCAAGATGGGCCAGTTGATGAGCAGTTATTGTTGGACCAAAAGATTGCAATGGAAGCACAGGACGCTGAGTTGGCACGTATGTTGCAGGACAAAGAGCGTGCTAAGCTAAAAAAGGCGAGGGAACGAGCAAGACAACGAAAGTTGGAGCGACAGCAATTGCAGCAGTTAGAGGAACATAACACCGCAGAAAGGCCCCAGAGACCGGACAAACTGGACTTGAAAGGGGCGCAGAGCAAGAGCAAAATACGACAGGCGACGAATATTCCTCAGTACTCGGATCCCGAGGAGATACAGACTTTGGACGATTCAGTTGAAACATTGCGCGAAGTACCGAATGTAGCAGCCATCATCGACCCAACATATAATGGAAACGTGCATCGAAGCCCTACTTCTAGCAGCTCAAGCAATACAGTAAGCCCCGCGTACGTATTACCTACTCCGCCTCAAGAATTGATGGCAGACGATGCGCCCTGTTACATGCCGATCCAAGGCCAACGTCGCAACCAAATGCAGTCTTCTTCTCAAACACACGATGAAAAACACAAACGTCGTGTCAAAGACGGGTGTAAACATCAGTAATTCAACGACCAACGCGTGAATCTCGATTTTTATACAAAATTCTTTCTGATTATAATTGAAATTTCCATAAAAAAATGTGGAATTTCAAGTAAGATTTAAAAAGTATTATCTTTCCTCTTACAATTCATTTTGGAGTACATTGTACTTTTTTACTGCTATCGGAAATGATTGAGACGTGACATGACTTATATAAGTTTTGTATTGGATCTCAGAGAGAGTATATGAAGCAAAGGAAAATGTTTATTTTGATAACAATTTTTTGCTGTGCAATGTTACTTCGCCAAGAGCGAATGTATACGTGCCTTCGAATGAGGTACGATTTATGCGGTATCATGAACAAAATTAAGGTATGACGGAAGAAAGATGTTGGTCAGTTTAAAAGTGAAATATCGTACCGTCCTAAATTCTATTTTCTACCTTTTCGAATATCCATAACCGATGGATACAGTGCGTAGTATTAAAAATCATGTATTAGTTTATCAGAGTAGTATTTTCCAGTATTTTAGGCACATAATCAGAAATTCGTGCAATTGCGGAATTAAGTAAGATTGGAAAGGGTGTTAGCAGCGAATGGCCATATATCATGTACCGATAAATGATTTAAGGCAGCCGCAACAATAATAGAGATAATAATATGTACATTTTGAGCTTAGAACAGAGCAATAGACAATCGAAGAAAGAAAGCACTTTTTAATACGTAGTACATTCAATATGTTACGCGAGTCATAATAATGTACAAATATGAATGCTTAACGAGCACGTAAAATATCAAGACATTTTAATTGAACAAACAGTTAGGAAATGCAGGCATCTGCTCTTCACACATGTAGATAGAAATCAGTGATGAATTGATATACGTTTGTTATAGATTAGGTATAAAGTTAGTGCGATAGGGTGGAAGACAGAGGGTAATAACACTGCCAAAGATATGACACTTTAATGTTGGCTCTAAATGAAGCGTGGGAGATATTAGCCGTACATTCTTGAAAATCAACGGAAACATTGTTTCGATAACAGATATATTAACCGTCTTGAGGCGGGAACAACTTGTGCTTTAATAAAGTGCTTAAAATTCGATCAAAGTATCGAATAGTGGATTATAATAGAGTCACAGAAAATTAGTGTTATAATAGGGAAAATGTAAGAGGAAAAATTTCTTGTTGCGAATCATTTAAAAGGTAAAGTTTTGAAAACACTGATCAATAATTTACCATAATCAAGTTTCAATCGGCTCATTGTTTATACTATATGTCACGAAAGGACAGTGTCCAAAGACCCGCGAATATTGATTACAATATAGACTATATTAAAGTAGAATATAAGTTCACCTTAATGTCGTATAATGCATGGTGACTGGAGATCTTGCGGTAATACTATGTATTAACATTTTTTACATTTATTGTATCAATACGACTATACAGCAGTATATTAATAAATTATTTACAAAGTTATGATACAAGTGTTCATAAAAATTATACTTCGTAATTACCTATTTACTTAAAATATGAAGTGAAATAAAAACGTATTACGAAAAAAGAAACGAGCAAGTGCAATCGGTTAGTATACTTAAAAAAAAGACAGTGTAGATTGATTTCTTATAAGAAAGCGAATTCCTGGAATGAGTTTTATAGGAGTCACCGGTAAAGTATGGAAAAATTCATGCGGATAAGAAAACGGTTTAATATTTGTAGGTCCTAAAATTATGAGCAAATAAATGATCTGTATTTTGGTTCTCTGTACAAACGTCTAGACACCTAGGAATCCAGCCATAACAATGAAAACAAACTAACGAATATGTTAAATATACCGTGGTTACAAAAAAGAAAATGTCACACGGAACTTAAATGTTTTGTATGAAAAAAAAGAAATACATTACTTTCGGGCAAACGTGGGTGTTATTATACAAAAATATACTGAAGTTATAAGCATTACGAAGACCGTGGTTAACATTCACTTCATTCGCCTTATCGCGCTATTATGCTGGAATACATATGTAGCTGCGGAAATCCTACACCTTGATTACAGTAATTGAAACTGCATTCCACATGGTCCCTTGATGGCGCACGACACCTTCGGCTAGCCATAGCATTAGAGCTCGTTTACGTAAGTTTAGCGCAATGCGTATTAAATGAAAGTGTTCACTGAATTTGAAAATATGTATCCTTTACAGTGCGTCTATTCAAAGCGAACGAAAAGCTGTTCAACAGCCGCCTGTAATGTTTTTCACGCACGTCCCAAGTCGAGCAATTCGTTTCAAATAAATACGAAATCGCGTTTACAACTATGAACCAAATGAAGTTTTGTATTTTTCACAGATTGCCTTAGACCTAACGTTTCAATCACTCGTGCTCTTGGATTTCGTCTTCGGTATTATGAATTTCGTCATGAAACGCGATTCCACGCGATTTATGGTAATGCCAGTGTAACCGGTCGACTGGCTGGATTTTAAGCTCTTCTGTACATCGGTTTCCTCTTCCACGTCGTCCCTCGGTACCGGAATAAACGGCTTTATGTTTCTGCGGGAAAAAAAGAGATCGTGAACATGTGGACCGTCGACGGAGTTTTGCGCATAGAGCGAAAGACGGGGAGTAAGCGAATTTTGAAAAGCAGAGAAACAAGCTAAGGACGGATGAAACAATCACCTACGATGCTGATCGGTAGTCATGTTTTTCGACCTCGTCTGCGGCGGCGAAAATACGTATTTCGGCACGTCGCTTAATGCTGCAAGAGAAACAACAACTGTACATTACGGTTCTTCATTCACGCGACGTCTCGCGTCTCTTTTTCTCAGCGCAACTGTTCGCTGTACGTGTTACACGTTTGCCGGGAAAAATAATATAAACTCTCCTCGTAGGAATGTACGTGCACGTTGCGGTAATTGCACAATTATAACTTCGAGTTCGCTTTAATCGTACTACTTACCTGAGAACTTCGACACTTTTGCTAATTGAATGCTAATTGATGATAATTAAAAAAAAATCGTGAAAATAGTTTGATCCGCAATATGAGGATCTCATTTCCCGAGTGTCAAGTTAAAAGGGTACGGTTGGAATTGTTTTGAAAAATCGAAGCGAGTATTACCTTCTTTATCCACCGGATGATCCTCCGTTTTTGTTGGTTGAGAGAAGAAGAACTGGTCTTCGCCTTCGACGCTTGTAGTGGACGAAACCCGTTTCCTTCTGGCCTTCGACGTCGTTGATTCTTGGACAATGATACTTTCAGCCGGGACTTTTCTCCTCGTGGATCGTTTTTCGTTTTCTACGTTCGAAGTTGTCGAATGCCGATTCTCGTCTGGCTCCTCAACGATTGGGTCTTTGGCGATGCTGCCGGCACGAATGCTTCGAGTTCGTTTCTTCACTTCCGCAACAGGCAGATCAACGCTGGCCGCCCTTCGGGTCCTGCGTGTGTTCTGCGTGGTTTCCTTAACGTCCCGTTTCGTCGATGGAACGCTGAGAATTTCCTCGAGGTCATCGGGAACAGATTGGATCGAGGATCGACGACTGCGAGTGTTCGTCGCTGGACTGTTTGGCACGTTTTCCACTAGTTTACTCGCTGCCGTTCTTCTTCCTCTCCGGGGTAAACTCGAGGATTCCACAACCTCTTCAACAACGTCCTCAGCGACGACACTCGTTTCTCTGACACTTGTGTCCGTTGTTTTCCTGCCTTTCCTACTCTTCGTGGTGGGTTCTGAAGATTCCTCAAGAACAGCCTCTTCCACCTGTTTACTCGATTTCCTTCCTCTCTTAGATCTCACAGGCAATTCCGCAGGTTCCTCAGGAACTGTTTCTTCTAAAATTTTGCTCGTCTCCTCAGCCAGTTTACTGGCTTTCCTTCCTCTTCTGGTTTGAGGCACAACATTAGATGTTTCTTCGGGAATGACTTCGTCTACAATCTTCCTCGATTCCTCTGAGACTTTGCTCACTCTTTTACCTCGCTTAGATTCCACCGGTGGCACGAACGTTTCTTCAGGAATAACATCGTTTATGACGCTACTGGATCTCCTCATTCTTCCGGTCCTCACTACGGTTTCCTTTGGCACTGAACTAGCGCGTTTACGAGTTGGTCGGGCTTCGACAACGTCTGTCATCTCCGTCCTTGTGGCTTCTACAGATAACTTCTCCGATACGGCTAAGTCTTCGTTTGCTACAGAAGACCTTCTGCTACGTACAGATTTCTTGGCAGTTGGTCCTTTGTCGTCCTCGCTAATGACATTGGAGATGGACGGGGTTCGATCTTTCCTCGACAAAGTCTTCACCGGTTCAGACAATTCCTTCTGAACAGAGGCAACGCGCCTAGAACTTCTCCTTACCGGGGTTCCAACTTTATCCTCAACTTCGTCCTTTGGAAGTTCATTCGCTATCGACGTGGATCGTCGCGTTTGATTTCGTTTAGCAGGAGTCGAGTCCAAGGAACTCGTCGAACCAGGCGCAGGTTCCTCTCCGATATTCTTTTCCGCTATTTTCACCGAAGTAACACTCTCTTTTGCGAGGGAACTGGCTCTTCGCGATCTTCTGGTTCCCACATTTTCGGAATCTACGTCCGCCGGAAGTGTAACTATCGCGTCCTTGGCGATCGAAGAAGCTCTTCGCGATCTCGTTTCTCGAACAGGAGTTTGCTCATTGGTTTCAATGATATTGCTCGACAAAGGTTTTTTAATCGAAGTACTTGTGTTTTGGTCTACAATTCTCCTGCCGGCTGGAGTTTTGACCTTTTCTTCCGCAATAGTGACATCACCATACTCACGTTTTTCGGCCTCTTTATTTACGATTGTGCTGCTGTTGGACTCGTCATCGGTGATATTGTGGTACACCGACATGCGTTTTGAGAATTCACGTTTGTCATATGCCGCAGATACCTCGTCATCATCCGAAGAATCATCATCTGTAATATCTATCGTAGGTACGCCTGCTGACCTCATGTAAAACGGTTTACAGACTTTCTGATCACTTTCTGAGATTCTTACGCAGGGGACAGTGGACGTATTATCATGATTCATCTCTATGGAATTGGAAAGACTTCTGAAAGCATCGTCTTCCAGTTCATCATCTTCGTTGCTCGATAATCGTAACTCATCCTCATACTCGTCCGAAAGGTTAGCATCGTTGAACTTATCGTCCTCTGCATTCTGGTCCTCGGTATTTTCATCTTCAGATAATTCTTCTTGGGCCACGCGAGATTCTTCAGTCTGCGTAATGGTCTTTGTAACGTACTCTTCTCGAGTTGTTTTGCAGCCATCTTCCTGTATTTCCATCCTGTTTGTCTTTACGTGTACCTCGTGAACGTTACTGTACTTTTCTGACATCTTTTCTTCCTCGCTGCTATGCCTTTCCGACAAATTGCTTTCGAGACTGCGATGCGGTCTACGAGATTCCTCTTTGTCACTCTGAGATTCGAAGGATCGTTCCTCTCTCATTACTTTACTCAGCTCCGGAGACCCCCGAGTGCTTACCGGGGAACTGTCCTTATTCCCCTCAGGTTTCGATGATCCTGACGACGGTTCAGAAGCTTTCGTTTCTACATCGTCAATGTCCATCGCGAGTTCGCCGTTGTCCAGCGTGTTCCGTTCAAAGGATCGCGAGAAAACCTCGTGATTATTGCCGATTGAACGTTCCTTGTCGGAGGTAAAGCTCTGTTCTCTGGAAAACCTCGAGCGAGGCGAAATTCCGACTCTCCTGGTTGGAAGGTGCGTTTCGAAACTAGTGTCAGAAGAAAGAATGGTGGAAGAGTGAACCGAACCAGACAGGAAAGAGCTGCGGTGTTTCAGTATCCTTGAAGAAGTCGTAGAAGATGTGTTTCTGTCCGTGTCCAAGGAAGATAGCGAATTGTTAGCGTATTCATTCAAGGAAGTGGTGGGTGAAGTACTCATCGAAGAGGATCCAATGGTTACGCGTTTCGACGAATTTCTCGGCGATTCATGTATTGTCTCGATCGACCCTCGAACGTAGCTACGACGCAAACTGGGTCTGGGACGAGGATGATAAGCTTCCTTACAGCTAAAGCTGCTGTCAGTGAGGACAGTACTTTCGCTGCAGGATTTGTTGGTATCGTTGGGACTAAAAAATACGTCTTCGCTCTCCTCCGACGCGCTTTTGCTGACACTGGTACTTTTGCTGTTAGATTCTTCCTCTTCGTCGACACCTTCCTCACGGGTCGTATTTTTACTACCCTGTTCAACGTTAAATCGTATCTGCCGATTGATCTTCTTCTCCCTCTCACAAGACGGCGTTTTGATATTTTCGCTCGCGGACACTGCGACGTTTGGCGATGATGTGTTCGTTATCAGCTGACGAATTTTCAATATCGAGTGCGGTGTTTCCAGTGGTGTATCCCTGCCGAGCGTAACATTGTTCTTTCGCTTAACAAGCGGTGTTTCGAGGACCGAGTTCAATTCCAACTCCATCATGCCGGATTTACTCGCTGACTCATTCACATCTGACAGTTTCCTTCGTTTCGACGTATCTGGCATGTCTAAAGAATTGTCTTCATCCTCTTGCATTTGGTCCAGCGTTCGTTTGCTACAATTTCTTTGGGCGAGTGCCGGGAAGAGTACGCAATTAGTGCTTGCGTGGTTGTTATTAAGTTTTAACGACGTACAAGGGGCCGTGACAAACGGAATCTGTGACCTTTCGCCTCTGAGATACGTTTCCCTAGCCTTTCTGATTACTGACTCGTATATGCCGAGAGACTTTCTGCAACTTTTACGATGAGACATCGGCCTGGGATACCTAGAGTCGACGTCCGCGTCGAAGTTTGATCTATTCGAATTCAACGTGAAGCGTTTCGTCACTTCCGGTAGAGTTGCATTGCAGGCGTTTAGCATGGCCAGAGCTGCTGGCTGGATGTTCTTTGAAACGCCGCTTTTCTGCACTCCCAGAGAATTTCCATTACTGGCCTCGGTGTAACGGCAACGTTGCAAGTAATATAACAATCGCATATCTCTGGAATTCTCGTTTTCTAAGAATTTCACGAAAACCTCTTCCTCTTCAGCGTCCAGAGTCAAGTGCAGAATTTCCGAAAGCTTTCCATACGCTTTGCAGGCTTGGAAGAAGCAAATTAAAAGCTGAGAGTAATGGGACGGCGGCCGACGATGAAAAGCTGATTGGACAAGCCCATATTCCACCGAAAGGCTTATTACAGTACTCTGGTCTTCGACCGACGACAAAGGAGGTTTCCTCACGCGAAGGTAAACCAGAGCAAGCTTATGTTGATTGTTTCGTACCAAGGTCCTTAGGACCAGTCTGTGATGCCAGTCCTTGACGTCAGAGTCTGAGACTAACTGTCCGGTCATCATGTCTAAAAACCCTTGGTAATCCTCATGATCAAGGAGCCAAAATGCTTGAGTGAGCTTAATCAAACTGGGACTCATCTTGAACGCGGAAGGATACTTTATTAACTGATCCACGCTTGGGTAAGATCCCTGTAATAGCATCGCCAGGTCCATTAGCAGGTATATCGTAATCTGGTGTTTGTATTCAATCTCACTAAGTTCCGTTTGGTTACAATCGGTCAGGTAACTGCGCAGTAAAGACTGCAAAGACGGTGGTGGGTAGTATCCGTTTGTGCTTGTGTCCCCGCTTTCCCTTTCCCACTGAGAACGGAGAACCGAACACTCGCGTGTTATCATCTCGTCGATGAACAATCCTTCTTCCTTGTCGTCATTGCCGGTTTTAGCGGCTCTCAATTGCTCTCGTTTTTCCTTGTAGAGCACAGTTAATCTCTCCACGGGGTAAGGAATTTTAAGTGTCAGAGAGATCGGCAGTGCACCCTCGTCGACTTCCTGCGTTTCGGGCAACATACCAACGTCGTAGAACCAGAGAAGAACCTGGAGATATGTCGAAACTCGTTTCAGTGCTTTCTGCTGTTTCATCAAATCGCTCGATTCGATGGGTAGCTTTGCCACAACGTTCGACAGACATTCCAGCTGTTGAGAACAGAACCTCAGGGTTCTTATTTCAGCCTCACCGATACTGCTGCCGGATTGATCGAACAAAGGAACACAGAGCCGATCCGCTATCATTTTTATCGAAGCAGCACGTTGGACTCCCCATTTTAGGAATGTTGGATACAAATACGACGCACTTCCGTCGGACCATTCCCTCACGCATTTCACTAAAAATGACGCCCAACGTTGCTCCAAACAGAGCGAAAGCAGCATTTCTCGTTGAGTATTTTCATCGCTTTCAAAGCCGACTTCCGTGTTGAAGGGAATCAACCCAACGGAAAGGCACTTGTGAAACGTTTCTGAAGGATCTATCAATATTATTGGGCCTGCTATGGCTATTTCACGCAGAACGTCTGCCTGAATACCACGAGTCGACCAAAATGTCAATTGACTTGAACTGAGCTCTATCCATTCCAAAGACAAGGAATTTGGATAGAATAATTCTTCGGACGAGTTCGGACTGTTGTTGGGAAACTCGCGTAAAGTATTCGGAACATAGCTGCTACTTATCGGTATATGTGTTGCGTGTGGCACGTTTAATCGTGTTCGGTAACTTGCCATTATGCTGTTCGGATTTTGACATTCGCTAATCGTTCGAGGCATTTGTTCTTTGTACCATTGATTGAGATCAAAGAGTAACGTCCTGTCAGTACTTGCGATCAACAGTAAATTATCTTCACCCCTTTTATTCACCGAATCTGTTTGATCCGGATTAGATTCCCGTTCGATGCTAGACAGATTGATGATTTTGTCTCCCTCTTCCAATTCAAACTCAAATTTAAGACTAGGCTCAGCTTCCAAGTTGAAATATAAATTTGTTCCTTTATCGCAGTATTTCCGCTCGAATAAAAGAGCGTACATTCTTAAAAGTGGCGCCATTTTTAATGTGTCGTCTTGATACACGACCCACAGGTAACAATACGGTCTTGGGTCGTCTGTAGGCTCCAGTAAGGCCAAATATGTAACTGCCATGCTACCATCAACAAGTGGACTTATCCATCCTACAGAACCATCATTTTGCCAAATTATTACTCTGCCTAAGCATCCGGAAATTAGGCATCCAATTTTCGTGGAACTAATGACCGCCGATGTCAATTTTTCTTCGTACAAGGTTGACATTTCAAATTCTTCTCGACTAAACCGTAGGTGCTGTTCAATACCTGAAAACGTAATTTAAGCAAAAGAATATATCGAAGTTAATTGTCTCTTTACGTAATTCTACGATACTTACGATCATTCAGTAAATTGTAAGCCACATGCTTTGTTTCATTTAAGTGATTTCTAGAATGTGAAGATAGCGCCATAGAAAAATCAATTTCAGCTGGTGATGCTTCGTCCATAATGGGATATGAATCCGGTGTCTCCCATTGAGATCTTTGTAGATCAACCATAACGTGATAAAGATTACAGAGAATTACACAAGCTATTCCATCTGTTTTACTGAGAATACTATCTGGCCTCTTTTCATTGAATTCCTCCCATTCTGCTCCACCTGATATAATACAAACTTGTTCCACACCAGCTGGCATCTATATTTCAAAAGATCACCAATTAAAAAAAAATAATGTTGTGATATTCTCATTATTTACACAACCAGAAGGAATAACAAATATATATAAAAGTATCAAATACATGTACAATCCTTACTCTTATTGCCCGTAAAACCCGAGAAGTAGTGCAGTCAAATATGCACAACAATCCAATTGAATCTTTAACTTTATTTGCATCATTATCTAGTCCAACCAAAAGTAATGGTAACTGTCCAGGTTGCGCAGGAAACTGTGTTACGCAACTTATCTTTTCACAAAATGTCCATGAGCTAATGTTTTCACCAGTTTTTACATTAAGGACCACTAAATATGGTCCATTGCTGAGCCATGCATACTTTGTATCGTTTAAAAATCCACCCTGCGGATTGTAAGGACAATTCAATGATTGGGACCTTCCTTGCGATCCATATTCATTGTCGTCTAGATTTTTTAGCCTACTCGACACCAAAGACTGAATATCAATGACTCTGCGTATCTGTGAACGAAATAAATCAGGAGTAAAGTGGCATTTCAATAAAAAAATATACAATTTATTACGCGTGGTTTGTATTACGCTAAAGTTGAAAGTAATGGTTGGTAAGGATGATACAATTATGCTAAAAATTACCTCGCAATGAACTTCTTCCAGGTCCTTCATATTATACAAGAGGAATCCAAAAAGCTTTCGTACAAAAGTCACATTTAAAAACCGTTTTTAAAGGTCGACGGAAGGTTATGTACGCGGCAATTTTTCAGTTATTCGTTCGCGCGATTTTTTATTCGATAAACGTAAACTCAAACGACGGCGATTTAAATGCAATGCGGCCTAAGTGTTATACTGACACTGTAATGTTTGAAATTTTCGAATTGAAGCAGTATTGAGTCACGTACATTTTCCCACTCGTGCAATCATTTTAAAACCGCGAGACTACAACTGTGAAGTACGTTAAACGTATTGCCAACAGCAATATGGTGCTCATTGAAATAGCAGTGTTACCAATCTGTTGTGTCTTCAATCAGCATCGCTTGAACCGCATGCAAGATACACAACAGTTTGGTCTCATATCTTGCACGCGAGATCTGTCAAAAATTTATAATAAACCAACTGAACATTTTTCAGTAGTTTATAGCTAAAAATGGATTTACTAGGGTCCATACTTGATTCAATGGACAAACCTCCGTCAGTGAGCGACAAACAGAAAGCTTTGATAAAAAGTCAGTTGATGTCCGAATTTATAATGTATTGTTGTAAATATTATTTGGGCACGTATTGGTAAGGCAAGTGTGTTTTTCATTCTGTAAATTTTCTCTGGACAGAACAGCGCGAAGAACTACAGAAACATCAGAAGGCTGAAGCAGAGAAACTCAAGATTTTTCGAGCTCAGGTTAGAAAAAGTGTTATTGTATTGCTCGTGTATAATTCATTTTCTTTGCTTATACCCTATGTTGTATTGATAGGTCGAACAGAAAATAAACAAGTTTCTACAGGATGGCAGTGTAAAAGAATACAAGTTTCCACCTATGGACCAAATACATAGGAGTATAATGTACATAATAACAAAATTACAAATTTTTAAATAGTTTAATGTAAATCTTTGATAAAATATTTGTTATGTATGTATATGTATATGTGACTCTAGACATGATGTGGCTGAAATTGCAAACGTTTTGGCATACTCCTTTGGTGAAGAAGGTGTTGATCGGTACATTAGAATTTTTAAAAGAGAATATGCACCATCTGAAGATCAGCTAAATGTCTTACGAAGGGGAGAAGAATGGAACGAAGAAGTGGCAAGAAAGATTGTTGAAGAAAGGGAAAGAAAAGCAAAGGAAGAGGAAGAGATGGCAAAATCTAGAAAGCAAAAGGATAAGTTTGTTCCAAACAGTTATTATAAAGATAAGTATCAACATCTAATTGGTAAGGAAGCTGCTCTTGAAGCTGCTAGAAAAACAGAAGCCAACAGCAGTTACGGATGTGGTAAGTATATATTTACAGATTAAAAAAATGGGGGTAACGTTTTATAATAATCTTTCTTCCTTAGTTCCCAGTGAAAATAAAAAAGATCAGCGAAGTATAGAACAAACTCTAGCAGATATACGTGCAAAAAGAAGAAAACTAGACACAAGCAATGAAACTACAAACAGTGCAAATAGTAGTACAAAGTGATTCTAGCAACTGTATTTTTCAAGTTGCAAAAGATAGCTGTATTTATAAAATGTAAATATATCTCTTTAGTTAAGTTATAAAGTCACATAAATTATTTTATGTACTGTTAGAATGACTTGAGTGTTGGATGTAATTTGCTATTGAATCATTCATGTGAAAATAAATATAATTAAAAAAAACAGAGTAAATACATGCCCCTGAAATGTGTAAGGAAATATTACAAGTAAAAGTTTTGTCAACATAAGACAGTCTAATATTCAACTTAAGAAATATTATTCTTCAACTTGACAGATGGCTATTCAAATACACGGTATATGTACAATATGTTACATATTATTATGCATATCAATGCATTGGATTTCATTATTGTTAATACTTTTTTTTTCATTTAAAGTCTTATGTGGGTTAATTTGGTCTTTGTTCTTATTAGATGTATTCTGTCGTTGAGTATTTAGGCACTGATGTTCTAGGAGAAGGCTTTGGCTTTGTTGGAGACAATGATTCAAAAACAATTTGTTCTTTCAAAGCGACAAGTTTCGTGAACGTTCGGTTTGTCGCACTTTTATATAACTCGAGACCTCTTGCAGTAATTATATCGCGAACATATGTTGCATTATCCTGTACAAGCTTTCTCTGCAACAAATGTAACAATACACATTAAGCGGCTTTCAAGGTTGAAGGTTGTTTTTACAGTAAATGTAATAAGTTGTGTGATTCGTTATTTCATAATGATGTGATCACTATTACCTCTTGTTTTAATTTCGGATTAGTCAGTGACATGGTTAAATGTTGAACTTGTGCTCTCATAACCGATGTAAGGACTCCATCTATGGTTGCCATAAGTTCAGGCGTTGCAACGCTAAGACAGTCTTCCAACAATCCAATGTAAAGCCTTGAGAAGGCCAGTGTATTACTGGTTAGTGCTATCCAAAAATCATTGGACACATATGACGATGGTAAACCAATGCCGAGATCTTCCAACTCTGATAATAATTTATTAACGTTCTGAGTAGTTTGAAAATTAGTTGGTCGCCATGTGTCTTCCGCAGCTCTGACTTTTACAGCATCGACGTATTTTTCGCCGGCGTCTTGAATTGCTCTGGCTAATGGCGTTCTGAGTTGACCGTCTAATTGGTACCGAAAATCCATTCCTAGTTGAGTTAACTGAAAAACAAAAAACCCACTTACATAAAATTTCTTCGATATATATGGCTAGAATTTCGTAAATACTACCTGATCACAATGACTCCTCACTGCGACAATACACTCAACTAAAGTACTTAGTGACACTTGTGGGATAAAGAGTTGTTTGATTAAATGCGATGTTAGTTGTTTGACTTCTTGACTGCACCATACAACAAGGCCTATAAAAATATTATCTTCAACATAGGATTCAAGTGGAATTCGCGTGGTGTATAATAATTGCTGTGAGTGAAATTATTAATACGACGTTACCAGATGTGCAATTTGTTGACGGCGGAAGAATTTTTAGAAATTCCCTTGCAATTTCTACTATGTTACTAAAAGCGATTGCACTCAATTGCTTTACATAAGGCACTGTAGCACCTTCTCTTTTGACTCTTTTCAACCGAGCTTTCAACACTGCACTGCATAGACGTAAATATAACTGACAGGCTTGTGCGCATCTGTTAAGCTGTATAAGAAGTCTAACTATACGGCGGGCACTTCTTAAGCCACCTCCTTGTAAAGATTTTGCTTCTGCGCTTGATTCTAATTCCTTAGTAAGGACATCAATGAGAGACCTTCCTCTATCATTGACTTTCGTTTGAATCTCAGATATTAACGGTGTTGGCTGAGTATCTTTAATATAGGCCTTAGCTTTCTCTAAAAGATTATAAGCTTCTTCAAAATGTCGCTGTGCTATACAAGAATCCAAATCTTCTGTTACTTCTAATAACCACTCTGGTGGTGGTTCATAGTATTCTGTTTCGTCTACCTCCTCTGTTCCTGTTATCAAATAGTACTACTTTACAACCAGTTCATGAAACTTGGTGTTAAACAACATTTTTTTTAATATTGTTATCACATTACATATATTACCTAGTGTATTGGAGTCTAATGACATTGAGCGCGATGGCGCTAACATTTCTTCTTTTGCTAGTTTATTATTGTCCACTGTATCGATTCGGTTATCTTGTGATAATTTTGCACGTTTTGCTTGTTCACATTTATCCAGCCATTCTTTCTATAGTACACAGTTTAAACGAAATTATGTTAATTATACATAGTAAGTAGATTTCTATTACAAACTAAGCTACTAACTTTACTAGTTGCAGTGGCACATTGAAATACTCTGGTGTCAGGAAATGCTAAAAGCTTGAATGCCAGTTTCACACTCCCTAGGTCTCTGACATTGACAACAGCTAAACTCTGGAGATCATAGACAGCCTGCATCTTGTATCTTGGGGGGCCCCTTCTGCCACCAGTTGCAAGCCAAGATGCGATCATCAGTATATCATTAAATAAATAAGCGTGAATTCGTTTTAATGGTGTTCCTTCTATGGCATCCAATTCAAGTAAAGAACCTTCATGTAGACACACCCGACCTGATGTTTCTGCTAGGCTCTGTAATTGACATACAATAAGTTGTTGGTCTACTAATAATAAAATTTGTTTTAATTTTCAAGATTTCATTCATTCTAGAAACCTACAACAGTAATTTACATAGTCATATGTGAAATAAATAAACTATGAAAAGAATTATGTGCCAAAAAAATTACAGTCCCAATAATTATAAAGACTGACCATAGCGCCTTCAACATTTTCAAGCAGTTGTATGAGTTTCTGCTTCTGATCTTCTTCCTTTACAACAGGATCACTAGATGATTCTTGCTGAGAATCTGTTGGATCTTCAAACACAACACCTGTAGTTCTAGTTGTACCTAATGTACTAAGCAGGGAACGTTGTTCACTGAGAAGTTGTGATAACTGATACATTTCACTCTCAAGGTGAGATATTTCTTTTGCTGTTTCAATAAATTGCATATAATTTTGATAAACATTGCGTTTAAGTTGTGCCGATGTGCTATCAGCTAGTTCTTGAATCCTGGCTCGTTGTTTTCTCAACTCATCCGCTCCAACACATTGAGCACTGAGATCCTTTACAACTGAAAGAAAAAAATCGAAAAAGTGTGTACATACCGTTAATAAATACTGCAATATTTATTTATTGACTCATTACAAACAATGCGCACTTAGTCTCCGTTTTATCCCTCGTAGTAATAGAACAATATTATGATTATAATAAAAAAACTATTGTAATTCATAAACACAAAACCAATTAGCGGAATTTGGGGGCGGATGTCAACTTACATTTTTCTGGATTAAAATCTTCAGATGCAAAACTTTTTGCTAAGTTTTCCGTCATTGTAGTAACAACAATTTAACCTGGGCCGCTCCTAAACTGTTTTCGATTATTGTCAACAACGCAGACTGCTGAGTTGAATATTTTTCATTTGCTATTGTTTCTAAAAATTTCTACCAAAGTTGACCCAGTAATAAATGTCTAACCTCAAAATTGACATTTGAGAAGATCCACCATGCGCGGTAGTATTGTGGTGACAGATATGAACTAAATTTTAAGAATGGTTTGTGTCTCCGGGTCTTAGTTGATTCTCGAACCACTTTATACGTGTTGCGCTAGGTGACAACGTTTGTATTTATTTCTTGGAATTCGATGTTTACAATACGCCGAAATTCGTAAGTGAAAATGTCGTGGCCAAATATAAAGTTTATTATAACCTGTGTGCTCTTGACATATTATTGTGGACAAACATTATCGTACACTGACTCACTGGGCTGTAAAAAGTTATCAATTGGTTCATGTAAGCTTTCAGATGGAGGGGTTGTAGACTTTCCTTCTCTATGTAATCGAAGGTTAGTCTTTCATGTGAATTATTTCTTAATTACATTTATATCTTTTTTACGAATTGTATTATCTATTTCTTAATTGTACTTTTCTTCCATTTAGTCTATTCATAGCAAAAAATGAAAGTCATACAGTGTACTTTCATCCATGTCGAAATGATATAACATTTGATGACTCTATCAGTGCTGATAGTGAATGCAGGAAACCCCCTGGAGTCTCAGTAAGAATATTTTTTTTAAATAACACAACTGTTTAATATATTATTTCAAAGTGGAGGATAAATACGAATATATAAAGAAATAATTTTATGGACATTACTCTTTAACAAAAGCCATAAAATCCGAATAAATTTGCAACTTTATATATACATGTATTCTCAGTAGTTAATTAATTTTATTATTTACAGTTATGTCTACACACTGATAAAAAAGGCAGTAAGGCTGAATCGTATTCCCTTGGAACAGTGAAAGATGTGACAGTGAATCCCAACCCAGCGCATGGTGTAAATCTTTTGCTGATTTACACTCATTCGCACAATCAAACTAATTATACAACAAGCATATTTGTAACAATCTGCACAGATCATTGCAAGGAAATGTTTACTTTAGATCGGCCAACATACACAGATGACAATATTATTGTACGTTTGCACATGCTTTAGGTGATAAGAAACCATATGGAAATATAATCATTTGTTATTTTTTTAGAGCTACACTCTGCATTTGAGATTGCCTGCACAAATTCCAGAAGTGCACAATCTTTCTACAGGATCTGTTTTAGTCATTATGTTCTTTGTACTGAGTGGATTATATTTCATTGGAGGAGCTCTCATACTAAAATTCATAAGAGGAGCTACAGGATGGGAAATGTTACCAAACCACACATTCTGGTGTGAATTACCAGCCCTTGTTAGAGTAAGTTTCATGTATGATACTAAATTAATATACTAGATAATGTGCATATACTTTTTTTCACAGCAAATAATATTCTTATTTAATGTGTTTTCACAGGAAGGTATTGCATTTACTTTCAATAGATGCCAAACAGACAGTTACAACCGGATTTAATTCAATATCTACATATTCATATTTGAATGTTACAAATTTATGTCTTCTAAAGTTTAATTCATTTGTTTTTGTATTTGTAATTTAATGATCAATGATAAGAGTAATACCGCTGGATATTAGAAAGCAAATAACTTTTTATAATCCATATCTGTGAATATAGTTAACTTATTTTTATACATAACATATTTTGTTGAGATCTACGATTTTAAAAAAGTATAGAAATATAAATAGCACATACTTTGCTTTCTAAAATGAACCAATATACACTACATCTTGAAATTCAGACTACTAAACGTACTGTGATGTAAACGTAACTAAACTTGTAAGTTTTTTGCGCCGAAATTCTTAAACATAACTATTAACATGTAAGTTTCGATGTAATGTATATATAACAACAAACAATACCAAATGTTATGGATAAAGTATTTTTATCACAGAAATTAAAATTTATCATTAATTATAAGGATATTTCATTAATCTTAATGAGGATTAAGACTTCCGACAATTATTGAGTTCAGAACAATGTGGTAAACATTAAGCGGAACATTTATTAACAATCATTTACGATACAAAAATATAAATACATACTTAAATCTACATTTACATATATTTTATATAAGAGTACCTATCTGTTTCAAGTATGTAACATTAAAGTTAGTTTTATACTTTTGGACAGAATCTATGGAAATGTGCTTTCCCCTACATCTCTACTTGATTAAAAATACGTTGCGTTACTTTCTCAATGGCTAATAAATAACAGTCACGCGAAACGGAAACTAATAATAAAGAACATAATGGAAATAATGGGTGCATTAAAAGTGATTTCTGAAATACTGAATAAAAGAAGAAATAAGTGGAATGGCATTGCGGCAAACTCTTCAGTTCGTGCCGCTAGGTACTTCAGAAGCTTTCAATACCATCCACCTGGACCGATACTTCTTGATCAGTCTGAACTATTAGCCAGCTGCCGTTCGAGTTCAAATTGTGAATGTTAACACCTTTCGAGGAGAAGGTGTTAACGATGTGCGCGAGATCTTGCACTCCGGTGGTACGGTACAAGGAAATGTGATTTCTCAAAGCAATGCCGTTGACAAATTGTGCGTCGTCCAACGATAATAGCAGCAGTTCGTTGTCACGTACGGTACCTGCGGAAAATCGATAAATACATTGTACTCTTCAATATAATGACAGTATTTCATTGAGCGAATTTTCATACGATAAATGAGAGTGCTCGATCTTTCTTGTAACTCGTTCTTAAAGGAAACAATCTCAAACACTTTTTTATGCTATGTATATTTCATATCGTTTTATATGTCATTGGATCATTACCTTTAATCTCGTGTTCTCCTACTTTCACCATCACAGCTTTCATGTCACCATCGACATGACTGTCCACGAGATCAACGCCAATGTCCCGGGCGAGAGTTGGTGCGTTTACCAAGTTCAATCCATTCTTAGTTTGCCCGGACAGTATGCCGACAAGCACTGCCGGTAGGATGAATCTTTTGTTTTCCATATCAGCGCCGATAGTCTGGCTGTATACCGTCGTGTTGAGTTTTCCTTTGAGGAACCTTGCAGCCAGCTGACCAAGCTTCTTCGACAGTTCGATCCAACCTGCATTTTCGTCCGTCATCGCAGCTGCCAAAACCGGTGCATTCACGATTCCGGTGACTGCATACTCTGCGGATTTTCCAGCGAGAGCGATGAATTGTTGTGCGATTTCCACCGCGACTCGTTGCTGGGCCTCAGCCGTACTGGCACCTAGAAACAGGGATTTGACAATTACACAAAATATGTTCAACGTTATCGCATTGCCAAGTTCATTCCTTCATCTATTTGGAAGCAAAAGAAATATTTCCCGTATCTACGACACAACGATTTTCTATGTTTTCACGGTTCGTTATTCCGTAATTCATTGTAATGTTTGGTAAGTTGTATTAATGGAATATCAAACTGACCGAGATGCGGGGTTGCGATGACTTTTGGGTGTTGAATGAGTTCCAAGGTCACAGCGTTCTTCGGGGGTTCTTCGACGAAGACATCGAGACCGGCACCGCCGCAATGTCCAGATTTCAACGATTCCAGAAGAGCTGCTTCGTCGACGATTCCGCCGCGAGCAACGTTGACGATGTACACTCCTTTCTTGCATTTGGCCAACGTTGTCGCGTTGATGAGGTCTGAAAAATCATATTTACGAGATGAATACAACGCCATAAGGAAGACTTACGTTCGTAAAAAAGGCTTATTGTAATTATCGTACTCAAGCAATATCAAGAACATTATAAAAGTTTACAATTATACGTTAGTTCTAGGACCTTTACGTATAGTCTGTACAATATTAATAAATTACTACAGACTACAAATCTCTTTAATTATTATCTTTTCATATCTTTATAATCTCGCACGGAGCATTTGGACGGCTTAGTTTGTTCATAACTCCGAGACTCGAGATTTAAATGAACGAAAGGACGAAATTGATATTCTTGACGGATAGGTTTTGACAATTACTTCTTGTTTGTGGAATGAGCGGCGTGTGAACGGTGATGTAGTCGGCAAGCGGCCAGATTTCCTCGAGGCTGAGTTTCTCCACTCCGAGTTCAGCGGCCGCTTCGTTTTTCAACATCGGATCGAAGGCGAGGATTTTCATTCCGAAGGCTTGCATTCTCCGCGCGACTTCCCGTCCGATGCGGCCCATTCCAAGGACGGCCAAGGTCTTCCCCGAGAGCTCGTAGCCGGAATAAAGTTTCCTGTCCCATCGTCCTTCCTTCATCGACTGTGCTGCCTGAGCGACATTTCTCGCCAATGCGGAGATTAAGGCACAGGTCAGTTCGCATGCACTGATGCTGTTGCCACCCGGTGTGCTGAAAATTCAACCACTCAATTAGAGACAATCAAGAATTTTCCTCCCTTCTTCTTCCGTATCAGCACTTATGACCGACTCGTCAATGTTTTCGCTATGAGTAAATCGAGCCTTTCGTGACGTACTTTAATACGATGATTCCTTTGCGAGTGGCAGCCTGAAGGTCGATGTTGTCAACTCCTGTGCCGGCACGACCCACCACGCGAAGTGTTGTCACTGCGGCCAACACGTCGGCAGTCACTTTAGTTTCCGATCGGACGATCAAAGCGTCGTGATTCTACGCAAAAACAGAATAAAAGGAATAAGAATATTGCTCCTTTAAATCACCAATATTACAACCAAAATATTACAACGTAAATACAATTATCTTTTTTTCTCATTTTTCGGCTACAGCATCTAAGCTCAATATTTACATTTCTTCTTACCAATATCCGTTTTTATTTACTTATTATTTTATGGAATTTCCTGGTTTTGCCTTTTCGCAGGTTCAATTGTATGTTCAAGTTGTTTTTATGTAATCAGGTAATATCTGGTTAGCGACCAGTTAGGGTCTTGTTTGTGATTGAAAACACGACGTAATTATCTCGATCTAATGTTTAACAAGTAATATGATATATGTGGTTGTTGTAGGTTTCGCGAAGGCCTAGCATAACGTATCGTTTTGACATCGGGGGAATGAAAAATTCTGTCCTGCTAATGATACGTATCTGATTCTACCTATTTACGACGCCAAGGACAACGATAATATCGTGTAGTATACGTCCGGTATAACTCTGACGACTGAAGACAATAAAATGAAGTATTTAACCCACTCTAACCCATTGGCACATAGTAGAAGTTTCAAGTACCAAGTAAGTTTCAAGTAAAAATTTCAATAACGCCCAACAAAAGAGAAATAATCCAATTTGCCACTACACAGAATTAACTGTGAACCCTCCAATGTTATATCAATTAATATCATTTAACTTAAGATCGAGAAACTAAAATTATCTTTAAGATTCAAGTTCCTAGGCGGCATGTCACGCAGGTAATCAATTCTAAGAAAACTACATCAACTATATTAGTTCGATTGATCTAACACAATATTTATTATGCATCAGCACCGTTACTCCGGACACTTTTTTCTCGGTTTTTCAATTAAAAGTGCTTTTTTTGTGCCGGCTGCATAAGATCATCGGGAAGGTCTGTTTACTGTAGTTTACTGTTTACTGTAGTTTCGCGTCGAGGTAAATAGCGATAATTCATGTCTGCTTTTTCCGACGAGTTCCGCGTGCAGCAAAGGCTCGGAGGCAATCTGGTTTTACGTTGGTGGGACCGGTTCGAATGCATTTACGGCAGAGAAAGTGACGGTGCAATGACCCGTGCGAATTAACCGGTATTCGCGTCGATGCAGCCAGACTGGATCGAACCGGATCACCAACTCCATTGCAGGCAATTAAGAAACATGTTCCATGGAAATATGTGCGAGCTAACACGAGCTGTTCCACATACGCTTCGTCCCCCCTCCCCTCCCTGCTCCCACGTCTTCTAAATGCCGATAATAGAATTCGCGATGGGCCAGAGGCAACAACTACCAGCGATTTACACCAGCGAACGCTTTAACCGGTTACGATTCGAGTGAACGCCGTTAACAGTAGATCGGTGATTTGTCGCGATTAACTGTGATTCCGGGGAATTTCGGTAACTCACACAAGTACTCGATCGATCGTGGGTTCTTCAAAGTTTTCGTCGGTACAGTGTAGGTATGAACGTGAATTTGTTTGTTTAGGGATATGATAAGGTTTAGAGCTTTGATTACCTAGATAAATCATAAGGTAGATATTTACGTCTATTGCACTGACAAATCTTGAGGTTGATTAAATATCCAAACAAGACTCTGTGACGATCGTTTCAATTGAAGGTCGGACGAATTCTTTCAATTCAGTTGCCTCGCAGTCGCGACTTATTAACCGCCGAGCAAATAAAGCGGAATTGCTCCGATCAACGACAAGTGCAGAAAAAGGAATGAATAAATTACGACATAACTGTCCTCAGTTGAATCGTTATTAATCGTTATTGAATCGTTATTATATCATCCGGCCGATGTTGCTGAAAATCAATGACTCTCGTTCGAATTTTAAGTCCTAATTTCATCGTGAGGAGTGGTTTGCTTACCTGAAGTTCTTTGATGAGCTCATCTTTCGGGAGCCTGTATTTCGTTGTAACAGGAATTCCGTATTGTGTGAGTAAATCCGCGCAGGATTGGTCGACGGGGTCGCTTATTAGCACGCTTCTGAAGTTGACGGACATGTTTCCCTTGAATGGAAAAATAGGGGGTTTAATATTTGCCAAGGGCGTGGATGATCGAAAGGTTTCCGCGAGGAACGCGAGTTTCAGTGGAATGTAGATTTCCGTCGACGAGTCGAGATGTTTGCTCTGTAAACTTTCTCCGCGCGAAAGGATTGCACGTACGTCTGCGGTAAATTAATGTCCTTTGATGGGGATAGACGAAGCCCTTGAATCGTGTTTACTTGGCTTAGGGACGCGAATATTCGATCATCGTGATACATCGACGTGAGATAACAACGTCAATTATTAGTTCTCTGCCAACGTAAGAGCTCGTCAAGACCAAGTTTCTTCGTCAACACGTTGAAAACCGACGGAAAACGTTCAAGTGTTAATTCACAATCGACTCTGTGTGGTAACAGAAATTTATCATTCAGAAAACGGCGCTTGTTGCAAAAGTTTTCAAAGTGAGTATAATTTTTTACATTATGTACAGGGCTTTCTAATTGATTTTAAAGTACAATAATAGCAAAGTAATTCAATTCTACTTGGTTGGTGCAATTTCAAAGTTTACATTCAACAGTGAAGTTAACGTTAGATTAACGATTCAAGTTAAATTTTGAATTTATAGTTAACAAGTACAAATTCGTACAAATAACTGACGAGGTACTACAGTCGCATTTTAAATTTCCATTTCATTATCAAAAGCTTGCGTTTCATTAAAGTTTTCCAATTTGTTTTCTAACAACACGCCGAACAATAATCGTAAATAAAAATCCTTATTAAAAAGCAATGCCCGTACAAAATACAAAATATATTTTACATCGAAACGAACCACGTAACGACTTCTAATGAACATTTCATTGAATTATAGATGCATTCACGTACGTATTCTTACGAATTGACGACTGTATTTTTACTTAATTCCCGCTTATCTCTTCTCAAGCGAAACCCGAAAGGAATAGGCATAAAATGTCGGGCATACCTTCTTTCTTCGTTCGAGAACAATGCGTAGCTGTATAAACGCGAGGATAAATTCGCAGAAACGGTAAACGTGTTTTCAAACCGGTAGTCAGACCGTCAACTGGCTGCTTCAACAGGCGTTTAGCTTCTTATAGCTTGATCCCCTCCTCCGTCGATAAACAGTGCCATTCGGTCTCTCCGTCCGCGGGATTTTCGCTAGTTCCACCATTTTTTTCAGATTTTTGCGAAATCAATCGCATCATTGTAATCTCGCCGTCATCTCTCACGTGCAGTGGCGAAAATTTGCCATTTCTTTTCACAGATTTTGCCGGTCATTCTTCGAACCGGTCGCAGCAGGTGAAATATTCCCCACCGACGCCATTTTTCTACAGCAACAACCCGCGAAATTTTAAATTTTCCCGCGAAAATTTTACCTCACCAATTCTCCACGTTCTTCCAATGTTTTAATGAGTAAATGAATGTCAATGCCTTTAAACAAATTTGCCGGAAAGAGAGGTACTGTAAGGACTTTAATTGTGATTCAATTGAGTAATTCTGTCCTGTCATTATTTTGACAAAAACTATACGCCTCGGAAATAACATCGAACAGATTGCATAACGGTCGTCTAACACAATTAGATTAGATTGCACGCACTGAGTTTAGAAACGGCTGATCTAAATAAATGGCCATTACTGAGAATACCGCCGAAAACATGTTTGATTTTCCGCGAGTGACGCTATTAGGCGGATTATTGTCGCGGTTGGGAATAAAAATGTCGCACGGGCAGACGCGAGACGGAGTTCTTTCGAAAATGCGAAGAACGTCAGAAAGAATTAATCGCCGAGGATAAACGGCCCATAAGCGGCGGTCAGAAGTCGGGCAAAATATATTTTCCATCAACCGTGGGGTCAGCTCGTGTTAAGTGATGCAACTGCTGCTGGGGGTCCGATTCAGCAATAATAACTATGATATCTTCGGCGGGATCGTTCGTCTCTTTTTGCCGCCGTTCGTTTCCATCTTTCTTCCTTTTCTCGCCGATAAGCCAATTGCCACACGGCCAGTCCTCATCATTGCGCCAGTGGCGCAGAACTGACAATGATTCGCAAACACATTGCACTCAGGCCAGAGAGATATAAATGTCGAAAATCTTCATCCCCGTCGAAACAGTTGGTTTTGAAATACCCGAGCATTTTTTACACGGTCACCACTTGCTGCTGAATTTCAATCGAACAATGTCTCGTTTTCAAGCTGATCCTAGTATTTATTATTTTAATGACACGATGTAGAAGTGCAAACAAATATCTCGTGACATGTTTGCGGTGAAATTTATTGAGTACCAATCGACGATTAATCATTCAAGGTAATCGAGTGACGTTGTTAAACAACAATGTAATCAGAGAATTTTTGGCTGCGATGTAAAGATTTGAGCGCGTTGGTACATCTGTATTTTTATTGGCGATCGTTGAATTATCTTTTCAGCAATACGGAATTGACCTGATGTTTACGAGTCTTCCCATCGACGTATTTCGCGATCATTTAACTTCGATACCCCCAGCGGAGCGAATTATCTTATCTCCGTGGAAAATAACATGTGTGCTGTTATCCACGATAGTGAAATTTAATGTACAAGCGCGTACACTCCAAGTACATTATCCCAGAAATCCTCTGTCAATTTTTACTTACGAAAATTCAGCAGCGATAATCATTAGCAGATAACGATTAAGTGGGAAAGAATCGTTTGTGTATATTTGCTTGGAAACTTCAAGCTCTTTTGACGATATCATCAATGAAATAAGGAATAGTATTAATATCACTTAATTCATTTCATCTGCTACAATCTCCATGAAAGATTTTTCTTAATAATCATTTTACGCGTTAGAAATTTTATTAATTCTCCGATCGTACTGCATTTGAGCAGTGAATTTTCCATCGGTTCTGTTAAATGAAAATTCATGGTAAATTGTAAGAGAGATAATTACGAATTTGCTGGCTACTGAATAAATGGAAGATTAAAAGAAATGAAGATCGAAAAAAATCGTCCAACAATATCGTGGCCGTTATGAATTGTAATTTCCAATTACCCACTTGCCTGTCTATACCGTACATATTACACGATGAATTCTACTTTTTTTCATGTCTACAGAACGTTTCGCTGGACGATATCCCTTTCCAAGTTATTCAGGGTAAAAATGTGCAACAAATAATTAGCATCCCGGCGCGATAGTCAAAACGAAACTAAACAATTTCATCGACAGAAGAAGAGAAAAGAAATTTAATTCTTCGATTTGCCAATGTTCGCAGGTGAAACATTTTCCTCAGGTAGGCAGTTTGACGCGTTTTGTATGGCCTTTGTGAGGGGGAGAAAAAAAAGGGAAGAAAATGTCTAGATCTTGCTGTAGGAGTGGATATGCATAGATGACAGGCATTGTAGCTGTATCCCCGTTCCTTCGGAATTTCCTCGCTTTGAGGGGCCTCGCCAAGGAGATTTTTCCTTTCCACCTTTTTCCCCGGGCATATTCCCCCGGGCGGCTTTCCCCATCTTCCGAGGAAATCTTTCATTTCGCTCCCGGTGGACGTCGCGACGTCCGTCGTTCTCACGGCTGTCAGACGACAGTTTCGGTTATCACGCGCTCAAATAAATCGGGGTTAACCGTCGGTAAATCCCGCAAGTTTCGCGAGAACTGCAAGTCTCCTCGTTTCTCGGCCAAACCCCGACATCTTTCTCTTACAGTCCCACGTATTCCCCTTTCTCACTTCACCCCTTGCCCCCCCCTCTCTCTCTCTTTGTACGGGAGAATCTGCGGGCTTTCGGGACTTTTGCAATTCCTCGCTGTGCCGGGAGATAAGGGGGAACCCGAATAAATAACCGTTCGACGGTGTATGACAAAATACCGCTTTCCCGCACTTTTTCTGCGCGCGGAACGACCGCCTTACGTATGCTGATTATCGCCCCGAGACAGGGGAAAAAAATAGATATGGATTATATACGGCCTTTTACTCCTCTCACGACGGATACCCGTTGATATTCCTACGTACGAGTATTTCTCATTGCGATTGCCGGTCATTTAAATGACGTAACAGACGAAACGAGTGACAGAAGTTCGGTTCTTGCTGGTACACGGTTTTCGTCGTAATCATTCGCAGCGGAAATTATGGGATAGATTACGGGCAATGTAGCGTTTTGTTTTCCTTGAGAAATAGGATACTATTTATGCGTCAATCTAATTGACGAGCAGCTGGATAAGCACCGGTTAACGGCGGAATATCTTCTCTTCGGGTCCCGTTGGTTCTCATTGTTCGAACATCTCTCTAGGTCAGCGCGACTGATCGACATTTCTTCGTAAAGATAAGGCACAATAGGATCGTTCTCTCGGGGAGAAGTTTTCATAAATCGTCCGACAGCAACCGGCGGTACTTCTCTATTTTCGAAAACTAGAAGCCAAAGCAAACTTCTCCGAGTTTTCTAAACGTACAAGAACTCCAGGAAAAATACGAAAACTCGTCTCGTATGATACACGGGTTCGTTCTTGCATACAATTAATCGTTCATTTTTCAGGGGACAATGCGAGAGATTAGATAAACCTTTTCCGTGGAATTTCTTTGCAAGAGCGACGATAATGGAGGCAAAGACGATCGTACGATAAGTATGCGAGTGTAATGTCCGCTGCACGTGCTACCAAACTTTCCCCCGCGAAATCCTCGTAATCGTGTGACGAAAAAATACGTAAACAAGAGGCTCGGATATTGTGAGGATTGTCTTGACGCCGATAAACGTCGCGACGGCCAGTACAGAGGGACTGACGGACCTACGGATCAGTAACTGGAGTTAACTGGTTATATAGCTCTGACCCCGAGACCTCCTGAGATAACGCCGTTAAAAAATGAACATACCGATAACACTCACATGATCGGTGGAAACCGCTTGAATCCCGCCTCGAATACCAAATACACATGTCTGTCATTTTTCAACCTCCAATCATCGTCCCGCCGTTTCCTCACGCATCATTCGCTGATATTAGCTATCGATAAGTCAATATTATTACCGTGTAGAATTAATTAAGTCACCGAGGAAATAACGTTGGATCATCAAGTGCAATTCCATGGACACCTCGTTGCCAGATATTTTCTGTATAATTCGATAATCGCAGGACTTTGATGCCAGGGTAAGAGAAATGTAATGACAATTTATGAACTGTTACGATAGTGAGCAAAGGTCTAAATTTGTCTGCGGTAATTGCACAACTTCAACGGCCAGTAATTCCTTAATCTTCTACATCTTTAAAGTAACACGAGGAAGGGAAATAAATTATACGGTCCATGGTTTTATGACTTCGCGTTTGTTGAACCATAATGGCGTATACGTGAGGTGTACGTGAAAAATGTTTATTATTTCAAAGGAAGCCCCGTTCTGAGAGGGTAGTTCGGCTTTAAAAAAAATGCCGGCTATAGGTATACATCAGCTGTATATTGCATGAAGACCCGTAGATCCCCTTATATAAATTGAATAATACCCGGGGGAACCGGCGGAGTCTACGAAAATGCCAGGACAATTTTTCACGGGCAAAATATCAGTATATTAATTACGCCGAAACTCAGGCTGGAATATCGCGGTTTCACGTCGAGTAATTTTCGTATTTGCCAGACCAGATCGTAGAATAATTCGATAAAATGGATATTCCCTGGAAACAATAGTATCCAGCTGAAAACGGAATAAGAAGGATTAGGAAGTACGGTAAGGAAGAACGGAAGTTTTACCGTAAAAATGTCGGTATATTAATTGCGTTAAAACTCAGCAAAGAGTATGGCGGTTCGACAATGGGTGCCTTTGTATTTGCTGAGCCGGTCGTGGAATGAGTCGATGAGATGGATATAATAGTATCCGGGTAAAAAGAGAGTAGGAAGTAGCGTAGGGACGAGTGGAAGTTGCGCAATGTATTTACATAACGTGCACTGCTTACGGCGAGAGAAAAGATGGTCCCCGCAGGTAATCGAATTCTACTTTCCGCATCGATCGAATTATTTCGGAGCTACTAAAGTGCACCCGACAGTGCCGAGTTTTCCATGCATTCCGTCGGTGAGTTCTCCAGCCCCATTTTTTTGTTTTTTCTTTCCGGTCAAATTCCTCTCAGACTCGTTACAATGGATTTGAATTTGTTCGGTAAATCGATATACCTTATTGACCATCGAATGTCGTGCGTGAAATTATCCTGTTTGTTACAAAAACTTGTCAACCATAAACTCAGATCTTCTGTGACAAATGTGTGCACGAAAAATTCATTTTCCTCTGGTAATTTTTTCTATAGGATTATCAATGTTTTTTGCTTTGTCAAAAATTGCCAATTATTATTGTGGGGTTGATGATCAAATTTCATGAGCTATCTTATCACAGCCGTCAACTCGTTAAACGGTAAATTTGCAAGTTTTGACGAATGTTCAGTTGAAAAGAAATGCTGTATATCTTGTTACGTTTATCGTACTTTCCTTTGACTGTACGAGATTTTACTTTTTTTCTCTTTTCTGCCTATCGGTATCGATAAACCGATGAACTACGATCCGCGCGAGCTTTAATACGTACCAAAAGATTACCGAAAGCTCTTTTCCATTTATTTCCGTCGATAGTTCGCCGAATTTTCGTCCTTTATTTGCGGGGATAATGTCCGCGATGTTTTCCCGGCGTAATTACGACTGCCTAGCGTTGGTGGAAACAGAAGGGAAAGAGGGGTGGGAGGGGTTAGTATAGACACGGTAAACGGCGATGTAGGAAGGCGAAAAAAAAGGTTCGAACGATCAGGAAATTTTGAGTCCCCACCGAAATGTCCAGTACGAATTCTCCCACAGACCGAGGAAAATTACATTAATTAACGGCTCAGCTGCGTTTATGCCGGAACACCTGCGATGTTTTTACTCTACGTGACTAGTGTGTTTAATTGCTCCCCACGAAAAAGCAGGATTTACTGCTTAAGCTGGTAATACAGTGGACAATAGGGTGTAACTGTGTATCCTCAATACTTCCCAGCACATAATCAAGTTTTAGTTCAAATGTTGTAGTTACAGTAGTTAGTAGTAATTGTATAGCATTTTATTTTTTTTTTATTAATTTATTTTTATTAATTGTTATTGCAGTCATAGTACTAACATATTTATAGTAAGTTGTATAAGACAGTTGAATATGTGTGTAGATGAATTTCTCCTTTTTGTCCCTTTGTCGATAATTTAAAGCTCAGTCGAAGAATCGATTTTGTCAGAACTTCTTCAATGAAAATACAGTATTACTAAAATACATTACGAAGGAATCATGTAATTGTTTCCCTTCGATTTCACGTTTATGTGGTTAAGGTTGTTGAGTAAATTAATCCTGTATCGATGTTTCGAGGAAGTTCGGAGAGAGAGGGTTCATAAAAGCTTAGTTGCAACTGATTGTGAATGAAACGGCCAGGATTGACGTCATTTACGAACAACAAAGCCAATCCAACGAACACCGATCAATTCTATCTGCAGCTCGTTCCACGTCAAGCAACGTAGTAGTTCGGAAAGTTTGTTTATTTCCACTGATAAGTGACGTAATAAATTGGCAATAGTAACAATATACTTGTAGCTTTAAACGTGACTCAGTTTTTGCAATGCATTAAACGATCCTACACGAAATAAAGCGAAAGTCAACCACATTTCCGGATTATCATCATCGCTCGTGATGGAAAATAATTTGAAGTGGAAGGTGTAAGGGATTAGCCGGACGAATAAATTTACAAAAAATCATTCTCTCTTTTCCAGATAATTTTCCGGCTAGCTGGACAAAGGGACGATATTGCTGGGGACTGAAAACCCAAGGTCATCAGCATAAACCTTTTTTTAGCGGTTCCCCAAGGTATTGAGAAAATTGCAAACAGTGCCTCTCGCAGGCAGGTAATTTCCAAAGCCATATCGGCCATTCTTTCTGGAATTTAACGCCACAAAATTACGAGCGTAGCCGGCAAAAGTGTGCAAGCCGAGTTATTTGTCGGTGGAGGGTAATGATTTCACGTGTGAAATCGTTGGAGATCGATGAAATTGCGCAGGGCTAGAGCCGGGGAAACGAAGCATTGGCAATAACCTTGGATTTTTCGTCAACGCGAATCGCGCGTTGACTTTCCGTCGAATAAATAGACGACTGAGGGAGGGGCGGGGGGAGTTGTTTATCGTAACGAACAGCCCGGCCACTTTATTCTCGTTGCCCCGGCAATTTCCGCGTACGTACAGGCCGACGAAAATTACGCATGAATATACACGCCCTCGCCCACGTGCGTCTTATTCCACTTACGTAAGCGAAAGGATAATGCACTCGTGTCCAGGTCCTGGCAATTACAGGCGAATCGTGTTCCCCTAGTTCTCGCGTTCGTAATCAAATTGCCTCGTTCTGAGGCAATTACCAGCAAGCATAGAAATGCCTACGTTCCGTAAAAATTGGAACGATAACTGTGAACTTAGTGGGTGCAATTTTTATAATCGTCGGGTGTAACGATGCACATTTTGGTTAGGTATCAAAACAGCCTTATGCTGAACTTCGCCTTTTGCATACAATAAGTCTCAGAAAACACCTCTTTCCTCCACGTTACTGTGTAATATCCTATATATGTAATAATTGTGTGCAATAAAGACGTTATTAAATTAAATTAAATTTTTATCGACAGTCTTCCAAGAAATTCGGTTATTAAGAATTAAGATAGTTAAGATTTTTAACTGGAGATTTCATTTTGAGGTCAGCCCAGAAATGTGTATACTCCATAAGAAATTGTACGATAACTGGTCTGCCGATTTATTTGTAAACCTTCGTTCGATCAGTGGAGATTTTCGAATTACCGTAATTATCTTATGTAATTATCCGTGAAATTCTGTGCGATATGAATACCCATGCGGAGAAAATTTCCGATTAACAACGCGTTGTAAAGGTCCATGAGATGGGGGTATTAATGAACCGTGAGAAACGAATATCCTCGCCTCGTCGGCACGGAAAATCGACGCATCGTCAAAAAAGCGAAAATCGCATAACCGTCGTAATTACTCGTCTATCGTCTTACTCTTTCTGACGTCATCGATTTCGCAGACATTTTAACCACTTAAGCTTTGTCTCACCTGCGGTGCACTGCTTCTTGTTTACATACTTCGCACGAAATTTCGTCAATTTTCAAGCAAGAAAAGTACGTAGATTTTACACAAAACTGCGTAGGATATCAAGATGGACACGAAAAAATGTGGCTGTTTATTCACTGAATTCTGTAAAGAAGGATATGTAAAGCTCGTGGGGTTAATGAAAACTCAGGTGCGGGCGAAATTGCGCGGGTGGATCGAACGTAGACGCGTGTATATATAGATTGTTCACAGGCGCCAGCTGCGGTGTAAGAGAGACTTATGGTGTCTGAAACGACGTTATGTATCTTACTATCGCAATTCTACGGAACTGGCCCCGGCCGCACGGAAATGCCCCTATCTACTTATCTCAAAGACTCTCGCTGATTTATGCGTTTAAACTCACAGCGGTCCGCGGTAAGCATGAAAAACGTTCGTCCGATCTTATTCGCTCACCGTAATAACATATTTATTAGCCGACTAACCGATGTCGGCAAGTTTTCGACAAACGTCGGTGGGATGTGAAAAAATCTGTGTATGAAAATTTTGAGATTTTCATCGAAAGATGTTTCTGTTACGCTGTAAGTGATATGTCAAGATTATTTTAGACATAAGATTAATAATATTTTCGTAGATGATTATGTGAAAAAATAATTATAAGCGCATTGTAAAGTAGTAATAAGTTCATTGAAAGCATTCTAGTCAATCGCATGGAGACTGATTTGAGTGAGTGTATGATAAGAGAATTGAAAATTAAAATCGTCGAAGTAAAATTGTAAGAAAAGAGTGGACAGAACAGAATTTGATAATAATCAAAATTTGACTTGTTTACAATATACTATTTATATCATTGTATTGCGTGCAAACCATTTACCTGCCCAATTTGATTCACGTTCCGATTTTGCGAATAATAAAGTTCTGTCTAAATAAAAAAATAATACCGTTCCATATATTCCCGAAGAACTTTGAAACCGTCCCATTCTGTATTAGACGATTTTTGGTCTTTTAATTCCTATGTGATTTTCTGTATTTTCACGAAATACATGAAATTGGTCGTCAGGTGAATCACTGGCGAACGAGTAATGCCTCGTAATCAGGCCGAAAACATTATTTATCGTTACGGAAGACTGCCGGGAAAAACATGGACACGTTGAAATGTAATTCGTGTAATGTGATTAATGTCGCTGAATAAGTCACGATTTGGACTTTTCAAAACGATTTGCATTACGAGCGAACAAGCGTGCAAAAATTGTTTGCGCGCGAATTAATGAAATATGTCTTTGCCCAGGGAATTATGGGACTTCTTGTTGGTCCCCTCTTTTTCCGGTGGATCCGGGAAATCCATAAGCCTTTGCGTGATTTTTTATTCATTGCGTCGTAACGGCAGACGGGACGAAGAATTACGAGAAAAAGAAGAGAGGCGGAATAATATAGCGACCATCGCGGTAAAAAAATACAATTTTCCCTTGCACTCAGCGTTAACCTTTGCAGCAAAAATTCTCCCGCCCAATGAAAACATTCCGGTACTCGAAAAGAAAGCTATTTCCGCCGGGATATCCCGAAATATCCGTTTTTTCGACACGTACTCTTCTATCAAGAAAAAAAATTCTCTTCCCCTCGTTTATTACTGGTTTGTTCGGAAGTACTTCTCAAATCAAAACTGAACACACTTAAATATTGAGACTAACAATTTTCCGCTTCCAATTTCCTAAAACTGTGAAACATGAGAAAATTATTCCCGCTCTTGTTTGTCGAATCTTGAATAGAAAATGATCAGGTTAACGATCTTTTTATTAACATGTGCTAAATGTCCTTATTTCGATTACTTTAAGATTTTTATTATTCAAGGGGAATGTTGAGAATATCGTCTTCTGCGGAAAATAAAGGGTCTCTCCGAGGAAAAGCCAATAACGCGATACACGGTACTACATTGGGGGGGAGAATCTCGACGGAATCAGCCGGAGGACGGGAGATAATTTCGAGGGAACTCTGACAACCGAATATCCACGAATTCGGCGTACTATTGGACTCAAGGTCTCACGAGCACACGGGAGACGTAATTTCCACTAACTGACGTGCGGATGGTATTCGAAATATTCGCTGAAGAAATGCCACTCCTGTCTCAAGGATTCGCCAGGGTAGGATATGCAGGGTGGAAAGTTAGGTACCACTTTTTTCCTCACAAACGAAGCCGGGTAATCGCAAAATTTTTCTAACGATGTTAAATAACAATCTAACCTTACGTTAACAGCAGTTAGTAACACGGTTTTCAATTATTTTACTATAATTTCGGAAGAATTTTTATGTTTGATCAAAGAAATTGAGGGAATGTGAAATTGATTGTATGATCAAAATTGTACAATTAGCCTACTTCACTTTGTGTCTTGTTTAATAAACTTCGAAAGGTAAGTTGAAGTGAATGATATGTAATGGCATGCGTGGAAAACATGGGAGTTGTTCTTGAAATTAACTTTTGAGATTTAATAAGAAAACATTTAATTATATGTCTTTGATTATAACAGTAACTTCGTCAAGCTTACACTGAGATTCTTTTGTACTTTGCAAATCGATACACGTCTTACAATAAAATCAGCCGAAAACAAAGTTGGGCTCCACTTACCCGCAAACAATTTAAGTTCTGTTTAAACTGATTACCAAATTTCTAGGAATTACAATTATTATATTTAGAAATGATTCTCGAAGGAAAGAAAATTTAAAGTACAGTTTTAAGCCATTTGAAATAAAGCATTTTACCTTTTCAGAATAAAACATTTTCGGTTAAATTACGAAGTTTACGGAAAAGTGTTGACGAATAAAAAATAATTGCGGTAGCAGGGTGCCCAGCTCTGGCGATAAGCTGCTTCAAGTTTTCGCGTATCCTTAATCTAAAGAAGTTATGTATAAATTAGAATGTTCGGCCGGAAGAAAATGGCCGACAGATGGATACACGCTAATTCGTGGGCTTAATGAATTCTCGTGAATTCTCTTGAATTCTCTCGAGTTCCCTCTGTCCTGGCATTCGTTGCACAATACACGTCACGTCGATCGGACACAAGTTTACTCGACGTTGAGCCATACACACGGAGAGAATATGAAATTTTGGAGCACCATTTTGGCCAATCGTTATTCCTAAAAAACGCGTTCGGTATTAGTAACACTCGACCCTACGAATTACGTTGCTTTTCTTTGGCCCGGTATTTTCCCTGGTAGAAAATTATTAAGAAATCCGGCGGATCGGTGGAAATTTTTCGCGTGCATATCGAGTCTCCTTAATCGTCCATCGCCAGACCGACTTTCTCCCCCTACGACCAACTCGTCGGCGAAATGAGCTTCGGCGAATTTGTATTAAGGCCGATTTTCCGCTGGGTTTTTGCCCTCTTGTAATTCACTCGGCATTCCCCGACAGCAGTTCCCAAAGCCACTCCGCTACGGTTCGCTGAAAGTCAAGAAAAATACTAATAAAATAACCCTGTAAAACGTCCCGGCGTTTACCTTAATATTAATAAACCCTACATTCCCCGAACATCGCGTCCAAGTCTCTGTTAAATACGTCCGTTAAATTCGTCTAGTCCC
The DNA here is from genome assembly GCA_963989215.1 of Hedychridium roseum. Taxonomy (NCBI): domain Eukaryota; kingdom Metazoa; phylum Arthropoda; class Insecta; order Hymenoptera; family Chrysididae; genus Hedychridium; species Hedychridium roseum. The sequence goes on from OZ022305.1 coordinate 4,592,614, forward strand.
GTTGCTTCTTTCCTACGTTCCTCGAGTCCTCGACTTTGATATTAATCGCAGGTCCTTGAAGGGAAATTCCGTCAGTAGGATTTCATTACAACACATACCTATCTGGGTGCAGGCACGTGGCAGAATGGATGTAACTATCCTGTCGTTGGATGAGAAGGACGTTCGACAGCGGGTAACTATTGTCTCCGTGGCACGGGAAGATTGGGTTTCCGTTCGACGAGGACATTTAACTTGGTCCTGCAGCAAGCGGATACCGGATATACAAGATCCCGGGGCTTCGGTGTATCGCCGATCTGCTTCTCGTTAAATCCACCGACTGTTCGTGGTTCCAAGTTCTCGAGGAAATTATAACCTCCCCTTCCCCTTCTCCCTCTTTCCCTTGTCACTTCCCCGTAAGGTTATATCAGCTTCGATTTCGCGACTTCCTTTTCGCGTCGAACAGTTTGGCACCAAATGGGTTAGACAATTTCACTCCAACCGATGGAGCATTATATTCTCGTATACGTAAGTGCAACCTTGTCTAATTATCCGGTATAATTTCCCACGTGTTTCGTAAACTCCAATGTAAAATATTGGACGGGTCTTGTGGGATTTTTTTTATTCCCCTATGTTTATGTACGTAGACAGTCATTTATCGCGGCGAAATCGTCAGGACTTTCTCGTAGAATTTTATTCGCGTGATTGTTCCTTTTCTTTTTCGGGCGGGGTAATTTCACGCGTTTCACAGGGATTTTCTGGAGAAATTTTCGCGGATTTTGTCGCGCCGTGTTCCGCGTAAAAAATATCCTCGTCTCTATTGTTCGATCGGTGAAAACATTTCGTGGATCGGCGGCCGCTCAATTGTACGCTCAACTTTTTTCATTTCCTCCGGAAAATATTTGACTTTGTTAGCCCGGCGCACTGAACTTTGGTTAATCACGAATATCGATGAGCCTCGTTCAATCTGCGCGATGCGTTGAAACGCCATCAGATACATTTTCATTTACGTCACGAATCGTACGTTAATAATGCTTCATCTATTTACATACTGCCTGGCCAGTAAAACGTTTGCCTCAGTGTCGTGAGCATTTTGAAGTTTATTTTGAGCCGAGCTGAGGAATTCTTCAGAGACACTCAAACCATTCCCCGCAGTTTCTCCAGTATTTTTCCCACGGATCGTTAATTGTATCTTCAATTAGCTCGTTAAAGTTCTCCACGAATTTGCTTCGTCCCACTCGAACCCACTCTAACCCACTAACATCTCCACGACTGTATATTCCTCATTCCTCGTTCTGACGTTCAACATTTTTCTCTGCTAATTTAAGTGAAGATCGAATCGAGGTTTCCCTGGTCTTCGACTTGACGTAATTCTCATCGATGCTCCTCGAGCGTCGTTGAAACGCGCCGAAGGTCTGCAGGTGTATGCGTTCTTCATTGCACTAGGTATTCTTGCCGTAGGTGCTCTGCCTGGTGACGGTTTGCGTTGTGCACGGGCTGTCGTGTGCCGAGCTCAGCCTTACGACCGAGCTGTGCGGCAAATTCGTCGTCCCGCCGTTTTCCTGTCTCGTTCCGTCTCCCCCCGCGCAACCCATCGTAAGGCCGACAGCCCGGCCCCGCGAACCCTTGCAGACCAACAGCTCCCGCATTCCCTTGCGGAAGTTGCGCGACAGGAAGGCGTAGAGCACCGGGTTCAGGCAGGAGTTCGTGTAGGAGATGAGGAAGGTCGACACCGTCAGCAACGTGCTGAAGTCCGACGTACGATCGTAATTCGGGTCCCAGTGAAGCCAGACGATTCGAGCCTGCTGAGGCAAGTTGCACGCGGCGAACATCGACACCACGGCGATCAACATTCTGCCGAAGGGAAAGAAAACACCATCCCGCTCATCGTTCCTGAATGAATTGCCATTCGATAGGACTTTGTCGAAAATGTACTTTTTGAAAAATGGTAATCAGTAGTTTCGTCAAAGTTTTCCGAATTATTAGTAGTGGGCAAAGAAAAAAATCGTCCTGTTCATCGTTCCTGAATGAACTGCCATTCGATAGGACTTTGTCGACAATGTATTCTTTGAAAAATATTAATCAGTAGTTTCGTCAAAGTTTTCCGAATTATTAGTGGTGGGCAAAGAAAAGAATCGTCCTGTTCATCGTTTCTGAATGAACCGCCATTCGATAGGACTTTGTCGAAAAAGTATTCTTTGAAAAATAGTAATCAGTAGTTTCGTCGAAGTTTTCAGAATTATTAGCGGTGGGCAAGGTGCAAGAAACTTCATGAACTTCATTAGATTCATGAAATTGAATTTTTGTCCAACAGAAATCGATTCTTATGTAAAGATAAAGATATTAGTTACCCATGTGACGATATTTGATTTCTATCAGTCCGTCCTTCAGTTTCTTCCACTTTACGAAATGAATCCGGTTTACCAGGAATTACTTGAGGCTCGTCAAGTGACTTACCTTATTACACCTCTTCTGGCGCGTAGTATATTCCTGCTGGACGTGTGTACGTGATGAACCCTGCCATTTTTGGTCCTTGCAACGAGTCCAGGTCCTCCGAGGGTAGCTCCGCTCCTCCAGAGACCGACGGCGATTCTAGTGTAAAGACAGGACATGAGGAAGAGTGGTACAAGGTAGAGAAAAACGAGGTTCACCGCATCGAGGACGTTCTTGTTGTGCTTCTTGATATTGGCCACGCAGATAATATCCACGTCGCCGTTGGCCAGTCGATTGCTGATGGTCTCCACGTAGAAGAACCTCGGGGACGCGTAAACCGCCGCGAGGACCCATACGGCCCCGATTACGGCCCTCAACCGGCCCCTCGTCAGCAGGGACTTGCATCTCATTGGGTGAACGATCGCCAAATAACGCTCTATGCACACCACCACGAGAATCAGGATGCTCGCCGTGTAGGACAGAGCGTGGACGAACATGTAAGCCTTGCAGAAGAAATCACCCAATCGCCAGCTGTTCATCAGGTAATTCGTGAGGGTTTGGTAGACGCAGAAAATTCCGACACACAGGTCGGCCACCGCCAAATTCGCCAGGAAGAAATTCGTTATGCTCCGCAGTCGACGGGAAAATGACACCACGAGGATCACCATCAAATTGCCTGCAAAAAAAATACAGAGCTGATTGTCAGAGTAATTGATTTAATGATTGTTCAAATATATATATGATAGTTAACACGTGTTTTGCATTAATGCATTGTATATTTTTAGCATGGGAAAAATGCTGTAACATTTTTTTACACTGATGTTTACTAAAAGTCGTTAGATTTGTATTTGGACAGTAAATGGTCTATCTTTTTCATTCTAACCCACTTTCGCTCAAACTATTTAAATAGGAATTATTATACGTGTATGACCTGATTAAATATTTTGATTTGCTTTACTTGTGAAACTCTCTTATTCTGTAAAGGTATTTCGCAGTTCATTTAAATACGATGTGTACAAAAATCAATGACTTGTCGAGGACTGTCGTTATATACTTGTTTAGAAATCATATATTTCATTACAGGTGGGTACTATTATTAATAGAATTCCCGTTGCTGTTAACTGCGAGCTTTTCACGAATTAGCGACTATTTCTGCAGTGAATTATTGCCGCCGGCGTGGGGAATCGGAGGGGAAAGGACGAGAAACGTTCCGAATCTACGCCTCGCAGCGAGGTAATAACACAGCATTAAAGTACTGTTAATGGTTTTCTTCCGCAATGGCCCGGGATCCTGACTTTTCCTAGAGTTTTCCCGAACTTCCCATCACTTTCTCCTCACCGCGGTTGCGCACATTCTCGTCGCCATGAGAAACACATTAAACCCCAAATCCCGAAACCCTTAAAAAGAAGCTATTCGACACAGAAGACTGCTTTACATTCATAAAGTCATTTTCATCGTGAATTCATTCGCGAAAAGTTTAGCGTAAGACGACATCATTTTGCCATATTTCTCCGAGGAGTTTATTTTACGAGCGCAAGTCTTCAATTTCGGTGGAAGTATCGCACGAACCTGCGGGGATTGAATTGTAAAAAGTAGTTGAATTTCACGGTCCCCGCCTGTCAGTGAGATATTAATTATCCTCCTAATTGGCGAACAGTTGACTCGCAAGGTTAATACAGCGAGCTTCATGGCGCTCGTTAATGAGTCAGGGAGTTGGTAACGATACGTCCCGAATTTGCATTATTCAGGACATCCCCCTTGAAATTCCGAGAACGATGCTCCCCTTTGGCAAGTCCAGCATCACGTATGACGGAGTTAAAGTCAAGTTTCACCGGCTGGGTAGATTCACATGCTGTCTACGAGTTCCGACAGTCAATGGAATAACGTACTCCTTTATAAGATTCATTAACATTCGGACGTCCAAGTAAACAATTTTCAGTCCCTCGATTTAAGGTCAATTCGGATGATTTTAGAATCCCAATTGACTCTACGCAAGAAAGTAGATGAATACAAACAGTTATTGCTCGAAAACAAAATTAGTATACATTAGTCTAATAGTAAGTGCCAAATTTTTATTCGTCTTTTATTTTATCTTTGATTCATTAACCATTTTTTAAGCAGTTATGAGTCGTCAATTCTAATTGTTAGTGTCAATTTTTACTCATCCTCCATGAACAGGTAACTGTGAAACAACTGTTTGAGAATTTCTCGACTTTTTTTCCTCGACTGTACAGTCTTTTTAGGTTTATTAAATAACTGATCGGTTCTCGTAGGTCAGCGTTAAACATACACGGGCCCTTCTTTACGGGGAATCAATTCCTCGGGAATGGTCCCTATTGGGTTTCCCCATTTATTACTGACCCTATCCGCCGCTAACGTGAGTCGACGATTTTTCAGCAATTTTCGCCAACCCCGGGGCAAATGATACGGCAGGGGCGACAGGGAAAATTCTATATACGTGCAATCGTGAGTGCAACGTAAGGGAATAAAAATCCTTCCAACCGTTCGTCCAATCGCAGCAACAAAACGAGAAAAACCAAGGATGAGCGTACTTTTACGGAGGCTTCACGACGGTTTAATATATTCCAGTGATTTTTGGTAGACGGCCGACTGTAAATCACGTTTACCGCGTAATTTCTGGCTTTTAGCCCTGCCCGTGGGTGACCCTATTTCTCCGTTGTTCGAACGAGCTTTGATGTTCGCGTGTGCCACTTCGGCCCGTTCAAAAGCCTCGCAAAGGCGTTACACTTTCGATGCTCGCGATAAAGTCCTATATAGACTCCACGTCGAGCAAGTGCCATTATTTCCCGATAGTCGCTTCGCTATTCCCGTTTTCTATAATACCTTTAATCCTTAAGTGCACGATTCGCCATATACTTATAAAGGAAATTGTTCTGGCTTCCTTACAGTCTGAGATAACCTCGTGAAATAACTGAAACAATATGATCGAAAAGAATGGAAAAGAAAATTTGTATATGAAACGCTATACTATTATATATTTCTCATTTTTTCTGTATAAGAATTCATTAAAAATTGAACAGAAGGACATAGCTTTCAAGGCGAATGATTTATATTTATAAGCAAGGAAGTTTCATGAAGTTTTACTTGAGATAAAATTACGTAACGTGGAATCACTTTAGAGACAGCTAATTTATTTTTATGAGCAAGGTTTTCATTAAGGGAAAGTTTTGCTAAAACGGCAGAGGAGAAGAATTGAGATTAATGCCGGCGGAATTTCGGTTAGCCTTGCTTTTAAAAGATTCAGGTAACGAAGTACTGCTGGAGCTTATTTAAACCTTGAACGATTGCGCGTGAGCCAAGCACTAACTACGGTTAGTGTAGTATTTATCGAAGCTCGACTCTCTACGAAGGCAATCTCGTTCCACTTACTTTCCTGCGAGGAAAATAAGAATTACTCGTGTGACCAATACTCGCCGTGGAAGGTAGGTACACGCCTGGGACGAAAATGCCTATCCACGATCCTGCCCCTTTCCCCGAGATTTCTCAGCACGTTCCTTCACGACCTTCGAATCGTCCGAGAAATTCCCTCGGTTTCACCGAAAATTCCAACAAAATACTCCTCACACAGTTACTTGAATTTCACATTCACATCTGACATTCAGGAAACATTTCCGCAGTATTTCACATTTATTCATGTAATATCGTGAGGGAGAATCGTCATTGATTTACCGTATCGTACTGTGTTCATTGAAATTTATTTATTTTATTTTGCTTTGTTTATTGTAATTTATTTATATCGCGAAATTCTCTCGATCCAACAAAAATTCGAACAAAATAGTCCCGACAAAGTTACTTGAATTTAGCATTTGACATTCAGGAAACATTTCCGCAATATTTCACATTTATTCATGTAATATCGTGAGGGAGAATCGTCATTGATTTACCGTATCGTACTGTGTTCATTGAAATTTATTTATATCGAGAAATTCTCTCGATGCAACAAAAATTCGAACAAAATAGTCCCGACAAAGTTACTTGAATTTGGCATTTGACATTCAGGAAACATTTTCGCAATATGTCATATTTGTTAATGTAATATCACGAGAAAGAATTTTTCATATTTGTTAATATATATAATGCCACAAGGGAGAATTGTGATTTATTTGCAATATTATCATTTTGCCATAATTTTATTAAAAGCAGTGCATTGGAATATTTATTTTTGTTGCACAGAACTTGATGCCGCTTTTAATGGCTCCTTTGTGGTAGTGTGCATTAAAATTATGTATTGAACCATGTTAAAATTATTGTATAATTATTTCTTCATTTACGAGAAAGCATGAACAAACGTCGAGCTTTTACGAACGTAATGTGAAACAGAAAAACACGTGAAACATGTGGAAAATCAGTAAATTCATACATTTCAGCTTCCATGGAGTCAATTAACGATTTCTTTAGGTTCCGTTATTAAAATGAGCAAGTGGCTGTCTTTTGTTAATTTCCGGTTAATTCGTAGGAAACACTTATGAGGTATATTAGCCTAAGTTCGCGAGCGTAGAGTGTCGCAGGGGAAATTCGTCGACGGCAAAGTACGACTCGAACGTGAACCAATCCGTCGACAAAATTATGCCGTTCCGGATGAATACAAATACAGCCATCAAGTACTTTCGGATTCTTATTCTCCACGGACCGAGGACCTCGTTTACTTTCGCGGAAAACTTGGCCACTCTCGTAAAAATCACGTATTATAAAACCCAATCAACGATTCCGTACATTTGTACACGTCAATGTCACTTCTTTATTCCTTCTTATTACCTATAGATTCTTAAAGTCTTAATTACACATTGCGCAGAAGTAAATGAATAGCTAATTCTGAAATCACGCGGCAAAAGTTTAACATTATTCCTAAAATTGCATAAGCAGTTGCCCCTTTAAATTCGCTGTTCTCACGCTCCGTTAGCAAGAATGGCGAAATAACTGTTAAGCATGAAATTTTATATCGGTAAAAGTGGGTCGGATCGAAAAACACTCCAAGTTGGAAACGCAGTGTACGATATACAGAAGATTAAAACATGAATGGGGGGAAAATATCCCTATGCAAAGCAGTTTCGTTGTTCTCCGTTCGATTGTCCGTCGGATGTGCCTGACAAGTGGATGTTACGTGGACGCGTTATGCAAAATGTTTGCCGCTCTTGGCCGAGATCTTTTCGAGAGTCTCCAATCTCGGACGGTGTTCCACGAGCCCGGACTATTTTTCATTTCCACCGGGGAACTACGACTCGTCCTGCTCGTTCTCGTTGCGCAACACCCGCGATATTCCTGCGTGGAAATTCCCGACCCTACACACCCTAATGACCAACGGAAGACACTCACACAAGTGCTTTATATTCTTGCGACATCAATCTTATGTTAGTTGGCAGCAAAATACACCGAATGCCCATGAAAACTGATACACTGAGAAACAAGTTACTTTTATGTAATTCTCCGTTTTCTATGTTTTGATTTGTAGCCCCCTGACGTCACTGAAGATCGGACAAAACAAATCAATAATGTCTGTCAACTGCCTTGTATATTCAATATTTGAGATTAAATTTACCGACGAATACTAATACACTGAGCAGCAAATTACTTTTACTTAAATCTTCGTTCTCGATGTCTCTATTTTTTTAGTTCCATTATATCATCGAAGACAGGGAAAAATGATTTCGTGTGACATCATTTCGATACTGTTAATTCGGTGTTAATTCAGTGTAATTCGGTGTACTATAAGTACATTTTCAACGACATACCGTGTAATTAAATATCGCCGAATATTCATGTAATTCTATGTTACAACAGGTTGGACCGTTTAATATGGCTGACATTTAAAAAAGAATCGTTTCACTGACGCACGGCGGTCGACGGAAACCTGTAAAATCGGCGAATTTAAGTGCATCCATTTGCAATGGATCGGTCGGACATTAATTAACGATTGGACAGCGCGGATGGAAACGCGTAGGGTCAGTCGTGTCTGTTCTATTAGCGAAACGGCAGAAGAGCGACAGCTTGTAATTCGTGAAATCCTGCGGCACGGGCAATCTGCTGTCTCTGTGTAAACTGTTTTCAAACGCAGCAAATACAGTTGGCTAGTTGGAAAATAAACTATAAAGAATATCAGCAGTTATCGGTAAATTAATATTACCAACACTTAATCAACATTGAACATCATCATATTGGTATTTTCAATGACCTTTAAAACCTGCGTCTTTATGATCTAAAGCAAAAAAAAGCAAAGAAAAAAAAAGCAAGCAATAAAAAAATCTAAAGCAAAAAATCGTACGACTCGAGTAACAAGACTTTCGTAAAATTCATTGCTCAAGGAAAGTTCCTTAAGACTTAATTAATGTTCGTTTAATGTTGATTTAATGTTCATTCTGGCCGTTGCAAAAAAAGGGAAAACTTATTAAGTGCAAAGTGTGTCGACTGTTGGCCGTTACGTTCATTCGAATCTATAAGAAATTTGTGTAGCAAGATGTGCGGCGCATGTTGATCCGCGATTTCTCGGCCCTCGGAATCACTAGCTCACTGTAATAGGGAGGGGGGGGGGCTAAAATAGTTAGGATCGTCGTAAGATAAGAGCGAGGCCTCATTATCGATCATCGTGTTCCCCCCCCCCCCCCCCCCGTAATCCTTCGTTTCGTGCGAACTTGCCTGCTACGTCATTCCTCGCCTGTCATAAGTATCGCTGGTAATGGAACGACACGCGTGTCGCGCGTCAATATTTTTTCGCCCCCTGGAATTCCTTATCGAAGTTCCGTCGAGTCGCGAAAATCGCGTAGACAGGCCTTGCCGTCGACGACAAATTTTTCCGGACTTCGAATTATTGTCCGTGAGTAGGAAAGTGAAAATTTCGAGCAATGTCTGTGAGTAAAAAAAAAGAAAACACAAGTTTCGAGCAATGTCGAATTTTCGGCGTTCGTAATGACGCCCGGGGGGGGGGGGGGGGGGGGATGGGGAAAATGATCGCCAGTCGTCCGAGCAGAATAAAGGGAACTTCCAGAAAATGAGCCTCGTAATGGAATTTCTTATCTACTTCTTTAAATCCGATTCTCGAGCTGCCCTAATCAAAGGCGGGATAAAGGATTTTTGCATTCCTTACGTTAGTTTCCTGAAATGTTGCCAAGGAGGTCTATAAAACATTAACTCTTACGTTCATTAATTAAAAAACTCGCAATTGTAATAAATGTTGCCTAGGAGATGTATGAAACATTACATTCATTAATTAAAAAACTCTAAAATCTCTCCTCTCTCATAGATAGACAGAATATTATCCATTGACGAAATTGTAAATGTTCATTTTTTTCTTAAAACGTACGTAATGCTCTAGTGAAGAAGATTCTAAGAAATTGTTTCTAAAGAATTTCCTTTGTCATGTAAAAGCAGAGTATTATATTTCGTAAGAATCGTGCATATTAATTCTCTTATTACACCGCACGTTGCGTTTAATCGCATTTTCTGTACAACGCATCGGGTTTACCTTCGTGAAGAAAACTCAATCGGATTGAGGTGCGGGGTTTATTTTAAAGCGGCGACAACGTCGCGTATCTTTCACGTCTCGTTGCTAAACGGGCAGCATGCCTTAATTATCGCCGGGGTGGCGTAACGAGATTTAAGAGCACTACGGCCTCGCTCTTGGCTTTGCTACCTTGTTAATCAGAACTGACGAGACTAATGCCCGGCCGGGGGAAAGGGGGGAGGGGCGAGTGTCGTTTAAACGTTTATGAAGAAACCCGCGGCAAATGCTGACCGTTCGCGGCCGAATTACTACAATCCCCCGCCCCCCTTGCCGCCCCACGTCTTTCACCGCGCCGAATACCTTACGCGAAAATATATGGCCGAAGCGAATTTTCCCTCAACACGTATACGATTCTCTGGGACCTGACAATAATTTACAATTGCGTGCGAGGAAGACATTTGCCGCGCTGTCCTTATCATTTATCCCTCAGGAACGTCAAACGTGTTATGATTTTTTACAATCTTCCATACGTGATGAAACATTGATGTAACAATTTTCGAAATTACAGTATATGTGTCTGATGTACGCTCCGAACAAATTGAAGCAAACGAAAGCAACAGTAATTCTGTTCCTAATGTTGATAATCGGTAGTGACTTTTTCCATTGCCTGATTGTCAACTGCAATTGAACCTAGCGATTATCCGTATTCGAAAGATGAACGCTTTGCACGCGACGTTATGGTAATTAGATTATACGGTAACTTTGCGGAGGGATTTTGTCAATGGCGAATCTCGGGCTGTTTAGAATACCATAGAAATCCTATTTTATCTTTTTCTTTGTGCGAAAGCGTTACTTTTGCGGCTTGATAAGCTGTCCCCGCCGAGACGAAATTTCCATCGGAATGGATTCACGCGCGGCCCGCCCATTGTTGGCGAAATTCCCGGAATATCGATTCCCACGTAGCCCTACGGATTATATATTAGCCGTGTATTCACGTGTTCCACGGCATTAGCCGTATCGCCGTATCTTACGGTTTTCCCTGATAAATAATAACGACGGCTTAATTATCATTCGAGACGCGCAATGCGATTTACCGTCCCGGGGGTGTCGCTCGACCGCTCGATAGTCAGTACGGATAACTAATGTAGAGTGAAAGTAAGTCTCACATCCGCTTTCAAGGGTAGACGTGCCCTTTCTTCTAACACAGAGTTTCCCCTCAATGACTTGTCCTATTAATCCAAACATTCAAATGGCCCAGGCACACGAAGGAAAAGTAATGGAACAAACAAGAATAATGAATGTATTAATTTACATAATTATAATATTGATTCCTAGTGAAAGAAACATTAGAGAGACAAAAACACACGAAGAAAAGTAAATATATTCATCTAAATAATAAGAATATTAGTCACTTTTTGCTAAATTTCGTTTCAGTGAAGGGACGATTTCGTCCTTTGCTTCTCGCGTAATTCAATTGTAAAGTATTCTTCGTTTAATGAATATCGGAAGATACATTGCAGGAAAAGGAATGAGTAAAGGTGAGAATGTGATTTAAAGAATTTCTCATGATTTCGGTAAATTCAAGATTATTGAATTCATCTGTTAGTGGTTGGAAAACCGTTAGATATCACGATTTCATCATGCGTTAGTTAGCTGTGACGTGCGTTTGAATTTTCTCAATTTCGGGTGATATTTTTGACGTGTTTTATTGTGGATTTTCTCTTCTGGTCGGCAATAAATAACGTCCCGGCATAGTTTAGCGCAGTTCACGTTATTTTGCATAGTAGTACGCGTGTTCCATGCAAAACGGAAGCATGCATCTTGTTTTGCATCACACGAGGCGGGATAGCTCGAGTCATTTCCCGGCTGTCACGTTCCGGACTTTAAATAGACGGAAGGCGTTGTTCGTAAATGCGGGAATAAAAGAGTTGAGATGAAAAGTGCGCGAGAAGATAAGATTTCGCTACACGCTTGTCCAGAAAAGCGCAGCACGTTTCATCCACCTCCAGCGAATTTTCGCAACTTCAAATTCAGCAATAAGCTTATTTCCCAGCTGGCAATATCACTTACTGGAAGAAGAAATATTTTAATACAAATTGTTCTTTTCTTAACGAAATAAAATATAATTCCTACAAACTCGACTTTGTATGTTTCATAAATTACAATTCTAAAATGTCCTATAAAATTGTGCTCGTTTTAGCATATTCCTTGTTGCAATAATCGTCTGGTTTTTCACTACTACCTCAATGTCGAAGTACTTGAAAACCCGAGGTGGTTAAAGTAGTCGGAAATAAAGCGACCCTGAAACTCGCTAGGAAGTAGTTTATTAAAAATATATTTGACATCTAAGCCGTGTTTTCCCCTCGCCGAAAAATACTGTCCATTTGGCGAACATCTGGCAATTGCACCGTCCGCCGGAAGCACGTGACTTCATGGTTACTTATGACTGCCTTTCGGGGACTTCCTGTTACGTGTACACCGCCAGTACGAAATTGCCGGTTCGCGTAAATTTCATCGCACGGGAGTACTCTGTACTCTATTACGTTTACGTTAAAACCGATGGGAAATGGCAGCCGACAAGCATTTCTCACTATACAACCCGTTTTTCATTCAGATTTCATTCAGATTGTAATTCAGCTTTATTTGTTACACTTAAAACAGACTAGGCATCGTTAATATTAATTTTTTCATACAATTTCTCGTTTATTGTACTGTTTATTGTTGTTAATGATTAAACTCCGAGGTAAGAACGCGCGCCATTTGCAATTTTCTTGCCAACTTTTCTGCACATCTTTGAATCTTCTTCCATCATCCTCTTGCACCCTATAAAATACACATTTTCCTTGTCCGTCGTGCGATTTTAATGAGCGAAGACGAACGCAGCTTACAAGCCGGTTCGTTGCAACTGAAAACCCTCTTCCTCTCTGTTCGCTTTGGAGATTTTCCGGCGTGCAAAGTCGGTGCAGATCTCGCAGTAGCTGCCGTTCCGGCGCTGAAGTTCCGCCGGCGGAAGCTTTCCCCTGGGCGGCCGTTTCGCAGCGGATTTCACGGATCGTTGAGAGGATCTCCCGTCGGAGTGGCGGATACGCGATGTTCGCTTTGTTTACGGCGATTCGACGGTTCGTGTCGTTAGAGGGGCGGGGGAGGGGAGGGGGCGACTTCGATAAATTTGCTGCTCGGAGGCGCCGTTTCCGGCGGCTTTCGTCGGCAAATCCCCCGGTTAAACCTACGCGCTACTACGGGGGGTCCCACGTGTCGTCGTTCCGTCTGGATTCACCGCTTTCCTCCCGGCAATTGACTCAATTAGACCCGCAGGAGCCCGACTACGGGATCAAGGATTCACTGTCACCCGTAAACTTACCATACCCATCGTCCTTCCCATATTTCTCCACCTCACTTCCGGTCCGTTGCCGTCTCTAAGCTTGTTTACCCGTCACTCCCCCTCCCCTCCATCCACTGCCTGGCTAACGCAGATTTTTCAGCGCGTAGACCATGCAAATGCGGTAATTAGTCGGTGTCCCTACGACGTCGGTCGACCGGAAGTAATGGACCCGGAAAGTTTTCCATTAATACGTCCCGGCCCCGTGTCGCTGTTACCTGTTAACGTGAAAATGCCCTGAATATCGTTACGCGAGAATCGACAGGGTAAAGGTTCTTAGTCTGCGCTGCGACACCTAACAAGTTGACAGATTTCTCTTCACGTTAATTACCTTCGATAATCACGCGGCCCTTACTCGTGAAAGATCTTGCAAGGTTTTGTTCGCGTCGTTCTGCTTGTGTCGGTAAATACGTGATTTACGAGAAATACTGGTGATAAAGGTTATAAGAAACCCATTAGCTTTCGGTACTGTTAATGTTCAAAGTAATATCCGCTAATTGAAAGAGACTTTGATGCTGGCTGAAAAGTTTTTGTAAATTTCTCGGGTACAAAGGTAGTCGCGTTGCGATTTCCTTTATCGTCCGAAATTACGGCTGATCATCCCCGTTAATATCGTTTCGACGAAGTGCGGAAATGCAAGGGAAATGGCGAAAGATAAACAGGAATGAGAAAGTTCCAAGGAAATAATGAAGAAGGAGAATACGTAAAAGGGTAAAGGGAAAATCTTATGGTGGGAGAGACAAAGAAAAACCGTCTTTTAAAACTCACTTAATTTTTCCTCTCTCTTCGATTCACTGTCTTCCCGTTTACACAGTTTTCAGGGAACGACGTTTTAATTGCATCTCATTAACCCATATTGCTCGAGCAATAGGAAGATATTACCGACAGGATTCTCACTGCGATTCGATCTAAAATTTTCGAAATTTTTCTTCCTTTATTTACCGGGAAAACGTTAAGAAACTTCCGAAGTCAGTTCATGGAATCCGACGAATCACCTACGATCCTTAAATTACAATACTTTTAATTAGCCTGCATTCCCTCCACGGTTATTCTTCATTTACGCACAACTCCTACTTCGCCATTTTTGTTTTCCCTGCATCCCACGGGACGAAAACGAAATGAAGCAAATTTAAATTCAGTCAGATAACCGCCAGTGAAATACTGGTCTCCTAAATTACGTTCAAACAGGTGTGATCATATACTGAAATCAGAACAAACTTTATTTAATGTTTAAGTAAATAGCAAGGTGTTTGTTAATAATGCTATAGAATAAAATAGTTATTCAACTATAAAAAGGAACAAATTGACGGGATGATTGTTAAGGTTAAAGAGTTCATTTGACATAATAAACAATAAACATTTTTCATTCTCTTTCCATGTAAAAACTACGACCTACCTTACCGACAGGATTTCTAATTTAAAAATTCTGTCATTTCAGAGACACTACTTAATTTACGTCGATTACGTTCAGTTAAGAATTCGACGATGATTTTGTCTAACGTTCTAAAATTTCATTGCCACGTTTCATATATTCGTATTTTCAGCCGTATATCATGGCAAAAATTTACACAAATCCTGCACCGACTGTACTTACGTAGTTTACGATACAAATTACTTTCTCCGTTGCAGCGAAATGAATTTTTCCCATCGCCAAAAAAGGCAGTAGAATTGTCCCGCAAAATTGTTCGACTTTCCGGTTGACAGCCGGTTCACCGGCATTGTTTTTCCCCTCCTTTTTTTTGCTATTCACGAAATTGTCTGGTCGCTGCAGTTGACCAACCACGAAGGCTCGTTATGCACTTATCGCGTGGTACCGACGAGCGGGCGGTTTGTCATCGCACTTGTTTCCCGTGGTTTCGCGATAATTCCGAAATAGAAACGCAATCCGGGCGCAGTTTTCCGGCATGCAGGTCCCCGTCGATAAAATCGTCATTATCAAAACTAATCTTCGGGAATATCGTAAACAAAATCGACAAAAACCGCTCGCGTAAAAATTGGCATTCCCATTCTTTTTACCAACTCAGAATGCTAGGAGAAATAATATCGACACGAAAAATGAGCGTGGAAAAATACATTGAATATACCGACAAATTTTGTATCGTGCGTTGTTATTTCAGTGTTATTTGACCACGGAGAGAATTTGCTGTTCTCGGATTATTGTTTGGTATACGCGTCGGAATGTTTTCTTATGACCCCGCGGGATTAGGTTTGCGCGCAAATCGAGAGGATTTCGCGAGGGACAATTTAACGATCCTCCAATTACATCTAATGAACGCGTCGGCTATTATTTTCAGGGGTGGGTCTCAAACTGTTCCTATCGTAATTTGTTACGCGAGATAACGAATGAGACGAATTACCGTCTCAATGTCGCTGTTGCCCCGCCCGCACGGAATTATCATCTTCCTGGATTATTGCTCTAACTTCTCTCTAATATCATAAGCACAAGCGAAAACGTGTACCTTTCATTGAAATTTTTCATCAATAAAAATGGTGTACCCTCGGTGAATATAAAAACACTCGTATATCATTGTACAAATATTGTCGTGAATTTTGTTGAATTTTCGAAAAACGCTAAAACAAACTTTCGGTAGCGTCGACTTATTTACGTTTTTTTATTTATATATTCGTTTAGCTCGAATTGTAAAAAAAACATTTACATACAGTACGTTTGAGTGACTATTACAAGTAATAACAAAAGAAATAACATAAGAGAGAAAAAGGAAAAAGAACAGGTAAGCTTAACAACAAGACATTAATTTTCATTTGAATTTCGTTCTATCTTTCCCGAGTCTCCAGCGAAGCTTATAATATTTTTAGAAGAGTATCGTACCGTAATTTGCCTCCGTACAAGCGAAACTTCTTTCATTTGCCCTTGCTATTCTTGTACATCTGTACATTGAAATTTTTCCATTTTAATTAGTTTTTTCCTGCCTTCTGCCGCGTCATTGCTGGCGACCACCGGCATGATCGTGGGACGAATAGACGGGCCGAGATTCTGCGAGTCACGCGTAGGGGAAATTGCCAGAAGAAAAGGGTTATCAAGGAAGGATCTCGTCGGGAAGGTCGTCGAGTGAAAATCTGCGGCTGCCGGGACATATACGTGTCCCCCGCTGTTGGAATGTGCAAAAGCCAAGGAGAATCCCATGAAATACGCTACCGTCCAGCTCACGAACCTGTCCGGAAATAACATAAACTTCGTTACCGGCCATGATCACGTAATCAACTGACCCTGTCCTCTGCGTCCGATGACAAGTATCAACGACGATTTCACGAATTTATACACCGTAAAACCCACTGACGAATCGTACAAAACCTAAAGAAATCCTAAAAAAATTTTCTTGTCCGAGGATAAACGTCCGGTAAGATTTTTCATGGTTTTCCGTAAATGCAAAGAATTTGATCGTGTCAATCGTATTCGACTGATTAACATTCATTTACGTTTTATTATATTAGTGGAAATTTAAGGTGAGACTTTCCTTCGTGGTAAATTACCATCCCTTCGATTTAATTAAAGATATACTCAGCTAGGGTAATAAATATCTTATTTTCATCTCTTAAAGGTCGTCTACGTGGTGTTAAATGACGTTCATTAAGCGTAATTACTTATCATTCCCGATGTGGAGACACCATTTGTCGTAATTTTCGGATTCAATAAAACCGCTGGCGAGAGGCCGTAAATTTGGCTCTGCCATATTTCACGAGCAAAAATTACAACGCAACTCGCGAATTATATCCCGTAATAACGCTTTTACTAGCAAATCAGTAAGTTCTTTCGAAAAGTAGAACATTGAGTGTTAGTCTAAACGAGTATCTCACTAATTAGTTTCTACAATACATTTGAATGTCTGATTATCTTTCAATAAATACGTGGAATAGATTGAACTAATTATAATTAGATTGAATTAACAGATTGAATTACTACCTTTAATCACAAATTAATACAAAATTAAAAGGTATACTCATTTCAAATTCATTCAACCTTATACATATTATATTACTTTATTACATTACATAATGCATTATATACCACTCATTTTATTGAAATATATTGAAATATATAAATATACATTAATGTCTCTTATTGTACCTTTTAGAGTTATGTTTTCACGGTAAATCTTATATGTTGGCAGGTGACTCGAATTCAGAACGAAGCCTTAGAAATGGAGTATTCGAGGAAGTAGTGGATACGAGGATTGCATTTAAACGTCGCTGTGGAAATGTTATGCATAGGGTTATCCCGTTGCAGGTTCTGCCATTGCCCCGGAGTGCAAAGTCGTTTCTTACTCCCCTCGGAAGGCAGATTCGGCAATTTATTTCCCGCTGGATGACCTGTCATTACGTAAACAACTCGTTATTTTTGTGGAGATCGAAATTACGGTTTTCTTCGATGTGAATGTGACTGTAATGTAAATATAAGGAAACCACTAGAACCCTGCACGGAATATTATTTCTATTGTTCTACAAGGAGAATCTCTAATTAACTGTCTACCTAACGAACGGCAGAGAGCCGTGAAAAATAAAGTAAGTACAAGCAGGTATATTAAATCGAAATGCAATTATGTAGAACCTATAGCATTTACCTGTGCAAATATCGACCTAGTTTATGTAAACCGTAGAAGTGTCGTGAGAAGTGTATTTTCTCGTTAGTTTCATATTTCTCCATTGTTTCAATGGTTTTTGCCGGTACGTTTTTCAAATTTAACGGAACAATGATGCCGCGCAGTGAAAACGTCGTGATTTATACGAGCGAAAAGATTATCGGCCGATGTTTACCTTCGTCCGGACGGGATTTATAGACGCTCTAATTCACTGCTAGTAAATTACGATTCAAACCTCCGCTGATCCAATTATACCTCCACAAAGCTATTTCAGTCAGTAACTGCCGTTCCGAAATTCGTTATTTCCCCTACTTACTTGCTAGTGGGACGGATTTTTTAGAGCCTATAAAAGGATAAAAAATTCCCCCCTTCCCCGTCCGAAGTTTCCTTAAACCAATGAATTTAGAATCGATCAATCTGAGGCACATTATATTTCCTAAAAATGCCGTTAAAACGTACAGAAATATTGAATGACGATTGAGTTAGTTTGAATCCAAGTGAACTCTGCTCGAGAATCGTACTATAAAACACTTATAATTCTTTTCGTTAAAATGAAGACTGTACGTTTGTGAAAACGTAGGAACGCGAGGGCTGACTTCACTTTGAGAACCATTAGAATTGTACGACGGCAGGTGAAATATATGTGGAACAGTAGGACAGCTGACGTCGGAATTGTGGGGTCTTTTGTGCGTGGCTGTTATTACGGATCTCGGCGGATTTGTCAAGCGATCGAATCGCACATCTTATTACATTACTCTCCATGAGATCCTTAAAGTATCGGAGGAAGGTTCCTCGAGACAGTCCCGAGGTAACCGGGTTATCGGATTCGAGGGCGGATTCAGAATTCAATTACGACGGGAACCAACGGTTACCGGAGTCGGACGCACACGTGAGGGTGAAAAGAAGGCGTTTTCACGTCGCCGATATCTCACCTGTTCCAGTTCACTCTCAATCAAACTCGAACGATCGTACGTTACTCCTAGATAAAGCTTTCGCGAAGTCCATGCCGGAGGGAAAGAAAAAAGTTACCTTATAAAACGTTCCTACAGGCACCGGCTGTAGAAGTAAATTCTTTCGGCTCAGTCTTTTTAACGTGGCGAAATTATAGGAAGGCAATTCTCAAGCCTCTGAGATATGTTTTTCAATTACTTATTGAAATCACCCAGAAAAAATGTTCTTCGCACCGGTGTAACAATAAATTCTTTCGGTTTAGTCTTTTTAACGTGACTGAGATATATTTCCAAGCTATTAGTTAAAGGTACATTTTTAAACCGTTGATCCAATTTTTGTTAATTAACGTAAACTATGAGACATTTGTAAATTATTAACCGAAGGTATAATAATCTCTTTTGCCAGTAAATTCACTTTGACAATGCATCGATACATGCGAACAAATCAGCCGAAATGTAATTACGAGCTCAGTTGCATTTCTATGCAACGTTAAATTACCCGAATTCATTACTCTTAAAATTAATTGGCGACACTAAAATGAAACTTGATCACGAAAATCAATTTCACGTGTGACAATAACAGTTCGGAGGAGGGGGTGGGGGGGATTAAGAACAAAAGGTCATATGTAACATTGACCCTCGCTAATTAGTCAACGTTATTTCATAACTTTGTTCTCCCCTGGCAAAATGTCGGAATCTTCTCGAGGGAATCGCAGAAATGCGGGCGTCCGTTTGTACGGTAATTATGAAATAGCGTCAATTTACAATGGCGCCAAGCGGGAGGGGGGTGGGAGGAATGGATCTTATTCGCAGGATCCTTGGCGTTCGGTCTGCGTAATGCCAGCTGCTTATCTGCCTCTTCCGACATGAATTCCTCGGGGTGTAAGCTGCATAGAAACCATTATATTGCGGCGAGTCACGTTAAATACGGGCCCGAGTCTAACATTGCCTGAATTCACGTCCGTGCATAGAAATTGTACATCCATTGAACCACCAGGACACGGATAAACGCGTGATGAAGATTTTGTGTACCGGAAACAATTTTTTTTTAGAACGAACCAACATTAATTTGAAAAGTATTGAAAGTAGCGAAACTCATGTTTCTCCATTTTTGCTAATAAATGGTTGAAGGAAGTATTATTTTTTTAAATTTCGTCGGCAAGTAAGTCAGTTTTCTGATAAAGTTGCAAGTTAAAATTACATGATGGCATTAAGCAGACTTTGAATTCTTTTTAAATTAAATTGCGTTTCAGACATTTCGTGATATGACAAAGAGTTTAGGTTCTATTGTGCAAGGGTTTTGGTCGAATGAATTTCTGTCTCTTTTTTTTCAATGCATTATACATTGATAATTAGCAATATTTCGTTTCAGTGCGTAGAGAGTGAGGTAATGAACTTGGCACTTTCAATGAAATTAACCGAGATTTTATTACCTCATTCCAAGGACCATCAGGAGAGTCCTTTAGATTTATATTTTTATTACACTCCGAATAAAATGGTCTATCAATTGAACAGCAATGTCAGAGAAATCGCCATTTACACAGGAAATAAAAGCCCTTCCTCGTCGATGTATCTTAAAAAGAAAAACTGGCGGAATTTCGAGGGACCGACGGAAGTTCGGTGATTGAAAGGTTTATTATTTGACCGGCGATTCAGTCGTTTATTACGTTTCCGCTCTTTTGTTCGTACTTTTTGGCCGCGGATGAAACTGTGGAAATTGCTGAGTAAAACGCACGTAGAATCAAAGTTTTAAAGTCCCTTCGCAGGCTGGACTTCCTCCACCGCAAGTTTCCTTTTTTCCCCACCCGGAAGTTTCTTAGAGATCTTCCGGTGCTACGTAAAAGACATATAAGCGACGGTGTCATTCTATTATTCATTTCTCCATCTCCGCGAGCGGGTTAATTCCCTTTCTTCAGGGCGGAAATCCCCCGGCCGGAAAGTCCCTGGAACTTTCCGCGAAACTTTCCGCCGGGGAATTCGCGTCGCTGCTTTCTCATCGAACCTGTACATCTTTTTCCCAATGCCACCTTCATTTCCGGCACGAATTGCCGGGCTTTTTTCCCCGTCTGCCCGATGAAGAGGGGATCGTTAAGCGGCTCACTTAAGGATTTCGCCAAGAACTTCCGGTCAACTTCGCGGATCTCCATACAACCGCGAATCGCTCGAACACCCTCGAAATTGCTCCTACTTCGAACGACGTTTTCACGTAAGAGGAAAATCAAGTGCCCGAGTTTACACGTATTCGCAGAAATTAATGCAACACAGGAATAAATGCATTTATACGAGCAGATTTGTTTCTTTTTTTTCTGTGGATTGGTTCGATTTAATTATACGCTTACTTTTTGTCGAACGATTAAATTTCCTGATAATCCCGATGTAAAATTTCTTAACTCTTCTTTTTATCGTTTAAATTTATTACATCGACGGGTTTAATGGATTCTCGTGATTAATTAATAACGGCGAACGAGAATGTGGCTATTAAGCATTTTTCTCGGAATGTTTGTTTTATCGAGAGATTAATACCCATGGAAAAGTTTTCAACGGGAAACTTAGATACAGACTTTTGCCAGGAAATGTTAAAGTCAGCGGAGAATTCTCGGAAGTCAGAGGTGGTTTGTTACTTCCGGCACAAGTCGAACGCATTTGCCGATTTTCAATATTGACGAAGGGAAACGTCGATACTGCTGTTTTTTCATGCAGTATTTATTTCCCCTCGCGATTGAGGCTATTTTCAAAGACCGCCCCGAGGAATAAAATCTTGACACCTGTTAGTCGAGTCTTTGACAAATCCGTACACAGAATTTCCTCGAGAATTCCACGGAGGGGTGTTTGAAGATTCTCCGAGGCGAGGATAAAAAACGTAAGGAAGAAATCATGCGGCATCGAAGGACCGTTTAGCGAAAAGAGGAACGACGGGAAATCCCTCAGCCGACGGATGTCAATTCGTCGTTATTTTCGTCCTCACTTCAACGGCAAAGTTTTATCGAACTCTCATCCAACACTTCACTTCCGAATAACCATGTAAAAAATATGCCAAGTAACGGCGAAAATCGAATTTACGTTTCGTGCGTTCGGCGAAAATGCATTTTATGAGCTTTCACACGTTGTTAAAATGATAACGTGCGTTATCATATATCGTATTTTGACAAATTGATATCAATATAAGCGTGAAATGTTTCATTGAATTCATTGAAGGGAACGGAAAGTTTGATATCCCAGTTGAAAAAGTTTTATCGGAATCATCTGGAGGAAATTCTCCCCGTGCCCAGTGGCTAATTAATTATCAGAGAATTACGTATTCGAGGAGCTTGATTAATGCTTTTCACACTCCTTATTTCATCTAAAATACGTCCGTGAGAGGACGAGGTGAGTTTATAGCGAATTACCGGCACGGCTCGTGTTTTCGTCTGCAATAATAATTACCCGGCTTGAAATTTTATTTATTGAACAAGGGGATTTCGTTAAGTATTCATAAACCCGGGTACTTGGCACCGGCTCCGTTTAATGAGGTCCCCGAGTTTCATCTTTACTTACGTCCACTGATTATAACCCAAGAGAAGTTCAAACATTCTTGTACCCCTCTATAACGCCCTAGGAAATTACGTAACCGTGCATCTATATTGTTTACGTCCTATTTCGTTTATTTACCCATCGTGACTTGAGCGATACAAATCGTTAATTTATATGAAACATTACTGAATGAAAATAAACATTACCGAATGAAAATAAACATTACTGAATGAAAATTAATCCATACGATTGTCAATGTTTGCCATATACCGGCTGTTGAATTTTCAATTCTTGGTCAAAGAAAAAGTCTAATCAAAACAGTACTCAGGAAAATTCAAGTGAAATTTCGAATTGACTTTGTTCAAGATTTTGCCCTTCGTATGAAAAATATTTTGTGGATGATGTTAAATCCTCCTGTTTATCGTCAAAAACGTCGGATATTCTGGCGACGGTTATCGGCGAAAATTGTAGGACGAAAAGGACAATATTCATCGGTTTGACGTTTTCTCCCCCCGCAGCGTTGCGGCTTGATTAAAATTGATTGCACCCCGTAAAACCGAAGCTTGGCCCGCGGGGACGGAGAATATCGTTTTGATCTACCTAAAAATTCGTTGTCTACATCAATTTTCTCCTCGCACAACGGTTGACTAATGTGCCACCGGCAAACAAATACCGATCTCCCGTACTACATTTTCTTCATACCCTTAAGTACCTTTTATTAAATAAGGGCAAAGACCTGGGATTCATTTGTTACATAAACAAGTGTCATGAATCTTAAAAAATATGTCAAGCATTAGATAAACACAAGTGTGTAAGAAAAAAATGCACCTTACTAATTGAATCGTGCATTGAGTATGTAAGCATTTTTTTCAAGAAATTACGTTTTATGACTTGTCGTAAGCGTGTGTATATACCGGGTGGATCAGCGGCTTTTCGAGAGTTGCCAATCGATGAAGAAAAATGGAGAGCGCGATTTAAGGGAAGCTTTAAGAATGCCAACGAAAGCGTCGTTAAAGAGTCTTGAAAGGGAGGGTCGATAGGGCTAAATGCTCCGAAGATATGTGGCTGTTTCTTATCGAAATCTGCTTTCGTCTAAATGAGGAAATAAGATACTCTCGTGCCATTGAAGCCGGGACATTTACGAGCAAATCGTTTACCCAATGATGGATGAACCCGCTTGCAAATCCAACATCCGTTATTATAAATTGTGCCTCTTCGAGAATTTTGTCAAACCGAAGATAAATAATCCACAGCCTCGTCGTGTCAGAATTTTCTTCGTAAAGTGGCGAAAATTTACAATAAATGTCTGCTCAAAATAGCGAAAATTTGTCATCGAGGCAAAACGACGATAGAGGTAAAAATTGGGGATAGAGGAGATATATATACAAGCAACTTTAAATAACATTCCCGTGGACTCCGATCATTATTTTCAATTTTCGAGACTTCCGAAAATTGATGGTGAATTTTCACCTGAATCGCTTGTATTCCGTGTAAACGTTCCTCCTATCTGTCTCTATATACTCTCAAATTTGTCCCTGGTGTCACTGCTACGTTTTCTGTCATTATTTAAAATTCATTTAGATACAACGGTTTTTAACCAATTTTATCCTTTACATAGCATAAATCGCGAAACTTACAGTTATTCCTAAGAATTCTGTAGGTTAATTTCTTGGTGTTTCCTAACGTAAAAAAACACCCTTACGTCGTTAGCTAAAATTTCTTTAAGCGCAACCTTTTTAAAACCCTCGTTATTCGCGGGAATTTCGTGTATTTTTTTTCGTTGCATTTCCCAGCGTAAGAAAAAGATCGCGTGAATTATATTTGTATTTAATTTTCCTCTGTGGGGATCGATGGCAATAAAGGTCCTCGAACGACAACATCCCACGCGTTTCGCGGGTCCTGCTGTCAAGGACGAACGGTGCCAACTGCAACCCGTGTTTCTGATTTATACTGCTCGCTGGCGAACCCCCGAGTGCATCCTCGCGGTGCACCCAAGATGCACTGCGGCTGACACATTGCCGTGCAGTGTTTCTCGTGTAAATAAACACGTATAAACACGAGTCGCTGCTTCTACCGCGAAAATCGTCTTCATTGTTCACAGGAGAAACGTTACTTGAGTCTTTCGTTACAATTATCTGAGGCGTTATTGGTTGTTTTATTGTTTTTAAGGCTGGCTCAAGAAATTTTGTACGTGTTTTCTAGTTGATAATTATGCTAAGTGCAAATAAATGTTTGATAAGCGGAAGGTGGAAAATTGAAGGTGTTTTAAGTAATTTTTGGGGAATTTTAAATCAAGGTGTCCCTGAAATGAACTTAATGACTCGACTTAGAAGAAGATTAATTTCGTCGTACGATGCCAATCACTCACTGGCATAAAAGTATCGTGTTTCGTTGAGTTTCGAAAATATTAGCCTGTGACACCTTTAATTCTCCTAAATCCACGGGGAACTTCGGCAAACTCTCATTTTACTGAGAAACGTGCTTCGCGTGGGCAAAGGAGAAGATAATTCGACACCCTGTCGACTACAGAAATTCAATACGTGCAGTTATTTATAAAATCTACTTTTTTAAATATAACATTTGCAGCTCAAATAGTTCAATTTTGAAAGCCCATCATCACCATTCCTGCTGTTTAAACTCCAGGAAAATTAGTTTGCTATAAGGCAAACTTTGACAAACAGAAAATCTGCCCGTTTACCACCGAATAAAATTATTTGTTTACATTCCCCGGCGTCTTTCGTGCGCCCGTGAAAATGTGAATAAAAAACTTTCTTTGTTCTCGATGAAAACTTGAGAACTAAATCATTCCTCGAGTCTTCCTTCAAGAGGTGTAATAATGCAAAATTACGAGACCCATGAAAAAGCATGAAAGTTTGTTCCCCCCCTCTCTCGTTTAGTTTCCGCCGTCTGTTAAATGAAGAAGTATTTCATAAGTTCTCGGAATGAACATCCTCGTTCGTTGATTCCACAGTACTTTTTTTCTTAAAGTGTATATTCATTATTAACTGCGCGAAAGCGGTACAAATCTCTGTGCTAAACCCATCAATATTTCGCAATTCATCGTCATTTCCTATAAATAAATTGGCCAATTGTATCGAGCGATTGAGAAAGTACAGAAAATTTGTACAAAATGTATTAAACACGAATAGAGAACGTCATATATAAACATTTCAAAACGTATTATCAATTTATTATTCAGCATAAATAATAATAATAATAGCTTTTACTTGCGTACGCGACAGAAATACTTAAAAATCGCAGCATTGTTAATAATGACTATATAAAAAAAAAAGCAAGATTAAAGTGTACAAAAAATTGACGAAACATTGAGGACTTCAGATTTAGTTTAAACGTTTAAACTTTAAACGTTTGAATGTTCTATTGGAACAATTGGGCAACGTGATTGATCTGGTATTGATCTTGGGCAGGATTTGAGCCGCAGATACGCGACTGAGGAAGAAAATTGTCAAATTGAATGTTCCCGCTGCGGAAACGATCGTCGAAGGTCCCGGGAAAGCTTTCGCGCTGATTTACCGAACGTTACTTGTGTTTGCCGTCGCCGTGAATTGCACGAACGTTAAACCGGGCCAAATGCATCCCCGACGCGAGATATTCCTCGTTCGATTATCGATAGCCCGTTTTCCCCGTGCGATTTGGACCGTCGAAACATCGAGGTCGGCCGAATTGCGGGGACAGTTACACACCTCAACACGTTGTTCCAATTCGCACGGACACGACTAATCGCCAGGCATTTCCGGAATAATGGGAGGATCATGAAACAGCGAAATCGCAAATCGCGGTTGGTCGTAAGGATCCAACGAATTCCTTCATCGACGGGCCAAACCAAAAGGACTTTGTTTGCATCGAACGTTGTATCGTCCATTAAATCATGAATTATTGCGCAAACGAATGAGTGTTGTGTGAAACTTAAGACACTCGCAAACCATTTTACCGCAATATTCAATGAAACGAAAAGAGCCACCGAGGAAAACTTGAATGATAAATAATCTCTCGTCCATAATTAATTGTACCGAGAAAATGATCTGCATCCGTCGACAAATTGACTTTTTTGATGCCATCAAAATTGTTTTAGAAGAAGAAGAACAAGAACAAGGATCTTATTACTGACTGAACAATGATTATCCATTAAAACAGAAAGACATGAAATTACGTGGGAGAATATACCGAAGCCCTGAAACGTATTCCTGGAAATTCGTCAGTGGAAACCGATTGACGATAAACATTTTTACAACTCAACAGACTCTCCTGTTTCGTTAGAATCCTCGAAAGAAGGAGTAGAAATGAAGCTTCTATGGAGGAAAGCTTCACCAGTTTAAGTCATCATTATTCCCTTAATGGTTTGGGCGTACTTGCCGCTTTAAGCCACTCGTTGGTAATTTTTTAGGACGGCCTTTTCCAGCTGAAACTTCTCACCCAGCAGATTTTCCAGGGGATAACGCTGTTTGCGCCGTTCCAAGCGTTGTACATGACATACGTTTTTTCATTTAGCGGGGTTAATACGGCCGGGGGGAGGGGAAGAAGAGGGGGGGAATGGGGGAAAGGGTCGTTGAGGGCCGGATCACGTATGCACGGCACTCGCGGGGACATACGACTTTATTAAATCTCTTCGACGATTTCGCGAATGTCCGCGAACACGGCGAATTTATTTCAACGACTCGATGTAAAAAAAGAAAAAAAACGCTAAACGACTCCTCGAAAAAAGGAAGGTCGAATAAACATCCTTTTTTATCCCCAGAAGACCGATATTAATGGCTTTTCGTAACAGCCAACGGTACGGCGGGAAATTGATGAAAATTCAAAATCAACCGAGCGAAAGTATCGTTCGGGTTTATAATTTCATGATTTTCGGAAGTTTTTATTCAAGCCCGTTCTCGGATAAAGATTCTTTTAATGAAAATAATTCACGCAGTGGCATTGATATTCCCTGGTAACGATTTATCAGAATTCAAAATGAATACAGTAAAACATCTGCATTCATGAATTTTGTGATCCTTACACTATTTAAACATTTTTTCATAGAAGGATTTGTATTAATGCAGATAACTTTTCTGGCCTCGTTAACCACTTTTGTTTGAATTTCAGCGAAATTAATCATCAGGACCGTAAGAAATGGCCTATATTTATCCTTTCAAGACTTTTCGAAGTTTTCATTCCAAGCTTTTTTCTCTTGCGAAATGAAGCATCTTGAGGGGTAAAATCGTGCGTAATTGCGAGGAATCGGCTAATCGTGAGTCATTAGCGGCAGGTTGCCTTCGACTTTGAAACCCGAGATAGTTCGTACGAAAGAAGGGTAAAAAATGGCGCGTGCGAGATTTACCGCGCGGCCACTTTAATTTCACCGAACTTAAAAAATCTTGTGTATCTCGAATTAGTTTGTAAATATGGCGCGGTGGTCGACGCTGTTCATCGAGCTTTATTGGAAATTAAATCGACCGGGTTCTCGCTGATTTATGTGTCTTCTCTCGTTTCGGGGCAAGAAAAAGAATTGTCAACGGATCGACGGATTATTGTCTTCCGGCAAGAAAATACGATCAACCCCGAAACCATCTGCTCCCGACCGACTGCCTTCAGTGCTGCCCAAATTGAATTCCATTAACGCGACTTTCTCCGTCAGAAGCTCGGCAGAATTTCAAGCAGGATTGAGATTTACCAAAACCAGAAAGAACGGCTAAGATGGCGTTCAAAGCACAGTATTAAAAAATATCGTTTCAACTGTAACATTTGAGTTACAGTATTAAAGATTACAATTGAAACCACAATCTTTGAGTTAACTAATAACACGTGATTCTTGTTACTTTTATTAACACTACTATCAATACAGCTGTTTTCGTTGTCTGTGTAAACGTATTTTCATTGTCACTACGGTTGCCTCCTTGCAAGAAATAATTGCGAGAGAAATCGCGGGATTTTGCGAACATCACCAGAGAGTTTATTAAACTTGATTCATAACTAATTCACGTCCAGAGTTCGTAGCGTACACGCAATGCACGAATGACGATGCTCAAGTGAATATGATGTAATTAAAAAACATTGGACACGCCATTCGCATACCCATCTATGTTAAAGATATCGCGTTTTACTAGAAACAAAATAACTTCGAAATTGTATTACTTCATTCACTACTTTTTCTTTTATTTCCCACGCAACTAACCAAACTTTAATATTATTCGTCGCAATGACATCATTTTTGCTTCACCATATTTCAACAGCACTTTCTCGACTGTTTTTGCATTCTGGTTTTATCAATCCTGTATCGTCAATGTATATTAAACGTTATTTCTATCACAATTAATTCTGATGCTGTTGAGCGATATTTCTTTTGCACAACAATTTTGTCAGCCGTACATTATTACACTTTTCACTATCGTAACTATGAATTTACTATTCATTCGATTTTAGGTTTGACTTTAGATTCCTGATTTACGTATTTTGCGTTTAATTTATTTGAATACTTGTGACGTCATGGAGGCGAAGAGGGGTGTTTTGAAATTTATCGACGCGACATCGAATTTTCTATCCCGGGACTATTCTGCCTGCTTAGCCGTGGGCGATTGCCTTAACGAGTGGGGAAATACTTGTCTACGAAGCTTAAATCGATCGGTCGGCTAATTCCTGAAGGTTTGCCCCAACTAAACTGCTCGTCCGTTTTTGTCGAGACCGCCGCGGCCAATGCCGTTCAATTTCGTTAGACCGTTCGCGAAAATTTCGATTTACAAGGCGCGGTATCTCACGAAAACCGACGACAAAAATTCCCGGAAACGGGGGCACGGCCGGCGCGAAATTAAAAAACTTCAAACACAACAGCGAAAGTTCCGGGTCTCTGCAGGAATTGAATTTCCTTTTACGTAGTTTCGGAATTGCTGACGTAGCAGGTGCAATTGAAATTAAACACTTTCAATCGGTTGTCTGATTTCCAAAAGAATGGTTTACTTCATTTTTTTTTCCCAACATTTGAAACGCAAATCTTATTACGTTACTAATGAATATATTACCAGAGGAAAATAACGACAGTCCTAAGTCTATATTATGGGGGATAATATATGACGAAGGTACGGAGGACTTGAAATACTCACCGAAAAAGCAGCAGAAGAAGACGATGGAGTAGAGTGTGATGAAAATAATTTTCACGTCCGTCCTGTCGAAGATGTAATTCTCGTTAATCGATGCATTGCGAAGCATGTGAAGAAGAGTATCGTTGCTGATGTAGCTTTCATTCTTCTCGTTTTCGCCGTTCTCGTTCTCGTAGGTCTCCGATTTGCTGAGCATTCTGAAAAACAAATTTCCAAAGCTCAAAAAACACGTCCCCGTTGGACAGAAAGGAAATGGTTACCTGAATTACTTAAACTACTGACGTTAAAACTGCACAAATTCATTCTTATCGCTTGAACTGTCTGAACGAGAGATTTTATAATGCTCCTAGAGAAGATCGTCAAATGCGAAGGATTATTTTTCCGACGGTATTTTTCAACGGTTCTTCCTTTCTTTTTTGGCCGGTTCTCGCCTCGTAGTCATTAATCATTTCCCCGTGCGTCGGCCCGTTGGAGAATGATGCGGTAATCGCGGCTATTCGGCGACGCACGCCTGACTCGGGACGATTTTTCCGTCGAAAAGGTCGCGAAATGGCAAATTTAAGGTGATTTCTTTCTGCTCGAGTAATCGCAGCTTTTGAGCCCTCCGTCCCCGGCCAAGACAAAGGGAATTCCCCTGTCCCTCGCAGGATCCACTCTTTTGACACTGATGACGTCGAGTGCTTTTAGCAATCTTGATGAAATTTCAGAAACCCAGGGCACTCGCTGTTCCAGATATCTCTTGAACGCGACAAAAGGAAAAGACGACAATGGATCATCGTTCGTCCATATTATACTCCGAAGAAAACCGTTTGTCCCTGCGTAAAGAAGACACGAAATCACGCGAAAATCATGCCCAGTGGTTTGTTTTTAATGCCGCAAAGATTCTCCTGGCAATTCTGAATCGTCGTTCACCGATACGGACGAAAACCATTTTGCTTCTCTGCACAAAGGAAATGTAACCACGTGAAACGACGCGCGATATTCGAGTCTCAAAGCTGCAGGACTGCAGGACGGGACAAAATTTCTTCTGACACAAGTATAAATTCATTGCCGACGTAACAGGGGCTAAATGCCTTTTTAATTCCACTTTAATAAAGAGCGCGGCCCTCTTTGAAGCAGAACTTATTTTCCGTGGGGAATAACGTGGCCACGGAATTTCCAACTAACGAACGAACGTGAAATCTACGTGAATTCTGTATCTTCTTTCGAAAATACGCCGTTTAATCGATCGCCCCTCGAGTCTCGTGGCATAGGGGGAGGAGGAAGGGGGGGGGGGTAAATCAAGAGAGGTTTACAGTCGATCTCGCGGCGAAAGCGGGCAAACACATCGACTGCCGGGAGACCGGCGCGATGCCGAATTTACCTGGGAATTTCCTTCGCGAGTCGGAGCCCTCTTTATGATAATACGACGGAATAAAGTATCACCAGCGTGGAGTCAGGGCCGTGGCAAAAAGCCGAAGAAAAACATTTAAGGGGGACGCGACGACCCGCTCCCCCCCCCCTCGTCCTGCAAATATTTTAAAAAGTTTCGCCGACACGCGGCACGGAATTTGCTTTTTCGATTAGGCGCCGATGCCCCTGCCCCCTCTCCAACCCGTAAGAACTTGAATAAACCCGAAGAGACGAATGAATTTTCTAAGCGGAGAGCACTTTTTGTTTAGAGCAAACGCCGTCGTTGCGTGGCTCAAGGAAAAAAAAGGAAGAAAACCGCCGTTCCTGTCGGCGCGCCAAGGAGTTCAAAGTGAAAAGTTAATCCCGATTTATTAACGATCGTAATGCGTCAGCATAAGCCGAGGATCAATTACACCGACCGCGAGAATGTTCTTGATAAAATTCCTTTACAAATATCCTTGAGATTTTAACGAAAGGTAGGAATTTTTTTATCTACTTTTGGCTAGATTTTTTTATCTATTTTTAATTATAGGTAAACAGGTCGAATGGTTAAATGTTCCTGAGGTTTTAACGAAACTTACGAACTTATATTTAATTTTTAGCAGTTTTGTTTATTTTTAATTACAGATATAAGACTAACATTTTCAAGGATTCCCTATTATTGGGCGAAGGTCAATGTCGGATTATGGGACCCCATCCGAAAAGAACTTTAAGTTTTCTTCGTTATTAAAGCATCGCGATGTCGGAACTGCAGGAATTTACGTAATATTTGCGACACGTTGGGAACTTCAGCTAAACCCAGTTTAATTACCGAGGATCTCAAGGACTCCGCGATTAAGCTTCGTTTTCGGAGTACACTGTAAATAGTTACACTGACTGTATTATTCAGGAAAGCTATTTTTTCGAAATTACTCAAAAAAGCTCTCTAATCATCCTGTCCGTTAGATTTCAAAAAAATCACTCGCATCTGACATTTACTAAACGAAGAATAATGAGACTAAGGAGTAATAAAAATAAGGAACAATAATAATCATAAAGACAGATTCGTCACAAAAATCTTACTAAAGAATTGTTAGAGAAAATTTCGATAAACTCGCAGGAAAAAGTATGCTTAATGAAAATTTTTAATCAAGACTTTAAGGAACAAGTTTCGGACACGTGATATACATTTTGCGGGTATTGTTGTTAAGTAAAATTGATTCGGACAACGAGGATACAGAGGTTGATCAATAAAGTTAAGGAGAATAACGTCGTAGTGGAGTTTAACCGGATTTACCTGAGTGTCAGCTGGGCATTACGGTTCTCGCAGGGGTAATCCGGATGTGCAGTCGGCAAGCTGGTTTACAAACTCATTAACCCGTGTTTACTATAATACAAGTAAAACAACGAGCGAAATAACTTGATCGGACCGATAGGATTTTAAACACTGACCAGCTAGTAGTCTTACATCTTTACTTCGACGATTGAAAGAAATTGCATTGCCAAGAAAAAAGGCTGACTTAATAGGACGAAAGAAAATTGTTTTACCAGAAAAAGAATTTCTTTGTTAGAAAATAGGTTTTGCTAGGAAATTGAGAATTTGTTTGTGAAATAATATTGTGTCGTTTCGATTATGGTGCTGAATTCTTAATTTGTAAGAAAGTAATGTTCCATGAAGAGAAATATATTCGTTATAAAAGACAAAGCATTGTTTTATCACAAAGGGTAAAATCTTTTTGTTGAGACTATAAATTTATTTTATATGGCTAAAGCAATTGAAGATTTATTAAAACACGAACAGCGGCTATTAAAAGCTGAAAATCTGCATAAAGGAAAGGAAGTACACCGTTGATTTTTGTTAGTTCAACTATCTAAGAGAGGTTATTAAATATTCGCGGAAATGGGTATTGTTAGGGTGAATATTAATGGTCTTTCACGATACTCAGGAAAGCAAATTCGCTCCATGTATTGTCATAATCGACGAAACAATATAATATTTGTTGCAGAGTTTACGCGAGATTTTTTGTCATTTTCGCTTTGAAATTCCACGAATGACGTTCGGTATGGACGGCCGTAGTTTGAGAAAAACTTTTGCACGATTTTCGTCGCGACGCTCACCGTGCGCCGTATATTTGCAATGAAACTATTAGAATTGATTTAACGGCTTTGGCCGAAAGCCGAGAATTTCTGCGGGCTTTGAGAAACGTCGTTACTTTTGCTCGCGATTTTACGGCAAAGTCATATATAATACTCGGCTGGTCCAAAGTCCTTCCCTTCCTCCTCTCCCCCTCCCCCTACCGCCACACTGTCCCACGATTTTTCTTTTTTCTTACCCTTTCCCAGGACCAACGTCACAGTTATCCCCGTACAAATGGCTTTTCCCCAACATTTTGTATATCAATTTCCAGAGATCAAATTTCTTGTGCAAAAGTCGCCCAGTCAGAGAGGGAAAAGGGAATTTCAGGTTCAATTATATTTTCCACCGATAGAAATTCGTAATTGCACAAGATTTTACCGACGTTTTCGGCATCGCTTTTCCTCGTCGAAAAAGGATAAGGGAATTTTCAAATACATTTTCGACGAGCGGAGACCACTGAATGCGTGAATATCTGAGTTTCGTTTCCCACTGTTTTTTTCTGGAACTATGGAGAATATCATACACAGAAGCACCGCGTGTGAAATCTTTATTCACGCACCGACGTCACGATTTATCACTGTAAACTCATTGTCAGTTACCCGGAGATTCATGGCCATGCACAGCCTACGAGAAGGATGCACGAAAACAGAATTGGTATAAAAATATCATTCATTGCTGTATTACGCTCTCTCAACGTACCAACACGTGAGGAAGGATTTATTTCAACGTCATCCCTGCTGGCACAGCATTTCTATGTATTATAGGAAGATAATTTTTCTGCGAATTTTCAGCGTCTACCTGCATTAAGAACTAATTAGTCCGTCAGATAATTTTTCACAGCCAAGTATGACGTATCAAAAGGCATACAAAATGGGATTAGCAAGCAGTTCGTAATAAATATACCTTGAATAATTCCTAGAAAATTAATGAAAAAGAGAAATTATTCAACGTTGAAGAGAAAATAATATTCATTTAATTTTCCAGCTGCATGATAACAAATAATACGTACCACTCGGCCAAAATACAAAATTACGCGTACCATTTAATACAATTTTGATTTTTTTTTTCAATATTCTTTTGACGAATCTCTTTTAAACACTTTTTGAATCTCGGTAAATTCGAGAGATGTATTTTCTGCTTGTGAATTGAAGCAGTGATATTAGTAGCTAATATCCCTGGTAGGGGGACAATTTCCTTAGGGTCCTTGAAATGTAGTGCAATTTACAGGCGGATTTGCTTTACCACGGCTGACGATACGTAATAAGACAACGGATAATCGCATGTGGGTCGAAAATTTATTCATCCCTAGGACAGAATACATTGGCAAGCGGGCCAAGTCCCTTCACTGTCTCGACCTTAGTCCCCCTGTCTTTCTATAGCTGTGGGTCCCGTGGGGGACGATCCTCTAAATGTCCTTTTTCTACTAACCCTCGAATACCCTTTTTATTCGATCC
Organism: Hedychridium roseum; assembly: GCA_963989215.1. Taxonomy (NCBI): domain Eukaryota; kingdom Metazoa; phylum Arthropoda; class Insecta; order Hymenoptera; family Chrysididae; genus Hedychridium; species Hedychridium roseum. The sequence goes on from OZ022305.1 coordinate 4,626,969, forward strand.
GAAATAGGACACCCAAGTAATGAGCGCGTTTCATAGGACGAGCAGGTATTAAAAGGATCGGAAAAGCTGATAAAACGACGCGATCGGAAGGCGCGATCAGTCGAAGAATTTGCACGGACAAAAAGGATTTCCCTCGGCGAGGGAAAACGAATTCTTCGCCATTCCCTAAGAAACCTCCCGACACCGCGTTATTCTCGTTACTAGTAATCTCTCAGAACTATTCTAACCGAACTGTTCCTTCTATTCATCCATTTTCCAACAACGGTCATAATAATTCGACAACTTTTCTCCAGACGGAAAATGCATTGTCGCACCTAGTAAACCTTTAAAAATGTATCAACTGAATAATAAATTTCCTTTACCCAGTCTTCATAAACGGTGATTACAATTCGATCATTTCAAAAAGTCATGAAATATTCGCTCTTAGTAATTCTTCAATGAAACTTGGACCGGAAAGTGAATTTTTATGTTAATATTGTTTCATGTCTTTTGTATTACGTGTCATTATTTTTGTTACTTCTTTTCGAGTAATATACATTTTTTGTCGTAACTCAAAGGTTTCCGCACGAACACTTTACTTCGTTAAGCCATCACAGACGTATATATGCGGCATTAAGTTCGCGCAATTAAGTCCTTCTTTGCGGCATGAACTAATGAATGACGGAGGTAATGGTCCGTATGAGTACCTATTAATGTCAGCAAGACTGTGTTCAGTGCCACCTGTTAACCGCGAAAACGTAAGTTGCCTTTAACGGGGGCTTTATACTTGATGAAGTTTGTTTCATATGGCTTTATGCTCTTACATCTATTACGCTATTAGTGAACCACCCTTAACTCATAATACGGCCGTGTAATATACACAAACACGTAGACATTAATGTGACCTAATATATACACAGTGCACGAAACGAATGAATAATTTCATTACTTTGGTCAATACCTAAATTTATCTACGGATTAACGAAGGGTCTAAAATAAATTTTAGTCTTTCTGCTTAGAGTTAGCTTTGAGAAAGAAGATAAATTTAGGGTTTAAATCTTCCTTCATTTTTAACAGCCTGAAGCTTCAATTTAGGCTCGAATTGGCTAACAAAAACCTGTCGGCCTTTGAAAATCACGGGACTTTATGCAGAAGAATGACGCTCATGCATTTTATTATATAAAACCCTGACTATTCATTAGTTTATTACGCATGCAGCGACGAAAGCGCGAATAATCAAAGCGTCCTATTCCGCCGCTAATTACGATCCGCGGCTGTCAATTCTTTGGTAATTGAAGGCCATGTTAGCGAGTAATTCGAGCGGCAAGTCGAGTGCACACGTGCGGCCGTCGGCCGTCGGATTAATTTTCACGGCAAGCCCAAGTGAAACAAATTCAATGCCGGGGAAACGTCGAAAGCTACGTGTTACGTCTAGACGTCGACTATCGATCACAATGTACGTACTTCCGGCGAGATTAGAGCCCGGGAGAATCTTAAGATTCCGCCGAGGAATGTCGTCCCGACGTTGAAGCATTTCGCTGCGGAGAGGAAAAACCAGAGACGTTCAATTCAGGACGGTACGTTCGATTTAGTTTAAAGTAACGTCAGTTCAATGTTGGTATTGAACCGTATGCATACTTGAAATCTCAGGTACTTTTAATAAGAATTCATTCGAATTTGTTTTAGATGGATAAAATCAAGGTGGCTATTAAATTGTATATTTTTGTGGAACCTTTGGTATCTAAGAAGAATTAAGAGTAATAATAAGAAGAATATAAAAAATAATGAATTAAGAAGAATTAAGTATTAAGAATTTATATTTGTTTTGAAATGTCAGTCATTTATGAAGATATATTTTCCTTCTCAAAATTCGTGCTGAACTGTATATTTGTTACGAACCTGGGATATTTTTAGTACAAATTTGTTCCTTTTTCTTTTTAAAATTCGTTTATACGTGAAAATGTATTTCACTTATTTTGTATATCTATGTCTCCTGAAGTGGATAAATGTGACGGTTAAACAGAAATTTAATACTTGTAGAGTGAGGCTACAAATGATCGTCCTGTTGATTAATCGAAAAGTGATTGATAGGTTTTCCATCCGAAAATTCTGTCGAGGTTATAATAACGACTTTAAAAGGTTTCCGGCTCTCGTTGTCATTTACATGGAGATAATAATTGAGACCATTCAAACAGTACGAGTATGAATGATTAATTATTAATACAATTACATTAAAATAACAAAATTGTTTGATAAATGTATAACTTTTCTCATTTAATATTAAAATATTATGCAGTATCATGGATTTTTAACCCAGTTACATCAGTATTGTAAGATTGTTTTAAGTAAAGAGCTGATCGAATTTTTGAAGATGCTTCCTACGTTTTCGTGCAAGTAGCGAACAGGGAATAACGAGATTACCCTGATTACCTTGCACTTTCGAGGTGGAACAAAAAGAATGTCGGTCAAGCGCATCGGTGGAAACGAGGCTTCTTCCGATAGGAAATTAACGAAAGCGGATAAACGAGGAAAACTAACTACCGAAAAAGGAGTCTTATCTGTGCTCCATGAAATGGAATTACTCCTATCAGTGCTGTAAATCAACAATGGCCAAGAGATTCACGAACCGTCGAGTGAAATTAAAACTCATCGATTACAAAGATGTAAAAAAAGACAAAACTGCTTATACTTATATCGAAAATACTGTACATGACTACACAAGTATTCTTTAATCCAAATTAATGATGAACCATTACAAGTTTCTCCTTATTTACGTTTCTTATGTCCAGTACTTTTCCTTTTCGTATGAAAATTCGAAAAATCAATAACGCAACGATCCTGGCAATGATGAGCATTTCCAGTTGATTTCTTTCGATCCTTCTGCCCCCCTTCAATTCTTTTCCCATGTCGACGCGATTCTCAAGTCTGGTTGGAGAGAAAATAAATCCTAGTTCCTGTCGCGCCGGTCCTACGAATGATCGTGATTTCGTGGCGACGGGTTTGCCGGTGACGCGAAGCAAAACGACGATAAAACGAGTGCTCCTCCACGGCGGGGATTTCGCGTCATCACGCGACCCTTTGCCGTGGTTGGAAGGTCCGGACATTTTTCTGCGGTCCCGCGCGACCGAGCGTTTCTTCGGCGAGCCTCAAGGCCGCCCTGATTTCCCATTGTCAAAGTTTTCGCTAAAGGAAAAATCGCCGGACGGCGGCGTACGCTCGGCCCACGAATCGCCGGACATTACTCAGACCCGGCGAGAACGTACTATGGCTGAGAGAAGAAGAAAAAAAATCTTGGAAATACGAGGGTCACGCCCTCCTATCGAATATCAAAAACACCTCCTCCCCCTTCCCCCTCTAGGGGCCGATACCCCTACATTTCAGTGGGGTTCTAAAAATCACGAGTCTCGAAGGTTTTGAGATCTTCGTTTCACGATTCGTCGACGGGGACGTATTAACCCTTTGCCATCGAAGCTCTTTTTTACCGACGGGGAACAATCAAATTGGGGATAACTTTCTCGGTTGAACGTTTCGGACAAGTTTCGTACAAATTTCGTACAAGTTTCGTACATTTTAGAAATGTTATATGCGTTAAGAACGAAACGACGAGTAAACGTTGAGCGAAGACATGACTCGAGTGCAGGAGAATCCTTTTCTTTTCCGTTCTCGGAGAGAAGGACGACGATGAGGACAAGGTGGGTGCGTTTACGAGTACATTGGCTACTAATTACGTGAGATAATGGAGTACTTAGGCACGTAGACTCTTCGGGACAACTGCCGGCCAAGTTTACCCCGACGAGCTTTATTAAAACGGTCCGCTCGAGTAGAAGTTGTTGCAGTCGGGGGGTGTATTCGCGAAATTTCTCTTACGTGTTTCTTTCGCTTCCCTCGTTTCCTACCACCACCTTTTACAACTCCCTCCCCCTCCTTTTGTTTTACTTTCCTCTTCTTCGCCGATCCCGCGCGTAACTTTCAATGGCAAAAAGCGCAACGGCTCCTTAAGGCCGGCCGAGACAAAACGAGAGCCAACTACGACTTTCTTAGCACCTACGTCGTAAAAATTATCAGACTAGATAGCGGTACTAACTTAAGACGAGGGGGGATTAAGTAAAACGAAATCTTCAAGATCCTCGGACCAAGGGAAGACGACGGAAGATTCATTTAATACCTTACACTCCCTTAATCTGCGGTAAAATATTATTTTAAAGAAACAAAATATCGAGTAATACCTTAAATGAAATTCTTGAAAACCGTGTTATACATTGTTGACGAAAAATTGTGCACTCAGGCACTTTAATGCAAAGACTTGTCAAATATCTGTATTAATACTACTTTTCCTTAACCTACAATAAAACATTATTTAAAGGAATGAAAATGAATCAAAACTTAGACAGCACATCGTACATTTCGTTATTAATAGCTTACTTCTCATAATTCTTGGGCACGAGGTTACACGTAGCCGAGGAACAATTCTATCCCGCGGTGCTTGTAAACGTTTGTCAAATATTAACATTGACGGTAGGAATTTCCGTGGGATCCTTGTCTCGTCGGGGTAAGCTTTTCTGGCTTGTTAGAGGCAGAGATCAGTGGTAAAGTCGCCGAGGAGTGGGAGCAAAAAATAAGTAAGAAACGGCGAAGCTCGTAAATAAAACGATAGGGTGCCGGGATAGACGTAGGCTTATCTAAGGGAAGCAGAAGCTCTGGAGACGAGGAGTCCTCGGAGAAATATATCGAGGCAGGGACAGCGTGATAGAAAGACCGAACCTTTATACGAAAACATACTCTCTCTCTATAAAGCGCAACTACGTTCCATGGCGGTCGGGCACGTTTAAAGGGCCGGCTCTAATCAATTTCCAAGGGCCACGACGTGCCGGGGAAAGTGGCCAAAACCCAAGAGGTTCCTGCCAATACAGAACCGTCCGTGTGTAATTCCATTTTTCTGTAAATTAGCAAATTACAAACCGTAGAGCATTAAGTCGGGCCTACTCTTACTCGGGATTTTATTTCTGTCGTTGTATCGGTCTTCATTTTATTTTTATTTATAACGCGTATTCTTTTTTTTTTCCTTTTTATCTCACTTTCGGGTTGATTCGCTTCGAACCACGATATTCACGTGTATTGCTTTGATGCATTGTCAAGTTCTTCCCTTTTGCGGGGACTTTTAAACGAGAGTTTCTTTCCTTTGGGCCAATCTCGAATTCCTAGCTAATCGTCCAAGGTCGCTATCGTCATCACCGGAAGTACCGTCCATTGTCAGAGTTTCGCGATAGCCAATGAAAACCCGTCGACGGACGTGACGTCGCATTCGCTTTAAATCGTGGTGTGTCGAAGAAATTATCGAAATTTCCCCACCCCGGATGAATCCGTAAGTGGATTTCGCTCGTTGATACAACGCAGAATTAATAAATGAACACAGAGTATACGATTATTAAACGAATAATTAAATGATAAATCGTTAACAGGCGTAGACGGTTAATTTTAATGAATTCCTCTTCACCATTCCTTCTTTATTTTAAGTATTAACTATATAGATGATTGAAATATTTCGTCAAATAGTTACAGTTTTTCTCTTGCCTTTAATTTACATGTACCTTTGTTTTACATGTTTTTTAATTTACATGTACCTTTAATTTACATACGGATAATAAAAATATATATCTTCATTCAACGACGAACTTGGACGACCCATTTGACTCGCTGAAATTTACGTGTCGAACATTCCCCCTGTTTCCCATATACCTTGATTTCCAAAAGACGGAAAACTGTTAGCCCGTGACGCAAGGAAAAGAAAAAAGGCAAATGGCCGCGTTGTAGGGGCAGAATAAGACGCGGGAGTCCTTGCGTAACCGTGCGGAATGGGACCTGGGGAATCGGTTTGCCAGCTATATTTCCCCGCTCTCAATAATGTAAGAATCGCGTGGGAACCGATCCGCCTTGGGTCCTTCTCGCACCGGCTGATAAGCGTCGGCCACCTCCGCCGGGGCTGTTTATTCAAAAGCAGAAATAAAAAGTTAAAGGCGTTTCCGTCGATCCCGTCTGCCGTGGACGACTCGTAAGAAAAACAGGGATCCCTGGGAAGGAGGAAACGGGGAATCGGGACTTACGGGCGTTTCCTTCGATACCTCAGCTGCAACGTTGGGCAAACTTCAACCCTCCCCTACCCCTCCTCTTCCTTCTTTCCCTTCGCTCTCGTCCGTACCTCCCCCTACCCCTCTTCCTAGTGCCGATCCCCCGAGGATACGACGGCACCACTGACACAGTGGAAACACGCTCCCTTCGGCAATTTGCGTGGGGGCTTCGCGCGAACCTACCGTTCGTTGCACGACACACACGCTTATCCCGTGGGACCCTCGCACGAACGGCCTATTCGCGGGAATAACGACGCACACCGGCTTTCACGTCCCCCCCCCCCCCCCCCCGCGGACGCGGGGAATGACGGAACGCGAGTAAATCACCGTTCAACGGCCCACTAAAGCCCGGCTTTCACATATCTTTTCCTCCCCCTCTCCCTCTCTCCTTCTCTTTCTCTCTTTTATGTTACTTATGTTATATTATGCAATTATTTTGCAATTTATGTTAGGACTCATTTTCTATGAATCTGCTCGCTCTTACGTTACAGACGTTCTAGTGTATTGATTATTTCTTCTTCCTTGTCCATACGAGCCAGGTTGGCTCTGGCAATAAAAGCGTTTCTTCTTCTGCTTCTTCTATTTATTCTTCTTCTTCTCTGCCTCCTTCACTACTACTATTTCTATACTATTTCTACAATACTATTATTTCTACTTTTATTACATTCGCTGCACAATTTGCATATCATTAATTCGACCAAATACGTAAATGTCGATAAAATTTCTTCCGAGCCTCCAGATTTTTGCGGACCCTTTTTTTTACTACGCCTGTGAAAACAGTGCAGTTTGTTGGACAATTTTTTTTAGGGAACGTGACTGTGCAGGTCTGAGAGAAGAGCTCGTGATTGCTGCATCGAAAATGGAAACATGAGATTTTTTTTTGCGCAGGTAAAACCCCCCTTTTCGCGAGGGAAAAGTGCGGTTTCGTTGGTGCCCGTTGTTCCGCGCGTGCAGTTAATTCACGAAGGCCAATGCAGAAGGCAAATACAGACACACACACACACGTGCGCCCGTGTAGATATGCATCGATGTAGAACAGCATTGACAGGCGAGTTGCGTATGGGTTTCGGGAACATTCGTGTACCTCGGAAGTTTCATCCGCGAATCGGCGGTATTCTATAAAGCCGCGATGGCGGAAGACAGAGGAACATGGCAGGCTTTTAGAAGCGCGGTTTTCCGCTGCTCGGCAAAGTTCCAACATTGTTTCGAAAGCGAGAATTTAACAAACAGAAACCCTTAACCGACCGCTGACCGTCAAAGTAGAACGAATCTTCAAACAGATTTCCAAGCACCGAATAACAATCAAGTACATTTTTGCACGTAAATTAATGATTTTTTTAGTTAAGTATTCTTACATAATTAGTTTCTCATAAACGTAAAAACTTGCGGTATTTCGATGACAATGCTTTGTATGTAGCTAAACCAATCATTATCTTTTTTTCGTGTTAACAGCGAAATCATTATTACTATCTTTTCATAAATTCCACGTTCCGTTTCATATTTTCCGCTGTTCGTGATTGATTTGCGATTAGCGATTCACCTTGAGACATTTCACGGAGTAAGCCTCGCATGCGGCTAAGTTCATGTTTGCATTCAGCGACCTAAAGTGCATAGTTCACGGAAGAAATGCGATATTTCTCGCGCGCAACACGTTTCCCAAGCGAAAGTGTCTCCGATAGGTACTTTCCCGTACGACTAAACAGAAGCGATTTATTCCATTCGCGGGGAAGAAAAGACGTACTCCCGGTAGATTCGTCTGCAAATTCTTTTCCCGTTTTGCGGTAGTCCATGCGGGAATCGAGAAGAGAATTTACTCAGCAACAGCAAGACGAAAAAGAAAATGCGAAAAAGGGTCCCAAAGTATATGTACACGTAGTATTCTCTTTCTTAACGAATTCTTATTGATTGATCTTCTGCTGAAAATATCGTTTGTCCTTGCTCTGTAGAAGCAAATGCTTGTAATTGTAAATAAACAATGAGACGTACACGTGAATAAATATTTCAAGTGACGATATTGACGATGTTTATGCACGCGGAAGACACGCGGTATTGGCGAGGAATTTTCGTCATAATTGGGACAGGACCCGAAAGACCAATTCCCAGATGATATCTCCGGCAACAAGTATGTACGGTTGAAACGATAAACGCGAAGATAAGGACAGATCGGTCAATAAATTTGGCAATCGGCGTAAGCGATATGATTGGTCGGAAACGTCAATTGCCGGGGATATTCCTACTAGCGAAAGTCACGTACTTCGGTCTAATTCGATACTGATAAGCTCTCCTTCCAATTATCAACTAGACGCAATTGGGTCACTCCGCGAGTCTCAAGTTCATCAAAAATACAAACACCAAGTGACAATGAAAAGAATAAAACGATACTGACTCTGTTCTGCAGTTATTATTCGGTACAGGTATAGGAAAGTAAGAGGTAAATTCTGTTACAGAAGATTAAATAGAAATATGCTAGTTTCAGAATCGTTGTGCGATGCCATTGTATTTGTATTTTGAAAAATTATGTATGTTTGTCGTGTGGATAAGCGTAGAGTAATTAGAAGAATAGGTATGAGGTATGATTTGAGAGAGTACGAGATAAATTGGCCAGTGAATGTAAGTGTCTAACTGTAATTCGTTTGCGATGAAACATAAAAGATGGCGGTCGTTATAAGAAGCGGAGTTTTGATCGTTCGGAGGAAAACTCAATGGCGAAGACGAGGGGTCGGAGTTAGCTGGTGTAATAATTATTACGGCACAGGTGCTGTAATAAAACTGCTACACATGCGCCGAGCGAGGAGTCAGCGTCAGCCCTGTAATTGCTTTCCCTGACCCTTGCAAAATCTGTTGCTCGCGTCCTGCTACGCTCGTAAATCTCGCCCTACCTAAAAACCGGCGTTTCTACTTGGCAGAAAGCACGTAGAATCTTCAGCCGACCTCCTTCGTTAACTCAAACTAGCCCCACTTGAGAAAGAAATGAAGAAAATTGTATCGCTCCGCCAAAAAAAAAGTTCAATACCAAACAAGCGAACACGAACCCCAAGCTTTCATACGGTTTATAATCAGGGGAAAAAGTATCAGCTCGTAGGAATTTTATGGTACGTAGCTGTAGCATTATTAGTTCGTAGGAATTGTGTTTGTCCAGGAAAAACGAGTGAACATGAACTGCTCTGTTTCATGGCTTTGTAATAATTAGTTCTCGGACGATTTATTTGCAGAAATTCCTGTTGGTCGCCGCTCGAGTAATTCGTCAATACGAGCTCCTGGACAGTTTTATGGTGGCTTTTTTTCGAAAATTAGCCGTGAGATCGTGAGAAAATCGTCAGAAATTCTTGCTTTAAGCCCGCGAAAACGTGTGATACACGTTAAACTTGATTCTGCGGCGTGTCTGGTGGATCTCCGTTGGCCCGGCGTATCAATTGCCGTAGAATGAAATATGCGCCGGATGAAGGACGATTGAATCTGAAAACGAGGGTTCTTAGATTGCCGGGGAAAGGGGGAGTCTTCCCGAAGATCGATCTATCGTCGCGGAATTTCGCGAGTAAAAGAATTCCTGAGTGGTCCTTCCTTTCGCCAGTGAGCCGCGTAGGTATTTCGATTCTCGATTTAGCCAACCACCGGCATTACGTATCGTCGAAACCCTTACCCCTTCGGGACGAAAGGACCAGACCCTTGAAAAGTGCAAATCTGAAAACGCACGTACCTCCGCGGTACGTCGATCGAATTGCCCAGCTGCTTCTGGATTACGAGGGATACAGGTCCCCGCTCGTGGAAAATAGTTTCTTAATCCTGGGCGCTTTCGAACGTCACGGCTCCGCGATCGAAAGCCTCGGAACTTCGGAATCTTATCATCGGCTCTTTCAACGTCCCGTTTTCAGCCGTCTTTCTCTTTCTCTTTTTTTCACTCTGCCGTGACGCGAGTTCGCGTGCAAAATGCGACATCTGATACGAAACTGCGAGCTTGCACGATCGTCGCCGAGGAATCGTAGGAGAGCTGTAAATAAAGCTCGTTAAACTAGCGCGCGCGTCACTTGTATAAACTCAAATAAATATGACGGCGAGTTGGCGAAAAAAAACGTCGGCAGAATGTAGTATTCCCCCGCTGGGGTGCCGTGGAAGGTAATAAAGGAGTATTTTACTATGTAGATTAGTCGGAATTTCGCGGGACTCGGGGAATGAAAAGAATATCGACGATGAAGAAACTGTTATATTGTGGCCAGCGGTTGCTCCGTGTGATGAATGAGAGGCGAGTTATGAAACAGGAGGACGTCTTAGATTTCGCTTTCACTTCAACTCGTTTATACCGTTTTATTAATGATAACCATACGTCAAGCATAATTTCCAGCCGGCGAGATTTATATGTCTACTCGAAATCGTTATCAACCGTGGTAACAACATTAAACGTGTCCTTCGCGCCGGGCTAATTCAAACATATTTACGCACAAAACTGAGCAATACGAGCGAAAAGAAATGAAATATATCCTTTTCGCTGAGAAACGTTCGGACAGAAAGATCGCTGAGAATTCTACGTTTCAAGTTACTTTCTGTCCTCGACGTTGTAGCGCTTTGTTACAACTTTCTCGAAATTCCGTTACGGATCTGATAGACTCAATCGAGTTTGGAGGATGATAAAATGGACAGCCGTGGAGTCCTGTGCGGCGAGTGAATTGCCGCTCGGGATGGAACGATTGTTCAAAATAGACCGCAGGAGGAACGGCGGAAAACGCAAATTGCTGGCGACGGAATTTCTGGCCGACCGATGACGCGGGTCCGCAGATTTTCTTGGATTTCCCGAGGATCCTCGGGAAAAGCGTCAAATAAATTGGCCAAGTCGATCGAAGCTTCGCTCCGCAATCCAAACTCGTACACCGTCCTACTACTCCTCCTCCTCCTCCTCCTCCTCCTTTTTTTCCCTTCCTTCTTGGACATTTATTTTTCTCACGTAATGCGTCTATTCCTTCATTTCGCCACTTCTACGGGCCCTACGACTCACGGCCGAGGAACAAAACGTTCCACGGGTACGAAACTTTGCCCAAGTTGTCACGAAGGAAGCGCTCTTCAAATAAACATTAAACAATTTCGCAACGATACACTGCTACTCTAAACCCGTGTTGTAAAAATACGAATCACTGGAAGGATTAAATGAAGCTGGAGGCTAAATTCCATGTTGGTGAATAAACTGATTTGTTGATTCATTGACTTTGAGGTAGAAAAAATTGTTAGAATTTCTTAACCACAATTGCAAGGTACTTGCATTTACAAAATTCTACCCTAAACCCACACAACAGAAACATGAATAGACCAGTTTTTTCTCAACTAGTATAAATGAAAATTTCTTAAAATTTAAATAACGAAAAGAAGATACCTTCCTGTAACTGAAACGAGATTCAACTGATTTTTTTGTCAAAATTCGTCTCACACCACCCGAAAAAACGGTCGAATTGTGCAAGTTAATCGAACGAATTCCCCGACTCTGTCGACTGGTAAACACTGCCGTCTGTTATTAAGTTTGTTGAATTCGAATCGGGGGGATTCGTTAAAATCCGTCATCTGGAGTCGCAGGATATTCACATTCACGTTTATTGCTTGGTCGGAATTGTTGGGTAAATTCAATTAAACCACCGTGCATGAGTCCCATGCAAATTAGTCGACACTTATCGTGTCCCGGCGTGACCGTTAATTCCGCCGGCGAATTCCCATTGGACGTTTGCCACTTACCTGACGGTGTTTTCACCGAGGAAGCCGATTCCCGTTCGAGCCATTACCGCATTGTCCTCGCGCGTTCCTTCGCCGACGAGGTTTGCATAAAAACCACGTAATCCCCGGTTAAAACCGGCTGGAAATTTCGTCCACGGGAAACCGAGAGAGGGGCGAGAGGGGGGTAGGGAGGGAGGAGAGGACGGGTTCGTTCGATCCTTCGGCGCGCAACACTCCCCAGGGATCCTCTTGATCTTCCTACTTGATTCGACTCCCCGAAAAGCAGGGTATCAATAACCGCGCGGGAAACGTCGCTTACATTTTTACCACGGGAAAAGTTGGCGAAAGAACAAGTCAAGTTTAAGAGCCCTCCCGAAAGTCAGTACCTCCGAGCTTGTCCCAGTGCATTACTCGTTCGCTTCGTATCCCAGGAATGTTAATTAATTGCACGAAGGAAGCGTAGAATTACGGTGTTATCCCGGGAAAGCGCGTTTTCGATTCGTTGAAAAGTCGATCTCTTTGGTTCTCGCGCAAGGTTTGATTATTGTTATAAATTTGCAATATCGTTATGACCCTGCACGTTAATCAGAGAAGTTATAAGATTACGCAAGGACGAAAGAGCACGTTCGATGGTCTTCCCATTGCGAAATGAGTTATCCACATTGTTAGCGATTTACTCCTACCAATTATCTTATCGTCATTAAAAACACACAACGTGCATACGAATGCGCAATGAATCGATTACACGTGTTGTTTAGATCGATTACTCTCTCGTCGAATGCATCGAATGATTTCTACCCATCACGTATTACACCTAACGATCTTTCGTACTTTTTCTTTCAATGTCCGGAATTTTGTCCTCGGTAGTCGGGGAAGGGATTAAGAGGGTCGATTGAATATTCTTTCGTCTACCGATTTCTGTCGATATTCTTAGGACTCTTGAGGTTTCCTTTCACCTTTTACGCTCAGCGTATCTCGCGAACTGTCTATTTCATTGGTATGGCAACGTCGCGACGGCTGAGTTCGCCGTTTCGCGCGGCACTGAGAGCACCGAGCGTTCATTCATCGTTTCCACCCCACACGATTGCCCCAGAACTTTGACTTTCGCGCAAGCGTTATTCGCACGGCGACGATGCGCTTTACATCTTTCCCGAACAAAACACCTGCGGAAAATCTGCAATCGTCGAGACCGCACGGAAATTTCAACGATTTTTCACGCATTAAATTATCTTTTACCTCTAATTTAAGAAGTAGTTTTACGTCGATTAACGAAAGCTTTTTTTTGTGGATGAAACTAATGATGAAACTAATGTAGTAATTAAAATCAGATCTGTTTTTGGGACAATAATGTGTTCCTAAAATTTGGTAAAATCAATGTTTAACCCGTTTTCTTGAATCTTTTAATTCTGATTTAAAAATCAATTTAACGTCGATTAATAGATTGTTATTCTATGATTGAACTAATGTAGTATTGGTTTGCACTGAATGATAATACAATCAACTTCATATTGAATCCAATCATGTGTTCCAACAGTCTGATAAATACCGCACACTTTCTACTTCTGGCCTGAGCTACAAAACCTTTCTTTGCCCGAAAAAATTCGCTTGTTAATTAACCTTGGCGTACATAAGTGTCACGTAAGTCGATAAAAATCAATTCGATCGAAAACGATCGGTGTACATCTTACCGAAGACGTATCGATAAACTTCATATCTGAACAGATAAGGAGATACGTTTCATCTGATGTCGGGCCACGAAAATATCTTCTCTCCTACGTGCGGGCGATTGTCATCTGAAGCTTTATTGTCAGCCGTCGTGTGCGTAATGCAGGAAAAACTGTGAGACCGCTCGAGCGAGAGCGTTTCTTTTGCCACGCGTGTTCTCTCGCCACTGAGAGAGTGGGGATTCGAAATACCAACGATGCTACTTCCCGACGAGTATTTTATCAGTCTCTGTGAGCTGTTTGTCCGGCAGCGCTGTCGGCGCTGGGCATTCGCAGTGAAATCGAATGGTCCCTGGGATTCGGGGCTTCGGGTCAATTATCCGGCGCGGTTTATCGAGGAAGACTTTATCGCGGGAACTCATGGCACCATAGTCGACGAGGCCCCACGCGTACACGTTTTCCAGGGTGAACGATCGAGGGCCAGGAAAAAGCAAGTCCATTTCTCCGGCGAAAAGTCCGATCACCGGTTCGGTCTTCCAGCGACGCCGTTATCGTCCTGCCCTGTGTCATTCCCGGCGCAAATGCCGGTAATACGCTTGGACTTAACAGCGGGAACGTCTAAAAGGATCGATCACACGAAACGATCCTCGGAAAATAAAGTTCCGAAAACCTCAGGCTATTTTTCCAATCGCTCCAGTCACCTTTCTCGGATTTTCTATAAAGAAGAAATTATCGTGAGCTCCGAAGGATGATATATCGCGCGGTGTTGTTCACGAAATTGTGCAGTTTTTTGTGAGTTTTGTGCGAGGTAATTACTACGTAATATCGCTGTTAGTTGTCGAATAAAAATGATCAGAGGGACAGAGAATGTGCTGCGCAGGAAACGTAAGTATCTTCTGTCATGTGATATCGTTTCCGTAGTTTGCATAAAAATTTCAACGTATAAACCTGACAAATCGTACTACGTATCGCGTGTATTAATGTTCTGGTACAAAGTGTAATAATCTACGATGCCTTGGCACATTGATAAACTGGTTTCTGTCGAAAGAAAATAACGGGATAATAGCGTACGAGGTAATTCACGACTGCGATACTCTGTGTACTAGAATATACTAAAAACTGTACAATATACTCTGTTATACTGTGCATATTGTATACAAACTTGTGCTTGGCGAATTAAGGATGTGTTAAGACTGTAATTAATTTTGAAGGACCAATGGAAAACAAGGAATCTGAACGCTAATGTTTACAAACCCAGGAATAAGAACTTATAGTTTATACAACATTTGTTACACTTGTAAATCTTCACACGATAATTCACTTGACCTTTCATTATATAATACCACTGAAAATTTTCTGAAAAAAGGTTTTACACTGTCCGTTTAGTATCGAATTTTCTCCTGAGTGTAGTTTAATCTCATTCCAAGGGCACCTTGACTTAAAATAACACAGTAACACTATTAAACAGTACCCTAAAAAGGGTTAGTTCCTCTAAAAATCGTTAGACGCAAACGTCGAATTTTACTCTAATTTTGAGTCCCGAATTACACAGGAGACAATATCCAAAAATTCTGTGATTGCAAGATCTCAGGATTAACACGTGACCGCTTAACCATGTTACTTAAGAATGGCCTGTACCTTCAAGTACAAATAAAAATCGTGTAAAACACATGCACGTGACATTGCGTTTGTGGCATTCTTCGAATTTCCTCCACGTGAAACCACGGCGCGTGAGTATATTGAAAGACGTTGAACTTGTTGCAGTGGCGAGGTGCGGGGAGAAGGACGCGTGTAATTCGTACGCCAAGCGAAGGCTACCGATTATCGGCTGGTTGGCGCGGTACAAAGTCACGTGGCTGGCGCAGGATGCACTCGCGGGAATCACAGTCGGGCTAACCGCGATACCGCAGGGAATAGCCTACGGTGTCGTCGCGGGTCTAAGCCCCGAGGTACACAGCCGCAAGTGCAGCTTCTTTCGTAAAATAAATATAATTCCCGGGCAGGCCGATGTGCGTTCAACGAAAAGAAAGTCAAACCAGCTGACAAAACAACGTCGGACAGAAATTACGTTCGTATTTCCCGCGCAGAATCGTCCTTCATGCTAAAGACCGACAGGAAGATGAGTTAACGAGGAGCAAAAGGCAAATTACAAACGTTTATCGCGACTACGATGTACTCGGGTCAAAGGACGTTGATTATTATGAAAAAATGTTTTAGCGAGGAAAGTTAATGAAAATCAGATAGAATATCTCGAGTATTAAAAATGTACGAATTGTCTCGAGTTCTTAAGTATGATTACTCGTATGAAGTTTTCTAACTTGTGTATTTGAAATTTAGATAAGTCTTTGTACCGAGGAAAACGAGTAAAAAGGGGATAAAATACCTAAGGTATTTCAATGTTCCGAGTGTTTGCTCTGAAAAATACTGCGTTCTTGTATAAGTCTTCTTCGCTGGTTTGTCGACTAATTGGAATTTCGTGAAATACGTCGAGCCATACGATTACGATCCAATTTCGTCATATCGCAATCCAATTTTCTCAGCGTACTTTTTGTCCTTGCCAACAGTACGGCCTGTACTCAGCGTTTATGGCCTCCTTCGTATATATTCTCTTCGGCTCCTGCGAAAACATCACCATCGGGCCGACGGCCATTATGGCAACGATGGTTCGGCCGCTGGTCCAGACACACGGCCCTGATATGGCCGTGCTTTTGGCCTTTCTCAAAGGATGCATCATCACGCTCCTGGGCATCCTTCATTTGGGTGAGTGACGGATCCGCAGGATGTGCCTTACGTGCAAAGGACAAGCGCCTTCAGCAAGCACACCGCAACACGCCCACAGAAATCTAAGGAATCTGCCGAATCATCAAGAGAATTCAGACCTTAAAATACCAATATACTCGGATTAAATTACAACGTACAAGTTTGCACTAACGGCTCACTAATAAATCGTTTGCAATGTCAGTGTCTAGTCGGTAACAAAGCTAGCAAACTATCTTAATAATGTTGAGGAACATTTGATTGGTTTTGTTAGTAATGTTCAATAATATCGATAATATCATTACGCTGTGATCGGCAGTAAAATTAGTAAACTCTATTCGACAAACTTTGACATTTTTAGCCTGGATAATCAGTTTGCAAACTGTATTTAGCAGACGATAATATTCTTGTACAATCGGTAAATACATGAGAATTTCCGAATATAGTAGGACAATTTGACCCTTGTTTTTTTCGTATTTTATAAGTCCTGAAAGTTTGAGATTTTTAGCCCGGATGATAGGTTTTCGCGGTTTCGGCGGACATGTGTTTTCGATTAAGATATCGCGAAGGGGACGGTTTTGGGTTTGCAGGATTTCTATTGGATTTCATATCGCTGCCAGTTATCGCTGGGTTCACGTCAGCAGCGGCGATCAGCATAGCGTCCTCGCAGTTCAAACCGCTCCTGGGGATTCCCGGCAAGAGCAACGGCTTCCTCGATTCCCTCATCGACGTCTTCTCGAGTCTAGATGAGATCAGGTACCAGGATAGCTTGCTGGGTATCTCCACTATCGTAGTTCTCGTGCTACTCAAGGTACGGCATTCTTACGAGCACGAAAGGATTCTCATCCATCTGATGTTGCATCCAAGAGAGCTTAGACTCATGGCAACGAAATTAACCAATCAGCCTGACTCTCCGGAGAAAATCTCAGTAAAATTCTACCATGATCCTCCTGTTCCTTCTTTCGTTCCTCGACTACCATGACCGGGAAAAATGATTTTCTAGTCCTGAACTAAAAGGACATTCCTGTATTACGTTTAGAAGTCGATATAATTAGTTGTGCCTAATTTCATAAAAATATTTTTATTTGTCCTATCTGTTATATATTTCTGTTAGATCTTCTTCTTCAATTTTCTTTCTTCTTGTTTCGTCCTTTAACTTTCCATTGTTGGCGCACGACTTTCCTACCGGTGGTATTTAAGGTGAATGACTTTTTGTTTATTGCTTTCCTTTCCACGTAGAATATACCAGGACGTCGAACGGGAAATTGGCTGCAGAAAATTGCCTGGTCGATCACGTTGTCCCGGAATGCTATAGTTGTCATAGCTGGGACTGCGATCGCTTATATCCTCTACGTCAACGGGCTAGAGCCATTTAAGTTAACAGGTAAAGGAAACTGTCAAATACATAGTTAGAAAAACCGAAACATCGTTTACCGATAAATACACCGCCTACAACTACCAATAATTCTTCTTAAAAGTACAAAATCAAAAAATTCCTAAACAACGTTACCATTATTGCCCTGTTTCCGTCAAAATCAAATCTGCAACCATTTCTTCCGTTAATCCTCGTATAATTTCATTTACCGCAAAAAGGTCATGAATTAGCGGTTGTAAAATTGTTGGATGGTTAGGCAAACGTAAAAGGGTGTTGACCAAATAAGGGGCACGTTAAAACCCTTTTACCGTAACACCCTGCGGTGATGATGGTTTACGTTGGCCACGGTTTATATGGAAGACGTGCTTCAGGATCGATGGGCAGGGGTCTCCCACCTTTGTCACCGCCTCCGTTCTCGACGACCTACCAAAATCGCACCTATGACTTCCTGGAGATGACGGCGGCGATGGGTACGACGCTCTTCACGATCCCCGTCGTTTCGACGATCGAGCACATTGCCATCGCCAAGGCGTTCGGTGAGTTCCTCCACTGTCACTATCTTGCAATTTCCGCACAGTCAAGGAAATAAGAAATCTCGTCTCACGTTCCCCGCGAAACACAGTCCCAGGAATCCTCAAACATTTATCTGAATTTTATTCAAGTCTTCCACTACGTATTTTCTACGTTCGTGCTAAAAGAAATTATGCCAGAATTGATAAACGTCATGTTGGTGGGACTTGATGAATATTCGTTGATACGTTCGAATTATTTTCGGAACTCCAACGTTCCAATTCACAACGAGTGAGTAAAAATTAAAAATAAGGTACATAGTGTGAAGTGAATGTAAATGAACAGATGTAATAGAGTTATAAGCAGGAACAGAGAGAAGTATATAAGGAAATAGTATGTAAATAAATATAATAGAATTGTGAATAGAAAATTAAATTAAAGAGAACGAGAGAGAGAGCGAGAGAAAGAGAGAAGGAAAGAAAAAAAGAAAAAAAGGCTGAGCAATTAGGGGGGTTCAAGGTCGGTGAAGTACGGGCTGTTCTTTTTTTTGTTCCAGCCAAGGGAAGATCCTTGGACGGTACGCAGGAGATGATCGCAGTCGGCCTGAGCAACGTGTTCGGCTCGTTCGTGAGATCGATGCCGGTTACAGGATCCTTCACACGTACGGCTGTTAATCACGCTTCTGGGGTGAAA
The DNA here is from genome assembly GCA_963989215.1 of Hedychridium roseum. NCBI lineage: Eukaryota > Metazoa > Arthropoda > Insecta > Hymenoptera > Chrysididae > Hedychridium > Hedychridium roseum. Next base: position 4,645,763 of record OZ022305.1, read on the forward strand.
ACGCCGTTAGGGGGCCTATTTACAGGTAAATTCGGCCCTAGGGCATAATCTCGAAGTAACGGCAACGCCAATACGGAAGGAAAGTGCGACGGAGAAGGCAGATATCACGGGCAGACAAGCAAATTGCCCGATTTCTGAGCCGCACTCGCGCGATTATGTACGTTAGACGGATGATCTCGGGATTTTTGGAAAATCAAACAGATTCGGTTGCTCGTTAGGAAGTCGATGGACGAGATCGATGGTAGACGCGGCAAATCGCTTCGTAAATATCGACGATTAAGAGGAAAAAATGGGCTAACACGTAGTAAGTAATCAAGCTCGGCTCCCTAAAAAGTCCGCTTTGAAAGTTACCCTTCTCAAGAATTTGATTAAGCCAAGATACACGATGATTAATGAGGAAAATAAGAAAGTGAGAGAGAACGAAGGACGAGGGGAAGGTGGAAACCAGTGACTTATGATCAGAGATAAAAGAAACGCACTGAGAAATTTAATGGATAAATTCGCCGTTAAACACGGTTAATTGTTTAAACGGTGTAATGAAAATTTCATTGAAAAGTAACGTCAATGATTAGCATTATAAATTGCGCAGAAAAGGAAACAGGAACACAAACAAATTTGAAAATTCTATTTACCCCAATTTGTGCCCATTACTTTTTCGCATAAATTGTAAAAGCACGTATTTGATTTAAATATGTTCGCTATTAGTCTTGCGTCGATTAAATTTACCGTTTCACGTAGAATCTGTCCGGCGATACGGGGTTTGATAAAATTTTCACGTACCACCTGGAAATCGATTCTCCGACGTTTGTAACGTTGGATCCTACGGGTTGTTAAATACGATTGATCGAATCGACGTAAGGAAAAAGGAAGAGAGACATTGCCGTGAGGGACGGGAGAGGGGGGAGGGGAGTACCGTTGAAGAGTGATCTCTTAATTTTTCAAGCTAACACACCTCTCGTTGGTCCGAGAGTTCCTCCATTTGCGTTCTTTAATTAAGGCAAAACTTTTGCAGGGGGTTTGGTGATGCTGGCGGCCGGTCTTCTCACGACGACCTTCCGTTTCATTCCAAAGGCAACCCTCGCCGGCGTTATTCTATGCGCCATGTATTACATGCTCGACTTTAAGGCCTACCGTCTACTCTGGCGGGCAAAAAGTAAGTCCACGTGCCTGCAAAAGTCCTCACGAAAAACCAGAATTTCACGTTTAATGAAAAATTCATACACCCGACTTCTCATCGTTTGCCAATTAACACGAATTTCCCGAGCTTCGTGTGCGATTCAGAAAATTCCATCCCTGTGATTCTGGCTGTAATTGACTCTTAATACAGAAATAGCATTGACCCGTAAGTGGCGGTTACGTTTCTCTCACGCGAAGTCTATATTAATTCGAGGGGTACGCGTATCGTGAGGAGCGAAAGAAATGTGCTAGACAGGAATGTAAATATTCTTGAAATAATCTGACCGGCCGGTCGAGTACGAAAGGCTTGTTAGGGGTTCGTTTTAACCTTTCTTTTTCTTATTTAGAGACTGACTTTATCGTAATGGTACTGACGCTGGTCTGCTGCGTGTTTATCGGTCTGGAGATAGGCATTCTGATCGGTATCGTGGCGAACTTAATGATTCTGCTATACTTCACGGCGAAACCATCAATCGAGGCGAAACTCGAACAGGTGAGGGAAAAACCTTCGATCGATCTCTTAATGTCCCCCTAAAGAGCCCGGCTTTCAGCTACGCGCAAACGAATCTTTCTTTCTGTCACTTACACGCCATTATGCCTCACAATTGCATCCAACGTACCCCCGTAAAATCGTAACAAACAGTTCAAGGTTCAAAATACGACAGTAATAACGTGAATTATTACATATTTTTCTCATTTTAACTGTGTATTCTACTGTTTAATCCTTTTTTTATTAAAGGAAATGACTGTATCACCGCTAATACGAAGCGTAGTACCCGTGAAAATGCGCAAAAGATAGTTTCCGAGTTGTAAAAGAAAAATCACTTTATTTGACATTTGAAAATTATGCTGTACTTGAAGTGGTATACTTGAATAAGGGAAAAACCTAGAACTTTCCTTCTGTAGTTAAATATTCCTCCGTTCATGACTGAAAATGTGAAAAATATTGGAAGGGTGTATTTGCGAGAGTCGCGTGCAAAGTGCATAAGCGGGGAAAAGTGGGGTATAAAGTGTACTTTGCAGGTCGAAGGTCAGACGGTAATGCGCGTAATACCTGAAGAGACAGTTGCATTCCCCGCAGCTGAGCACCTACGTGTACACATAATGAAGCTTTGCGAGGAAAGTCTGTGCAACGTTATACTCGACTGCAAGAATCTCAAGAGGATCGACGTCACGGTTGCCAAAGTAAGTGACCCCATTTCATCCGCTGCATTTCCTTCCGCGTCGTTTCAGACGGTCTTTCATATGCATATTGCCCGGAAAAATCGACGGCGAGTCCTTGAATCTCAATAATAATGGTAATACAGTGTTAACGACGAACCCCCGTTCTTGCGAGTACTTCTGTTCAAGAATTCGCGAAATCGAATGTAAAAGTCCTTTCACGCTGCCACGAGACATCTAATTGTAAGAGGACGAAGGATCTGTTAACGTTGCTCCTATATTCCAGTAAATTCGTCATCAAAGAGTTTTTTTGATTTCCCTGCGGAAATTTCTCCGCAGAATTGCTAATGGTTCTGCTTTTCTCTGCATTTACCTAGTGAAATTGCTCCTTTACGTAAGCTGTATTACGTGGACGATTTTCTCGGAAATCCGTGTTTCAAACTGCGCAAAGGAAAAGTTCAACACAACGTACAAAGAGGAAGGGATTTATTTGTTTCAGAACATTAAATTGCTAGCCGACGACATGGCCCTGCGCGGACAGCAGATAATGTGCATTAATTGCAACGAAAACGTTAATGATACGATAACAAGTATTGAGCCGAGTTTGCTGAATGCGTTCAAGGAGAACAATAGCTCGATTTAGAACAAAGGGAATCCATCGTCCTCCTGGATATCAACTAAGTAAGCTTATGTTTCTGCAGTTGACATTATACCCAGTATTATCTTGTATGCAAACACACATTTTCACGAAAACAAAGAACCTACGCATCATTTGTTTCTCCTTCATGTCTCTCACTCAAGAATATAAATATCTGCAAAAGTGAATAAATCGTGTATATATGAAATCTTTAATTGTAGGACAAATATTACGTAATTTATCACGTTTACGTAATCCCATTATTTATCCTACTTAACGGTAATCTATATTTATGTAGGAGTATGCAAATTAACGGTAAGTCGTTTCAGTACCTTAATTATGCATGATGACACTTTCGAACATGCTGTTTTAACGTTTCATTCTCGTCTAATATCCAATAGCAAATTTTGCAATATTCACGAAAATGACATTTTACGTGTGTTGACAGTGAAAGGAAAGTAGCAATCGGTTCACGACAAAAATTGCATTCAAATTCTAATGACCGCCGTGACACCAACTGTAAAATTCGATTATTCACAAAAACTTTAGGATTTTTATTACCTTTTACAACTCTTCCTCTTTCACAACAATTTTTCTGAAGATTGAAAATTAAACTGCTTTCATAATTTCTTATTAAGTAATAACTTGTTTGACAACAATGGAATTTTTTTGAAATGTTTAATTGATTCATTAATATCTAAGCTAAAAAAATACTCACGTTCCGCGCATCACCGCCCCCATTGAAATCATCCTGTTTCGGTATTAAAGTATATAATAACATATTTAAACTATTGCCCTGATTCCGACTTATCATGCTTGATTGTTTTTGTTCGTCGATCTGTGAATTTGGAACACTAATTCAAATCCCCGTTTCGTAGACAAATTTCAACAAATTTGAAAGCACCTGATGAATTTTAATTAAAAAACATTTATTCCTTGCATTCACCTTCTTTGAATTTTGCACAGGTACACGTATATCGTAAATGAAATCTTTTTTCGTCATTTTCTCGCTTACGCTTCGGTTGCAGCGTAAATTATATTTGCCTTCCCCTGACTTCGCACTTTGCTGAATTTTCTCCATGCTGACAGACAATAATCGACGTATATAAAATTTTAACCATTAATCAGTTCAAGTGAAGCTTCGAACGGGTGTTTGTTTTTTCGTTGTCAAGTGCAACGATGCTCGATTGTATTTTTTCCATCAGAGACTGATTTCCTAGACATTGAAAATGGTTATTGAACGAAAGAATACATAACACCGTCAATTCATCAATTTACAAAAAAGTATAATTTATTACGAAACGCATTTATTTAAGCTATATTCATAAATTACACATACCCCTTACAACTCTTAACATTTCTTTCTTCTGAGGAATACACCAATAAAAGATTCTTCTAGTAAAAATGAGCTTATCCGTTTATAGTTATTACATGATTTTTAATTTGATGATCTTTAACGTCGCTTAAATCGTAATTACAGATCGGCAATAACAAGCCTGCCGAATTGTCGAATATTGTACGCAATTAATAACTAACATAATAAATGATAGAAAGACACGTTCTCAGATTCTTCCTTTCTCTTTCAAAACGTAAATAGAATTAATAAGCTTTCAATGACATTGTACTGCAAACAACATAGCGGATTATTTATACTGTGTAAGAACATCTTTGTGTAAAAACGGGAAATCCCAGCGTTTCTGCCATCTTATTTCCAGAAACGTATAGAATCAGGAAATTATATCAAACCTCCACTCGAAACGAATTTCTTGGGAGGAAACATATTTCTTGCGTAGTTCGCAAGCAAACCTAAATCCCCTTGCAGACTATATTAATAACAACCTGTGATGCAATAAAGAACGAAGATCAGGTTCGGTTTAAAAGTATTACTTACATTACGTGATGTTCACACGTAGGGAAATTATGCGTCAAAGCTTTGCCATTGCTGTCACTAAGTAGTTAAGTTTAAAAAATAAATAGTTATGTTTTGTCTAAACAAACAGCTCTTGTTATTTACGCTATGGCGCGATGCATGTTAATTTCATATGACTAGAAAATCGTGGCATCGAAACTAGTGTTGTTAATCTGAAGATGTGACGATAGGACAAAATGTTCTTATCGTAATCCTTGAATCGTAAAAAAAAAACTTTTATTATTTACGTTTAAACGACCGTTATTACTCCAAGGCTTTTGATCATTGGTTGCCTTAACTGATAACATTGCATATCAGGATATCTCCAAAGAACAGTCTACGAAATATCTTTGTCGGTAGGCCTAAGACACTGAAATTAGGCATTTTCTTTTAGATCGTTGATCTTTCACAGAAAGAAACATGTTTTGTGTCACGATATAAATAACCACTGGTTTGCTTTTCCCTGAAAAACTGAAACCATTGTGTAGAAAATAAATTCTGAAATTATCGTCATCGTTAAGACGGATAAAAAGATTTTATTCTTCTAGGTTGATGACCCACGCGTGAAGTATTAAACCACTAGTTAAAGAAACAGTCGGGCGTGGTGCTAAGAGTCCCTGTTATTTCTTATCGATGAATCTTGGTGTTGAAGTAACGGTGCCCTTTCTTGCCTAACTTCAGGAAGGGTAGCCAACTCTTGAACCGGACTTCGCTGCCATATACTCCTCGTTGCCATTTCTTGGTAGCCCCGTCTTCTCACCTTCGATCAATAACACAAACATGTTAAACGTTACAAATTGTCGTAACTTAATCTTGTTACAAAAATGATAAATCATGGTCCCACATTTCTGATCTTTAGGAACAATAGTATGACCATGTTCCTCGTATAGTATTTTTGACAAAATCATTATTGGATAAATTGTTAGAGATCATAAGAGTTTTCAGGTTTTACTTACTTGTCTATGATGGAGCTCGTGCAGGTACAATGTAGATAAAGACATATCCGCAGCGGTGAGTTCTGTCGGTATCGACAGATCGGTGGACAATTCAAATCCCGATCCAAATACCGAAGCACCAAGAGAATGGTTTGATATGCCTTGCTGCAACCCGTACAGGAATCCCTTGTCATTCTGCAAGGGTCCCTCTGCTTTTCTCAGACCACGTCGGACGCGTTGTGACGAGCTGTCTGGTCTCATGCTAACAGATTGGGTCCCTTGCATCGACGCACCGGACACGCTAGCTTGATTTGTAAAGACGTTGCTCATACTGGGTACGCTCATTTGGTTTATCACCGTGCTTCGTATTATATTGGACACTATGTCGTTGTACTGTAACAATAAAATGGTTAATCATCATACGCTCATCATATTTCAGGAAGAAGTTATTAGAATTGGAGGTAGACTGCATTGGCTGTCGCAGACATTGAAACGAATGGTATACTTACACCTGGTCCCAAGCTAGATAAACTATTGAGACTCGAGAACAGAGGGTTAATATCCCCAGGTACCCCAGTTACTTCTTTCTTCGCCCGTTCCCTTAAAGCAGTGACGAAAGTTTCGGCATGGCTTGGCGGTTTCCACTCAGGATTCGTCAAAGTGAAGTGTATAAGCGACAGTTCGGTCTTGCCGTCTTCAGCTTGCGTATACTGATTGGACATTGGCGGAGGTTGTCGCTTCTCCGCCTGGGTGCCGTACTGATTGTCGTATCCCGTCGTACGATCTTCCATGGGGCTTTGTGCGACAGTCTGCCACATCGGATTGCCGTGTTTGCGCACATCCATTTGCGCGAAGCTGCAAACATCGCCTACTCCGGTTACTTCTATCGTGAAGTTCCGATAAAAATCTACGATGTCCAGGGCCTTTTGCCTCATGCGGAAGCACAGGATGAATGGCGTGAGGAGCGGGGAAAGGAGTTCTTCCAACAGATGAACCGCCCGATATTGAAAGAGCTGTGCGACTTGAGCCCTCGTACTTTGGGTGTGAGCATGACCACGCCAGCTATCAGGTCGGTAGTGCGTGTGAGCTAGTACCGCAGTCAGCAGTGTCTCAGGACACCAAACTAAATTTTCATCAGGTATGAACATCCTCGCCCCTGCGACGATACCTCCCAGAATCGTAAAAGTTGTCAGCACGTGTTCTACAGTTAGAACGTCTTCGTCGTAGACAGTCAGTGCTAAAAGAACGCCAAACACTGCGCCGGCTATGAAAGCCACGTTCTTCGCGATCACTGTCATTATCGGAGACGTAAATATACTCATGTACTTTGAGGCGGGACGGTATGCACGATTCAGACGTGCGTTTAATTCATGGTCGAGCTCATTAAAGTGTCGAAGGTATAATCGACCGTACAAGGACCACATCCTTGTGCCCAGTGCACCTGGTTCTCTCTTAATGACCTACGCAAAGTTTTTCTCGGTTTACACAACACAATAATATGACGTGTTTTAATATCGCATTCATCCTTTATACTGACCTCGCTATAGTTGAAAAACGAATATAAAATTTGCCATAGTAAAATCAAAGGACAGAGTATGAGATTTGCCACTCCTACCCACAGAATGTGCTTAGATAGGGCTCTTGCCAATTCTTGACGCTTATTTAACTTCTTATAATCCTCCTTTAGATGCCAGTTATTCTCGAACGGTGACCATGGGCCCCCTGCAAATATATAATTGCTTATTATTTCCATAACATGACGATTGCCATGAACTAAGGACAATGATAAACATACAGAACAAAAGTAGTTCCATGTTGTACTTCAACCCCCTCGTCATGAAAATAACTTCTCCTACGATTGGTACTTTCAGACGTACCGGCAAAAGGGACTTGTTGATCATAGCTACCATGTAGTTCTTAAACCTCAATATTCTGTGGTAAATGTCTAATTCTGATAGCTCCCTTTTGTGTATACACATTTCCTGTTCCTTCTGCACTTCTCTGACCCTCTTCTGAACTTCGTGCCACGTCAGATTGTCGAGATCGGAATCGTCGATTTTCAGCGCAATATTGAAGAAGAGTTTAATGTCCCAAAACTGCGTGAGATGATACAAAACCTTCACGGCTCGTAGGATCCAAAAGATCGTAGCGACTAGGATACAAATCCAAGTGACCAAACCCATTGACGCAGTGCACTCTCCAGCAGGTAGAATAGCGTCGGTAATCGACGTTTTGTGCGACGTGTTATTCACTTGTTTGTCTCTGGAATATCAAGAAATTTATGGGAAAGATTAATCGCATTTTTTATAAATGAATATACGCTATCCGTATGAAATGACGCAATCTAAATACACCTAATCATTATTAATATGTATGGTAATTTATTCCTTCCCGACAATGCTGAATCATTATTAACGGTGGCATTACGCAAAAGGTATTTATACCATTAGAGGAAACAGTTTTAAAAACTGCCAATTATGGTTAATTAATCAGTGAGCTTAAGATTCAGTTCTTCTGATGTGAATTTATGTAATGGTCTCCGCATCATTACTGCAGCTTTAATTCCAAATAATTCTGGTAGAAAATATCATATCATTATAAAACAGTACTTACTTGAAAAGCACTGAATAGTCCACACAATGAAACAGGAAGGTAGAGAAGGTCACTACAAAAATGAATTGTCCTAATTCAAGTATTTCTTGCAGCATCATACAGGTGAATCCATGCTTCTGATGATAATGATACATCCGTGTAAAAAATGAGTCCAAGTCTTCTATGTGATTCCATCGTGCCTTGTTTGCCTCTGGCACTACATGAATCATCACCCCTGACTCCTGTGGTGTTTCCTCCTGTTCATCATCATCGTCTCCGTCACCTTCACCTTCCGGATAAGGTTCTAGCTGTTGATAGCTGCCATCCAGTACCATTGTCATCTGTGTGAAAAAAGTTTCAATTAATCTATAGGCTCTCTGTTCTATTTTCTTCAGAATCAACAACTAACTTCACAGCAATGGGTGTGTTTGTAACATAGTACAAATTAAGTACAGCATTGCATTTATTTTAAAGGTTGATTCTGATGGTGACAAAGGTTGTATGGGTACAACATAAAATAATTTCAGTCAGGACAGATTATAAAGCACATATACATGCACAAAGTAACATACAATTTATGTGGGTGTTTTGTGAGAATGGAGCCTTACCGTTTTTGCTCTTCGGTTTGGCTCCACGCAGGTAATGACAGTGTCTCGTTTCATTCTTTCATGTCATTAAACCTTATTTAACTACCAGTTTGTGGTCCCACCCCATACATCTAAAATAGAGGCGATTTGCCGAGTCAAACACACGCAATCGCTATGCTAAAAACATTCCTGAGGTAGTCACTACAAATGTCTTTCTACTTTGTTATTATTTTAGATCTCTATGTTCTGCTTTACTATGCTAAAAGATAATTACCCTGAATTCATATCATTTTAAAACAATTTCACAGTTGTAAAGATCAAGTATTGTTTATTTGTGTAGTCAATACATTACTAAATTAATTAATAGGTTTTATTATTTAAATGTTAATGGTATTTGAGTATCGATTGGTCACACTGTTGGCAAACAATGATATTTAGAACTACAGGTTGTTTGAATTAATGTATATATTAAATATGAGAAGTGTTCTTCTAAACTGATTACTTATTGTGCATTAACAATCCTAATACGTGCAAGCAGAACCTCAACAAACATATTAGTGTATAATTTATAATAGTCTGTCATTTTTTCAAACTGTCATCCTCTCACATTATCTTTATGTAACAATTAGGGCATTAGTCGCTATAAATTGACACAAATTAATGCATTGATAATAGTTTGGTTCTGCCTTGTCATGCATTTCTAGTATACAAAAACATATCCCGGGTGTCTCGCCATTGAAATAGACGAAAAGGAAGAAATGAAAATTTTAACAGACAGATGTGCTATAAACAAAGAGTATACACCGAAACAAAGCCTGAGGATGACACAGTTCCAACATCACTACGTCATTGACATTCGTTCATTTTGAAATACGCCGTAGCAGCGGTTTTTTTCAATGAGTGACGAAAGTCAGGTAAAACGTCACGTCGCTTTTAAATGATTTTTACGTTTCACAAGTGTGCGATCTGCGAAAGAAATCTGTCCATATTTCCGTCCGACGAATAAACGATAAAGGGGTCCACGCGAGAAGCGCAAAAAACGCACAACCAACACATTGCTTTATCTGCACTGGCACGACCTTTATTCGACGAAAATAGAAGCACGAAATCGTGGCTGTTAGAAGTGACATGAATGAGCACGGTAACACAGCTGATCTCCATAAACAAAGCGCTCTCTTGGGACTGTACCTTCTTTTTAACCGCCTTTGACACTTTCGCCAAATTGAAAAGCGTTTAATCGCACCGTTCGATCACTCGCGGCTCGGCACTCACATATTGACTTCTGTCCCGGAGATTATTCACTGCTAATTTAGACATTTGATCCTCAAAGGTGCACCGTTCCGTCCGTCCAATTCACCATCTTTCCCCAGCATTGCCGAGGTTTTTTTTCTTTATTGTTCATCTTGTCTAGACCGCAGCGAACCTAACGCTTTCATATCGAATTACCGTGAAAGCGAGACGCCATTTTATTCGTAATCGATAAACTAGAAACCTTCAGAGTCGGTAACAAACCGAAATTTCCAAACCATACGGCCGATTTAATGAAGCCTTCTCGAATAAACTAAAATAATCTTATGTTCGTGGGTACATACCTTTTTATACATTGTGGAAATATTTCTGACCTTCTTGAACATCAAATTAGATATCAATAATAAAATACTTTATGTTAAATCGTGACAACTTTTTAGATATTCAAACGCTGAAGCTTAAAAAGTTGACTTTAAGACGAGGAAATATGTTATTGAGATATTAGCCTACGTGGATGCACACTGCAAACACATTCCCGAAATGCAGTACTTTGACTGTGCTTCTTCCAACGAATATCTTCAAACTCCGCCTGCTTTATTATGCGCATTTTCGTGTGCGCAAGCTCGAACCAATCAAAAGCTCAAGAATATGGAAATTTTTGGCGATTTTCCAGAAAAGGAGAAGGGAGATAAGCATGTTGGGCCTTACTAGGGTACAAATGACCTGACCCTGCAGGCAAAAGCTTCGCAGGCAATGGACTTTCCTTTAGGGAATCAGGTATATGTACAGGTAGAGACTCAACGAAAATTTTCATAAAACCGCCGACAAATGACCTTCGAAGTCCAAAGGAATAGATTTCTTCTAGGATTTCTCTTAAAATAATCGGTTCAACGAGGGAAAAGAATAATACGATTTATCCACTTTATACAATATTGTAATTGCGATATGTACAGTTTATCTTGAAACATTGGCGTAATAAAAAAAGATTCAGTCGCACTGAAGCGCACGCCATACGGTATACTTGGTCCTTCGGAGCAAGTGCACGTTCGAAGATTACGTGTAATAACTCCAACGTTTAGAGGACAAAATTGCAATAATGTTACGATTGTTAATCATTAAATAAGTGTACGCACGCGAGTCGAGGTGCCGGATTAAATATACATGTGATGAAAGTAAAAAAAAACAGAACAAGACCGAATTCAATACGCGAGAGTATCCATGTACTGTGAAGTATTTCGATCGATGCAATAGACAAAAAAAGGTATATTGGAATTGCCGACAGTCTGGTACTGCGGTATATGCGTGCAATGCACGTGAGTGCATTTTTTAGTCACGTGTCGGAAGAGCAAAAAGCAACGCGTTAATCGTTATAGGCGTTTGAAGAAGAAACCCGGTTGGCCCGTGTCGTCGGGTTTCTGGGGAACGTTTCCTTCGAGGGTAAGAAATTCCCATGGGGCCGAAATATTCCCTTGACCCTCGACACGTGCGCTGCATGTTTGCACGGACGCGTGTTGCAGCCAAGTGCATGGAAAAACGCGTGCTTTTACACCACTCAAATGGCACTCTCGGTATTTAGGAAGTGCACTCACGCGGGAGACTAGCTTATTGCACAAACCACGGATGTCAGGGAAAAGAATGTCCAGTGAATTCCATGCACGAAATCCTGCGGATGAGATAAAAGTATTGACCGATCGGGAGAAAATCGAATCTTAATAAACGTATTCTTCACGCTGAAAAATAAAGAAGATGCAGCGTGAAGAAACACGTAGACGCGCGATGAGTTTCGGGGAATTCTTATCGTTATTAGAAGTACGTGCGGTGATACGAAAATGGACGGTCGTTTCTTTCGTTAAAACCTGGCAGTTAAGCTGGCAGGATTAGCGGATTGTCCTTTTTAAACAGCAACGATAAGGTTTATGTAGTATAACACAGAAAGTGCCTACTATCACATGTCTGATAATGTTCTTCTGAACTCAGACTTGTCGATAAATTTCACGATAAAGAATAATCCATTAGGGGTAGTCAGGAATCTTTTGAATTCTCTTCCGAAAATTTATCCACAATTCTGTGATGTCGAGAAAGAAGTTTTTTCAGCCGCGCTTAGTCTTAGCTGATGTCTGTATAATGTTAATCACATTATCCTTTCAGTAACTTCGATCAATTCATGATTATTCACATCAATGTCGTTGCCTGGAAATCACGCCAGGAATTTCAGTGGCCTTAAAATCATTCAGGCAATCTCGGTGATACGAAGAATCCGAAGAAGTTTTTCAGTCTGAAAAAATGTTTCGAATCCTTCATCGACATTAATGATCTTCGAGTCTCTACTTTTTCGGTAACACCGTTAGCGTAAAACGAAGAAACCTATAAAATTACGATAACACCGACAACCTGAGTAACCTCAGAAAATCTGACGATCTTGATGATGGATTTTTACTCGGATCTCTTTTTTATCGACCGATCTCCCTTTAAAGCACAACACAAATCCTTTCCTTTCCTTGTATCACAAAAAAAATAGAAACAAATACACTGAAATCTTATCTGAAAAACATACGTCGTTCTCCCACATAATTATTGAGACACTGCCGTAACAAAGTCAACAACTAATAATTAAAACGAATTTCCTAAAAAAATTATTAAACATTGTTCCAATTTTTTCTTCGATTGATCGTACAAAATTTGATCATTGAAAATCTGCCCTGTACTTTCTTCCATTAAATATCTTTATAAAATCCTTCTTTACGACTTGATTTAGATTCGCCCCCTGTGACCTTGAGAGCTAGGGTCAACAGAGAATAAGGAAAGTACTTTAGTTGGTCGTAGGAAGAGATCTCGAGGTTACGCGAATGCATGCGCGGGTGTTTATTCGCGTGAGACGATCTGTCCAGGTCGTCGAGGTGCTATCCTGCGCCTCGGTGCTAAAAGTCCTCCGAGTCCTCTGGTCTCCTCGTGTTTTGTGCTAGCGGCTGTGCTGGTCTCAGCGGAAGTTGCCTCGGTGGAATCCGTCGATTCCGCCGATATCTCTTCCTCGGCCGTCACTTCCTGGCTCGTCGCTGTCACCGGCGCTTCCGTAACTTTTCTGCGCGGAAGCAACGGCGATCTACGCGGAGTCAGGGCAACTGGCGACCTAGTCGTTGTCTTCGGCTGCACCTGCAGCCGGTTCCGGTTTCGCAGTTTGTTCAAAGGGTTCACCGTCGTCGAACGGACCGGAGGACTGGTTTCCGCTGGTGCCTGTAAATTTATTAATTTCCTTGAAATACAACACAATAGAATAATGCAAAGTGTTTTGCAAGACTGAAAATAACTTGGTCGTCCGATGTTTAGATGAAGAATAAACAATTGGGGGTAAATTTAAAAAATGTTTAGTAGGTTATCGGGACGAAATACACTTTACAGCGACCATTATTTCTAAATAGATTAGATCTACGATTCTATGGTACTCTAATTGTACTAAATGAGTAAACGTATTTTCTTTAAACTCTGAAAATGACATTACGACGTTGGATTTACGAAAGAGCTTTCGATAAGGCCGATAGCGAGTATCTTATTCTGACTGTCAGCGATTCTCGAGTTTCGTCGTCGGTGACTTACGACGGCCGAGGTCGTAAAGTCGGAAGATGAAAAGCAGTTGCGAGCGCGGGCGCTCGATGACATTTCGAAAGGCCATCCAGTGAAAGTAAAGCCACCGAGAGGAGAGAGAGAACTTTACGGCGTGACATCATCGCGTCCTCGTACCTAATCTCGCGGAACGCCGGCTTCCAACGGGCCTGAATTTTACCTCTTGCCTGACCTTACGACCAGCCCAGCCACTTGCCATAATTACATAAATTTCCTCACGGACCGACGAGACGAACGTGAAAGTCCCGCGCGTAAACAGGATCCACCTTTTTTTTAAATACCTCTCTTTTACCGACGGCTTTCCTGGCATTCGATTCACCATTATCGGCCAACATCGACGAAATTCTCAACGTAAATGCCATTTTGACGTAAGAAGATATTCGTCGAAAAGAGTCATTAAACGCTGCAAGAGTTGTTAAATACGAAATAAAAATTGGCCATGTCCCTTAAACTTTTGTCAGTGATACAATTTTCTCGTAAATGCTCGGTCGGTAAAAATGAATATTAAGCAAGAAAAGAGAATGCCCTTTAAATGACGTTACAAAGATTATACTGGATCCCAGTCAAGCTTTGATTTAAAGTATGAACACTGATGACTCTAGGAAAGGTAAACCGGCCCATCCAAGCAGCTTCGACCTTATCCACGGAAAAAACAGTTATTACATTTGCACTTCAAAGGTGAAAGTAAGAGAGTAGTTGCATAAAATGGCTGACCTCATGAGTTTCCTCCTCGGTTCCTTCGCCGGCGGGTTCCTCGGGTTGACCTTCCGCTGTTTCTGCAACCGGGGCCGTCGTCGTCGTCGTAGTCGTCAATTGTCCCGGTTTTTGCCTAAGATTCACCCTGGCACCTGGTCTAACGATGGGTCTGTTCCCCGCGCCAGGTAATCTCGCGCGAACCGCGGATTTAGGTGTGGTGGGGGCAGTTTCCTGTCCCTGCTCAGCCGTACTTCCGGTTTCCGAGTGCACCGTGTCCTGGCCTTCTTCGCTGGTCGTCGGGGCAGCGGTTGTCGGTCTTCCCCGTCGGCGGTTGATGTTCAACTTGTTAAACGTTGGCCGTGCACCACCGGAAGACGTGGATCCGCCATTTCCTGGTGCAGCCGTCGTCGTCGTCGTCGTTCGCGAATTGCTCGTCCCACGGAATCTTCCGCGACCCGGTGCCGGTTTCTCCGCGCTCACCGTGTCCACACTTTCCTTCTGCACCGTGTCTTCCTCCACCGGTTGTTTCTGACCGGGACGCGGACGTTTGAAACCGTTATTTCCGTTCCCGCCGAAACGATTGCGCGTGCGTGCCGTCGAGGAGGCAGCTGGGGCTTCCGTCGTCGTCGTAGTACTGCCCGACTTGAAACTGTTGCACAAAAAATGTGTACATTCAATAAAAAATAAACCAATATAACGTGCTTTTCGTTGATTGTATTGAAAGTGGTTAAAGTTTTCTTAAATGTCCTGAAATCTAAGCAATTGCATTTTAAGGTCTTTCAGTCCCGTAAATTATTAACGTTTCATAAATATTTTGAAGCCTGACTTATATTCACATTTAATAATTTCTTTTGTGATCATAGATGTCTGGCTCAAAAAAGATATTGACTTGTACTCGAATGCTGTTTTCATTGAAAATCATTTCAGTTTCGGTTAACATTTACGGTTAATCGAACTTCTCGTAAACAGGCAAGCATCATTTGTAAGCAATATTTTCGCCTTTTTTTAAAATGATGGAAGTTTGCATTAACAGAGTTCTTACCGGTTTCTCGTGCCAGTTCCACCAGGTACTCCGGGTCGTCTGAATTTTCCTCTTCCGATGGTAGCCTGTGTGGTAGTCGTGGGTGGTTCGGTGGTCGTCGTCGTCGTTGTCGTTGGTTCAGTGGTGGTAGTTGTAGTAGTCGATGGTTCCGTTGTTACCGTAGTAATGCTCGACAATTCCGTAGTTGTAGCGGGATCCGTAGTAACGTCCGCTTCTTCGTCAATCAGAGTTGTACTTTCACTGGATTCGTTGGATTCGCTGCTGGCAGAGTCAACGAGATTGCTTTGTCCTTGTTGCAGGAAAGCATAAAGATCCAGGGCAACCTTGTCCATCGCTGAAGGATATTCCGTCGTAGGATTTTCTGTCGTTACTGGAGTCGAAGGAGATGAAGAATCTTCCTGTTTTTCTTCCAACGAACTTTCCTGTTCTTTAGAAATTTCCTTCGGAGTTTCCGATGTCTCTTCTTCTTCTTCTTCTTCCTCTTCCGCCACAGGTCGTGCTGGTTGGCCTCTGCTCAGCTCGATTTCCGCCTAAAAATGAAATATACATCTCACAGTCGAATAAAAATAATAATAATTGAGATACGGCTCAACACAATAACATAGCATACAAGAACCGTGTGTACACTAACAATGAGCGTTTCGCGAAATGTTTGTACAGTCTTATTCCGATAAAAGAACTTTATCACCATCACAATATTTCTTCTATTTACTGTCATTTCTTTCTATTAATTATCATTACCATTACAGAAACTCTAAAAATTCCTCAAGTGCACTCTACGAATTGTTTAATAAATTTCGGTTGACAGACAAGTACCTGGTTTTCTATTCTCAGTTTAATTAAGAGTGAAAATTACCTCTGCAGCCGCGTTGCTAGCTGGTCTTCTTCTGAAAGTCGGTGCTGGTAAATCTTCCACAGGTTCTTCAACTACGGGAATCGAGTCCTGAACCTTCTGCGGTCTTCCGCGAATTCTGCTCGTGGATTTTTCCTCATTGTCCTCGTTGGGCGTGACTCCGAGGAATCTGACTGGCCCCTTGGGCAGGCTCGTCGGGAATTCCGGGCCCTCCGGGTGGGTACGGAAACTGCTCGAGTCGACGAGATCCAAGCTGGGCCTCAGTCGATTTCCTCGACCCCGATTCGCCTCCGTCGTCGCCGTGTTGTGATTCGATCTCGATCTGCGAGAAACACTGCGTTCAATAAATTATCAAAGCCGTACTTTCCGCAAAGGCTCTAAAATACGCGAAAGCATTCCCAAAGAAATAATTCACAATTAAATCTATTACTCTTTACATCATAAACACGTGTATTCATATATCAATATTTTATACTAATTATAAAATCTTTTTTTCCAAAGTTTCAGGGACTTTCGATTACCGCTTAAATAGTGATCAGGATTGAATTTTCAATCAATTTTAGTACAATACGTGGACATTAACTACCAAATATTCAATATTAATCACGAACGTTCATTTTTCACGTACGTTCATTTTTATATTGTTTTCATTAATTTGACTTGCTGCATTAATGATAGTTATATTTATATTTTCAATTCGAAAAATACCTTGGTGGGAACCTGGTGTTAGTGGGCAATCTCTCTTCGGAAACGTCATCGGCAGCTTCGGCCAATTGCCTTCCTCGATTGCTGTTTCTATTCGGAATGACCTCGTTGCTCGCAGGTTCCACGGTGCTTGACCTCTCGACATTGCTATATTTGTTTCTCCCATTGCTGTTGGACGATCCACGCCTCGGGGAAGTTGTTGTTCTTGCCGGTGATTCGTGGGAGTTCGCAACGGAAGTACCCGCAGCTTTGCTTTCATCTTCCTCGTCATAATAATAATAAACATACTCGTATTCGTAATCTTTGCCATTCGGTCCTTTCTTCACCTACGAAAAACACCCAATTTTTCATAATCACCAGGGTCTCCAATTTTATGCACAGAATTAATACTGAACCTTTTTGTTTTAGTTAATATTCATTCATTGTGCTTTTAATAATTACGTTTTCATCAATATTAAGCGTTCAGTGATTTCTTTTCAATTTTTACTTATTTTCATGAACTTGTTAGCAGTTCTTTGTGCTACAAAAAATATTCCTGTATTCCTTCAAGGCTTTTGTGCGATTGTTTTTTGTGTTTCGTTAATTACCTGAATGCGGGAATTCGTTCCTGCTGGTACCAAACTAACGTCACCGAGGTCCCCGAAATTCCGGTCTGAGAAACTCGAGTAAACGTCTTTGCTGTCCTCGCGTATGATATTCACAGGTACAAAATCGAAAGACCGCACTTCTCGCGGAGTCGTCAGGACTGGCACCATCGTCGTAGGATATTCCGCACTGGAAATCAATAAATCCAATATTCACAATCATTAGTCACTAATTTAAGAAAAAATTAGACACCAAATAACTCACTGCATTCAATATAAATTAATTACAAACTAATATCGAATAAACCATCCACGATAAGAACAAAATCGGACAAAAGGTACGTTAAACAAAATTCAGGAAATTGTTGAAACAAATCTTGACTCACGTAATTTGAACTTATGACCCTGCAGTACTCATTTTGAAGACGATACAAATTTCTCGTAAATTCAAAATGAGCGATGATTAAACTATCGTGAGAAGAGACAAATAAGACAGAGGGTCTTTACCTATGATTCAGAAAATTATTGAAACAAACATTAACTTACCTAACTTGAACTCCGGGCAGGACGGAGTCCTTTTGATACTGGAGTTGCGGACTTTGCAAGTTACTTTTCCTGAGTCCATCTTCCTGGAGGACTCCCGTGTCGCTGAAATTCTCGAGTTCGACCACGGCTTGTCTCTTCGCCGTGTTTCCTTTCACTTTGCCTTCCTCCTGTGTCGCGCTGTGTTCGATCGGTTCCAAACCGGCGGGCTTCTTGTCGAAGATCTCGAACCTCGGGATAACTTTCTTCGTCGACTTTCCATCCTTAGTCTTCTCTTCGACGTCTACGGAATCGTCGTCCTCGTCTTCCGGCGGTTTTAGCACGCTATCCGGAACCTTGTGTGACGTCACGAATTCTGAAGACAAACAACGGAATTGTCTGTTTCACGAAAATTACGAGACAAGTCGTGTAAATTACGCATATCATTGAATCGTATTTAAATTATAATTCCATTTCGTGCAACTGTGTATACTGAAAATTTTCGAAACGTTTTTGTTAACGTAGTTAAATTCGTAATTAAAATGAACTGTACCTTCGATGGGCACGGCCCTTCCCACTCTTTCATCCGCGTTCGACTTAACATTTTCGTTGCTCAGTGCACACGCAATTACGCAACATAATCTGTAAAAAAAACATAAACAACGTTCATTTTATTGAAGGAATTTGTTGAAACTTAATTAAATAAAGGTATTTAGGGGCGCGGATGATGTGCGTAGTGCATTTTTCGTAGTATTATTCAAGCTGTCGTAGGTAGACGAGGTAAAAAGAATCCATTAGCTTCGTAATGAATTGTAAATTGAATGTAACTGCGTGAAATTCAACGACTCAAGGAATGTTCCTCGCTAACGCACTGTCGCAGTGAAAGTTCTTGTCTGATCATTCCAGATGCTGCTGCATCCGTCTTTAAATCACCGATTAACCGGTAACATCTTTCGCGTGCTTAGCAATGCACATAACAGCATAATGGTTTCATTACACTCCATCGTAATTACGTAGGGACATACCATACCTTCTTGTGTAAATAATGTTCTAATACAAACAAATTTGATTTATTCATAATTTTGTAAGAATTAATGAACTGTAATCGATTTTTCTGTAGTAGAAAGAGGTTAAAATGATTAAAAATCGGTTTGAGTAGCTTTAAATTTTGATACTCGCTTAGAAATTCGAACCTACTATTACATTCTTATCTAGATAGTGTTTTAAGGAAATTGTTGGAATAATCTTCAGGACATTCGTAATACTACGAAAACTAATGAAAGGAAATCGATAATGCGGTGAAAAATTCGGTTCAATGGCGTCGTCAATTTTTATACAGCAAAAAACTGTTAAGAATTGGCTTTAATGACGTTAAATCTCATAATTGCCTGGGAAATTCGAGGCCGGTCGGCCGAGGTCCTTACGGAGAGAAAAGGAAAAGGGGCGAAGGGAAAAGAGCGCGAAAGGGGCTGACCTTCGCAATGTCGATCGTGCACGATCGATTTCCAATCGTTCACGAAGGATAGCCGCTTGTAAAATTATCGAAGCATCTCGCTCCGAAGGTTCCCCGTGCCTTGAAAACTCGCAGCACCCCGCAAGGGCGTCGCGTTAACGGTAAAACGAGGCCAGACAACGAAAGAGCTAGAATTACTACCAATTTTCAGACATTTCCCCCACTTCTTTTAAAATTCAATTACACCTTTTCAGTTTTTTTTTCTCCAGCACGTAGATTAGCTCTTTCCTTTTGTTTTTTTTTTTTGTTACTTACTGTGCGTCTTTCGGGGAATAATTTCGACGTGATCGTGGACAATTCGCGGTAAGAAAGAAAACAGGGAGTATTGCTTTAACGCGCAAATGGGGAAACGTTCTGTGGTTTTTCCTTTTTCCGAAACTCGCGGGAAACTCGCTAAAAGATAAGCAACGCGTTAAAGTTGCCGATCGGAAATGTTTTAACTTACGACACCGCGCAGCGGGAAAGCGAATGCAGTTGCATATTCGCCCGTACGCGTTACGTTCTGCTGGCTCTTCCGGTTCCGCGGAAGCATTCAAATTAGAACGAATTAACCGGCGAAGAAGGATTTTACAACGTCCACGACGGTATCTACATGCAGCGGTGTAAAAATAAGCGAAAAATCGCGCACTGACAAACTTCGTAACAATCTTTTAAACGAATTTATACTACGAAACATCACGAAAATTTCGTCGTCGATCAAAACAAAAGAATACGACAAATCAATTTTTCGTAGTAAACACACGACACATAATTTCATAAAAATGTTGTTGAAAGCAATTTTGTCCCACTTTCGAGAAACTGTTAAAGAACACATTATGCGTTAAGTCGTTAAATCTGCCACTGTCACAAGTGAAGTGCAAAATACATCGAATTAGCTCTCTGTAATAAATACGCAACACGTGTATCGCTCGGAGGAGTATTTTATTTTTTTTCAGGACATTCTTAAAGGACGCATTATACGTTGGCTCGTTAAATCCGCCAGTGCGCACGGTGCTGGTTGCATTGTTGTGCATAAAATAAACGTGGCAATACGGAATTCGCGTGGAGACCATATGGAGAAAGCGGTTTTGCGTACGCGCGTACGTGTCCACGTATGCATACGACTTACGTGGGTATATATCCCGTGGCACGAGACACTCGACTTACGTAAGCCATAAGTCATAACATTATTGCCCGCAAAAGACTATCGGCCGATCGTAAATACCATCTTTTTTTTTACTCCCTCCTCGCCCGTCGACAGGCACAGCGAACGAATCTATTCGTGAAATTTTACGTCCAAGTACTGCGGTACCGGAGGGAATTAAAATACTTTTATGTAAATTGTCGAACCGTTTTTTCAATCGGCCATTTCGTGGACAAGTTTTACGCAACGCCGTAGAGTTATCATCGGCGAGGAAGTAATTAGATTCGCGTAAAAAGCTCGATCAATGATAATATACGCCTAGCCGGAAGTGGAGAATGTCGTGTAAGTTGGAAATGATCGGCATCCATGTGTCATAGTGATGGACCGTTCTTGTTTGAATTAAAAAGTCGAGCAGTTTTCGCGGCTCGTAATAATTCTGTAGGTGAGTGGACAGTGAGAACCGATAAAATTCGTACGCGCACTGACTTTGCCGAGGAAAAAGTGCTATAAATTCGAACGTCACCGTGTCTTTCGCCGAATTAGAAAGTCAAGGAAAAGGTACCCGTGATTTCCCGAAATTCTATCAATGAAAGTGGAATGCCTGGAATCCACGATGACGATTTTATTTCGTGTATTACGGGCCGGGTTCGTCCTTCAGTTACGACATGATTCTCAAATTAGCATGAAATTTAAATATCCAACGCCCGCAGGATACAGGCTGAGGTTTAAATTAATTTCAATAAGATTCCAATGCTTCCCAATGCTTACAAAAAATAAAATTCAAGCAGTTTTCATTGAATTTTCTTGTTATGATTAATGCATTACAATGTTACTCTTAACACGGGGAATCGAGATTCATCGAATTTTTAAAATATCGATCCACGTTTCATCCTTCTGTTGATCCTGATTCATTTTGGAAAGAGATTTTCCAGGCCGGAGAAGAGGTAAAAAGGAATTTGAAAGCGTTGATTGCTGCGTGGATCATTAACCGTGAGTTCCACGATGAGCTCGACATTTGCCGAGCAGTTAGACAACGTCGCGAGTGAAATCGAAAGCACGAGAAGACGACTCATGTTCGGACCGTTAATCCCGCCGCCGAGCGAGGTCGCTTGCAAAATCATCCTCAACGCCAGCCAACACCGTCTCGCACGCTTAATTAACCGTTATTCAGACATCCTAAGCTCTACAGCAACGGCTGATCAATTGTCGAAAACTCTCCGATGATTTATTGGCCCGCAAGTATCGTTAGAGTGGGTTAGAGTGGGTTAGAGTGAGTTCGAACAAAATAACAGCCAAAGGGTTTAAAGCGTTAATGAAAACATAATTTCATGCTAAACACAATTATTGTCACGAGACAAAAGGTTTGTTTGTACGCTCAGAAAAAAATAATTTAGACGGAATTTCAGGATTTTCATGTAATGTTAATTCTGAATTTTTCGGAATTAATACGAAATTAATCTGATATTAATACATTGTGGCCCGTGTATATGTATTTGTGTGTTTGTTTAAATAGTGTAAATCAAATATGTAATAATATGAAAACTATCTTTCAAGTAGTTTTAATAAATTTCAAGTAGTTTCACACGATCATTGGTCCCAGTGGAAGTGAAAGAATAACGTGCCTTAAAATGCAGATGAAAAAATAATCCTTCATGTACCCTAACATCTTGGATCATACAAATATTAATTCCATCTCATTTAACAGGAAGTGTGTTAACGATTTAGCAGGCAATGATCGATCAAACCATCTGGCAAGTGCAGTGCAACGGAATTTCCAGTGAGCAAACGTTCCTGCACGGAAGGCAAGTCGGTGGGAAAGGATTTTCGTGTGATACGTGCCTTTACAACGGATTCTCCGTCTCTCTCTTTCTCCTCTAACCCTGGGATTAATAGGATCGTAAGTATTCCTGTCCGGTTTGCCGGAAATTACGCTGTGCGTCACGAAGCCCTACGATTCTGAGGAACCTAGCGGTTCCCTATTCTCCTTTTCGACGGGGAGACACGCAGGAGGAGGGGGTGGGAAGGGCGTTGAAGCGAGAAGGTAGCAAACGAGCGGGTGATTGCCACACACGCTCGATCGCGCGGTACCCATGGTTTGACGGAATCGAACGGACCGGACGCGACGGTTTACAGGCACGAGAACCGGATCGCTCGCGGAGAAAGGAGATTAAACGGAAGAAAAGAGACGAAAGCCCGTAGGAAGAAAAATACAACGACTGCGCCCCGTTTCGCCATTGCGCCTCTCGATTTCTACAGAGAGTTTGAGAAATATTTCCAAGAAGGCCAGGGAAATATCCGGCCACGTACAAACGCAAAGTCAATCAGGATATAGAAGTGATTCACCGTAATTTAGGTTCTTCTTATCAGAAATTGTCGCACTTGTTTCACGAGAAACGATGCTAGAGATGATATTCAGAGAAAAATATTAATGTTCAATGACGCGTAATACACATTTAATGCCCACCAATTGGACCTGGGACAAGGGAATGTTATTTAGACTAAAACAAATTTATCGTAACTGAGATTCCTCTGATTGAAATATGTCGCACTTGTTTCACGAGCAACGTTGAGTTTATTTAAAGTAAGCCTTTAAATTTTCTTCGAGTATCGGTAAAGAAGGAAAAAGAAGAATTTAACAACTCTTACTCGCTTTTCAAAATACTTAGAAGACATATAAGTATAGATAAGTATAGAATTCCATAAAATACAGATTTCATGTCGACTAATCTGATCTGTGTGAAGAAAAAGTCGTTTAGAAGGAAACCAATTTGCCATAACCGAGATTCCTTTGTCGCACTTGTTTCACGAGGAACGTTGTCGTGGATTATTCGAGATACGCATTGAGTTTAGCTGGGGTATCGGCAAATGGGACTAAACAACTTTCTTTACCGGTCTGCCGACGTAAATCGCGTTTGTAAATGATTAACGAGTTTGCCTCTGGGTTAATTGGAGTGGAGTTCGAACGGGACCGATGATTTCGCGGCGGTTTTCGAGAGTGGACTTCTCGACAGTGGGTTCTCATTGGCCAGGGTGAAAAGTACTCACAGGATCGCGTTCTTGAGCCACATATCTGCACTGGACACTCTCTCCTTGCTTCCCGCTGAAGAATCTCGGTGCTATGTTGCGCGAGGACAACGGGCAACTGGCCAGGTCCTAGGAGTTCCCGAAGACGAAGGCGACCCTCTCTCTCTCTCTCTCTCTCCTTCTCCTTCTCTTTCTCTCTCTCTCCCCTTCCCTCTCTCTCTCTCTCTCTCTCTCTGTGTTCCTCGGGAGAAACGAGCGTTACACGCGTCCTCGCCACTCACCGTGGTGCCTCGAATTTCTCGTGAATGCGCGTACCGTCATCGGTCACTCGCGATCATCATCATCATCACCGTTGTCGTCGTCGTCGTAGTCGTTTTCACTCTTCCCCCGTACTTTTTCCCACCTGCCGCGGACTCCTACCCCCCGAGTTTTCCCGTCACGCCCGTGAGAAGTGTCCTGCGCGAAAAATACGCCGTTTGCCACGAGTAAAAGTAAGAGGTGGGCCCGAAGGACGTGCTGAGGGTATGAGAACGCCGGCGAATGCAGGCCTCTACTTATACACCACCCACCACGGCCACCCGGAGCAACCCCACCAACCCATGAAAACTGGACACCGCCGGCAGAGAACAAGACACAAGACATACTGGCGGACCCACTCGGGCCAACGACAGATTCGGCCTTCTTTCTACTCCGGCAAATACGACAGTCAAAAATGAAACACAATTAACGCAATTATAATAATGTATATTTAATAATGTATATTTTTACGGTAATCACCATTTGTACAAAGAAAAGCTTACAGTGGTCTCAATAGAGACAAACAAACAAAGAGCAGTGAAGTAGCGAGACCTTAGATTAAATAAAAAAGCAAATAGATGTATATATAAACATGCAAAATTACATCACATAAAATAAATGAATAAATAGATAATATAAATAATAGGTAGTATAAATTAAGAGATAAAATACGAACTAAGAATAAATGCATAGATGTGAAAATATCAAGAAAGAATCAGTTATACAGGAGGAAGTAAGTTGCGAAGTTTTCTAATAAAAGCGTCATGTTCCAGGTGAAAGAAATCTAAATATTGTGATAGCTCATTACAGTTAATACAGGATCTAGTAATTGTAGAGTGACACCCAAGAAGACTTCTGTGACATATAACATTGTTATAAGCAAACTGTGTACGAAACCTGAAAAACTTGCATTTATTGCTGACTTATCCCTTTTGTACTGCGTCCATCTACGTGATAATAATTTATTTATTTGTCATTCGTGAGACCGAAGCAAGTCCCTTGGGTAAATACACGTAAGGGAACGTAAAAGGGTACGTTGTGCAGAGTTTATTTATCATTGATGAATTGAAAGTACAGGTTGTAGAACTTAGAAAATAATATCGGAAAATTTCATCGCTCAATGGAAGTTTGTGTAGTAAGGCAGAATTAAGTTCGTGTTTCTTTGTTGCATTTTATAAGTTTCTCGCTTCACTTAATGTTCGCTATTGTTTTAGTAATCACTGCATATTCGTGTCCCTTTTGCGATAGGTTTTTTTGAACATTGAACTTTTCTATTGCATCGGACGTGTCAGTTGATACGAATTTATGTGATTATTTAAGACTGTACGTCAATTTTCTTCGTTCGATCGACAACTTTTCAACGGCGTTATCATTGTCTTCTTCTTGGCTCATGTTTATGCTTATCATCGCAATCTTTTTGATTTTCCGCAGTCAAGGATCGTCCCGACTACCGAGGATCTTTTATTAATGAGTTCGAAATAAAGACGCGTGCCCTCGAGGCTATTAAAATTATTCGATTCTGGAACACTTCTTCACGAAGTACGAAACGTTCTCCGAAGTACAACCGTAAATTTCGGAAGATGGAAATACCAGATCCGCGTAAACTTTTGAGATTAAGTAGCCCGTGCGAGAATCGCTAATGATCTTCTATTGCTTCACTTCGATAAAGTCGTCGGCACTTTCATCGGTTACATTCTGCCGACAGAACGAAAATTTTCCGAAGTTCAACCCAAGGGGAACTCCGAACACAAGGTTCAAATCGTCGAAACGTTAATGAAATTCATGGGGAAATCTAATAAACTACAGAAATAACTGATCAAATGCTAAAGAATAATTTTAAATTTATAGGAATTTCAATGTTCGTTATGTTAATTTATGGGACGACTAAGTATCGGAAATTTCTAAAGGTGGTTAGAGAAAAATGATACATTTATTACCTTTTTTTACATATGTGAAATTTCAATACATATATGAAATTTATCATACATTATGTCATATAGCCATATGTTTCAATAATTTTTTTCGTCTTCCAATGTACTTTCCCAATCTTCCAGAGCTGCTAAATTAAACATTTTCTTTAAATTTACTAATTCCATGAAATCTTTTTCTCTGTCTTCTTCAATCATCTGATAACTGTTCCCGATGCTACGAATGTTTCAGAATTCGTGGGAATATTTGCAGGAATATCGTCCTCTTCATCAGCCATCCTTTCTTTAATGCCGCAAATTCCTTTAATTCCACCGGTCATTTCTTCGTCGCTTATATCGTTCACTTGATCACTTTCAAGGCATTCCATTGCATCATTTTCATCACAGTCTGTACATCCTGGTATATTATTCAAACATGACTCGACGTCTACATTATTCACAGAACTGAACATTCAGATAACACTGAATTTCTTCGCCGAAATTCACATTACGGTAAATGAAATGAATTAAACTTCACTAAAATTAAATTTCCTCGC
This sequence comes from Hedychridium roseum, assembly GCA_963989215.1. Taxonomy (NCBI): domain Eukaryota; kingdom Metazoa; phylum Arthropoda; class Insecta; order Hymenoptera; family Chrysididae; genus Hedychridium; species Hedychridium roseum. The sequence continues at coordinate 4,672,449 of OZ022305.1, forward strand.
TGAAATTTGTGTTTCATTAAATTGCGCAAAACTAAATCTCCATTTACGTTCGATAGGGCTGTCTTTCTTTGCTTTACTTGCAGCCCAAACCTAACAACGACTTGGCACATAAATTTAGGTCTTGTCGCTTTAATAACGTAACGATTTAATGGCTTCGGGACAGGCGTGTACGGTTTGTGCAAAGGTTGATCGCGAATGTGTCGGCACGTCGGTAGCCGGCGTCGTAGGTGTCAAGGCCCAGTGAAACCAAGAGCCGTGCAAACTAGCCGGCCAGGCCCGAGCGGCTATGTAGCCCCGAGAACCAGAAGACAGACAGCTGCCGCGTTAAAGGTCTTTGCGTCTCTCGTTGCGCAAGAAGAATGTTGATCCATTAGGACCAGGCCATGGTAACCCGAGTTACTGCCGGCCAAAGCACCGACGGAACATCGGGAACACAACCCCCCTCCCATGACACAGTTTCGCGAAAAACCAGCAAGTTGAAGGAATCAACAAGAATTCAAGGAAATACCGGCCAATTCATTAACACGCTCAATTCATTATGGATGCTGGAAGTATAGAACACTTGGACTCCTATTTAAAAGAACGGAATTATAGTACGTTAATGAAATTGTCGGTAATCGATGAAATAATTGGGAGCGTGTATTAGTTGAACAACTCGTGAAATATTCGGGAAATTATTTTAAAGGAAATTCGATCGAGTTTTGCGAAAAAACCAAAAAAGGGTTAGGGAATTGCCAAGAATTCGCGGAAGTGCCGGCCAATTAATCGACTCGTTCAATTTATTTGAAGTGCTTTACGTAGCTAGGATTTATAAGAAAAAAAACAGAATTATACAAGCTTAGTAATTAAACTGTTGGTAATTCGTGAATAATTGAGGAAGAAATTCAGCGTATAATCGGAATAACCCGTAGTAATTGTAATGGCATCATGGTAGAAAGTCTTATGGCAATTGTCGGTGTTCTGAAATATTGTTATTGTTAAAATTGGCTCAGAGATAAAGCGGCAACGCTTTCCATTATTACGCGTAATGGCGCGTACTTACAATTAGTGAAATTCCACATAAAAGTGGATTCTTTCAGTTTCCCATCCATTGAACGTGGCGCTTCCGTACGTGCATGCGAGTCGATCCACAACCTTGTTCGCTCTCTCCAGAATGTTTTTCACGTTTCTTCTGAAATCCGAGATCACCTGCGGATCTCGCGATCGCTTGCCATCGATTCCCGCCGGACATAACTAGTCAACGGAACCGCAAAGACGACCACACCGGATCTGCCTACCGCATTTGCATTATTTTCCTTTCATTTTACCTTGCATTTACCGTTTATTATCTTTATTTGACCTTTATTCACCGTTATTTACCTTTATTCCTAAGAGTACTGACTATTATCCCTTTAATTTGCTATTTATCTTTCACGTTTGTCGCCAGTGTTGCAAAATATTAAACAGTAAAAATTTAGAACGAAGCTGGGCAAGTAAATTGACTTTTGATAAATAAAGTAATTTCCCTGTAAAATAAGTCGTGTTGAAAGGAATAAAATACCCACAGAATATCACTGAAATATGTGAAAGATATCCATTGAAAGAAATGAAATACCATCAGCAAGAATGAATTATATATTCTTTCTATTTCACTGTAACAACTTTGTCATTTGTAGCTACTAAATTTCGATTCATTATAGACCCAAGTTTGTCAATAATTCAAGAGAATTAAATACTCCCAGTAAGAATTACGTATATTTTTCATATTTGATCGTTTCTCGTATTTACCTGTTGATTTTCAGTTTATTGTCGGTTGTGTTTTTGAAAATTTCGACGGAAGATTGTCGGTCGCGTATGGTCGCATGTCAAACGCCGAGATTCCGCGAGGAGAGACTCGCCGTGGGCGAGCACACACACACACATCCAAACACACAGACACATATGAAACACGCGGCTGACTGTATGGATTCGACTTTCTCTCAACGAGGAGACAAGCCCGCGAAACACAGTGAGATAGGCAAGCGCGAGAAATTCCATCGAGAACAATGTCTTTCTGCTGCCTTATCATCGCATGACTTTACTACTGATACGAAATGACGCAAGGCCTACGGTCAACGTTGTTCTACCACGTTCATAAGTTTTATAAGTCTAAAAGTATTGTTAAAACGTCCCTCGATAGACAAACAAGTAACTCCCACTTAAGTATATCACCCTAAGTAAAGATTTGGTACTTATGATCCCCATTTTCACATATTCTAAATTTCCAGGAATACATTGACCGAATTTCGTTTCACTTATCATTGAAAATAATGCTAGACATAGCGAACAATTTTCTTAATCAATAAAAAAGGTAAACTCACTGATAATGGCCAAATTAACTGACTTTTCGTGAAATTTTAATACACAAATAACGAAGCCCTGACGTTTCTCAGTCGTTCTTTATTTTCCTCGTGGTATTCGGCTTCCGTGCGTATTTGGAAACATTCGTACGGCTGGGAAAGACTTTTTTGGGCACGTTCGGTGCACGTGTTTATATCGACGATTCGTAGGGGCGATGAATTAACCGCTGTTGATTACGATTCATCGTAGCGCCTACTATATCCGCTGCAGTCGGGCCTTTTGTGTACGAATCGAAGGCTAAATACGGCCGGCCATTGACTGTGCCACGCCGACCCGTCGACCTCAGTTCTACTGCAGCCCAGAAAATTGCAGGTGTGCACTTAAATCCGCATTCTTAGTCCCTGAATGACACGTCGTTGCACTTCTACGGCAGTCATAATACGGAAGAATATTGTTCATTTAACAGAGCAGTAGAGTTCGGATTGTACCTTTAAATGTCTTTTTAAATCACCACTTTGTAAGTTATCGTGCAAGAGAAATGATGATACCGTTGAAGGCATTGTAAGAATTTTCATTTGAATTCCTTACAAATTACGTGCTCGATTTTCTTGACATTCACTTAAGACTGCAGCATCCTTTTGGATTGCCAGTTTGTAAGTTAATGCGTTAATTAAGAATTATGACGTCCTTTGAACGCAACAGAACCATTCGTAACTTCGACCAAAATCTTTAGTTGAGCAATTTTCTTCGTAATTACCCAGGGAAACGGGAAACTTCTTCGAACGCTTTGGTTCGAAACGATTGCAGTAGCTACTTAAGCAGCTCGATTGAATTGAATCGCGTGGGTTAAAACAGTTGGTAGATTCGCGAATAGACGTGCGGTTACGAGAACGAATGAGAAAATCTATTTCCCCGAGGGCCAACACCATGGAGTCTCGCGAAACGTGTACGATTACCATTGAAGGTGTCCTGCGGAGCCGTGCCGGTCCGTTAGGAGTAATTTAAAGTCAGAGATTTGCATATAGACCCGTGGACGTATTGCAACGCTCGCTGGAAATTAGGTGAAATCAGCCGGGCTTCCCGTTCTCGTAATACGTTGCGATAGATCGCCAATATCCCCGCTATTCTCCGCGCCGGAGTTATGCACCGTGCACCAGTTACTTCACTGCAGTTGCACGGCGACGATGCGCACTCGCTGCACTTTTCGTCGGTGATCGTTGCGACGTTCCCTTGGCGAGGAATGCTTGGGGCTTAGGCGAACGCCGCTCGATCGGCCAATTATTTCTCCCTTGACTCTCGAGCTCGGCTCGTGCAGATGCAGCTGCACATGCACGCGCCACGCGCCACCTTGAATGCACTTTCGCGGAACTCGCGCCGCATCTCAATCGAGCCAACCTTTTCTCGTAACTTTCGAAAAAGTTTGTTTACCCGGCCGACAGGAAACGCGCCAAACTCACGCGCCGTTCGAACTCGTTTCCGAGACTTTCTTACGGTTAACGTAGGATCTCGGTTATTGGAAATTATTCGTCAGAGGAACATTGGGTTGTCGAATTTTTCGGATAAACGAACGACTTGCGATACAAATACATTTCGCGTGCAAAAATGTTCACGTTTTACTACTTTTCTCTGCACATATGGGAAACATATTTTTTACGTGTATATAATACTTGGAATTTATCACGTATTATTGTAATTTTTTACTATTTTTCATCTGCATATATAATCCCATTTTTATCCTTCATAAGGATTGACAAAAAGAAGTGGAATACCAAGCAACATGACCTTGAGACAATCCAAGGTCAACAGAGACTTAAGAACTAATAAAAACAAAAGGTAAATAACAACAATAAAAAAATTACTGAAATCCTTTAGACAACAGTCTGACGATCTAAACGAAGATTTATTTTTATAGTTTGTAGGTCATTTCTGCGACAGTTTCATCGCTATTCAATATTCGACGACACTTGTCCCACGAGCTTCGAGTTTTTTCCGTTCTTTTTTACCGAACCAAAGTCGAAGATTTTGATTTCTTGAATCGCGAAATGACGGACGTAGAAAGCTTCGTGACGGCAAACAAATAAATTTGGCACGTAGCCGCGGCATATGGAATGGTTTTCTCATCAAGATTTCCATCACGGTCGGCGGGATTTTAACGTAAACCGCGGCACCTCGTTGCTAAACATTTACGCCGTTCGTTTTCATATGATCGGCCGGCGATGGAATTCGAATTTGACTTTCTCCGTGTTCTCGCTCGACATTGGAAGACACGCCTGACGATGCCCGACATTTCACCGATAGCGTAAAATGTGTACAGGACGAGTCCTCCTGTGTGTCACGTCGATCTTGGACCGCAGGAAAATCGGTGATCCTCGTGTAAGACGGAAAACTTTCCTCCCTTGACGCTATACCATGACGATAAAATAATTGCAAACAAAAATTACACTGCAATTACCATAAAACACGTACCGTAACAGGATATAATACGAAATGAATAATTTAACAAATATTGTAAGTTATGTGAATAAAATTTATGTCAATGGTAACTACTTACAATGTCTTAATATTATGCCTGACTATATATGTTTTTTTCGTTATAAACAAAACTATAAGTTGACAAAGTAAATAAAATAAATTATTGAAATTCATGTTGTTGGTAACTAGATACAATGTCTTAATATTATGCCTGACAATATACGTTTTTTTTATTCTAAACAAAACTATAAGCTGACAAAGTAAATAAAATAAATTATTAAAATTCATGTTGTTGGTAACTAGATACAATGTCTTAATATTATGCCTGACTACATACGTTTTTTTATTATGAACAAAACTATAAGATGAGAAAGTAAATATTTAGTAGTGCCCGAATATTAAAGTCACTCACCGTATTGTTACAGATTCTGAAATAGCATGCAGAAAACAACGAGGGTTTTCCCCATTCTCTAACCGTGTTACAGCGAAACCGACTTGTAGGAATGTCGTGTTATGAGGGGGGTTGGGTCTGTACCGCGAAAGATCTTTATCGATCGACCTTCCGTAGATTCACGTACCGTCAGCCACAGGTAAAACGTGACGCTACTTTGTAATTTCAGTTGGTCATTCGAGTAGCGGATCTTCGCCGGCAATGTACTTTGATCGTCTCTTTGCACTAATGTAATTCGTCGTTCATCATACGAATTGAAATAAGACGAATTCGTTATACCATCGCGTAGGTACATTCCAATCTTTTATGCAAAGCATGTACAGTTATGATCCTTAGGTTTTGTTATGGACCATGTAAATATTTTAATGATACTTTTTATTGTAATTCAAGTAACGTTCTTATGTGTTTTATATTGCAACAAACTGTTATGTACGTGCAACATAAATTCAACAGAGTGTATAAATGTGAATTTAGGAATGGATGTATTCTAATTAGAATTTCGTTCGCATAATTTGTAAGTTCTTTTTCACAGAAAGTCAAATGTTTGGTTATTGTAATGAAATTAATATTGGTGTAGATGGTTATATAAATCTTTTTATGTGCACGTTTCAATTTGATATATTTATTTTCTTAGTAATACCAGTAAAATATGTATATTACAATAATTTTATCGAAAATGTTAAAGACTTTTTCAACTGACTCGTTTGGACCTGTGCTTTTAGAGATTTTTACGAAGTTCGCTTTCTCCGAACACAAATGTCTTGCTTTGCATCGATTATGAATGATCTTGGGCGAATTTCGATCACCAATTTCCTTCGCGATTTTATCCTTCGAACTCGCGCAAAAACCTGGAAACTGTAAAATAAGAAAGACCGGTTAAGAGAACCGGAATCTGAAAGGAAAAAATAAACATCGACAACGACGACGACATTTATCCCTCGAGAAGGTCCATAAAAAAATCATGAAAATCCGAGAAAACCGCAAAGACGATGAACATTTGAAAAACTTTCCTCTCAAAGACCGGCACAAACCTTTCCCACCTTCCTAATCTTTCCATTTCCTTTGACATTTTCGCTCTCGTACCTGCGGCATTTAGAAAACTTTGTTTACCACGTTAAGAATTCGTCGAACACGTGGATCGTTGACTTTGTTGAGTGACTTTCGATCTGTAGACGCTTTCCCGCTGTTCATCTTCGGGGATATCGGTTTTCGCGTGTCATCCGCGACGCAACGGCGATAATGAAGAGTTTTCGATTTCGTTGAGCCGAGGGCCGATGACGAAACCGGCCGAGACTGCCGATGGAATTTCATGGAAAGTGCCCCCACCGTCCGGAGTCGCTCGACCGGTCCACCTGTTTTCCTTTTCTTCCCCTTTTCTTTCTTCTTTTTTTACTCACATTCGCGCCGGCTTCACCGTTAGTGCGGCCTACGGCGCTCATTTGCATCGTCCAAGTAATCGGCAATTGCAATTGCCGTTCACGTGACACAAGCACGTGCGAAAATTTAGAGCCCCGGAGAAATACGCGAACGCGCAAAAAGGTCCAACGTAATTCCTTGGAAAATGTAAAAAAATCGCGAATGAAATTAGAGTTAACCATGAGCATGAAATTTTCGATAAAACACTGCAAAGAATGTACCACAAGACGAGAAGCTTTATTTATACACGAAAAAAAGTACGTACGGCCGAGAAAATAAAGTTTCTTTAAATACTAAAATTCCACGAACGGTCGTTAATATTTTTCGGAGGATGTGTCCCAGTCGTAGGATCATTTTTCCGATTGCAGTTTGTGCGGGGGGAGGATTGGTTGCAGGGCGTTACGAGTAGACGTACTACATTCCGGTTTCGCAAAACCGGATATCAACTTGACCCACTTAGGTGCGGACGATCGCGAGAAGCTCCACATTTCGTTACGCGCCAAAGGAGAAGGGTAGGACAGGGTGGTGAGGGATAGGCGGGGCGGGGGAGAAGGGGGAGGGGTATAGCAGGTTGACCTTAACATTGACGCACACGCGGGCAAATGGCGGGCCCGTCGCTCCTCTTGCTCCTCTGGCGATCAAAATCGATCCACCGATCGATCCCAGCCCCCGTTACACTTCCGAAACTTTTGAATTCCTTCGAGGCAAGTTTTTCGGCCCATCGACCGCGGCGAAAGCGAACGGAAAAAAATGCAGATAACATCATTTCCGAAGCGTGGAAAACAGAAAGTTAACGCCCGATGAGTTTTGAATCGCCACGAGCACTGGGAAAAAATAATTGTACACGTAAGAAACGGCTGATTCTGTTATATGCTCTCGATCTCCTATCTTCTTATTTGTATTATTGTCCTTGAATTATTTCCAAGGCCTGGCGATTAAGCGATTTGTCAAATGAAACAAATGAACCGTAGAAGCTAGACAGTTAATTTCCATAATTTTTAAAGTTTAATCACGAAAAATGAACGCTAATAACGCTGTGATTAATTGTTTCCAAGTCCTCATCCCCAAACGGTTGATAAAAATGATGAAACAAATCTTAATACACGTTGCTAATGTAACAATGGGAATACGTAAGCTTCATGTAGTGTGGGAAATTGTTTAGGGTTCAATTTTAAGGACGAATCGTTTGTCTATGTGCCTGAAACTTAGACCGGCGATGATGAGGGAAAGCGAATAAGGATCCGCCGTGCCGGAGAAAGTCCTTCCTTCTTCCCCTGCAAGACGTACGTACTTCATTTTACTTTATTTCTCGTTCGCGGGGCCAAATAGAATTCCAGCGTTCACGGGCGATCGTTTGCATGACGAAAATCTCATTCGTCCGCACCTCGCTCTCTACTCGCCTCTGTCGCAATTCATTGACTCTAGGCAAATTTTTCTTTCACTTTCACATTGAAATATTAACGAGGCACAATCGACGACCCGGACAGACCCGTCGCAAGCGCCATTGTCTACAATTTACGCAAAGCATCAATTCTGCGAGGAAACGTAATTCTGATAATCGTAAATATCGTCCCGCAGATTTTGCAATTTTCAAGTGAGATCGAAATGTCTGGTAATATTACTGTTTTGTTGACGCTCGCGCGATAATGTTAAGATTCTCATTAATTCGTCTCAAGATAATTAGCACCTGCTTGTGAAAATCAACTTTTCCCGTCGCTGCGTTTCGCAACTTACGAGAAAATTGCACGTCTCTTCGCAAATCGAATGAACCGTCAATTAAATCGACGACATCGTCGAACGTTTTCGTGATATTTTCACCTGTAAAAAAGACAATGCACGTCGGCATTTCTCATTTTTTCCTTGTTGCTCGGAGAATTCGACAAAATTCCTTTTTTGAGGACCTTTGCACGACGACCACCGGTTTTCGTAGGAGGAGAAGATTGTCGAACATAACAAAACGTCTAAATCTGGCAACACTGGGCCAAGGTAAGCTACTTTCAAAATAACGAAAAGCTCTCTCGCGCTCCCGTCCGACAAGTTTTATTCTCCGAATCGACGACGAGCAATTGCAAGCGAAACGTTCTTCCACGCAATAACAATCAACCAATTACCCTCAATATTTCGTGTAACTAAAAATTTGTGGAAACTTTTCTCGAGTTCCAACAAATTTCCTCGAGAAATAAACTGCTTTTGCCACATATTTTCCTTTAACTTTGCCGTATGGTAAATCTTCCTATCTTCGAAGTAGAAAAAGACAATTCCATCAGACATGACTTCCCCGGAAATTTCCCCATTTTTTTTCAATGTCTACGATAATAACCAAATTTTCTTGTATCATTCATGATTCAATCTTTACATTCTTTTTGCCCTATAGCATTTTATTAGTACTTTTCTTTTATTTCTCACCGTTACTGTAACTTTTTTTCTCGGTTTAAATGCTTCATTTTTTATACAGTCACTTTACTCGTACGTGTCGATTAATTTGTGTTGACGTTAGTAAAGTTCATTGCTATCGCTATTATTATGATTATTATTATTCCTGCGCGAGAAGAATTGCGAGGAATGACTTGAGGAATGTTTCACCTGTATTCCCCTTTACGCTCGTACTTCACATTTCCATACACCTTTTGCTTGTTTCGTGTTGGCCTCTGTTTTGTAACGACCGTCCTGCCCTTTCGCCAGTGAACATTTAACAACACATTTAAATGCTACGAACATGACCCACGCTTACAATTACCCATTTTTTACGATATTATTTGAAATACTTACGTCCCTGCATGTTCAATTTTATCGTAATTTAAATTTTCCACGTATCAATGTAATTGATTTAGTTCACGTTTTCATATTTACTCATAATTTCTCGGCAATTCTCAGGATCATTGTGTTACCACGAACATTTACGTCCATGTGTATTTGATTTGATCGTCCTTTAGACTTGGAACGTGTGAAATGTCGGAATTTCCATTGCGTAGAAGACGAGAATCCTTTCGACTGACATTTCCCCATAAATTCAGTATTCTTCCCCTTCTGTTTATGTCCTGGCTGAAGAAAGATCGACGGTAAAGGAGCTATGTATCGTCCTAACCGGACACAAACCAGCCACGGTTATATCTCACGATGATGTCAGGGTTACGTCTTTTTACTCTGCCTCGGCAATTACCTCGCTTTCTCGCTATTTCTTTCACGACGTTTCCCGTTTCCACGTTATTTCGATCTCCTCTCGTGATTCGCAGTGGACTCTGCGATTATCTCGTGTAACTATACCATCAATTCGTTTCTCACGCGTCTAATCAGCGCTTATCAATGTAAAGAAATCTTTTCCATTCCTCAAATCAGCGAGAAAATGCTTTATCCTCGTCGCAAATTCTGCCTCGTTGAAAGAAAATGGATGCAAAAAAAGGCAGATTATATCGAGGGATTTGATGAATTATTTAGCGAAGTAATCAGGCATTTATAAAATTTCTCAATTAACTAAAGTTCAAAGTGGACAGGAAGTTTCGTTGTTTCGGGTAATTGGTTTTTCGAATTCTGAAGATTTTTAGTGTACCATTGGAAAGCGTAGCGTTATTTCTATCTGATGATGGATTCGATGCACTTCCTGAAACGTGACTTCCGCCAGCTGCATCGACAGACGATTAATGATCATGAATGAAAGATGACGTTCATCGAGGTAGATAGTTATCGAATTATTAAGACACGAGGGAATAGAGAGAAAGAGGCTGCAATAATTTCTTGCAGCTTCTTTAACGAGATTATCGAAAGGTCATCGAAGAACTCGTCGCGCACATACACATACACATATACAATGTTTAAAACGTTACATGGAAACCGTCGTCTGACTACTCAAAAGTCATTATTGCCTTCTGCTCGGTGATTACATAATTTCAATGCGAGTCCTATTACCCATCGTCTTCTCACCTTTTTCCACTTGCACCTTACGTCTTCACCGTTTAAACTCAGTGGGTCTAAGTTGATCGTAAAAACTTCAATCAAAATAAATACTGCATGTCCCGTAGTCTTGGTAAGTTTTCGGCGAATGTGTATATTAATGAGGATTCAATTAAATTTTTTAGCAAGAAAATACAAGTTGAGAATGAAAAATAGATTAAAGGAAAAACAAATTAAAATAATGTAGAATCAAATTGGATAAACTCTAGGATATTGTATGGCTAGAAATAATTTGAAAATAATCATTTTGTAACCAATTTAAAGTGTGCAGCAAAATTGAATTGAACCATTTTTGTTTGACCTACAAATTTGTCCAATAACAATTCGTGTTAATATGTAGTACCTTGTAATACAATAACGTTATATGACATGGATTATCGCTAAATTCTTTAGTTTTGTTAAATTTTGAAAAAATGGACAGACGTGTATATCGATTAGGATTTGATTGAATTTTCTCTGAAGAAAGTACGAGACAGGTTAAGACGAAATACACGTATTGCAGCAAAATTCATTACACGATACATAGCTTGCGATGTACCAAAATTTCTCTCCTTTCACCTACAGACACCAATTACCACTCTCGAGTTCCGTGAATAGACGTAACGTTCGTTTATTCTTCGCAAATAAAGAATTTATGTTTGTAAGCTTCGGAGAAAACAAGGAAGAATTCAACATTTAGAATTTCAATCCTTAAAACGTATAATTCCGACACTTCATTTGTTTTTAAGAGAAACAGGAGAAAATCATAATTTGTTCAAATCTTCGTCTACGTTTCATGATCCTAAACTGTTTAAAGATACTAACTTTTGTGGCCCTTATTTATTAACAAATAACACCTTACATTGAACCGAGAATTATCGTTATGTTAATTGATTCGAAGTTGTCAGGTGGATTTTGCGATCGAAAAATGCTTTTCACTGAAATGTCATCGATGAATTCCGTTGCACTTTGGTCGTTCGGTTTTTCGCGAGAATCAATTAAAATCCCATGACATTCCGCTCGGAATGTCGTCACCATCAAGGATGACCAGAATGCACCTCCGCGTTCGATTTGCAATTAAAACCTCGCGAAGAACGGTCATCTTTTGGCAATTCGAAAAATGCACGTCCACGAGTGGCCAATTAACCCACAGTAAGAATTTCCAACGAGAGAAAAACAGGAATAAAAATGTCGGCAATTTCTCCCCTTGCCAGACGAATTATTAACCGACTGTTGAATTCGTGCAATTATTGCCGCATTATTGTCGTCGCAATAGGTCCGATGGCAATTCCAGAAATGACGGAGTAAATTTAATTACCGGCCACGGTGATTGTGCCCGCTGAAAGGAAAGTGAAAAGGAAAGGTGAGGATTTCATTTCCTTTTCCCACTTCTGTCCCTCGCACTTTTGTCAACATAATCCATCACACGAAGAATGAATTTCTGTCCTCGCTATACGATCTCCGTAATTCATCACTGCGTGTTTTCGAGAAAGGTACGTGCGATCAACACGTTTCAATGTCCTCATGAATTTTCATGGACATTAAGTAAGAAAGGTTCTCGACTCCGGAAAAGGAGTAACCTTCTTTCAACCAAATTAAACAGAAGTCAAAGAGAGAGAGAGAAACAATCATACAATCAATATTATGATCGATACGTTAATTAATAAATTAACACAATCCCCACACCCCACTCCTAAATTTTCCGATAAATATGTGATTAAATATCCTCGTGAATTTTCGTCTTGATTCTCCGCTGTGCCTCACAGTCTTACGGGCATGAAATTCGAAAGATTTCGAACTCAGGAAAAGGAGTAACCTCCTTTCGACGAAAAAACGAAAGGACTGAGCCAGTGAGGAGGAGGAGAGGGGGGGGGAGGAGGACGAAAAATCCAACGGGCTGACATTTCCCCATAAATTCAGCGGTTCGCCCTTTCTATTTACGTCCCGCCCGTGGCATCCCTGCGGGTTATCAGGATAATGACACGACTTGGATGTTCTTTGTGAGTGAAATGCGACGAAGTGTGTTTCTTCCCAAGGCCGACGAGCCCATCCCACCTCCTCTCACTTTCGTCCCGAGCAACGGGGCTACCGGGCCTCTCGAATATTTGCCACCCTTTTCTTCCTCTTCGTCGACCATTCCGTTGCCCGTCCCAATGGTTTTGCCAAAAATCAAAGAAATTCGTCCCCGGGCACGGCTTAACGCATCTCGTTTCGCTGTACTCAGCGATTAAATATTTGTGGACCTTTTAAAAATCGTGGAACTCTCGTCTGTCATTTATTCACATTCACTTGTGCATTATGAATTTTTCGATTTTTCGAAGTCTTCAAAGTACAAGCTATTATTAATTTTTCTGAATTTATCAATTATGATCTGTAGGGATTTTCAAAGTCTCAGGACCATCACCTACTATTTCTTCTTATCAATTTATCTATCATCATTTTGGAGACCTTTTCAAAACCTTAGGACTATAATTTACGAAACGTACGAATGTTATTAAATTTTTGTTAAACATTTTTGTCGACTTTTCTTTTCTTTTATCTCGCGAACCTTTCTACCGAAAAATTGTTCGAATCGAGTAAGATTGTGAGTTCAGCATGAACGTTCGCAGTGGCAGTCGCGCGAAGAGAAAAGTCGAAGCCTCGGGGGATGAACTTTAAAGTTCAATCCACGTGCTATTACGTAGAAACAATTGAGGAACATTTACAGGTCGATCGTGATCGTACGTCGATCGATATGTCAACGAGAATTTGACGATGCACTATCCACCCCTCCTCCCATATTGCCACGTAATTTGTAAAAGTGGAAAATAAATAGCGTTAACCATTTTTAAAACGATATACCTGAATTTCTGCTGACTTTTACTCAATTTTAGTTTCCTTCTAACACGATTGTACGATTGACCAATTATCTTACAAGAGAAGAAAGTCTAATAGATTTACCTTACAATTAGTCCTCTAAAGTGCAAGCGAGGATAAACCTTTCGATCGAAATTCTCAAAGGCACATGTTAATAAGATTGAAAAAATCCTCAAGGTACGTACGTCGTACTAAAATTTGTGTAAAAACAATTTTTAAGACTTACTTACAATTTTTAAGACGACCCTTGTGGATTCCTTAAGTACGAGTAAAAGAAAATAGTTGGCAATCGCGACAAGTTAAACTAAGGGAAAAATGGTAAAACGGGTTTTGTCGTGGTATTTCCGTGATTTACGTTTTATGCCAATGAGTCGTTCGGCGAACAGAAGGAAGATGGCCGTGCGTGGCTTTTGTTGGGCGAAGCAGAAGGAATCGTGACAGCGTGACGGGAGTTCATTCGCCTTTGAGAATAATGCCCATTACATTCCGATAGTCTCCGTCTTTTTCCGGCTTATCCTTTCTCCTCGTCCCTCATCTACTCGCTTCTTTCTTTGTTCCCCGGCGAATGACATAATCTTCCTCCCAGACGGCCTTATTCGCCTTTATTCGCGTTTTTCATACCCCCTTCTTTCGTTGTTAGGCAAAATTCGTGAGGGAAAAATTAAGGAGACTCGAGGAGGATTTGGAGAAACTTTATTTTCGTACTAATTTACATTTATACAATATAGCATCTCGGATGTTCCAGCGGCTGGCAGTGATCTCCCAGTATTTACAAAATTCCATGCTCGTGTCACCGTCTTCGTAGAAATTCCTAACATCAGGCCCACGTGATACCAAAGGCTTTGTTTAATCGTCAGGTTCCGTTAATCCTTTTGTTCTTTCACCTTTCTACAACCGTCTAATGGAAATTACCATTGCCCCATGAACGTTAGAGAAATCGGACTACTCGTGCACGAAAATAGGTAATAATATGGGAACAACTCGGACGCAAGAAAATTAAGTAAACTTTGAAAACTCGATAAAATTGTGTCTTGTTCGTTTATTCGTTTCCCTTGGTTTTCATCCTTCTCGGGCGCGGTCCTTGCCAAATTGGTAACGACGAGTGTTTCACGAAGATTACGAAGACGAAATGAACGAATCGGGAACGATCGAGCAGGAGAAAAATCGTCCGGACGAATTCGTCCAACGACAACCGACTCCCTCATCGGCGGAAATCGACGGACTTCCCCGTCCCCTCTACCCGCTCAACTTTAACCCCTGCGATAGGGTTTCGGTCTGACTTGGATCTCCTCCTGTTGCGTTTCCTCCACTTCCTCCTGCACCGGTTTGTTACCCCTCGACGACGCGAATCTTCCCCGGGACGAGGATCTTCCCCCCTCGTTCGTGTTTTTCGGACGATTCGCCGACGCTCTGAAAGAGTGAAGAATTTATACGAAATTCATAAGTAGCTCAATGAACAGGTACAACTTGCAATTTAAGAGGCACAAGTAAGGTCGAAATTTTAGTAAGTTTCAACAATATCGCGTGAGAATATTTACATTTATTTATCATTGTTAACGATTTACTTTTAAAGGTGGTGAAATGATTTAAAATAATCGTAGATGATTGTAGTAGCTGTTTGAATTTTGCTAGACGCGCTGTTGGTCATGAAAATTTGGAAATGGTTTAACTTCAATGTTTTCGACTTACTTGTTGTTGTTCTTAGCCGTTGTCGATTCTACTGGTGCGTGCGTTGTGTGTGAATCTCGCGAGTGAGAAGTTGGTGCTTGAGCTCGTCTTCTCTTCAGAGCTGCCAGTAAATCTTCGTTAGACCTGTAATAATATTATCAAACGAAATAGTGAAATAAAAATGCTAAAGCAAAGAACGTTTAACGAACATTCACACGGGTTCTAAAATCCAAAGAATTAACATCAAGAAATCATTCTAATATTTTCGTGAAAAGTGATTAATATTATTTATACAAGACTCTAAAATAATTTGGAAAATTACTTACATTTCTTTACTGTTATAAATTACTTATATTTATTCACAGCATGTTGGTCTTCTATTTTGGTTCTAACTAACTCGGGAAACTACTCATATTATTCGCGTAACATTGAAAAGTCGTCGGAGGATTGACTTACGATTAATACTCATTTATCGCTATAAATTATTGATATTTATTAACCGCCCCCACCTGAACGGCCTGACTCCACCGCGAACTAAATTCTTTGGCGTTTCCGTGGTGGTGGTGGGAACTTCTTCCTGTTCCTCCTCGAGTTCTTCCTCATCTTCTTCTACATCCTCGACTGGCTGTTCGACTGGCTTGGCGGTCGTCGACTGCGCCTTCGAGAGACACCGTCAAATCGATTACCACGCTTGCAGGGATAATGACGAAAATTTTCCCCTCGTAAGAACCGTACGCGAGGTTGCACCATTCCGTTGTGCAACGTCACGTTTTAAAGTTCATTCTTGTTGCAACTTAGACGTTGTCAAATAATTCATTAATAATTCATAACGATTGGCCAAGAGATTATCTTACGGTCGGTGCGGGTTTCTTGCCGACCGGAACTCGTCCTCTCGAGGCCAACAAGCCGCCCAGTCGACCTGACGACGGTTTCGCCGGTGCAGGAGTCACCGGTGCACTCGGCTCTTCCTCGTAGTCGTATTCCTCCTCGGCCGAGCGGCAAACGGCCACTAAACACAGCGCCAGCAATCTGCAAGCAAGAATAACACATACTTAAACCCTCAGCAAAAAGAAAAATTCAAAAACCTAACGGAAACAACTTTCCACGAAAGAAATTCATCATATTTATGAAGGGTTCTCTCTAGTCCTCTGTATAGTTTGTAAATGATCTTAAAAAACGTACAATAAAATTCGTATGCTTATTTCGAAAATTAAGATATTTAATTATTGTCCCTGTAAAATCTATAATTAAATACATATCACGAATAAACAAACTCATTGATCTATAAAATCTTTGAATTCCTCAATACCCTTAAGTGAATATCATTTAATAAATATCAATAAACTCAATAAATGGTTCGCTAGTGTTTCTGGTAATGTGGGCCATGATCTTTATTTGTATATAAATATTAAATTCTACAACCTTGATAAGGCAAGGACGATTAGAATATTTGACAGAAAGGTTGAAATGACGGTGTGGAAATGAATGATCATAACAGAGATACACGTGTTAATCTTTTACGAATAACTGCCCAACCTCTCAATGAATATTTACGTTCTGCTGCGAGTTCCTCGTAAATCTATGATATTGGTTCATAAAGTAAGCGTACTATATCGCCTACATACGCGCCTTTAAGGTCGGGGAAGATCGAGGTTGCCGGAATACTGATCATCACGTAACTTGCACGTGCGGAAAATTTTTATTACAAATCCGACAAATATTCTCAGCCAGGGACCATTACGTTCCAAGGTAAAACAAATGCATCGCTGAACATGCGGTTTAACAATAAGAAAAGGACGATAAAACTTGATCGAAGCTTTACATTTCTGTAAATATCTTCTTTTATTACGCACCAAAAGAATTTTACAATCTTACATTATTTTTAAGTATCGCAAAACGTAGTTGCTAGAAAATAACTTTCATCCCCGAAAAACGTTCTAAATGATTCCCTAATCACATTACGTTTTCAAATTAGTTTGACACGGTATTCCTTTTATCCCGAACTTATTTCGAAGTACCGTAAAATTGACTTGTTGGGATATGAATTCTTTTGCATTTTAACACCGGTCTCGTCCTGCTGGAATTTACGAGCCAACTACCGTCACAAGAATGTTTGTGCCGGTTGCCTTGGGGGGGGATTGAAAATACGAGCGAACGCGAAGGATTCGAGAAGGCAGGAGAAAAAGTGAGCGTTGGGCGTACGGTCTTGCTACACCGCGAGGACCCGCATTGACTTTCGCCAACGTGCGTTGGAAATGGAAACGACGGACGAGCAGGATCATCGATCGTCCTCGCGAGTCTCTGCCTGGCAACGCTCCTGCGTGCACAATTAAATCGTACGGGCAGGTAAAAAAAAAAATCCCCCGGTACCGGCTGGATTCTGACCTCTGACATTCAGAGGCACGAGACTCACTTTCTCTGGCTCGCCGGCTCTCCTGCGCCGTTCGTGCACAGGGCCAATCCGCCATTGCCCGACAATTTTCATACGTGATACGGCTGACAAATGCCAAGAGAAGCCGGTACAAGGCTCATCGTGAAACATCGAAACCCAGGGAAACCGAGAGACGCGGGGCAAAGGGCGAAGAAACGATCGACCGAGAAAAATTCGATCGAAAAACGTGACGAAAATCGAGAGCCATTCTAGCACGGGTAAAAGAATTCCTTTTCCCACGATTAAGTATCTTTCTCCCGTAAAGTACTGATTCGAGTGTTTCCTTGTGACACGATTTACCCGAGAATTTTTTTTAGCAACCATTGGAAAGCGCGGAAAATTTGACGAGCGAATTCCATGCGTCCATTTCCCTGATTATTGCTAATTAACCGAGATCGTTATATTCCGCGTCGATTTGCAGTGTCCCGATGTAAACACAAAGTGGGTAAAAAAGTCCTGCTTCGTTAACTCCTTTGCTGTCTGAGTCAACGTAATCAAGTTGTCTCCATTGGCCAGTTTTTAGCGGTCTTTTACGGTGCACCGCAGTTAGCCGTGCCTTCTGCGGTTACAATTTACCATTACGTCACGTCACGCTTAACTGTTTATTGCAGGGTTCGCGCAAAAATGTAATCTGGAACGAACTTGTACGGTTAGACGATGCCGACCGACCGCGCGTGCGTGTGTCGCGAATCGAAAGGAAAGAGAGGCAAAAAAATCTCAACCAATTCGCGCGATAATACAAATTATATCGACGGGAGTTTAGCAAATGATTTGCCTAAGCTGCTAAATATGCGCGTTGCTTAAGAATCCATGTGAATTTCAGAAATAACAGCTTTTTTATCGTACTGTTGTTTATTGGCAGCATTTTGAAGCAATATTATTACCAAGTCTGTGGTGTTGCGAAAACAGTGAATTCTTTTTAATTATTTCTCTTATTTTCTCTGCATTTAAGATCGTCGTCGGGAATTGTTATGCTAATGGATCTATAAATGAGTTTCTGACGAGTTCGACGTCGTCCTCGCGAGGATAATTAAGTACGGAGGTCGATTGAGAAACATTCTTATAAATTGTTAAAAAATCGGCAAGGTCGCTAGGATGTTTTCTTCATTCCACATCAATGATTATTAAAATTGTGTCATTTTCATGTTTCCTGAAGAAATTTTGTACTTTTATTCGATCGATCCTCTTCGCGAAAGGCTCACCGATCATCAAATGCTCGTGCATGTGCTCGCTACAACTATTCTCGCAGGTAGGAAAGTTCATCGGCTGAGAGTGACATTTTCATTGCCATTTCAAGTGGAAAAATTGGAAAGCCGGTTAAACAGTTTCAGCGATCGGCGTGACAGCAGAATGTCGGCGACATCACGAAGGAAAGTGAATTTTAATGAAATTTCCTTTTGAAAGAACAGAAATTCAGTAGGGATGTCCAAGATTATTAAAATTCGTTTCATTCTCTAACGATACTTAAAATTCATTTTAGTGAATTTTGATGATTTAGCACGAATCAATTAAATTTCATTAACAGACGACAAAAATCCAGGAACTGCTTTGACGTTTCATAAAATTTGTTTAATTTCCTCGCAGTAACTAAAACGAATTCTAACGAATTTCGATAGTTCCGCAAAGATGAATGAAATTTCGTTCAAAACTTCCAAAAATTCCAAAATTCATCAACGATCTTGAAGATTCTCAAAATCCATTTCCACTGTTATCCTGAATTAAGTTAATACACGCGAATCTTTGAGACGCGTTCTGTTACTTCCATTTCTTGTGATAATTCCCAGATTTTTTTCGTGCATTCCCCATTATACGTCGTCGCGTAGGCTTTTACCGCTTGGGCCGGAGAGTTTAATGAACCGCTGGTAGGACTCCTTTCCTTCCTGTGATATCTCGAGCCGTCATCGAGTGGCCGATGCAAAGGCGCACCGGCATGCACGTCTCGTCGTTGCAATAATGTCAAGGAGGAACAACGGTAATCGCAGCGATATTTCCATGGATTTCTCGTTACGGCAACAGCCGAGCTCTCGTCTTGTCCCGAGGAGCTCCAAGACGGATAGATTTCCTGGTTGGAACCAGGAAAGGACTCCGGGCAACGACGGTTTGCATAACCGTCGTCGAGTTACCCCGTTATTAATCGATTGCTCCAACGGTCGGCACTTCCGCGCACGTACATCGGAAGGTCGGTGAATTCACCGACCAATCACCACTGCAACCCGCGAAAATGTGCTGTCAACGCGAGCCACGTTTAAGGACTATAAAATAGCAAAAAAGAAACTGTAATCCGTCGACTATTCAGGAAATATTGAACCGTAAAATACGGAAATACAATCCATTGATTATTGAAGAAAATATTATCGATATCCCCGAGTTTGACGAAGGTCGTTAAGTTTGAAAATTAGTATGGAATCTAAATAAAACTGTAATTTTGATACATGTATATAAAAGATGAATGGTCATGTGTCGGGGAGCAAATGTCTTTTGTAACGTGATAGTCCTTCTGGGAAAGTGTTATTTCGCTCATGAAATTCGATCGCTTGTAAATTGTCGGAATATTAAACGGCGACGAATCGTGCTTAGCTGTCGAAAATCCTGTCGACTTTCTCCGGTGGTGCGGGTAAAAGCGCCGAAGGGACATTTCGTGCACGTCCGACGTGTTTTGTAGGCGTCACGGACCTACGGAGAATGAACGTACGGCCTTGAGGTATTCCAAGCTCCGTCGCCAAACGATCTAATGTCCACGAGCTGGACCGAACGAGATACCAATCGCCGACGTTTCTACTACACCCAATGAAAACGTTTAACGTCCACTCCGTGGAGCTTTCTTTCACGCGGTCGTCCGACGACCATAGCAACGCACCGTATTTCATAAACCCACTTTCTTTAATTGCAACAAAACAATCCTTGCTTCTTGAATATTCAGCCAAGAGTCGCATACGGCGGCATAGGTGTGTGTATTGCTGTTTCATTTTTACGATAGGTGCAATATTGCTAACGACGGTAAGGCTTTTAGAGAACGGAAAATAAGAGAATGAAGATTGTGTGAAAATTCTACAAGGGAGCGGTAATTTACGTTTCTATGATTTTGAGAATTTCTTTCAAATGCCCATCGTAGAATCCAATATTAGACGCTTTCGATGTTAGAGTTCTACTAGTTTTCTTATTCTGTTTTTACGATCGGTGCAATATTGTTAAATCTAGTAAAATTTTTAGAAAGGAAGAAAATATTAATTCAGATTCCTATGATTCTTCAAAATTTGTTCAAATTCCCACCTTGGTATTACTGAATTTTAATATTATGTTCTTGCTATTTCTGTTATTTCATTTTTACCTTTAACAAAATTTTCCGAAAGCAAAGAAATACAACCTGAAGACCTTGTTTAAAAAATCTACAAATCATCACCAGCTTAAATCCCCATCATTCTGAAAAATCCTTTGAAACCCCCACCTTGGGTAAATCTAGTATCATCGATTTTTTATACCAGGGTAGTAATGATGAATGACCTTAATCCTCCTAAATACCTGCGCCTTGTACTCACGTGAAAAGGACGATTTTCATGTTGTCGAGGCTGTTGAGATGGTCCTGCCTTGGCGTTTTCCTTTGACTTTCCCCCCGGGGTTTGCGCGTTTTTCCCTGCGGATGGGATCGACGAACGGACTCTTCGGCGAGTTTAACCACGGGGCCTGCCGCGGGGCGTGAATATCGCTGGCGATGTAGAAGGAACCGTGCCACACAACACTGCAATCGCGGAGGCTGTGTACTTTGGAGTGTCGAGTCGGGTTTCCCCTTCTCTCTATATATATGGCACTCTCACTCTGCCAGCAACCACCGGCACACCGTGTACCCATCCACGTACCGCACGCGTGTGCTACCACCAAGTCGTCCCCTATCGTTCCTCTCCTTTATAGTCCCGGATTTTCTGCATTTTTTGGACTCCTCCGCAACCATCCTCCGACCATTGTTGTCGTCAACGACATCAAATATTCTCAATCGCGTAATTCTCGGACTTATCGTCCTATCCGTACAGCGAATGACAAATAATCCTGATGACGAGCAACGATTTGCAATGGACAAGGTACAGTTTTCGATGGACGTTTAAATCTGATGTACAATTTATGAAAATTCTTTCTGTTGCACTTCTTGGCTCCTTTGATTGGCAAGATTAGATTCGCTTACTTCCTTCTCCTGAGTTACTATGAATAGAATACTGTACATAACACGATAGCATCGTGATATACATCAAATAGTTACGATGCGACGGTTTACAAGGTTTACCTTCTCAGGTAAATTCCTTCTGAGTACGCGCAGGATAGGAGTAATATTTATTAAACGACAGCTACCCATTTGCATCCTTTCGTACAAGGTTGCTTTGCCCCTGAAACACGTAGTATATGCAATTTTTCGCAGCGTATAGATTGATATAGATATGTATATATATATATGTAACCCGTCCGTATCCTTGTACGGAGACTGCAGATATGTGCAGGGAAAAAAAAGAAAACCCCTCCGAGATCCTGTTTTTCGAAGTACACACGAGTGGGATAAAAATCGTATAAATTGTCGGCCATTGGATCCCGGCGGAATGAATTAATAAGTACATTATATTCCGAGTGTCCACTTTTCTCCGTGCCCTCTCGTACACGCGCACGTGTATTCCCATCCTCGTTCGTTGGAGCGCGTGGAAACGGCGCCGACGACGACCATACGCGTAACTCTTCCTTTCCCTTTCGTTTGCAGTTTAGTAGACGTAAAGCCCCGTTCGGCTTCTTTCTCCGCCGAGTTTTCTCACTCGGCTGCTCTCGCCCGTCTCTTTCCGCGCGATAGGAGCGCAGGTACAAGCCACACGGTGATTTGCACTCACACGTGCGAGCCGTGCGGGAAGGTGCTTTGTCTTTCTCCTATTGCCAGCTTCGCGAAATCGACACCGGAATATTTCTGCGAGCGAGTCATCCTCGCCCAGCTGAGGGAAGGAGAGAGGGGGATGTAAATTCTGGTATCCTCGAATAGTCGACGGGGGGAACTATTGTCCCGTGGCCGAAAGGCACGCCCTTCGAAATGGGACTTTGAGAAATCGTCGATCATCCCCCTGGCGCTAGATCCTTCGCCATGGCGAAGGTGAGGCCACGGGGTACCCAGGCGAATAGAACTGCGGTTTCCTCGTCAAGGGGGAAAACCAGACGAGCGGCATTGGACAACGCGTGTCGACCGTAAGCAGTGAAAGTAGTGGCAACCGAGGTTTGCCGTAGCCAAGAATGTCAGGCACCTTATGGTATCCCCTAGCTCGCCCTATCATACGTTTCCTTTTGCTCCTGTTATCATTTATGCCAAAAACCGTAGGTAATTTCCACCAGCAACGCCGACGGCGGATCTTAAGATCGTCTTGCAAAATCATCCAAGTAAAATCTTTTGAAATCATCTTCGGTGGAATCCAACGTTACGAGCTGTACGAAAATGTCAATAATTACGACAAAATTATGTAAGTCCCTCTAAGACGGTTCGACATCTTTTTTAATCTCAGACTGGTCGGATTAACAGTTTTAACATTTCAGTTATCGCTCATTAGTCCACTCTTAAATCCCGGAAAACAAATTTTTCCTATAGCAGATTCCGTTCAAGGAAAACCCAGGAAATGTGTTTCTTGCCTCTCTTGTTAGAAAAACTATATTATTACTCGCGTGAGTTGTCAAGAATTGAAGACCTCTCTTTCTTACCAATAAAAATGACATTTTTTTTGTCCCTGACAAACTGAAATTCGTGGACATTGATTCATCCGAAATAAGTTATGTCAATGGGCGTACTTTCTAGATTGCACCTCCTGGCGGAAAGGTACGTAAAGACGTTTAATTTGCATGTAAATTTATGTACCATAAATTCATTTTCAAATTAAGAAAGTTCAGGGAGCTCGTCGATGAATATCGTATGCACGAAGCGAGGACTTTCGGCTTTGGATTTCTGTAACTCAGCGTTTTATCTTGTGTAACGACCTGTAGATGCTTTTCATACGCACGACCACATCCCTGGGAGCTCGAAATGCACCTTGTCGTATGTAGAACGATCAGGTATGTACGATTATACGTGACTCCGCCTCTGCAAGCAAGCTGGCCTTCCTCCTGCAACAGAGAATGGGTAAGTATCGACAATAATCGTTTGCCTTACACCTCCGGTCATTAATATTATTCGATCTCTTTATTTGCATGCTTGTCTTGATCGACCTTTCTATACCTCTGCTGCTTTCTTCGCTGAGTACGGCTCTATTAATACCATCACCCGCCAGTTTTACCTACGAACAATTACAATAATTTATTATTCATCTCACAGGTATTGGTTTCTGTTTTGTTTAGTTTTTCATAGTTTGTGCAGGTATTTCCTGTGGTTACCTTTCGAGCAAAACTGGGCCGAGTCGTTCAATCCGCGCCACTTTTAAGATTAACTGACGACATGGCGCCGAGTCAAGATCAGCCGATGAGCTAAAATGAAAGTTAGTGATATTCGTTGACGTCTTTGAATGAAAGATAGCGGCCGTCGATGATTGCTATAAAGCCCGCCGGCAAATTATGGGAGTGGTCAATATAGATTGTGCCCGCTCGGGTGCCGATCTATTGACTTTAAATCCTTTCGTATCGATGATAAAAATCAGGCCCCGTTCTCCAAACGGAATCGGTTTGCCCATATGTTCGCCTATTGCGCACGTTATTGCCGCTTCAGTGTTTGATAATCTCATCATTTTGTAATAAGCTTTATCGTGATGAACTTTAGCGGAGTTAATGATTAAAATGATGTAATTTTTGGCTAACGACCATGACGGACGTAAATGAAGGGAAATCTTTTATTTCCAGCGCGTTTAGAAAAGCGAGTGCCCAACACGCCAAGTAATCATTTCGATCGCACGAATGTAATTTACTGATGTCTGAATTATAAACTCGTACCGGCATCTTTCGGTAACTTTCTACACCCGTCGAAGACGTTTCAAAATTACCGCGTGCGCGAGGTTCGAATCTTCTGAGGAAGAAAACACGCTGGTCAAGAAATAAATTGATGGCCATTTTAATCTAAATTTATCATAGTAAATCTCTGTCCCTCGCTTATCACGCTGACGTTAATTACTTGTTAATGTCCCTATGAATAAAATATGAATAAAATATGCCCGAGGAAACTTAAAATGATACAAGAAGCTAAGATGTATTTAATTAGAATATTTATGGAAAATTTTCACCTTATGTAATTCTAAATACAACCATTTTCGGACTTGTCTTAACATATCTCTCATTTATCCAAATCTAATGCAAAATACGGTGAAATCTTAGAAAAGCGCTAATTTTCCATATAGATTTGAGTCTAGTGACTATTAAGTTAAATTTACATTATAAAATTCTATTCAAATAATGATTCATTCGTTATTCACTATTCGAAGAACAAATTTTTACTCGTATAACAGATAAAAGATGAAAAAACGTAATTTACTACACTCACACTTCCCATCATTTTTCCTCAATACGATACTTACATTCATTATTCAGTTAACATTATTCAATACACAATATATTCAAATAAATAGACAGAGTCCCCTGTTGCGAATAACGAAAAAACATTGGATAAAACATTGGACTAAGAAGAATCCACTCGGCCATTTCTTCAACAACTTCGAACCACTTCGAGTGACGCTCAACGATGCCGTCAAATTTGAATCTCGCGGGTAAGATTTGAACGAACCGCCTTTCGACCGTGAAGATGCGCGCGCAGAGTGGCGCTGAACGGCGGTTGGCGGAAACTGTGGAAAGATGCGAAGTTCGAGGGGGCTGTCACTTGTTGCGTCGTCGTCGTCGTCGTTACCGCTGTCTGTCCCGTTCCGTGCCGGTCGGTTTCACGGGCCCGGCAGGGTTTACCGGTCCGTCTCATCGCTCCCTTTCTCCCTTTTATTTATTTCTTTTACGTCCTCTCGCGTAACCGGCGATCCTCGCGTATTCCCCCCTCGATCGGCCTGTCGCCTACTTCACTGGCAAAAGAAATCGGCGAGTTACAGTTTGTGCCTGCAGCAGACGGGTCCCACCGCTCGGCAAGAAAAAGAAGAAAAGAAGAAGAAGAAGAAAACAACAACGGTGAACAGTGCGGTGTGCTTTTTCTCAGTGCAATCTGTACTTCGTGTCTTGGATTTGCGCTCTGTTCCACAGCCACGGGGATTGTTACTTGACGAGATTGCACGCAGACAAAGGGCAATCATGGTACGTAAAAGCACGTATTTATCTGTCAGTCAGTTTCGCGGAAGAACTTGCATAAATGGTTCAATCTATTTTCATTCATTCGTTCGTAGAATATCAAACCGTTGACAGTGCTGCACAACGAGTTTGTTTACTCGCAATTTTACGTGTCGGCTACGTGCGCCCCTTAATTATCTTCACTTAAAACTGCATATCTTATGAGCGAATTCGTTTGTTTGACCCACTATACTGTTCCTGCAGCTTCTCGCTATAACAATAGCCAGGAAAAAACTGCGTTATTTCAAGGTTTTAATGATGTCCCAAAGGTTCCTATTCACCTGAATTAGCACGCAGAACAATTGGATCCGTTGAATTATGCACGAAGCAGAGCCCGTTGATTCTCCTACGTAGGATATTTCTCCAAAACGATGTTCTGAATTTGTCCCGCTACCTTTGGTCAGTTTGTCACTCACGTCATCGCCCTTACTTTTTATTTACATTGACGTTGTTCGACCTCTGATCCCGTGTACGCAGAATTCCTTTGAAATGCGAACGATGATCGTGCGTCGTACTTGGGAAGGAAAAATAAATCTCCGCTTGGAATAATCGTGAGATCGGAGCGCATTTCCTTGGGCCATGCATTGACGCGTTGAAAAGATCCTCGTGGAATTGTAGTAGCGAGCGGCAAACGACGAATGTCATTGTCCCCGTAGTTGTATTCCGACTTTATCTATTCCTCCTCCCACTTCCTCCGCGTTTCCCCGGTGTTGGTCTCTACCTGGCTGTTCCTGCAGCTTCCACGTATTCCTCGTATTCCTCGTCGGCCTAGGCCTTTGTTCGGCCGTCTATCTCTCCGTGGAATTGTGTCGTTCGCGTTTCTCCCTTTCGCTCGGTTTCCCTCTTTCTCCGCGTCTGCACGCGCGCGCCAAAGAAAGAGATCGTTCTCCCCGGACCAGTTTCCAGCTGTCAGCGTCCAGTTTCTCTACGTGCGATACGCCGTAAAACCCGTGCGTTCCTCTCTTCTCGCCCGAACGTGCAACTACGAATACGTACTGTGTACGTAAAACGCTCGTCGTGTATTCACACGGTAAACTCGGCCACCGAGAAACCACCGGCGGTCCAAGTAAAACGGCACGACGCACGGCTTGTGTTTGTTTTACGGCTCGCTTATTTCAATTTACCTGCAGGAAGGTTAAGGAACCCCCCGTGTTTCCCGACAGTCACGAGGAACCTTTGATCAGGAGCCGTAGGGAAATTGCACACGCAAAATGGTTTTCTGCGACAAAATTATGTTTATGTCATACTTAAGTTTCTCTCTAGGGATCAACATTGAGATGTCTATAAAAGAGTTATACAAAAAATACTGGCTGATGCTTGTTTTACGGATCGTTTATATTAGTTTACCTACAGGAAGGTTAAGGAATCCCCCCCCCCCCGTGTTTCCTGACAGTTACGAGGAACCTGTGATCAGAAGCTGTGGGGAAATTGCACACGCAAAATGGTTTTCTGCGACAAAATTATGTTTAGGTGATACTTAAGTTTCCCTCCAGGGATCAAAATTGAGATGTTTATAAAAGAGTTATACAAAAAACACTGGCTAGTGCTTGTTTTACGAGTCGTTTATTTTGGATTACCTGCTGGAAAGTTGGGGAACCTTCTGCGTTTCCCAACGGTTACGAGAAACTTTTGATCAACGACTGTTGGGGAATTACACACGCAAAATGGTTTTCTTCGTCGAAATCATATTTACATGATAATTAGTTTTAGCTCAAAGGTTACAGGTTTATATGTCCAGGAGGAACTTAATTAAAAAATATTTCATAGTATACATTAACTTTTTATTCAGATTTATCCGTTATCTCAAACTCCCGCCGTTTCGAAACACATGCAATGTTTCGGAAACATTGGTGAGTAAGCGAAAGAAAAAGCTTCAACTCAAATAGCCATGAAGATGTTTACATACACTGAAAGGGTGAGGGCTGAGTGGTCGTTTCTCGTGTATTTACGTATCGTTTTCCTATCGTTTTACTACGAAACCTCGAGGAGAGTTTACGGAGCGGGAGAACGTCAAGCCGATAGCTGCAGGGAGGGGGAGGGGGGGGGGGGGGCGTGGGGTTGTGAGACTTTTTGGATATTGGTCCCTTCCGGTTCCTTGAGTGGCGCGAACCCCCCTGTAAACGATCGTTAAACCTAGCGAACGGCGTAAATCGGGACGGTCGTAGGTCCAATGCACGGTAGGAGCAGCGCGAAGGCCCGAAATAATTTTCTCCCCCAACGTAAAGCAAAGGGGCGCGTGTCTGGACCGAAATAGGCGGATGCGAGTGAAACCCCGCGGGCGTGTACGCTACTCGGATTCATTCACGGAACAGAGAACCGACCGACAGGAAGTGTCCCCCCCCCCCCCCTCGAATCCCTCTGTCAGGACAACATCGCCAGAAGACGACCCCGCCCGGAGGGAGAGATTCATTGAACTGATGACATTCGAATCTGTTGCTCGTTTCTCTCTCCTATTCCGCGACATGGATCCTACATGGGTTCTAACAGCTCACAAATTACGATACGATCGATGTTCTCCTTTGTATCATACATACGGTAAACACCGCTGAGTATTTTTAACTGTCGTAGTTTGTTTAGCTTTCGTGAAGATTTTATGTCGAATTTTCGTGGTATTGCATTGGGTCCAAACAGTTGACGTTTTGCTGTATTTTTGTACGGTTTTTGTACGTTCATTTGATGCATCAAACGTAAGAAATCGGACATGTTATGATAATAATAATAATAATAATAACACTTTCTAAATACTGTTGGATCAGTCAACTTTGAACAAACTCAACTTACTTTCGTTGATTCGTGGTAGATATTTTTCTGCATAACTTTTTACCACGTGACTAAAGAACACCGTCGGCCACGAGCGTCCTTTCTCGTGGCGGAAATTGGAGATTTTCTCAGAGGAATGTTCGCCTTGAGAAATCGGCGCAGGCTGCAGATGGTGGCAGATGGTAAGCTGCGGCAGGTCAAATATTCGGGACAAAAGAGGACCGAACCTGCGGACCTGCAGATCCCCAGAATGCACATTCTTTCGCAGGTATTTCTCCGCAATGCCGGCATACCTTCGAAGTTTGGCCCACCCTCGGGCTCTTGGAGGGTGCTCACCCTCGTTATCTGCCCGACACAGTAGCTCATCTACCATCCAAGTTATCCAACATTTCAAAATTTTCCTTTTAACATCTTCAATCATTACCTGGACTGTTTTGTTCTCTCCGTGATTGATTCTCTGGTTCCCGTGAGACTCAATGTCAGTAGAAACAAATGACTGTTTCATGTACCATTTCAGAGAATATCTTGTGATTCAAACTCTACTACTTCAACTACGACTTAATTTCCCTTTATGAATTGCTTGCTTCTTCTTTTATTTTATTTCACTGTGTTAATTCTTCTTTGCTCCGGTACTTATGTGTTTTTCTTTTCTCTTAAGTATTGTTCGTGTATTAAAGATGTATACTGTTAGTACATTTATTATTATTATTTTGAAATACCCGAAGCAACGAATAAACACAGCAGACTGATTGACCTTGCATGCTTGTAATTATTCACCTTCGCGTGTCATATGCGATTAACTTTTTCGCATAATTACCCGTTTCGCTTGCATAAATATTAATGAGGATTGGCGACGATGTAATCGCGTGCGACGCTATGAAATCTAGATACAAGTTCGCTGACGGTTTAATATTAATGCCGAACTTGATCTGTCAGCAAGACGGTATTTAGCAAAGAAAATCTTTCATAATTTTATCGTGAATGCAAAGGTTATTCAATTAGCTGATGCGTCGTGTAATGAATCCGCAGATAACCATATCGCTCTGCTTATTAATTATTGCTGCGTATTTTCAGGCTCAAGGAAGTTGACCTCGTGTTTAAAAAAAATAAACTGCTGTAGATATCTCCCTCTGCTTTGTCTTAATAACTGTTTTTCATGATACGTCAAGTAAATCATTACAAGTGATCCCATTTTCAAATAATCTTACACATTCGATTTAATTGCATACAAAGATTTTAAAGCGTTGTAAAACTGGAGCAAAACATTGACTACATAATTATAAAATATATGTATACTTATAAGAATTTATCGGATTTATTTGTCGGATTTTAATGTTTACAAAGCTTTCGGTAGAGATTTCTCTTAATTTCACATATACTTGAATCACTTCATTTACTACTTCTATAAATATTATTACCTGAAAATGACTTTAACCTATTTCCTAAAGGTTCTTGAAAATAGGATGTATCCGGAAAAAAAACAGCTCACTATGATTCAAGTGGATTCTCAAGTGGACTTAGCAAGCCCAGCGTTCTACTTTTGATAACGAATTTTCGGATATGAAAGTCAGGCAAAAAGCTGAAACAGTAACTTCGTTAACCGAGATAGAACTGCCTCACGAATTTTTATCCCTAGTTTAGTTCTGCATCCGCTTATTAGTAGATATAGCATTACAACTTATTACACATAACACACATCGTGTACCATTATATATCTTATTATATCCGTCCTATCTAGTTTTACAGCTGTTACCGAATCTCCTGAAAAAAAGGTGATATAAAAATCCAAAACTTATCCCCGGTTAACCCAGTTGAGACAGTGCAATAAATCTTCGAAATTTTTGAAACTTTCGAAGTTTGTAGTGCGAGAAGGATAATGGAGCGCAGGTTCCGAATGAGCCCCGTTTCTGCGGGTCCTGCGGCCCGTAAAACAGGTGATTTATTGCCACGTGCGTGACCTACCTTACCGACGTTAAGATCCTCAGACTCCCCGTGGCCCGTGGAACTGGCCGTTTGTTCTCCTCCGCTTCTCTCCGCCGTGTCCTGCCGGGTTCATTTACCGACGGCATATACGAAGTCCCGTTATCCTCGGCGCGCGCGCAAAAGAAAAAAATCCCCCGGCGAATGAGGCAGGACACGTGCTCCTCTTATTTCGCCGGCAACGTAAACGTACCGTGTCCGCGAAATCTCATCGACGCCGAGCAGCGTTTGTTTTTCCCCTCAAGACCACCTCCCTCTCCGTCCCTGCCCAACGGGCAATCGCGATGAATCTCGTGGATTTCAACGGACAAAACAATACGCGCGTTACGAAACACTCAATGGTACTTGCTTCGATGCAAAGCAGCGGTGCGAAATTTGAAAAATATGTAAAAGACTTGTCTACGCGTTTAGAGAAGAAAATGGAACGTGGGAATACTTTTCTGGGAGATAAAGAAGCAGGATGAAGGTCATTGTTAAAGGGTACCGTGAGCTCGTGTTTTTTTCTTTTTTTAGAAAACTAAAAGGGGATGTAAATTATTCGTTTTCGAATTAACGATCCTTGGATTTGCTTCGCGTTTATCATCGTCACAATTTTTGCTGGCCCGGCTATTTTTTGCCCTCCTCCCCTCCCACTTTTTTCCTTTCCTCGGCGAGTTACGCGTCGGTTTTCCCTCATTTTTCTCGACGAAATATTTGTCAGACGTAAATGATGCCGCGGATTTGAAGAGAGAGGGAGAACACGTTTCCGGGATTAACGTACGGCACAGACGAAGCCGTAAACTTTAATCGGCATGAACTATTTCGCATTGTGGCACGGCGGGAGATGCACCGGCAGATTTTTATGCGCCACGACATTTCCATATTTACATTTTTATGAATGATGCATGCGGCAAAGTTGCAACGACATTAATCCACTGGGATCTCTTCTCGTCGCGAGGAAATGCCCGGCCAAATCCGTCGCGTCTTTCCCTCTATTATACTTTTAAATCTTTACACGACAATCCACTTGAAGTTTCATGTACAGATGTATATACCACCACCGAAAAGTTGAAGTATCTGACAAGCCGGGCTATTATACAAGCCGGGAAATTAAAGCCCTTACAAGGTAATGTTTCTGAAACCGAAGGAAATATGAAATTTTTATCCATCAGCGACTGTGCAGAGCCGCGTAACGAGATTAATTCTTTTCTTAAGTCGAGTTGTTAAGGATATTTCAAGGTCAGCTTGATTTTGACTCACAGAAAAATTAGCAACATCATGAATTTTCCATCTTGTATTTTGTTTTACACAAATCAGTCCTGCCTTGTGATATCCTTAAGTACAAAAGAGTGTATCACTGAAAACCACTTACTTTGTAGCTGGAAATCAGTTCAGTAAACGGCATTTTCAAAGTCTCTTTTTTCGGTATTTTATTAAAGTTTGTGGCATTGGACGATGCGAAATGAAAGAATTGAATTAATAAGGGTATTGCAACATCGATCCTTGCGGCATTCTTCAACTCTCCTTGCGTAACCGTAGCCGTTCTCCTTGCGATTCGATTGCCCCTCTCCCTTCCCTATTTTTTTTTCATCCAAGTATCGCCCTATATACGTGACATTATCCTTCTCAGCGGGATAACAATAGCCTTACGTACAGATAATAGTAAACAGATCTGATATCCATATATTCCGTGGCAACTCTTACTCGCAAAACAGAAATACCTTGGATTATATACTTTACTTTCCTGTAAAGATTTCTCTAACTCCAGATATTTATACGATTTTTATTGTTCGAACACTTTCTACCTTCTGTCGTTTCTACGGTGAAATTCTTGCACTTATTCTCGACAGTCATTATTTATAAGCACTCTATAGTTGTAATAATCTAAATCTTTACCGTTATTACGATTAATTGGTTAGAAAATGATATTTTTCCTCTTCATTGGAATGTATTTTAGAATTTGAAGAAATTTGACTGACTTATCAATGAACTAGATGCTAATAGCCCAAGCGATTTTTCGATACGATAATGTTCTGAATGTTGAGAATCTCTGGGTCACCGTCGATACGGCAATGTGTCATAATAAGCAAACACACATGTATGTACCTGCGATTCGTTATCAGCGTTAACGCACGGCTCTTGCTCACGATCGGGCCTTCAGTCTCGACGAAAACTCTGTTGGACGTGCTTCATAATAATTCTTCTTTCTTTGGCCAAAAAATATTCGCCCACTATTCTTTCCTCATTCTTACCGTATTCCACATGTCAAACATTTAACTGTCCTTCCATGATATTTCTACATCTACACAGTACAATTGAAAAAACAGTGCCCGGTTAGGAATTACTTAAGAAATTAGCCCTAAGCCAAAGAGAGATAAACAATCGTAATAAACAAATTGTCCATTCCTTGTAGAGCCATTTTCGTTGCAAGATTAAACTGTCGTTTTTTCGTGGAATCGCCGAGTTTCGTAGACTCGTTATCTGGGAATCAATGGGTCAGTGATAATTCGAGATTATGCGTGAGACCGCGAGGTGCGAATGTGAATTTGCAGCCCGCTCGGATTGGCCATTTGCTCGTCCGTTCTCCTCGGTTTTACTTCTCGACGATCTCGCGGTGCGTTTGGCTTGTTCCCGCGGATCGCCCCCCCCTTCTCCTTTATATCCTTCGCTCTCCGTGCACATTGTACACGCGACTGGCCGTCAGTCAGTTAAGAGACATCGCTGGTAACACGTGTCCCGTTTCCTCCTCTCGGCTGCCTTGACTTTCGTTCGCGGAAATGGGCGATTTCTTGCACGATCTTCACGGCATTCGCGAGTTCACCGCCGATTCGCGGACAAAATTCGACGTTTAACACGCCGTTCCCACGTTGGTGATTTCATCGAGCCGCGTAATCTCCTGTTCCTCGAATCCTTTGACAGTGACAGTGAGCAGTGAGATAGTTGGAGCGAGAGTTGCGACGAACGATTGCCATGTCGATCCTTGCCGATCGAGTTCAAACGATGATTGACACTTCATCGGCCTATACCTCGCCTTACCAACGCGAAATTCTCTCGTCTTGCAATTACTCGTCGACCGGTTAATCTCCGATGCGCTTGGGAATTGATTCCCCTTTGCCTTCATCAGCGAAGCATTACGGGACGATACGTTATGCCAGTCTGGTAATATCGTCGGTGACGATCAGACGCAGGAATGATAGACTTTACGCTGTCTTTCTGTCAGTGACACGTGACACGCGTAAAATTGTCTTTCCCCGCTAGCCTGTTGCTCCACGAAATTTATTCTCCACGCTCAACCGCAACGCTATTAATAACGAAGCAGGTAAATCTTAACAACAATAGCAATAAATAGCAATAATCGCCGAAGATGTTTGAAAAATTCATATCTATTTTGAGCACGAATCTTTTCACTTTGTGTCATTGTGCATAGATACTTTATCTTAGCATGCTTTAGTTAAGAACAGTAAACATGGGTGTGAACGTAAGAACTTACGTTTACAATATTACGCTCGTATTCGTCATTAACAGACGGTTATCGAAGAACGTTGACCATGCGATAAATTCGTCAGAAGATCAGTAAATTCCTCCCCGCACAAGACAGGATATTTAACAGATAGATACTAAAAACACCGGAATATTTTCTTACGATTACTATACGAATTTTAAAAGGTATTAAAATATTCCATAGAAAAGTCATTTAATGAAAGAACTAAACACTTAATACCTAACCACCCCTGTATAAAATTGAAAAAAATATTTACAGGCCAATACTTTTCTCCGTGAGGAGAAACGAAACTTATATCTTTATTTTTGACATCGTTTACTTTTGTGCAATAATTTATTTAGATCACTATCATTAATCTGAAACTCTTCAATAATTCGAAAATTAGCGTTAATTTGGCTAATTGATTGAATACCTTATTTTTTCCTTTGACTAGCGTTTACGGTGAAAAGAATGGTCACGCAGTGATCCCTTATCGTGTGGGTACAGGCGGTGTCTTTGTCCGCGCGATAGTAAATAAGAACGAATCCATTTAAACTCGGCTGACCGTGTCCCCTCTCGATGGGAATTAGTACGCGCATCTCGGTCGTGTTATCGCTCGGTGATTAGCGCCCTACGCTAATTACGGCAGGTCTGCATGCGGGGGAGGAGAGGGGGGAGTAGTAGTAGACGAGATGCCGGCGACGTAACTCTCGACCTTCGTTTTTGCCGGTAATTACGTTCGTTTCGGCAGCGAGTACCCGAGGCTACGTTCATCAGCGCGAATCAAGCGTCATTAACCATTTCTCTATTCATTCGCCGCTTTTTTTTCTTTTTCCTCTCAATAATCAGAGCCCCATCCTCCGCGTCGTAACTCGGCGGAAGTTTTCACAATTCAGAATTTTTCAATCGACCTGCTCGTATCCTCGAGACAGGACCGACGGATATCATTTAGTTTCTCAGGGTTCACCGTTACGAAAATATCTCTGTATGCGTTATCTCTGGTATATTTACCCTCTTCCACGCAGCTCGTAGGACCGTACGACGTTAAGACATGGAATCACGGGAAAATAATAATGTAAAAATCGAGCGTAAGGGAGGGTAAAGGAGGAAACGTCGTTAATACACATTACTGTTATCGCCGAACACGCACGGATGAATTTACAAGTCCGCCGTGACCGTGCGCCGATTTTTTTTCGCCCTCGACGCAGCGGATGCAACTTACGTGCATTCTCGGTGCATCCTGTTAACCGACGGTCGGCAAACGGCAAAGGAACCGCCGTGCTCTCCCGCCGGCTTTCGATGATATCTAATGACGATAATAGGATAACGAGTTCCGCGATAATTCCGCGCCGACGACGCTACTACGCGAATGCTGACATTCCACGTGACTTATGAGCTTTCGCCCTTATTTGTATTTATTTGCCGCGCTTACCACAAGACTCGTTAATCACGAGCTGTTGGCTTCCTTGGGAGAATCGATATTCCACAGAACTTTGGGATAACTGATCATTCTTTTCCCAATTACGAGATTTGCTTTTAATTAGGTTACTTTTTCATGGGGCTCCCAGAGATTTGTTTGTCAACTTTTTACATGTCTTATCGATATACGTAAATACGAATGTTTAAGGTATCGTAGTCCTTGGTAATTGCGTAAGTTATTTTCAAGTGCACACGTTGGACTTTCTTTTTATCAGGGACCGAAGGATTGATTGTTCAACGTTTTGTATGCCTCATTAGTAGTACATAAATACATATGTTCAATGCACGATTGTCCTTAGTAATTGTATGATTGATTTTCACGTATTATACACACGTCCTTAGGGGGGAACCTGAAATTTTGCCGGCGTTTAGAACTTTAATCGATTGAACTTCAATTCCTGGAACTCACGGGCTATGCAGGTATTGGCAACTTGGTAACGCAGTTTACGTAATCATCGATGTTAGGAGATATTGCAACAAATATGTGTTCGTGTAAGTCAATACCATGGGGATTAGTTTCAGTAGCTAATATTGCATTTCGCAGGCGAAACCGGTACCGCCCTCACCCCCCCCCCCCCCCGTCTCCTACTCTTTTCATTTACTTCCCCTCCCCCGTCCTCCTCTCAATGTCTTGGTAATTTTTCCGCTTCTGCTTCATCTTCCCGACGCTAACGAGAGGTCATAAACATTTTCTACGAAACGGACGGTTCGCCCGTGTTGTCAGGCTGGTAACAATGTTAAGACTTGTTACGTCTGCTGCCACAGCCGCGAACCGGAATAAACCAATCAGCCTTGCTTGCGAATGCCCCTCATGACACGCCCGCTGCATCAGCACTGTCTTTCAACAAGCAATGCACGCCGCTGCATCCTTAACGTTTATAATTAAAACAATACCGGGATACAGCAATAAAAGTAGTCGTAACATCGTTGACGAATTGATCAAAGGCAAGAGTTATCGCACAGGGAGTTAAAAAGGGAGTTTTTTTTTTAAATTGACATATTTATTAGAATCTCTTTTATTTTCAAGACATCTCCTGTGAAATGCATTTAATCTCTGTATCGCTACAGCTCAATATAAGAGATTTTATTTATATCTAATTGAAAATCGATTTAAACGAAATTATGATGGACGGTTTACGTACTTTTTAAGTGGTTACGCGTTTGAATTAAGATCCATGTACCAATAAAGCCAATAAAGTCCTGGAAGGAGAAGTTTATTACGAAAACTTCATACGTACAGGAAAAGGATTTTCTTCAAGTTCAAGCGTTTCATATCTACTGCTTCTTTTAGTCCTTTTATTTTCCATACAAGAGTTGGATGAATTGAGATGAAGGAGAAGTCAGCTACAGCATTACTGTCTCTACATTCGTGAGGTGTTAAAACACTGTTAGCCGATGTTGGTCGTGCAGGACTAAGGTAAACATACGAGGTGAATCGTGAAAGCAGCATCCTAGTGGGAAGGCGATTTTAGGTATCCCTTAAGTAGTCGGGAGTTTTAGTCACGGTCGTTGCACTTGTGACTTTCGTGCTCTGTTATAAGGCCGCACTTGGTTCCGCGTACTGAAAGACGTTGACCGCGGGTCTTCCCCTCCCCCCTTCCTCTCCGGCCCGTTTAGTGCTCGCTCTTGAGTTTAGAGTAAAACTCGTTCCAAGTGGGCAGCTCCTCTTTGTGTACACATTTTCACTATCGCACGGCTTACTCTGGGCCGCACGTGCTCGCTTATTGCCCACCGACATGAAACGCGCGTGTCGTTGACATCGGCGACTTTTAAACAAATATGCGACGAAAATAAACGCCACCGGCTGCCGGTTTCACCCTCGGCACTATCAAAGCACAATCAACACCGTTTTGCCGCACCATCCGCTGGAGTTGTCTTGCTAAAATCCCTCGATTACGAAGCTGAATAGAAGCCAAGTCCTGCCGTTTGCCTAGTCCTTTCCGACGACTTTATTCACACTTAGAGAAAATAATATGCACCGTAGCAAAGGTTGTTGCGGTGAAAATTCTTTCAGAAATCGTCCAAGAATCGTGCCATTCTTTTTTATTAACCACATAAGTATTGCGAAGGAAAACTTTTGTAATTAAAATTTTTTTCAAAATGCCTTGGAAAGTGTGTATTTTTTTTTTACAAATTATCTAAATATTATACAGCAAATTTTTACTATTAGCAAAAATTCTTTTGAAAATTCTATGGAAGCTATGCTGTTTTTTAAACACCTATTCCAGTACTGTAAAGCCATACTTTTTTTCCTGATAAGAATTTCTAATTCCCTATTCTGAGACACGGAATTAAATCGGGCATTAAAAATACTATTGAATTCATTGAGCCTGAAGAACATTGGTTTCCTGGTACCAGTGTCACTGATTCTGAGTTACGTGTAAGAACGTGATAGTGAAATAAAGATACACCTAGATTAGTCCCTGGTAATCAAGGTAACACTACACGACGTGCTAACCACAACGTGCGGAGTATGTTGGCGCCCGTGTTAATGTTTCAAGAAAGCCGCAGAACCTGACTTAAGTTCCCCATGCAGGGATATCTTATCAGAAACAAAGAATTCCCGTCAATGATTCACGCGTGCGTTCGCTCTATTTAACGACACAATCGTAAGATAATTCGAGGGAGATAATCGAAGTTTAAGCGAACAAACAGAGAGGAAATACTTGTATCGTTAATGGACTGTATTGTTTGTGATTACAACAGGCAACCTCGAGGAACAGCCGGAGTCGGCGAGACGATGGAATCGAAAGCTCGTGTGATTGGTGAGAGTTTGGGCAAGGACGCGAATGAAAGCGGAAAGGGTGCTGAAGGATCGACCGAGGGGCCCGAGGAGGATAACTTGCGGGTTCTATCAGTGGACAAGGTCATCGTCGAGAAGTACGTTTTAGAGGGCAATGGCTCGCGCGAGGTCCTTCTGACGAAGAACGAGAGTTCGAGAAGGTTATCGGTAGAATCGGAGCCAGGCTCAACCTATCTCCGGAGATCAAGGGACGAGAAAAGGGAATCGTCGAGCAACAGCAGCTTCAGGGTTTCACTTCCCCGGGATCCGTTCACGTCGAAACTCGCCGATGAATTGAACGCTGGATCGTCTAAGCTGCCTGTTACGAAGAATCGACGAAACAGTGGTTTTGGTACGGGTACCGAGAGGAGAATCAAGCCAATCAAACTCACCAAAGCCCCGTCGATTGGTAGTCTCACGCCGGCTAACTACAAAACCTTCAAGTCTTCGAGTATTCCTACCAAGAGGAATAAGGTACCACCCAAAGTGCCTGATAAGCCTGACACGAAGAAACTTAAGAAATCGGTTGGCTCTTCGAATCCACTCGTGAAAAAAGAAAACGCTGTTGCAGAAGAATCGTTAAATTCCGATACGAGCGTAGGAAAAAAAGTATTAAAGACTCCCGAAGAACGGGGAGATGTGCCTGAATGTCTGGAGAAAGATAAGAAAAAGGAAGACGATGCACGTGATATCGTAGAAAAAGATGAAAAAGAAATACCGCCGATCGAGAATGCAAAGGTCGAAGCTGTGAACGATGAGAGTGAAAATCATGAAGCAGAAACAAAGGATGTCTCTGACCGCGAGGACGTAAGAAGTTCGAGGAAAGTCGACATAGACGTGCAGGATTTGTTGGAAAGAAGTCAGTCGAAAATTGAGGTGCTGCAGAAAAAATTGGGCACGAAGATTCGCCCGAGCACTGCCCAGAGTTATAAGGAAAAGTTGCTCGGATTGCGCTCGATTCTCGTTCCGAAGGTACCGTCCCCGGAGTCGAGGACTTCTAACGAGAAAACTTGGCCCGCCGTGAAATTCGACGAGGACTTCATCGAGAAGCACAACCTTGACAAACGTCTGAGGATCGAGGAAAAGCGATTCCTCGAGACGGACCTGGATTACCCCTTTGACCCGGATAAAACGGGAGTCACCGAGGACCAGGCGACACCGAGATACAGCGAGAAAGTGTCGGAAGTGGAGAAAAGGTGGTCCGGGGATTTTCTGCAGAGCCGTCTCGATCGAAATTCCTCGGAATCTTCCAAGTCATCGTACGTAGAGGAACTCGGAAGTGTCTCCTCCCGGGAAAGCATCGTCGGGGATAACCACGTGACTCTTTTGCCGGGTTACAATAAGGTCTCGACCTACGCGGACGAGAAACCATTGCCGGACGAGGACAAACAACGGAGTTCCGGAGAGATTCTCGGAAATAATAGTACGGTCAGTACGGTAGATTCGGATTCCTGTTTCGAAGACAGGATCAAAGCTGCCGACGAGATCATCGACAACATAGAAGCCGAAGTCTCGAGGATTGAAAGGGACAAGCGAGCGGTTGACGAAGAAATTATAGTGGTAAAGGCGGAAGAGAAGAGTGACCTTGAAGTTTCTCGTACGACAGAAGAAAATTCTCGGAAGGAAGAAAAAGTCCCGACTTTTTTCCCCCCAGTGAAGGAGGAGGATCCTGTGAAGTCCTTGGAGTCGAGTTTCCTTGTTCGCGGGCGTTCGCGCGGAGACGGTTACGCGAATCTTATACGAGAATTCACGATGGAGGCCGGCTCGTCGCGCATGAAGAAGGAGGAGAAGCAGAAGAAGAAGTTGGGCTTTCGTCGTCTGCTGCCTGGTTTCTTCTCGCCGAAGGACTCGCGGAAGGAGTACAGCAAGAAGGAGCAAAAGGAACGCAGGAGACACGATGACAGGCATTTTGCGAGGTACCAGCAAAACGGGAGTTACACGCGATCACCGGACACGTTGAACCTCAACGAGGACATCAAACGGAACGTGAAACTGGACACGAGCCTGAACGGTTCGATAATCGAGGAGAGACTGGACGAAATAAAGCGTGAACTCTTTCCCGAGCAAGGATTGATCACCAGCACGCCCGACCATTTCTCTCAGATGGACGATCAACTTCTTCACGATCGATCGAGGGTTCCCAGGTGCTACACCACGGACTCAAGTCTAAGTTCTATTGCCCCTGAGGACAGGTGGATCGATCGAGGAATTGGACTGGGCGGATCCCCGGATATAAGGAAATACGAACAGAGACAGAAACGGGACGATCAGAGACGGTACGGACAGTTGGAACGGAAACACAGCCTTCAGGAACCAAATAATGGCGGCAGGAATTTCGTCTTCGTGAGGAACCATGGACCGTCCGGCAGAATTTCTGCGCCTCCCGGAGAAAGGTTTCTGGTTCGTCCAAGGGCCGTACATCCGGTCGACAGGCCACTTCCTGCCATTCCGCGTTCCAGGGTTGAATTATCGAATTATGAAAATTATCGAGAAAACACGCGTAAGTATTGTTCTCCACTTGAAACTCCGCTTAATCCTACTTGAATGTTTAGTTAACTTTCAACTCAATCACACCTATCAGAGAATTGTATATAGCTTATACCCACTCGCAGTTAATTGCAAGTGAAAGGATGAGGAAAAAACGAAACCCCTTGCATTTCATTCAAAAGCCCTTAGCGGCTTAAAACTTTGAATTTCAACGAAAGAACAACTGTTGGTGCTATTCTAGATTATTTAAATCAACCGGGCTTCTACGAGAACGGACAGGAACAGCACATGGACTCGTCGAATTTAATTCTGACACCGGTATCCGCTCAGGTGAAAATCACACGACAGCCCATCGTCAACCAGAATCAAAAAGCCCCGCTAGTTGGCAGATCCCCGAAGTATCCTTCGCCAGGATCTAGCCAGAAGTCCGGGGATTACGCTGACTCGAGTTGCACGCCGAATTCCAGCCAGAAAAGCGAATTCTCGCCGACGAGTTCCAAGAGCGGCGAGTACTACCTGAATTCACCGCGAAACAGCTCGAGAGCATCGCCGAACGATCGTGGATTCGGGGATTTACCGGTGGACGATATCTACGAGAATGAGGATCCTGCGTCGCCCTCGAAATTCGCCGAAACTTACACGGACGAGCGCGTTTACGACGAAACACCGGCGTCCCCGAGTTACTTGTCGAACTCGTCGCGCGAGGAGAAATATTCGACGACTCTGCAAGCGGAAAAGTGTTGGCCAAGCTCCCAGGAGAAAGACTTTTCGGTGACTTCGCCGCGCGAGAGACGTTCGCCAAGTTGCCAGAAATATTCCCGCTGCACGGAGCAGCAGAATTATTCGCCGAGGAGGGAACAACGGAGTTATTCGCCGGCCTTTCGGCAGGAACAACGTTCCTGCGTTTCGCCGAGCGTTAATCAAC
Source organism: Hedychridium roseum (assembly GCA_963989215.1). Lineage (NCBI taxonomy): Eukaryota > Metazoa > Arthropoda > Insecta > Hymenoptera > Chrysididae > Hedychridium > Hedychridium roseum. Next base: position 4,714,112 of record OZ022305.1, read on the forward strand.
AGAAGTATTCGCCAAGTTGGCAGCAGCAGCAGCAGCAGCAGCAGCAGCAGCAGAAAGCTTCTTCGAATTCTCAGAGCGAGAAACGTTCGCCTAAGGCTGGTCCAATGGAAAATAGGGGTAGGGAGGAGTCTCCCTGTAAACCAGAAGATCGTAGTAACAATCAGTTACACGTGTTTATCGAGAGCACAGAGAAGACGTTGGGCTCGAGCGATGACCGGTCGAAAGTTGACGAAGGTACAGGAAAGATGGACGATATCCCTTCCATAACGATAACTGACAAGTCTACACCTTCCGGCTGTTCGTCGAGCGAGGTTGTCGATAATTTCAAGACTGTACCCCCCACCAGCCCGTTACAGTGTAGAACTTCTCCGGTGGTTACGTCACCTTCTGGATCCCGCGTGCCAGTCCCGTCCCGAAGATCTCAACCTAACGACCAAATCCTCATCGCCTCGCCCAAGAGAGAAGCACTTTACGACAATCGAACGCATATGTCGGCGAAGGAATCCGAACAGGTTCGTCCAGAGTCCCCGGTGCCAAGGTCGGGCTCAACAGATCGTATTCTTGGCGTGGGTCCAATGGATCAGAGAAACCGCGAGGCTTGCCAGTCTTCACCTTCGGAAAGTACGTCAAGTGGGCGAGGAGCGATGTCGCCTAGTGGTTATCCAATTAGACCAGCACCGGAAGATCGTCGATCCGAATCAACAGGTCGTCGAGCGATGTCACCAAACAATTATTCACCGGTGTTTACTTCAAGCAACACTATTCAGCGGCCTGAACCCGTTTATGGGACTAGAAAACAAGCGTGTTTGCCGATATCGGAGTCGGTGGAACGTATTTCCGGAGTTGCCTCGCTGGATCCGAAAATACAGGACACTTACAACAGTCCCAAATCTTCTCCAACGAAAATCCCCCCTCCCAGTGGACGTAGGACTTTATCGCCTTGCACAGTTCCCCGCGCGATGAATGAATCTCAAGGTTCTACCTCGACGGGACGCAGAACGCCAAGCAATTTTCTTGTTTCTTCTTCTAACAGCGATTTACAGCACACCGACCCTGTTTACGGGTCCCGTAGGCAACCTTGTCCACGGAACGTCTCGTCTCCTTCCTCAGAAACGAGGAACGAAGGTCGAGACCAGGTCCGTTCGATTGCCAACAGCGAATCTCCAGGAGAAAACCAACCTAGCAATGAAACTGCTGCTTGGGTTCAAAGTCAGACTGCCTCAACTTCGTCTCCGAGGAATCTTATGACTGGGCAGGAAAAACCAACGAGGGATACGTCATTTGAAGAACCTGTTCGCTCAAACAGATTGATCAGTGGATCCCCCGCGCGAGAATCTCCATCCTTGCAAGCACCTTCCGTTCGTTTGCAGTGTCAGCAGGGTAGTAATCTTCCTCAGGATCTGACCCGCCAGGCCCCACGAAGTGCTCCTCATCGGTCAAATCTTCCCGTGAGTCAAGAAAGAGTTTACGCGAGTCGCGGATCGTTGCAGCGGGATCCGATTTACGAACAGCAACAGAGGTTACAGGAACAGTTGGGTCAAGGACAGGACTCGGGGAACGCGCAGAGACCGACTGAAGCTTTGTACGGTCAACAACCTCAGTCGGTCGGGGCTCAGCAGGGTTCGACGCAATGTGGGCCACCGTCGCCGTCGAAGAAACAGATGATGCAGCATTTGGAGGCATTTTATTGGCAACAGAAGGCCCTCGAGGCTCAGAGGAAATGTTCGGCGTCCCCGGCGAACGCGAGCTTACGTCGCAACAGCCCGAAGATCGACATGCCGCAGGTAAGAGAGGCCGTGTACTGGCAGCAGCTGAAAAAACTTGACGAGGAACAGCAGAGAAGGATCTACGAGCAAAATCTTCTCGAGGAGAAGATGTACGAGCAGAATCAGTGGAAAGCCATGCCTAAGAATTCCCTGCCGTCCGTTTCCTCGGGGATGGTTCAGGGATCTGGGGCAAATGGAATGAACCAATCGGGTCATCGGTCCCAGGGGAATCCTGACATGGCACTCAATTATGAGGATAGGTCTTACTGGGGCACTCAACAGCGCGGCAAAGTGAATCCCACCGGCAAGCCTCCGTTAATGCAGGCTCAGAAGGGTCAGAACCAACCCGTTCTCATCGTTAGACCTCAACAAGCCATTCGGCAACGTCACGAAATTCCAGCCAAAGCGATGGACAGCCCAGATTCCGCCGTACAGGACGCTCTGCGTGCGAAAAGTGCCTCTCCGCATTTCCACAGAAACGAAATGGAACGATTGAGTTACAACGCTCCTCGAAAATCGAACGCAGATGGCGCGGCAGCTGGGGTGGTGACTCTGAGGAAACCGGAAACGAGTTACGACGAAGCTCAGCAGGAGGGCGAGGGGAAACCTACGCCTCCGCCGATTTTTAAGAGAGGAAGCCTAATCGGCGGGGAAAATGTCGAGTACGGCAGCACGGGGCCCAAGAGGGTCAGTTTCTCGAACCAATCGAACTCAGGCCAGGACATGGCCACCGGAAACTGGCCGACCAAACACGGAACAGCACCGGAACCACCCACAAGACGACACAAGTCCGAAGACTGCAGTTCCGACAACGATTCTGTCTTCTCCCACTCGGACAGTCGCAACCAGGAAAGCCCTTACGGTGTCTCGGGTCTGTGCGGGAAAAACTTGGACCTGGAATACGATGCTAATAGACCCTTGCCCCCACCACCCAAGGAATACGGCTGGTTGCCTCGACGCAGCCCCGCGACTCTAGGCAAAAACATGCCCTCTGAGCCGCGCTGGAATCCTGATGTCGATCCTCGGAGGACCATCAGCCCAGCGAATTACAAGAAATGGCCGACAGCGACCTGCGAGAGCGAAAGCGGCAGCGAAACAGCCGGGGAAGTTCAACGAATATTTCGACCGCCACCGGGTAAGTCATTAACCCCTCCTTTTCATGAATTTTTTCATCATCCTTCAAATGTAGTTTGAAAATACTTCAGCATGGTATACACCATCGAAAAAAGAGTTCTAAATACTCGAAAAAAATATTCTTAGCTGATCAGAATGATCGTTTCGTTTTTAAGTGAAACTATTATCAATCTTAAGGAGTACTACTACATATTAACCGAACAAGTGATAATAATTATCGTGTATTACGACGGACTATAACCTTAAGCTATTTTGCTAATTAATGATACGCTCTTTGCGGGAGGAAAGCGGTTGGAAGGGGCATTTTCCGGGGAAACGGATCGTAGAAAACTGTGATCATGTGAGTGTACTCCCATGAGGGATGAAGGGGGGGGGGGTATGATAAGAATCTCTCCCGGGGTGAAAGGCATAGAGATCCTTTTGCAGCTGTTAATTCGGGGCCCGACGAGATGCAAACCGCGCTAGTCGGCGTATGACCGCGCATTTCAATGAACCTCTTAAAGCTTCAGCCCCACCCCTCCCCCTCCCCCCTTCACTTGCCGCGCCATCGCTGAAGCACGTTTGCCATCCTCGAGAGCGACAAATCTCGCTCTTACGGCTTAAGCCCTTTGCAAGCCGAGCGCGAGTAACGGCCGCCGAGTACACGTCTTTTTACGGTGACCCTGTAATACGTCTTCTCAATGCGGGGCCTATGAAATCCTGTAAGTAAAGCAAACGGAGCTTCGCACGAATTTCACCGCCAGGCAAAAACGAAGCATTCGCTGTGATCTTTCTACTTAAATCACAGTGCTATTCTCGGTGCAGTTGAAATGATCACGAAGGAACGGTATTGTGAACTGCGAAATACGGTTTGTTGGTCTCAATTTGCATTCCTCGGGTAATTTTATCGGCTCTTAAAGAGTGTTGATTCAAATGTTTTACGGCTAATGGTACTACATAAGGACGATTCTACGGAGAGTGATTTCTCTCTCCTCAGGGGAGTGCGTTTTCGACTGTCCACGGACCCGGTGTTATTAACTCGCTCGTTGTTTCTGCAAAGTCAAATAAACATGCTGGTAGCTGGGCAGATTGAGATTGTGCAATAGAATTAAACCGGCGAGTCTCGTAGGAGTGGCGAACGAGGTTTAATACGACCGGCGGACACAATGGGCCGGGGCTATCTTGATAAAGACAGGACGAAATATAGAGTGTGTAGCTCGATTCCCGACGCGGCTCGGGTCGCCATGATGCTTGGCGAACGGCTCGAGGAGAAGGAAGAAGAAGGTCCGTTCGCCATTAACGGCCCCTCCGGAACGACCTAAGTATAAGGTCACCGACCTTGCACCTCGGTAAAGCACTCGCTCGATACAACGACCTCCACTGCAACCCACGCTCTTCCGGCCGTCGCGAGATGCATCGAATCGCCATTTCTCCCTCAACCCCCTCTCTTACTCTTCTCTCTCTGTCTCTTTCTGCGCGGTGCGATCCTTAACGTCCCGGCAATGAGACGTGGGCGAGTACCATCTTTTTCCGTCATTATTTCCACTCATCTCCTCGGCGGACAAATTATTTACACGCGCCCCGAGAGGATTGTGTTTTCCGTTTGATCCTCTCGCCGGACGAGAAGGGCCAACTAATGACCGGTCTGCCCGACTAATAAATTAGCCAATTTACTCGTGCCTCGTTCCCAGGGACTCACTGATGAATATAAAAGCTCATTTAACGTCCATTAAAACACTGATATTTATCGAGTTACTCCGAACAAGTGTACTTATTTACAAAGAAATGTTCTCTACGTGATTGCCGATGTCCTAGTGTTGTTTTTGATTCCAAGTCCTGGCGTTTTAGCGCGGCCAACTTTATTCAGGATCCGGCGATAGTGCCGCGGTGTTTTTAAATTATGAAAATAAAATCAATCGACCGGGGGCCCAGGGTGAAATGAGGAGAGCAAGGAACGCGGCCTTAGACTTTTCGTCCGTTTGATGCATTTCAAAGGGTCAAAGCGTACTCTCATGCAAAATCCACGACTGTGCGACACCGAGCCACGCTAAAAATTCATTCCCGCGAAATTTTCTGTTACGCATGCAGCGTTGCTTTTTATTAAAAATTCTCAAACGAGACTTTCCATCGGGGCGACGATTTTTTCACAAGGAATTTATAGGGAATTCCTTGTACAGAAACACTCGTTGGTTGGTTTTTTTTGTTTCCTTAAAGGGGGAGTTAAGTTACTTCGCGGTGGGTATGCACTTTTTCGTTATTCCCTGGCGAAAAGAAATTTCAATATCCAGGACGCTGTTATCGGCCGGAAGTTTGGCTGCCAGCAGCACAGTCGACTTTGTCATCGAGCTTTTCACTGAAATGCCTTCTAAACGTACAGTGTACAGTAACCCCGATGATAAACGCTCGATTTCGGATGGAGCTCAGCTGTCGGCTTGAAGTTGATAACCGCACAAAATGTACAGGGTGAAAAATTGAAGGTGACACAAGCTAATATTTCGGGAACCCAAAATCAGTGTGTGCTTGAAATGATTTTAGTAACTCCACTCAAAGAAAAATTAAATTCGTCGCACGATGGCCACGTGAAGATTTCATGTTTCGTTCGGTTTCAATACTTTAAATACTTTTAATCCCCGCCTTACTCTTTCATCGTATCCCTTAATACCCCACGAAGAAATTATACCCAAACATATCGAGTTGTATTCACCGTTCGTAAGTCTCAAGAACTCTTCAATTAATTCGGACGGAACAAAGTTATTAACTTCTGCATCTCGTCCGCCATTTTTCTTAATAAAAAGTCGATAATTGCGACAAACTTTATAATACTGAACCTGCCACGTTGAGCTTGAAATTGTTAAAAAAACACATTGCACGAAAATATCCCCCGGAGTATTGTCATTTTCTCGGCTTCGTTTGAGAATTTCGACTTCGTTGGACGAAGAAGGTCCGAGGTATAAAGGACTGACACGTCGGACCGATTAAAAACCGATAAAGTCGGCCTTCGGGTCCGTTGGTTTCATTAAAAGAACGGAGATTAGAAGCGGCGGGGACGATCCTCACTGACGACGGCCACTTTAATCTTTCCACGGACGACGGCCTGGACGACGGGAACCCTATCTCCCGTAACAAAAGGATTTCTGATAAGGAACGACATTATAGTTGAGCGAATTTCCGCTTCCGTGGCAACGAGCGCCGCTCAATATCTATGCAGATCGGCCAATTGCTCGCCCCGCCTATATGTGCAATAGGATACCTTCGAAATTTTACCGAAATCCATGACCCATGACCTTTCTAACCGACAATTCGATCCACAGCTAATTAACTCGCAGAGGAATTTCTTACAGGACATTCATTGTCGCGCAATAATTATCGGAATTTATAGGATCCTTTTAGAGGTTAATCCTCGGTACATGTCGGTACATTTTATCAGTGATTATAAGTATTCAAGAAGTAGGCCATAGAGAAATTTCTTAAAGGCCATTGATTGTCGTATAATAATTGCTAGAATTTATCAAATTTTTTAGAGACGAAACTTTGGCACATTTTGTAAGTAATTGTAAACATTTATAGTGTATCCTATATTGGTATTTAGGAATATCCCATATAGGTACAATGTTTCTCGAAGGACTTGAATCATCATTTAATAATTATTCGACTAAGTGAATTTTTTGAGGCCGTTAATTTCGGATACTGAGTGACTACAGGTACTTATGGTGTCTTATTTGCCGTGAAATGTATGTGTGGAAGGTGTCTGTTCTTTGCCGTGGGCTCTGGCGAATCCGGGACTAGCGTTATGCGAACGGTCGAATGTTTTCCGGGCGGTCAGTACGAGAAGGGAGGATGCGGCGAGGCGGTGTTTCGGGATCGATCCCCGACTCCGTTCCCGTGACGTCACGCGGAGGGAAAACCGAGGCTAAAGAGGGAGAAGGAGGCCCCGCCGGGATAGAACGAGGAACCCGCCAAAGAATGACAGGAACGAGGGGGTTGGTGCGAATGCGTACGAGAGAGCCAATGTGGTAGTGGGGGACCAGCGGGAGGAATAACCGGTGACAAGGACAGGTGTACACGAAGAGAAGAAGGAGGGACAATGGCCAGGCTGAGGAGGAAAAACGAGAACTGCAACGGAACGCGGGAGTTAAGATTCTCGCCGCAATTAAGCAGACGGGGAAAGTTGGGTAATTTACGCGGGAAATACGAGGGAAATAAATGGCCGGGGGTGGTGTGAAAGCCTGCGGGATCGGAGCTGCGGGGAATAAGACAAGTGGGTGGCGCGATTGAGCGAAGAAATTGATCGACGATAGGGACGAAAAAATGAAGCGAAGAGCCGAGGTAAAGTCGATCCAAGCAGAAGGGCAGAGTCAAAGGGCCAAATGCATTTCTCGAGTAACGCCGGCAAGTTTAACGGAAGTTCTTAGGGACAACGCGCAAAGGTCAGGACGTGATACAAAAGGAGCGAAGAAAGATCCGAGAGGACGATCGCTCGGTCGCAGAGGAAAAGAGCGCGATACAGGCGAGTATGCGAAGAGAGAGAGAGAGAGAGAGGGAGAAGGGCAAACGAAAGGATAAAAGGTAAAGGATGAAACGTACCGCAAACGGAGTAAAAGGAAATCGGCAACAAGGATAGGAATATCATCGAACGGAGGAATCGTAACGCGAAAGGAAAGAAGAAGGACAGAAATAGTCGCTGAGGAAGGGTAAAAAGATCGCACTATAAGCAAATACTCTAAGAAGGAGAGAGAGAAATGTAAAGGACAAAACTTACTCCAGAACGAGACGTAGAAACCCCCTGAACAAGGACAGGAACACCATGGGCGGATGAAAATGGAGCACGAGTGAGAAGGCAAAAGGGTGAAACTTGGCGGCAAAAGAGGATGAACAAAACCGCGAACAAGGAGAGGAATATCGAGGGCGAATTCGAGGCCAAAGGACGAGAGATACGAAGAAAATGTCGGACAAAGACGCTGCGACGAAGCAGCGTGTCGAAGGGGAGGGGGGAGAGCAAAACGTATAAGAGAAGCGTAGAAGAGAAGGGGGAGGGGGAGGGAAACAAGTAGGACGGCATCGCCCGGGGAAAAGGGCGACGGGGGGAAGGGATCGTAAGACAAAAGGAGAGAGGGCGAGGGCGTGAGGAGGTGTAGTTGGCGGTGAGGAGAGGGGAAGAAGGGCGCGGGGGAGGGGGAAGTACCGGGATTCGAGGGCATATCCCGGCAGCGTGCTGCCCCACCGTCTTCCTCGGCTGGTTTGCCGGTGCTGCTGGCGTACCGTGTGGACCGGCGCTGCTCGTGTTCCGTGTCCCGCCTCTCTCTCTCGTCTTCCTCTGACCTTTTTTCCACGGGCCGCGATAGCCGGCTCCTCTGGGAAAAGCGCGATCGATCGCGACCTTCGTCCTCGCCGTCTTAGATCGACTGGCATTCGGCAACGTCACTCCGCCGGGCAAACGCCAGAGAATTACGTGGACTCTGCGCCCGAGGAACCGTGTCGCGACGACGTGTATGTGTATATGTGTGTGTGTGGGGGGGGGGGGGGCTCTCGGTGAGATGGGTAAAAACCGCGTAAGGTCCTCGTCGCAGGATCGTCCCGCATGAGGACCTTACGAAGCTTCGATCCTCCGGACAGAAGTTACGCACACGTAAGGACCATGTGAACGCTCACGTCGCGAAGAAGTGCGAGAAAGTGCTGCAACGACGATGAATTTATCGGTGTTCGGTTAGTCCGAAGGTTCCTCTCTATTTTCGTCGGTGTGTTAAATAATAATGGACGGCGTCGGACCACCTCACTACGGGTCACCGCATCGTCGCCCTCCTAGCAAGTACCGACCTTGCGAAAACAGTTCACTTCACGTTGAAACAGCTAAATTAAGACCTTAGATCGACCCGGTAACGAGAGCAAAGCCTTTCGTGTAAGACAGTTTACTTAGAGACGGTTTTGGTGATGGGGAAATTTTTGTCTGTATGCGAGTGAGGGTGTCGATGCAGCGGTAGTGCTGGTGGTAGTGCAGTGTGTATGTGTGCGAGGGAGTATTCTCATCCTCCCTGAGATTCTGTCGGCGTAAAGGGTGCTCTTGTATCATGACCTTCAGTGTCATTGAAGAGACATCCTCGAATTTGGCAGGGCGTTGCGTTAAGGGCGGTTCCTGGCGCGAATCGACCGAGCCTATGTTGCCCTTGTTTCGTGTGTCAGTAACCTCTTAATTGAGTACTTTCCTCGTCACTGAGTCCCACTCACTCCGGACATGCATCATCTTGCCACTGGGTCTAAAGGTTAATGACTTACCCCGTCCATCGTCTTCAACGACGAGTACGCACACGCCGGAGGAATGCCATTTCTCGTACAACCATTAAAGGACCTTTTGCACGATCAGCTCAGTCCTCGGTCATCGATTAAACTGACTTGTAAAAACGATTCGAACTCAAACTCACACGTGGCTCGATAAGAAAACCTGAAATTATCAGAATTGTCAGTTAAATGATCGTGTAAACGGACATATCCGTTGATACCGCGGTTTAAGTATACTCTCTGAGACAGTTTCTCAGGTTAATGTCAGTGTAATCTTAATCGGTAAAAATAAACGTCTTCGTCCATGTTCCTTTGGTTACAAATGACAAATCAACTGAATCCTGTAAATATTCATACTTTCTTCCAACAAAACTGTATCGAAACTGAACTGGAACTGAACGAAGAACTACAGTCGTTGTGTAAAGGGCCCTTTGTCTTATCTATCGTCTTGAACGACGTGAACGCAGTTGCAAAAGAAATGTCATTACCTCGCATGAACGTTTATTTTCCATCCAGTGACTAAAAAGGGGCTGTCGGTCGGCTCGGTTCCGCTTTTTACCGGGGAAACGTATTTGTCGGGATTTTAAATAACCGAGTCTTCTCGTGCGAGCGTTGATAACGATTTTACGTACTACGCTGGAATTTTCGCCACGACAGCAATTACTTTCACTGGGCCAACTGTAATTCCACTGCACCGACAGATCGTTTCCGCTGTGTCAGCGCCCGTCTATATTTCTCAGCCCTGGCGAAATTGTTTTTTCTTTTACGCAGGAAAAGATTTTACACCGAAATTTAAAAATACTGACAACACCGGATGATTTGTGATTGAATTTAATATGTCAGCAAGATTGCTCTTTGTAACAATTACGAAAGTCAATGTGAATATGTAATTTAGTTTTTTTTCTTATTTAAATAGAAAAACACGTTAGAATCATCGTCGTCTTCAAAGCGTACCTTTTAGTGATAATTCAAGTTTATGTCTATACTGTAAATCATTTCTCAAGGTCGCAGCTTTAATGTACTGTTGGTTTTTATTTGATGTAAACTTCCTTTGTGAAAAATTCGGTCGATCGTGACCTTCGCCATAATGGAATGTAAGCCATGTATCGTCGTGGGAACGTGGTGCTTTAAAGAAAAAAAGAAGACTGAAAAAGAACACAAAAAGTCAAACGAAAGTAGAAAAGTTTTATGAATTATATTTTAACTAAACAATTTCCCAAATTCCGGAGGTTAGTTAAAGCTATTCGATTGGAAAAATTCCTTTATTTCGCACTCGATTTGCGTTTAAAAATTAATCATAAATTGACCCTGTGTGAATACAAACTGGGATAATAAAAAATCGTAGCTTTGGGAATTACGTTTACTGCTTCTCATTCGGCGGATTCTGAACCCCGTATAATTTCCAACTATTCGGCTTAATAAATTCGATACATTATTCAGCTACGATGGAACTTTAACTAATCCGATTGGACAGAATAAACCGGCGCAGAATACGCCGAACAATAACGAAGGGACGAAGGGATCGAATGTTTGCGAATGGGTAAATTATTCGAGCGAAATTAAAGCAGATTTTCGAGTTGCATAATGTTGCGATATATTTGCAAGCAAGTTTGATTAATCCATGGCAACGGAAAAGGGGTTTCATTAATTGCCGGTATGCCCGAGAAGACTCCAATTATACTACATTGTTTGTTCATTAACATCACTGTCGAATTCCCCGAGATCAACAGCTTCCATTCGATTTCATCTTTGTTGCGGAGAAATCATTTCAACTTCGAATCCGCTTCATCGATTTTACACAGAATTCGTGCTGAATTTTCACTCAGGCGGTATAACGTAAAAAAAGCAGAGATAATTAACTGTTGAAAGAAATACATCCAACTAACACTGTGTTACGTTACATCTTTTGGCAAAAAGAAACTAAGAGCATCTTGACATATTTCAAATTATTTCCCATCAACAATTCGATTAAAAACATTATGCTATTAAATTTCTTTAAACAAAAATCAAACTAACACTGCGGTGCATTTGATCCTTTGGTAAACGAGGCTAAGAGTATCTCAACGTCTCTGAGATTACCAGAATTGGTTCGATCGCCTGACTGAATAAAAATGAGGGATGTTTGCCCAGACAGACAGACGGACGGACGATGAACCCTCATACGCGCAATGTTTGTCGCACTTTTGACCCAGTGATCCGATTGATCCTCGCACTAACGGACTGGTAAGCACCCCTCACCGTGGGTCCACGGTTCTCCGGAAGATGGCAGCAACGTCATCTCCGGGCCGACAGTCCCAGTTTGTCGATTGGACGTACTCGCACAGCCACAAAGGTCAACGAACCCCTCGCTCATACGATTCGACCCCCCGAAGTGCCGTAATTTCACGACGACGATGATGATCGAAACGTGTTCTCTCCCTCTGGTCGTTGAGGAATTTTCGTGCGTGTAATTTGGGATGAACGACGAAAACGAAGGAGGAAAGAACGCGACGAAGTTATCGTTAACCGTATGGATTTATTGGACTTAAACGTTGTAAATGAATTAATCATTTCCAAGGAATGTGGCAGGGTGTTGCGATAAATTTCGATGTGAAGTTCCTTGGAAATATCTTGTAGTTTCGTCGCCGACGAAGACGGTTTTGGTCGATGATTCGAATGATCTTCGACGTGATTTCTCTAACTAGATCTGTCCGCGTCGAACGAAGAGTGACGAGGCATTGTTGATGGAAAAGCAGTAGAGATTTACAGTGAAATCGGGTAAATACTTTGACAGACGCAGAGTGAATCTGGGTTCGAGTAAATTACGTAAATCTTCACAAGAGACTGCTGACGTGTGAATGCAGAGAACAGCAAAATCTTCATGAAGAAAGGAAACATGTAAAAATCAGTGATGCGCGAAGAGAGAAGAAGTTTGAAAATGACCTAAATCTTCGTTAAAAACAAAAAACCGCGAAATGAAGGAATATCAGTGACGTACAAAAAAAAGAGAAGAACTCGACGCAGACCATGGCAGAAATGAGTGGAACGAAAGAGAGAAGTGAATAGACTAATTCCGGCTGAAGGATCCCATTTGTCCTGTCCTTCCGGTTCGCTGCACCGAACAGTGGATAATCGACGAGGAGATATCGCGAGGGAAACAATATCGCGACACCGTAGAAATCGTAAAAAGAAGAGACACCGGAAGATCAGTGACGCGCGAAGAGAGAAAATCGACGAGTAGGATTTTAGAAGTGAATGGAAAGAAAGGGAAAAAATGAATAGACTAATTCGAGCTGGAGGAGAAACCTATTTGTCCTGTCCTTCCTGTTGGTTGCACTGAACGGTGGATCATCGGCCGGCAAATAATATCGACACGGCGTGGAACGGCGTGTTCTGGGATGAGCGTAAAACCAGCGGGAAATGGTCGGACGGTAGCAGGACCTCGGGTCGCTCGGTTTCCCCGCGGAAGCCACTTCCGCCGGGGATCCTGAACGGGGCGAAGGGCAGGAGGAGGAGTCGCTCCGCGGAGGACGCGACCGCTGCCCTCGAGAGCCTCAAGAGACTTCGTAAGATGCTGATTCGCTGGAAGAGCAAGGACAAGGGCTCCGGCAAGGGCTCGGCCGCCGGCGCCGGCGCCGCTGGCAAAAAGAAACGCAAGTTCGGCAGAGAAGGTAATGACGAGGAAACTGAGGAAACGCTCGTGCAACTCGTTTACATGGACGAAAAAGAAATTCCCACGCTTGAAACACCTTTCGCGTAGTCTTCTCTTGCGATCGAAGCAATGAAGAAGGCGCTAAAACGAAATACTTTTAACGGGATTTTCTTTTCAATTGAACAGTAATAATAGTAGATGATAGTCAGAGAGTCTCCTTTTAATTAACTTTTTCCTTGATGTAAACGAGTTTTGCGCGGCAAGGAAAGCTTGATTCTCGAATATGTGCATGTGTTAATGCACCTTTTGCCTTTTGTGTATCTTTCTGAGGATTTGCTATTTTCTAACGAAGAAGTCTCCGGCTGTACGAGATATGATTGCACAGGCCATAGCCACACAGAGTCCTTCCTCTTTGTCCCAGAGTTTTTAGACTTACGATCAAAATGGGCATCGCTCGAACAGTTAGACGATGCGAATTAACCCCGTTATTCCAGGATTCCCCGTGCATCAATTCTCGTGCAACGATCGTTGTCCTTTTAATCTGGCCGTAGAATCGTTCGAGAGAAAAACTGCCGAGAAGTTTGATGGAATTGTCGAGCAGCGGCTTGCAGCAACATTGATTCTATGTGATCGAGTTTGCCAGTGTTGTGCCCGTCGATTTACCGGCGATTAAAAACACAAGAGAATCAATCGTGTCGGCCAGGCATACTCGAAGGCGTAGTCGATCGATTTCCGATAGGTAATTCGTCCACGGTTCCACGTCAAGATCGAAATTTCCCGCGCTGACCGCGATAATGGAATCCCCTCCCCCCCGCCCGCCCCTTCCCACTCCTCGTCTATCTCCATCCTTTCCTTTTCCCGTCTTGCATAGTCCCGTCGGTCACCACTCGCAGCTCCTCGAAATAATGACGACCTGTGAACAATTCTACCGTCACCGCCGAAACCTTTGACAATTCAGATAATATTCTACTCCGTAATCGTTAGGAATATATAATACACGGTACATTCGTCGGTCCGTTTTAGCGAACATTCGTTTCACGGATCACTTCATTTTTACTTCGCCTTCATTTCGTTAACATTTGCACTGAATATTCTCCGCGTTGTTCTTCCAGTTTCATTAGTTCTATTCTCTTTCGACAGCATTTCTTGTACTCTCATTGTGCCCCGACGACTACGATTCTTTTTGCTTCTTTTCCATCATTTTTAATCGAACCAATTGATTCGCCGTATTTGTTTGATCCCCGTGATTTTCGCTCCCGCGCGTTCTGTTACCGTTCCATTTTCGATATCTCCCGGTTATCCCGCGTTTCCCACCCTCCTCCCCCTGGGCCGATCTGACGTTAATTAAAAATCGGAGCAGGGTACGCGAGGAGTTTGAAGGCAATTGAAAATCCATCGGCTGCCACGGACGGCATTTATGCCAGGGCTATCGTGAAAAACGTCGAAGAAACGTCGAAGACAGAACCGCCCGGCGACGTCTCCCCCTTCTTCCCCGCTAATGATTCTTCTCCTTGCCCCAATCCTCCCCCCCCCCCATTCCCTCCTCTCTATCGAGAATCTGCCGAAAGATCGAAGAGACGAGTTCCCCGGGAATGCCTGGCCCTAAGTGAAATTAAATTCCCACGAGCCGAGAAGACCGAAATTTGCTTCTCCTCCCCCCCTCTAATTCTTCTGCATTCTCCTACTTTTCCTTCCTCGGAAGTTCCCCCTCCCTTCCTCCCTGGATCTCGGCCGATAGACGCGGGGGGATCGAATTATCGCGCCAGTCGCCGTTGGAAATTAAAGCGACGAGTTTTCCCCGGGAAATGATAACCCGGCAAAATGATTTTCTCCAAGCGCGAACCACGTGTCGCGGGGCTTTTTCTTCCCCTATTTTTCCTTCCTTTTCCCTTCCTTTTTTCGTATCTCCAAGGCGCTCGCGGGATCGACGGGTGCGTTGGGCAAAATTATTCGGAAAATACGGACGTGTCTGGGTGGTGGGATCGGTGTATTTGCATTGATTTTCCCGTCGCCGATCCGCCGCCTAAGGAAACATTGTTCTTGGATTACACGTTTCTTCGTCCCACGAACGTTACGTCTGACATTCTTATCTCGTCGATCCATCTCGCAAGCTTCTCGTCTGGCTTTTCCCCTGGGACTCATGCTTATCCCCGCGTTTCCGTAATTCCGGGAAGGTAGCAGCAGCAGCAGCAGCAGCATTGAGAAACCCCCCTACGATACCCAGAAAAGCGATGATCCGTTTCCCCAGGAACGCAGTTCCCTAGTAATCCTGTCTTAACTCGATGGCCCTCGGAAAAGGATAATTCTAGTAAGTAAAGCTATTTAGCAAAGCTCGTACGAGGAAATATTCTTTTATCTTATGTCGGGAAACTGTTCTTAGATAACTCTAAGTACACTTCCGTCGAAAGGTCGACATTTTGTGTAACGAAGTCCTTAAATTAAAAAAAAAAAACACGGGTGACTGTTTGGTGGGAAAATTGATATAAAATTTTATTGCGCAAGGTAATATCGCGATATTTATTACGGATTCTGTTACGGACATGTAATTTCATCAATTATTTCATGTGCAAAGTGGCACAAAAAAGGTGTTACTTTAACAAGGTAAATTTAATAATACGCTGTATGTGACACCGGTGGGTTGATAAATTCAAAATAAACAAAGTATCGTTTCGAATTTTATATCAGGAAAACGTATATATATTAATAATTTTCTGGTTAATGTAAATATCAATTTTACTAAACAAACTACAATTAATACTGATATTAGGTAAACATGAT
Organism: Hedychridium roseum; assembly: GCA_963989215.1. NCBI lineage: Eukaryota > Metazoa > Arthropoda > Insecta > Hymenoptera > Chrysididae > Hedychridium > Hedychridium roseum. Next base: position 4,729,673 of record OZ022305.1, read on the forward strand.
TTGTTTTCAGTAAAATTGAATTACGTTTAAATTGAATTAATAGTTCCATAAAGTTCAATCAGTGCATTAAAATCAAGTTTTGCCAAGCATTACGAACAAGATAACGATCGTTCTTTACTGAAAGAAAAATTCCGCGATCGCGGTGATACTTTGACAAGTAAAACAGAAAAATAGGGAAAACTCGAGGAATCGAAGACGCCGGGTCAAACAGAAATTACATTTCCGATAAGTAGCAAACGTCGATCGAGTCATGTAAATTAATAGTCACATTTCGATTCATAAATATTTTGTCATAAAGAAGGGTTTGTAAATTCGAAGCCAAAGAAGACGATTTTTTTTATTCACTGCATGATTTTTGATGTGTTTATACAAAATGTTCGTTTTTTTGATTCTTTATAGCCTAAGGATAATGACGAAATAATTAAAGACTAAAGTGCATACCCCTAACTTCGAACTCTACATTTCCTTAGCGAGGGAACTTACTTTTTTCACAGAATGAAGGATTGAATCGCAAAACCATCATTCTTACCAACCGACTGCATCAGCAGATATATAAGATTTCATTCGTGCTAGGTTGGACATTTTCATACCACAAAATAATCAGTGTCTCGAATGCCAGCTTTACTATCACAGAAACACGAAACGGTGCAACAGAAAGCTCATGGAATGACGCTCAGCTTGGAAATGACTTACGTATAATATTTTGCACACCGCGCACGTAGGGCTTAATTAATTGCAAAAAAAAGAAGCAGAGCGGTGGGGGGTGGTTGTAGCGAAGAAGAAAACGAGGGACAAAATGACGGTGTTGGCGTAGACAGGTGGAGTCAGGTGGATATCGGACTACACCCTGCAAAGGTTTCGCCACGCTTGCGCGCAGGTTGCCGACCACCCCCTTCCGGTGGCCCCAGCCCTCTTCCCCGAAGGCTACCCATCCCCCCGGCGATCCCCCCTCCCCTCGACCCGCCCCGCGCGATCCTCGTCGTCCTCCTCGTCCTCGTCCTCGCGGCCGACAGTACGTTCTGAGTTTGTGCCCCGGATGTGTGCACAGCCCGCGGGTCCGTGGTGGCATCAGGTCGACGGAGCTTTGGGAGTTTGCCGGCGTGTCCCCCCCCCCCACCCCACCCCCCCTCCCCTTCCCCAGCAGAACCTCGCACCTCGTCCGCCCGCCCCCGGAACCCAAAGACGACACCCGGACGCGGGGAAAGTGTGTCGCACGTCCTGCGGCAAAACGGCAGACACATCCCGCCCGTCGGCCCGTAAACATCGCCGGAAGTAAAGGGGGGATGAGAGGGGGGCTTTACGTACTACGGGAAAACCGTGGCGGTTGAAAACCGAGGAACCCGGGGACCCGAAATGGTCGAGACGTCGAACGGTTCGATCGAGAGCGCGCGGGGAAGGTGAATTTTGAGGGATTGTTCGACTGGGAATTTTAAGACATTCTCGGTGCAGTGCATCATGAGAGTGTCGATGGAGAGTGGGTCAGGGATGTTCCGTTGAAAAGTTTGCGGTGCTTGGATGCGGATTTGGATCTCCGGACGGGGCAGAGCCCAGGGAAGATTGTAAATTACTGAGCCTGTTGTCCCGAAATTCCCCTGGAGTGCGTAGTGCGCTTTGGCCAGTCGGAGCACGTAGGCATATGGGAACGATATTTTAGCATCCCCCGCGAGTGGAACGTTATTTCATCAAGTATTCTGACCTCCGACAGTCCTCAGTGGAGCGTCCAAAGGACGAGGACAATTTTCTTCTCCTTGTACAACATCTTCGTCGACCATGAACCAACAAACGTACCGGGAAAATACGGGAAAAGCGGATAATACAATACACCTGCAACGAGGGGACAATCATATTCATCGCTGACACAATTCGCTCAAGTGGCAGTTTTCCAGGACTCTACTTTACGCAAAGTTCATTGCACGAAGAAAAGAATGACACGAGAGATGCGATGACCTGCGCGAAGAAGGGCGGGCTAAATAGTTCAACGAACACGAACGAAAAAGAAAGAAAATTCATAATATTTTGCACCTTGGGGAAAAGCCAACGGAAGGAAAAATCATGACCGGAAGACAGGGAGCTGAGAAGCCTCGATCGCTCGAAAGATCACGCTAATCGTTACGTTCTCTCAGTCGAATTTCGTCGATCGTTCTTAACGCAATCGGATGCACAATTTCGTGACCTCGGAGCCAAGTTTTTCCCGGAGGACAGAAGGGAAAATTATGACCGGAAGACAGGAAGCTACGAAATCCCGTGGACGCTGATCGCTCGTTTCCTCGGTCGATTTTCCTGAGAGTTCGTTTCGCCGAACGTCCTTAACGCGACGAGATGCGTATTTTCGTGTGGAGGCATTGCGTGTCGCTGGACGGTAAGGATTTCCATGATTCTATCAGCCAGCACGTTGCATCCTCGCGGCACACTCGAAACTTACACCCCCGTGAAAAAAAATAGAGAAGATTCTCGTCCGAAGCCCGTAAAAGCCCCGCGAGTTTAATGACAAAGAAAAATCGTTCCCGCCGGGAAAACATTTTCCCCCGAAGTCGCCGCAGGGCCGTTCGTTTGAGGTAAAACGGACGCTCGGTCGGTCAAATCGAATAACACCGTTTAAAACTCCCCGATGTTGCGTCGTTCAAAAAACATACATACATCGCTTGCGCAGGATTTTTCATTTTTCAGCTCGCTTTGATTGGACAATTTTCGATGTATTGCACCGGGCACGGAAAATCCTGGTCTCCTTTGTCGCGAGGACCTTGGACATTTCGATTTCGCTCCCGCACCTCGGCTCCTCCGGGGGGTAATGGGAATTCCAATAATTTTCCGGCAATTGACTTGCACTCCAACGAAAGCTGAGGGGTTCCTTGCTTACCGATAATAATTCCTTCCGAAGCGCCGGAAATTATTCGCCCGAGTTTTCCTTTGCTACATCGGCCAAAGGGTAGAACAAAAAACTTCTTTCGCAATTACGCCCAGACACTCGCGTAGCTTCCGGTCCGATGAATTCTCTGTGCGGCCACGCAGAAACGAATATCCGCTTTTGGTTCACTTAAATTTCGTCCGTCCGCCCCGTTTCCTTCGTCTCCTTGGATATCACAGGGATAAACTCAAGCAGAAAAGAATAAGAAATAAGAAATTAGAAAAAGAAATAACAAATACACTGTTCGAACAAGATTAATCACGATTCAATGGAAGGGGCGAGAATTTGAATACCCCGCCAAACATAAGATGAATATTCATCTTTAGTCTCTTTCGATTCCTTTATCCATCTTCAATCTGCTCCCCGAGCGGACTCAGCTAAGCCAGGGAAAAACGTTTCACGAGGAAACAAAAAGCTACACCGTACGAAGGAGATTAATGGCATTTAATTAAATCGGCTGAGGATTAGATTATCTGGCCAAACATTGCTCATAATTCGCGAATGAATAATGAAGAAGGGTGATTCATTTGAAAAGGCTTGAAATATGAGCACCTGGCCCTCAGTTTGCACAGAGTCGCTTTCGTTTTCCTTGCTCCAGTTATTAAATACGTGCCTCTACAATCCGGCGCTCGTTTGCCCGGCGCCACGTGTACTCGCGTTCCATATTTCAAACATTTTTCAATGCGCCCGGCGAAACATTAACTCCTCGACCGGGCTAAAAAGTCCTTGACGATGTACTGAATAATCAAGTAGCGCATAATAAAAGTGCCAAGGCTCCGTGGCGAAGGGAAGATTAAACGGAAACGGGGAATCGCCCGTGTAATAAGTTGCGTACACACGCAAGCGGGAAAAGGGCGGGGGGAGGCAAAGCTTGCAACGAATCGACGAGGGATTTGCCGGGATTATGAGAAAAATATAGGCCGACGAACAGGGTTAAAAGGAATGGTAAGGGCCGGGGGAGCGGGTAAAGGGGTCGCTGCCGTTTTATGGATCGCGCTGATAGGACGATCCAACCAGCGGGATCATCTACTTCCCCGGGGGAACTACTTTCTGCGCGTCAATTCGAAGCTCATCGAATCTACTTGTGAAATTCCTCGAGTTTCATGACCTTTCGGGACTTGAAGAACTCCTCAGAAGTAGTACAATTTAATACAAATTTCTATAATACATCTAGGTGTCATTTTTATAATAACACGATATAATACTAATTCTTATAACACGTCATTGTCACTCTTATAATGATATAATATAAAACCAATTTTTAAAGTACCTTTTTGTAACACAAATTTTATTAGCCCATTACAGAGATTACTGAATTTTACTGTAAGAGTCTGTTTCGCAAATACGCAAAAAAGAAATTTTTATTAATCTTCTTTATAATTGCTTGTGTAAGTATCTTATCGTAAAATTCACCGAGTGTAGTAACGTTCTGTGTCTTTTTAATTTGCAATTTTTATTAATCCATTACGAAGGATACCACATTTTCCCGCTGAACATTACTATCCTTTTTTTATATAATTTTGTATTATTTGTATAATCTGGCTGTATGAAGATGAAGCATTTTCGTTTGTCTTTTTCCTATTTGTCAGGGTAAGCTTATTCCGTACGTTCGCAAAATAAGTCGATAGCAACGCATTTACCGCCGACGCTATATGCGTTTGTAAAGAAATGAATTGGCGCGCGAGAATTGGAGGATTATTAACGACGCGTGCAAATAAGACCTGCTTTAAATCGATCGCGCAGTCTGGTGCACCTTGATGACCTAAATGCGATAAACCTGCTGCAGTTTGTTCCCCGGCAGATTTAATTATCCTCGTGTGCGTGTGCATCTCATAACGCGTTAAGGGATAATGAGATATACCGCAGTTCCATTAGTTTTGATCGAAGAATGAAACATGTATTAGAATGACCATTAAAATTGGCCAAATAACCAATTTTGAACAATTAATATTTGTATTTAAAGAAAAAGAATATTTCACCGCAAACAAACGGGGAATAATAGGAAAAGGGTAACCGTTGAAAAACAAATAAAGTGTGCACGAATTATATGAAATATTCATAATGAATTAATTTCAATGAATTGCTTACGTTTATTCATATCGTAGAATCATGAGAAAAATGTTGAAAAATGTGTACATTTTTCAATGGCAAATATCATTTAGAAGAGTATATTAAAAATATGTATCACAGAATATTATCAAAGTATGTTGGCGATCCGTGCAATTTTCATGTTAAATTACCTACAACGGATTATCGAAAAATTATTGTATTAACCAGTTAAATGTGTGACGACTGTATCCGTCATGTGTTAAATTTTGTTACCACTTCTCCATGACGAATATAGTCGTCATGATACAAAATTCTGCTATTTCTCCATGACGGATATAGTCGTGAAACACACTTAACTCGTTAATGCTGTGATTTGTCAGAAAAACGGAAACGTCGGTTGAAAGGAGCAACCCTTTAAGTTAGCGTGTTCACTGGGAAAATATATATCTCTGAACAGTTTCTATCGGGTTATCTGTTCGCGCAGGGAAGAACGTGGCGGTTGAAAATCCGCTGGAAATCGGGGATTGCGTTTCTCAGACTAGCGAGTGAGTTTCTTGGAATTGATCGCCGATGGATTTACGGCTGGAGTCTGACCTAATTGCGGCTAGTCCATTGGTGCCTCGGATCCTCGGGGATAAATTCCAATCGGGCCACGGTAGGACGGGGTCCTAATTCGAGGCGGGAAACCGCGCAGGAGTTAATCCCGCGGCGTTCTTCCACGATGGATAATGCAAAGGACCAGAGAGAAATGTACCCTGCGGCCGGTCCTACATTTTTTATCGTCGCCAACACACACAGGAGCCGTACACACACGCGTGCACGGAAATATTAAAGACCAGTTATGCCGTATAACGAATTCCCCGGGAACATCCCTACGAACCGACGTTATTTCTTTAATTATTCGGCCGAGTAAATGCGTCGCGACCTCGACCTCAGAAACCCCGGCAGAAATAAGTCGACGGAAAATATCCATTGACATGGAATTTTAAAGAGGAGACCAGTGTTTCACGTACAGTTGGGATTTTTAGGAGGAAAGGACGTGGCACGTTTCACGAAGTAAACCTTTAAAGAAGTGTAGATGTGTTTGAAAGTTTACGTGGGTCAGAGCAGTGGGTAATGGCTGCTTTGCACGTTGAGCAGAATGTTAAAGCGCGTTTGACGTTACGCAATTTCCACGGGACAGGATTAATTTAAACGAAATCACATTACCTGTCGACGCTGGTAAGTGAATTTTAGCCATTTCCTACGTGCCTCATTGAAAGCATTTCGAAATGAATGGCGGTGCATTATCGGGGGAAATCGATTGCCACCGAAACTCCACGATACGGACTTTCCTCCTGTCGGTAAATAAAGCATAATGCATCGGGGAACGATTAAACCGAGCACGTGAAAGAATTGAGCGGAAATTGTTCTATTTACTCGACACCTTCGGATTTTGCTCGCTCGAAGGGAAAAATGGTGATACGATGAATCGTGCTTTCCAACGACGAGGGCTCCGTAAATGTAATTACGAAATTCAGTGCATTACGCGTCGAACTGCTCTCGCTTGTTTCGTTCCTCTCCTTCGTATCGGTTTTAAGGTAAAACGCAGTGCAACGCAAACGGTCGTCGTTCCCAAGGAATTTCGGCGAGGTCTTTTCGCGCCAGAGGAAAAGGAAAATAATAAGAAAAAACGTGGAGGACGATGAGAGGCGAGAAACGGCATTTTCGAGGGTGGATTTGAATAATGAAAGTTGAGCCGACGCTCGGTCCTCCAGTTGCCCGGACGACGATCGATCGATTCTCCTATTTTCTCGGCCAACTATTTCCCTCGTCCTTTCATTATCGTCCTTTAACGCCGAGCACCCCTTTGCCCCCCAAGAAACCGGAAGAAGAACACGCGAGTAACTCCGTTCCTTCGAGCGCGCTGGAAAATTTTCTCTTCCTTAACGAGTGGCAACAGGGACGAAATTGCCGTGATTTGTGCAAAGGGTTTTACCCGAGATCTGCCAGGATGCATCGCGTAACGAGAGGCAGTCGGTAGTATCTCGTTACGTTTGTCGATTCATTTGCCTCGTCCCGCGGAAAAACCTCGCGTTTGATTACGAGGAAAGAAATGAAAGAAATCAAAGGGGCAAGATCCCGTCTAAGTCCCTCTCTGCCCGTCCACCGAGTCCTCTGAGCGTTAAAATACAGAATGCTTTCTATCTCGGATTAATTAAGACACCTGTCAAGGACCCCCTCCGGCCATTGTTTTGAAAATCGTAGTCCTGGCCGATCTCGCTTTGTCTCTGTTCCTCCTGACTTTTTGTTTGAATCGTTGGAATATCGGGGGTGCAAGGGAAAGGATCGTCGAGAATTATTATATTTGCCTTCGGTTTTATGACGCTTTCTACGAGGACCAGAGATTTTCCCGCACGATGACGCAGGCTTTTACCCTTCTCTTTCCTTCTTCCCTCGACCCATTTCCTCGTCTCACGGTCTTCCGCGTCCACGCGAAGGAGCCTTGCTTCTACGAAAGCGCGCATAAAAAGCTACGAAACGGAATATAACGAAACGTCATGCGCTTGCACCGACTTTCGTGTACTTACACGCTGGCAAAGAGAGCACTCACCGTTCTCTTTTCAGCAGTTCCTTCGCGATATTAAGCACCGGGACGGTAAATTCAGGTCAGTCGTGAGAAAACCTCATCGACGGCAAAGACAAATAACTCGCACGAAAGCTCGTATTTTTGAAATTCATTGAACAGTCTCTCTAAATCGTCTTCTCTGACATATTCATTTAAATCAAAAGCGTACAAAAGAATGATTTCACATACGGAGAAATACAAGTATACAAGCCTGAATAACATTCTCAGAGAAACAATAGCTTAAATTAATGAGCAACAATAATAGCAGTAGGAGAAAAGATTAATTATCAAAAAATTAAGCAACTAAATTGTCTTTGTATCGATCTAATGTTTTTATCCTTCTTTCGGGCACTTGAAGAAAGATTTATCGCTGTACGTGAATTCCACTGAATTTTTGTCGTTCGAATAATTCGTTGGCCATCTGAAATCCTTTTTTTTTCTTCGTCTTTACGGGAAAGGTCATTCGTGACGGAGAATTCCGACGAAATAAAGAGAATTTATAGCGAGCTAGGCGACGTTGCATTTCGAGCCGTGTCATCCATTTTCCGCGGGTTGATGTCTCTTTATCCTTTCGCCGCTCCTTTCGAGAGAAACAGGACTCCGGAGCAGGCCGGAGGAACGACAGGCTCGGCTACGAGGATAAAATACAGGAAGGACGAGGACGACCGACGACAGGCTGCCACCATTTCCGTTCTCCTCGTCCTTTTTCGTCCCGCCGTCGCCCCTTTACCCTCCCTCTCGTTGTCTTTTTTTGTCATCCTTTTCTTTTCGTTTTTTCGCCCTCTCGTCATCTTTTTTCATGCTCTTCTTGTCCTTATTTCTCCCTTCTTGTGTTTTTTTCTCTCCTTGTCCTTTTTCCCCCTCTCATCCTTCTTTCTTCTTCATCTCCATGTCCATTTTTATTCCTCTTTTTATCCTTTTTTCTTTCTCTTCTTATCCCTTTTTTCTCTCTTCATATCCATTTTTCTTCTTCTTTTTATCCTTTTTTCTTCGTCTGTTTATCATTTCTTTCTCTCTCCTTATCCATTTTTCTTTCTCTTGTTATCCTTTTTTCTCTCTTCCCTCATCCATTTTTCTTTCTTGCCTCGTGCTTCTTTCCTCCCCTTCTCAACCTTTTTTCCTCCGCTACTTGAGCCTTTTTTCCCTTTTTCCCCCTTTTCCTGATGGTTTCGTCGAGTTCAACCGTCTCTACGTGCTTGGAAGTCTCATGCGGCAGAAACGACGCGGATCCTGGCGTTTCAAAACAGGTCGGTGTTCTCGAGAACGATGATATCCTTTGCCAATGCCTACGATAACTCCTTATTTATTCCACACACACCGTTGACATCATACCGCGCGGTACATTGCGCGGAATTTATCGGAAAGAGGACTGCATTTATGTACATGAAGCATCGGACAGACGCGAAAAATGCACCGGAAATACGTATATGTAGGAAAATTAATTTTCTCATTTTCGTATTTTCCTTTGTCCCGGATTATTAATTCCACGAAATTCCGCTTAACGGTCCGCTTTGTCGCTCATTTAAGGCCCGAAAAAGAGAACGCGAGAATAGGTGTGTTCTCAAATAATTCGCCGATTTTCGTGATCCTTTGTCCGGGCGCGGCGATTTATTTGCCTGGCAAAAGCAGCGCACCCGGACAGAATGCACGAGCGATTTTTCATATTCAGGAGTTCGGAATTAGAAAAGTTCCGGGGTGGAAAAGTACAACTCGAAATATATGGGACCAGTGCTCGTGCGAGCCGTTGCAATGCGCGGTAAAAATAAGTTCGAACTGGCGCGATGAATTTCCGCGAATGGCCTTCGGGCCAGGACTTTCTTTCGCCGGGAAAATCAGCCGTTAGCGGAATTGCTCGTCAGTCAGCCTGCCATTCGTCTCCCGGGGATGGGATTAACGTAAACACTAACAGTAACAATCGCAACGGAAATGTCAGTTTCGCAATTTCACCGTTTTCTCCATCTTTACGTAAAAATCTTCTCACGATGTTCCACGGAATTATGTTCAACGGGTTTCACAAATTTTCTAATCCTTTTCCATCGTTGCTCGTACTCACAACAAGAAAGTTCCTTTTGCAATGAGCAGACGAAAAGGTGACATTTTCGAGCAAATACTTGGATCCCTTCGTTAATCTTCAGAAAAGTGAAAAAACTGCCGACCGCGAACGTGTTAAGAGAAACAACGTGTCGCGAAGCGCCGGAAGTTGACGACAATTCGGCGGGGATATTAATGAGGACCGGAAGTGCGGGCAAACGAAGCACGAAGTTTGGTGGAAAACAGCTTCCGGTTGGGTCGAAGGAAGGTGCGGCGGGGTAGTTGGTCAAAAGAGGGGGGGGGGGGAACAATGCGGACGTCGCATTTAGTGCGCCCCGTTCGCCGTAGTCGAGGCTGTAATTACGGGAGATCGTTCTCTCAGAAACCGAGAAGCGAAATGAGGGGGGAGGAGTGAGTAGCAAAGGAACTTCAAGGATGAGGGGGGAAAGGGAGGATATGGATCGCGGTCGGATCGACGAAGTTCAAGAGGTCGAAAGGGGAGGAGGGGTTGAATTCGAGGCACAAAGGGCACACTTTTCACGGGGCATTCGTGGCTCGTATCCGACGGCGAACTCTCCGCCCGTGTTTATTTTACAAAGTACTCCGGGCGAATTACGTTTCCTCTTCGTGAATGCGAGAAATCGACGAGTCCCCGGGGAACTCGGTAGGACGGGGGGGGGGGGGGGGGGTTAGGACTGACGAGTGGCAAGGACCAGCGGGACTCAGTGGGATAAACGAAGGAACGCTCCCGGCGAGACTTGCCCCGGGAAACGGGGAGGAAAAGTCAACGGGAAAAATGGAGGAGCGTGTGCGTGCGACAAGAGGAAAAAAAAAACAGTAGGGGCAAATGCCCGGCAAAACGAGGCCAGGGAAAACCGAGGAAAATGGATACCCGTTCCCCGGGCCTGCCCAGAACTGAAATTTTAAACTCTTCTCCTGCCGACGATACATCCTCCAGGACCATCCAGGAGCGAAGAGGTAGTTAACTATTTAACGCACTTCTCAGCCGGGGGGAAGGTGCAAAGAAAACAACAGCAGTGCGATAAAGTACGAGGAAATGTACACGGGAGATAAAAATCGTGAAATTCTGACTAGATGTATAAATTTTTAGCAGCAACGATTGACAAGTAGAAATGAGATTCTTCTTTGAATTTTGCTAGAACGTTGTTGTAACACAACTTTTGTTGTAAGCCTTTACTTTGTTTCCTGTCTCGGGTGAACAGCAAAGATCGTCCGAATTTTGCGATACTTGAGGGAAATTACGCGCACCAGTCGACGCGATGGACGTCTATTTCAAATAAAAAGCCCTGTAAATCAGCACCGGCGCTAACTCTGCGAAAACAGCGTTCATGCGATCGAGCACTGAGGAACCTTGCCACGCGGGAATAACCGGAACTCCCTGGCCTTCCGTCGGAAAGGTAGAAAGCGGTGCGAATAAATGTCCCGACGAAAATATCGAGAAGCTCCGTGAAAAGAGGGATCCCCGTAACGGCTGGTAAAAGGACCGGCGAAGCAGTTTTACATAGAAAAACCGAGTAAAAATGCAACCGAAGGTCCGTACTCGGGAAATTCGCTGGGCCGACGGGGAATATAATGGATCCAGATCTTCTTACCTGCGTCAACACCAGTAAAAAGGAAGGATAATCGAGGCAAGTGGATATTGTTGCTCGAACACACTCCAGAAGAACCACGGGCGAGGAGAGGGGAGATGGTTTCCACGAGAGGAGAGAACGTGGAGGTAAAAGAAGACGAGGATCAACGGCCGACACTTTTCCGCACGAAACTGCAAAAGAGGAGAAAGGTGTGGGGGGGGAGAAGAAGAAACAGCGGGACAGCTGCTGGACCGTCGGAGAGGGGGGGGAAGGGTTGGAGCTTTGACGTAGCCGAAAGAACCGGGAAATGCTATCGCTAGGGGCGGGGAAGAAGGAGGCAGGGGGGGGAAGGCAAGATCGGTCGGTGACTCCAGCGGGGTTGAAGGGGGGCAGTGGGGGAGGGGGTTCTGCGACGCGGAACGGAGAAAATGGGGGGCGGGGGATGGGGATGGGGTTTGGACCGCACCCACCCCGGTTATCGACCGGGTTACACCCTTAGCCCGCTCGCAAATTTCCCTCCTTACCTACCTCCTCCATTCTCCGGGACCCAAACGTGCATTTCCTCCTTTGCTTGGCCCAAAGTAAAGTCAATCGACCCACGGCCAATTGACCTTTATTTCAATGCGCTAATACGTTTTTCCAAGTACCGTGCTCGTATTTTGCCGAGGAAATTACGCAGCTGCTTTAACTGCAGCTAATAACCGTCCTGATAATCGAAGTATCGATTTCATACGATTATACTCATTTTCGTAGCGGAAAGATTAGAATGACCAAATATGTCTACCCTATTTTTAGCTGTTTTTTAGACGGTTAAATGTATCCGATTGTAAAGACAAACAATTCGCGATTGATAAAGCGAGAATTCCGAACGAAAAAATGAATTACCCGATAACTGTCCTAGTGGATAAAAGTAAAAAGCTTCAGTATATTCCGCACATAATGAATTTTATGTAAAAAACACAACCAATTGTGCGATTCTTAAATTTCGTTATATTGTACGACCCTTTTTAAGTTCTCCATTTTTCACAAATATTATACTATCCACTGACCGTAGAATATGTGGAAAAATGTTTGACAGCGGATTATAAAATCGGGTCTTTTGGTTGAAAATATTGCGGGGATATTACGTTTCTCCGCGAGTGATTCGCACATGCGCGAAATTTTATTAACACAAACGTACGGTGTTAAAATCGGTTAAATCGATGACGATTAAAATCGACGAACACTTCTGGGCTTTTACGGCAGCAAAACCTACATTTCGCGTCGTTCGAAAATTGCCCGGGCTAAGTCTGGCGAAATTAGTATTCCTTGGCGATTACCCTCGTCGGGTAAACCTTCCGTACCTCCGTTTACCACTTTATCTCCCTTTATGACGGCGACGTCGGCGATAAAAAACACGGAGCGTCGCGATGCATTTTTTCCAGCCACGCGAGTACTTACCGGCTGTATGTACGAATATAACTACCCACCTATGAATCCACTCTAAAGCAAATTCACCTACTAATACACGCTTACAACAGCTGAGTTTTTATGCATACATGAAGTAGTGACGCTACGATGCGTCGTAGGAAGCATCATTACATATGAAATATATAGGAGGAAAAATGAAAGATGTTACGAGTTAATATTTCAGAAACTTGAAATCAACGTGTCAGCGAAAAGCGTTTAAATCCATTTACAAAACAATTAACTTCGGAGACAGTGGCGAAAAAATAAGAATCTCATAGTTCATTCAGTTTTGGAACGTTTGGCTTGCAACACCTTCAATTTTCTAACCTATATATGTGTTAGATATATATTTCCTTTTATACTCTTACGACTCGTTAGAAAATCATACGTATCTTCGCTTTATTCCCTTCCATGCGATCCATCGTATTTTCTCGCCGTTTATCTCTTCTTTTCAAGCACTTCTGCTTTCTTTCTTTTACTCACGGAATTTTTCCAACCGAGAACCTTCGGATTAGCGTGAAACTTTCTGCTCGGAGTAAGATAAAACTCCACGAACGCCACTTGGGTTTAATGGGATCTTTCGAAATAGATGAAATAGACGATATAGATGTATTGCCATTTCTTGTATGTTTTTCAACCATCTCACCCCAGTTAAGACAGTTCTTTGGCTCTCCTCGATTTCATTACATCGATATCAATTCCTTCTGGCACATTTTCTCGGCATTACTTTTCTCCCCTCAATTCCCCGGGCCAAAGCCCGCCCCCGTAACTACAGAAGAAACGTTGCCCATAATTTCCCTCTCTTATTTGCAATCATCATTTTTCCGATCCATATCACTTTCTTTCTGCACTCCCCGGCGTTCTTCGTCCTCCGCCCTCAACGACCCGGAGGAATTCTCTCTCCTGCGTCGTCGTTTGTCCAAAGCAGCCAGACGTTTCGAAGCCTACTTCGCGCCGGCCATGTTGCACTCGAGTGTTTCGTACTGTTCTGCCGTCGATCGACTGAAAGCTACAAAAAGTAGAAATCTCCAATTCACAGGACGGTTCGTCCATTTTCACAAAATAAGGTTTTGTCAAAAGACAGGCATAACGACTAACGTTCACAAGGAATATGTAATGAATAAAATGGAATGGTGACTTTACTAATCGGTACAACGACTATCCTTTACTGCAAATGTTTTAACCTTTTACGTTCCATTGACGCAGCTACGGCGACATTTTATATTATATTACAATTTTCTTGGATTGCCCTGTACAATTTTTCTGCCATAAACCAGATACGTTTCACGGAATACTTAAGCTACTGGTTTTTGTCCTTCGCGTCACATTCATACACTGTTGTCGCGTTCTGTATAAACTATTTCTTGAGAATTACTTCTAATTACTGAGTATTTTAGAGAGTATACATAAGAGCTGGCTGACGGTAAATGCGAGCGAGTACACTGTGCACGTTAAAACTGCAGGAATATCTTGCCGTGTAATTCAAGGGTCTCTAACTACCGGTCGGCCCGTTTCAAAGTCCTCGCCTAATTCGCCGCTGTCCTTGGGATAATTCCTCGTGAAAAATAGCCGGTAATTTCCGTCTTATGCACAGACCGCCCTGGATTTCCGTATTTCTCGGCTAAGACTTAAACGCCGCTTTTACGCCGAAAAACCCGTTAGACCGATATTTCTTAGGCCAACTTAAATAACCTTCCTTCGCACAGTTCTTATCCGCACCAACGTGGATGTTGGATTATTAAACTTCTATCCCTTATTACCCGATATAATCCTACTAAAAGTTGTTCACTTTCTGCAGGCTAAATTCTTCGAATTATAATCCAAGAAACTTTGATAAAATACGGAAATTCGCCGGAGGCCCAATTTGATGAATCATCAAATTTCGACGTGCAGGTCAACTTCTATAAATCTACTACAACCTCGCGTCTTTTCGTTCTCGAAATTCTTAGAAGCAAAAAATCAGTCAAACTTTCAGTCCACCCAGTGCAACATTGAAGTACTGAAATTTCTTTCAGCTTTTTCTGTATCGTTTCGTCTTTTTGTAGATACATTTCAAGACTGTTAGTGTATTTCGCGTAATTCATATTTTTATCGTGTCAGGAGAAAACCGTGGAGAAGGGGAGGGGAGGAAAGTTGGGAAGGGGAAAAAGGCGACGAGATGACGAGTCTCCCGCGTAGACGGTGTTTACGTGATCGTCTTTTACGATCCTTTCGAGACAGGACGAAAGCCTGATACAATGACTTTCCATGCCACTGCGTCGGCCTACCGAAGAATCGATGCCAACGAAATCAGGACCAGAGGATTGGATATAAATTCCCTTAAAGGGGACTGAACCAAGTATCAACGGGTTTCCCAGGGAAATAGATTTTTCCGAATTTACGCGCGAAGAAACGATAAATGAATCTTACTGTCGTGAAAAATGAAAATAACGTAATGGTTCAAAGTTTGGAAATTAATGACGCTTTTTGCCGAGTTACCTTACTATCTTTTACGTTTCTCGAATGTTTTGTTTATTCACTTTCCGTTCGCTTTGCACACGTATCTCGAATGGCGCTTGGAAAAGCAGAAACTACGTCTCTCTGCCGAGCAAACGGGAAAGCAGAGGAGTATAATGGCGGAGTTTGCCGTAAATTATTTAAAACCGGGGGAACAGAGACAGGATTAATTATGTTACCGAGTCAATTTGTTCTGCTCCCACTTTTCTCCCATTGTCCTCCGGTTCTTCGCGACTCCTTTAACGTCCCATTTATCGCTCTTATTTTCCTCCCTTGTCTTTCCCCAATTTCCTATCTTTCAACCATCCCACCCCTTTCTCCGTAATTTCGCATTGACCAGATCTTGAAGCTATGTAGTTTGATTCGAGGGTTCGTTAAAGAAGTAACGTTTGCTCTCTCTCGTTTTGGAGCGTCGAATGGTACGCAGGTTGGCGCGATATCGAACCTCCGGTTGGAATATCGCCAAAATCTCGACTCTTCCACCGCGGAGAATCGACACTCCACACCCTTTTCCGACCTTACTCGGCCCGCGAGTCCATTGCCAACGCGACGGCCCACGAGAAACATCGGCGAAGGAAAAAAGAAAAAGCACACGAGAATACCGCACCGTACACACACGGCCATTCAATTGTTCGGAAACCTCCGGTTAATACCCCCCCCCCGTCAGACACGAAAATCCCAACGAACCGGCGATATTTCACTTACACGTAATTTCAGACACGCCGAGAATTACAGTTGCGACGAAAAAAATCTATCGTAGCTTCAGCTGGAAAGATGGAGAATAATGAAAAAGTCTGGAGATAGTGGCAACCTATGTATAAGGCGGACAGTTAAATTACTAAAAATATTGTGTTATACGGGACTAAAAACCTGTACAATATACAGGGCTAGTTTGTAAAAATGATCAAAGGCACACTATTTTTGCTTTCTTAACTGTTAAACGTACGAAATCACTCTCGAGTTTAATTGGACCGATTTTGCAAGATGAACAGTCGTTGATTTAATCAAGGGATGAGGCAAGAACCAAGAAATGTTGCAAAGATCTTACAAGTCACGGAGAACACTCTTCTCTTGAGTTCACAATTTCATTCACTGATCGAGCTTGTCCTTGAAAATCCCTATTACGCGCCTTATTTTACCAAAAATTTTCCCAATTCTCTAATTGTATTGCAGGAACATTAGAATTGTACCTGCCTCTCAGCGGGTCATTTTTAAAGATCGCCAGAATCCACGACAGTCTTGTGATTATCTTTGGAACTTCGTGAGCCTACCAGGAGCGATTACGCTTTTCGCCTGACTTTGTGCATTCGTATTCCTACGTGCACCGGCAGGTAGGCCGTTAAGTAGAGAAACGCCGGGCTGAAAGACACCAGGGGAAAGTTACAACTGCGCATTACGAGAGCAGACGGCGTTTAAATGCAACGGGAAAGAAAGGACGAGAGGAAAGGGTTGACGAGCGAAAGAGGGGAACGGGGGCGGAAGGGGAGGGGGGCAGAGATAATGCGACGGCAAAGGCACACGGAGGAAAGGAGTGTAAAAATCGCCAAGGGGATCGGTGAAAAAGAGATGAGAATGACGTGGAAACACGGGGTCTGCGGTGGACGAGGTGGCGTGCAGGGGGGGGGGGGGGGGAGGGAGGGAAGGGATTGAGGAGCTCGAGGGGGAGGAGTCGGATGGTATTGGGCCTTGGCGGTTGTTCTCTCGTTTCACTCGTAAATCGTCCCGCTGCGGCCACTATACCACCGCGTAAAAGCTCCAGAAGAGCGTGCACATTGTCTCTTCTCCAAGTACCCAACCCACGGCCCTCCCCTCCCGTCCTCCCTTCACCCACGATCCTTCGATCCGCACTTAATACGATCATCTTCCGCTCCGGACTAACAGCACTCCGAGAGTCGTCGTCGGAGAAATCAAAACGCACGAATCTACGCTGTCTCGGAGAAAAATTAGAGAAGTACGAGGATCGTTGCGGGTCTTAATCTTTGGTAATAAGAAAACGATCCGTTTCACTTCGAGCACCGACCTTTCCCGCTTTATTTTTCGTAATTTATGAAAAGAACCTTTGAGGATTCTTACAAACTTGAACTTTCGAGGGAAGAAAATTACACGTAGGATTTTAAACGTGTTGCATTGCGTTGAAACGAAATTTTTTCGTGGTAAATTAGCTGGACGTTTACGCGAAATGTCGAGCACGGATCGTTATCGTTAATTACAGGCAGGAACGAAATTGGGCAAACGGAAAGAGCAAACGAGAACCGACGGGGAAAAAGTGAAATGAAAAGCAAGTACGCTGCGCAATTTGCGTTTCGTGGAAAAATGCCCTGTTTATCGAATTTCTTGGACGTTGCATTTCTGTCAAGTTTTCCACCGACGTTGCTGAACTGAAAAGGGAAGGGAGAAGCTGTCGGTTTGGAATTGCTGAAGGTTTTTGACGGCGCCTGCACGAATTTCCCTTGGACTTTTCGAATGGAATGCAGCATCAAGTTCGTCTTACGACGTTCGCCTTTATTTCCTCGACCTCCGCTGATCCCGCCTTGCAGTTTGATCTTCATCTTCCCCGGCTTTGTCCCCGGCGCGTGCTTACCCTGGAATGCAGGAACCGGAAGTCTTACATCCCGCTACTTCCTGCTAACGACCGTCGCTATACTCCTCCTGTCTTTTACTCCCTGTCAGTTGTGCAGTATAATGCACAGGAAACCATAGAATGATGAAGTACTCATAATAATAAAGGAATCTGTAGGGAGATTCTAAGTAACGAATTTAACAAGAAATCATGTAATTCCTGTAATTTCTTTTGTGAACTTACAAAGGGGGAATAATATTCTAATGATCGGGAGGAAAATGATCGATTAAAAAATAAGTAATTATTCACATTACTAAAAATGTATTTCTCGTGTTCCTATTTATTTCCAAGGTTTCATATTATTCATATTGTTATTGATAAGTAACGTAGAAATTTTCGACGTATTTTTTATCGAAGATTAACCCCGTTTTAGAAACTTATAAGCAATATCCGTGAGAAAGTGTGTCCTAGAAAAGGACATCTTATTTCATCCCAGGTCGAGTGGTTACTTTTGTGCAGTGAATTTTTAAAAGCACCACACTGTGAAAATATTGTATCCATATGGCGGTGCAACTAACAATAAATTTTGTCAAGGTTTCTTAGAGGTTTCTAAGTGCAGGAAAAGGAATGGCAGTAAATTTGACAAAACATTCCGCAACGATCGTACACGATTAATGTATGATCAATCATAAAAGTGATTAATAAGGAATAACCTAAAATAATTCTTTAACGGCGAACTGAAATTTCATACTTCCTCCAGCCTGAGGAATACTGCCTCGTGACGTTTTCGATTTTCCACTCTTTATAACGCTGACGGCAGTCTTGTACAATCGACGTCGATAGCCTGAAGGAAATTAGCGACATTGGGCTTTAGCAGGTCCGTTAGCGTAACGTGAAAAGCCCTACGACGACGGCGAGTCGTAGAGTAAGCACGACATCCACTTAGCTTTCGGTTGTCGGCTGCGAGTGATGATCGCGGGAGAAGTCTTCGAGAGCTCCTGAGCTTCTTCACCGGTGGTCCTGGGGCGCCGAGGAAAGAATCGACGTAAGAGGAACGTAGGGGGTTGAACGGGTAGGGGAGGGGGGGAGAGAGAGTACGTAACGCTAGCTAGAATCTCTCCTCACCCTCCTCCTCGCGGTTCTTACGTCTCCCTTCTCTTCCTCTCTCTTCCTCCCCTGTTCGTCTGGTCCCACCTCTCCCCCGCTTTCTCTCTTTCAATTTCCTCCGTACCCCTCCCCGGCCGTCCTCCCCCTTCCCCCCACCGCACTCGCTACGTGCAGTCGCGTAGAATCGCGGAACGAGCATGTGCGCGCGAGAACTGTACAGCCGCGGCATGATTGGTCGAGCCGCTGCATGGTGGGACCGGGGGGCGAAGCTCCCGGGGGGGCGGAAGTACGTAGCGGCAGCAGTGGCAAGGGGCGGGGGCGGGGGGAGGGGACAGTGTGCGTCCGGGGAAGAAGAATCAACACGGAGATGCACGGGGAATCAACGAAGACGGAACTGTCGGAGTGATTCGCCGCGAAGGGGAAAGACCATGGAAAGGGGTGGTGGGGGACATAAAATGCACAAAGAGGGTACGAAACAGAGAGAAAGGGGGGAAGTGAACTGCGTACGGGAAAATGAGGAGTATAAGTCGGGAAATGTGTAACACATGGGGAATCTTACGACAAAGGAATAGGATTAACGTGAAAAAGAAGAAGTGAGGTTAGGATGAGGAAGGGAAGGTAAGTAAGGTAAGACGAAAGGGGTGGGACGTAGAACTCGCTTATCAGAGATGAAATGAAAAAAAAAAGGTAAAGGAGGAACGGAGCTGCGAAATAAGAGCGCGACGAGCGTAGGAAAATTAGGAAACGGATGGACGAGGATTAGACGGAAATGGAAAACGTGTAAGCTGCGTGAGGGAATGAGATTGCGGCCGAGGGAAAGTGAGAGACGGGGGTGGAAAATCGCGGGGGGTGGGGCAAGCGTGGAAGGGAGGGTGGAATTATTAGGTGGAGGGAGAGGGAATGAGCGAGGATGAGCCGCTGTGGGAAGGAGAGGGAACGAACGAGGGGAGAGAGAGAGAGAGAGAGAGAGAGAAGGAGGAGAGGAAAGGATGGAGGGCATCGACGCTCTGCAGGTTCCTGCCAGTAGTCAGTAGTCAGTTTGCACGCGGACGTCGAGTCGGTGTAACGTCAACGTCATCCTGACGTTTCGCAAAATTGTGCGAACGTCGAAACATCAGTGCTCTCCTCCCGTGACCCCGTTCTCCTCCCCCCCCCCCGCGTTCAATTTTGTCCGGCGACTTTTTTCAATCGCCGCCGACGCAAAAAAGAAGCGAACTGTTGACGGTGAAAACGAGCAAACCGCGCGGGAAATGACCCCGCGATTCGCCGGAACGCAGTGACAGTGTGATTACAATGGGAAATACGACGAAGGCATAAAGCGTAACGACGATAATACAATTACTACGCGTTTTAGATTGTTCCAATGCAACCAGCTTTACTGTCGACAGCCGTGCAGTTATTACCGATTTTGTGATAGGAGTTAAAGTGGAAATCCATGAGAAAGTGAAGGAAATTAAGGAATTACTTACCTCGATTTTTCTTATTTTCTAAGGGGCGTTTTTCTTCAAGTTTCTTTTCTCTGATGATTTTCTTTGGTTACTTCGTAATGTTTGAGAAGGACGATGGACCTATTGCGCGTATTTTCGAAAGTTGAACGTAGGGAATGCAACTCTATCGAGGGATACAAAACGACGATTCAAAGTGGGGAACAGGTTTTGCCAGGGAGAATGACTGAGATCGACTCTGAGAAGCACTAAGAACGATTTTGCCCCGTTAAACCTTTTGCCTCGCGCTCCTGTGTCCCCACGAAAATAATAAAACCAGCGGGGAAACCTCATACGAAACGGTAAATCCGCGTGAAGCCGGGAAACGTGAGAATGAAAAACTTGACGTGAATGGGCGAAATTGATTTTTCCTCCAACAACTACACGCGCCTGTCCCGTAAGATACAAATAAAAATTTTCCACCGTTGAGCACTCGTTCCTAACGATACGATTCCCACTGGCTTCTCGTCTCGTCTTCCCAACACGCAATGCTTCTTTCAAGTTTTCGAACACCCGCAAAATTCGTTCGTATTCTCCAGACGCGTAATTCGCGTATCAAGGGTTACGCAATGATAAAAATTCGTCCCTTGGAATCGTCGAGCGATTGTCGCCGTTTAATTGGGCCACTCGCGTGGCGTTGTATGTGTTGCAGTTGAATGGCATTTAATCTCCGATACGATCGCATAATAATGCACCGTCCCCGAGGAATTTGGCGCAGGTCCACGGTGAATTTTCGCCGTGAATTCGCGCTCGTCGGATACGTTGTTCCACTGTTTATGGGGTTGTCCGGGTGTCGTTCCTATGAAACGCTGTGCACGACACTCCGATGACGTTCTCCTCCTTTTCATCACACTTCCCCATAGCAATTACTCGGAGTTCCTTTTTTACGCCCCCCTCTCCCTCCCCGTGCCAAATAGAATCTCTTGGTCGCCGTGGAACTCTCTCTATCCACTGAAATGCCCTCGGTTTTATTGGATGACTGAGAAGTAAATGACCTGCTGCCGCTCGTAAATTCTAACGCTCCTTACGTCTGTTTGCAAACATTTTTATTCGAGGAACAAGAGCAATAAATGTTCCGATATCTGACAGGATTGTTTAGGCCCTGATTCAATAATACACCCAATGGAACATGGAAAAATTAAACTTATTGTAACGTAGGAATGAACTTTGACAAGAGGAAACTTTTTTTTAATTGACACAAATTTCATATCATTTTCACCTCGATCATTTATTTATCAGTTTGAAAGGATTGCTTGTACCACGTGACTTTTGTCGATCGCACCAATGGAATCTTAGGAAAAAGTTAGTCTCGGCGGAACTTCCCAAGATTCACGCGGGGAAGTCACGGGAAACTTGATTATCGAAGAACGTTGCTAAAAGTACGAGGATCGATAGAACTTTCCGATAATAAACTTCCTGGGACATACACTTCCCCGTTGTTACCTACATTTCTGTTTGCATTATTACAGTTGAATATCCAGAAACTTGCCCAAACGAGTTCTGTGTTTATTCTCGTCGGGTACTCGCTAGAATTCTATGCAACATTCATACGTAAACGTCGCCGTTTTTCCCCCCTCGTTATAATTAGACCAATGACATTTTGCCCGTTACGTCAAAGGTCGATGAAAGTAACATTTCAATTGATATTTCCTCGACCTGTGAAATTTTCCGCTGCACCGTCCGCCAAGTTTTTTTCCTTCTAAAATGGATTCTTATCAATTTTCGCAACGGTTCGCTTCGATCGGCATGAGTCATCGATGATTCGCGTTTCATCTTCGGAAATGGACGGGGCTTAAAAGCAGACGGCCCTCGTGGAACGTTGGAATATCGGTCGTCAATCTCGAAACGGCCTCAAACGTTTGTCGGTGAAACGCAGATCCGTCGGTGATAATCGTCCTTGACCCGTTGTAGCCGTGTTATTCCCGTGGACCAGTTAATGGCCACCCTGTATCACTCCACTCGACAAGAACGAGGGAGAAAAAGACTGAACAATATACTCCCGAAGTTCGCGCACGAGTTCATCGTTATCATTCACCGAAAGCCTGAGAAATTGAGGGAATTTGTCTATGCCAACGAATCAACAAATTGCACCAAAACCGTAGTAACAGGCAGAGGGACGGTAAATAAGAAACAAATCACGGAATATTCTAATCACGAGCAATGAATAAATCAATCTGAAATCATATTAAAAGCCAAACAAAATATAAACAATGATACATAATAAGCAAACAAATATAATCCTTGTGCGTTACTTCTCTTTAGTTTATATCTTGTACATTATTGTAAAAAAAATGGTGCTTACCGTTCAAATATATTATTATTATTATTATTATTATTATTATTATTATAATAAAAAAAAATAATTTCTGCTCCGAGTGTTTAAAAATCATTTTCCTAAATCAAACGCTACAAAGTATTATTATTTCAATAATTCTAATATATTTACATTCTGAAGGACTAAATAATTCTGCACACGTTTGTTCATTTATCAGCGTGAATACCGTTATTAGAATTACGTCGATTTCCCTGCGAGTGATAGACGTATTTGTGAAAATTGGGGGCAGACAAAAGTACTGAAGGGGAAACTGGGTTAAGTATTAAAACACGCTGGGAATGCGATCGGGAGTTCGTACGATATCGCGTTCAGTGAAACGGCCTGGTTTATCGGTAGGTGCAGTAATGTTCGCTGATGAAGGCGGGAAGACAGGCGACGGATTGTCGGAAGTTGTAGAAATGACGGAAAGGAAGGAAGCCTACGATAACGCAGCAGGACCTATCAACTGGTTAATGGCCAATTATTCGCCGTGCACTTCTCTGCTCTTCGGAATTAATGACCCTAATTCTCATTTATCTCCTCTCTCGCTCTCTTCCTGCTCCCCCTCGCCCTCCCCGTCCCTCCTTCGCTCGAAGCTTTGTTCCCCTTTTGTTTACTTTAACGTACATCGAAGACGTTGTATTTACCGAGAAGAACACGTAAATCATCTGAAAAATATCAGGAAAATTCTCATCGTATTTATGAATAATGCAAATTACAATGTACAGAGTTGTGGGCAGAGTAAGCAAAGACGCAAAATAAGCAAAGAAAAATGTTTAACATTTGAAGAGTATACTACTGTTTAGTATCGAAGGTGTGTATTTAGACACTGGGAAAACTTTTGTTCGTGTTTAGGCGGTTTTTTGAGGTAAAGCGAAGTTTCGAAAAGGTACAGAATGGTGGGAAAGTTAGGATTGTTTTCGATTATAAGGTGGTGCAAGGAGGGAAAATAAGGGCCAACGGTGCGGTGTATTAAGTGTCAATTAATAGGCGTACTCCGATCGGCGACGAAGATCTCGGCTGGAATCAGCAAAGTCAGGAAAAGCTCGTTTATCTCGCGGCAGACTTCCTCGGGATTGTAATTCCCCGGCGAAGAATTACTCGGCTGAACGGTCAATCGGATTTCAGGTCAAGGGTCGCGACGTAGAAAATCCATACTGCATTAATTGGACGATTAATTAACGAGGTCGTTGCGAATCGATAGTACCCCTTAAACCCGGTCTACGGGCTCCGTTTAAACTCACGAATCCACGAGGAAGAAATGGCAAGGACGGAAGAGAAACAACGGTAATCACGAAAACACGCTGCTCGTAATTTAAGGGAAACGCGAAATGGGATGGGAAGGTCCGGAACTATTTTTATCTTAACATTAATGAGGATCTCGCGCCGGGGAAACTGCTTTTCACGGAATTTTCGGCCCCGGGGATCGTTATACGGGCGAAACGAACTGGGGACGTCGCCGGTAGAAGTGAAAAAGCGTGAAAAGGCACTCTCGCCGCTCGCTTTCGATGTGTCGAATTTTCATCACAGGATACCCGTGCTTTCGTCTGCCGCTAATGCAACCGGCAAAAGCGGGGAAATAAAGAAAATCTCGCACCGTCGCCAAAGTCACACTCCAACAGAACATTCCAACGCTAACGAGCAAGAGTTCGTGATCGACCGACCACCAGTAAATATGTATCTCTGACGAGGAATTACACTTACAAGACAAGAATCACCGACCGTTCAGTTTACTCGTTTATCACGCACTTGAGGAAATGAAATGCTTTTAACTGATGAACCAACTCGAAAGCTACAACTACAATATCGTTTATTTACCCCGCGACGATTAATTCTGTTACGCAGTTTTGTTGGAGTTTCTGTTTTTTCATTCACATGTGAGGTAGGTTAGTAAATACTTTTAACTAATCAACAAATGAAATCTCTCCTACTTCTATTTTGCTGTTTCCTTGTTATCGAAAAATACTTGGGGAAAATTGAATTTCTCTTAATTTTCTTTACCGGTTAGGTAATTCATTTTTATCATGTCCTTAAGTGCTTTAATTTCCTATTTGTTTTTTCAAGAATGAGGTTAGGTTAGCAAACGTTTTCAATCAACTAACAAAAACAGAATCTCCCCAGTTTTTATTTCATCATTCCCTGGCTACTGAAAACTACCTAAAGACCTTAGAAAACCGAATTCCCCGGACGAATCCAATATATTCGCGACAAGAGAATCCCTTAAAAATGTAAATTCCTCCCATCTGCCCGGATGACCGGGCGTCGGTAACGATGTTCAATTTTCTTCTTTTAAACCGTCACTCAATGCAGGCCTGCAGCGCCTGACGAAACTGTTGTCTGCGGCGTCAGGTGCAAGGTATTGTTTTCCATTCGCCGGACATTTTGGCGTTTCGGGTTCGAAATGCACGGTAGCTGCATCCGTAAGGTCGGAATTGAATGGTCGACCGTGTGCGGGTGCCAGCGGGGAGGGGGAGGAGGGGCTGGAATTGGCGGTTGCTCGGAATGCGGGCATTGAGGGAACGCTGACCGATTTGATAAAAACAAGCGTGGAGCTCGGCGTCACGTTATAATAGCAACGACGACACCGTTGCCAAAGGGAGCATAAACCCGAGCTTTCGATGTCAGCCGGCCGATCGAGGGACACGAGAGCCAAGCACATGGGGATGGCACGGAGGGAGGGAGGGAGAAGAGTGATGTCGTTTCTCCACAAAGTCCCTCTTGCCCTGAAAAAGCAACGAGAGCCGACAGAAGCGCGTTACGACGTTGCACGCGTTGTCCTGCCTTTTTACGAGAAAGTAAAAGCTCTTTCAAACCATCGCCACCCCCCACTCTCCATACTCGATTGAATTGAACGTCCGCCAGA
Source organism: Hedychridium roseum (assembly GCA_963989215.1). NCBI lineage: Eukaryota > Metazoa > Arthropoda > Insecta > Hymenoptera > Chrysididae > Hedychridium > Hedychridium roseum. Next base: position 4,755,131 of record OZ022305.1, read on the forward strand.
AATGAATGACGACCGACTCGACGTGATTTTTCACAACGCCTTCCAGTTACGTTAAATATCACGTAACTCGCTCTCTGTCCCTGAAAGCCTTTGGTGATTAATTAAGAGACAAGTAGGCTTTTGCTTATTGCCATTCGAATTCGTCAGGTTTGTTCTTCGTGAAGCGGTGAATGCAACGCGATTCGATTATTATTAAACAGGCAGTTCATGGGAAACTTATATGCTCCAGTGAACAACGTTTCTGCAATATTATGTTTCATTTTCTTCTCAAATCTTGGATTAGCAGAGAAAACGGTACTGCAGTGACTTCGCAAGTTGTCAACTTTCGTTTCATTTGTCTTTTCACGTCTCGGGTTAATAAGAAAACTGTGATGCAATGGGTTTAAAAGTGTTACACTTATTAATCGCTAACATAAATTCATGAGAAACATCAATTTTCATTTGCCTTTTCAAGTCTTGGATTAATAAGAAAAAGCAACGCTGTAAAGCAACGATTTCGAAAGGCGTGACTGGCTGTCGGATGAAATTTATTTCGGCCCTTTCCTGCTTAACGATCCGTCTCGCGGTAAGCGCGTAGCAAGTTTAACGCTTCGACTTATTGCGACCTGCGCACGACCCTTGAACTATAACACCGTAGCTTGATAAACGAGCGTTCGCTGGTTTGGTCGGCGAGGTCGCAGCGACAACTTTAGTCCACCGAGACCGAAACTTAAATTGAGAAGTATCGCGCAGCACGTTGATGCAATAAATATCTAAGCAACGCTCCCGAATTCCCCGACTTCTTCCTAAACGCATGGCAAACTGTTCAATGCCGCGTTAATGATTTACGGTGAAATGATTTGCCACTCCCAGCCTGTAGGGAAAAGAACAAAGAGTGTATTGAGAAAATTTCGTCGTATCGCGGTGATTCAGACTTTAATTACGACCCGATAGTAATTTTCTTCATAAAGAACCTTTTATAAAGAATTACACACGCTATCGCAAAACGTGAAATGACGAATCTCTCTCTGCTTAAAACAAAAGTTAATCAACACAAAAGCGTATTTTAATGAATGCTTTGATAATTAAAAATGAACCGGGGAAATTTGATGTTATAAATTATATTTTCTGGGTAGTATAAATTTGTGTACACTGATATCAGGTCAACGGTGTCACGAAGGAAGATGTTTGCACATTTTTAAGCAGTTTCAAATTCCCCAAGTTTCTAAAGAAATAATATTAGATGGTAATGTGGGAAAGTAAGTTTCAAAGGTTTCGTAGGTTATTGAGAAAATTGACATTTGTAGTTGGCGCTGCTCCCATCATCCGTCAGCCATTTCCGTGGCGACTGCACGTTTTATTATTCGATTTACGGGCTGAAGGTTGGCCGATCCTCCGATAGACCGGCAATTGCCGGTTCTCGAGTCCGAAGAAGTCAGGACGAGGGGTGGAAGAGGAGCACGAAACGACTCGACAGTCACCAAGTGGTCTGGATTCGTGCTGTTCGTGTCTCTCGGGGTGTCTGTCAGTGCTCTCTTCTCTGGCCCCTTCGACGATCGTCCTTTCGACGAACCTCCACGACGATGACGAGAACGTCGAGCGTAGAAGAGAAGAACTCCAGGCTTCCCCCCTGGAATTCGATGAGCCCGATTCTCCCCCGAGGTGAAGATTTTTCTTGGCGCGAAAGGGGAGCTTCCCGGGGCTTTATGGGCCTTAATCGATCTAAACGAGCATTCTGTCCCCCGGGCAAACGGAAGTACCAGCAAAAAGGACAGGAGGGGGGGGGGCAGGCGGGGGATACCTGTTAAAGATTGCGCAAGGACCGAGAGGATCGGGTACACGGTTTCAACAGCTCCTGGGAAATAAAATATCTCTGCCCGGTGGGGTTTAATCGGCTCGCTAATCCGGGGGTTACCTGAGCGACGAGCCCCGGCGGATAGAAAGAAACTGAGGGAAGGGGGCCGCCAAAGAACGGGGGGACATCGGCGCGAGCGGACAGGTTAATTCCAGGATCTCGTTACCCCTCGCGGCGAGAGCGAGAGAAGTGGCCAGGCCGACCAAGTACGATAACGAAGGTGACGGGCCAAGGAAGTGCTGCTGCACGCTCCGTAGGAACGAAGTTAAGCCCGACGAAAGCCTCGTCTCCAATTACCCACAAGTCCCTCGAGGGGCCGCTGCCGCATCAGATTCAACCACCCCCCTTCCACGCACTCGGCTGTCATAATTACCGTGGAAAAGAATCCTAAGGGAGACGTTACCGTGATCGGTCTATCGAAATTCCGACGATGACAAGAACGGCTTACAGCTATTACTCCGTTCAAACTCTATTCAGCAAGAATGAATGAAACGAGAAACAGGCTTCTTCAAGTCTACCGAAATTTAATGTTACGAAACGGTGGCTGATCTCCTTGAAACTTATCAGACGCCACACCTTCCTCACCCATGGCTATCATAATTGACATGGAAAAGAATCCTAAGGGAGACGTTACCGTGATCGGTCTATCGAAATTTCGACGATGACAAGAACGGCTTACAGCTATTACTCCTTTCAAACTCAGTTCAGCAAGAATGAATGGAACAAGAAACATCCTTTTTCTATTCGATCGTCGAAGTTATCGAAATGTAATGTCACGAAACGATGTCCGATCTCCTCGAAACTCGATCGTACCGATCGTTGGGGGGAATTGTGTCTATGAAAAAAGACGCCAGAGAAATTGCCTGAGCTGATTCGACGGAGAAGTCGGTATAACGAGGGGACTTTTTTCCCCTGAATCCCAGGTTTAACGACGTTTGCTTAATGAGGTCTTCCTGGGTCTTTCTTCTTGAGTCCCCAGGCGTGCATGTGCCGCTAGAAGAAGTCGCTGCTGACGCCGGTTGACAAGGAAAGTAGCCGCGATTCCATTCGACGAGGCTAGAAGCCGCCCCCCAGGCCCCGGCGAAGCCCTAATCGCCACTTAGGAATAACTTGCCCACGCTTCGTTGCGCGATTTCGCAAATTGCCACGAGACACAGGATTTCCGACGTTTTTTTTTGCTTCCCCACGTCGGCACCCAATTATCATCTCGTTCATCTTGAAACAACATTGAACTTCTCGCACGTATAAAGACGTCGAAATTGGCGACAAGTTTCTTGTGCGATCCCCTAATCTGTATTTCTGTGTATTCTCGAATTGCAGAAAAATTACGATAACTAAGAAAGTATCGAGATGAATCGTGATTGAGGACCAAAAGTACATTTTGTCAACTTTATCGACTCGTTATTCGTGAGAAGTATTTCTCGGTGACAAATTATACGAAAATTCCAATAACTGACAAAGTATCGAGATGAATCGTGATTGTGGATTAAAGTTCATTTTTATGAACTTTATCGACTCGTTTCCAAGGTTTCGTATTCGTGTAAGAAAATACATGGTAGGGTAGTTTGGTTTATTTAATTATTGGCTTGAAATTACCATATCCGACGATTTACCGCTGCTTTGACCATAACGTTTACTTACTGTTTGCCAATAACAGCCGGCAACGAGAGCTTCAAGTTTGTTCAACCGCCAGGGAAGGCTTTCAATTAACCTTGCAGTAATAATAATGGTAAAACCGCTTCGGATGGTCGTGTACATTGGGCTACAAGTGGAAACACTTAACCCTTTGCATTCCACGAAACTGAATAGTACCAACTCGACATAAACACTCAACAGTTTCCGAACGATCTTAAAAGTACATGCATAGTTTCGATCAATAAAATCCAGAAAAAAATCCCGAAAAACGTACAACATTCATTAACATGTCTTAAAAATGTCTATTTACTTACTTTTACTATCTACGTCACTGAATGCTAGAATCGTATTGATATTTTGGAAATGATTTTCCAAAATTTCACAGAAGAAACATTGCGAGCCATAAATTGCTGATAGTGCATATGGGTTTATGTTAAAATGAAATGTTTGAACACTGGGACAGGACGGTTTGAACAAACCTTTTGCCTTACATGCATGCTCTTAGACCGCTGGAATTAATGGCGAATTGCCGGTAGGTCAACGCGAAATGGCCGGCACGTACAATAGGGTTAACCCACTTTGACGCTCAACATCAAGGGTTCCCTGGCACCCTTTCCTCTGGCTCTCTGGCCTCCCGGAAATCGAACATTGAATTTGCCACAGCGTAACGGCACATTTTACGCACAAACCGTTCGCATGACGTCATTCGATCATGTTCCACCAACCTTTCGACTCAACTGCCTCCCTCAAAAGTCCAGTAAAATTCTAGTGTTAGAATAAAAAATCCTAGTTTTAGAGTAAAATCCTAGATTAAATTGCGAAGATTCGTTGGATGGTTCTCGTAATTCACGTTATCACTTTTATCTTCATTTATTATACTTCGTTTCTGTACCATAGTTGTATCATACATTTTCTCTGTATTTTCTATAGAGAAATTGCTTATTGAAGGCGGTTAAAACGGATTGAGAAAGGCAAAGAGATGTGATAAGCCTGTCAGGATTATCCCTGAGCATTATTTGACTACGCTTCGGAGGATTCCTTTCACAAAACTCTGTTTCGGTTGAATCGCGAAGTTTCGTCGGAAGGTCCTCATCATTCACGTTATCACTTTGCGCTGCACGGCTTGTTACTCTATTTACCTCCCCGTTTCGCGATAACTCGTGGTCTTTGTCTCCTCCGGCGGAAGCAATTACGCCGGCTATGTATCGGCTTGACGCAATAAGACGAACAGAAGAATGCATTTGCTCTTCCCGACTGTGCTACCGCCTCTTCATAAACATTATCATTAGCCATCGGCATACGTCGTTCCGTGCGAATCAATTATGCATTATTCGCCGGGTTCTCGGGAATCGCGCAGCTGTGCCATTAAGGCTCCCAAGATTTATATCCATATATATAACGCGAACGCCCCTGTTACTGCACTTACGGGAGCTTGCAAATGAACACACACACACACACACACGCTGAGAGGACACCCACAACCGTAGGCAGATAGTAGTTTGTCCTGGACCGAGGGGTAAAAAGGAAACGAGCGAAAAAATGTTGAAAAAAAGATGGACCAAAGCATCAGACTTTTCAATCTTCATGTTGGGTTCCGTTGTCTGAAAAATTCATAAGCCAAAATTCGATGCTGTATTGCTCGAGGTTCATCCGGAATTTTAAGCAGATCAATAGAAATTTGATAAAACACTGAAAAGGCTTTCGAGGAAGGAATTATAAAGGAATTATTTAATAGAGTAATTGCGCAATTGGCAACGCGCGAAACGGAATAAACATTAATCACCGTGCTTTTTCCTTCTCTGGGAAACTTCATTTCGGGAAATCGGGCTAATGGCGGTGAACGTAAACACTCTAACTACATTTCCGGGCTGGAAATCATTCGGTTTTCGTCCCCGCCATCAAATACTCTTTTCTGCTGTTTATCGCTGCTTACACCTCGTTCTTCCTTCTAACTCATTTATCACACACGAGCGCGCTCGGTATTTCCACGTGCTCTCTTTTCGTCCGTTTAACCGACTCCCTCGAAAAAACCAAGGACCGCGTCGACGGTGGAGCTGGTTTCAACGAAAGATTTCGCCGCGTTAGTGCAATCAAAGCCCGCCAGGACTTACGGGTCCCGGGCAACGAGAATTCCAAGGGAAATCTGCCAAGTATACCCTGTCCCTTTTTTACGCCATAAGACTGATTCCACCAATGTTCGTAAAACGAAATCGCCCAAAGAAACGCGTCGCTCTTATTTACATCTCACAGACTACTTAAAGAAAGATGACATAAACCCTGTAATCGACTCTTTAAATTCGCGCGAGAAAACGTTTCACTTCACATAAACGATAAAAATACAAAGAACAGGCAAGGGAGCACAAAATAAACTTCCTCAGACACAGCGAATGAGAATTAGAACATTTGTTTTTTTGTCATCTATGAAAGAAACGTTAGAAAAAAAGAATGTAAGAAATGGCGTAGAGGTGGGACGGGGCGTAACCGTGTGCCGGATTGGAATGCGGATGAGAAGGATTGACGGGGGCGTTGCTCGCGCAGTTTTCGTAGGGAATAAAATTTCGATCGACCGTGTCCGGCGATGCGATGCTGGCGTGAGCGAATCGCGCCCGGGGAAGAACCGTGCCGTGCTAATCGTCACCGTCGTCGCCGTCGTCGTCGTCGTCGTTAAAGAGCGGAAACCGTCCTGCGACGATGTGCAGCAAGTGCAGTGAGTGTTGCCAAGGATCTAGGCATAGCGTGGACGCCAGCCCTACGCCGGGATCCGATTCCGAGGCTTCAGGTAACGAACTCTGCCATCCGTGGAATATGACACACAGTCTCAGCGAGCCAACACCTCCAACGCATACATACGTATACTCGCCGACGGCTTACGTCATGTTACACACCGCGTACTTGGTCTCCGCTCGACAACTTGTTGATGGCCACCTCAGATACGGTATAATCCTTACAGTCGATAATATCGCGGTTACTTGTTGAGTTGCCCCAGCACCACCAACCACGTCCAAAAGTTCACGCAACTTAACGAAGGGGAGGGGGGGATAGAAATTGCCGCTCCAAATCCCATGTGTACACGTCCCTCAGTCATTACAGCGAAAAACAGTAAACAACGAATAGTGTGTTGTGAGGTAACATGAATGTAGAAACATATAAGAGTAAGTGGTCCTTTTTGTTTAGTCCTCGTATTTTTCAGTATTCAATGTTTTGGTATCCTATGGTAACACGTTTATAAGCGATGACCGGAATGTATTAAGGTAGAAGGAATATAAGGACAAAAGAAAATAAATCAAAGTGTATTATTATCACGATTTATTCTTTATTTAGCCTGTACAGTTTTTTGTAATATTCAATACACGTCCATTGCACAAAATGGAACATGCACGGGAGATTCATGGAAATGTCAGCCATAATGGTTTACCAGAATTATACTTGAAATTAAAAGATTGGGCACAGAGCTGTCAAGTGCAGAACTCCAATACCAGTACACGTCAAACAAGCAATTGGTTTTCAGGGAATAGAGATTTCGCCGTATAACAAACATGATCCAACCTAGAATTTCAAAAAATGATACGTCAAAATAAGTTATATAAAATAGTCAATGATAAAGAATGATCCCTTACATTCTTACATTTTCTTTCATCTTGTAAGTTTCATTAATTTTTAAATAGGTACTAGAGTAAATTCAGTTTTACAATTTGTGAAAAGACGTCCGTTTAATCGTGCCTGATTTTATTCAGCATTTTTATTTCTTTTTTGCGCCATGTTTTGGGCATTCGTTATGTCAAGGACGTTTTCTGTCCTTCCTTCCGGCACGAGACGAACAAAAATTCTCTTCTGAATCGCGAGAACCGTACGTTTGGTGACCTTTCGGGTCGCTGGAAGGCAGGCATTGCCGCTGGGGCAAACTGGGTAAGAGGCCGATGAAAAGACAGGCGAAAAAGGTGTAGAAAAACGAATGACGTCGTGTCTGTAGAAGACAGCGAAGAGCTTAAAAATTCTTTCAGTCGACCCTTTAACCCCTTCCGCGTAAACAGTTAAAATTTTTTCTTAAAACGGCATTTCAGGAACGCCGAAATCGCGCGACTTCAAACGGATCGTTTCGTTAAAACCAACGGCAGTAAAATCAGGGTGACCGTTAATGAGCAGGAATTTCGAAAGGACAAATTGCCGGAACATTGGCACGACAAATGGGTCGGCATATAAATAAAATCGCCAGCGGACAAAAGGTTTACCCGAAAGCGACGACTTGGAAAACTCGCTGGAATGGCGCTCATCCTTGACTTGATTATCTTATTGTTTACTCTGTTCTTCAATGGTAATTCCTCCTCCGCAGAAACAATTAGGAGCAACCCGTGATAATATATTTCATTACTTCACCGAGAGCGCGGATTCATCTTCTCTCACCGCTGTGCGACGAATCGAGTCGCCATTTTCTAACAATTATATGGAAAATGAATGATAGACACGAGTAGAACAACACGCAACAAAAACATTGCCAAGCAAGAAGTGTCCTTAGCGTGAATTAAAGAACGTAAACCCGTAGGTTTGAATTTACGTTGAAAATGACGTCGACTTATTTTGAAGCTTTGGCCGATCTTTAATATTATCTTCCGGAGGATCCAATTGTTCGTCGAAACGGGACGTTATGACGTACGTTTTTCTTTGAATGCGCACGGACGGTCGCGCGTGTTTTTCGTTTAAACGCGCTAATGAGTGCATGCACCGTCGCGCCTATGAAGAAAAAAAGGGAGGGCAAAAAAAAGACAGTGGAAGAAAGAAAACAGAGCATCGACGGTCCGATTGTGAGGGTAGCAACAGTGCACTTCCGACGAGCCCTTCGCAATGGGAAATATGGGTCACGCAGTCGTGAATCTAAATTCATATCTCCCGCGTGGACGGGAATGCGGAAATACCGGCGTACATCGCGGATCTTTACAAATTCACGTGTACCGGCGTATATACGATGCCCCGCAGAGCGGAGTTCCCCGTACGGGGCGTAAAATATGCAACCCACGTGCAAATACATACGTCCATGTATGTATATGTTATAAGTATATGTTTATACATGCGCCCGCTCGTAAGTACCAGCCATGTACACGTGCGTATGTACGTGTAAACGTGTTTGTGGGTGCAACGAGGAGAGTATATACGATCGTTCGTCGGTCCATCTATCCTGCCGACGTATGCATCGCATAAATAACGCGACTCGCGACGGCCGGGAGGGAACAAACGTGTTACGGTAAAACTTTCGAATAAGGTTCTCGTGCCAAACTGCCAGCGAAAAAACTACACCCGAGGAAAAGTCCAATCTCGTCCTTCCGTAAGATGAAACCCGTCACACTGTTAAAATATAACGCACTCGAAGGGGCCGAGGTTTTTTGGGGCATTGTTATAACTTGTAGAAAATAATATGAACTGTCGATAACGTAGAGATGTTTAGGGTGTTAGTAGCTAATTTTGTGCAATCGACGATGGTAGTGAGTAATTGTTAATTTTGCTCGGTGCTGATGAAGGTAAATTTTTTTCTGTTCCAGAGGAAGAGTGGAATCCAGATGGCAAAGGACGGCAGTCCAATGACACTGGTAAGTCCTTTCGTTTTCGTATTCTAGTGTTTTAAGAAAGACGACACATTTAAAACTGTAAATATTTGACATTGGCAAGAACTAATTAAGAAAAAGTGGCATAATTTTTCCGTTCCTCACAATCGTTAAACGAGATTATAAAGGGTACGATTCACCATTTTTCCTGTGAATTTTGTCAGTTATTGGCGAACAAAATGATCATAACTGGTATTGGTTTAAGCCGTTAGTTTTCCTTGTGAAGACGAGGGGGTAAGAGGCGTTTGTTCGATTTCCTGTAGTTTTTCGGAAAGTCTGCGTGCGTCCCTAGTTGCCCTTTAAGTAGGCGCATTAGGAGCTTAACTTAACCCCGTGGAATCAGCGGGGCCTATGCTAGGCTTCCCGAGCTCACGTTTCGCCCCCTTTGCCCCACGATCGAGCCCTTCGTTTGAAACCGACGCCCGGGTACCTACGACCCCCTTTTCCTTCGTGCACTGCAGCACAGGCAGACTGGGTAGACCTCTTTATTTCGTTTTCGTCGCGACGAAATGCTCGTCTCCGCTTAGCCCGCGGCTGGAATATCATATAAGACGGCTACGCAGGTCTCTGGATAAATGTTGACACTGCGCTGAAGAATTTCGCGAGCCAACGACTCAAAGAAAAAATTCAGTTAAATTAAAAGGATATTCCCGGCGGGCAGAATTTCCCCAGGAAACGTTCTCGTATCATTTCAGACAAGAAATGTTTGTTTTTAACAAGAGATGAAATGTTTGTTGTGAAATGTCGCGTTTTTAAACTTAACAAATGTACAGTTATTAAGCAATTTAAAACTTAATTTTCTGAGATTTGTAATAGGGAAAAAGTTGATTATAAATAAGAAGAATCTAGCATGAATTACGCAAAAGTTTGAATTTTCAGTGGAAAAAGACGAATCGAGACAGACAGAAGTAAAATCTACGTAGATGAAACAGTTATAAGCTTTTAAATCTCTTATGAATCTTCTAAATTTTATTTATACTCTGAACAATTATGATCTCGATTTAATTGAATCTGGACCTAGTGGGTCAACATATTTATTCTAAAATATTTCAATGGGAGTTAACAATTTTAGTGACAAGGGTTGTTTCTCGGGAAGATTCACTTACTAGCCTCGGTAGGTAAGTCGCCTGCTCTGTCGGTGCAAGAGAAATACGGCTGGTTCGGAGGGTTGGTGCATCGGATAAATCATGTCGGCCGGTCGGTAATGATATTACCTTCACTTTGTATACTTCTTTTCTAATTCTATAGTTGTGTAGATTTTCTCGATATTCTCTGTGCAAAGATTGTTTGCTAAACACAGTTAGAAGATGTCCACAGAGACAAGCAAGCGTGACTAGCGTGTCAGGATTATCACTGAAGATTTGCGTTTAGTGATATTCGAGGGATTTCATGGGTAGTCGTGGTTGATCCGGCAAGATGGCGCGCGTGCGATCGAAGCCGTTACGACGTAAAGGGCGGTTCGGTTGCATCGTTTCATCGCGCGTGACGAGAGTTTCGCCCCTGGCGGACGCCGGCCGAACCCGCCGACAGTGCAATCTTTTCAAACGCATCGTCCTCGCCACACCCTAGAACGCCGGTCCACACGAAGAAAAAGTCGCGCGCGGGGGATGAAGTCCTCGCGACTTCCGGTCTGCCCGACGATGGCCGCCGGAAATCGACGACCCCACGCGACCGTCGGAAACGTCTCCCACGAAATTTCGTTCACCCCGTAAAACCGCACACGTTTTTATCCCCAGGGCAAGCGGGGGGAGGGGGTGGGGGTTCCACAAAACCCGTGATCTCTCGTGCGGTCGTATTTTTCCTCGACCGGGTGCAAAGTGAATCTTCCCGAATTACATTTTCCGCGGATCGCAGCAGTCTGATTTGGCGATTCAACGTTGAACGTGGATCGAAGTCAACAAAGTGACGAGACACAGTGTTGAAATCATTTCTTTCCCTCGTTGTGTTTTCCCTCGACCTCTCGCGTGTATTTCGTTGGATATTGTTGAGGGTGGGAGAAGCGCGAAAGGGGTAATTGAGATCAATGGCAGCGAGCGGTCGGGGATTTTCTCGGGGTTTTCACGGCGCGCATCCTTTCGCGCGACATTTCGTCCTCTTCGTTTCCTAACGACTCCGATGAGCGGCTTGACGGGCGGCGACACTCAGCGGATCCTCCGTCAACTAATATTGATTATAAAACCGTAGTGGCGGCGGCAGCGGTGGTGGTGGTTTCTTTTTTCCTTTTTCCTTATTCTCCCGTCGGCAGACACTGCCTCGGTTGGCCAGTGGGCACCACGCGTGTTAGACGATAATGGCCTAGCGTGCCGTTCATCTACTTCATTTCGCGGAGAATTCGATTTTCTACGATTTCGTCGGCAAAAACGTCCACGCGACCGGTGCATTCCCCTCCCGACGATACGATAAATTTTTCCTCTCGTAAAAACGACTGATCGAAGTTTCTTGTTCTTGCGACAATCTCACGCGAGAATTTCGGTGCTCCGGGGAGAAAAGTGATAACCGGAAGTGCATGTGATCTTCCCCGCTGGCAGACCCATCACGACCTTCGCCTTTCATCCCCCGAAAAGAAACGCTGACTCGTGACACGATGTAAGTACGAGTACAATAGAAATGGAAATTAATGAGAATGCTCGAAGTGCTCAAGTAACAAATGTTCTTTAATGAAAATTCATACTTCTCATTAATACTTCAGAGTGATTTTAAATATTAACTAAACTAGAAAAAGGGTCCTGTAATTTATAGTTCTGTTAGAATATATAACGCATTATTGTATGCAATACTGATAAAGTAATGTGTTTTATCTAAAACGTTGATCAAACTTCCTTCTCGTCTGTTTCTCCTTCCTAAGTAGTAACAGATAGTCCTTGGTCAGTAATTCAAAACCTTCGGAGCGTAAACTGTATAAAATGCATGTTTGCAAAACTTCAAACTCCGAACTATTATATTGTGTGTCTGAACGCTTTGCGATTATAACGAGAAGTTTAAAAAGGAAGAAGACCGGAAATGACCTGACGTACATGTCAACTTGTACCCTTCAACGACGCTTATTCGCGGCGAAACTAAGATGTTTGTGCAATTTGAGCGGACGATTAGGCGGTCCCTTTTTCATTTCTCTGTGTGTCAACGTTGATGATGAGCTGTGACAGAAAGAACGAGTCATTTCCTGCTCGCCTCTTTATACGAAACAACCGTGATTAAATTCACCAGAGTCTCGCCTAGGTAATACCAAATCAAAGTCAAAACCAACCAATGAAAACGGAAATAAGACAATTGAAATGCCTAGGAAGCAGTAAGATGACTAAATCTCTTCTCGTCCTAATCTTTTATAAAACTAATGCGATATAATGCATAATTGTTATTATTGCTAATAGTTTGTATTCGTCTTACGTTAGACTTAAATTTTTAATACTTGCCGAGCTTATCTTACCTTTCAGTTGATAAAAAAAGAACGTAGGAAAGACAAGATTTCACTGCTCAATTACATCCGTTGAATGTGAGAGCCTGAGATTTGTATTACTTGGCCGTGAATCGGAACCGGAAGTAACCGGAAGCTAACCCTTCCCGGCACGGACGAGCCGTGAAAGGAAACGGCTTTAGAAGGTTAGAGATCGGAGCTCAATGGCATCTACAATGACACGATGTGCAGGATAGGGTGCTGTCGGTGGTCGATAGCATTCACGCACGCACGCACCGGTAAGGCCCTGTCTGCTGGCTGTGCACGGGATCGGAAGGACATGTATAGATTTTCTTTTCCACCGGCAACGTAGCACGTGCCCCCTCGTAGGAGATTATTTTTTTTTTCGTCAAGGCAGAAGGGGATGAATTAAGCGAAGGCAAGGGTGGACCCTCTTCCTCGGTTTCCGTTCGACTAGCGCTTTCCATCTGCCACACACGTCTTCTCAAGTTCCGCAAACCTCTTGAACCTCGTCGGCCTGCCTGCTCCGTTTATATCTAGCCATGAGCTTGGCGCAAACGGCCCCTTGGAGATCACTGTAAAATTCATTATAGCCATGCTAAATGCACGGGATTTCGTCCACGCGCCTTTACGTCCGGTTTAAAGCTTCTCAGGATTGATGTGAATACAAGAAAATAGCTCGCAGGAATATTAAGTAATCGTGTCGTTGCGGACGTAATTATTTCGTCCCTGACCTTGGTCGATTTCGACCGTCGGCATTGAACTTGTAATGATACGAATTAAAGTATTCTAAAAAAGGATAATTATAATTTATAAAAAGTCTGAATATGACCATAAGCCAAACTTCAAATAATCGTTTTTGTGTTACCGTGATTACTTATAGACTAGAAGCTCAGAAAAGTTTTAAGGGTAACGAATTTGCGATGTTTAAGTTTTCCGTTGGTAAAACAGTTTCCAAAAGGACCGAACGCCAGTGATGCATTTTCCTCGGTTACTTTAATCGCCTTTATTGCGCTGTCGTTCCTTTTCTTTGGTGAAATTGTTGAAACTTTCCTTCGGTGTAAACCTGCGTCGTTGAACTTGGGCGCAACCTCGGATAATTAAAGTAAATTAACGAGCGACACGCTCCGAAGCTCTCGTTTAACCAGCCGGTAAAATTCAAGGGCGTAAAAATGAACGTTTCAGTGCATCATCGTCTCGCATAAAATTACTTTACGATGTTTATCGGGCAGCATCATTCCCCCTGGGCACGATATTTCGCCCCTTTTTAACGCGCGCCTTACTAATTCGAACGTTACGTAAATATTTTATTATTAATTCGCCAAGTAGCTGGCCCGTAAAATACACGGACGCACTTGCGATAAACATTATTTTCATGCCGTCGACTGAAATATCCACTCGAGTAAGCGACGCTCTCCACGGCGCCGGGGCTATCGACCCGATTCCGAGGTAAATTTCTATCAAGAGCTCCTATAAAAAAATCTAACCTATAAAAAAGGCCCACGCGTTCATTATTACGATATCGCAGCGGACAAACGGTGATTATCCGCTTTTTGCGTCTCTCCTAATGTTCGTTTTTCTTCTCATCGGGAGGAACGGGAAGAATCTTAATCTCTCTCTCTCTCACCCTCGTTTCGATCTTCTCTCTCAATCTTATTGTTAGTCATGCACGAGTGCCATACAAATTCTATTATGAAATAATCTAACGTCCTGATTAAAACTGTTACATTGTTATTATCTGAGCAGGCTGACGTCACCGAGAAGACGGTAGAAAAAGTTGGGTAATTATTTCTGGAACTGTATTATTTATGGAGCTTAATGAATTGACTGTTATGGCACTTTTTTCTCGGGAATAAAAAGTTCTCTCTGTACGTTTTGCTTTTTTTATTCTCGTAGAAATATTGTCGATCTTTGCATTTCCGGAGAAACAAGAGCCTCATTCACGTCCGGCGAGACTGAACGTTAACCTTTTTCGTCTGTTTCTGCTCTCGGGATGATCTCTCGGCAGAGCGCAAAAGATCAACAGGAAGAGAGTATAAGTAAGGCGAGTGGATGGGGTGGGAGATGTATGGAAAAAGGCATAGGGAAGGAATGAAAAAAGACAGGGAATCTGCCGTATTTTCGCACATATTTTCGTCTAGGCAGGAATAAATCGATAAACCCCGGAAATCCCGTGGCAAAACAAATGGTACGTGAGTGCATGGCAGTAGCGTGTGGTGCACGTGGTCGATACTTTCCCGATCATCTAGGAAGGCCAACGGCCGGCAGAGAGTAATATATACAGTCCACGTGTGTGCAGGAATCACATGCAAACGTGATCCTCCCCTTTTCTCTCTCTCTCTCTCTCTCTCTCATTCACTCTCAACCCCTCTTTCTTCGACCCACTCTTTCGCTCTCCTTTTCTCTCTATTAGCCTTTTCCTCTCCCCTTCCTTTCCGTCTATCCGTCTATCCGTCTGATTCACTCACGTTTCGAGTTGCCACCGACCGGGAAACCCAAGCCAAAAGTTTTCCGCGTGTCTGCGCACATCACACCTCGACCCTTCGAAAACGACGTAATACCATGATTACTCGAATCATGTATTCCCTGTGTATCTGCCTAGGCATCCGTTATAGGTCATAGCAATTGCGTCCTCCGGTGTAGGAATTCCCAGGACTTGACAGTCGCTTGTAATTTTTCAGAAAATTTGCCAGGGGCAGAATGGAAAATTAGAAAAATCAATAGAAATGTTCTTACAGAAACCATACTATGTACAAAAACATATATGTATTATATGATTCAGTAGAGAAAATCGAATTTGTCCACTGCAACGTCTTCGCCTTGAAATAAGTCTAGAAAAATCGAGAATTTCTTCTTGCAATCACAGCGTTTTAATACTCGGCCAACATAACGGTCGTTTTAATACAGTGAAAAATGAAGGGTTCGACTTTTTGCTCGTCGAGTAACATGACGATCTGCGTCGCTGAGGAATCTTTTTCAAGCGCTTGGCCCGGCCAGCCTCAATTCTCGGCGTGTAGTAAAGCCTCGTTATGCGTATAACGAGAATTATTAAGCATTGCCCGCATCCACGTCAGAGTTGGTCATCATTCGAATTATTTCGAATAAATATTTATCTAAGATAATTAGCCGCATGAATTCTTGTTACTGGCGACGAATTATTCTACTTATTTGTTCGAATAATTGCTGACTATTTTCATTCCACTTAGTTGTGTAAGAATGTTTTTATATGGGTTTTATTTTATTTGTTTTAATTAAGTATTCGAATGAATGTAGTGTGAATGTTACACAAATAATTATCATATACGTGTGGATTCTCGATATTTCTTATTTTATTATGAACCTTCATGCTTAGTCGTTTAATTCACTTAAAAAGTTTCTATCTTCCTAATAGCTTTCTTCAATTTTCTTGACCTTTCTCTTTCTCTAAATACTTATCTTCTTTCTCTCTTTGTCTCTATATTCCTCGTCCTGTCATTGTCTTATTATTCTGCTTTTCTTTGTTCAACTGCCACTGTTTCTGGCACTCTGTCAAAACTTGTAACCAATCTGTATCTGTATTGCTAAACCTCCTTTCTCCGTCCCTCATTCTATCTTCTTTCCTTCTCACACTATTTGTATCCATCTCATCTAATTCTTGCTTGCTTTCTTTAATTGCTACTGTTCCCCCCAGTCTGTCTGCTCTGCTCCTTTCAACGCCCCCTTTTCTCCTGGTATATAGTTCACGATCACGTATTAACCGTTGTAGCAAATGCCTACTCGGAATGCGCTGGACCGGCGGCATGATAAAAATCGATGACGCGGGCCATTGTTGCACGCGTCCGCTGGCAACTGTGGATTCTCATTTGAAGTATGTAGAGCACGTGCACGCTATAATACACGGGCAGTTGAGAATTCCCCGAGCTGTTGTATACCATTCCCGTCTTTGCCATAGAATACCACCCCTCGACAATCTCGATAAGAGAAAACCCACTCTGCAAAGTACCGAAATTAACACGTCAATCGTCATAAATTGCCTACTTCCGGGAACCATACATTCACGGCTTCAACTCGACAAAGTATCAGGAAAGGCGAAGAAGTCGAACAATCTCATAATTTATTAGATAGTCTTCTGAGCCTTGAAAGTATTATTTCTTTGCTCCCCATGTCTACAAATCTGTCTCCGTAAAGCTACATACAGTTCCCTCTGTCTAGTAGTGCTGGTTTACATTTATAAGTAAAAGGATGAACAACAATTGGAGTGGAAATGAACGGTAAATAAAGAAAAAGGGGACTGAAATTTACTAAATATCCAAAGGAAAATAATTAGAACATTTTGATAATTTACCATTTGGGATATAAAATTGAAGGCCTTACAAGCCGATTACTGAAACTGAAAATCAGGGATACCACTTAGAAAAAACTGAAATTTACCACACGATATGCCATCTTTGCTAATAAACAGTAGTCGGAGAAGGAAAATGTCATACTTTGTTCAGATGCACCTTTAATTTTACATTCTTCGAACTTTTCCTACCGTAATTACAAATCCACGGAACTGTAGTTTGCCGTTTGCCTCTGCGTAGCTGTTCAGTTTTACGTTTGTAAGTAAAGTGGTGAGCAACAGTTGGACTGGGAATGAAAGGTCGAAGAACCAGCGAGGGTGTTGAACGTCGCAGACTGAAAGTGATCAGAAACGAGGGTATTCCGAGCAGACAGACAGACAAACGTAAAATGGATTATCGATAACGAAAGAACCGGGCGACGTATATCGCCGGCTCCGCTCTGTCTGAGAGAAATCTGCTTTTCAAATTTCCACTCTCCTCCTTTCTGCCCTCTCGTACCCTTCGACTTGGTTTGATTTCCGATTCCCACACACACCTAGCGCATTTACATTTATATTGCTGTATTCCTCTTAGCTTACAGGGAAACACATCGATCCACGGGAATTCCGGGACGTCGCAAATAAACGTCCCCAAATTGATTTCCTAAAACGCATACATTTCGCCGTACACGTCGGTTGTGCAAAATGAAAGTCTCTTTAAATTCGACCAACATACAGCGACACGGAGTATTTTATTCTCAAGTTTTCGAGCTGTATGAATCTTCACTGGCGCGTATCGTCGCGGAATTTGGCTCGGTTACTTTTTTCGCAGGCTTTCGTCTTTCTCCCGAGGCTTTTTTTTCTGCTGTTCGATGATCCCGGCGCCGGGTTATGCGCCGGCACGGAAATAGAACTGGCGTGAAATGGATGGATGTATAGACGACGGGGGAACATGGACGTTGGTCGAGAAGAAACGAAGGCCACGTACGATCCGAGAGAATTCTCCCACCCGTTTGGCCCCTTCTATCCATTTCACATCTCTCTCTCTCTCTCTCTCTCTCTCTCTCTCTCTCTCTCTCTCTCTCTCTCTCTCTCTCTCTCTCTCTCTCTCTCTCTCTCTCTCTCTCCTCTCTCTCTCTTTGCCCCCGGTATTAGCATGGCATTAACTGTGTTCAGCCGGAAATCGATCGACATAGCCGTTCGAGCCGCACGCGTAAGTCAATATCTCGTCACCGGGACGAAGGGAAAAGCATCGGGACGATTGACAGTCGACGCTTGCATCCGTGCAGCTACAACGACCCGGCGGAATCTTATCTCCGCGTTCACGGATTATCGAATTTCCGAAGGTAGATAAGATTTCCCGGCGTTCAGCACCACCCCCCACCCACCTCTCCCCTTATCAGTTACACCTGGGTCGATCCTTTTCTCTCGATTTCCCTACCCGTAAGTCTTTCCCCGTCTATGTTCAACGCCGACGCACGTACACACCTTCGTCCCTCGCGGCCGATCTGCTGTATGTATCTGAAAATAACGCGTCGGTAGATTCCGTCATCGTTGCCAGTGCACGTCGTAACGCCGTTTACAACGCGTCGATCCGTGAAAAATCCGCGCTCGCACGTGCCAGTTCACCTAGGCCCCCCAAAGTCCTTCCCCTTCCCCTCGCGCGGCCCTTGTCTCGGACCGTTCAGTCTGTTTTTTACTCCCCCAGTGATCACACGTCAGAGGTCAGGACGAGGAGGAAATTGTTTGCCCGCTCAACACGGGGGATAAGGGAAAAAAGGTGCGCGGGGAATTTCCATTTAGCAATGTTTTCCGCTGATCCGTTCGGTAAGATTTTTCGAAATACCAATATCAAGGGCTGAGCTCGTCAAATTTTTTATTAAAAGGATTATGTACTAACGAACAAACGGGATTAATTTAATAAAGAATGTAGAGTTTATTGTCTTGCTCATTTGTTAGAATAACTTGTACAATTATTTTCCGTCAGTCTCTTCGAAACTTCTTCGACTAACTACTTCGTGAAATTCGGACAAATAAATGCTTTCGAAAATTTACCGAGTATTTCGCTTCGCAGATTTCTCTCGTCCCTCTATAAATAATCCGTATAAAAATGATAGTAATACAGTTTTGTGAAAACTTGCGTAATTTGTAAATCACTCTTTAGCTTTGAATTTGGACATTTAGGAGACTGAATTTCTTTGTCCTCGTCTAGGATTTTCATTTCAGTTTTTCTGTTTTTCCGTTCTATGTCTATCCAGGGGGGAATTTTATGACAGGTCAGCGATCTTGTCGTTTTTATTCGCACGGGCTAAATCGAGCGGCGAAGTGCAGCTTCTATCTTGTCACTTACCTACTCCACCTTTCGAAAGTTTGAGGTCGTGGCCCGACCGTGCGATCAATTTTCAAGCGCCTATCGACATTCCTGCTACCTGCTGCGATATGTTTCCGAAAGAGGCAGTCGGAGAGTAACGACCGACGATCATTTCGCCGACTAGTTCATTCGTATACCGACCAAAAAAGTGAGAAATAATGCATAAAATATTCGAGTTTACCGGGCAAATATCGATTATAACTGTACCCGTCGTTTCGCGTGAGCAAGATAAATATTGTAAGGAGACACAGACAGCCATAGTCAGACAGGGAGTATAACGTGCAGAGTAAAAAAAGATTTGACAGTAGAAAATAACCGTTTTGACCAGACACACTAAGCCTTTAAGTTTGCTAACAAAATCACATATGTATCAAACAATTCCACACAATTCAACGATCCAATGGAAAAACTATATCGTAATATTTTATTCTTCCCATACTCTTACTCGTACAGGACTTTAAAACTCCCGAAATTCATTTCGGGAATTCGTGTAAAACGTGTGAGTGAGAACCGGAAGGACGCGAAATTAATTTCCCGTAACAGAGACACTGTGTGCACTTGGACCGTTGGCCCGTTTGAATGAAATCTCGAGATGGACGGGAATCATGGGACGAACATCATAGAAATCCCTGGGAGCCGGGCTTTTACGACAGTCGGTGAATCGCATGGTGGAGGGCAGTGACCGGGCGTTTCTGGCGTTGCAGAAATCCCCTCGACCCGAAATTCGCGAGGCGAACCGCCGTGCGACGTCGGTGGGGGGCGACAGGAGGGCGGGAGGGGGGCGAGAGTGGTTGTTGCCCGGCACGTCACCCGTGTACCGGAATTCGAATCTCGTCATTAATTGGAGGACGAACAACCCATCCCCCCTCTCTCTCCCGGCCTCTTCCCCTATGCCGTGGGTTGTCTAGCTTGGAAATTCTCGCAGAAGGGTATATGCGGATCGTCCGGAGCGTGCGTTGTGACCTACTTACGCGCGAGCTTCCAGCCTCGTTAAGCTCATCGTCTCGTTAACCCCCTTCCCCCACCCCTGCCAATAGCACATGCATCAAAAGTTTCAGCGACGCGCTGACGCACGAGCGAATTTCTTAACGCTCAAAATTCCAAACCCATTGTCGTCGGGCATAGCAGTTTTTCGACACTGGATTGTCATTTAATTGGAATAACGTTTGTTGGAAAGGTTGCTGATATGCACTAGATTACATGTTGGAGGTTAACTTGAATGTTAAGTTGAGGTATAGATGATAGGATAATTGAATGTAAATAAAGGTTAATTTATTTTTTCATCATTAACATTTTACGAGTTATTATGAAGTAGACAGAATGATTATATGTCGGTATAGTAGGGTATGGGTGCAAATTTCGATCGGGATAATTTTCTGTTAAGTTTAGGTATCAATATAATAATACAAGGAAATATCAGTAAATATTTTTCTTATACATCTCTTCCTTTTTTACATTTTTTAAGAACGACTCAATATCTCCATAAACTAATATTTTCTCTTCGTCGGGGCCCAAGTTGAGCATTTGGGAACCACTTCTGAACTCTTGAGGACGACATCGTCCGCTGTTAGGCGTGATGGTGCACTTTGGTACGTTCTGGGTGCGATGCTATCGTCGATGTACGATGAAGTAAAGAAAACGTGCGGGTTAAATAGCCGACGGTTTGTGCACGTGCGTCCCACGACGCCTATTTCCGGCACGACTTCCGCGAAGACTGTTTATTTTCGAGGCGACAGCGTCGTCGGGACTTTCTGCCAAATAGGTCGCTCGCCGATGGCCTCGATGCCGCTCGATCCTCGATCAAACGCCCCACGATCGTAATCTCATAAACGATTTCTCCCCTCCCCTCCCCCACCCTGTCCCACCCGCGCCTCGCCGCTCCACGGAATTGGATCCAATTGAATCCAATTCCACGCTTGAATAAAACTCTACCCGACGCATAACGGCCTTTAATACGTCTGCTAATGAAACTTGCGCCCGCTTATTCGCCTCGTCCAATCCCCAGACTCTACGTGAACCCTACAATGTGAGGTCTAGAAACGTTTTACACTAGTCATAAGAATACTTGAACCTTCGAAAGTACGGTTATTTCGTCAGCCAGACAACCCAAGTTTTTCAATGAATCGATATCGGTAACCGGTAGAGTCTTACGATTATAAAATGAAGGAATTAATTATTGTGGAAAATTTCTTCGATTCATTGATTATCATAATTCATCCCTCTAAAAGCGACATCTTTAATCTGCAATAAAATTACTACGAAGAATGTCTTTAATTTATCGATTATGACACTTTTCGACACTTCGCCCTTTTGGTTACCATTTCTTTATAATCTATATACAACGATACATGATTATATTGTAAGCATCGGAAGAATCATCTTCCTGGCCTAGCACCATGCTTGACGAACAACGTTGTTCAAAAGTGCAACCGTGCGATTAAAGATGGCGCCGAGGTGTGTGTGTGTGTCGCGTAGTTGTGTTTGTTGCGTTGAACTCATGTCGATATCCGAATTTCGCAGGTGGCTCCGGGAGGGCGGAGGGTGAACCGGGCTCGAACGAGCTCTCATCCGCCGGCAGACGAAGCGCCGGGGGCGGGGGTGGCGGCGTCTTGGGGATCGGGGGCGTCGGGAGGACGGGCTCGGGGAGCGGCGGGGGTGGAAGATCGAGGGACGAGCCCCGTAGGCACACCCTCGGCGGCGATCACCAGCCGTCCCTGCATCATCAGCAGTTCAACGCCGCCCAGCAGCTTCACCCCCTTCACCCTCATCACCTGCCGCCGCCCCACGGACAGTACGGCACCCCACCAGCGCGACACACCACCATGGATCTCGAGGTGAATCTTTCCTACCGCAACATGTAAATAACAAACATACAATTACCCATCTTCACGTCTAACCGAACTCGCACCTTACGTCACGCGGGTCATATGAACAACGGTTCAATTTAATACGGAGTCGCCCGGGTAATGAATTTTCTCGCGAAAAGTTTCTTATCGTTCGTTTTTACATCGGTTAACAGTGTCACTGTTGCTGATAGATGGAACGAGATTGGTACGGTACATGTTCTCATGCTTGATGTGAGTATAGGTTATGTCTAACGGAAGAGATTATTCAGTTTGCATTTGGTATTACACTGGGCGAAACACGTACGAAATTGAACGCGTTACTGACTGTTTGATTTGAAAGAAAAAGGTTTTGTAAAAGGATCATTTTGGTGTGCCGCAATTTTCTCTAAAAGTATTAATATTTCAATTCTATAACGTTTCAAAGTTTAAAGTTTCTCTTCATTTTACTTCATTTTACACTATCATTAGGGCGGACTTTGTTGCATTTATGCAGAGTTCTTTGACAAAAGGTGATCAAATTGATGTAAAACCAACCACTCTTTGTCTCATTAGCTCTTACACAAGGAGAGGACTATGCAATTTGTGAGATTACAATTATGCCGCGGGGTTTGCCGTATTTTCGCTAATATATCCGTCGTTGATTTCACGTCTCGCAAGAGTACCCCTCTCCTTGGTAGATTCATTAGGAGGAACGTTTGATGAATTTGCTGACGGTAATTCAGCCGAATTGCATACGCAAACATGCGTACTTAACATACAGATCCACTGGGGATATTATGACGTGGAGTAACAAAGAGAAAGCGGTTAATTAAACATATCCACCTATGAGTGCAACTTCCATGTCCCCGTATTCGTCTTGATTATTCATCGTCGCTTTTCCAACGTTGCACTGACTACCTCGAAAACTCAGTTAAGAGTAACAAGTACTTTTCCTCGTGTTATAAAACATGTACCTTGTTTCATCGAAAATCTGTAATACCAAGTGTTACTATCGCCATAGATTCTAACGTAAAAAATTGTAATCTGTTGAAAATTCCATTTTTCTCACCTATTAATGCATTTTATTAAAATTCCTACGGCGAAGATAGAAGCTTGGTCGTATAGATACTTTTTCTAGGGCTACACTGACCCCTCTCAAGTGAATAATAATGAATACTTTTCCTCGTGGCAAAAAAACGTACCTTGATTCATGGAAAATCTATAACAGCCGCAGGTTTAACTTTTAATCCACTTTAATCGGTATTGCGAATTTTCCCTCACACGTTCGTGCGTTTGAATGAAATTCCTTGGACGAGGAAAAAAGCTCGGTCGTATAGATATTTCCTGGCCGGGGTGCTTCGAGGTCTTATTGGGAAATCGAGACGAGGAAAGCGCACGTAATATCAGCCGTTTATTTCTACATTTTCTGCATACAGCGTGTATGTCGAATTCGATATAACCGAGGCGTACGGCCAATGGATTCTAATATTGGCTATCGAGGATCGAGAACCCTCGAGAGTCTCCTCCTTGGAAGCGGGGCGATTGAACTTAAACCGCCGTAACGTGGAAATAACTCGAGCGTGGGATACGTTGCGTCATCGTTTTACATGACGCCGTCCGTAATTGCCGACCCGCTTTTGCCACGGTCGGTTAAATTCCGCGGTAACATCACTTGCAGTAACGCCATGCCCCGGGACGAGCAAAGTCGTTTGACGTTTCCCCGTTGAACGGCGGAGACACCCTCCTCGAGAGTCCAGGGAAAAGCTTTCCCCTTGAATATACCATAAGAAAAAAAGACCTGAAACAGCCCCTTTTCTCGGGCGCTAACGAGAGAAAATTCTCTGTTTACTTTCCCGCATTTATAACATTTCAATGTTGCATCGTGAATGTACGATTCTTCGAGTCGATGCGTTAAACATACCACGAGGAAAAGATTTGAAATAACTTTTACTAAGAATGATGTTTTACAATCTTTTTTTTACAAATTTTTTAAATCTTACATGTGAAATACAATTAATTTTAAGTTTCGTGTTAATCACGGAAATCTATTTCCGTTAGGCTTTTCAATTGAACAGTTTTTGTTTCGAAAATTCAGTTCCAGAGTAAAAAGTTTTTCATTGTCGGGACATATTATTCTATACTACTAGGAAAATACCTGTAAGTCCTCTGTCAGTTACCGGTTGAGTCGAAACCTAATTAACCTTCAAATTTATTAATGTCAATTCCTATATTTTCTTGGTGTGTTTATACATAACTCCTGCTTGTTTATTCTCGTCGGCACCTGAATTTTCATTCATAATTATCATTCTCTCCGCTCCCTTTTGACCTCTACCCCGTTTCACTGAAATAACGTAGGAAATTCCGACAGGGATTTCTCCTCCCCTCGGATCGTCAATTACGCACACGTTTTCTATGTATATGTACCTTCTTAAGTATACACTTCTTATGATCTCTGTGTATTCGCCGCAACGAGAAACGAGTAAAAACTCTGAGCAATCCTGCTACGAGGAACACACTTGATTTATGCTTACGAATGCGCATCGTTTTCTCTCTTTGTTCTTTAATCTACCCCTCAAAGAGTTATTTTCCAGCAAGCCTCCCCCTTTCCATACATCTAACTCGTTATTTGTGTGTGTGTTTCCGTGTACCTGCCACCCGCTAACAGATGGGGACCAAGTCTCGCCAGAGAAAGGTAATATTTCCTACTTTTTTTCACAGTCTTCCTTTGCCAAAAGATTGCTCGTTGTTCATTTTTTACTCAAGTCGCATGATAGCATGTAATCTAATTGTTTCGAACATATTTCACATCCAAATGACGAAACGTTATCGTAAAGCAAGTGTATATTCAGATAAACTCATAATCAAATGCAGTCTGAAGGGGCAATTAGAGATTGAGAAACGAATTTTGTGATGAAGGTAAATTTACTGCTAAGCCTATAGTTGATGTAAAAAAAAGTTTATGACAGTAACGACTTGTATATTTTGGAAAAAGATAACAGATAGAAACATCGAAAATATTTGTATTCTTTGTACGTTCGTATTTGTGTTTCTACGTGATTGTCCCGTTGTATTTCGTGTATCGAATTATCAGCGTCAGGGATTTTTGTGTTTTCGCTGAAAGCTGACGAAAGCATTGAATTTCCAGTCGCCTTTGCCGCGTGGGTACCCGCCTCCCTCTTCGGCGATGCTCTTCGATGACGACCCGGGGATCATGTCCGAAGTCGAAACCTCCAGCACTGGATTCCGACGGGGTGGCAAGCAAAGGAGCAGCCTACCCGTTGTCCGAACACCCAGCAAAACTTTGGAGCGACCACTAGGTAATTATCGACTCTCAAGCATCTTCTTACAATGAAATATAACGGGAAAAACTAGGAGTAATGGCTCCTTAAACTGGGGCTAACGAATCATGAATTATTCATAACAATAGTTCAATATAAATTCCATAGAAATTGTATAACGAAATTTACAACAATAACTAGACTTTTCTCATTTAGGAATAAAGTTGTACACGTAATTTGTAGTTTTTATGCAGCTTCCCTGCCTTTTTGTATTGAGAGTAGAATTTATTTCATGGACTTATCGTTTTCGCTGGATTTTACCGCGGTAGTGTTAGTTGTACATTAAAATCCCAGGGGAATTAGTGAACTGGGATTTGCTGCTGTTTGGCTTCGTACGACGGCTGTTGACGAACTTTCCTGACAAAACAATGCATTTCTGTTGGCGATTCCCTAGGACTGGTGTTCCTGCAGTACAGGAACGAGACGAAGAGGGCACTCCTGCCAAACGAAATAACCAGCATAGACACCGTGAAAGCTCTCTTCGTCAGAAGTTTCCCCAAGCAACTTACTATGGAATACCTGGACAGCCCTCACGTAAAAGTTTACATCCACGACAGTAACAAGGACATGTTCTACGAACTGGAAGACCTTAGGTAAGGAAAAGTGCCGTAACTCGTACACAAAACTGTTCTAAACAAGGAAATAGAATGTTGAAAGTTAACAGAAGTTACCTGAGAAATGGAAGTTAGATTCCCTATTGTATGGATCGAGTTTAAGATGTTAAAGGAATTGGCCGTTTGACGAGTGGATAAACAGTTGGAAGGAAGAAATGATAATGACAAGGTTTGCATATTATCTTCAGATCCCATCTGAGAGACATAAGAGACAGAAGTGTGCTGCGATTGTTCGAGAGTACGGATGGTGTGACTGGAATGCCAGGACCGTTGGGAGTGCCTGGGGGTGGTGCTGGTCTCCCACCGCACTGGGAAGATCAGAGTTATTTCAGCGAACCGGAATTCGATAGCGAATATCAACATCAGCACATACACAAAAGCAAAGTAAGTACCTGCATAGAATCCTTCCTTGTCTAGGGGTTAAACTTAGAAAGAACTAGGGTAAAAAACAACGATTCTTAGACGTTTATTCGTGACTCATCTTTACATTCATAACGTCTAAAACGAACTATCAAACTCTTAAGAGATAATACTGTCCTGCAACACCGAGAAAATCGTATTGCCTGCGATCTCTCTAGTATTAGCTATCGTTGTTTCGTCGTTTGACTACAGTATTTACAGCCCCTTTCAAACATGCAACACTTGTATCGCATGGCGCTACAACCACGACGTTTCTTACTACTTAAATCACTCCTAAAACCATTATAAATAAGTACGGCACCACACAGAAAATGACCAGGGAATGCGATTAGCACGTCTTCGCGTTGACGTGCTTTAACATGGCAGGTCATTTGTGTAAATGAAGAAATTGGAGAACATAATTCCGCAACCCCATCACTGAATAAAATTCGATTATGACAAGCAACCAACCGAATTTTCCACTCGAGTAAAGTTAGGAGACCATTCGATTTTGTAGATAAATAACCTATTTTGCTAGCTCTGCACGAGGGAGTTAAAGGGCTTGACGGTCGAATGTCGTTGTTCGAAAACTTTGCGAATTCAATGACCGATCGTGGAATGTTTTAAAAGGCTTTGCAAGCTGGCACGGCCGGCAAATAAAGAGCACCGGAGTATATCTTCTTGGGAACCGATCTCCAGCCGAAAATGAGGGCTTTTTCGAAGGGTTCCTCGGCACAGCCGTCGCAGATGTCCATGACGAACCTAACTTCAGCCTCGGCGGGTTCTCTCTCTTCGTCTTTCGTCTCGTGCTGCGGTAATTGCTGTCCGAAACTCGCCAGCCCGGAGAAGAAGTTGTTGTCCAGTCCCTGGGACACGGTATAACCATCGTCTAGGAGCAGTCCATCAGAGAGATGCAAAAGACCGCGTTTCTTCTTGTCAGATTCCCGTTTGTCCAACTTCTTGTCATCGGCCACGGATTTCGTAGATTCAAAAACAACCTGACAAAAATTCCACGGTCAACAGGAAGACTCACGCCTCAAAAATGCTAATTCCTAATTTCAAGCTAGAAATTATCTTTGTCTCGACGATGTGTTATCATGTATTACCTTATCGTTCGCCACGTCGACTTTATCCGCCTGTCTCTTGGCTATGAGCTTTTCCGCGTTTCCACTTTGTGCCCCGCTTACCGTTTCTGCGTTGTTTTGTCTCTTGGAGAGGTTTTTGTCTCTCTTGAAGAGATTGCGGTACGGGCCGTCGACAAAGCTTATTCCTTCGTTGGGGGGCAGCGTTTCGCCGGGGGAACTGAAGAATTGCGAGCCTTGGAAGTCGTTGGAGTAGGACTGGAGTGCCGGGAAAACCGTTGGAATGGAATCGGGATTCGCTGGAGGGAATGGTTGAGGCGCGGATTCCTGAGGAGCCGGCAAAGCTGGGTGACGAATTGTTACTCCATTCTGGACAACCTGAATCGGCGCACCCGGATTGACTTTTACCTGTAAGGAAATAGTTTCCATTCAACTGTACTGCCACTTAAAAAATAAGTCCCCTCAGTGATTCAAATTCACTGAACAAACTACTACGTGACCATGAAACCGATGCTAAGATACTGACATAAATTTTCAAACGTACGTCCACAATTGTCTCTATTCTAATTAACATTTATAAAGTTCTCTTCATATTTAGAAAAAGTACTAAAAGAGTATTATGTTCAAATTTAATTAAACTGTATACCTTTAAAATACTATTGGTCCAGTCTTATACTATAATCTGTACGGATATATGTGAACATACCCGATGATTAATCTGCCCTCCGGTAAGGAACGGATTCTGCGGCAATGGAGGACCAGTGACAGGCCGACGGGTGGTCGTCAAAGGAGCATTATTATTAGTTTCATGCTCGTAATGGTGGGCGTGGTGATGCTTATGGTCCTTGTGTGCTTTCCCAGCGGACAGGGCAATTCCGTAAAGTTGTACCATAGTAATTTCTCCCAGCATTCCACCGGATCCTAAACATAGAATTTCGTGAACATGAGATAATATTTCAAACGTTTGATCCTTAGTTTCTCGTAAGGATTTTATTCCGTCCATTCTTTAGGTAAAAATTTAATGTTTCTGCATTATTTAGGAAGTAGATTCAAACAATAACTGAATTAATATAGAATTCATAGAAACTACTCTACCTCAGATTCACATTATAATCCTACATTAGATTTGATGTAGGCAAATATCCAGTACTTGTGCATTATTTAGATTATTTTGATTGCACGTTAATACAAACTGTATTACCTTGCGGGGCTCCTTCCCCTTCCAAGAAACCACCACCCAGCTGTCTCTGTTCCTGTCCGGAAATTGCGATACCTCCCCCTTTAATAACGTGTCCGACGAGCTGAAACAACCAACAGAACCCGCTCAAGTAACATCGTTGTAACGCATAGGAGATTTATTTTAGCGAGATGTTTGGAGAGGTGAATTTTCTATTAGAGTTTTCTCGGTCACGGGTAACGGCCATTAATATGTGAAAACCGACGACGCGTGCCGCGTACGCCAATCGACTTTCCCGCTGTCATATGGAATAGATGAAAAGTCCTTGAGACGTGAGGCGGACGCACGTAGGCGTGACTGGTTTGCCGAAAGTATTGAAAAGGAATGCATTCGCCGGATTTTCCTTGGCACCGGGAACAATGGGCGACGGAACGAACCGCTTTCTTCTCTCCGCACTTGCCAGCCTCGTCGGCGTATTGTTAGCTGACAATCGAGACTCTTATCGCGAAATTGACTTTCCCCGAGAAAACCGATAACCGTCGCGCAAAATAACCTTAAATGAGCCGTTGTTCCCTAAAGCGTTATAAGTTGAACTTTAAGAGGACTTAATTGAGGCTAATTTTAGTTGCAAACTAATGCCTTCTTTGTGTCTTTGTACTCGGTAATAAAACACGAAATACGGGGGATAAATTGGATTGTTGGTTCTCGATATTAGCATTCGCCGGTATTCTTTCAGGAAACATCTTTTTAGGATTGAATTTGTATGACGGTAATTGCCCTTCGAGTTGACTACGCATCTGGTCGAAGAGTTGTATCTGCCGAGGTAAGAATGATAAACGAGAACCGTTCTCCGGCACGTGGCAATGCCACGCTCAAGCATAAACTCGGGATCGTATGTCGTTCACCGAGAAACCAGATGCAATGAGTTCGCTATTCCTGCGGTTTACTTTCCCTTGGAAGTCACGGTGCAGTTACTTTCAAGAACAAGCCGCGATAAGGATAAGCTGAAAGCGAGCGTTCTCCTGCCATCGGATTTTCCGGATATACCGTCGATCGATGATCCACGCCAGACTTCCGCCCGTTACGTAATCCTCTCTCCCGTCTCTCGCTTTCGTTCTTTTACCGCCGGGAACGGAATTAGCCGACGGATTAGAAATGTAAGTGCAAGAAATGAAAGGTGCTTCTAGAGTTTCGCAAAATGTTAACGATCCGAGTCGACTGTTTCCGCAAGTAATTACGACGGCCTTGAGAAACGTCGGGTTTTAGTGGTCCGCCGCACGCAATGTCGCTCATATATATATATATATATACATATATGTATATCGAGTCTACAAGTCCTACGAACAATTCTACGAGCATCAAGGTCGCTGCGACAGGGTTGTTCGACTGCCGCAGTTGCTGCACACACGAATCCACGCAACGCTAGTAATATCCTGCCCTCGATTAAGATCCGCAGGAACAATAGCCATGTCACATTACGAAAGGACCAGCTCACGTTTGCCAACTTTTTTTTGTGAAATGTGATTGTCTCTTTACGGCACATCTTACGATTTTTATCGATATTTCTATGCAAAGTGAGGAATTTGTACAGGGTCTTCTTAAATCGATGGCACAAACTTTAGGTAGATGTAATAGGAGAAAAACTTGTCGGTAAATATAGGTTCAGAAATCAATAGTTCCTGAATTAGAAAGGAAAAAATCTGGAATTTTTCAATGATCAAAGAAACTGTTTCTCCCCTCTGTACCTCAGAAACTGTTGATTTCTAGACGTATGTTTACTAACAAGTCTTCGCTTACTTTCACGAGTAGCAGATTTACCTAATCTTTAGCCATCGCTTAAAAGCAAAGAAAATACAGCATTTTTTGTCTCCGCGGTTCAATTTTCTAGGATCTTTGGCAAAAACCGTCGATTACTTATCGCAATTACCATGTTCTTTCGTTCATGACAAGCAACACGGTTTGCCCTTAGGGAAGGTGCGAAGGTTCGGGTAAATACGTAGTTAACACTGTAACCGCAGGAACGCGAGAAATCGCACAAAGCACGATTCATGCTACGTTGGTAAAGGGGTTGGTGGGGGTGGAGGGGTTGAGGTGTGTGAAGGATGACGTTGAAGGTGTTTCGTTTACCCTGTTGTTGAATCCTCGGCCGACGCGCTCGTCGTTGACCCAGATCTGCCATTCTCCCGTACGGCCGTTCCAGCTCTGACAGGAGTGGTACCACTTGTTCAGTCTCAGCGGATAATTCAATCTGTAGAGGTTGTGCCCGTCGACGTTCATCATGTAGTACGAACTCCTCGGGGTGTTGGCCACCCAGGCCAGAATGCCGCGGGGCTGCTCGCCCACTGAAAGTTCCAAACTGTCGTCAGTGAAAAATCTTGAAATCTTGCCCCCTCCTTCCCCTTCCTTCACCCCCCACAATGCCACGTCGACGACTGTCACGAAAAGATTCATTTAGCCGCGGGGAAACTCACTTTCAGGCAAGCTTCGCGTCGGTAAAGAGCTACAATTAAAATATTCAAGACGTCGTGACAAACGGATGACGAGGTGTTCTCGCTTGGAATGGAATCTTTCGAAAATGTCGGTAAAAATTTGATTGAGGCGCAAATGCGTCGGGTTGATAATACGGTACTACAAGGCACTTTGTAAAACTTGAATAATAATAGGTTTAGAAATTTGTGTTAAAAATATTCTGGTAATTCTTTTTGATTTCTTGCTGTGAGTTTCACATTTCTATCGTTAATGAATTGTCAGAACAATGCGCATTCCCTGTGAAAACACATCTGTATTCTTGGGGAATTGAATTAAATCGGGAAAAGAATTACGAGAATTCTCAGAATTGCCTGCTGTAAACGGATTAAGGTGATAAGCGCGATCAATCTCCGTCCGATTATCAGGATTTTCACCGCGTTTTCCCGCGGCCGGATAGATGGAAAGTGGAATGTTAATTCACAGGCTCAATGAATCTCCATGTGATCTTTTTGCATACGCGCGGAGACGTCGTTACACACCCTGTCGTCGCCCGGTGAAAAAAAAATAACGATCAGGAGGAGAAAAGTTGGGTGCGTGCGTAACTTTCTACCGCGCGGGAAAACCGCAAGCCGAGCCAGCAGGACCTTTCTAAATCCTTAATTCTCGGCAGACATTTACACGTGTGCTCAATGAAAAAATTCTTATAATTAATTTCAAACGTTCCAGACTTAAATTTAAACTTCTGAAAAACTTCATCGTATTTCACGAATAATTCGTTACTTATTCATTATTTGTTCCATGGTCCGTATCTAAATTCGAAATTTCTAGCTCGCAGAAATCACGTACACGTTACATAAATTTCTCATTCCATAATCCGAGAAATGTCAGGAGAACGGGGTCCAGTTATCGATAGGAATACGTAATTCGCACCGTTACGTACTTTCATTGTGTAATACAGAGTGTTAACTGGGTTACTCAATATTTGTAAACAGACGTTCGACAGATTAGCGTTTAAGAAGTAGCAAAAACTATAATGACGTTGCAGAATATACAAATCATACGATACAAATATAGGCATATCTTTTTGTACAACTGCTTAATCTTGGTGGAAAAAACGCTGCTGATATGCGTTTAACTTTTTTCTGTATGTAGATACTCTTTTTTACGTCATAAAGTTAAATTCCCGGCAATTTTCTCCGCGATCTCGCCGCCGAAGGAATCCATTGGTCGGTCGTTTTTTCTCTTTCTCTCTCCATTTTTTCTTTCTTTTTTCTTCCTCTCTCTCTCTCTCTCACTGTCCGAAGGCGCGTAAAACCGTCGTCGTGTTATGTCGAATTTGATTTCGTCATATGCAAGCGCGTGAGTCACTTTCGTCGTTATGTCGCACATGGGAAAACGCGTGAAACTTTCGCGCCTTCTCCTCTCGGTTGCCGAAATAAAAGGTGAAAGGGAATCGGACAGGGGGGAAAAAAACAGGGGAGACACGGTGAAACTGCGCGGCCTGCTGCTCACCTGCATAAGAGAACAAAGGATGATCGTTGGAGTGATTATGAAACTTGGTCCACATGCAGAGGGTGAACTCCTTGATGTCCGGCAAGTCCGTCTTGTAGTGGATGTACTGCAACACAAACGCGAGAGTTACGAAATTGCTGTGTTGAAAACGGAACAGGGACAGGGCCGCAGAGGAAGGGGGTGAGGGTGGATATATCTGATCAGTAATTAAGATGAAAACAGAAAGTGCCGTAGCACTTTGCTGACAAAAAGTATTTAAAGGATCTTTGATTTCACATTCATTCTGTGAATAATTTCTTTTAATAAAATTGTAGGTAAATGATTTTTACTTTGGTTAGGTTAGACATATAGGTTAGACTATATTTTTATCAAAAATGATTGCTACGAAGAATGTGAAATCCGATTTGTTTTTGTATTACTTTCTAGATATGATGTTGGTAAATTTAAAGACACAAAGGCTCGCATAATATACAAATATCGATGATTAATGTTTTCCCATTTTTTATAGTAATATTCTATTTCTTTATTAATACATTAAAGGGTATACTTTAATTTATTAATGTACTCTATTATTCGAACATGCCAAGTGATCATTGCGCAAGCAACTTTATAATATTTTGTAACTCTCATCCACGCGAGGACAGTAATGATATATTCTGCTCTATCCACCTTTTTCCCGCGGAGTTTTAACTGCTCATGAAAGCCCACGTTAATCAAGACACTGACGGACAAAAGTCGTTGTTAAACGAGGAGTAAAATAGCACTTTCCTTTAGTAATCAGCGATAAACGAGATACAGGCGCTAATTGCGGGCGAAGGTTCATTTGTTTCTGCTCGACTGAACAACAATGTTTCAATTCATATTCATCGACATGATTTACCTATTTTTTTGTACTCGATGCTCAACGATTCTATAGGCCGTTCTTATCGGACCGGCAAAAAAAATGCAACCAGCGGAATTTCTTGGAAACAGGTCGAAATTTGCATAACAAATGAAGGAGAATTTCATTATCATGCAGTGATTCGTTGAGTATTTATTCAACTGAACAAACGTTGCAGGTTCCAAGTTTACCCGCTTATTATTCCCTCGTAAACGAGCAATCGTTGATGACGAATTTAGAATGTATTGGGCGTTAGCGTTTCCACTGAGGAAAAATGAGTTTTTCCTAGAAACCTGACCTCGTTTTTAATTGCAAGCGGGTTACCTTATATTGGCAGTCGCGCGGTCGGGTAAATTGATTACGTCGATTATCAGCGCAACTTCAAACACGGCAACAGGGGCAAAATCGAGTTCATTAGTCCCTCGTGTAATTTCCCGACGTCATTCAATAACGGTATATTAGCTTGCGCAGTTCTTAATTACCACTCGAAAAAAGATTTCCAATTAAAAAAAAAATACATGTATTGAAAAAAGGTAGGAGGCAACTTTTAATGCAAACTTGGCCTCTTTTTAAGTAACGGCCTTCACCAGGCGAATTTCTATTAATAAATGGTAGACTTTCAGTATGACAGAATTTTTCACGGCGAATCTGGCTCGACATTTTGTTGAAAATTTGGTTATTTTATACCCAAAGTTATTGGGCAAATCGATTAAATTTCGAAGGCTTTGATGTCCAATTACTTCTGGCTGTTTAAATTGGAAAAGGGAATTAGTGCCGGCTACCCGCGAGCAAATTTCCCTCGAAAAGAGTCCTCTACCTGGAAATAACTTTTCATCGCAAACCTGACCCCGTTTCTAATTGCAAACTGCTTGCTTGCCTTAGGGTAAATCGATTACGTCCGTTATCAGAGCGCGAGCAAGCGAAGAAAACTCGAATTCTTCGGTCCCTAATTATTCTGACGTGCGTGAATTGCGATACGCTGAGAAAGGAAACTGTTCTTAACTGGCCGCGAACAATTTCCTTTGAAAGTCCTACTCTGGCCGGCAGAAAAGAATTTTCCCCGCAAACCTGACCCCGTTCCTAATTGCAAAGTGTTTGCCTTATATCGGCAATAACGGGATCGTGTAAATCGATTACGTTTGTTATCAAAGCGTCGAGGCGACGGGAAAATCGAGTTCCACGGCTTCTGTAATCCCTCGGACGTGCTTGAATAAGGATACGTCGGCTAAGGGAGTTCCTCGCGGCCATCTACCGGCTTCTATAAACGTTCGACGAGTTCCCCGCGTTCCCTCTTATGGCCGTTCGATCCCGTTTTACTCGATCAGCAACTGCGAAACATCGTCCGACAACTCTTACGGCTCTGCCCGTTGCATCAGTACATTATGTCAGCCGGATAATCCAGCTCATGCGGAGAAAAGAACTGCCCGTCATTTTCGACGAACAATGCACGCGAAACGTACGTTAGCAAAATATGTAAGTACTTGGATGCAACGGCGAAATTTTATCGACGTGAAGCACAAAGTAAAATAATTCACGTGCTTTTCTCTAGCCGCCATTTCTAGCTATTCCCCATATGGGAAAACGTTGCGCAAGAAAATACGTACAGGTTTTTTTTCAGTACAACGTAAGAAACTGTATGTCGAGATAATTTACAGAAATTTGTCGTGATAGAGGTAACGATCGTGACAATTGTGGTGAGAAATGATCGACAACTATTTGTGTAATTGTCAAATTATCTTACCTACAGTGAAGCATTGATTCAATTTTGGTTTTATATTATTTAGACTTGGTGAGACGAATTGTTTAAGTTAAAAAGTTCATTTTCTTATCTTCATTCGTTATTCTCGTACCGTTTTCAAAAGCAATGACTTTAATACGCCTTTCATGCAACTTAATTACTGCATCTTATCACGTTTAATTACTTAACGCGAAACTCATGAGAATACATATGGCAAGATTATTAAGCACGATTGCCTGTGAACTTGGTAAATAATGTATATCAAGACTAAAATCTCAAGGGCGTGTTTTAAAATTATTCTTATTAAGATCCTGTTTTCGCGTTTACTAAAGTACAATTCCCATATCCAATCTATTTCTGTCGATAATTATCCAACCTTGATCATAATTTTAAAAGAGCCGCAATAAGGACTAAAAAAATGTTACTTTCACTAGAATGCTTTCAAATGAATATATAAATAAATTATATCATGTTACAAAACTGACGTTCCTTGAATTTTATGGAAAACAGGAAATTTATTTCTGTGTCGTTAATCGTGTTTGTTTAAACGATATCGAATGAAAGAATGAATTATCCTACTTTCATCACTGGAACTATGCTCAGGTAGTCGTTTTGTTCCAAAGCCTGCTTTATCCTGAGCAGGGCAAACACACTGCATATCCGAGAGAAGCTCTCGACCATAAAGTTTATTTACCCGCCTGGTGGGTAATGAAATTCCGTGTTTGTACGCCTAAGAAACGGATATGTTGTACGAACATGTTATTTTACTAACCTCATTACAATGATCAACCGTGTTATTGATAATTCCATTTGTTAATCTCGTCGTTTTACGCGAGTATTATTATATTTTTACATTTGTATAATTTTTACATTTCTGTAAAGTAATATATTAACATGTCGCAGTTTATTCGAATGAATCGATAGACTAATTTCTTCGAAAGAACGAAAAATTATTATCCAGATGAAATATTCGAGTAAGAAGATTCCGTTTGGCTAATCATCTTAGATAAATCTTTCTTCGGAATAATTTGAATAATATTCAGCTCTGTTAATGACATAGTTTTTATTAACGATATTAATTAAAGTATTAATTAAAACGCAGTTTGCTCCAGCTGTATTACGGTAGCCATAACGCTTGACATTTTGATGAAAACCAATGTTCCCGCAACACGAGACGAGATAACTGAGCCGTCTAAACCGCGGCTTTCGTCCAACACGATTTCTTCGGTATTCCCGTAATTCTGGAAAATCATCGCTCAAGGGATAAGTGTACGAACCTCGAAGTAGAGTTGCTGGCTCATGGAGATCTTGTAGAGGGGGCACTGGTCCTGGTTTTCCTGCAGAAGAAGATCAGACTGTTGCACCTCGAAGGGCGAATGAACTGATGGGCTGGCGTAGATGGACCCTTCCTGGTGGATGATACTGGTGCTGGTATGAGCCGGCAGGATACTGGGGGCCGAGGGTCCCGGCAGGATACTCGGTACGATCGGTCGCCAGGACGAGGAAATTGCCTGGGCGACGGAAGTCGCCGTGAGGAACGTCCATAACAGGACCTGCGTCATCTTCCACTCTTCTCGCGAGCTCGTCGCTTAACGATCTGCAGCAAAGAGAAAGTCACTCGGCGATCCACCTATCCATGCGCTCTTTGTCTCGCCGCCGGTAATCAACATTCGCGTTTCTCGGACCCTCACCCCCCCCACCCCCCTTCCCACGCTCCTCTACCGTGTCAGTGATTGATAGCAAAGAACCACGTCCAGAGATTTTGGAAGAAAGGGCAGAGGGAAAGAAACGCAGAGATGTATTAACCCGCGGAGAAATTCGACGAGAAATAAACCTTATAACCGCGCGTTCAGACTCGAGGAGATTTTTTCTTACGCAATCGCCCAAACGTACCCACGTACACGCAGCAACGGTGCAAATTTAACGCCGACGGAAGTGCAGGAATAATTAGAAAGTTGCAGCGAGCGTGTGCCATAAATTTTCATGACGTCTCGAAGAGAGGGCAGTTTTATTGGAATTATTCAAAGAGCGAATTGAGCGATGCATGTGCCGCCCTAATTCCGTCATTTTTCATCGTTACGTCAGCTAATACCACAATCATTGATTCATATTTCACTTGGCGAACGCTAACGAATAAAATTGAGTCACGTTTAAAGTGATTTATTAAAGGGTTTCTCACGTGTGGCTAGTATAAGTATCGAATAATTAATTCCAGTTGGCCGTCTATGAAAATATCAAATGGAATATTACGTTTAAACGGAATAACTTGTGTCAAAATACAGCTATTTTTAGATTACTCAAAATCGAAGAAACGAAGATGTTAAGTATTTCACAAGAGTGAAAATCGATCTTAGTTTCAAATTAATTTCGTTAATGACGTTAAAAACTTCAACTTCAAATGGACGAAATTTAAGTGAAATACAGCTACTTTTCGACTACTTAAAATCAGACGATCCTAGTTTTCTCATTACTTCCCTTACTCGAATTCCATTTAACAAATTCATAAAATACCAAAGAGAATACTATTAAAGAACCAAGTGAGTCAATTTTAAACGTGATAAGTTCACATTAACTGTACGTAGTGTTAAATTACTTAAAATTGTAGATCTTTAAGGTTTCGCACGAGTGAAAATTGTCGATTAATATTTGCCTGTCGCCAAGGTGGAGCGTTATTAACCGTGGTCAGTGGACGTGGGTTTGATTTTCCTTGGGCACTGAGTTGCACTGAAACCCGTCCCCGGGCAGAACTTACCGATAACCGGAGAAACCGGCGTAAACTCGTGGAGGGAGGTAGATCCTCACGGTCTCGAAACAGAAAGGTAACTGTCCGTCGACGGAGCTTAGCAGTAAACCTCGTAAACTCTTTGGAGGTGCAGGCCTCTCCTACTCGGCTTTTGCCGCGCGTTTCCACCTCGTTGCACGTAGGCGCCGGAGACGTGTTTCCATCGACCACTTCTCCTCTCGACGACGGCAGATGCACGTGCACAATCGCCGCGACCCACGCTTTCCGATTGACCCGATCCCCCCCCCCCTCGACCGATTTCTTATCGGCCCTCAATGAAAACACTCGGCCTACTCTGTCTAAAAAACCATAAATTCCTCGAGAAAGGTGTTAATTCGACGATGAGCATCTGTCACTGAGATTCTTGACAAATTTCTTATCGACGTGTCGTAATCCTACGACGTAAAATTTCAATCGGAATTTTAATGTTTTCGTTTTCATGATTATGCTTGTGTTTTGCCTTTTTTTATTTTGTCCACCGATTTCACAGGAAAAGTCCAGAATCATTGCTGACGTTGTTGGCATCTAAAAAGGAATGATGAATGTGTGTAAACAAATAAGTTGGGCAGTAGAAAGTATAGGGACAAGATGTGCATTGTTTCTGCCTATTATTCTAGGTATTCGTAAAGAAATGCACGAAAACAACAGGAAATACATTTCTACGTGCCTTATCATTTGTGCAGAGTCGTTTAACTGTCGCGTGCAATCTTCTTCCGTAGACGTTTCACTCGGGTCCGTACTTTTTCCGGTTTCTCCTCTACGGATGATATTTCGCCAAATTGACAAGTAAATTTGCCTCATTTACCTAATGGAAAGGAAGGATGCTATTATATCGCGTTATCAAATTGCTTACATCTTTGAAAATTGCAGTAAATTAAGAGCTCGTAATTGCCTGGGTAATTATCGTGTAGGATGCTAAAACGAATTACATACTCGTGTCTGAAGACCAATTTGATAGGAATTTAGAATTGCCTGTTACTTCAGTGTATTCCCAAGAAAAGATGATTTCAAGCATAATTACGGTTCGCTTAGTCATAAACCGTGTAGGCTGTATAAAGGCGAGACTTTTTCTAAAGCACATCTTTGGACGAGAATCTTGGTAAATCAGGTCACCTCTACTTCGTTACATCGTTAAACAATCCGCATTTTTTTTAGAATCTCAAACACCCGTCATTTCCCGCTAGACCATTACCCAATTAATTATTGCGTACAATATCCCTTTTTATTGGCCGAGAAACTTTATGATAACACCGTGTTACGCGCATCGCACGATTTGTTCTCTCGAATAGGTGTAAATCCGTGCGCAACGAGAATGTTCCTAGACATTAATCATTTCGAAACGTGTACAGATGAGTGTTAATCGGCGGAAACTGGCAGCTGTCGTTAAAAAGACCTACGAAAAGCCGGTGATTAGACGATGATTTTTTTCCCTCGGGCTTTCCCCGCTGATAGAAAGTCGCGTAGGGAAATAATTGCGAAATGACGAAAGAGCCGGACGTACGGGTGATCGACGCCCCCGGGGCGAAGCCGGTCGAGGCCGATTAGCCGAAAATCCCTTTCTAGATCGCCCAAGGATCTTATGAAATCCGTCATCTCGATCCGCGGAAGTCCCTACCGTCGTCTACCGTTCTTGAACGATCCATTCGGCCAGACGTCAGACGAAATCCTATCAGCGAGGTCGATCTCTAATGTACATTTTTCGAAATGTTGGGTAGCTGGTCGCGTTCACCCCCTCCTCCCCCACCCCCCGTCCCTTCTCCTCCAGGATCCTGTGGAACCAGGGAGGTCGGCTTTCGAAAGGTTCCTTTTACGCCAGCGCAACTGCCGTCTCTCGTCAAAGATCGTTAGTAAACACTGAGAGCATTGTCCAGGCATTACGTACGCCTGGTTGGTTACCTCATCGATGCGAAATATTAAGAGCAACTTCGAGCAAGTTAAATGGAAAACATGAGAACTGAAGCAATTTTTAGTATCGAATCTACAGGGATTGAACAATCGGCAATAAAATTCTAGTACTAATTGAGCCAATTAAATCGGAGTGTTAATTCTAAAATTTTGTGAATTTTTATTGTTCGTATAAATTAATGGAAGCGGATTAACAATTTGATTTTCCTCGGAGTTCATGGGTGTTCGTAATTCAATTTCGATTATTGAGTTTACACGAATCGAACGATCGTCAGGAACATTTTAATAATTGTGTCGATGAAATCGGAGAGTGTGAGTTCTTGAAATTTCGTGAGTTTTTAACCCGTGTAAAGATTAATGGAATTAGATTACTGGTTTGTTTTTGCGCGGAGTAATGGACGCTCGTTATCTGAGTTAATCCTTGAAATTCCTTTCTAATGATCCGAAAAGAGCGTGGAACTATTTAAGTCGACCTATTGCCAAGGATTACCGCGGATAAGCGAGATCGATCTTCCGGAATTTCTTTTTCGAGAAACGCGAAAGCACGTGAATTACTCATGGCAAGCGGGGACTTGTAGTTAATAAATCAACCTGAAAGCCGGGATCACTCGGTATTATACGGACAAAAAGATTATCCTACGATAGACAGGAATAACAGGGCAACGTGATAGTCGCCTGATATTTTACTCAAACATCGCAAAATCTGTTACAGAACTTAAATACGTAAATTTCATTGCAGATTTGAATAACTGTGTACAGGCTTATTTCTTACGAGAAACTTGATTCTTCAATTACCGGGAGTTATCTGTGGAATAAGAGGAAAATGCTGTATCGCAATGGGCGGCCAGGTATCCATGGATCAGACGTGATTAGAGACGTTTCCCTTGCTCCGTTTGTTAATGACCAACGAGGACTGGAATTGGAACATGTTTCCAGCGCTCCACTGGTTCCCACGAAAAGGGAACAATCGTGTACAATCACGATGGTCCCATCTTCCGCCACCATTTCCGAGGGTTAGAGTGCTTTGAAGTAGAATACCAGTCCAGGGAAACTGACCTTTCCTCTCCTTCCACTGAAACATAGACAAATCCTTTCCAATCAGTCTTCAGACCGGCCATTATTATCCAAATAATTGGGCAAATTGCTCACGAATTTAATAAAATTAGATGTAGTCATTGATGTAGATGTAATTTTAACTTAAAATTAGAGTAAATTCAATAAGATCAGGAAGAAATAAACCGTTAAGCATTCGTTATCGGAACTGCCATTGACTTGTAATTCACAAATCGACTTGACTTTTCATTTTTATCTGGCGGGAATTGAACCTTTGAAATTGAACGACAGGCACAGTCATGCGAATGACGTATCGTGGGATAGAATGCAGTCCTGAGCAGCATTAAAATACTCACCGACGTGCATTGGCCTCGGAAAAATGTGTTGGGGGTATCGGCTTTCGTTATCTGCCTCTTTCACCGTGAAACATGGTTAGCCTGTTTTTCGCACCACGCTCGAACGCATATTAGGTCGCAGGAATTAATCGTCTGTCCGGACCAGCAGCGCTAAAGTTTTTCCAAATCGACATCCCACCATTTTCAATGCACCTTCGACGCTTTTCTGCTTCCGTTAAATTGCCTCGAGAGTAATAATTTATTGCGTCAGTGAAAATTTAAAGTGCCACCTAGCGCGTAACAGTAAGTTGTCACACAACATTATGTTCATCCACCAATACTTTTATTCGACATAACATTATTACAATAAATAAGAATATTAACTTTGCTCACGATTTAGCGATTTTAATTACTTAAGTATGACATCGTGACGCAATGTTTATTTTCTCATTCATTTTATAATGCAATCTATTTTTGAAAGAATTCATTTAATATGCAGAATAGCAATAAAGTCAGCGACAACGGTGCATGTGGAAAGGAAAAGTATCCTTGCACTTGATATTCATGCAGTCTGAACAGCGGGAATATGATGGTTCGCCGTACTGCTCGCTCGTGCGTACAAAAATTATCGTGTCTTCGATCGGATTCGTTGTCTACATTATTCACAGGTGCAACACCGACAAATACAGTAGAACAATCACAGTGTCACGCTACGAAAATCACTGACGATCTAATCAACGATCACAAGAATAAGGATCTAACAAATGTCCACTTCCCACAGAATAATTAACAAATCATTATGATTGATAATAAACTTACACCTTAAGAGAGTATTTGATTGCCCAAACTCCTAACTTATTTTGTACATATAGGTGAAAAGATATAAGAACACGTGTAGTTAGTGGATAATTGATGTTACGTACACATTTTTTTAGACGATTGTCTGTGTTTATCATTAAGCAATTACGGACTATTATGCGTGGACTGTTACGGTACACGTTAGACAGCTTTGGCAGGGCTGTGGTCGAACATACCGGAAGTTGGAAGTGCACGTCGGTGCGAGGAAGAAAGTCCGCACACGAAGACGTGTAGTCATGAAACGTGTTTAACGAGTATGTTCGATTGGCACGGAAGTCAAGAATTTACATGGAAGGATGTGTTGTTTTCCGTTCTATCAGCTCGATGCAGTATTTCTTCTATTCCCTTTCCACCGCACGAGGAAAGCTATATAGCCGACTGAAAGTGCGCACGTTGGATTAATTAGCTAATTGGACAGTACTCGCTGGCGTTTAAAACCAGTTGTTCGTCTCCCATTGACAACTTAAAAGGAAAGTGCAGTTCCGCGGAATTATCAGATAAGGAATCTTGAAGGAATAGGGCTGGCAATACTACTTAATGAAAAATACAATCTAAGAGTAATGCTGCAAAATGGATTCCTGGAGAATGGTAATTAAGTATCAAACGTGTAAACATTGATTACAGAAATTAGAACTCAATCGTCCTCTCTCATCGTGACATACGATGGTCAAAGTTATTTTAAGTTTTAAGTTATATTTTTGCAATAGGTCCAGTAAATTGTTTACCAACAAAGAAGCACTTTTTTTTGACAAGTTCCTGATAAGAGGGATCTACCGTCGACAGAATCTTGCAGATATAGGGTAGTAGTATAGGTTACGAGTAAAGAATGCGGTTTGCGATGAACAGCATGGCGAGAGGGGAAAGTGGTAAGTGTAAGGAAGGTTGCCGGTGTTTCCAGTTGGAAAGGAAAAATACAAATCCTGCAACGGCTAGCTTGCCGTTCGTTTCCTTCTCTTTCTTCCCCCGCATAACGGAAGTCTCCGATGTACGGTTAAATCTCGCGGCGAAAGGTCGATTCGCCCTGGAAAATGAAAGTCCATCGATCGCATAAATATCAGTAATACCATAAAGGTATAATTACTGGCTGGAAACGTTCCTATCCCTTGACACGAATGACGTTAAGGTCGTTCCTTGGTTTTAGGCCAACTTCCACGGGCAGTTTCAGCGAAAACACTTTTACCAATCGCTAACGATCCCGCTCGATCGAGCCAACACAAAGTCCAAGCACTTTCACGTCGGCTAACGCACATCGCTTGATCAGATATAAAAGCGTAAATAGTAAATAGTTGAATGAAAATAAAGATTCTCGTTTACTTGAACAGTGTCGTCGAATTTCTAGTGTGTTAAAGGACCAGCACTTTACTTGCTTGTCTCTGAATTGTGCCTAATAATTGCAGGTCCTTAGTATTTACTCCTCATGAAACTCGGGGGAATGCAGTTTTTAAAGAGAATAAATGTTTAACACGGTTATATTAAATATCCATTTAATTCGTTAATAATAATTCCTTGAACCTACGAGCATTCCCTTTTACTAGCAATGTCTAAATCGCAATTCGTTAATTTACTTGGACGGCTAAGCATTAATTTGTTCTTGCTTTTTAGAATCGCTATTGCCTACGGTCCTGTTGTTCCCCGATTTAGCTGACACTCGAGATAGACTTTCGATTAAGATATCCGATCCATAGGGGCATTAAAATCCTAAGTGCCTTGTCCGGGGTTTCTCGTTGGTTTCGTTACGCAGTTGGGTCGGGCCCGGGGGGCCCGTTCTCTCGTTTTTAACCCAGATTCACGGCCCGCGGCAACGGCGCATTCTTCCTCCCCGGTTTTCAAAACTTTTTCTATGCCCGGACACGCGTGCTACGAGCCCGTCCGTCCGTTCCCTTCCGTTCCGGATCGTGAACGATCGCACGCGAATAAACGCTCGTAGATCAACTTCGTGTTCCGCAATATCTTATATAAACACGTGCGCTCACGGACCCGCTCGATTACGATTTTTCGAAATGCACGCGATAATTATCGGATCCTCTGGCCGACGAGAGTATCAGACATTTCATGGAGACCATCTTACAAATATTTCGTTTGCATATCATACTGTATGTTCCGTGCATTCGTAAATTTGACTATGAGTTACACAGAAATTAACATTGAAGGTTTATGTAAAACCGAACTTCCATATTGCGTTTATGCATTTCTGTGTTTAAGAGGCATTGTTCATTTATGCGTGAAGCTCGGCTAAGCAGGTAGAATCTTCTATGTAAATATTACCCAAGTACACATAATAGCGATTATGTGACGAGCGCGGAAAGAAGATT
Organism: Hedychridium roseum; assembly: GCA_963989215.1. Classification (NCBI taxonomy): domain Eukaryota; kingdom Metazoa; phylum Arthropoda; class Insecta; order Hymenoptera; family Chrysididae; genus Hedychridium; species Hedychridium roseum. The sequence goes on from OZ022305.1 coordinate 4,799,556, forward strand.
CGGATTACGAGAAGGAAACCCGTTAGAGGACGATGAATCAGTCAGCAGAAAGAAAGTTATGTCGTAAATATGTCTTTTATCGCAGAATTAATCGAACGGCATTTGACGACAGCAAAACAAGGAAATTCAAAGAAATTTTTCGTTCCTATCGACTATATTTCTCGATTTTTTACATACTAATAAATTAGGTAATATTCCACGCTGTACGACAAATAATTTTTCACGTATTTGCCAGACCGGAAGTTTAGTTGAATTTTTATAGTTCCGAGAAACGTATTTCCTGTTCCACGTTCGTCGATTTACCGTGGTACGTGGAATACTTGTTTCCGCTCGAGCAGGGAATAATCAGATCGTTTATGATAGAGTTTCAGAAGTACCGGTCCACATAACGGGCGCATGCGAGTGATTTTCGGTGAAAGTGAAAGCCAACAAAACTCGGCAATTTGGGCCCCAGTGAAACCGAAATCTATTTTCGTTGTTACCGGGCGATCTCGTTATCGATATCATTTGATACGTCTGGTCTCATAGAAATCGACTGCCTGCCCGCTGTGTTACGCATAATGCCCAGAGGCTTAGTCTTCCGCATTTCGAAAACATCACTCTCGTCGCCTGTCAGTTTATACCGGCCAGATTAGCCCCGACATGTCGGATAGTTTCAACGGGCGACAGGATCTAATTAATCTCAGTGGCTCGGATCGTCCATGATACATAATTCCCTCATCTGCACCACCGGAGAATACAATTCGTCTTCGTACTTAATCAACAATGCAACATTGCATTGCTCACATAATTCAAAACAATAATACAAAAATTGCAACTACCAAAGTGCATTAAAGTATCCTTATGTCACGTAATTTTAGTCTGAGAATTCTCTGTCGGTATTACAGTGATAAAGGTGAATTTTAGTTCAACATGATAGGCGTCAAGATGACAAAAATTGAGTGGAACTTTAGATTTCTGTAGGTCCGAAATTTCGCTGTTTCGGGTACACGATTTCGTAGTAGTTTTATAATTTCTCTTGCGCGAACACCTGCCAGAATGGAAAGTACAGAACGACGTGTCCGGATTCCTCTGTGTCGATATGGACGGACGGATGCGGCGTTTGCCTAGCATATCCTATCACGTAATACGTGTTGTAATGTATCGCGTAATTACTGTGACGATGCGTTTTTTTCGGCGGACCAGTTTGACGTTTGACGTAGTAAACCCAGCAGGGTTCTCGGTAAACCACTTGTAACACCATCCGTTGACCCACTAATGTATAACCTGTATCCTTCAGAGCTCGAAAAGTAAACTTTACGTTCAAATGCCTCGAAATTTTAGAAACAGCAGCTTTTTAATGTCCTCAATTCAGCAGTCCTAAATTTCTAGTAGCTAAATATATTTTTTTGGATTCAAGTCTGTAATTAAATCTGTAAAAGTTGTAATTTCTGTTCTATCCACTTTCTGGTACCATTAGTGTTACGTTTTACGTTGCAAATTAAGGATTTAACCTGCCTGCCATTAAAGAAATAGTGTGTGAGGACTGAGTCGATGAAACGCAAACGCTTATTTTGCCCCTTGGCGAGAACCGATTTGATCTGAACGCTCGAGGTGGGGAAAGCAATATTAGCCTTCCGCGCTTAACCGATCGTCTGGGCGCTATACTTACCCTAATCAGGATACGTTTGAATGAAACGAACAAGGCCAACTCACTCCCCTGCGGGCATCGACAAGGCATTTTACTTACGTCCGAACGGGACCGACCAAAGCTGATTTTCGAATGATTAATCGCCACCCAAGCTTCAAAAAAATCACAATAGGAATTCAGTTGCGGACGAAAAAATCCTTCAGCACAACGCTCTGGGGGTCCAAAATTAATGGCCGAAATTACGTAATGAAAATGACGTAATTAGTCGAGATCAAAACCAATTTGCCGAATTCCTTTTGAGTTAACGAATGTTTCATGAACTCTTTGCAAGTGATATCATTTTCTGTTTCTGTACGTGCTTTCTGTACATGCCATGGAGGCATAGTTTTAATTCTGAAAATGTAGGACTAACGTCAAAGTGGTTCGTGGAACATCATTTTCTCGCAGTTCCTGCGAATTCCTTTTAATCTGACTTGCCGGTAATGATTAGCCGACGATTTTCTTCGCTCCGGTCTTTAGCGAGTTTTTAATGGGATCGCAGGGCGAAAGTAAAACGATCCCACGCCACGCGTCGTTCCGTTTTTTTTTTTTACGAAACTAATAGACGGATGCACGATGCGTGTAATCCGTAATGGCTCGTGCGTAACTACGAGCGATACTTCGTATGAATTGCGAAACGTATCGCTTGGATTAGAAAATAAAGTAGGCCGGTTTACCCACACGTGGCTTTCCACGCTTTTTCCGCACGACAAGTCGAAATCCGTTTTCCGTAAAAACATGTATTTATATAAACCAAAGAGCTAGAAGTAGGATATATTCCTTGGAATTACGAAAAGAAATATAAAATTAAGGTAAAATCTTACTGATATCATAATTATAGTAGAAGAAATTCATTAAAAGTCTTGTACTTAGTATTAGATTATTCAGATGTGAATACACTGATAATATTATGGCAATGATGACGGAATATTTGTTGACTGTACACTGTTTAGCTTGACATTTCAGGACACGAAAGTAATACCTATGACTTATGTGATAAGCATATTTACAAAATGTGAACTTTAGGTTTAGAACATGAGTGGGTAACGCTTTGTCGACAGTTCTTTATAATGCTACAGGGAATATACACGGCACGTTTGCGGGAACAATTTGAAAGTCGTAACTGTAGGCCCTCTTATTTATGGGTGTCGAGCGATAAAAAATGGCTATAGCGAGGACTCGAATCGAATGTTAAGGAAGCCCACGTGTAGGTAAAAACTAACATAAGTCGAACGACAGCATAGTTCTATCTGTCTGGCGGAATCTATCAAACGGCAGTTACGACGGTTTTCAAGCGGATGTAACGTACGCGACGTAAAAACGTAACACGACTCTTTCTTCTCCCTTTTCTGAATTCCCCTTACACGGGCGAAAGTACACGCAATAACTCTTTCCTTCCGCCGTCATAATGTCCGCGTAATGCAGCACTTTGCATGCCCGGCGCATTGGTCTTGTGAAAAATCTACAATTACCAACGGATCCGGTTCGGCTGCTGGAAATTTCGAGGAACGGCACTTCACGTTCGGCCCGAACGTTTCTCTGGTAATGCAAACTTTATGACTACCGCGCGGGGAAGAATGCACTGGAAGAAGATATACTGCCACTGTTTCGAGCACCCCACGGAAGCTTATTGCACAGTCAGATGGGTGATCGACGTTAGATAACGAAATTTATTCCCTCGCGTAACACGTGTGGCAGAAGGGGTCGTTCTCTGGGCCAAGAAACGCTGCTTATTAAACGTTTCTTCATGAAAATGTGGAAAATGCAGTCTTTTCTCTAAAAAAAAGGGGAACGGTTCCTTTTAACTTGACAGTTGTGTTCATGAAGTGAACTGCCAGAAGGTACGGTACGGTCTTTCCTCGTGGTTTAACCTAAAAGGCGCAACGGGTCAAAGGAGAAATGAAGGAGAAACGTTTTATCGATTATTATCTGCGACAGTCTCTTTACGGAGTTACTTAAACTACGTTAATCCGGCCCACGGCAAGTTTCGTTTCGTCAGACCTCACTTAAAACGCCGTGGAATTGAAGTTTCAACAGCTCGCTCGCAATTCTTGACGGACGTGACAATGTTATTCATAAAGGGGCAAAAAATGGGGCGTGAAAAGTGCGAAATTGACGACAAAACCCGATGAACTTTGAAACTACACGGTTCTTGCCATCTCACAATACCGTTTTACATAATTCTTACAGGAAATCGCAGAAAAAGTTTCGAGGAAATATTCTTGCGTACATTATACGTGTACCTAACTTTTAACGTGTTTTCGGTATTGCCAAATTTCTCAGGGTCTTTTTGCGCATTGGTCGAATCACTGGGAATAACATATCATTTATTGTGATTATCTTTCGAGTCGTTCTACTTCATAGACATTGCCGTAAAAAATATCGAGGCGGTTTGTCGTCGACAGAAACGTGTTTGGTCGCCTGTAACACACACTTGACTCTTAGACGTGTAATTTTCTCAGATTTTCAAGGTTCACCTGTTTCCCAATTACTAGCCCAAGAGTTTCGTAGCTTTCTTCGGCAAGTGGGGCGCAATAATCATCAATCGTATCGACTCTCCTCTTTGCAAAAGGATATGAAACTCGTGGCCTCTGCGTTGCTTCGTAAAACTATTAATTTAATAATAAATAGCCTTAATCTTCTCGTATGGCTCTAGAGAATCGCTGCGCGGTCGCTAAAGAAAAATGTCAGAAATGCCCGCAGTCGCTGGGAACGTTCTTCACGGTGGCTCCGCCGAAAATCCGAACCGGAGTCCTGCTCCAGGATATCAGCATCAAGGGTCCACCGATGAAAGGACTTCCACGGCCAATTTCGCAGCGAACATACGACAGTTTGACCAATTGCAAACCCAGCGGGTCGTTTCGCAGCTTGGACGTTCCCTTTGCCACGGCGAAATCGCCGATTTCCAGGGAGACCTTGGACCCGCGTCGTGGAATTTTCCGGAAGATCTCCTCGTCGTTTGAAGTTTTCCCGAAGAATCGCGTCTTTCCGACGTTCCTCGCGAATCTTCGCGTCCTGCGGGAATTTCTCGACCAGTCGACGCCGTCCGTTCGCCGGAAACGAACCCCACGCGACCCCGCTGTACCGATATTCTCCGGCGGAAGTGACATTACCGGCAGGAATTTCACGGTTTTCGAAGGATTCCGCGGAACGTAGGGAATTCGCGTGTGGTGAACGGTAGATGGTTGTGGAATCACATTGCTAGGATCGTCGGCAGCGGAGAAAGCGGAAGACAGGAGAAGATTGAATCCCAAAACCGCACCTTCTACCCCCTCTTCCAACCCCTTATCAAAATCTGTGTACTCCTGGCCCAACACAATGTCCCCGCCGCTTTTGATCACGTGGTTCCTCGTCTGCAACAAAAAATGGAGGACGCTTTATCTCGTAGATTTCATCTGCACTTGTTTAGGAAGTCGAGATTAATGGTAAACCGTAGACTGCTTTCTTTTGTTTTACACTGCAAACAAACTGGATTATCATAGTTGATGAAAATATTTCTTCCATCTTCGATAAACAAACTGTTTCGTTTACTTTTTTTTAAATTATTTGAAAAGTCAATGGAATCAAGTTATCGTCTTAGGAAAGATATACAGTCCACATTCGTGAGCGGTTTTCATATTTCAACCGGTTCTTGGGCAACGATTCCCGATTTTCAGTTTATCTTAATATTCGCGAGGCCTTGGTATTTGTTACGTAATAAACTGACCCTCTGCGCTTGACCGTGAACTTCGATACGATCGTTGATCCAGAGAGCGTAACGACCGCTATTACTCTCCCAGCTTTGACAGATGTGGTACCAGCGATTTTCAGTGATATCGGTCGGACGATTGAACACCTCGATGCCCTCGATTTCCAGGTGAACGCTTCGCCCGTGCGACGATATCCACGAGCGAATTAGACGCTCGTTTTCGTTTTCTGTAACGAATTTTACCGAGGATGTCACTTCATTAAACCAGTCTCGAAAAATCAATTTCAAGAAACAGTGAATAATAGATAACTCTGAATATTAGTCAGAGAATAATCGTTCGAAATAACAGATAATTCAAAACCAAATAAAATACTATTCTACTAACCCTATGCAATAAAATGTATGATATTTTTCTACAATATTATACACGGACTGAAAAATGAAAAGTGTTACAAACTTAAAATCGCTGAGAAATAGAAATGTTATATTTTGCTGAGTTTCACATATATTAGCTTATGATCGAAATTCTGTTTTCTATAACAATACGAAAATCTTAGTTTACTTTCTTCGAAATGCTTTCCGTTTAATGAGGTCTGTATGGACAATTAGAAATCGTTGTAAAATTACGAGATTCCTAAAGTGCTCGATGGAATTGGGGTATGCTGATGTATTTGCACTTCTTTGACGGAACGCAAGGGGGAAATGCTTTCCACGTTCCTACGTTGCGCAACATTCGCGGCATGAATGCCTTCGACGGGCACGGACTATCGCGGCTATCGGAAAAACTAGTTGAATGGCTTTTCAAATGAAAGTACCGCGGGGTATAGCAATTTGGAAACGACCGCCCCGGGCTTTTCCACACTGGCAACTTCCAACGCGCCATAAGTAAACTAACAACGTTTTACTTACGACACGAGGAAAAACGTCAAATGGCCACGGGTAAGAAGCAAAAAATCATTTACACAAATTATGATCCAAATTATACTTTGAAGGCAAAAACTGCCAAACTAAATATTTCGCTATTAAAAATATTTGCTTTAATTACACGATCTTTTCCGCTGGTAAACTTTTTGTACAATTGTAGGGGAAATTTTCAAGATTTAGAATATTAAATAGAGTAGTAAATTTCGTTCGATTAAATGACCTTTCCCACTGATTTTTGCGATAAGTTGTTTTTTAAATCATAGAAGATAGTTTTTAAGGATGTCGCATACTTACTGGAATAAGAAAATATCGAATGTGGATGAGTGAGGTTGTTGGACGTAACCCAAAGGCAGAAGGTGAATTCTTTGATCTCCGGCACGGGTAGTTCCCACCTGAGGAACTGAAAAATGCCGTAAAGCGTGAAAATGCAATTACGGAACAATCCGCAGGGAGTTGGCGCGATCGGGAATCGGAGCGGAGCAATAATACCATATTCAGAAATCGTTAGCAGCGGGAATTACAAGTCAATGATCGGATTAACCTTGTTTGGATGTTAGCCAGTTCTTCGTTAAGTTGCCGGCTAACAAACTGGCAAAAAGAAAGCAACGCTATCGGGTCCATATAAAAGCATGAAGGTTGGGAAATCGGGCGGTTCGTTCTAGAAATCTGATTTTGATAAAGCGTCTAATAAAACCGGTGAAACCGTGCCCTCAATCTAGTCCGTATTTCAGTGAATTTATCGTAAACAGGACTTGAAAAAAAATCTTAATAGAATCATTTTTGTAAGTAATTTCTTTATTGGAAATATACACTTGCAGCGGAAACGGAGATATATTTTGTAACGCTCGGATGATCTTCGTAACTTGTTTTAATTACAATTTCATCCATATTATATTTCTCATCGCTTTCTCGGCTTGGCTCACCTGAATGTATCCCCTCTGCGTGAGAAGAACTTTATGCATCGGTGTAATACTGCCTGTCCCGTAACTCCTGTCGATATTCCATGTTGAATTTTCGGCGGACGACACGAAAACAGGGAAAATCGTGCAGCAGAATAACGCGAGCTGTCGAATCTTACATCGAATCTCCTTCATTCTAACTTCCGTCATTAATGCCCCAATATACGAATTGTTCCTCAATAATTTCTCATCGATTGCAAAGAATCCTTTAATCCAGAAACTCAGTCCAGGAAGATGAAGATGTGTTCACGCTGATACCATCTTCTTGATTTTCGCTCACTATTCGCAAACTTTTCCGAGCACTTTCTCGTTATTTGCCCGTTGGATTGCCGCGAATTTCCCGCTACACCGCGGCCCAGGATCACCGTTGATTTCGGCTGGTTTATTCAAACGCCGGTTTTCGCGCTTGATGCCGGCTCGGAGCGGTGCCGAACTGCCGGCATGGATAAACAACGACTAAGTAAGGCGAAATCGATGTGAATAGCGCGCGAGAGAGCCCCCGGCCAGGCCTCTACGCGCCAAGAATCGGCCAAGGGGGAGTGGTTTCCTTGAGCGGACTGAGAAATACCCGCGTATGACCTCCGGCAAGGCCACCAATCGTACCCTCGGAAATGGAAAAAAAAACCGTCTATGACGATACTCACGGCAGGTTGAGCACTTTCCAAGTGGTTTCGACAGACGCAAACAATTTCCGTCCGTCGTCGTCGTCAATCACGCACATCTGAGAACCGTCGTAAATCGGTTTAGGGTCATTAGGGGGTAATTAAGAAATTTTCCACAAGGCCTAAAGAACCTTAAAATTCAGGTAACACTAAATTCTACTCTCCTATGTGTATTCGTGAAATCGTGAATCTTAAATGACAGGTACAAATGAACACTCTTCTATGAAAGAGTGAAAATTTTTTACATTTTTTCTATAAGGAAACCCCGGCGAAACTTCCGTGTAACGAAAACATGAACTTTAAATCAGAGCTACGGATAAAGAGTCTTGTCGGAATTTCACTGGATTTTTCATATTCCTTCTGCAAAGAAACTTCGTCGAATGTCTCTCTGTTCCGATTCAACAGATCGATGCTATTTGCGCATTGTTTGAGTAAAGTCCCGCGGAAAATCCGCTGAGTTTCTTGCGGAAGAGATGTTGAACTTGAGGAGGAATCGAAAGCGCCATTACGAAGAACGCACTCGAGCAAAGAATAGTTGCCGTACGGGGTTTCACTGTTTCGCGACTGCATATCTTGGTTGCCGGACGTGAGTCTCGCCGTTGCAACGGCAATTACCGCACGCACGTGCGTACACGTGGAAAAATGCACGCTCGTGCGCTTCTTCCCGGGACTCTTTCACTCGGGCGTTCGTCGAAATTGATCGGCTCAAGCGGCTCGTCGTGGAAAGCGAGATTCACCGGCCGACCTGCGGCATTTGCGAAAGTCACCGGATCTATACGTTTATTTGCATCCATCGAGAACCGGTGTAAAATATTGCCGATAATATCCACGCTTGCCATTGCTATCCCGACGGAAGTGAAACTATCACAGATATATACGTGTCTATGCGATCGCCTGTCAGCCAATCGGTGCACCTTATTTTCACGAGGATAAAAACTTTTACGGTCGATGATAGATTAAAAAATAGTGTCTAGGTAAAAACGACTGTTTTCTAAAAAAAACTGTATTTTAATTAAAAAAATAATAGGTGTACCTTGATTTTTACGTATGTTAAGATCCAAATTATTACACTTGAAGATATATTGAAAAGTTTAGTAATTGGGTTAAAAAAGACTGTTTTCTCGGTGGACTGTGTTTTCATGAAACAGTACTGCATGTGCTTTCCAACGTTTCTTACATTCATAAAGGTTGAGATTTATTACGTTTAGAAATCAATTAAGAAATGAATATGCAGCTGAAAAAGATTGTTGTCTAAAGAACCTGTAATCGAATTATCACAAGAAAACATTGCATGTAGCATTATTTTCTTTTATCACAAATGAGTTATGTTTCCTTGCCTTATTAAAGACTTTCCCATTTTTTGCCTCATCGTTCGTTGATCGTCCTTGGAATCGAATGGGACAAAAGCAGCGTTAATCAGATAACAGTTTGATCAAAGGATACCACGTGTACTTTTCCCTTATTTGCTCGTAGAATCAGCGCTGGGCTCATCCAATTATGAATCAGACCCTTTTCTCTTTTACCCCTTGTTTGCTCGTTCCGTTACGTGGCGAGAGGACTAACGTAAGAATTTTTTTTCCTTTCCTCGGTGTTCCAGACTGCGAAGAACTCGACGTCGGGCGGCGGTGGATATTACGTGGGCGGCAGCAGCACTTTGCCGCGGGGCGGGCCCCTACTTCGGGCCTACAGTCCCGCGGCCTCGTCCGTCGTCGCTGGGCCCAACTCGACGCCGACGCAGCCCAAGACCCTCACCACGCCAGGTAGACGCAGACTCGTATTTAACGACGATGAATTTTCACGGAGGTTCGAACGATCTAACGAACGAACGATCGATCGATCATTTGGACCATCAGTCACCGTCATTTGCCGGTCGAGCGTGCCAAATACACTGTCCCGCGCCCGTTGTTAATGAATTACGGTCAGTTACTGTTTCGTGAAAAACTTCCTCGAGAATCGGGGAAAATTTGAAACCCAGTATAGGGGGATTAAAACCCCTCAAAAGCCGGTAGGGTCAGTTAATAACAAAGAAAAGTTGCTCCGTTAAATGAGAAACATGTCGACGCGGACGGTAATGTTTTGAAAGGACCCACTTGAAGCCCAACCGGCGAATTAACACGCAGGAATAATTGCTTTCACCGCGACCGACGCGATGAAAATGGTTTCCACGAACTGAATGTCCGATGTGAAGATAAAGAAAGAATTGTAAATGCGCGCCATATTTTCCGCCTGCTGCCGACGACACTTCCGCCTTGAAGACCGGAAATGTCTGTCGGGAAAAACGGGTTTTCATTGGCATTGTGGAACCGGGTGTTTATTTGGACGCTCGAAACTGGATCGCGTCATGAGAATCACCTCGCTTTTCCCCCGACACGTCCCTTCAAGCTTATTTCGACGCTTTTTAGAACAGAAAAAATTGCGAAAGGTCCTACAAAATTTCACCGTGCACGCAACAGGCTTCTCTCCCTTCTTATACAACTTTAATACAAAACATTTTTTGTCCACAAACACTCTCTTCATTAACATTTTAGCAAAACCGAAACGAATGAAACGAAATTTCCATAAAATCAAAATGGTCGTGTTCGTCAATCGATGCGACGAACGTTTCAATCACTGAAATTAAAAATGAATTGGTCAAAATTCCAATGTCATGAAACCCTCGGCATTCATTTCGTTCTGTCTTCCGACTTCGGTCTGCCGAATTCCGTGGAAACATTCTTTACGCAGTGAACGAATAAAACTTTCATATTCTCCAAGGGTTTATCGAAACAGATTCATTCGCATATGAAGACAATAACGTCGAACTACATTTCAATACACAATTATTTTATTAGAAAAAGAAAACTGTTTACAACTACGAAGTCACAGTGCGTAAATAAAGGAAATAAGATTGAAAAAATATCATACAGATACATATGTAAATTGCAATTCGCATAGCGTTGTAGATGGTTATGTAAGATCGCTGCTATTCAATGAAATTCGGTGAATTTATTGCCGCTAACCAGCTTGATAAACTGTTGAACGCACAAACCACGTTGTGTAATAACAACATTCTCACCCCCGCCTGCTAACGCACAATCGCTCGATCGCTGCTGTGCACGCACAAAACCATCCTTCCGTTATTGTGCACGCATCGAACCACCCCGCTATAGTGAGTCTTCGGCCAATCAGAAGCTTCCGTAGAAACCCCGCAGCGACATGCACGCATAAATGCACACACACGTACATGAGGGCAATCTCACGCATACGTACATACATACACGTACAGGGATGCGGGGACAGGAAGGGGGATAAATACGCATTTCTCCCTCGTCTCTGTTACGCCGTCTAGGCGATCGACGGTTACGAAAGGGCAGGAACGGTTAAGAAACCTTCGTGAACCGTCCGAAAGCCTCCGGAACCGTCAATCCAACAAGTAACAGAGCCGACACGAAATTTCAACCGGGACAAACATCATCGTCTTTGCTGGTTTCCCGAATAGTCATTCGTGTCCCTTCCACACAGTTTCATGCACGTGCTCTCTTGTCCTCTGTTTTGAAACATAAACACCGCTGACCTACACGAGGAACCACTCGTCTTGCGAAAATAACGTGTCGACAGTCGTACATGTAAATAAAAGATGTAAAAACTATCAAGACAAAAAAGCAGAGTTGTGCTACACAATTACATGAATATTGTTCAGATAATTCGTTATTTATTGCAATTTCGAATTTCTGTACAGCAGATTAATCTCTTTATATTTGTGTTGTTATTTGAACTTGGCCAACGACTGTCGGTGATCAGTAGATTAATCTACTCGTATTTGTGTTGTTACTTAAACTTAGTGCACAATTATCGATAAACAGTGGGTTAATCTACATTTTCCCTATATTCATCTATTCGTATTCGTTTTGTTGGGTTGTTTGTCAACGAATAACGGCTGTTATTTCCGCAAGATCGGTGGGCGAAAGGACATTCGACACGATAAACTTGCGCCCCGGCGGCGTAGCAAAGACGCGGAGGGAAGGACGGTTGTACCGTGGAGCTTCTGGGTACATTGGTTTTGTTTGGTTGTTTTGGATGGTTGGATAGGTGGTGGCGGGGTGCCGCCTGCCAAGCCGCTTCGCAGCTACCAGTGTGGTAAGAGTCCCCTTGGAAGCCTCGGGGGCTCGGCACGCTTCTCTAGAGACAGCTCAGTCTCCCTCTATAGTATACCAGGTCAGTAGATTATCCATAAACAAGCGAGGAACGTCGCTCGGATCCCGCTTCTCTATTCCCCGTGCTGGAAATACAGTAAAACAATGAAGTACCTATGAGACACCCACTACGACCCGACCAACGACGATTTAGCACAAAGCAGGATACTGAGTTTTTCTTGAAACCCAAGTAAATATTTAAGAGATTACATCGCAGTCTTCAAGAAAATTTAGCCTTGCCAATACTTTGCTACGTTTCTCAGAATAATCGTGTCCTTGTAAAAATCTGATAAATGTAGATGAACGGGTTTATTTGAAGCATAGTTGGTCCTTTCTGCTAATTGTAATTCCCGATAATATCGCGATTGATCCTCAATGGGAGGGAAACACTTTTCACGGAGTTATGTAAAAGTGATAAAATCTCAGTAAGACGGTAGACGAGAAATTTGAATTTTCCTTGTAAGGAACGATCGATATTATGGACAAACGTTCTTGTCGTCCCTGTCGTCGAAGTTATTTGCGCAGAGAAGCCTTCGCGGCGACAGGGAAGGGAAAAACCGGGCAAAAAGTCGATGAACTGGCGGGAGAATAACGATATCGACTGACGAAGGCGGTTTGGTCGAAACGGAATTCATTTACCTTGGAAAGGTTGGCCATTGGGTTCGAAACGAAAGAACGTACGAGGATAAACGTTCGTGAAACTCGCACTTTCTTGCGCATTCGCCTGCCTCGTGTGTCACGTAAGATCGTATTACCGTAGCAATAGCAAGCCCACCTCGATCCTCTCCCATTCTTCACGTTAACAATCAAAGTAGACCTTGTTGAATCCCCGTATGAGCACGATCACCGAGTAATGTTGACCCTCGACCACGTGCCATCAATGATCATACTGCAAAAATCGTTTATCGCCCTCCCCACAACGTTCGACTTTCACGATCGCTTGGTTACGCGCGAGTCTCGGCAAATCTGCTGGAACTTAAAGTCGTTCCTAACGAACGGCAAATTATGCAACGCCGTGAGAAAGTCTCTCCATTGTCTCGTTACTCGTTCATGAGTTGAATTTCATTTTACTTGACCACTATAAAACGGTGTAAAAGCAACCGTCTTGAAAGTGTTTAAAATTCACAATTATTTTAGGAATATTTCTAAGCACTACGTGTTTCTATTATTATTAATTGATTAATTAAGGATTTAAATGTGTGCTGCGGACAGACTTTCCTCATTGCAGAAACGTTTGGCTACAAGGGTTATTTGTCCGAGCTATTTATTCTCGAAATGACAAGGATTCACGTTCACAGATCGACTACACGGGGAGAGTGGATACATGAGCAGCCCGGAACGTGGTGGTGGTGTTGGTTCCGGAACCGGAAGATACCCTCCGGGGCCTTACAGCGCGGGCAGCAGCTATGAGGACCCATACTACTCGCAGTATTCCGGGACAGTGACACCGGTTATCGACGAAGAAGCGAGGTAACCGAAAATTCTTCACTTAGGAAAAGCACCCGTTCTAGCCGCAATGGAATCTTCCGCCGGAAAAAGGAACGAACAAGCGTGGCTGCGACTTGGCGCGTCCGACACGCCGATAAAGCACACGGAATCCCAGGGGAAAAGGGAACAGTCGACTGGTGGTTAAAAGGAACGGAGAACACGCACGTTCCGTCCTCTTGGCCATTCGCGATTATTCCCTTTTCTTCGCTGTGCCAAGGCCAGCAATCGACCCACTTTTACCCTCCATTTCTCTTACTCCGCTGTGTTTCGCCATCGCATCCATTATTCCTCAACTTCTCAATGCTTCTACCAACCGTCACCCACTTTTATTCTTCCACGCGAAACTTCCAGGGAAACAAACTTTCAGCGAGCATTTACCCTTCCTTTTTGCATGCCCAGTTCTGGTGTTCGGTATTCATCGTTGTTCATGAAGAACAATCTGGGTCCTTAGAAATTTCACGTTTTTCATCATTTCTACAAGAATATCTTAATGGCAGAAACAATTTCTCCCCAATTTGTCCTACATTAATTGCAGTATTCTTCTCTTGTATTAGTCTTTCGCTCTATAATACTTCTCCCTTTCTTTTGTTGAAGAAAATAATAATTCTTGAAAGCGTAACTTATCTTCTAAAATCGTTTTCGAAAAAAACTTTTCTTTCTTCTGTTTCCACTCTTATCTGTCAGCGCTTTACTCGCGTCGTTGAAAAAATTATGAAAATCCCTGACTGTTGCTTATTTATCAACTCTTTTAAAAGTAATTTCTTATTAGCTTCTGCTACTTCGTTCCATTACTTCGCATTTTCCTTTCTCCCCATATGTTCTTCCCCTACATTTTCCCTTTTATTTCACGTTTTGCCTGACCCCCGATTTCCTTATGACCCGTCGCCGCTGTTTCTTTCTCTGCCGATGGCTGATAGTGCGTGGTTGCGTACGTTTGTTGTGGGTGGTGCAGCGATACGGAGCTCCTGGAGGAGTCGTACAGTCTTTACGGCGTGAAACCAGCAGGGAGACCGACCTCGGGTCCCCCGCGGTCCCCGTTCCCCCCGGGGGCACCGGCCCCACTGCCTCCCGGTGGACCGAGCTACGACGTCACCCGGTACACACGCCAATAGCACATCTGTCTCTCGCCTGCATTCATTGTCATGCCTAGGAACGCGGCCACAGAGCCAGGAATCTAAAAAAAAATTCAAAACCTTTCCTCGCCGACATATGAAACAATCAGCAAATTTGTCGGGACGAAGAATTTTTAAAAATTTGCTCTCAATCGCATGCATTCCTTCTTAACCATTTCCCTGATGTACCGAAATTGATATTCAGATACGAATGAATTTGTACAAGTTAATTCGAACGAAAATTCAGTGAAACGCTCCAGCTTATTTGATTGAGTTGTTAATACATGAAATTTTGATAAAAATACTTGACATTTTACGGTCAATTATCCGTACAAAAATTTATAGGGAAATGGTGAAATTATAGACGGTCAGTTATTAAACAGGGCCACGAAAATTGTCAATTATAAGGGTATAATTGTATATTTACTTGATAATTCCCTTTTCCCAGAAATCTTAAGTTTTTGTAAAAGTAAATAGATTCCTAGCTCTGGCCGGAAATATATATATATACATATATAGTGGCCACTCGCTCTAGCAGCTCGCAGCACGTGGAGTGCGCTTCTGTCTGAACCCGAGGACCCAAGATCGTCCTTTGCAGGAAGCATGACTCGATATATTCACCTAATTATAGCAATCTGCATAACTCAATTCACATGAAACATGATGAGACTGTTGTCCACATCTTCGGATTAGTATAGAATAGATGGAAATGTAATTAGATTTTAGGTATATTAGTTCGTGATGTTTTTATGTCCTGTACGATTAGTGAAGAGTGATAAAATCGGTATAGTAATTAATCATTGTCGCATGTCAGTCATAAATTTGTGTTCGTAAATAGAAGTACAGGTAATAGTTAACCTAGTGAGGATTTATAATTAATTGTAATACAAATAATTCATACATTATGAAAGGAATCGAATACAAAATATTGTCTTTAGGTAAACAAATATTTTTCCCAGTACTGTTGAAGATAATTTATTGAATACTATTGTTGAATCTTGCTCTAATTAATCATTCGTCCAGTGTGCATGTGATACAAAAATAGAGCATGTGTATAATTGAGTGAAAGTAACAAGACTTGAAGTGGTAAGCATAAATGAAAGAGAAAATTATTTTTATGAATGCACAATGGTTTCGTGAAAGAGTATGCTGATGATAATATAGTTAACGTCGGTAGAATGCAGCATGAATAATGTGGATTATAAGAAAATGCATTGAACATTAACTAATTGAAAATAGTCTGTGAAAACCTGTTGTATCCTGACAAAATGTTTTCTTACTATGTGAATGCAAAAAACATTTCGTCATATAAAAGCAATACTTTTGCTACGAAGAAATGCTTCTAATAAAGAATTTTATTGATTTTCATAGAAAGAAAATGTTTTGATGTTGATACAGAGTTGCAGGAACATGTCGATTGTAGTCTGAAATGTCGGTCTGATTTGCTATGGGAAAGGAAAATGCACGTGGTATTAGATACAATGACTAATTTCAGAGATCAGATATGAGCTTTAAAAACAAGGTATAATTTTACAGAAAAGACCTAAAGTATAGAGATTAATTAAACGTGTAAAAATAAATATAAGTTCGTATCTATATCTCTGAGCAATTTCTGTGCTTGTTTGCTGCACAGAATAAGAAAAGTTGTGATATTAATTAAAATATAAGAGAACAAAATGACTAAAACTTTCGATGCAGAAGATGTTTTATAACAAGACGAATATTTCATTCTATATCACTATGAGTTAACGTTAATGTAATATAGACATTGAAAACGTCAAATATGAATGTTTATAAGATTGAATGGAATTGTTTTGTCACGACTTTTCTCATCTGCGTAGGACAAGTGTAAAATTAAGTGAATCGCGAGCATAAAGAATCGACCTGTGAGTATCGTAAAGGCCTGCAGGCAGTGTGACGAAGTATATTTAAGAGAATAACACTAAAAAAAACTGCCGTGCTGGGCGCGCCTCGTCGATCGAGCCCTTTCCATGTCCTTCGAAGACGAAGAAAAGTACTTGTCGACGTTCTGGCGCCGCTGCCTGCAGCCAGGGACGGGCACAGCTAATTACTTCCGCATTGTCAATACACTCGAGTACTTCCGTATCCGCGAAAAACCTGCCAGAGGGACAAACACAACTGGCTATCGCTTATCTCGAACGAACAGAAACATATTTTCCCTGAATTTCCACGAGGGAATAAATTTTCCCCGGGGATTATTGGATTAGGATTTAATTGCCGTTTGCCCGCACCTGCTGCACCGGTATACAGATAACTGAACCGTTGAAAAAGTCATGAATGTACGAGCAATTCTGACGGGTGATTCTTTTGTGACAGGATAAGGGTGGAACACATGGAAAGACAATTGGCCAACCTCACGGGGTTGGTGCAGAAGGCACTGACCCACGCACCACATCCAAGCCCTTCGCCGAGGGATTATCTCCAGGTTCCCGCAGGACGAGATCCTTACGCCAGATCAGCAGGTACGTCCAATCGCGGGAATTCGCGTCTCTCGTTATCGACCTTTCCCCCCTCTTTCCACCTGCCCGCTAAAAACAAGTGCAAAAAACTGCTCAACTAAGATCAGTTTTCAGTCAGTTTATCGGTCGTTGGAATCTCAATTATTTCCTTACGGTATTTAACGGAAGCGAAAACCTGTCCCCGGGGTTAAATCTGAATTAATGTCATTTAAATTTAGGCGTATTGTTGATTCGTCGATCTGAGTAATATTTAAGCTCTGTGAAATGTGCGACATTGGTATTAGATTTTTTTCACGCATTCTTCCAGTCGCTATCGGATTCGTTATAAGCCGGCCGGATTCGGCTAGATTTTTCGGCACGGATAAATGCTACGGGCGATATCAATCCCTTCCACCCGTCCTCGGCTATTTTCACAGCTATTCAAACGCCTATCAACACGTTCACTCGGCTTTCATCCTCTACCACGTATCCTCGCGTGCATACGCTGATAAAAAAAGCTGCCGCTAATGACGAGAGTGGCGATGATAATAAAAAAAACGAAACGAACTGTAGCAACACTAATTGCTTAGATTCTCGCTTAGAAATTGAACTCAACGCACGTCGTTCACGGTCTTTCTCGTAATTTCGGGATATTTCAAACGATTACCTTCGCGATGAGAAAGACGAGCGAAAATTGAAACGGTTGGCCGAGTCCCGTTCTTCCTCGCCGGGGAAAACGGAAACTCGGTAGAACTTTAGATTCGTCGACGTAACAGTAGCGTCGAATAATAATTTATTTCTCGACGGAGGAGCGACGAGCATCGCCGACGATCAACTGCCGACGAGCATCGCGAATCCCCGCGTACAAGTATTATACATGCATATTGTGTGTCTTGCAATTGGAAGATTTTACGTCGCGAGCTGTCTGTTAGCAATTCTACGACGCACAAACCGTTCCCTCTCGAATATTTACGGCTATTCTTGAAAAAACGAGGTACACTTGCTAAAAGAAAATTTCACTTTTCATTCCATTGAATGATACTGACTGTTTTATTCTCTATAGTGTTTAACAATTGGGAACAGATTTGTTTCACTTTAATTTCTTACAATTAGTCATTGTAACTCTTATTCTTTCTGTTTCAATAATTTTACCTTCATCATTGATCTGTCTTGTTTTAATATTTGCTTTCCTAAAATCTTTCTTTTTTGTCCACTATCTGTTTTCTTAGAAAAAACACTGACTGTTAAAACGTTAACGCAGAATCCTGATGTGGTCAAAGTAGTAGCCGTAATACTGTTCTTGAAAAAAAATTTTGTGATACGTTAATTGCAAGAAAGAATGGGGAAAGGTCGTAGAGTTGGTACGCAGTCGTTTGGCGGTCTGAAATTTCCTAAACCCAGCTGTACAACTGCTTTGTTATTCCGACTAACGCACACCAGGCGCAGGGGATGAGTTCGACAAACACTCTAGCTCCAGCTCTGCCTCACTGCCAGGTGTGTCTTTCATCTTCTTCTATCTCTATTCTCTCCTCCGTATTCACTGTGACAACCGCTATTGAAATACATACATGCATATAATCTATCTTCCTGTGAAACTAATAATCGTCGTTACCTTAGTACCGAGTGAATAAATGTCGTGTCCTCTGTCAATTTAAGTGTCTGACGATGCCGTTACAGATGACTCGTACTTAAGGACCGACGTTAAACCGCCAAAGTTAGGCAAAGGTGCGCCCTAAAATAAATTTATCCGTCAATCGCGCGATCGCTAGATCGCCATGTAAATTTTCTATCTACGTTTTAATCGTCGTTGCACGAGCCTTCTTTCTATTTCTCTCCCTCTTATTTTCTCTCTCTCTCAGCCGCATATCTGCATCGCCGAGCGCAAGGACTTCGTTGTTCTTTCTTTCTCTGCCTGCTAGCCAAACAGCTGCCTCCAGTATCATCATGCTCAATCTTTTAACGATTCTTATTCCACCGTTAATTGCACACACCGCTCTTTTCCTCAATTACTCACCAGTGTTCCTTTCCAGTTCGTATTTAACTGTACCGTATAAATATGTGTACCATCTTTGACGTAAGAATTGTCGATCGTTATAATTTCGTAAAAGAAAATTCATTTCCTGTTAAATATATGTCTAGTTTCGAGTAGTTGTAACTCTTCTTACTGCATCTGATGTTACCAGAGAGGACCTAAAATGTTTCATGTAAATTCACTTTCAAACAAAGTGCTATAAATCCATTTAAGATAAATCGTTTCTCCCTAAATCGGATACGGTAAGAAAACATAATGACTTTTACGATGGTTTAATATTTCTCTATTTGGAGTAAACTTCCGTATCGTTGTTTACTTGGTTAGTTTGCCACAATCACGACGCAATATCGCTTTGAACCTTTTCATTCGGCTTTACTGCACCGATCCACGCATTAATCGTTGCTTTGACTGTATACGCAAATCTCTTGCTCTCGATGTTCCGCGAGGATTTCACGCAACGCAATCGCGCTCGTCGTAGAAACGAGCCTTCTTATGCCTGTACGCGCGTAATGCCCACCCACGGTGGCAAAGAAATATGCTCATCAACATCTATTCCAGACAAGTCGGTGTCGTTTGAAAAGTCAGTGTCCTTCAGCGACGAGCCCCCGGACATGAACTCCCCGAAGCAACATTCCCCGCAACACGCAGGTAATGCCCATAACACGTCATAAATAATGCGTTTCGCACGCCACGAAAAATTCCGAGTTACGATGACACTTCTAACAAAAATGCACTCCTCCATGGTTCTCTATGTTTTGGATACCTTTCTGGATGTTAAATGTAATCTAGAACACATGAACAAATCTTGAATAACACCTACTATTTAAATGTAATATTCTAGTTAAGAATATTATAGGTAGTTCAATTTTTTTCGTTACAGGAAATACGTTTTTGAAATATTAATGTCATTCAGTTTACTGCTTGTGAAATTCACTGTATAGAACACACCAATTATAAATGATCTATAATGATCTATAATTGAACTGTTCACAAAACTCTGCATATGGAGACGTCAATTTTCGTTAGATTCTTTGGCCTAAAGTTTAACCATGGATAAACTTGCTACGTCAATGGTTGATAAATAATATTTAACTCGTAGTTATCTGGCATGTGAGCGTACTATGTAAATATAGGTAGAGTTTATTGACTGAAAAAACCAAAGATTTATATTGTTGTCTCCCTTTCTGAGTAGTCTGATACTAACACCAACAATCTCTAACGTCTTCTCGTATGAATTTTCCAATGCCTACCACACCTAGCGGACACAAAACCTGCGAAACCGGCGATCAAATCCTCGACGTTGCCGAGAATGTCCTCGCAAGGTAAAACCTTCTAAACTTTCTATGCTTCGTTCCTTTGTCTTTATCTTCAGTCGTCTACGTGAATTACTAACCCATTAATGGTTGTACATAATAGAAACACAGCGTGGATTGCACACCCTACCTTCGTTTCATCCTCTTATTCACTTTAAGGAAATCACTATGTTTTTCGTTCCAAACTATATTTCACACTCACGCGTTTTAACAGCCACAAAGGTGCATTTTCGGCATTACAGTAAATGTTATATCGTATAATGTACAGATCAGTGTTTGCGAAATTACCACGCCTAACGAGAGCGTTGATTAATAATATCGACCTGTTAATATTCATTTCATCTTTGTAATGGCTGTGTAAACACGTTTGTCGATCTTTTCTGCCAATTTCTGTGCTTCTCTTTTCAGAGGAACGTATGGTGCTTAGCGCTAAGGAATATTTTTCAATATGCAGCAACGCTTAGGTGTGACGGTGGAATTCGCCTGGGGCTTTCGTATTTGAATGTAACGAGCTAAATGCCTTTGTCCATTGATTCTATTTTCAAATCGTTTCAGAACGCGACAGGCACAAACCGACACCGCCTCCAAAACCAGCCGCACTGGTCGCCGGTCAGTACGTTTATCGAGATTTGTCTCTGACGCCGGAAATGTACAACCAGCTACGAGGACTGCAGAAAAAGGCTAAGGACCTCCGACAGGAAGTAAGGAATCTCAGGAGAATGTCACAGGCACAGGCACATACCGTTAAAGAAACGATTCGAGACACGTTTATCACAATTAGGTAAACAAATTTGATGTACCATTATATTTGCCTGCGATTGTAATGTAACAATACAAGTTTTTTCATTCCTCGTGAATAGATAGTATGAACATGTTTCTGTCGGATTTGAAACAATGATTTCGAAGGGTTAGAATCGAACAAGATTTTTGAGAAACTATCTCATGTGTAGTACGTTACTTTTAATTTAATTGTCATTGTGTTTACAGGGCGATGCTGTTATCAGGTGTAGATGCAACCTGGATGTCCGGTGACGCGGAAAAGGTTCGACTGAGCCGCGAGGAAGATCTCTACAAACAGGAAATGATTAGGCTGGAAAAAGATCTTACGTGAGTGTCGATTAATCAGGAGGACATTCGCTCAGTCAGTACTGTGATCGTCATAATGGAATTTATTATTTGTAGCGAGCTGGAAAGCACAGTGGAGGAACTCCGTGGCAACGTCATTAACCGGAAAACACGAGTCAACATGTCAGACGTGGAAAATATGGCTTTGATACTAAGCAAATCCAGGTAAATAAGGAATTAGACATTGTCCTTTGGTAGATACTTGATCAATAAATTATTCCTCGTTTGTTGATGTTCAGCAAAACTGTGGCCGACCTGAAAGTGCGTTTTCCGAGCCTCCAGGAGGGTATGAAAGGACTCCTCAGCTCGGAAATGGAGAAAGTCGTAAGGGAGGAGAAATTCTTGAAAGAAGAACCAGAAAGGCTAGAATCTGCGTTGAGGCGTTGCAAAAAATTAACTGGTACCCTCGTGACGCTCAAACGGTACGTCATTGTTCTATATGTTCCATTATTAAACAAATTCTATCACTAAACGAAAGTCATCATAATTGACGAGGAGCTAGAATAATATATGACAGACTAAAACATTAAAAATAAAAGTAAAATATAAAATGAAAATATTTCATTGTTGTGATGAGGATTTAATGTTATAATGGATAGAAAAGGACTGGCAAATAAGGTTGTTTCACTGTAATTGAATACTATTGGCTTATCGAAAGGATATTAAATTTTCTTAACTCAAGCGATTAATGCAAAAACGTGTTTGTAATGGAAACTTTTCTGTTGTTTTTGCGCACCAGCTTGGCGTCGGTGCAAGAGCAGCGATTACCAAATGCATCAAGCGTAGATGCCGAAGAAACGCCGCCAATAACACCAACGTCAGCGCAACATTCGAAGGTAAAAATCCATCGGCCCCGCTCGCTCGCTCGCTCGCTCTATCTTTCTCACTCTCTGTCTCTATCTCTCTTTCTCTCTTCCACCTCAAAACCCCGTCATCCCCGCCCAGATCCTCCGATGTTTCCTCCTTTCCCTCCTTGGCACATATTCTCGAAATCCACTGTCAATATTGTGAAGGCAAATCAATAGCTTAACGTGTCATTCATTTAAGAAGGACAAGCTAAAACCTTCAATTCATGTAAATTACGAAAAGGTATCTTTTGATCAACCAGTTTCTATGTACTGTGAGAGTCTGTTGTTTGGAAAATATAATTCCCGAAATTCTGTTGAAGAAACGTAAGGTATCTAATTGTCAGTGAATTTTGAAAAACAGTCTAGAAGAGTGCACATTTCACGTCCGATGCATGGCCAATATCCTCGAGTCCTCGAAGCCCTTCCAACCTTCACGCTTGACACTCCTTGCTCCCTCCCGAGGAAGAAGAAGAAGAAGAAGAAGAAAGCTTTGGAAGTTCGGGAGAAGCTACGAAAATTGTCGAGGCGATTTCATGCGAACATTTCATTCCAACACGACACTTTTCGTTCCAGTTTGCCAAATTCCTTTTCTATTAGACCGATTACGCTGTTGCGAGTTTTTGCAAAGAATCCCGACCACTTCTCGAACGGCTTTAGCCGTTAACATTCAGCAACTCATTCGTCCGTTTTATCTTATCCTTCCCGGCAACGGCGGAATTCGTCGCGTAAAGTCTAAACGACCAAACAGAGCGGCGACGAGGTCCCATTACGCTTTTTATTTACATACACGTATCTTGCCTATAAGTTCGATTATTTGGTATACGTATACGTAAATACCGCAGCAAAGTATAGTCCGATATACCACCGCTTTCCCCCGTATTCCTAATTATGCTAATTAAGCGCATGCAACGAGTGATATAGAGTTTTGTCTACGTATGATATATAATACCTACCTTTTTGCGTACCAATACGTGTCCGTATATTATATATGCGTATTTTATATACGTATTTGTATCTCTTCATGCAAAGATTTGCGTATGTGACGCACCAATCGGACGACTTCAAATAATTTATTAAATCGTCGACAGTTTGAATGTAACGTAAACAAGAAGTGAATACTGATAAACAAAATAATAGAACAAAGAGAGAAAAGAGACAACACAAAACACATCTTTTTTCAGAACATTTATTGGGTACATGTGTATGTACGATTATCTGTTCAAAAGCAGAATAGAGGTTGAAAACAGACTGATTAATCAGAATATGCAAGATTAAAATATGATATTCAAGTAATTCATCGAATGAACACATTGCCAAGTACAGAAAATGTATAGAGATTGTAAACGAGTGTAAGAGGGACATTTTGAAGATTTCATTTTTGTACCTGGAAATCGGTACGAATCTTTGGTGTGAAAACGAAAAATTTGTTTTCGTCATTTCTCTTGTAAGGAGTTAACTCGTTTCACCTTTGTAAAACAAAGAAAGCGAAAATATCCCGTGATGGAAGATAAAATCGTATCTCTCCTTCTCTCGTTCTCTCTCTTTCTCTCACTCTTTCTCTCACTGTCTCTCTGTGTCTCTTTATCTCTCTCTCTCTCCCTTTCTTTCTTTCTTTCTTTCATTCTTTCTTTCTGTCCTTCTTTCTTTCTTTTCTCTTTCTCTGACATTAGAACCGCAAAGCCCGCAGCAAAACAGTACGAAATAGAAACACGTCCGGCCGACGATTTGCAGCACAGCTTTTGCAATAATCGGTTCTTCATTCGCTGCCGCCACACGAAAAAATACGAAATCTAATGTAAACCTTCTCTCAAATTGAACGACCGACCTTTCCGCACACGTCTCTCCAGCCTGTCCCCGTGTATCTCACAATCAGTGGTTCTTATCATCCCCCCACCCACCCTCACCCGCCCACTAAACCGCCTTAGCCGGGCACACCGTCATTACCCCCACGCACTTCTCTTGTTTTCCACTACCACTCTCGTGGCAGATACTTTTCTACGCGTACGCAAAAACACGTTGAATCCTTCCTTAGGAGATTCACGGCGCATCGGTAGAAGCCAATGTTCACGTTCGCTTCTTATGCTTGTTTGTCCCGACAGTAAAGTTTACGAGTTCACGTTTTTCACTCTCACGCAAGAGGAATAGCAATTACCACGGAGTACAAATAAAGCTCGAACAGTTCATGTCGGTACGCGTAATTCACGAATCATAAGGCCCTACGAAGGAACATTTGCGTGAATCTTGAGACTCTTCGACGAACGTTCCTTGCCGATTGTCTCTTACTCCGAGGCGGTAGAGTGCGGAATGGAAATGGCCCTGCCGTGAGAACGGCGAGTATCGGCCGACAATACCGTACGTGCGGGATGAGAACCGAAAAATTGCCGCCCGACAAAATTCTGTCGTCGAGGACGATTCTCCTGCAACTTGTGTCTCTCCGTGATAGACCCTTCCACCCTGATACCCGCAAAACCAACATCTCAGTGTTTGCTGTGTCCCGATAGTATAGATATATTTTTTATGAATCTAGCGGATGACCTGACGAAACATACGTCGCCGTCGGCCCGATTCACCCGCCGCCCGGCATGATTCACACCAACCCCGGCGACGTAGGCGAGCGACCATGTGTTTGTCAGGTCATACCTCGATGTTAGTTGTGATTGAAAAGAAGGCAATTTGCGTCGCGGGTCTTAACGCGCACCCCCTGGCCCAAGAGTCATGTCACTTGGCTCAACGGAATGACATTTTCGCGGGTTACCGTGAAGTGCCGCGAAAGGAAGGGAGAACGAATGAAAATCTCACGCTCACGCTGTGACTCCCGTCCGGCCCGTTTCTCACCGCGCCGACTCTCCGTTTGTCACGCGAAAATGAATTTCCGTTAATTCAAGTACAACCACGTCGATTTTTGCAATTCTTCCCCCGCGGTCCGCGCTGACTGTCCGGGGGCCGGTCGTTGGAGATGACGATTCCGCCTAGACACCTCCCCCCCTCGGGAAATCGTCGTCTTCGTCGGCCCCTCCCCCCAGGCTCGTCTCTTCCTATTCTCAATCGAGCGATGCGACAGTTTCTTTCGCCGTGTAGGCTCTGCAAACGCGTGCTAAGACGTTATTTCCATGCAACGATATCACGAGCGACGCGGGTCACGCAAGCTGTTCTTAAAGAAAAAATATGCGATATTAAAAGTGAAAGATAAAGTTATTTAAGGGGAGGCTACCACGACAGTGAGAATAATCGTTGATTTTTGTAGTATGGCTGGAAGTGGAGTACTAACTTCAAGGAGGCCATACAGACCAGTCACGAGTAATTTTTTATTGATTCATATATTTATAAATTACCATTACTATTATTATTACTGTTGCTAATACTATTACTACTTATCATTATTATTATGATCTTTATTATTATTCGATACTGTTTATATATATATATATATTTTTTACATATATATATATTTACACACGCATACATATATATATACACACACCCAGATATATATATCTATATATATATTTCTTTTTGTCGGTATGTCCGCCGCACAAATTGTTACACTGCCAATGACTGTTAATTACCTCACGACGCTAAAAGTATTCCGCCGAACTTGTCTCAAAATCTCTTACCCCGTTGTCCTTTTTTAAACACTTAAACTTCGTATAATGCTGCACTTAATTCAATAATTTCCTTAACTAATCACTAATAATTACCATTATGACGTTTCAGTGTATTCAAATTGCACCCTTATATGTATAACATTTAAAATTTCATATATTAATACTAAACACTAAGGTTGTACATATCATACGTGAATGAATCATTTTTACGTTATTTTCAGTCAGTAAAAATCAATTAAAATGTGTTATGATGTTTGACGACAAGGAATTTCGTTAAAATTTTCCAACGAGAAGACTGTTGGGCCGAATACTCGTGGCGAAAATTGTGACTCTCTTGTTCGCCAAAACGGTGCAACAGCAACATTTACATCCTATCTATACCTCATTCTCGATACATGCTTGTCTGACGTTCATTTCGTTTCGTGCGACTCGAAGAATACATGAAACCCTGAGTTCTATCTGTACGACATACATATCTATATATATCTTCATATTTGTTCTTTTTTTATCTGCTCTGCTATGGGAACAATGATACTTCCTCTATTCCGCGCGTACTTTGACGTTCGAACGCTATCGAACGGAATTGCATCGAAAGACACACAAGGAATGTAGTCAGGCAACGTTTCTGCTCGTTTGCCAATAACCAGTGAAAAAAGAAAGACACGCGATCGTCCACATACAAGGATTATGGGAATTGTTCTCGAGTTTTTAATATCTGTCCATATTTTTTTAAATTTTAATTATGAAAACTTGTAATGTTCAATATTTATTTTCATGAAATGCAGAGACTGTGGGAGAATAATGAAAAAGTATTTTTTGGGAATCATTTTGTATCAATCGTTTGCATGTACATGAAATTTGCTTGAAACTTTCGCGAATTTTCTACGTACAATGAAATTCACATTATTTCGCAGGAAGTTACAGTAAATATAGAAATTCCGACCAGTTTGTATGTGGACGGGTAACTGACGTTAAATCTTCACAACGCGTTTCGTGTCGTGGATCTTGCGTAAGAAAAGATCTTCCTCGTAAAAAATGTTTGCAGTTCAATGCTATTTAACCCTTTGAAGATCGTCGCAAAGGTGTCTAGAAGATAAGAATAACGATTTCTAAAATTAATAGTCGAAACTTTCGTAGAAATAAATTGCTAAATATATTCTGTGGAAAATGAAAAGGAATAGTTGCAAATTCTCGGGAATGCATTAGAATGGTTGAAATAATCGAAGGGTTAAATTATATCACCGCTTGATTGTCATCTTTTTATCCTTCCACGAAGTTGGTAAAAGTTCTTCATTGGCATACTCTGCGGCTTATTGCTACCTTTTCATCGTTTAATGAATTATTGTCGTTTTTCTCTCCTGCTGACGAAAGGTCTTTTCTCGAGGATTCAACAACACGTACACGATGTGCAAAGCCACACGCAGACACAATTACACGCACACACATACACACACTAATGACGATATGAAGAGACGTTGTGAAAATTCTGCTATGCTACGTGCTATACATACATTTAATTTTTAGCGCTCTCACTTAGCCTTTTCGCAAGATACTTCTTTCTCTCTATATACGTTATATATTAATAACTAAAACGTTTTACACCGTCTTCCTTGCTCCCCACGTGCAAACGCGAGCACTCGCGTTTCTCAACTTTCTGCCGAAGATTTCCGTAGAACGATTGACGAAAGGTCGGGTCGTTTCGCATCTCGTTAGACGAGAGTCGATAAAGCAAACGAAATAACTCGAAATTCCATAGAAATTCTGCGCTCCAACGAAAAGAACTCGTAGACTCCATTTACGTTCGTCCAGTAATTCGCTCAGCCCGGACGGTGATTAATCAATCGCGGCCATTGATTTATTAACAATTGGCGGATAATTGGTTACCAATTAACGATCGTTCATCGTTCTAACGCGCGACGATGATGCGTAAACCACTTGTATCTGGCCCTGTTGAAAATTCGACGCTCAAACACGATTTTTTCCTAAAGTCCAATTAGCCGTTAGCGCGTAAAAATTTCGTGCAAGTAGGAAATTGAGGTCTGTTGGCTCTAGTTTAGCTGTGACGGAAGTAAGAATTATTTTTGTGGACGGTGGAATTTTCAACAGGGGCAAGTAGGTACGTGAAAAGTAGTGGCCACCTCACATCTCGCGTGACACATGCTCCAATCCACTTCTTATAGTAAGGTCAACCACCCCGTCCGACAGTCTTGCATTCAAGGTTTACATTGGATTTCCTCCGCGCGAGATCATCGCAAAACACCGAACGTGCGTTCCGCCTTGCACATGTTCACACGATGTTCCGCAACGCCCAGGAAAATGACGAAAATCAAATCCAATTCGGTGGATGTAATACACTTGTAACAGTTAGAACAATGCGACGTCTACTTGAAATTTTTTGCAACAAAACGACGTTTGTTTAATTACTGATATTTTTTACAAATTGAGGCAGGTACGGATTTGCCTGACTGTGCATTTATTCTGTTTCGTCGTCGACAGTGAGTAAAATTTGAAATTGTAGAAAATAATTCTGAGGGAAAAGGACGATTCCTGGGCGTTTTTAAACGTGTGCTTCGACGGTGCGGAATTTCTGCCGCGAGATTTTTCGTTCGACGCGTTCGACTAGTCGTCCGACTTGGTAATACACACATATGTATAAATGTGCGTCAAACGAGTGCCGTCAGTAGTGTCGAAGATGAAAAAAACGGTGGAAAGTAATCTCGTCGTTTCGAGATTCGGAGGGAAAAAGGAATTTCATAAAAAAATCGGTCGACCGAAACGTCCGAGATTCTTTCCGACGAGCCGCGAAACGATCACACGGGTGCATATATGGGTCTGTTAAACGTCCGGTCTCGAATTCGCAAAAAAATTCAACAACAAAATTAACGTTCCTTCGCAAATCGACCATTGGTGAATGTAAATCGTCCTGTCTCGATTTCTACGAAGGAACAACTTTTGTTAGCAACGTTAGGAACGGTGGATAATCGATGCCCGAGCTTCAATTATAGATTTGAGAACGCGAATAGCGCAGTATTGTACCAACCCGCAAAAGAGAATCGTGTAGACGCATTTTACTGGGAAATCCTTGCGTTGCGCATACAGATCTATATATGTATATATCGTCGTACGACGTCTTTGTGGCAATTTCATTGATTTCCTGTCGTTCGACTTATCGTTTGACGATTCAGCTTTTCACGCTTCAGTTTGTACATTGTGTCGTGCATTAGTCCCTTTCTTCTGTCGTTTTCATTTTTCATATTGTGTCACGTACTTGGTTCGTTTCTGCTCTTCGGTTCACACGGAAGCATCGCTTATCGTTTCCACCGATTTTCACTGATTATGCGACATTACTTTGCTTTTTCCAGAAATCCTCTCCTCTCTGGGGACATTGATTTTACATCGATCTAAATTCATCATTCGCTCCTTCTCTCTTTCTCTTCCTTTCCACCCTTCTCTCTACCTCTCTTACTCTATTTCTATCTCGCTCGCTCTCTCTCTCTCTCCCCCTCTCTTTCTCTTTATCTGACTACCTCTATGATTCCAGTACTATATATACTGCCTTACTATAAGAATTGGACTGAACATTTTGTCTGTGTAT
This sequence comes from Hedychridium roseum, assembly GCA_963989215.1. Taxonomy (NCBI): domain Eukaryota; kingdom Metazoa; phylum Arthropoda; class Insecta; order Hymenoptera; family Chrysididae; genus Hedychridium; species Hedychridium roseum. The sequence continues at coordinate 4,829,207 of OZ022305.1, forward strand.
TTTTTATTGGCCAAATTTTAGTATACCACTCCTTTTCTTTTCGAATAAATACATTGAATCCGGACCGAACTCGAGCATGCTGTGTACGCGTGGAATGAAGCATGCGAGTGTATGCGTGTGTAATATGCGTATGCCACCGCATGTATTTAGAAGTGTACATTTATATACGTGTAATTATGCGTGTGCATTGGCCCGTAATTAGCGTCGCACGTTTTGTAGTTTCATGTGTTTACTGAGCCTTCGCAGATGCATGCCAACTCGTGAACGGTCGTGTTGAAAATTTTCCAAAATCCTACACTAGGTCTTCGTTGAACATGTAAATATTAAACTTCGTTGAAATTACGACAAGGATCGAAACACTGAATGAGAAAGAAAACAACTCCCTCATACGTCAGTGTTGGAAAGAATATACAAGAGTTTTTTGAAAAAATGCAAATAAATTGATTTTCTCAGTGAATTCTGTTGTGGATACAACGTTAGATTTCATTTCATCGGGGACCTAAATGAAGGGAATTTTCAACAAAGATTGAGCACTACGATAATCGTTCCTTTGAGCATCGACGAAAAATTTCCACCCAGGTCTGTTCAGCTTGACGAAAAAACACAGTAAATTCCACTGACGTCAAATAGTCATGCGACGTATTATGATCTAACCTCCGTGTACCGAAACTTTCTGTATTCTTCTTTTATACATTAAAAATGACTACGTCGATGCTCGGAAATTGACTTCGCGAGCATGGCTTTTATTTCGTACCGAGACTGACGAGATAAACAAAGCCGCAGGTACGAGGGAACCTTACGACACCTGCGTACCTGTCGCGACGAAGAAAAAACCCAAAGTAGAACAAAAACGGGAGATGAAAATTGGTGGGAGTGCGTGAATTAATTGGCTAAAATTATCCGACCCCGTGGTCACAGCTCACTGTCTGATTTTGGATTTTTGATTTTTGGTTTCTCTGTTTTTTTTTAAGTTGACTAATACCGGACAGCAATCGATGCCAATTGTAAAAGAGCCCCAAACGAGTACTGACTTGTAACACGCACAACGCACGCACAAAAAAAATGTATAACCGAGCGCAGGTAACTATCTAACGGAATTAATCATTTTTACAACGATGATCTTTCTACATGTACATGTGAATTTTTATATATACATATATATTTTTTTGTTTCGTTGCGTTCACTAAAAACCGTTGTATTAACATCATCCATCTCGCCTAATTTCATTCACTTTTCGCTCTCACTCATCACTTCGTTCCATCATTTTCTCAAGTCACTCTGACGCTCTCACTCTTTCCTTCCGAATCTTTTTATCTCATCGGTACTTCGCATGCACACTTTTCGCATATTAATTATTCGTTGAGCATGGCGACACGAGAGGGAAGGTTGAGTCGTGCTCGTCGTTCAATAGCGGCCTATCGAAAGCAAATTTGCTAAGATATTAAAAAATAACAAGCTTTTTGAGAATGGTGTACTTTGGAAAAGCTCGTTGGAATGATTAAGCTTTTGATAAACCGCATTCAACGATCATCATTTTCCTTGACCTGCAAAGTACATTGCCAAAATGAAAATTCATAATAAAGTCAACTGTGTATTTGCAATATAAAAATAAAAATTAGGATAATCTGTACAACTTGTGGTAAATGATTTTTATCGTAGTCCTCGTGTTAACAAATTTGTAGCTTATTAGTAAATTTATCTTTAGTTTTTGATGAGGGGAAGACCGAATTACGAAATAGAGGAATTCCTTGGTAAATATAGTCATCTTCGTAAGTTGTCTTCCTGAGTTTGGCGAGTACTTTGCCGGTAAAGGAGAGAGACACGCGCCTTGTTAGAGTACACAATGCTACTTCCACCTCGTTGGTGACATCGTAGGGCATTATTTTCCGTGCCCCACGACGTCAGTTTACGATGGTATCGTGTCACAGCGTAGTAGTATTCTACCTCAGATGATTTCCCACGGCTGCTCTAACCGTAGAAACGTGTGTGTGCGTACAGACAGTTGCCCCTGTGCCAGCGGAACGCACTGTCGTGGGGTCAGCGAGCGTCCTCGGGGGAGGGTCCCACCCTCACGAGCCACCCCCCGCCCATCAGCAGCGTCCGGAGAACGCACTCGACGCTCTGCTAGACGAGCTCCAGACCTTTTCCCGGCCGGGTTCCCAGCTGGGCCATTCCTCGGGTCCGTCGTCCTTGCTGTCCGACATTGGCCGGTCGGCCAGTCGCGAAGTTCCGGCTCAGCAGGTCCCAGTTTCCGGCGGGACACGGCCGCCGAGCATCTCGGACATCGGCAGGAAGAGCAGCGTGGATTCGTCGACGGGAATGCTGTCGAGCACGGTCAGCCTTCCGGGACAGGGGGGTACATTGAGAAGATTACATTCTTACCCTTCGAGCTCGGACACGGATACGTCACCGCCAATCGCGAGGTTGCAGGTTTCCCTGCAAGAACAACCGGGGGTACCTGTTTTACCGGCGGGGTTGCCCGGACAGAAACCACCGGTCCCCGAGAGGAACGCAGAGTTGCTCCAATTGGCTAGTGCCAGAAGGGTTCCCCCACCACCACCCCCGCGTACCAGCTCACGATCCCCACTCGCTAGCCCCACCAGCCCGCAATTGCCGCCTAGAAACCCTTGCGCTGCGCAGAATAACAATGCGACTTTAAGGAGACCAGCCGCACGTGGTAGCATCGCTGGGAAGGAATGTAAACCGCCGATGGCACTTCCCCCGGACGCGACTACCTTGATGCCGACGGATTCGACGATGGGAGGCATCGTGCAGCATAATTCCACTTCCTCGCAGTCCTCCGCGGTGCTGTCCACGAGTAATTCCAGCTCATGCGAGAGTGTGAACTCGCAGGAAGGTCTGCAGAGCAAACGAGGCAGGCAGGAGCAGTTAGAACAGCGTCATCAGGAACTCCTGCGCAAGCAGAAAGCTCTGCAGGAACAGTACGCTAGGTTGCAGCAGTTGCAGAGGAACGCGGCAGGTTTGACAACCGTGCCGCCCACTCCGCCTGATTTGCTGAAGAAGACCGGTTCGGAGAGCAATTTGCTAGCGAAAATGGGCCTGGGCCTTAGCACCGCCAGTTCAGGCTCCCTCACGAGCTTGACCATCAAACCCCCGGCGTTGCAGGACTCATTAAACGGGAAACAAAACTCCCCGAGACCCGACCTGGCCGACGGACAGGCCTCAACGGGAAATTCCAACGTTCCTGCCGGACAAACGTCCGACGGTACGAATTCTTCAATGACCATCGTCATGACCAATGCCGCCGTTCCAGCGACTTCCGGCGGAACTGCCGTCCCCGCGGGCACCGGCACCACCACGACCAGCAAGATTTACGAGACTGACATTCTGTGACCGAGAAGCCGCTGCCTGGTCATAGAAATCATCGACGCAGTAGCCATGAGGACCGTGGTCGTCAGTTAACACCCCCCAGCCAGTGGGATCTTCATCGTCCTAACAATACGCCAACGACACGAACGAGGCCAATTCGACCTACCGGAACTCCTCCTGATGAACAGAGGCTCACTTTTCATGCGGAGGATTTTACCGCGAACGAGAAAAAGAAAACGGAAAATAGGGAAGACACTCCGAAGACCCTCCGAAGACCCTCCGAAGAATCAGTCGATGGAGGATAAATCATGCCCTCCCTGGACGATGAGGCAATTTTTCGTTTCTACGGAATTCCAGCGAAGTCGAGGACGAAATTTCGCGAAACTCCCTTGGGTTCGCGCCGAAATTTAACATACCAACGTAAAGAAATAGCGAAGTCTCGCGTAATAGTAATAATGAAATAACTCTTGGTAATAATAATGAATAATAAACGATAGTATTATTAATCGTAACGACGCGAAGACTTTTTTTCTCGAAACGCATAATCCGGACGCATAACTATATAAGACATCGGTCCCGGCTAAGAAACGACGAAACGGCTGAGGATCCAAATATTGACCTTTCACCGACTGTTTTTTGCTTCTCCAACGTTTTATATATTATACAAATATATATATATATATATATACATACACGTTGCCTGTAAGAAGAGCGAATTTCGAGATTGCGACGAGGCTTGTCGTAAAATCGTCAAATCATCAACATAGGTACGTCTTCAATTCTTATCCTTTCTCTCTATTTTTCTCTCTCTTCCTCTTTGTTTCTACTGAACAAAAGAGATCAAATAGGTCATGAAATACCTAATTCTACGTCGACGGTATCATCCTAATCAGTAAAGTATACTGTTTGCAGAAGCAGAATGACGATTTTTTAAGGTACGGAAGGCAGGGTAATGAACAATATCAACACTTCCTGTCCGATTCTACGCACGTGTTGGGAAATTTGGCCGTTGAATTAGGCGTTTCAAGACAGTCCAGCATTAAGATTTGCTCGGCCTGCGGAAACCTGATTTCTCAATAGACTTCCCTGTAATTCCGACGAATTCGACTATCTTTTCGAAACGTCTGTGCCAAAAGAAAAACCTGCTGACTTTTTTAACATTACGGCCAGTCGTGCGTAATGACACCATTTTACGCCCTTCTCTCTATCTCTCTATCCTCGTCTGAGAATATTTCTTACGACACGACGGACGTATTACCATAAAGTTCCATGTAGATGATCGTACAAATATCATACATACCACATGCGTATACTTATACATTCGTACAGGTATGAAAAGAATAAAAAAATTTATATATGCCGATGGATAATTAAATAGATAAATAGTTAAGACGTATGCATATGAATGAAAACTTGTGACGGTGCCATATGAACGAAAGGAAATTGTCGCGTTAATGCTAGAAATCCGTTTTAAGGGATTTACACGTGAACGGAACTGTCAATAACAGTTTATAAAAGTCATCGTTCTAGAACTAATGAGGCTTTCTACTTCACCACACGATCGACATACTTTTTTCACACGGGTCTAATATCTACGCGCTGAGCAAACTGTCTCTCGCATGAATTCATTGTTGATGCTTGCAACAAATTCCTATTTCTACATCCTGAAAGCGCTGGAACCTGTGATCGAATTTTTCAATGCGTAAAACTTCTTCGAAGAGACTCAACGCGCAATCGTTTAAGCATCTGTCGATATTCCAACAGGTACGAATTATCGAAACCTTGCGAACACTGAAAATATCCTGTACAGTAAGACATTACTGAAGAAATTCGCTCGAATAATTGGTTTTCGTTGACGATTACGAACAATGACAAATCTAATATCGAAATAAATGTCACGTAAGCGTGTTAGAATTAATGAATTTATAAATAAGGAACATTTAATATGTATTTATTCTGAATTCGTATTTAAGAGTTTGTTTATATTTTTCTGACTCTTACTGGTTGTTGAATCTCGTTCGATTTATTTTTCACGCGAATATAAATCCGACAATTCGTGTTTACAGGATCACACGTGTATATAGATACAGGGTGAGTCGCAATAGGCGGCCAACATTATTTACTCGTATCGAAAAGAAGTTAAATGGAAGGCCAAAGGCACAGTTCAGTCTTCGGAGGAAACAGGTTGAGAAGGAACAATGAAAATCCGCCATGGAAATTGACGGAAATCGCACGAAAGAGGAAGAGAGGGTATCAGATGAGATTTATACGCAGGATCGTAAATTCACAGTAGCAGATTAACGAAGGATTATATCGAAGAGAAACGAGAAGGCAAACAAGGGGCGTTGAAATCCAGTTTAGCAATGAAACGAGATATAAATCGTGTATCCACATATTAATATTCCTAGTGCATATTCACGTACTGAGTCGGATCTGATTCGTATCCGACTTTCAACAAACATTCGCCAGTACAAAGAAAACGATTAACAGCCCAATGAGAAAAATTGTCTTCAGAGGGAAATGTATCAAGCACAGAATTTTCCTAAACATCGTGTATTTTGAAAATGTTCATTGTTGCCAAGCGATATAATTGACTGTATGTGAGGAGCAAAGTGGGATACGAATACAGTTCCGTGATTTTTAGATATGACTCGATGGAATATCGTGAATAGCGAGAGGATATTAAAGGTGCGGCATGCTTCGACTAGCGGAAGGAAATCTAAAGGGCGAATTTTTGACCGACTGAGTCGCGAGGGTAACGAAGTGAATTGCTCAATATTTAATGACGACAAAAGTACAGTGAGTGCTATATATCGCAATCGATACCCAGCACGGTGGCAGCGGACAATGCCCACTGATTTATATTACGAAACGACCATTGAGTGCGAACGAAAGACATATTCCACCTCCCTCATTCCTTTCTAGGTCAGGCGGGACTTGTTTTTATGTTCCTCGCCATGTCGAAATAAGATGGCAATGAAATAACATTTGAAACTTCATAAGTTATGGTCATGCTCAACCAAAATTTATTACTATACTATCAAACGTTATTTCGTTGTAATGTTCTTCATTATTTATTCCTTCGCTCGGAAGGAAGGGGTAGGTGAGTACGTCTCGTTTAAGCCACTTAACACTTACAATTAGTGATTCGCTGAGACCTTAGTTCCGTCATAGTCGAGAATACGACACGTATAGGAAGTTTGCATTTTTTCACCGTTAGACAGAACTCAGAGCTGAACGACCTACGTGAATTTAACTCGCCGAGGGACGATAAATCGGCGTGGCTCGCGTCGTATTTTCAGCCACGATTACGGTTCGCGCTTGCACGAACAATATCATCGGACGACGCTAAGAAAATGATGACTACACATCGAGGAACGTTTGTTACGTCGATAGAACGTTAATTTGCGGCACGTTAGGACAACGAGAGCCCTTCGAGCACTGTATAAAGCCAATTAAGCGATACAAAAGAATAACGAGACGCGTAAAGTATCCACCGGGAAGAAAGTTCAGCGTTAAATAAGCGGACGTTTGGACAATCTAAGGCAATCCCTTTTTACCGCTGGACTTTCTTTCCCGACGAAAGGAGACATTTCCTGTACCGGGAAAGAGACCTTTTCTCACAAACATCTGCGCGCTTGCTATTATTTGCGTTTGATTTTACGGCAATTTTCTTCCTGTTGTACAATTGGCTCGAATCATAGTCACTATCGTACTTATAGCGTATTCAATTCGTTTGTTGACTAACGTTTAGAGGAAAATTGACCAGAGCGCACGTTACCTCGTATTTATGGGGATGGGAAACTGTGCTCGATTCGCTAGGGATAAACGGTCATACGCGAGTCGTATGATCGAAGATATACGTTTTCTGTCTCTCCACTTTATCACGGCTCTGGCCATATCGACGGACCGGAAGCTAATGGCTTCCGCGGTCCTCGCATGATTTTGCTTGAAAGGGCCTAATAATTGTGTAGAATTGCGTAAGTTCATTTTCAGTATGTCTTCTATAAAGCACCATGCGGCACTTTAAGTCTACGCTTCTAGCGGATCCTTGTTTCATCATGTTGTACATTCGCCTGTTAATTTATTTCCACTTCCACCGTGAGGCACGTCTATAACAGTATAATTACGATAATAAATAAGAATAAGTATAAGCAGGATGGTAATGTCAGCGATGTTCATTTTGCGAATCCTCCTATCAAACATGTTCCTTTTCTTTTGTTAACGACGCAAAACATTTTAGGTAATAAATCCCAGCGAACTACGTCTGTCTTTTTTTCATCCTCAACCAGACGTGCATATCGCTAAGTAGGTACTTATTACTTCATTGCTGATCGAATTTGTAATCGTCATTCATGTTTTCAAGAAGCTCCCCAAATTCAAAAGAAATATGTTATTAACATCTTATAAGGATCAATTTGACACTACAGGGAAAAGTCATTACTTAATAATATTAGGATCGCAAACTAATGTCTCAAATGTTTCGATTCGTATCTTCTTTTGTATTAAATCACAACTTTTTTCGCCGGTACATTATTTTCATACAATTCTTTCAGTTAATTGTTACACAAAATACAGTATTAATATTATTTACCCTGCTTAATGATTTCTTCAAACTGAGTGACTATTACAAAATCGAGTATGTCCCTACATTTGTATAAAGCTATCAACATTGGTGCACTTGATTGTCACACCTCAGTCCGGCAGCAAACGTTTATTATTTACATCCTTATACGTGCGTTGAAGAATGAAAATGACATGCCGATTTGCATTTTTGCTGACCCGCATACGCACGCAAAATTCTTCTTGTACCAATCCTTTTTTCCATAACGACTTTAGCGATCATTAGTGTAATGTTTTTCCGATGATCCTGTACGCCAAATCGAATTGACTTGTTACATTTGTAAATGTTTGTAAGTAACTACCACACAATAAAATAATCGAATAATAATAATCGAACTATCCTATTAATGTTTGTCTATTGACTTATACTCGACCTTACGTACAACGAATAAAGCAGATAATGATACACATATTGACTAGATGTTATTCCATTGTTATTACAAGTGTATTTCAACTCTACAACAGTATATAAACCGAAATTTCTAATCGTAGGAAAAGTAATTGGACTAAATTTGAAGAAGTAGATATAAAACAGTGTGCAAAATATTTATATAATCAGAGCTTCTCCTGAAATTAAAATTAATTTTGATCCTAATAATTAGTATAGATTGTAGGAGGGAGGGTATTTTAATGCACAAGTTGAAACATCGAATTAGAATATTTCGTTTATTGTATTGTAGGTATTTATACATCCTCTTCAGGTAAATTAATGACATGAGCCTTTTTAGTGTTTTCTTCTACATGTCGCCTTTCCTTTTCGAGTTCTGCATAAGTTGCGAGTGCGTTTTTGATTCTTATTCTGCTATTCGCATCGAGTTCCGCATAGGTCTTTATGAATTCTACATCATCACCATTGTGTGGTTTTTCTGCAGATTTTGCATCCGGGTGTAACATGTGATAGAGCTGAACCAAGGACACAGCCTCCTTGATTTTTTCTGTCTGAATGATATCTAATAACAGATTATCCATATCTTTGTTCCAAGCAAGGAGGAAAGTCAATGGGCCGAAATGTCGCGTAGATCTCAGACTGTCGTAGAATCTCTCTTGATTTACATGATCATAAACTTCATTCCTGATTCTATGAAATTCTGGATCATCCGGATCAAATTGACAACATGCACGGTCAAGTATAAATTCGTACTCGTGCCGCTTTAATAAATCCTGAAGAAATATGTGAAATAGAATATACTGTAAATAAGGTCCATGTAGAATATCTTTATACTTATTTTATGTTTTAATCTCACCTGAAAATAGTCTCCAGAAAACATTCTTGGTGCATCAATCTGCCGTCCAACAGTGGGAAAATAAATCTGATTTAATCTATGTCTTTGTGCCCATTTAGCATATCTTAATGTACCGTTTGGTTCCCTCACAACAATTAATCTATTTTTGTCTTTTATGCCATATGTTATGTCCGTGAAAACATATGATGCTGTATCGAAACCTTGCAAAGCAGGATCTTTGGCAAGTACTACATCTATTTCAGTGCGAGCTTTAACCACAGGAGGCATTTGCAACTGATGTTTCACTTCATCTTTTACTTTATTCATTGCTTCTTGTAATTCCTCATCAGTCATGAATTTCAATATAGGGGTTTCTCTACTACGGCCATCCAGACGTTTTCTATATACTTTCTTCAAATCAACTCGAGTCAATGTATACAATAACCCTTGAACATCATTATTAAAAAAGAGATGTGCGGGGTCCCTTTCCTCTCCTGCAACATCATCACACATTGATGTATAATAAGCAGAAAAATTAAATGACAGTATTTATTGTCGTGATACAAAGGTACCTTACAGTCAACAGTTTGTTAATTAATAAACACATTCATAAAATATGACATATATAATGTCTCTCTCGCGAAATAAAACTTCTGAAAAGTACCGGATGAAACGAAACATATCATGAAAAATCTAACCACAAGCGAAGCGATTCTAAATAAAACGAATTCTTTTTACCTGGTTGTAATACTTGCGAACTAAAGAAACGGCATTTAAGGAGATTGCAGCGGTGAGAATACCGCAAAATCATATTCGAATATCTACAAAACATTGTTTAGATACCACTGTAAAACACCCAATGAAAGGTTATGTATTTCATTTCGTCGCTGAAAGATTTTGATCATTCAGTGGCGCCATCATATGGGAATAACACCCAATTAATTTAAAAATGTAAAATATATTTCCACTCACTGATGTACGTAATTATATTCCCGATACTATACCACAGACGAAATATAGAATAGGCATATAACATCCAATGTAAGTTTTCGGCCACATTCCTGAGGGCCATGTGCAGGCCTCTGCATCTTCCCATATAACAGTGTGTAAAGAAATGGTCCCCTTAGTGTCATGCTCTATGTTAACAATACAGCTCGAAAATGTATAACAGTGCTATTGCTGGTAGGAATAAAAATTACGAATTATGGAATGAGTTTCAACATCGACGAGATATAGGACCATCGACGAGATACCTGGTCTGTGACTGTACATGCTGTACATCATGCCAACGAATCGGTAACCCATCGACACAGATGAGATATGGGACAGAATTATTATCTAAAGTACACACATTTTATACAATTACCGCAGTATTCCGAAATTTGAAAAAATTTTCGGACATACTATTCATGAATCAATAGATCGCCAAATAATCCAATGTTTTCATATTTTCACACTGAAAATCATCAAATAACCTAAAAGTTAAGTAATTTAACGCCAATAATCGCTTAATGTATTCAAACGCATTTTAAAGCATTTTCAACGGATTTTCACTCATTTTAACGCATTTTCAACAGATTTTCAACACATTTTAACGTATTTAATCGCTATTTAATGCATTGTAATATTTTTAATCGCATTTTCCACAAATTTTAACGTCTCTAAATGCATTTTCAACGCTTTTTATCGTATTTCAACGCATTTTAATGGATTTTAATGCATTTCTCACGTATTTTATCGTATTTAAACGCATTTTAATGGATTTTAATGCATTTTTAACGTATTTTAGCGTATTTCAACGCATTTTAATGGATTTTAATGCATTTTTAACGTATTTTAACTCATTCTTGACGTATTTTAACACGTTTTAACGCACTTTAGCGCACCCTTTATTCAAAAATCGTATCAGTTCCACTACAAATTACAGCCAAAAATGCATCCGCAACCAGATTTGGCGGCAAAGAAAAGAGTAATAATCCTTAACACATTTTCCTAAAAATTTAACTTGCCATGTATTGCCAAGTTACAGCTTTCGCTTTTACTTACAATGGTAAAACAGTGTTATATATTACCGGCCGTGGAAAAACAGATCGATAAAACAGAATTCTACTATAACGACCAAAAATTTTGAAAAATATTTCACCCTCGATAACTTCCAGGTATCTTTGAGTGATCTCTAGTTTCATTTGAGTGTTGTATGCGATATAATATGCGATATAACGTATATAATATTCATGATATTTAATATAGTGTTCTATATTACCGGCTGTGGAAAAACAGATTGATAAATCCTGTATATTATACATTCTGTATACTTTGATGTATTTTCACGCACTATTGGCGAATTTTAAAACGTTTACACGCCCTATAACGCATTCTTAACGCACTGTAATGTACTTTGATGCACTTATAACGCACTATTGATGTATTTTAACACATTTTAACGCACAATAACGCATTCTTAACCCATTTTAACACATTTTCACGCACCACAATGCATTTCTAACCCATTTCAATGTGTTTTCACGCACTATTGACGTATTTTAACACATTTAATTTATATTTCTACTTGAATGCATTTTAATGCATTTTTAAATATTCTACCATATTTTAACGCATTCTAACATATTTGAACATATTTTAATACATTTCTAAACGTTCTAATCTATTTTAAAGCATTTTCATACAATTTTTAATGTTCTAATGCATTTTCAATATATTTTAACGTATTAAAAATTGTATGTTCAATTAAAGATTTTGGTATTCTGTTCTCAATTTAAATCCGTGTAGGACGTCCGTAACCAATCTGTAATCGCTAGACTGATTGTCACAGTTCTCAATTTACATTCGTGTAGGACGTCGGTAACCAATCTGTAATCGCTAAACAGATTCTCCCCGTTGTCAGTTTACATCCGTGTAGGACGTCGGTAACCGATCTGTAATTTCCGATGCATTTTAATCGATTTTAACGCATTCAAATCATTCAATTGTCAACGCATTTTCGACGAATTTTCGACACATTTTAACTCATTGTCAACGCATTTTCGACGCGTTTTAACTCATTTCAACTCATTTTTAACGCGCTTTCAACGCACTTTAACACATTTAAACGCATTCTGGACGTACTTCTGGACGTATGTAAACGTATTTTAATGCATTTTCATCGCATTTTAAAGTATTTAAACGCATTCTTAACGCACTTTAAGTCACTTTCATGCACTATTGACGTATTTTGACATATTTTCACACCTTATAACGCATTCATAATACGTATTTTCGTGCAGTACAGCGCATATACAGCATACGAACTATCTACCTATTATATATACTATAAACTTACTATATATATAACATACGTACTATATATAAAATATATAATATATGGACTATATAAATATAATATGTACTATATACGTACTATATATGTAACATACGTGCTATGTACCTATTATATATACTATATACGTACTATATATGTAACGTACGTGCTATATACCTATTATATATACTATATACGTACTATATATGTAACGTACGTACTATATACCTATTATATACACTATATACGTACTATATATGTACCGTACGTGCTATATACCTATTATATATACTATATACGTACTATATATGTAACATACGTACTATATACCTATTATATACACTATATACGTACTATATATGTAACGTACGTGCTATATACCTATTATATATACTATATACGTACTATATATGTAACGTACGTGCTATATGCCTTTATATATACTATATACGTACTATATATGTAACATACGTGCTATATACCTATTATATATATTATATATATTATATGTGTATTATATGCGTATTATATACTCGTTGTACATACAATTTTATCGTATTTCAACTCATTTTAATGGATTTTAGTGCATTTTTAACGTATTTTAACGTATTTCAACTCATTTTAATGGATTTTAATGTATTTTTAACGTATTTTATCGTATTTCAACGCATTTTAATGCATTTTTAACGTATTTTAACGTATTTAAACGCATTTTAATGGCTTTTAATGTATTTTTCACGTATTTTATCGTATTTCAACTCATTTTAGTGGATTTTAATGCATTTTTCACGTATGTTATCGTATTTCAACTCATTTTAATGGGTTTTAATGCATTTTTAACATATTTTATCGTATTTCAACGCATTTTAATGGATTTTAATGCATTTTTCACGTATTTTATCATATTTCAACGCATTTTAATAGATTTTAATGCATTTTTCACGTATTTTATCGTATTTCAAAGCATTTTAATGGATTTTAATGCATTTTTAACGTATTTTATCATATTTTAACGCATTTTAATGGATTTTAATGCATTTTTCACGTTTTTTATCGTATTTCAACGCATTTTAATGGATTTTAATGCATTTTTCACATATGTTATCGTATTTAAACGCATTTTAATGGATTTTTCACGTATTTTATTGTATTTCAACTCATTTTAGTGGATTTTAATGCATTTTTCACGTATGTTATCGTATTTCAACTCATTTTAATGGGTTTTAATGCATTTTTAACATATTTTATCGTATTTCAACGCATTTTAATGGATTTTAATGCATTTTTAACGTATTTTATCGTATTTTAACACATTTTAATGGATTTTAATGCATTTTTCACGTTTTTTATCGTATTTCAACGCACTTTAATGGATTTTAATGCATTTTTCACGTATGTTATCGTATTTAAACGCATTTTAATGTATTTTTCACGTATTTTATCGTATTTCAACTCATTTTAGTGGATTTTAATGCATTTTTCACGTATGTTATCGTATTTCAACTCATTTTAATGGGTTTTAATGCATTTTTAACATATTTTATCGTATTTCAACGCATTTTAATGGATTTTAATGCATTTTTCACGTATTTTATCATATTTCAACGCATTTTAATAGATTTTAATTCATTTTTCACGTATTTTATCGTATTTCAAAGCATTTTAATGGATTTTAATGCATTTTCAACGTATTTTATCGTATTTCAACGCATTTTAATGGATTTTAATGCATTTTTCACGTTCTTTATCGTATTTCAACGCATTTTAATGGATTTTAATGCATTTTTCACATATGTTATCGTATTTAAACGCATTTTAATGGCTTTTAATGTATTTTTCACGTATTTTATCGTATTTCAACTCATTTTAGTGGATTTTAATGCATTTTTCACGTATGTTATCGTATTTCAACTCATTTTAATGGGTTTTAATGCATTTTTAACATATTTTATCGTATTTCAACGCATTTTAATGGATTTTAATGCATTTTTCACGTATTTTATCATATTTCAACGCATTTTAATAGATTTTAATGCATTTTTCACGTATTTTATCGTATTTCAACGCATTTTAATGGATAGTAATGCATTTTTAACGTTTTTTATCGTATTTTAACGCATTTTAATGGATTTTAATGCATTTTTCACGTTCTTTATCGTATTTCAACGCATTTTAATGGATTTTAATGCATTTTTCACATATGTTATCGTATTTAAACGCATTTTAATGGCTTTTAATGTATTTTTCACGTATTTTATCGTATTTCAACTCATTTTAGTGGATTTTAATGCATTTTTAACATATTTTATCGTATTTCAACGCATTTTAATGGATTTTAATGCATTTTTCACGTATTTTATCATATTTCAACGCATTTTAATAGATTTTAATGCATTTTTCACGTATTTTATCGTATTTCAAAGCATTTTAATGGATTTTAATGCATTTTCAACGTATTTTATCGTATTTTAACGCATTTTAATGGATTTTAATGCATTTTTCACGTTCTTTATCGTATTTCAACGCATTTTAATGGATTTTAATGCATTTTTCACATATGTTATCGTATTTAAACGCATTTTAATGGCTTTTAATGTATTTTTCACGTATTTTATCGTATTTCAACGCATTTTAATGGATTTTAATGCATTTTTCACATATGTTATCGTATTTAAACGCATTTTAATGGCTTTTAATGTATTTTTCACGTATTTTATCGTATTTCAACTCATTTTAGTGGATTTTAATGCATTTTTCACGTATGTTATCGTATTTCAACTCATTTTAATGGGTTTTAATGCATTTTTAACATATTTTATCGTATTTCAACGCATTTTAATGGATTTTAATGCATTTTTCACGTATTTCATCATATTTCAACGCATTTTAATAGATTTTAATGCATTTTTCACGTACTTTATCGTATTTCAACGCATTTTAATGGATTTTAATGCATTTTTAACGTATTTTATCGTATTTTAACGCATTTTAATGGATTTTAATGCATTTTTCACGTTTTTTATTGTATTTCAACGCATTTTAATGGATTTTAATGCATTTTTCACGTTTTTTATCGTATTTCAACGCATTTTAATGGATTTTAATGCATTTTTAACGTATTTTATCGTATTTCAACGCATTTTAATGGATTTTAATGCATTTTTAACGTATTTTATCGTATTTCAACGCATTTTAATGGATTTTAATGCTAATTTCAGTTTCTTTAATTTTTTTCTACTACTATAGTTGTTTTTTCTGCTAACATAGTAGTTTTTCCTGCTAGTAAAGTAGTTTTTTCGGCTAGTATAGTAGTTTTTTCTGCTAGTATAGTAGTTTTTCGGCTAGTATAGTAGTTTTTTCGGCTAGTATAGTAGATTTTTCGGCTAGTAAAGTAGTTTTTTCGGCTAGTATAGTAGTTTTTTCTGCTAGTATAGTAGTTTTCTCGGCTAGTATAGTAGTTTCTTCGGCTAGTATAGTAGTTTTTTCGGCTAGTATAGTGGTTTTTTCGGCTAGTATAGTTGTTTTATTTGCTAGTATAGTAGTTTTTTCGGTTAGTATAGTAGTTTTTTCGGCTAGTATAGTAGTTTTTTCGGCTAGTATAGTAGTATAGTAGTTTTTATGCTACTATACTACTATAGTTTTTTCGGTTAGTATAGTAGTTTTTTCGGCTAGTATAGTAGTTTTTTCGGCTAGTATAGTAGTATAGTAGTTTTTATGCTACTATACTAGCCGAAAAAACTACTATACTAGCCGACAAAACTACTATACTAGCCGAAAAAACTACTATACTAGCCGAAAAAACTACTATACTAGCCGAAAAAACTACTATACTAGCCGAAAAACTACTATACTAGCAGGAAAAACTACTATGCTAGCAGAAAAAACAACTATAGTAGTAGAAAAAAATTAAAGAAACTGAAATTAGCATTAAAATCCATTAAAATGCGTTGAAATACGATAAAATACGTTAAAAATGCATTAAAATCCATTAAAATGCGTTGAAATACGATAAAATACGTGAAAAATGCATTAAAATCTATTAAAATGCGTTGAAATATGATAAAATACGTGAAAAATGCATTAAAATCCATTAAAATGCGTTGAAATACGATAAAATATGTTAAAAATGCATTAAAACCCATTAAAATGAGTTGAAATACGATAAGATACGTGAAAAATGCATTAAAATCCACTAAAATGAGTTGAAATACGATAAAATACGTGAAAAATACATTAAAAGCCATTAAAATGCGTTTAAATACGATAACATATGTGAAAAATGCATTAAAATCCATTAAAATGCGTTGAAATACGATAAAAAACGTGAAAAATGCATTAAAATCCATTAAAATGCGTTGAAATACGATAAAATACTTGAAAAATGCATTAAAATCTATTAAAATGCGTTGAAATATGATAAAATACATGAAAAATGCATTAAAACCCATTAAAATGAGTTGAAATACGATAACATACGTGAAAAATGCATTAAAATCCACTAAAATGAGTTGAAATACGATAAAATACGTGAAAAATACATTAAAAGCCATTAAAATGCGTTTAAATACGATAACATATGTGAAAAATGCATTAAAATCCATTAAAATGCGTTGAAATACGATAAAAAACGTGAAAAATGCATTAAAATCCATTAAAATGCGTTGAAATACGATAAAATACTTGAAAAATGCATTAAAATCTATTAAAATGCGTTGAAATATGATAAAATACGTGAAAAATGCATTAAAATCCATTAAAATGCGTTGAAATACGATAAAGTACGTGAAAAATGCATTAAAATCTATTAAAATGCGTTGAAATATGATAAAATACGTGAAAAATGCATTAAAATCTATTAAAATGCGTTGAAATATGATAAAATACGTGAAAAATGCATTAAAATCCATTAAAATGCGTTGAAATACGATAAAGTACGTGAAAAATGCATTAAAATCTATTAAAATGCGTTGAAATATGATGAAATACGTGAAAAATGCATTAAAATCCATTAAAATGCGTTGAAATACGATAAAATATGTTAAAAATGCATTAAAACCCATTAAAATGAGTTGAAATACGATAACATACGTGAAAAATACATTAAAAGCCATTAAAATGCGTTTAAATACGATAAAAAACGTGAAAAATGCATTAAAATCCATTAAAATGCGTTGAAATACGATAAAATACTTGAAAAATGCATTAAAATCTATTAAAATGCGTTGAAATATGATAAAATACGTGAAAAATGCATTAAAATCCATTAAAATGCGTTGAAATACGATAAAGTACGTGAAAAATGCATTAAAATCTATTAAAATGCGTTGAAATATGATGAAATACGTGAAAAATGCATTAAAATCCATTAAAATGCGTTGAAATACGATAAAATATGTTAAAAATGCATTAAAACCCATTAAAATGAGTTGAAATACGATAACATACGTGAAAAATGCATTAAAATCCACTAAAATGAGTTGAAATACGATAAAATACGTGAAAAATACATTAAAAGCCATTAAAATGCGTTTAAATACGATAACATATGTGAAAAATGCATTAAAATCCATTAAAATGCGTTGAAATACGATAAAGAACGTGAAAAATGCATTAAAATCCATTAAAATGCGTTAAAATACGATAAAATACGTTGAAAATGCATTAAAATCCATTAAAATGCTTTGAAATACGATAAAATACGTGAAAAATGCATTAAAATCTATTAAAATGCGTTGAAATATGATAAAATACGTGAAAAATGCATTAAAATCCATTAAAATGCGTTGAAATACGATAAAATATGTTAAAAATGCATTAAAACCCATTAAAATGAGTTGAAATACGATAACATACGTGAAAAATGCATTAAAATCCACTAAAATGAGTTGAAATACGATAAAATACGTGAAAAATACATTAAAATGCGTTTAAATACAATAACATACGTGAAAAATGCATTCAAATCCATTAAAGTGCGTTGAAATACGATAAAAAACGTGAAAAATGCATTAAAATCCATTAAAATGTGTTAAAATACGATAAAATACGTTAAAAATGCATTAAAATCCATTAAAATGCGTTGAAATACGATAAAATATGTTAAAAATGCATTAAAACCCATTAAAATGAGTTGAAATACGATAACATACGTGAAAAATGCATTAAAATCCACTAAAATGAGTTGAAATACAATAAAATACGTGAAAAATCCATTAAAATGCGTTTAAATACGATAACATATGTGAAAAATGCATTAAAATCCATTAAAATGCGTTGAAATACGATAAAAAACGTGAAAAATGCATTAAAATCCATTAAAATGCGTTAAAATATGATAAAATACGTTAAAAATGCATTAAAATCCATTAAAATGCTTTGAAATACGATAAAATACGTGAAAAATGCATTAAAATCTATTAAAATGCGTTGAAATATGATAAAATACGTGAAAAATGCATTAAAATCCATTAAAATGCGTTGAAATACGATAAAATATGTTAAAAATGCATTAAAACCCATTAAAATGAGTTGAAATACGATAACATACGTGAAAAATGCATTAAAATCCACTAAAATGAGTTGAAATACGATAAAATACGTGAAAAATACATTAAAAGCCATTAAAATGCGTTTAAATACGTTAAAATACGTTAAAAATGCATTAAAATGCGTTGAAATACGATAAAATACGTTAAAAATACATTAAAATCCATTAAAATGAGTTGAAATACGTTAAAATACGTTAAAAATGCACTAAAATCCATTAAAATGAGTTGAAATACGATAAAATTGTATGTACAACGAGTATATAATACGTATATAATACACATATAATATATATAATATATATAATAGGTATATAGCACGTATGTTACATATATAGTACGTATATAGTATATATAATAGGCATATAGCACGTACGTTACATATATAGTACGTATATAGTATATATAATAGGTATATAGCACGTACGTTACATATATAGTACGTATATAGTGTATATAATAGGTATATAGTACGTATGTTACATATATAGTACGTATATAGTATATATAATAGGTATATAGCACGTACGTTACATATATAGTACGTATGTAGTGTATATAATAGGTATATAGTACGTACGTTACATATATAGTACGTATATAGTATATATAATAGGTATATAGCACGTACGTTACATATATAGTACGTATATAGTATATATAATAGGTACATAGCACGTATGTTACATATATAGTACGTATATAGTACATATTATATTTATATAGTCCATATATTATATATTTTATATATAGTACGTATGTTATATATATAGTAAGTTTATAGTATATATAATAGGTAGATAGTTCGTATGCTGTATATGCGCTGTACTGCACGAAAATACGTATTATGAATGCGTTATAAGGTGTGAAAATATGTCAAAATACGTCAATAGTGCATGAAAGTGACTTAAAGTGCGTTAAGAATGCGTTTAAATACTTTAAAATGCGATGAAAATGCATTAAAATACGTGCGTGAAAACACATTGAAATGGGTTAGAAATGCATTGTGGTGCGTGAAAATGTGTTAAAATGGGTTAAGAATGCGTTATTGTGCGTTAAAATGTGTTAAAATACATCAATAGTGCGTTATAAGTGCATCAAAGTACATTACAGTGCGTTAAGAATGCGTTATAGGGCGTGTAAACGTTTTAAAATTCGCCAATAGTGCGTGAAAATACATCAAAGTATACAGAATGTATAATATACAGGATTTATCAATCTGTTTTTCCACAGCCGGTAATATAGAACACTATATTAAATATCATGAATATTATATACGTTATATCGCATATTATATCGCATACAACACTCAAATGAAACTAGAGATCACTCAAAGATACCTGGAAGTTATCGAGGGTGAAATATTTTTCAAAATTTTTGGTCGTTATAGTAGAATTCTGTTTTATCGATCTGTTTTTCCACGGCCGGTAATATATAACACTGTTTTACCATTGTAAGTAAAAGCGAAAGCTGTAACTTGGCAATACATGGCAATTTGAATTTTTAGGAAAATGTGTTAAGGATTATTACTCTTTTCTTTGCCGCCAAATCTGGTTGCGGATGCATTTTTGGCTGTAATTTATAGTGGAACTGATACGATTTTTGAACAAAGGGTGCACTAAAGTGCGTTAAAACGTGTGAAAATACGTCAAGAATGAGTTAAAATACGTTAAAAATGCATTAAAATATATTAAAATGCGTTGAAATGCGCTAAAATACGTTAAAAATGCATTAAAATCCATTAAAATGCGTTGAAATACGATAATATACGTTAAAAATGCATTAAAATCCATTAAAATGCGCTCAACTACGATAAAATACGTTAAAAATGCATTAAAAAGCGTTAAAATACAATAAAATACGTTAAAATGCATTAAAATACATTAAAATGCGTGGAAATACGATAAAAAGCGTTGAAAATGCATTTAGAGACGTTGAAATTTGTGGAAAATCCGATGAAAAACATTACAATGCATTAAATTGCGGTTAAATACGTTAAAATGTGTTGAAAATCTGTTGAAAATGCGTAAAAATGAGTGAAGATTCGTTAAAAATGCGTTAAAATGCGTTAGAATAGATTAAGCGATTATCGGCGTTAAATTACTTAATTTTCTGGTTATTTGATGATTTTCAATATGAAAATATGAAAACATTAGATTATTTGGCGATCTATTGATTCATGAATAGTATGTGCGAAAAATATTCTCAAATTTCGGAATACTGCGGTAATTGTATAAAATGTGTGTAATTTAGATAATAGTCTGTGATAGGACAGACTGCTTACCCACTGATTTATATACAATTGGATTCCAGTTACCCAATTCCGTACCCAATTCCGGCGAGATTAGACTAGTAGGTGGCGCCAAACCGATGTACAAACGAATTATTTCAAGAAGTTGGCAACAACGAATGAAATGTATGATTGTTTGAAAGTAGTATAAAAAATTAGGGAAATATGCACATTTCGATGCTGACTGTACAATATTATTTTATTTGTTAATGAAAATGCAATCGTTATACCATTACTGTATTAACAGAAGTTGTATCAAAGATGTATAATAAAGATGTATAATATCGTTTCTTTTGTGTAATAAAATAAGCAATTTCTATGTATTATGCTGTGAATGTTTTCTCCAAAAACATAAAAACAACGTATCGTACATAAATTTACATTGTGTACTATAAGATAAACTTCTTAAATATTAACAGTTTCCCATTACAAAAGATCAAATAGTTGAAGCGTTTGTCAAAAACCTCCTTCATTGTATTAGTATCTTAAAAAACCATATACGGTTAAAATTTAATTTCCATCCACATCTACCTGTCCCATTTCTTTGAGATCATCAGCAACAGAAAATTCACAACCAGTCGAGCTAACAATGTCACTTATATCAACGTTGGGCGCTATTTCGATGAGTCTTAAACCTTCATCTTTAATTACTTCAAATACTGCCATGTCTGTGATAATCAAATCTACACACTGTTGACCTGCAATTGTGAAATTTACGTTAATATTCTTTCAGTTAGTTATGTCAACATTTCATAACAAAGCTTGCAAAAATGATAAATTACCCGTAACTGGTAGTGAGCACTCTTTCAGAATCTTCGCACTTCCATCTCGTGCTTTGTGTTCCATAGTTACTACCACTTTTGTATTTTCTGACGAAACAAGATCCATCGCTCCACCCATTCCCTTTACCATTGTACCCGGGATCATCCAATTAGCTAGGTCGCCTTTTTCGGATACTTGCATACCTCCCAGTATGGTCAAATTGATATGCCCACTACAATTTTTGACAACAGTAAACATTTGTGAAATCTTGTACGTGAACATGACTATAAAAAGAAGGACAACTTACCCTCGAATCATAGCAAAACTATCGTCACTGCTAAAGTACGATGCACCTGGTACGACTGTTACAGTTTCTTTTCCAGCATTGATCAGGTCAGCATCAACTTGATCTTCAGTTGGGAAAGGACCAAGTCCCAGTATACCATTTTCTGATTGTAATGTAACTTTTACATTCTTGGGTATGTAATTACTAGCAAGCATAGGAATTCCAATTCCCAAGTTAGCTACAAGTATGATAATAATTATGTATACCACATGTAATAATGTAATAAAAGTGATTTTATGTTTGTATTGTAATTAAATCCTCTTACCATACATTCCATCCTTAAATTCTAGAGCAGCACGCTTAATTATCCTCTCCCTTGCTTTACCAGCTGGTGTTATTTTCTTAGGTTTTGTACTTCCTTTCGTTTTTACCTTCTAACAGGGAGTTTTTAATAAATTATATTGCTTTGATAAATATAATTTTTCAGTAGCAATAATGAGAATATAAAAAACAAACCTCGATACGTTTTTCATAAGATGGGCCTTTGACAATTCTATCAACATAGATACCTGGTAAATGTATGTGGTCTGGATCTAATTGACCAACTTCAACTATTTCTTCAACTTCAGCAATTGCTACTTTAGCTGCCTTGCACATAAGAGGATTGAAATTCCTTGCAGACTTCCTAAAAATCAAATTTCCAGCTGTATCAGCTTTCCATGCTTTCACAATGGCAAAGTCTCCTTTGATTGCAGTTTCCAGGACATAGTTCTTCCCATCAAATTGACCAACAGTCCTCGGTTTGCCAGATATCTCAGCATTACCATTTTTATCATACTTTACAATAACATTGCCCTCTTGCAATATTGTACCATATGCAGTAGGAGTATAAAAGGCTGGTATACCTGCACCACCTGCACGTACACGTTCTGCTAAAGTTCCCTAATTTGTAATGCTGGATGTTAGTATATTATTGTTTATTATATATTGCGTTTGAGAAGGAAATCATCTTCATTACCTGAGGTGTTAATTCAACTTCTAATTCTCCATTGAGGTATTGTTTTTCAAATTCTGGATTTTCCCCCACATACGAAGCAATCATTCTCTTAATTCTATGTTCTTTTAGTAATATGCCTAATCCAAAATCTTCTATACCAGCGTTGTTCGAAACAGCCGTAAGATTTTTGCAACCTCTCCTTAATATTGCTGCAATCAGATTTTCGGGTATTCCACAAATCCCAAAGCCTCCAAATAAGAGTTTAGCTCCATCAGGTATGTCAGATATTACTTCATCTACACTTTTAAATACTTTTCCATCCCCAACAGGTGTAGCAGACTTTTCTGATTCTTCTCCTGTTTCTGGGATAGTGGCTTTTACAGAAAAACTAACTGCATTTACCTGTTAATTAAGTTTCCAATGTAGTTTACTTACAGCATTAATCACTATTTTTTATATATCGTGTAAATAAAATGTTGATTAACATACCCGTGCAACTTTTAAATACTGATAATTACTTCTTGGTCCCGCGCTTACTCGCAGGAAAATACTGCCGACCCTATTTATCGCAAAAGCCATTTCAGCAAATATCCCGGTACAATTGAAATGACAAGATAATCCTAGAGATGTAGAAAAGAGGTTAATTGGAAGCCCACTTAACTTTTACCGGCTCTTCGTCACCGAAATGTCGAACGTAAACTGAAACGTGGCCACAAACGTGACTAGCCAGCAAGACTACAAGAATGATGGTACATAAAATAAAGCGGAATAAACATCTCGCAGAAACAGAATTTTAATCTCACGATAAAAATTCGCGCATGCTCAGATGGCCTAACGCAGACGTGTTTAGTACACTGTCCGCCTAACCTTACCTTATTTACTATCTACTTCGGTATGTTAATTACGAAATGTACGCATAAATATAGGTTGTTTTGTATTTAGAGGCTATCCACTTCTGCAGATTTCAAGGCTCTCTATTATTCCGCGACATAATCATAATCATTATAAGAAACAACACTTATTTTGTATTCTGCAAAAGATACAGAGTTTTATTTTTGTTGTTTGCCGACGTCAGATTGCACAAACGCGCGTGAATTATGCAAAATTTAAAACAGCGTCTGTCACATTTCCAGAATATAAAACTTACGTTTTTTCATCCCACAAGGATGACATTTATTGAACCATTCACTTATGTTTTAAATCATTACATGATTTTATTAAAAGTTGTTAATGTGGACAACTTAAGTTTATTTGATAATGTACACTACACACTATAGTTAAAGCTATGAATCGCAGTAGACCTATGTTTATACATACAACGAGAATAAAAGATACACTTATATATTAGTACACACACTCACTTTTTCATACAGCCTTATTCCCGAAACTTGGATTTTATCGAGCCGGGTAGCGGTAATAAATATAATACACTGTTAAGAATAATCAGCCCAACTGCAAACGCCAAAGAAATCAAGAGATTCAAATCAACATTCAGTACTTTCGAAATATTTTCGCCCTCACGTGTAAAACGCTCAATTAAATAAGTTTTGCCATCCGGATATCTGCACAAATCTTGCACTCCAGGGCATACGATACTTTCATTATACGGTAAATTCGTAAGATTTGGTACATCAATAACCAGCTGATTCAAGGCTAAAGACGCGTACCTTGTTGGCAATGCAGCGGAAACAATTGAAAGCCAATAGGGTAAATTTTTAAGGCTTCGAACACCGCCTGAGGCGATGATAAGAGATAACAGGGTCATATACAACACCGTTATCGCACCTGTTATTGGTCGGCCAACTACCATCAACACAGCAATCGTTACTTGCTCAGCAGCAACGTAACTTGCCCAAAGCGTACCAGAAGCGTAAGCCCAAGACATTACATCGAAATCCAAAATAGGTGTCAAAATTCCCATTGTCACTAACGTGGAAATTAAACTTAAGGGTAAACTTAATAATGTATAGGCTGCTAAGAACATCGCTCCGCCATAGAGACCTTCACGTTTTTCTTGGTAATACCTCGCACGAAATCCTGGAACTAAAGGATCCGAATTAACAAATATTCCAAAAGTGGATAAATGGTGAAAAACGCAATGCTCATTTTGCACTTACATAGAAGATTGGTGACTGTTATTCCGCAGACGTAGAATAACGTTAGAATGTTAAACACTAGGCCACCAGTTTGTAAGAATATTCTCGATTGAACTGGGCTTGAATGAGAGTACAATATACTCAACAAGGCGACAGAAAATGGCAATAGTAAAAGACGAGCGGCAAAGTGTCCTAGGCCACATTTGTTAAATGAAAACGTGGCTGCCATAGATCTCCTAGAAAATATGTTTACTTCGATTAAATCAATCCACCTCAGAAAAATTTTCTCGTAGTTTTGTGATACTAACAAATATAGAGCTAGTAGGGTGGAAAAACAACCGGGTTTAATTCCACGACCTAATCCTTTATGGACAAGACCAACAGGCATATCCTTCATATTGGCTGGTCCTTGTGGAGCTTCTTTCATATACAACACCCCATCGATTTTAAATTTTTCGACTAATACTGATATTTGCTGATTAGATTCCAAAAACCGTTCTCTCGAACGACGATCGACCGTTGACAAGCACACTGGATAAAGTATATCATTCAAAACAATTATTTTCATGAGTTATATAAAATTGTATACCTCAAGCTATAAAATACGATATCAAGTCTTAGATATGTAGATACACTTACAGTAATACATCAATGGATTTTCCAATTCTGGACAAGGGAAGCCAATGTATGTAAAGTAATCCAACATACTTCGAGTCGGGCCTGAGTACACAACAGCACCAAGGCATAGCAATGTTACTCGACTTACGAACGGTAAAACGTCGGACCTGGGTGTTTCCATTGTTAAAACAACAATGGAGCCCCTTCTGGTTGCGTAAGACCATAACATAGAAACGATTAAATAAGTATTTAAGGGGTCGGTATCCCAAGTTGGCTCATCGAGGAGCAACAGCAATGGGTCTTTTGCAAGCTGCACTCCTAGCATTAACCTTCGATATTCCGGTCTGGTTAGATCGTTCACAGATCTATTGGCCACTTGTGATAGTGCTAAGTCTGCGAGAGTTTGTCGGACCCTAGCTTCTCTGTTATTTAAGTTTGCAAGCCATGTGGCGTATGTTAAAGTCTGTCGAACCGTCAGGCTTGGTAATAACTGGCACTTGTGAGCGACATATCCACCATGCCGTCGGAACAATTCCGGCGTTAAGGAATTACCGTTCAAAGTCAACCTTCCTCTTGTCCGGCCATCGGCTCTTCCAGCTAAAGAATGGACAAATTTTTATTAAACGTTTATAAACATGTTTTACTTAAAAGCTATACACCTTCAAATATGTTTAATAAAACGCCGTGTTTATTCCAGTTTTGTTTCATGAAAAGTTTTTTATATTCTCTTTTGGCAGATTCAACAACCTTGTTTTATTTATGTATTTTGACAAATATTTTATATCTTCCATGTTACAGACCTGTTGTTGTATGAACGACGTATAATATATTTAACGAAAATAAGTTTACCAATAACATCTAGTAGAGCTCTTTTTCCTGATCCTTTGGATCCTAAAACCGCCAAAACTTCACCACCGTAAACTCGGGCGGAAACATCCCTAAGAACAGCAGTCGGTTCCGATTTATTTATACAGCTTCCTTCGATGACGACAGAAGTTGAGTAAAACACGTTCGATATATCCAAAACGCAATCGGAAGATATCATCTTGAAACCAGCAAATGCTTTCTATATTCCAAACTATATTCCTGCTGCAAAAGAAAAAGCACAGAAAAATTATATTTTTAAACACTGTAAAACAGAGTAAATTACGTGTTACGAACCTGTGGAAATTCAGAAGAACATTTCACCGCATGAGACAGGTGTCGAAGCTGATCAAAAGAAATTGCCCTCGGCCGACAGTTGGTTTTTCTCAGACATTTTTGACAGGTACTCCAGTCGGCGAGGTAAACGAAGAACGCTGGACGTCAGCGGGTACCGTTTTCCGGGAAAAGGCACCGTCTCATAGCGTTCGCCGAAGTCGCGTTTCCGGTAGCGAAAATACCGCGGTGAATCGGCGACAGGCGGACACGGGAATTTACGAAGATCAGACGCGCAATGATTCGCTGCGAGCGAGCGAGTGACTCGGCGAGGGCCTCGCGTAAAACTCAGCCATCGGCAATGATACCTGGCTGGGGAGTTGGCTTCTCGAGGTGAATGTCTCCTTCGAACAGGTATGGTGGGAAGGATCGCCAGTAAAATTTCATCGCTGTACCTACCGCTCACGGATCCCTCTCTCAAAGCCAGGAATTCTCAAAATCATTGTAAAGAATTACAGTAAAACAATCATCTAACTGAGAACACTAAATAATACATGAAAAAGATGAGGATTCTTCTGTCAGGTTTTGAATACGCAAAACTGTGACGCAAATTAGGTACATCTAAAATTGTTAAAATTATTGACAGTGTAGATTGAATTTATTGAAAACAGTAGAAATGGGTATTCTTCGGTAGAAATTCATAATATTAGTCTTTTAGGTAAATGAACCTTGTCCTTGACTAAAGGCGTTTAAGGAATTGAGAATTTCATTGTGAATTTCGCAGCTTCAACAAAGCTAGAAGAACTATAGCTTTGGTGGAAGTTGGAGACATTTTAAAACGTTTCGACCGCTCTCTCTGTCGACACGCCTTAAACAGGTGAGAAATTTCGAGCGAGTGGGAAATTCGAAAAGGTGTTAGTGGAAAACAGGGGCCCAGCGGCCTTAGCGGGCGCGACATCACTGCCAAGATGAGGGTGGGAGAGGAAGAGGGGGGGAGCAGGCGAAGGCAGGAGAGGATCGGGCCTTCGGCAACTCGGCGAGGCTTGGACTGTCAGTTCTCGAGTCAACGAAGAAACTCCGTCGTAGTGCGATCGGCAAACACGCCGGCTAATGCCGATAGTTTCCCCTCGCGAAACGTCGGACGTGCGGGAAATGCGTGTACCTGTCCGTCGAAGCCGACAGGACGCGAGTCGTCGGTTAAGAATAGTTGGACCCCGTTGAAAAAAAAAAACGTAACAACGACTCGAAAGAACGCCGAGGATAGACGCACGTACGAGAAAATTGGAAAAAAAAAGGGTTGACTTTTATGTAAGAATTTGGTCCGGGGGGATCGGGCAAAATTCAAAGACGAAGAAGGGTAAACGGGCGGTGAGGGAGGAAGAAGGAGAAGGCAGATATGGACGGACAGCGTCGTCAGGATCCAGCGAAGCTCGGTTGAAGGACCACCACGTAAAGGCGTCCTACCGGTGAGTCACTGCAAGGAGAATACCGTCGGATGAAAAGCGTTAACCCGTTCGCAAACCTTCTCCTATTTTATATACCTCAAGAGTCAACCCTTCATTCTCCCTTTTTGATTGAACACAACGGAATAGCAAAAATGAAGAAAACTGTAAACTACTATTTAAAAATTGAGGTTCAATAAATTATTGTTAAAGCAGTATTCAGGTATACATAATTATAAAAGGATAAATGAGTAGATGATATTATGCATTCTGCAGTAGTTTATTCACAATTTATTTTAGAATTTCAATGATAATTTGTATTAATTTTATATCTCGCTGATTATAAGTATTACCAGTTCAGTTCTTTAACATCATATATCGAAGTTAGCAGAATAAAGCTGCCATAATTAAACTTTTTACGAACTTTATGTTTCCTAAAGCGTCATGTCCTTGACTGCCAGGTGAATTATTTGTCATGTAAACACGGTTTTAAGATTTTAGCAACCTTGGGAAGGTCGTATTGAATATTATAAGAAAAAGAAATAAGGTTTGCTAAAGCTATAACGATGAATTTCGATGTTTACTTTGGTCTCAAAGTATTCGGTAATCAATTATTTCGAAAGAGTATACGTAAGACCTTGCGAGTCTTAAAGTAATTGTCAAGCATATAGATGACTTAATTACAGTCGTTTGAAACGACGATAATACTTATTGTTAGTGTATTACCTTTTTACGGCTCACTAAGTGTTTTCACAGACATGCTTGCGCACTTTTAGTGGGACTAAAAGTTGGACGTTAAACTTTAGAGCGGCTAGGAAATCGAAATGCTTTGCTTAACGGTTTGTTCAGCGTCGGTATTATAATTACACGCGTAGACTTCATGAGATCGATTAATACTTTGGAGTTCAGCAGACCCTGGAGAGCTTACTCAACCTTAAAAATGATAGACTGTAAACCCTATACCACTCCGTATACTGTATCTTACGGTATCTTTAAAATAACCTCGTAAAAACCCGTTCTAAACATATAGCGAGGCCG
Source organism: Hedychridium roseum (assembly GCA_963989215.1). NCBI lineage: Eukaryota > Metazoa > Arthropoda > Insecta > Hymenoptera > Chrysididae > Hedychridium > Hedychridium roseum. The sequence continues at coordinate 4,858,913 of OZ022305.1, forward strand.
TTATATAGTCAAGAAATCTTTTCTTCTTGCACGATGCAATATCCTCGCGAGAAAGATTCGGGAAATAAAAATCAATGGAGGGTACACTTGAAAATTGATATCCGCTGCATGGTAAAAAAAGATGATCATTTTTAAAGGCGATACATCCGGGGCGAAACCACAATTTCGTGTCCCTTCGTGAGGCCTGCAGTTAAATTAGCATGTGTGCACGTCAATGACAGGTTTCCAGATACCGAAGCACTTTTTCCTTATTTACTTATGTATCTTTTACATACTCGCGTGCACGATTATCATACTTGGCACTACGACGACGTCTGCTGACCTCGATAGGGTCAAGTATTTTGGAATATCTCATATGCGGCTATTAACACGATTTACCTGAGGAATTTAAGCGAGTAAGTAGGCCAAAAGATGTAACGCGAGGAATTTACACGAGGAATGTCCAAAAAGTAGCACAAAAGTCAAAACGCAAGTAGACATAAAATGCAGTAGTTAATTACTAGGAATTTCCTAAAAATGAAAGTCACAGAAAGTGGTCTGAGAATTAAAGAACTGTATAGGTAGAAATTATTAAGGATGATTTATTGATTGGCAATAATTAGTGCTTGTAAACCCGAAGGTCACCTGGAACGTGATTAATGAAACTTAATTGTACTCTAACTGGATTCTCTCAGGGAGCAGAATATACCTGCCTGCGGTCTGTTCTTAAATCGGGAACAAATCCTACTCTTTACAGGCAGAAGACCGTTTAATTACGCAAAGAATATGCAATTCCGCGATAGCGCATTTTGTTATAATACAATCCGCTCGAGCGTTACAATTTACGCACGTGCGTGAGTCACGCGATTTTATATCCACGGCTGAAGAAAAAAATGACGGAGAGAGGAAAGCGGCAATTACAGCTTCGAGGAAATAGTCGAACGGGTAGGCCTGGCCGAGCTTAAGCGGGTTTTTCACCTTTTCCACGTCGCTGGAAAAATGGCCGAACGACTAACGACCGGTGTGTACGAATTTTTCGTTCCTATGCGTACGTAGTCACGGTTCAACGACTGCCAACCTGATTCTGCATAATGAGAAAGACTCCGCTGCGAGGTGAAAGCAACAGGTGACCAGGGACCCATGCGTTTTACTTTTTTTTCGTGTATTTTTCTCTGTCCCTCTCTTTGTCGCTCCGTTCTTTACAGACGTCAAAGTCAAACGCTTTTCCGGAATCTCGTTCTATTAAAAACGCCTTGACATCACGCTCCACACTTGGATCAACAAGAATCTCTCAACAATGCCCCTAAATCAACATACTTTTTATACCATCGATCAGCGAGTTATTACAAATATCAAGACCCGTGCAACGGGATTCAGTTAACTTATTGAGCACAACTCTTACTAACAGTTTTATCACAAACACTGTTGCAATATTCGTAAGAATGTTTTTCAATTAATATTCGATGTAAAGTGAAAGAAGGGTAATTTCATTTTTGTTCACGCTTTTTGCATAAAGAAATTGATTTGAATGACGAGTAATTTTGCTGTTATTCCGAACAGCAGGTGATTATGGGTTTAATTCCTGTAAGGACGTAATACCGACTAATTCTAATTTGAAATTCAAAGTGAGTTCGTGCACATTTTAATTGTATTTAATGACCGTCCGAGTAAGAATGGAAAGACGTTTACCATCGTCTCTCAGACAAGTGTTTTCCTTTCGTTGGAAAGCCTTAGCGGAAGACAATTCATTCCGATGGCTGATACTCTCACCGCGATTAAACACACCCGACTGGTCAGCGCTTGTTACGATTATCTTCATGAGAATCCAGCTACCGTTTCTTCATGCCGGAATTCCAAAGCCCGCGTTATGCTCCAATCTTACTCCCTCGTTTCAGATAAACCTATACCTTTCGATTCGCCATTCAATATTACTCTGATATTCCTACACGTCTTCCGGTAAAGTTATGGCCTCGTCGTTTTCAGAATTATCTTTATTACTGATTTATAGATTTAAAGCGCAAGACATTGAATAAAATTACTTGAGCATAGTCAGTCGTGACTCACTGCCCATATCGCTGCTTTCCTTCGACTCCCACCTGTCCACAAATTTTCAGATGAGCCAGCGGTATTCCTGCTGGAACGGTAGAAATTCAGCGCTGACACATAGTCGAAATTCCCGCTAATGAATCAACGATAATTCCCCGAAGAATTTGTTCACAGAAATTTTCGACGCTTTCGCCAAAATCTCAGCTCATAGAAGTTCGTCTGCATCTTGCTTTCTATAATTCCTGTTTTCAAAGGAAACGACGAAAGAGTACGTTAAATTGGTGAACAATGACGAATGCCTGTCGCAATTCCGTGAGACGTCTACTGGAGAGATTTCAATGTACGAACAAGAAACGCACGCGGTCGGCAGATTTATGCGCGAGTCTGGTCGCCCTGTAATTTGTAATTTTAATTGATTTCGTCGTTCGTTTCAAGCATTCGCCCACATTCATTGACAGCAATGAAAGAGCAATAATACTGACTTTCTCGCAGCAATACAAAGTCTTTTCTCCCGCCCATTTGTTGTCAACTTCAAATGATCTTTGAAATAATTTAGACAATATTCAGGAAATGTAAATGAACGTTTCAAACTATAAATTAACTATTGTACTCACAGATTACTTTTAGTCGCTGGATTAATTTCGGCCAAATTTTGAGTAAAGGAAAAGTAAGAAAAAATACTGCAATATGTAAGACGCAATAAATTACAGCTATATACGTCACCATTTAGTAATAATTTAGTACGTAGGATTATACGGATGAAATGAGTTAGTTGAAAGTAGCGGTCATGTACAGTTAACTTATTAACAATAAACGTATAATCTATACGATAAGCACAAGATACACTTACTAATGATAACGACAAACGGCATTAAATTAAATTTCATCACGTAACATAATATACAAGCTTATTTTTAAATTCATAAATTCAGTTCATGGTCCGCAACATGCAGTGTTTTATAAATTTAATGCATGGATAAAACAAGAATTATCAAGTTAAGCAAAATAAATTTAAAAATCTGAATAAAACGAACACTTCTTATCGCATTACTTTTGTCTAAACACCGCATAGTGCGCCGCGTATCTGTCGTTGCATCAGTCGGTTTAAGAGTTGCCAATTCCACCTGTGGAAATTACGACGCAGAAAAGAGGGTGCGTAATTATGAGATAAGTCGAATTTCGATTACGTCTGCCCATAGTTCTCGTGAGATTTTCACGGGGGATCGGGTTTGCGGGCGGAAAGCGGGTCACGGAATACTTTTTATTCGAGTGCATGTGGACGAACACGTGCGAGATGGGTGGGACGTTGACTGACGTCTGTAGAAATCGGTACGTGCGACGGTCTCACAGTCGGTGAAAATCCTGCCCGAAATACAGGCATTGTTGCCGGGACTCGGCTGTGAGTAAATACTCGGTAACGAGACTTCGTGCGTAAATGTCGTCAAACGCCGCATGGAAAGCGAACCGTTAGATCCCCGGGGAAAAAATGACAGTGAGAATGGCTCCCGACGAAAACCATGCAAATAATTGCCGATGGAAATTGCGCGACGTACAGTTAATCCAATAACCGAAAATTTAAGAGACTCGTAAAAAATGAACTGTAACTGCAATTCCGAGAATGGTTTTGTTGACGAATAAATTTTGAATATGTCGTTACGTGTAACGAGATGGTAGTTGGCGAAACTTGGAATGGTTGGTATGCTTACAATCTCGCGATTAACAGAAGTTGCAGCTACGTCGAGAGATTTGCCTTTCGGTCGGTAGAAAAATATTTATTCTCCTGGCAGAAGTTGACGCATCGCTAAATATGCCACCGCTTTGCCGGCAAAACGAATGCGTATCTTTCGTTCTGTCCATTTCTACAAATATTTTATCAAGGGAAAGATACTCACCAACATTGATTTAAGAAGATTCATTACTAATGAACCGTCAGAACACGCATTTATCGACACTTTATTTTCACGAGTTTGCTGATCCATCCGAGGAATAAGACTACGTGATTGAAATTCTCGGTGAATAATAAGCCATTAAAAATTTTTAACGACAGGCAGGGTCGTTGGAAAGTAATAGGACGGCGCGAAACTATTTCTGCCCGATGAAACTGTTAGCAGAACGGGATATGCAAATGAACAGTTGTGTTAAGTAGAGGCGGGCAAAAATGGTCGTTTGAAAAAAACGCCGGAGATCGGCGTTACGCAAAGAAGAAATACCGTGCACTAGGCGCGAAATTTTCGGCGTCGATTTAATGTAGCGTAAAACTCAACACCTGCCGAGCGCGGAAAAAGGGAGAGTGGGTTCCCGTTGAATGATAACTACTGGAATTATCGCGATCACTGCGTAATGACGGAGGTAGTTACCCATAGCTGCACGCAAATATGTATTCTTATTATGCGGGCCACACGTTCATGTGAATATCAAAAGCAAAAGTTACACACAACGCGGAACAATCTATAGAAATTCTATTATCTCACGCTTCGGGTGTACTTTTAAATGCCTAAACCGTATGGTTCAACCGATGCACCGAATATAATTCAATGGTAAAATATCTTCAATGATCAAAATAATGATCTCCGTCAAGGTCTTATGATGAGACTACTGTCACTGTTGTAAAGATAATGCTAAACCATAAAAATTATCACAAAAGTTACAAGTACTATAATTAAATTTGCTGACTATTGCGCGATTCTGTTTATTTTTAAGATAACATTTTCGTTCCGTTTTGAAACACTGTCTATTTTCGGTGGATAGCCTTCATTGTGAATTTCCGATGCATACGATTACCCCTTTTGTGCGAAATGATTAAAATGCAGGGTATCGCATCGAGGACGATTCGAAATGTCGGAAAGGTCAGCGAAGTTCAATGTTTAATGATTCTAGGTACGTTTGAAGGCCTAGCTTGAACGAACGAGGAGCTTCCTCGCGTTGAATAAAAAGCACGAGCATTGTCGCATTCGCGACGTGACAATGGAAGCAGAAACCTTCGAGTTTCTTTTCATGCACCTACGAACGGAATATCGTGACACGTTTCTATCGACGGAAAGTACCTGCAGACAGACTTGGGCATAATTCCAATTATTTTGAATAAATATTTGCTCAAAATAATTACCCGGAGAGTTCTCGATAATAGAATATTTAATTATAGATTATTCAATCTATACGTTGTTGTATTCAATCTATACGAATAAAATCTGATACGTTGACCTCAGCTCACACTAACGTTCTGCCTAAATGTACTGCATGTTAAAAAAGATTAATTGTAAAAATCAATGTGAAGGGAACTATACAAGAAAGTGTAAGAGAAAAAATAATGATAGGAAAGTAATACTTCGCGAGACTAACGAGTGATAGGCGATAAGGCTGCAAACGACCAAAAAGAAAGCTTGAAGAAAAGAGATTTCTATTACGGCGTATCACTCTATCACGCTATTTTCAATGGAAACTCGTTCCTTGCGGTTGAACGTCGGCCCGAAGGAATGCAGAAATGTTTGCATGGCGGAAATGAGATGACGAGTAAGAAGGTCGTATCGAAAACACTGATTACTCCGAGACAATCTCGCCGGCAGGCTCGAACTGATGTCCGCGCGGACCGTTATTCCATGACAGGTAAAAATGTCAGCTGCTGGTGAACGCGCGGTCAACGGATTTCACGGAGTCTAAATACCGATGGAGATAATCAACAGCAGAAATAATTTTTCTACGCCTTGTGGATTCACACTACCTCCAATTAGTTTTTATATCTCGCGGATGTTCGCTATGTAAACAGTATTGTTTATCTTCACCAAGGTGAAGATATATCGTTACACTATGGGCAAAAAAGGAAGAGAAATTTTTTTTGCGCATTTATCAACAGGTCGTTATCATTGAATCGTAACTTGTTCAACTGTTATCCAAAAATATCTGTATTACGAATCTTTTTGTCCAATACCACTTATTTCATTACTATATTTGTTTGCTTTTAGATGTGACTCAGTTTTAATGTGATTAGGAAATGACTTGTCAAAATATAAGAGCCACATGAATGAGATTTACTGAAGCATGATTACGTATTAATCCTTCTCGTACTGAGAATCAATCACTTGGCTTCCAAGAGAGTTTAGAAAAAATGAACTGTCATTAAAATCCCGTGTCTTGCAGGACAGTCATAAATTACAGACGGCCATTAGAAAACGCATTTCTTAATTACCTTGCGAGATGCTGAAGTGGAATCATCACTTGGACCCTTGCCGATTGTGCACCTTGCGAAATCCATTAAATCCCGACGGCATTGACCGCGAAGCAGATGTCGTGGTGGCATCATTCAAATTCTCGCTGATCACCGTTAACTGAGAAGCTGCGTTTCTCCGATCCATCTCGTAGCTGCACATGCGATACCCGCAACCTGTCATTATTACTTATGAACCCCGTATTCTTTTCACGATGCTTCCAACGCGTGTAACGAGGATGACCAGATGCTTCAAGAAAAAAGTTATCTTCAAATATTGTGAGGAAATAAGTATAACGAGATGCCTGAAACGAGAATAAGACTATTGTAAATTTATGAAGGAAATCTAAAAAGTTTAAGAATGTGTTATCTTATGTTCAGATTCAAAGGATATATATTTTTGTAGAGCAAATTTATAATCTTCATAACCTGTGACAAAGGTTTCGCAAATTATTATAAGAATATGATTAAACAGTAGAATTATGAGCGATAGACGACTTTCCCAGGGATTGTTTATTTGTCGCCGCGTAATTTCCTATTTACGAATGTGACATAACGGTAAGGCGAGTTGGTTTTCCTGTCGATACCGAGAATGGGCATTGCAGCCCGATGAAAGTTTCTCGTAGGAATTCGCGTCGATCTCGCCGATGACACAACCAGCGAAATTACGGGCATTACTCGCGAACGCGGTCGTGCAATTACGGTCGGTGATTGAAGTTCGATTTCATTGGCCGACCTGTTCTCGACGCATCGTAAAACCGATGTCACGACACCGATGTTGGCGATTACGTTGGCATTCTTCGCGCCGGTAAACGGCCGCGATATCCTCCCGCGATCAGCTATTATACGATCCAATTTCCCGAGATACCCGTGAAATTGTAGCCTCCTTGACTTCCACGCTAACCCACGCTAACGGTCCGCGGGCCATTTTTTTCCCCCTCTGACTCCTTTCCGGACGATCAAGCAACGCGAGAACGATTTTCTGCCCGCTGATGAAATTCGCAAGGCTTTGTTCGGAACCCTTTGTCCTGAGCTTCTCAGGGACACGCTCGCGCCGGAAGCATCCAGCCAACGGTCTGCATTGTCGATAAACGATGAGAATTTCGTTGCAAACCAAGAATTTCCTGTAAATCAATGCGTATGTATCGTGGAATCAGCATACCTATTTGTTTCTAATGTACCTAATTAGGAAACTCAGAATCCCTGCGTTGTGTCAAACTGTTCGATATATTCTACGATTACGGAAGAAGTTGTCAGATGATTTGTAAACATGGTGTAATTTCGAAGGCATGTTGATCGCTCGTAAGATGTGCGAATGTCCTTGATGAGGTGAAGGCATTTTCCACGTCTTACGCATTACAAAAACCTTGCATTTACAACTCCCGACACTTATGTCACTATAAATATTGTTCAAATGTGATTACCGGTTACCTCATGTTGCGTAAAACGTCCCTGTTTAAACGACCCGTCATTTCCTATTTTCAAACAGATTTCTCGACCATAAGCACCAACAATAATACTTTTTGTTCCAAAAACATGTCAGCAAGAAAAAATCGTAATACAAAATATATACACACGTAAGTGTATTTCTATAATTTAGTACGTGACGAGGAAATAAACGTTACAAAAATTATAGATGTATAATGTAATTCAATAAAACCAGTCATAGTATATTTTTATTTTCTGCGACTTGAGAAAAAACATTTTGATCTACTTAAGGTTATGAAAGACCATGAGAGCAATAAATAGAGCGTGATGTAAGATTATCTGTGTGTGGATTAAAATATGTAAACATTCTAACTCAAAGTCCATTTCATGACCATGAGGCTGAAATCGGTAAACTTGTATTCCATTCTATTTTGATCTACTAAATGCCCTGCATTTGTGCGAAGGCAAGACAAGATAATAAATCTGAGTAACTGGATGTTCGATCTGTTTCAGTAAAACAAGAAGATGGGTTCGGAAGCGTGGGAGCTGGAAAGAAGATACTCGGTGCCAGGAGCCCTGGACACCAGAGGACTCGAACCACCGGCGAGCGAGGATCTTCACGCATGGTCGATTTACAGGTGATCATCGACTAGAAGAATTTCATAATAGCTCACCTCAGAAATAATAGCGTGTAACGTGCAGTAACAGCAGAATTAGAATTACATCAAGATTCTAAACATGCGTTAATAAGTCAGTAATGCAAGGCAAATAGTGTTGGGTTAATTACAAATTATAATTTACTGATCTCATTAAAAATTGCATGACAGCAAAATCCTACGAAAGATGTAAAAGTGCTAACAGAAAATGTCAAAATGCGATCAACAAGATTATTCAATAAACAGTAACCAGTAAATTGCACCAATAAATCAATGAATAATGTAGTCAATTTACGATCAGATACATAAGTTTATACTTTTAAAGAAGATGCTAAGACATTAATGTGGGGAAATTCCGCTTATATTTCAAAACACGGCTTATGGAAGAAATTCAAAAAAACTGTTTACGAATGCGTTATCGAGAACAGAGCTACCTGTGACCTTAGGTTTTCGCAAGAATGCAGACATATGCAGATTGTCGAAGCAATACCGTAATTCGCATACTGTAAAAACCGGTTACCCCAGAATTTACATAGACGATGCGGTACGCCCCCGGCGGACACGTATTCATCACAACGAAAAGATCGGTAAATTATGAGCAATCTGACATGGGCCCAGCAGCATTGCACCCATAAATTTCCGCGAACCCCAGAAGCACACAATTTTCGAGAACAACGTAACGTTTGATAGAAACGGACGGATAAAAACGTTACTCGATAATATTCCAACAATATGCAAGTAAATGAAATATTTAACAATAAATATTTAAAATGACTTTAACATATGTGGAGAATATACGTACGGTACAAAATAATTTATAACCTAAAAAGCATTTAGTAGAGACATATCTCCGTGTGAAGAAAATGACGAAAATTTTACCTGTTTACGTGAGGCGTAAAAAGTGATTGATATTGAATTGTTCGACGACATTGTCGCTGTTGTTTCAGGCAAAACTTGAACTCGGATTTCACGGACTCGGCACTGGGTTCTGCGGAGAAATCTCCGTTACCTTATGGGAATTTTCAGCTGAGGGATTCGACGGTGCAGAGTATTCTCCGGCACCCGAGGTACGGGCCGAAGAGCCCGTTGGCCAGCAATTCCTACACGTACTTGAAATTCGGTCTGCCCCGTGTTTTGCCGCCAAGCTCGAGAAACCGCGACGGTTCCAGCGGCTATGACTCCAGCGAGGAAGGTCGTCGCGCCTCTCACGCTGGCGTGATGGTGAGAAAATCCTAAACAATGTCCCACAGGAACATTATCCCCCACATTCCGGGTTATCGAGTCCAAGAACGCTGAGGTTTCTTTTTCATAAATTAATGCGTAACGACAATTAAGGTTCTCCGTAAGTCATCACTTCTTATCGAGATCATTAAGTGACTCCCAAGGAACAGGAAACAGCCAGCAAAAACTTCACATTCACTCGCGAGTTCACAAGATTACTGAAAATCAGTTACCCAAGTCCAGAGGTTTACATCAATTAAAATCGCACGAAAGAAACGGGTTGTTAAATTTTGGGGCTACGCTAGTCAACTTATTGATTTTATAAATGAGACCCATTATCCTGTTAACTCAAATAAAATGCAGTTCAGATTCAGTTTTCCATTTGTCTTTCATTATTACAATCATAATTTTTATAATACGTATCATTATTAAATAGACTTCAGTGTTTTTCATAAATGAACTTCTGTACAAAAGAAATGGTTTGCTAAATTTAGGAAATACGCTGGTCAAGTTGTTAATTTTATAAACGAGACAATAATTGTCCCGTTGACGCGGGTAAAATACAGTTTAGATGCATTGTTTAATTTGAGTCTATCTCTACGATAATCATTATTATAATATACCTATGATTATTAAATAGACTTCACGTGATATTTTTTCAGAGTACAATGCCAACTTCTGCAATGCGTTCGGCTCGAAGCGACCCTGATTTTCGCCACGTACACGCAGTTCCCCGTGATCACGCACATTCGCAATTGATCGTACGGGAAAATCCGCGACTACGAAGCGCCAGTGAGGCGAATTTGTTGCAAAACGGGGGACGGATGAATCGACGCCACAGCATCGCTCCGATGGACCCAGGATACGGGACCCACGGGGTCCTTGGACCGGAAGCTTACGCTTTGCCCGCCAGACCAGTTCCGTGTCTTCAACATCCTCATCTCCAGTTGCGCGGGGTCGAAGCTTCCGGTTCTGACGGGTTACCCCTCCTCCGGGGAATCACCCTTGAAGCTGGTGCTGCGGAAATTCTCGCAGTTATGTCCACCACCGAGAAGGAAGGCGCGCATATCATTGAAACCATCGCTGGAAGAAGACGTGCTAAGAGGGGGGATATTTTGCTCAATGGAAGATCCGTCTCTGCACGGTCTCTTAGGTAAACGACAGAAATTTAATGAACCGTTCCAACAAATTACACAAATTCATTCAACAAGCAATTTAAAATCAGTACACGTCCATTAAGTTCCTACAGAATTCCTAAATTATTCAGATAATTAAAATCCTGTCGTATTTCCAACTTTTTGAACAGATTGTAGTATTATATTCAATAACATTTAATTACGTTTGAGAAACATTGTATTTACTGTGTGTTGCATTGTTATATGTAGGTCTCGAGTTGCTTATTTACCAACAGAAAGTGGCCTGACGCCAGGTCTGACGGCCCAGCAGACCCTAAACTTCTACATGTTGCTACGCGGAGGATCGGGCACTTCGGAATTGGAAATCGAAGCGATTTTGCAGGAGCTGGGCTTGGAGGCGACTAAACACTGTTTAGTAAACACTTTAACGACCTCGGAAGCCCGGAGATTGGCCCTGGCCTGTCGACTTCTCCAGGATTCGCATATCCTCGCGTTGGATAGACCGACTCACGGGCTCGACATTTTCGATGCTTTCTTCCTCGTCGAGTACTTGAGGCAATGGGCCGGAAGGGGCCAGAGACTCGTCATACTTACTCTACATCCACCCACTTACGAAATCCTCACGATGGTGTCCAGAGTTGCACTCACTTCCGGCGGAAGGATCATGTATTCTGGACCCAGGAGGGACATGCTGCCATATTTTGCTCTCGCTGAGTTTCCCTGTCCACCTTTCAAGAACCCATCCGATTACTATCGTAAGTAATATTTACGTATTCGCAGAGTGACGAATATTGTGTATACCGTGTTAGATACACGCATGAATAAGTATGTAAACAGACAGACGTATAATGTTATATCAATATGACATTGAAACAGTTTACGTAAATATAAATGAAATGTGGATTTGACGCAATAATAAATTACATCAAACGCAACTCCCATTTTTTCAGTTAATACTTAATAGATTAACTTACGTCGAAATTCAATCTTCTTATGAAAATGGAAGAAAGTTATTTATGTCTCCACCTAAATACCACTAGTTCTAATCAAGATGACGAATGATTCAAAAACGTGTTAACGGAGACCTCTTTCTTCCAGTTGATTTAGTAACCCTGGATGATTTATCGGCGGAAGCAATGCTGGAATCTTCGCAGAGGATAGATCACTTAGCGGAATTAGCGAGAACGAGACTTCCCGGTCTGACCGACCCAGGACCACCTGGGGCACTTCCGCCATCTGTTCCGGGGCCCAATATATTTCTACAAATTTACGCCCTGCTCTTGAGGACTCTGGTATACAGTCAACCCTGGTCGTTGACTAGGCTCCTCCAAAAAATCGTCGTCTCTGCGACACTCAGTATTTTCCTCGGCGCGATATTCTGGGACGTCGCCGCCGATATGAATCTCCACTTGAAAGACAGAATAGGTTTTCACTACGCAAGTCTCGGCGTGTTTTACTGGCCGCTAAGTCTTCTGGCGATTTGCGAAGTCTCCAACAACAGGCCCCACGTCGAAAGGGACATCAGGGACGGACTTTACAACAGGTTTATCTACATTTTTATGGAGGTGAGTCAGAGGAAAATCTGAAAAAAGTTATACAAAAGAAGTTGAAAAAATGTGCAATGAAAAATAAAAATTCCTATCCTCGTATTTGTATAACATTTCGGTTTAATATTCTTCGTGATTTGGGCCAAAAGTTTAATTATACTGAGTAGAGGATTGACAGCGTTAATTCGACGATAAAGCGGGCAATTATGACTTGAATGATATACTTTCAGATACTTTGTAACATGCCAACATGGTGCGCCATATATTTAATATATTTGGCCCCGGCATTCGCGATGTCAGGGCTGCACCTGGTGCCCGACGAAAATTTAACGTCCCTGTGGAACTATCTTGCCATCGGACTGCTGTACCTCATGCTGCAACACACAATTGCCACATTTTTCGCTCATATATTTAAGTGGACGTACCTGGCGGCGTTGTTTTCGGGAATTGTCATCGGCGAAATTACACTTGCCGGCGGTTTGACGTTGCATTTGGAAAACTTGCCGACTTGGTACCGGAAGATAAGTCCTTTGCAATGGACGTTTTCGGCCTTGTTGCCTCAGGTTTACGGCTCGGAAGCCATGCGGAAATTAACGACCTGCGACAACGGCAATAAAACCAGCCTGATCATCATTACCGAACGTAGCTGTAAAACACCGGACGGTTCCCTCGTATTAAGAGAAATCGCCCTCGATGAATTCTCAGTGCAGTCCGAACTTTGGCTGGGAGTCGGCATTGCAGTCATGATCGTGCTAATTATTTTAGGATTCCTGTGCATTCGATACACCAGGCCTAAAAGACCGAGAAGTGCTCCAAACAAACCCTAATCTTCATTCTCGTAACTTGTATTAACCCGAGAATTAATAAGGAAACCTGATAAGTGTACTAACTGATTCAAATTCGAATTATCAGTTGTTGATAATCCATTGTCTACGAAATTAGGAAACATTTTATTCGTTTTGTGCAATAATGTGAAATGGTGCGACTTAAATGTGAGAGTGCAAATGAAAGTAAGCTTAAAAAAATGCAGATGTTTGTATGTATTATACCAAAATGAAAATTTTTAACGTTTGACTAACACGAATTTACATTCACGGAAAATACAGGGCCTATAATTCTTTTTTTTCTTTCATTTTCTGCTATGATATTATTTTCTATAGTTCTGAGTTATTTGTTTAAAGTGACCCTTTAACCCAATTCTTGATTCACGTGATCGCCATTTACTGTAACGTATCTTTTCTGTAATGTAATTGTTTACATTACATTGGTAGTTGTTTCTGAATAGTACATGAATTCCAATTCGTGCAAATGTCTGTAGCGATAAACAAAACTCATTGTACTCTGTAATAAATATCCGCGTTGGCGCTCTATTTCACAGCGACGAAAGATTTAGCGTGTTACCAATGTGTTTCGGAACAATTTCGCTCGATGATTTACTTTCACGGAAAGTTTGTTATTGTGTTCGTCGTGTTCGTCCGCGCCGGTCTACCTCGTTGCGACTTTTTAAAGTGAAAAAGGACTTTGGAAACTCGCAGAGTAGACGCGCGATATGAATTAATTGTAAGGATTCGATATAAGCTAGTACAAAACCGAAAATTGTGTAGTCGGTTAACGAATTGCCGTTTTAAGACCCGTCAACCAAGCGATGTTAAATTAACAAATAAGTCAAGATATTTTCTACGAAATAAAGGATACTGATAATCCAAATATTCCAGTGGTAAGCGGTAGTTTCATTGAAATCCCCCATTCCGGTAGTCCTTTCTCAGCAGTCGGTAAAGAAGGTATCCAAACGATAAAATGTATCAATGTATATACGATGACAAGTAACTTAAAATCAATAAAATAATGTTAAATAAAGCATTTTGCGTGTTTGTCGAAAGTCGAAAAAATAAATCGATGGCAATCTGTACTGTACTGAAAAAGTTTCGTTTTTAAATGAGAATAATTTCGCGAATCATTTTCACTCAGGTCCATATTCCTGATTCTCAAAATGCTTTTATTTTGATTTTTTGTCCATTAATTTTAATTATCAATCACAGCCTTATTTTCCATCTATGTTTATATCGTTTCTCGCGTATAAAGCAAATAAATTTCAGCTTAAAGAATCTCTGAAGTACGAAAATAATTGAAGAAAATCCCAACTGTACTAACAAAAACATCTGTTCTGATCTGTTATTTACTATGAAAATTCAATAATATTCGAAAACTAGAAAAACACCATTACGAGATTAAAACCACCAGCTGTCATTCGTTTTTTTATCATCTATGATTACGTTTCTTCGTTAGGGGACACCGAACAACAATGAAAATATTTTTTTAGCGAAATATGTTACATTTAACGTATTTTTAACACAGACTTGAACGTATAGCCTTTTTCACAGACATTTGACAACAATTTTAATCATTGGATGGCAGAAAGTGAATCGCGTGTATGGAAAATGCGGAGACATACTACAAATGCAGGCAGTGAATGAAATTGTGGATCGATGTACGAGAAAACGTTGATCCATATTCTCGAATGAATGGACAATCAATGTCTGGCACAGATCGAACATAGTAGAACCGTTCATTCGCTTGGAAAGAGAAAAATGAAAGTAAAAGCCCTGAACAACATCAGAAGGAAGGTAACGATATTCAGCGATAATTTGCGTAATGAACAAAGAGAGTACTTTCCAAGCATTATCGTCATGTTGCCTACGCGCGAGTTATAATTATTTCCATTGACGGAAGCAAGCATTTGCGCTGGGTTATTTGGTCATCGATCCACACGAATTCCGTAAATTTGGAAACCGACACACGACTATAACTAGTTCCCCTTTACAGCGATAGAACGTAACAGGCGTAGGGTGTCGAAACGATTCAGCGTGGGCGGGATTTCATTCACCGAGGGACTTGAAAACGTAAGATATTTTTCCTCGGTTTCGGGAAAGTCGATAGGACGATTTATCATTTTTTCCTCTTCCCTCTTATTTGCAATTGTCACGTAATTTACAGGACAGTGCGGTGGCGAATCCCACGTAAGGGGGAGTTTAATCTCGATGTGAAAAAGCTCGGACAAATGGCAGTACAAATAAAAAAACCCCGTGGAATGGCGGTGTTATAGATTTTGCGTGGGCAGGAACGCACGTTTTATCACTCCTCTCGTCGGCTCTCGGCCCCTTGATTCCCCCGTCAACCCTCATTGATTACTTCGCGGCACTTACACCTATCGACTACCACCTACCTTTATCCGGTGTCCCATGTAATCCTGGAAATCTATTTATCTGTAAATGCTGTAAATCCATTTAATAACCGCCCACTTACACCGCTCCACAAAATCAACAATTTTAAGTATCAATATATACTTATTTCTCTACACGAAAGCTCGTACTCCTTCAAAAACCATAAATATGTTCATTATTAGTAATAATAATGTGTAAAAGTAACAGAAGACAATGAAATAGTATTTATGACCTTTATTGAAATTTCACTAATAATTCTCGACAAATTCGTTGCTCAAAGACTTTAAATCCCATTTCCTCCATTTTATTTGCATCGACGACCTGTTTTCTGAAATCCATTTCGTTGGTAATCATACCACTGGTGTTTTTATATTTTCTCATTCACTGAAAGCACACATACATTTGTGTTGGGCGAACCGATATCGACTCCGGTGACCGGAAGTCTTTTCTGCATTATACACGAATGCGGAGTTCGCCGTTGCGAAGTACCCAAAATAGCGTGTATTCGATCGTACAATATTTTCGTAAACATTTATTACGACTGGCTGTCCTCACGGAAATGAAAATGTCTCTCTGGAGGTCAATTAAAAACAGCGGAATTTACGCAACCGCTCACGCATACCGGCGAAACTTGTCCGAACAATTTCACGACACAGTAAAAGCAATCGCTGAAGAAAACAAATCAGAAACTGAAAGAATTACATAAAACGCAGGGCAGAAGAATAAAGAGAAGATTATAGTAATTTTTATAGAAAGAAAATAATGAGTATAGAAATAAAAACTGAAGATCTTATGTTAGTTTAAAAGAAAATTCGATAAAACTCTTTCTTATTGAAATCAGATAATATCTCGCCTCATGGTACACCCTATTCAGAAAAATAAATACTTATTCTTGTGAACATGGAATGTTTAGATGAATGTATATCTATCCTGATATTTACAATATTAATTATATATAGCTACAATATTTAATATTGATGTATCGATACATGATTAATACTATTGTAAAATGATAAATTATAGGATATGTTTAACTTTCGACCTTTGAAAATGAGTAACATTGAATTCCGAGCGCGTAATTCTTTGACGCGTGAAACCGTGGTGATCACTTGTAGAGACGATCGGGGGAGAGCGGCATTGCCGGGAAAAAAGTTGACGGGATCCACTATAACCCGTAGGCAGTTTTATAGCCGGAGATAGTGAATGTGGCGAGAGTTTACGCCGTGTGGGTCGAGCGTGCCTTAAAGGAATGTGGGCGCACCAGTTTCGAGAGTCATTGAGGGAGACCGTTGCCCATATACAGTTTCTTACAATCATTCGCAAAGTGTATAAGAAGCGCGGGAAGAAACGAGAAATTCATTGATTCCAGCAGCCCACGTACAGTCGCACGCGAGAAGCCCAATTCGTACGATGTTTACGAGGAATTCCACCAACGCAAAACAAACTTACAACGATTCCCATAATTCATGGTATCGGCTGTCGTTTCCACGGCTGTTATGTCAAAAACAACGAAACATGGAAACACGCGAAACACGCGAAACACGATTAAAGTAAGAGATTTGATAGACAGTAAGAAGGAGATGATCTCCGTCAATTGACTACAATTACCGAAAAAACTTGAATTAACTGGATATCTAATTATGTGTACATGATTCTCGGATGTTGAAGTCATTTCTTTTTATGATAACTTATGTTGTGGAATCGATAGGCAGGAAAATAACATTAAATATGGATATTATGTGAGGTCATAGCCACGACCATGGCGATGCTGTACTGAATTAAATAGTTCCCTCGAAATTTACTACGATCAAATGTGTAAATTCGTAAAAATATTTCTGACAAATTCGTTGCCTTTGAAAAGACACAGTTTGGTCGAAAAAATTCTGTATAATTACAGGATGTCTTGTACACGCGAACGATTTCAACCAAAAACATCTGCGATTTCACAACTGATGAGTCTCAAATGGGTTAAAAAAATACACAATGTTTGTTTACCGCTAAAAAAATCGGCTGGATACAAAGGCAAATAAGCCGAAAGATGATCATTGTACACACGTAATGTACATATTGCTGATAACAACATGTTTGAGCGAAACACTTAACTTAATTGGAAACATTAATTTAATTACATCCTCATGAGGTTTTTAATTTTTAAAAGTCGAATTCAAACGTTTTACATCTCTTTGTTATCTATCTATCGTGTTATCATTTATCGCTTGGTATTAAAAGGATCTAATTTTCAATAGCTGCTGATCGCGTTGCTTCGCGGAAGATTTCCACCGTGCGGCCGTCGATCTGTTTGGAATACGAGTTACGTCGGGTTCGTTAATAAACTCGCGTTGACTGGCTAGCGCCGTGATTCATTGAGCGAAGAAGAAGCAGCATTTTTTAACGTACCGTCTTCGCCGACTGGTCACACAACATACACACACACACACAAACACAAAGGACGCAGACACGTGCATTCGTACCTGTCCTTAAGTGGGATATAAAGAAGCCTTTTATAAGAGTGTGCGCGCGCGCTCACCGGCAAAGAAAGCTGCCGGATGCAGAAGAGGCGAGGGACGTCATTATCTTATCTCGAACCATTTCCTGTCAACCTGGGGCCGCCTTTCGTGGTAATCACACGGACAGACACACACGTACGCCTTCCACCCACACGTGTGCCTCTACATTTCCGTGTACGTTTGTCCCTGTCTCTCTGCGTCAAACGATGCCCCATTGCTTCCGATGCCACTGCTATGTGCATGTTTTCCTCGCTTATATATAGCCGTGTCCACACATGTTCGCCCGGAAAGGTCCCATAAAATTACGAGCACTGCCGCTGCCCCGAAACGTCCTTCGAAATTTCATAGTTTGACCCTGAAAATTCTTCAGCAATCTTCCATGAGGCGATTTGAACAAACGGCAAAGCTCATTTCATGCACGCGGAGAACAAAGAAGGACTCGATTTATTATCGAATGTTGTATTTTACATGAATATTGATTTGCGTTCAACCACCGTTTCCCTGAAATTTTATGCAATCGTTGCAATGTATAATGTGATTGTACTTCCATAACATGTGCGCCGAAATTCGAGAGGTACGGTAATTTTGGAAAATTTCTGCCCCAGTGCATGGTGCGTGGGTGTATATTGATTTATTGGACTCGCACATAACTCGTTGCATGTAGCAAATCCGTTGCGTGAACCCGATAAACGAGGTTCCTCCCTCGATGGCAATGTGTGTCGATGCAAACGAAATCCTTGAGGCAAATAAGCGCAATCCGCATTCGATTGGCCATTCTGCTTAGAGTTCGTGGAAACTGCAGATCGTGCCGAGCGTGAAAGAGATTACGAAATGGCTCAGCTCCGACGGATGTTTCCCTTCGACGAATTCCACTCGACGGCAACGAGTTCCACGGATAATGAAAAGTTACGCGAGACCTTCGTGCATTATGCGGCCCGTACATTCGTGACTGAACATAATTCAACGCCGCCGCTTACGGGATTTTCGTTTTAGGCAACCACCACTGCTTGTCATGAGAAAAGAAAACGGTCCTCGCCCTCAAGTGTCGATGTTGCCTTTGACCTAGGCGATGTTCCGCTGAAACATTGAAAACAGAATATTGAAAAAAATAAAGCGTCGCGCCAGACGGCTATGTGTATCGCTTTTCGATGGAAAAAAACGCCCGATCTTTGTTGGCCGATAAAGGCACAAGAAGATTATTCATACAACGTATACGCGCTTAGCCGAGCGAGCGCATTGAGGCTGGTCAGTTACGGCATAGTTAAGCAGTGATGTACTTTACGAGCATGTCGGAGAGGATAACAGCCAGTAAGCGTGTACGATAAGTGTACAAGTGTATGGAACTTCTCGGTCGACACGAAATCCTGCACGGTCAATGAAACCTTTTACCGCAGTGATCGTCCAGTCTACGATGCAAGGTGCATTTCTCAGATTTTCAGGGAATACACTACAATATCCGAGTCACAAAAATGAATTAATTTCCAATAAAAGTTGAGTCTATAGATTGATTTTTATAAACGAATTTTATGTTTTTAGTTCATTATTGTACAGTAGCTTGTGAAACTTTCATTTGGATAATTCTTTTTTATTCAATTAAGAAAAGTTTTCAATAAATTACAATCTTCTGACATGTATTTTAAAGCAACATATCAACCGCTTTATGATCATTTTCCTCATTTATTTGCAGTGTGTCTGACGAAAGTTGTAGAAAACAGATTCACTTTTATTCCTGGTTTGTTAAATTTACGGTTACTTCAAGATCAATGGACAATTTCCACAATCCGATTCGATTCTCCCTAGCTATGATATCTAATTTCTGAGATTCTCAGTACTCGGGGGATCTGGTATTCGTGACAGAGAATCAACATCTTGGCGTTTACTACGAAGGCCTCGATTGAGTAACGCCGCTCGACCACGACTTCCGTCTACATCACGAAATACGTAATGGCTCTCTGAACCAATTAAGTATGCACACCTGTTAAGGTCATCAACAGGTATCACTTACGTCACCTGAGCGTACTCGCTGTACCAGTCGTGCAACGAACGCATATACCTACCGCACATACTCTCGTGATACGTAATACGACATTTCTTCGCTGCCTACGCCGACCGTATTACGTACGAAACCATGATTAAGCGGAGATCGATAATAGGTCGGTACGTGGCTCATTAACGACGTGCACGGCATGTTTCGTGATGATTTATAAGGAAGGGAACCGTAGGAAATCGCGTGATATTTCGTCGCTTGCTCACAACGCACGTGAGTTCGTGCCGCGAGGACGAACGGTGCAATCGCCGCATGAAAAACTACGAAGAACCGCTACTTAATTACTTTTCCCTGCCGGGGGAACTATATTAATTAGCTGTCACGCTCTTCTCACTCGCGTGACTCCGATTGTGCGTCAATACAATGACTTTTCCTTACCGAACCGTACCATTCAATCGGAAAACAAAGCCACAGTTTTCCGAATAATCGTGAATAACATTTTGTTACGCAGCGCAGTGTTTGATGATTTTCCTTCTTTTGTTTGCTTTTCGCAAACGTTATTGTACTCTCTAGCTTCGTTAACGAACAAATGTTTATGCCCGCGGCATATGCTTTGTACAGTTTGCACTCCCTCTGTTCATGAAGGGAATTTCTTGAAATATCGATCTACACCCACGCAGTGTCATGCAAAGTCGAAATTGTTGTTGGATCATGAACCGTGTGGGCTAATTGCGATAGCTTGTTTACCACTAACCACGCTGGTATTTAATTCAGGTAACTGGTCGGTCATTTAAAGGTAGTTCCTCTGAATGTCATCTATTCGTAGCGGTTACTACGAGCGCACTTTTTCTGCCGTTTCCTGTCGATTAACTTCTGTTTGCACGTTTTACGACCAGCCACTGTAAATCATGGCAAAGCGTGCAACAGAATTTATGTTACGCCTTGATACATTTATATAGCCCTGCAAAATCACTTCCTGTCGTGCTCCTACACACCTGGAATTCCTCGAGAACAATGGTGGACGCTTGTAAGCCAAGGAAGGAATGGTACGTATGCAGTCTTGAAAGTAACGTTTTTCCATGACCGTCTTTCGGAAGGTAACTGATAAAAACAGTGGCCAAATTACGTAGAAAACGTGAATACACAGATGTATGAAATGAATTGCAAGTTTTGAAGGCTCGACCAGTAATAAAATTGTACAGAAAAGTGAAAAATGATTATTTAATGAAAAGCTATTCATACGTCAAAAGATCGGCATGATTTACAGTTTATTATCACACCATTCAAGCGAAAGAAGTAGGAGTTCATCAGAAGGAAGAATGTATTGATTTTTACATTTTCTTATTCGCTGGCGATTTATGTCATACCTTGATAATAACGAATGGCCGTAATATCCATGATTTTTTGTACGTTCTAGAATAATTTCTGCTTTATAGACGTATAAGAGGTCGAAGGTCTTAAACGCGTTTTTCTCAAGTTTGACACGGCAAATGAAATTGAATGACTTCATTCTTCGAAGCTATATTTATTCGACCTCTTTTATTATTCCCTCAAATACATCATGTCGCATTTTCGAGGAGTTATTGTTCGGTCGTACAATAGCTTAAAATTCGCCGACATGCGAAAATAATCGTGCTTGGGTCTCGGTGGAAGGCCATCTGACCCTTTCTGTTCTGCCCCCGCTTTTCATCCTCTCTCTTCCCCGTCGCTCTCTCCTCCCTCGTTCCCGCCGGGGCTCCGGCCTTTTCTTTTTTCCCTCACCCTTTTCCTGCCCGACGTTCCGTCCTTCTCCGACCGTCCCTGGGGGTCGCGATAAAGTGGCCCTGCGCCGGCGGCGTGATCGAACGTGAAAATCTACAACGACAGCAGCCCAAATGAATGGAATGCCAACCCACGCCTGGGAGCCGTCTGATAGGCTGTTCGACCCGAAGCTTCACGCACAGTACGACCAACGCCAGGGCCGTCCTCTTTCCCACAACCTTTCCTACCTATACACAAATTTTAGACAAAAAATATTTAACCGCCAATTGCCAGCGCTTCCTTAAACCAAGGATAAACAAATCCGTCGATTCGTTATTTACCGTTCATGGAGTTAACGTATATTTTTAAGCATCGACAAACGATCACGTGACGATTATATGCCAGACAATATTGATTGAACGTAAGTCTTGTGAACACGTTGTTGACGCAGGTTAAGGGTGTTGTTGATGTAAGAAAGTTATTCGTAGTTTATACTCACGTAGATTACAGGGAAATATTACATTAAATAAGATGTTGGTATTGAAAACTATGAAAATTTATTGACTTGATGGAACTGGTTTCTATTGTGCTTAGTATTTAGCTATTGATTTTTCATTGTACAAAGCATGTATGTATATTAAAGCAATAAAACTATGGTCGAAATATCACTGCGCTCAGGAGACTGAATCAATTTCTATAAAAAATTCATTGACGATACAAAAGAATTGTTTCATATTCCGTGATGACCTCACGGCAAATATATTATCCGGATGAACGACTTTAAAAATGCTTACTTTCATTTACACTTGATGGCTATTGTGAAGTTTGTATTTCTCGGAAAAGTCCGAGTAAATTTCTTTCTTGGTGGCATGGGTCTTTCGAAGAGGGTGACAGTGCGGGTTACGACAATCCTGGGAGCGAGTAGCACGTGCAGGCCAGTGTGCGTGCGTGTCTGATACACACGAAGGGAAACGTCAGTTCCTTCTCACTCCTTGTTTCTCTTATTACCTCTTTCTCTGTCTCTGCGGCGCGGGCGGGTCTATAGATCGTAATAATATGCGCCCACGCCTGCACGAGTGCGAGAAGGAAAGGACGAATGAGTGAGTAGTATACGTTCCTCCCCCCATCCACCCCTCTTCCGTCCAGCAGCACCACGCTTCTCGGAGAGCTCGGTCAGTACGGAGACCCCCGACCCATCTACCCACGCCTTGTTAATGAAAACATCTTTTGTCAATGAACTGACGTCAGTCCGCGCTCTGATTGGTCCCCCGCCCGGGCCACGTGACCCCCGGCCAATCGCGGACCTCCGAGGGCTCCCCTACGTTCGACGAGCTGAGCGCCATTTGCCCATTCTCGACGGAAAGACGCTCGAGGTAAGGTTTGGCCCGTGGCGGTACTCGGTCGACAGAGACGAGAGAAGCGAGCCGGAGAAGGACAGACAGAGAAAACGACAAACACACACGCGCGCGTCTCGGAGGCGACTCCGCTGACCCGTGGGAAACGTGGGAAAATTGGGGAAAAAGTGTACGTGAAGAGCCGGGATTCGCGGCGCGATGGTAGAGGGATTCGTCAGGTGAAACGGAGCAAGTGTGCGCGCGTAACGCGGGATAGAAAACCCATCGGATAGCAGGAACGAGAGAGGAGAGGAAAGGAATGATCCAGGTAGGCCGCCAAGACGAGGAGCGGTACGTACGCGCAGCATCCCCCAAGCCGCGATCTTGCGGGCCGAGAAGCCGATAAACCAGCGCTCGTTCAGTCGAAACCAGAATGAAATCGTCTTTATCGCCACGCCGAGACGGAGCAAATTCCTCGGCCGACCACCGTGCACCGAGGACGAGATAATCCGGGGAGCGATGTGAGGGTTGCACTCGTTGGAATATGCATTTCTCGTGTGCACGTAAACATTCCAGAGCCGTGCCGCTAATTGGACGTGTCGTCTTAATTTACAAAAGGATCGATAATCGGCTACGAAACGGCGGTGGCGGTGGGTCTCGCGCGGCTGTGCTACTCGACGTAGAATTTCACCAACGGAGCCGATAAAAAGTGCGTCCGGACGAGAGCTGATGGTTCGACGCATGTAATACAACATCATCCGCTCAGGAGTCTAGGGAGCAGTCTCTAAAGCCGCCGGAATGTCTCGATCGTGCCACTCAACTTACACGTTTCAGCCACATTACACGAAGTGCCATTTCGTCATATCCAGTAAATATTAATTCTTAGATACATGTGCACACGAGCGAAAAGGAGAGGGAGATAGCACGCGTGATCCATGTACATACACGATCACCGAATACGCTTTAAGTTAATGACACACGAGAATTCACGAGTATTCACGTACAGCCGCTGGTGTGTCCAGCACATTAGAGATAGGCGAATGCGAGAAGGCACAAGATCGTCACGTGAATTCACCCAGCATATTTGTACTGTGTGTATGGTGGATCCAGACGAGCACAAAAGGAATTGAAGATTTGGTATCGATAAGTGATATTCCTTGACAGTGCCATACTCGAGTACCGACATAGGAAAGAGTTTGCTGAACTCTCTGTCTCATCGCAGCACATTGCGCTGGCAGAAAAAGAGTCTAAGATTGAAAGTAGAAAATTGCTTTAGAAGTATTTCTAGAAAGTCACAAGATGCCGGGTGGAAACGTTATGGATGAGGAACTTGTAGACCCAGAGTGGCTTTTCAAAGAACTGAGAATGCAGGGCAGTGCTAACAGGCTTCTCATATTAGATTGTAGAGCTCATTCAGACTTCGTTGAGGCTCACATCAGAGGTTCTGTTTCTTTGGCCATCCCCAGCATTATGCTCAGACGTTTAGCAGCAGGCAAGGTTGATCTATTGTCGACAATAAGATGTTTGGACCTCAGAAACAGAGTCGAAGTATTCCTCTGCGGTGGTGAGAATAGTAGAGGAACATTTGTGCTCATAGGTGACTCTACAGATCCTGCAGGGCATCAAGGGGAAACAATACAGGTCTTAAGTCGAAGGCTCAGGAGTAGCGGAGGATGTGTTGCTACATTAATTGGTAAGAAAGTTAAAATTATTATAAAAATATGTATTATCTAACATAAGTGAGCAGACTTAACTCACATTGTTACAAAGATGACAATGCCTCGAACAAAGAATAACAACCCAAGTATCCAATAATTTTTACTTTCCTTTACTCATAGTTATTGACTCAGGTTTCATATAAAAATTACAAATATCTGTTTGTCTTCAAAAATTTCTTGCGTGTGCTGAACTTAATTCCGACTGAAACATTATATTCATAAAGCAGTCTTTGCAAATTATTATTGAGATCAGATACAATTTTCATAGTAAATAAATAAAAGTTGAAATGAATGTAATGTGCAAGATACACATTATTATATAATACTATGAATATGTAATGTATAAAAAAAAATACAAGCCTTCAATAAATGTGTGCTATGTGTACAGTCAGAATACAGTTATCATGGAAAGACCTTCAGTGGCATCAGCTGAAGCATAGGAACTAGTTGTGAATGAAATATTGATTTGTGTGGAAGGTATTCCAGTACAAGCAGACATTCACTTCTGTGCTGCATCTGGCTTTACTAGAAAGAGATGACCATTGATCATGAAGCAGCACATATAAAAAATTCTTTAAAAATTGATTATGCCAATTGTTTAATTAATATTCCTATACAAAACCGTTATTTATTAATTTTATAAAATATTGCTTTTGTAAAACACTTTAATATAATTCATAGTATTGTGATTATTTGACAGTTAAGGATTTGTATAATATACATCCACATTCTTATTAATTCTGTGAACAAAAAAAGGTCTCTTAGAAAATAATTGCTGAAGCAATGATTGTATTTACTGTGTAGGTGGTTTTGGAGCATTCAGAGACAGATATCCAGAATGGTGTGAAGGTAGTCAAGCCAATGCAGAGGGCCAAGCCGGACAAGATACTAATGAAGGGGAATTAATGGGACTTAGGTCTCTACGAATATCCACCCCACCATCAAGGGCTTATTCAGACTCTGACAGTGACAGTACATGTGATTCAGTTGGTGAGTAATTCTACATTCAGCAATTGTTAAAGGAAAGCGAACACAGCAGAGCAAAAGCAATTAACCTTTTATCCAACTTTTCAATAAGGCCCTGAGGAAGACAAAGACTTCCCTGTGGAAATATTGCCACATTTGTATCTTGGCAATGCAGCTAACAGCGAAGACAGGGAGGCTTTAGCAAGACATAGGATACAGTACATACTCAATGTAACACCCGATCTGCCGAACGTATTTGAAAGCGCTGGTTCTATTAAATATATGCAGATACCGATAAGCGATCACTGGAGCCAGAACTTAGCTAGCTTCTTCCCACAGGCAATTCAGTTCATAGGTAAGAACAACATTTCGCATTTGTCTGCATCGAAACTACATAGATGAATATTTCATTAAAAAAAAAAGAGAAACTACAATCATAATGACATAATTGCCCACAATATTTGAAAATGCTTTCAGGATATATGCAGAAGTATATAACAAATTTTATTGGGTTTAAAGTTATTAGGTCGAGTCATAAGTAACTTCCGATGCAGCTAAGTAGAATCTATTATTCGTATCGGGAGTTACTTATGACTCGACCTAATATATCTAATATACATCGGTATTTATGCGGTACATACTTCACTGTAAATTTATGACGCACTTAAAATTTACAAACTTGTCAACATAATTTATATAAAAAAGAGCGATGTTTTCTCCGCTAGGCCAAAGGTTTCTCATCCGCTAATTAGCGGAAAGTTTCACACTTTTACTTCATCTTCAGTGAACGCTTTAACTTCCCGTTTCAGTACCTCGCGTGTGTGGGAGGGAGTTCAACGAACTCCATGCAACCGTGACGTTTAATTCGAACGAGAGTTAATTTTCTCGTCGAGTGCGAATTAAGTGCCTAATTCGAATACATTTGAGGCATGGAAAATGTTTAGAATTCCGGTACTGTTTACGTAAAAGAGTTCAAGCTCTCCTTAACGTTTACACGATGTTTGGTGAATTTCAAGACGTTTATTTACGTAACCCCGAGATTCTTTTTGCAACGGATTTGGAGATCAAAAAGCTTTTGAAACAGGATTTCCTGCTTAAAAAAGTTGCTGTCGATTCTAAATGCAGCATTCTTATAAATAGGTTCTTATAAATAGAGACTTTCTCACGTGACGGGCAGGCCGTGCTAGACAATTAAACAACGGATGTCCGGTTAAGCTGAGCTCTATACTTACACCCGTCTGTCGGGACGTTGTATTGTGTTTGAACACGAGCCTTCCATTTCAGGGAACTCAGCTTACAATTTCCCCTCACAGTAGTCCTTGCACAGTAGTACTTGCACAAATGGATCGACCTTACGAACTGATTTCCTTATTCACAACGGGAAGTAAACCCGAATCGTATTAGGATCCCAAATTCTAGACTGTCAGTTAAAAATGCAAAATATCAGATATAAATTTACAGTGATAAAGTTTTTAAACCATTAAAGTTTATTTCAGTTGATGTCGTTGTTTAATCTCTTGTAATAGTATATCTGTTTTGGAGAGGTATTCTTACAGACTATTGCTTTTTCAGAAGAGGCAAGGAGTTCGGATAAAGGAGTTTTAGTGCACTGTTTAGCGGGAGTATCCCGTTCCGTGACGATAACCGTCGCCTATCTAATGCACAAATGCAGTCTGAGTTTGAATGACGCTTTCAATCTGGTGCGCAGCAGGAAGTCTAATGTCGCACCGAATTTCCATTTCATGGAGCAACTGCACAGCTTCGAGAGGGAATTAAGGGACCGTGGGGACAGGAACAAAGCGAATGACCAGAGGTGTTTCGGAACATGCCGACCGGAAGGGCCTTGCAATTGTCCAGCGCCGAGTTTCTTAAGTCCTATCGATCTGGGCCTGAGCCCGGATTCGGGTATAGAATTCGATAGATGGGCCGCGAGTACACCAGCCGAATGAGACGGGGCTGGGGGGACCCAATACAAGTTTTAGGTCCCTCCAAGTGTCTTGCATGTCGCATCAGAAAGGCCCTTAATTGAAGGGGACGGGTGAAAGAATTTTACAATAGCCTCCCGTTGTGGGATCGAAGGTGAAAAACCAACGTATCTTGAAAAGAATTGATTAGCTCATGGATGGAAAGAAGCAGCTTCATAGATTAATCGTATTATCTGTTATCAGCAATAACTTCTATGCCACTCTTTTATCTGGAAATGCATTAAAGATTAAAGTCACGCATTAAAAATAAATACTTTTATTCATTAACGCAAAGATTACACTGCTACCAATTTCGAAGTTCGTGAAATTACCGATTTTCCTTATGTGCGCGCGAATACAGTTTTCGTTGCATTGGGACGCAGTGGTGAAAATTTGCATATCTTAATGAAACACGTTTTTTATGAGTCTTGGTAGAACGTGATAAATTTGCGATAATATTAAGCGATCATCGTGACTAGGGAGAGAGTAGATATGACTGTCAATGGTGTACGTGAACGTTATAATATTTATAGCTCTCGTTTTCCAAGCTGTCATCTGTAACAGCAACGGATACTGAAAGTATTTTATAAGTGAAAGACGTAAATATCCATTCACGCAATTGTACGATATGTAATCGTAGGTTCGTTTTAATGTAATCACTTGTATATTCCACAGTCACGCTTCCCAGTTTGAAAATTTGTGTCTATAACATTAACGGTGTAATAGCGTATGAAATTAGAAACTCGATACTACGTTGTCGCTACATATTTTTAAGAACATACTTTTATATTCGGACGGTATCGTCAGATTTAAGATATCTATATTTTAATACTTCTTACCTGAACCCTTCAATTACCGAGGCTGTGTTTATTTCGCC
Organism: Hedychridium roseum; assembly: GCA_963989215.1. Classification (NCBI taxonomy): domain Eukaryota; kingdom Metazoa; phylum Arthropoda; class Insecta; order Hymenoptera; family Chrysididae; genus Hedychridium; species Hedychridium roseum. Next base: position 4,887,441 of record OZ022305.1, read on the forward strand.
GCATTCTCGAACACGGTAGATTTTCTCGTTTTCCAGAGAATCGAATTTCCACCAGGCAATCGGAAATAGCAATTAAGTGTCACTGCTTGGTATGCTCAGTTAACTTTTCGAGGTACAAACTAAGAGTTACTTGTATTCTACGGCTTAGATCATACAAAATGATTTGAAACCTGAATGTAATTTTTGACATAGCATTTCGAGACACTGAAGTGACCTATCTTGCAAAGAATATGCTTGATGCATTCTAGTTTTCAAGGTGCGAAGATACATACGCATATGACCTCAGGTGGATATGCCAGTAACTTAACTTAAGAGAAGACATTTAGGGATCAGTGCATTTTGTGTAGGGTGTTCTTAATCTTTTCTCTTTTTGAGGGGGTAAAGACTACTGTGGTGACGAAGAGAGGAAGGAAAATTGCATCTGAAACCTTTGGCACGATGATAGTTATAATGTTATAAATAGTAGACTTTACAAATTAGAACCGCCGCTGTCTGTCGAAATCTGAAAGATAATGGTTTTCGCAAATCACACTTTCGCTGACAAAATGAATGACCCCGGAGAGTTTTTACGAAAAGTTTACACTCTGAGCTAGATTCTACGTATTACTGCAATTATGCGACAAAGTAAATACTCGAAAGCAGTCTGGACACTATAATATTTCTATTATCTTACAGATCTCAAAGATATAGTTAAACTTATTTTTATAAAAAGCAATTGTATCCACATTCCCATTACAAGCCAGGATAGTCTGACAATGTAACTATCTTTCATGTACTATGTGCATCGTTCATTAGAGCATACATAATTGAAATTCAATGAATGTATACAATGAATGTTATTTTTCATGTAATTAACTACAAAGTTAAGGTAACTAGCTCTTAACTACCGCAAGAGTAAATTGATATACAAGTAAAAAATATATATTTGACGTTAATGTAATAACAATATTCTACTATTACATTGTTGTCTGTTGTATGTTTATTGGACACGAACGTCCAAGGAATTTAATCAAATATGTATATTATATAAATTATTATTTTGTATTCAGCATTGTACATATATTTTAATTAATTTTCGTTGGAAATACAACTTATCTTATCTGAATTGCGGAAATGATTGTCCTTTACGCTGTGCAATTGTCACAGTACGATAGCAGTATTCATCTTTCAAGGGGCAAAATACATTCTGAAAAAAGCGTTCCATTTATCATAAGTAAAATGTTTATTTATATCATCTTTTATATATCACATAGGATTACTTTGAGACATACACGTACATATATAAACGTTTTTTTACGGCTTATCAGAATACAGACGTCACTAATTGCCCACTTCTCTCTGTCATCCATTCTCAGCTAACACCATTTTATTCTACACAATGTATACAAAAATCGCCGTGTGAAAATTTAAGTTTCTTCTCTTTCTTAAGCTAATCGAGTCTTAATAGTAACATGCGAACTGTAAATGACGGACAGAAACATTCAACACAAACGAACTTCCATAATGTGAAATCATGAAATGTTATGGCGATATAAGTCATAATAATTATCTGTTGTTTAATTCAGTAATTTTTATTTAAAAAAATAATTTCATACTGAATATTACTTTTGAAAACAAATAAGCATTTTGTTTAAGGTGATAAATACTCCAGAGCTAACAAATGTTTTGTATACTTGATAGCATTTTATATTATCAAGTCAATGATTTGTTTGGAACAGTTGGCGAGTTTATTTGAAGCTTTATCGCTACTATTTTCCGTTTCTCTTCTTAGAACGTTTAAAACAGATTCCGACTGTCTTACGGCTGTAATCAATTCGTTGCGGTCTTCAGGATCTGGAGTACCAGTTAAAAGTGTACCCAGACCTACTAGCGCCCTAAACAGAGCTTCATGCTCGTTTAAAAGAGGGAACAAAATAAACAGTACATTTAAAGCTCTCGTTCTACCCGGTGTATCGTTATGTTTATTTAGTGCTACAATTAAGTTCAACATAAACGTCGAAATTGCAACCTGGAATATTTTTAATTTGTATTAATTTTTTAAATTAACGTATCAATGTTTAGTGTGTATTATAATTAAATTACCTGATTATTCTTGCTTCCAAGCGATTTTAACTCTAGTAAAGCTTTCAATAGCTCGTCTCTGTTCTCTAGAACAATTTTTTCACCCTTTTCGTGAGAAAACATATTGGCTAATAATCTAAATGTGAGCATTTGATTTGATGGAAGTGCGTCATTCTTTGTATGTCTTCGTACAATATCTAATATATCACTTGAACATAACTCATCATTTCCTTCTTTTCTCAGTACAACCAGACGCGCAATATCGAGTGCTGGGAACACTGTACTATTGGACCAATTCAAAAGAGTCCTTAGAACATCAACAGCACCACTTTTAATTGCCTCTGGTGCATCTTCGCCTGCGAATTTCACTGCAATTTCTAATTTCTCTTTTGCTAAACTAACGGCAGCATCTTGCTTGGAGTTCAATTCACATAATTTGTCTGTAAGAGAAACACCAATGTGAGAATTTCAATAAATTAATGTAAAACTACAAAGAATATCATTTGATTACCTAAAATAGCTGAGAGATTAGCCTGCTCTAATTTTAAATATTTTGTATGAGGTATGTAAGAAGGTGCTATAGAACTATTTGACGAGGAGGAACTTTGGGTAGGCCCTATTGCCGAATTTGCAGACGTTCTGGACTGAGGGATATACCTACTGCCACCAGTAAAAGGATCTGCATAATGAGCATTAGTGTTTAATGTCGGTGCAGGTTTGGAATTCTTCACTATAAAATTTGCGACCTTAAAAAAAAAGAAAGTTGCAGGCAATAATTTAAAAGTTGGAAACGTTTCAGCAATTATCTAAATACAACTGATATTCTTTAGAGTGGAATATTAAATATTTTTTGCATCCATACCTGATCCAAATACAACTGACTAAGGCCATTATCATGAATGAACTTTTGTGCAACGTGCCAAGGATCTTCCCCGGTATTATAAGGAAGTTTCAAAGGTGGCACACCATCCTGTATATCAACTGAAAATACATAGTCGTATTCTGTGCCATTATATAGTTGTTTTTTCGCCGTCGATGCACCCGTTACATCACCAATTAATATCCATTTCTCTCCACTTTGGGACCAACTGTATGCTTTAACTTTACCCCCTTCATTTACCATTTTAATTTGACCATCTTGTTGTCCAGGTTCTATCAACACTTTTGAATCTGGTAAACTGTGAACAAACTTCCATTAAAGTTCACTTATGGTCTTATGTATATTGTATTGTATTATGTAATAACAACAATTAATGTGAAAACATTAAGCTCTCTAATTATAGTGTACAAGAAATAAATTGTCTCTATCATTTGCACACTCTATGTCAATAAAATACTTACTCTTTAACATTTATGTCTCCTATCTGTTCCTGTCCTTTAAGTTTAAGAAGTTGTACTTGTTTATCAAACTCTTTCTGTACTTCTGGATCCGCATATCTTTCTGGATTGGCAGAAAATATTCTTACAAATCCATCTGAGTCTCCCGAAACAATATCTCCATTTGGAAGGAAATCAACACACCATATTGATTGGGTTGGCAAGGAAATAACATCTTCCATCTGGCCGTTATCCCAAACCCTGACGGTGCCATCTTCTCCAGAAGTTACTATATTTTTACCATTTAATATAGCCGATACACTATAAATATAATGTTCATGACCCTGGTATTCCCCAAGGCAGGTTCCACGTACGGAATCCCAATGACGCACCGTGGCATCATTAGCACAGCTTATAAATTCATTTTCATTAATAGTGGCAATATCCCGTACACAATCTGTGTGCCCACGTAACTTATGTTTTATAGAACCATTTTGTGTCCATACAATGACTAGCTTATCTGCTGATCCAGTAACCAAGAAACCATTGGGTAAATCAGCTGTACACCACACAGCACTTTCATGTCCCGTCAAAGTCAACTGTGGCTTGCTCAGATCATTAATGTTCCACAATTTGCCAGTCAAATCCCAAGAACTTGACAAAAATGTCCCTGGTTGCTTACCTGTCTTTAAATTGCACACAGTATTTTGATGTGCTTTCATTGTATGGATGGGTTGGTTTTGGCCCATAATATATACTAATATGCTATTGTCATTGCCACCAGTTACAATAAATCCAGTCGCATTCTCTTCAGTTGGATTTAAAACACAGACAGAACTAACGAAGTTTTTATGTCCTGTCAAAACCTCAACCTGCTCATAATCATTGCCATTCCTGTGGATTGCATGAAATAATCATATATAAATAAAAGTACTTTATTGCAATGAACACATAACAATATCTTAAATACCCGCTTGATTTCCATACGCGAGCGGTTTTATCCCGAGAAGCCGATACAATTGTTCCATCGGCAAATACTGCCACTGCCCTTACGTCTAATTCGTGTCCGGCAAGAGTCGAACTTAATTTGTACGGCGTCTTAGCCATTATTTCAGCTCTTAACTGATTCAATTGAGAGAATCTTAATTTAAATAAATTCGACACGAATCACACACGAAGAACAATACGTATTTTAATTGATATCAGATAAAAATTGCTTGTAATGTTCGTAATATTCGGCAACCTGAAATGAGTTGAAAGAAGAGTGTTAACTGAAAATGTTTGAAATGTTTCTTCGTGGTTGCGCCCCCCTGCTGGAATATACTCAATTAATTTTACATTCCATATTTTAGTCTTAATTCCGGCCACAGTGTAATATCAGTAAAAAACAATTTATAAAAAATAGTAGACGAAAGACATAAATTTACATACCCAGTGCTAATATATTTTGTACTGGGAAAAGCGATTTTAGTCCGTAGAAAACGGTAACGATTTATTTAGACTTTTTCATAAAGAATCATTTTCTATTAGTTCGCACGACTTTCGCGAGATAGCAGAACCATATTTTTCGTTTGACTTTACTTCGATTACGGTACGTTACGCCACTCTATACTTCGGTCTTCAATTTTGTTATATACACTACCGTATGCATACTTGGGCATTCACGGTTACAGCATCTTTGTGTGCATTTGAACGGTGAATGTAACATCAGACGTGTATTGGTCCACCCTTTGACAGGCGACTCGAGCGTCGTGCTGATTCGGAACGATGCTGGACTTGGTCCAGCGTGTAAATTGTGATTTCAGGTGCCAGAAAGCGCCAGCGAAGTGCCGTTGAAATTCAGCGTGTGTTTTCGGCGTGTGCTAGTGTGTTCAATCGACGAAAGTCGCGTGATCGCGAGTTTGTGGGTGTTTCGCGCCGTTTCGTCCACGTATGGAGTAACCGGGTAGAAAGTATACACTGCAAATTCTCGTGAATTATCGTTCGTGCAATCATGGACGATAAACACAATAGTCGTGAGGTAATCACGATATTGTTCCTATGTTTATTATGGTACATAACGTCGAGCAGCAGCAATGTGGTCGGGAAGATGGTGCTCTCGGATTTCCCGTATCCGTTGACAGTCACGATGGTTCAGTTAACCTCAATCACCATTTACTCCGGTCCGTTTTTCAACCTCTGGGGTGTACGCAGGTACGCCTCGGACATACCCTGGAGGTATTACCTCAAGGTGATAGTGCCTCTAGCCCTCGGCAAATTCCTTGGCACTGTGCTCAGCCACGTCAGCATTTGGAAGGTCCCCGTCTCTTATGCCCATACTGGTATGCAATGTGTACAGCCTTGACAGTCCACGTGTGTAGCACACGCTATACATATGGCTCGAATATCGCACAATAAACGTTTTTCATCAGTACTATTTGACCGAACATTAACATTCTTCTCTTCTATAATTTCCTCCCACTAGCATTTTTAAGTGCAATAACATCTTGATTGGAAAATTATGCCCTGAGTTGTACTTTTAAAGACCTTTCTGTCATGTCTTTAGAAGGTCATGTTGTTAATTGAAAAAGTATTATTTCTTATCTTATCATTTCTGTACTTGTGAAATTTTGTATAAGCTTCCATAGAAGATGAGCAGAATTTCTTTTATATTCAATTTAAACACTGCTAAGGTAGTTTTATACATTTCTGTAACCTTTATTGTTATGTTCATTAGCTTCATATATTAACTAAAGTTTGGCTCTGTCCCAGTGAAGGCTACGATGCCCATCTTCACAGTGATGTTATCCAGACTAATCTTGAGGGAGAAGCAAACATGGCAGGTATACTTTAGTCTTATACCAATTGTTGGAGGTGTATCAATTGCAACTCTGACGGAACTGAGTTTCAATATAACTGGACTGATGAGCGCCTTAGCATCTACAATGGCATTTTCTTTACAAAACATATATTCTAAGAAGGTAAAAATGTTTTGGTATCAGTAGCTTTATATAGAAAAAGTATTATACATCTAATGATACTAAGAAGTAAAAGTGGAATTGATAAAACGTATATACATTGATTTTAGGCTCTGCACGATACAGGCATTCATCATCTGAGGCTTCTCCATGTACTTGGAAGATTAGCTTTATTCATGTTTCTCCCTATTTGGTTAATTTACGATCTGCAACGGCTGATTTACGATCCGACCACAAAAACCGCTGTCGACGTCAGTTACTACATACTCGGACTCTTATTTTTAGACGGTATATTGAATTGGCTCCAAAATATCATAGCATTTTCAGTACTGTCTATTGTCACACCATTGACGTATGCGGTGGCAAGCGCTAGCAAAAGAATATTCGTTATTGCTGTGACGTTGTTTATCCTAGGCAATCCAGTGACCTGGTTGAACGTATTTGGTATGGCAATGGCCATTTGCGGTGTACTGTGTTACAATAAGGCAAAATACGATCAACGCCTAATGAAACAAAAAGAAGTCATTCTTCCGAAATATAACATTGTAAATCATAATGGTAATAGTAGTTCCTTTATGGTAAACGGATGGACCGACAGGACACGTCATCAATTGCTCGCGGTCTAGTCTAAATTAATTATATTTAGCGCGTTGACAAGTTCATATAAGTTTTGTTCGATCAAGGAAGTTTGTTGTTGTATTTAAAGTAATTAACGTATATTCAGATATCTGTATTATACAGTATTCCTTGAAACAAAACTCATATGACGATAAAAGTATTCATTTGACTTGTTGATTCTGCACAAAGATGCTATTCACTGTTTTCCATTTGAAGTTGGGCATCCTATCATTAGCAAAGCTGTCGTCTCGTCTTTGTAAGAACACTTCTTCCACCGTTTGTTAGTTTTCGTGAAACCACCTGCTGGTAAGGTACGAACGTTGATTATGGTTTCTTTGATGTAGCTGATTGCTGGCCCAATTAGCGTTAATCACTTGATTATTGCAATCTGACTACATTCCCGGGCAAAATCGAGAATCACTGTATAGAGAATGAATACTTAAACCTGTCGTAACGAAAATGATCTGCTCACATTAGGAAATGTTTAATTAATTACGTACATTGCAATCTTATTCTTTGTATAATTATGTTTGAATTTCTTTTTCATCGGTACTACGAATTTTTCTTGTTTTCCTTTTGGAAAACGTAAGTTTTTTTTCCAATGTGGAAGTGAGGACAGTAATTGACTCTTGCTAAATTATTGGCTCGTATTATATAAAAAATATGTTCTCTATATATTACGAATATTGTACGGAATTGTGCGTGTGGATTGTATGCTGGAGAAGGTGCTTTAGCTAAAAGCATTCTATAGTACATTTATTTTTATAAATAAACGCATGCGTACAAAAATATATCATTGGCGTTGTCCGTACGTTTATTCGAACTATTGTAGGTCCAGTTATGGATTCCTTTCTTCGCATGTTGAAATTTTCATATTTTTCGTCCAGTAACAGCAATTACCTTTACAAGCCGATTGATCAGTGAAATTTACAATCGAGTTACAACTTGTTAGATTTCCCTTTTAGAAATTCGAAGTAAATTAATTCGTGCAGGTTGCGGGTACGTTTTAGAACCTTTAAAAAATTCTCTATCGAAGAAGGTATTCACGATAGGATCATACCACTTGATAAAAAAAAATCTTATCACTTCCAACACGGCTTTCCACGCCTCAAAGTTCAGCAAAATTGTGTTTTTAAGGATATTTCGTAAATTAGTCGAGATTCTTCTGGCGGGGCAAGGAAAGAGACTGTTGGCAGTGAAAAAGAAATGCGTGAAACGGTAAGGCTGGGCAGAATTTGTACACTGTGTTTCGTCGCCTTACAAGGTTTTTATAATGTTTTGAGGGGAGAGAGGCCTGGCAACGGTGAGATCCAGTCGAGATCCAGCCGCTGCGATTAAGGGGACGGCTAGACAACAGTCGCAGTCCTCCGTGCTAGCTTCGTTCACCCTTATGATTCTGTCGTAGGGCCTTAAAACGCCATCGCAAGGGCCGCCCGGTCGCAAACGATTTATGTACACTCCGCGCTCGTACAGCCCGTCTGACACGGAAAATCCGAAGTCCTCGTAAACCGGGTCCTTGTGCAAGGTCACGTGGACGATATGCTGAGGCCTGTTGTCCGATCCGCTGCGCTCCTGAGGACTGATTTTACCATATTTATTGTACCCTCAGTGTTCATCGACTCAGGCAGTAAGACCACCGAAAAATTTGCCCGCATTAAAATTACGCGAAAATGTAAACTTTTTCGTTAAGGCATTAATAGTCCATTTGACAAGTTTCTCGTGTCGTGTCAACGTAAGAAAGCATCATCAACGACTCGGAATGTTTTGTACTTATACGGGTATCAAAATAAATGCATTATCAAACCGATTAAATGTTATTGAATGTCCTTCAATGTCCACGTTCCTCAAAAGTCTAAACATGGATAAATTTCTCGTTGGATTGTTAAGGAAAAGAAGTAATATCAGTTAAATCAACTATCCAGTGGGTTGTTTAAAAAATAACATGACGAGAGTTCTCAGAATAATTTTGTGCCCCAGGAATTCACTAGTTCTGCGTTCAATTTAATTTCGGTGTCCTTATTCTTATCTTTGTAAATCATTAAAGGTGCTTACCCAGGATATGGCGGCATTGGCAGATCCAATTGCCCACTATCTACTGAAACAGTGTCCCAAAGACGAAGGATTTCTGGTCCTGCCCCGCTGCTTTCTCCCAACTCGCCCCAAGAGTCTACAGCGCTGTCCACGCTGGGAAGACTTTCCCTCGCCGATCTCAAAATTCCCGTAGGATATTGCAACTGCATCGTGTCACTTCCTATGCTCGATTCTCTGTAACGATTTCTATTGTTTCATGGTCATCGCGACTTCCGGCCAGCAAAATACGTCTTAATCCCTTCAACTGAGATAATAAATGCAAACTTTTCTTAGTAGTCTTACCTACTACTTCTATCAACTTGTCCAAATGACGAAAACAAGTACAAAGAATTGCTGATTAACTTTTAATAACATTCTGTGATTATAATCGGATTACAATTGATCTGCGAACCTCGTTTCCGAATCAGGATCTGGTTTTCTCACGCTCAATGCGACGACGGAACTTCCTGGCCTGTGCAGCATTTGAGCAGCTTGTCTGAGATCGCCCGGGTCCAATTTCTGTCCGTCGATCGCCAATAATCTGTCGCCTGGCGCCAGACTTCCGGTTCTGTAAGCGAGCGACCCTCGGCGAACTTCCGTGATGACGAGGTCCTCGTTGACGGTGAGGCCCAAGTCTGGTTGGGACCCAAGGGGCCTAGCCACGCGGACGGTAAACACACCGGAACTGGGTACCACCGCTCCACCGACTCTGTATTCCGTTACAAGCTCAATCTGGTAGAAAAAATATAATGGGCCTTTAAAAAAGGTACTGTTAGTAAGGTCCACATAGAGTACAGAAAATTGAATGCCATTCTCATATCAATTTTCGCTTTTTCAATAAACATTACATGGCATATGGAAGGCGAATTTTGCTTAATTCTTTGCAATAATGAAAGATTATTCTAGTGGCAAAAGTCAGGGCATAACAAATGACATCTAAATGGATGGCCATCGTTGACGAGTGCTAAATACGAACCAATTGCGACGTTTCTAGGATGTTCGTTACGTCTGAGGGTTGAAGGTCACGCAGCAATCTGCGATTAATGGCGATGACTTTATCCCCGGGCAAAAGTACCCCGCTTCTCTCGGCAGGTCCACCGGCTTCGAGTAAACTGACGACATAGCCTGGTCGATCGTCGGTGGGTTTCAAGGCCACTCCGAAACCCCGATGATCCGGTCTGAGAACGACCGTAAGACTTTCCTTCGTCTGCAGATTTTGCCCGGAATTCTGCTGAGTTTGGGGCTGGGCTCTTCTTTTGACCGTCCTCGAAGATGCGCTCGGGGGTCGTGGTAAAATCTGCAACCTCGCCATCCGACTGTTCTCCGACATGTTTCGCAGTAATTTCGCGGTGGTAATTGCGTCCTGAACCGGAGTCTCGTCAACCGCTAAGAGCTTGTCGCCCGGTTGCAAAGCTCCGCAACGATCCGCCGTGCTGGCCGGCCGTAAACTTTCGATGTAAACACCGCTCGGTGTTTCACGCACGGTTAAACCTAATTCCCCTGCAAACAGATTGTAAATTCAACGAGAAAATATATCGTACACTAAAATTGCTTTTACGAGGAGATAAAGAAGTTGCGAATTGCAATACTTGAGGATCAATGGCTTTGATTTTTTTCAACATTTACCTAACTTCCACCGAAGAGACGTTGAAGATTCAACCACGAAAAAAATATTGTGTATTAAAATAAGCGTATTGTGAACTGCTGTACTTGAAAATTCGAGTCCTTGCTTTTATGATTTAGTATAAATATAATAATTAAACGTCGTTTTTCGAATAGTCGTTTTCAATTGGTAGATCACTTCTATTATAGACATTATTTTACCAAACAGCAGGAGTCATAATTGCAATCACTGCGACTACTTTGTTGAACGACGAATGACTTCCTTTGTACAGGAGAGTGTCTAATTAAAAGCAGATTTACTTACCGGAGAGACCCCGTTCGAGTTGGACGAGTAACGGACCGGAAGTAGCTGCCCTGGCTTCCTCCATGTTCGCCACGTCATATTCAATGGTAAGCGAAGCTACGGGAGCATCGGAAGTCCTTCTAAGTGCCCTTTGAGCCTCGGCGAGGGTGAGTCCCCTCAATTCGGTATCATCGACAGCGAGTAACCTGTCCCCGGGCCTGACTCTGCCCTCCTTGGCTGCTGGGCCGTCGGCCTTGACTCCAGTAACGATAAGTGCTCTTGCCACCCCCCCGCGCAGCGTTACACCCAAACTTCCGCCCTCCCGCTCTAACCGCACCTGGGCGACCTTGGAGGAAACACTCGAAGGACTGGGACCTGTGGTGTCCAGGTCGTCGAGGAGAAGAAAACTCGGCGGATGGTAGGACTGGACCGACAGATCCTCGATCCTTGCGGAATCCGAACTCGCGGACGTAGCAACACTTCCTGGTCTTGCTCGGCTCTTGTGCGAGCGCATCGTCGCCAGCTTCAACGAGCTGAACATTCTCGAGCGCGGGATTTGCCTTCTCCGGGGTATCTACCGAACCGCAACCACTAGCACTAACATCCTACTCAATGGAACAGTGTTCTCGCGGATTCCCTCACTCGCATTTATTAGCACTCCGTATCGCTGGATCGCTCAAAATCTCAATTGCATCATTTCCAGTGACTCATGTGTATCCTCAATACCCGTGCATGGATTCTTCATAGTTCTCCTCGAATTTTTCGCCGTCATATATCACTGTAGCTTTTGAAATTCTTGTCCTGGGTCCTTTAAAAATTTCAAACTTCTTCAGTGCCGGCCCGATCTATGTATCTTGTTTAATATTATTCTGTAGGTTAAAATTGTCTTCGTTTATCTTTCTTTAAACTTGTAGCCCGCGTTCATCGAAAATATAATCTCTTGGGCGAACTTTTATCGGCACAGAAAAAATATGTCCAGGCGATCCTTGTTTTCGTAAAACGTCTTTAAGAAATTTCGTGTACTCACGTAAATTAATGATGAATTAGTACTAATTATTGAATTACAAACTGACATTGCCTTCGGTAAAAAGAATAAGAAATAAATCTTTGCCCCGTGAATCCAGAATTATAATTAATCTGAAGATGCAGTTAGGTCTCAAATGTGCTTGACGCTGACCAAGTGGCACTTGTCCGCAATACACTCGTTTTGTTCACACTTGAACGCGTATGCTTTTACGTACGACCCTTACCGGCAAAATTAGAGCATCGCACTCGGGAAAAATCGACCGAAAAGAAATTGTACCACAATATATTATACAACCACGACCGAACGCTATAGTGCTTCTTTGTTTACATTGTATTTAAACTACAGAAAATTATGTTATTGATTTTCAGTGAGTCATACGAATTAATTTAGAGAATGAAATGATTTAAGTTGAGTGTTAAGCGATTTAGAAGGTAGAAATTATTGCGTTAGAGCAAAAGTTTTCTTTTGGCTATATCGGACGAGACTGTTTTGAGGACTGAACGGAGAGTCGTAACGACCCGCGATGGGCCTCAAAAATAACTTTGATTTAGGGTCGATTCACGCACGGACACATGTGCGATCACCCCGAGAACCTCTATAGAACATTATCAATCCTCATTGAAGGTTTCCAGATGGAAGCATCAAAATACGATACAGCAACACGCAAGAATCAAGAAGAACAGGTCATCCAAAGCGCATTGACTCCTAAGAGCTTATGTCGATATTGTTTGCCATTTCACACAGAAAAAGATAGATAAGGAAAAGCACTAGTCTTACTTAATAAGAATCGAACTTATCAAGATTCAGAAGACTTGATTACCTCAATCACCATGACACTAACAAATGTTGTTGTTGATAAGGTCGATGAGGAAGGAAATTAACTTCGCGGTTTTGAAAAATTGAAACTTCACGGATTTAGTAAAGATTTGACGTTTCACACTGACCAACGTTGTTTCTCATGACACGCAAAGGTCTAGGAAATTGGCAAAAAATTTCACTGGTAAACTAAGGTCCTTCGAAAAGGGATAACAAATGTTCATTTTCGCGGTGAAAATTCGGCGAAATTTCGTATGACTGTTCACACCTGGTTACGGGACTGTCCCGATTCTTTTTTTTCCGGGAGCAGATGGCAAAGCGGTGCGGTTTGTCCGTCGGTTTGGCTTTGTTCGACATTCGGCGAACGTGGTCTTTCGGCCTGGCCACGGGGAAAACACTCCGGGACTGAGTCGGAGGAGTCGTCAGTCGACTCGCGCGGTCGCCGCTCGAAAATAACTCGGATATAGGGTCGGATCGCGGTGCAGATGCGGAAATCTATTAATACGAGTAGACACCCGCGCCTCTGCGGCCCTGTCTTCGTTCGAGTAGGCCTCGGCAGACTCTCCTTTAAATCCTCCACCCTCCGTAACGCGGGCTCAGTTCGCGCTGAAATACCGCCACTGATCCCCGACTTCTCAGCCAGGAAAAAACCGGAAGAAGGGGCCGAATGAGGGAGGTACGGGGAATTAAAGCGCGGCCCGAGGGTCGCCGAGAAACGCGGGCAATAAACGAAAAACATGGGAACGTCGAACGCTTAAAATATAATGTCCCATCTCCGGGGAACAATATCTTTTCCCGAAATTTCAGTGTTAATTTCAGAAATAGAAATGACTAAACAGGGTATGGTGAAGGTGTAAAAAAAGGAAGCGTACAGATGGTTACCCCAAGATAATAAGTTAATATTGATAGAGTAGAGTAGAAATAGTTTACTGATGATTATAGACGTATTACTGCAAGATTATTAAAAATCTAACCGAAAAGTCGAAATCAAATTACATTTTCTCTTAGTCCTCATTTTATACTATTACCCATGATGTCATTATTTCAATACTCTTTGTAATATAATTAATTACTTAAATCAATTTTTAAAGAATGGCTCCAACGAAAATTTAATTTCAAAATTCAGATAGTATTTATTAAAAATTCTTTTTAGTATAATATTTGTATAAGTGCCGGATGTAATTAGAGTTCGTCTCGCTGTACCTATATTGGAAATGAAACAAGAACGAGCTCCAAGTATGAAGATATGAAAGATGAAAATGGAGGTAAAAAAGGAAGGCCAACACGGAGTTTATGTAGTAGAATTATTTCTCATAGCGGATTCAGGGTCCATTGACCGATCCGTCTTGTCCGACTCTTCTTGCCGGCAGTTCTTCTGATCTTCCGCCCTTTTTCTCTCTTTCCTCCTATAATTCCTCGGTTTACAAGCGGCCCGTACTTTCGTTTACCCGAGCACCGTTACTTTGGTGCAATCCATTACCAGTTCATGAAAATCTCCAATCTGTCTAAACAATTGCCAGCCTCGCCATTATCGAAGCCATTAATTTGCCTTTGGATAATTTTAGTCGACTGACCTTTCGGCCGGTAGCTTGCAGATTCCCTTTCTTCCTTTTGTTTGAACGTAATTATCGTTTGCTGATCGTGGGAACCAAGTAGCAATTAGCAGTGCCTCGATTTTGTGGAAACTCAGTACATATTGACTTTTTCTCTTGATTTCAGTAAATGCGGGTCTTTCAATTAATCTCACCGTGAGGCTTAACACGATCCCATTAGCACGGTTAATTGACCTCGAGGTATAACGGGTCTTCGTTGAACGGCTCACTGCACTTCCAGATAAAACGGAGAGTAATTGAATCAATTAACCGATTACCTCATTAACCACTTATGCGCTATTCTTTCTTACGTCTTTCTTTTCCTCGAAAAAATAACGTTACAAGAACTATTTCATTTACATCCTTTATGTTTAAAGTACTTCAACAAAAGGGTAATTCTCATGCCACGGTTTATATCTTCACGTAAATTGAACATTATGTTTGTATAATTACTGTTATAAAATATCGTCTTTGCTTTATAAAGTAATGTTCATATTATGCTTTATCCTATTACGTACCTAGTAACATTTAGTTTATGTTACTACAGTCATAGATTGTTCTCTATATAAGTGTAAAAATAATAAGATTAATAACGAAATGATTTACTCTTGCCCACAGCTTAATTGCGTATTTAGGTAATTTGCAGGGGCAGTCTTGTTTTCGTTACAAATCTGCCATGTTCCCTAAAATTTTCTTGCACTGTCATGCCGGACAGTGGTCCATTGTTTTTCCCACGCGAAATCCGTCGGTCGACATGGTCTGTCGCGTTTTTCTCATGTCCCGCGACGTGGTTTCCACAAAAGTTTTAGCGGGGAAGTAAGTGCGCGGGACGTTTGGCAATTCCGCGGGGTTCTAAAGTTAGCACGCAGTCAGCGCGGAGCCAAGATCGCGAACGGAGAGGGAAACGCACGTGGAAGTCCTGAAGAAAGGCGAACGCCAGGAAAAAAGGTGGGAAAAAACCATCAAGGAAGATGGACAAAAAGTTCGCGAAACCAGAAAGGAAAACAAAGTGGAGGAAGGAGAAGAAGGCCAAGAGAAGGACTACAACAAAAATAAGTTAATAACGAATTTACGAGATGTCCAGTAGTAAAGCCTGAAAAAAATCTTCCAAGAAAGTGGACAAAAAGTTTCGAGACCGCGGACGAAAACGAAATGCTGGAAGGAAAAAGGTTTTGGGAAACGGGGGGATTCCACGTCTCGGTCGAAGTAATGAGAATCCCCGCGGTTATTAATAATTCACGACGTTCTGAGACGTCCGTTAAAGAAGTGTGCAAAGAATATCCGAGATAAATGGATACAAAAATTTCACGAAACCGCGGACGAAGAGAAAACGAAGGAAGGGGAAGATGTAGGAAATTAGGGAAACGAGGGGATTTCGCGTCTCCGCCAAAATAATGAGAGTCTTGGCGGTTATTAATAACTCGGGACGTCGTGAGACGAGGCCGCGGTTATAATAACCGGCTGAGGGCAGTCGGTAATTACGCGTTTACGATATTTCACAGCGCCGAGTACGTAGACTTGACTCCGCTTTTCGCCCAGATTCTTCCGCGTCCCTAATTATGCATCGACGTGAAAATTCCAGACCTATGACAGTTCGTTGTCCCTAGGAAAAACGATCGGTTGGCACGACGTTCCTTGAATGCCGTCCAGGTTTCGACAGAAGACCTATTAAAATCGAAAACGTGATTCCACACTTAGCTCTAAGCTTTAACACGACATACACTGAAAACATACTACGGCTAATTAGCAGTTTCAACAGTATTCTTAGTTCTTAATAGTACTCGGTGAAATATGCAAAGAAACTGGCAGAAATGAAACTTATTATTGCCAGGTATTAATTTTACAAACGAAGAAAATTAATGGGCAGTAAAATTGTATGAAGAATTATTCTGATGAACAAGTATTGTCGATAATGAAATTTTCTATAAATATGGATAAAGAGTTTTCTCGAAGGTTTAATTAAAAAGAACACCTTACTCTTCGTTTTTCCGATATCTCAACTTTAATAGAGTCGTGTCACAGCTAATACTTCCGTCCTAATACTATGTTATAAAAATCTGTATTAATACACGGTCTTAAATTTTAAATCATTATGAAGTAACGCTGAGGAATATTAACAAACGAATTACAATCCTTGGATACCATCTTTCACTTTTTCGTCTCTTTCTCGCAAACTTTTATCAGTATGTTAAATCTGCCTATCTATATCCTTTACAGCTAACGACGTTTGGAATACCGAAATTCCGTTATCCGTAAATAAACGACGTAATAATGATTATTTACACCTTGATCAGGGCGAATGAAGTCGACGGAAATAAATCAATTCATTTACGCATCAATGTCACAGTTTCGCGACAAAAATTGTCCAGTCGTTACCCCGTTCCCGTGGACGGGGATTCAAGGATCAAAGTAAATAAACGAGCATGAACTTTTGACCCGTGTGTTGTGCGATCAGTCGGTCGCATTTGGATTCGTATAGGAGAATCCCCGGAAGACACCCTGGTCCATGGAGGTCAGAATTTGATCAGGTACCGGCGATAGTCGTGGACGTTCGGTCGTGAAAGCTGTGTCGAAATATCTCGTGTCCAAAGTGTGATCCAACGCCGGTTTAAACGGTGGTTCTAATAATCTCCTTTCTAATCGGTCCCATGGCAAAGACTGAAAAAATGTATCAGTTTATTGCTAAGCTCAAAGAAATTGAATTCAATTATCTCTATTTCCATAATTGGTACGTCTGTTGAAGAAGGAAATGACAATTGTAAAATAAGTCATTGTAACAATTATTGTTGCAGATTTGATCATTTTCGTAGAGTTTTAAATAATTATTCTCAGTATATGTTGTAAACTTTTTGTGTCCCGTTTTCTTCAGATTGTTTCATTTTATTTACCTGAAAGAATGGGTGCATCGCAATCTCATGACCCGGCAGTCTCTTCCCAGAATCTTTCTCTAATAAGCAAACGAGCAGGTCCGTCGATTCTTGCCCGAGATAACGAGGAATGAAGGGTCTTTCGTTGCAAATGCTCCAGAATAATTCATCCTCGTCGCAACCAGAAAACGGGGACTGTCCCGTCAACATTTCGTAAAGTAAAACCCCGTACGACCACCAGTCAACTGCCTGATTGTATTTCAGGCCTTTGATTACCTGCGAATCAACAATCCAATTCATAACATAAAAGAGAAAAAATGTCAATCTCCCAATTATTGTATACATTATTACTACTTGGGACCCGGTGTTTTATTACACAACACCAGATCTATGCATAATATCATTAACAATTGAATAGCAGACAATTTAAATAAAATAATCATAAAAGTAATTAGATTTGTTCAGCACAGAAATTCGATAATGATAATCACGTCTGAATGATTATTTACCATTTCAATTTTGTTACCATTGGTAGTGAATTGTAAATATTTTGATGTAGCAATTTTCATTGAAAACCCTTACCTCCGGCGCCATATAATCCGGCGTACCGCAGAAAGTGTCGGCAGTTCTGTCGAGGAAAATCTGAAGTTTGCACATGCCGAAGTCGGCGATCCTGATGTGCCCCTCGAAATCGAGGAGAACGTTGTCGAGTTTCAAGTCCCGGTAAACGATTCCCTTCTTGTGCAGGAAATTCAGTCCCGACCAGATCTCGGCGGCGTAAAAACGCGCCCGAGTTTCGGGAAATCTGCCAGACTTTTGAATGTGGAACATTAGGTCCCCGCCGTTGAGATACTCCATGACGAAGAAGAGATGCGAGTCCGTCTGGAAGGTGCAGAAGAGGTGACAGAGGTAAGGGTGCCTCGTCGCCAGGGTCAGGACTTTCCTCTCGATCAACGTGCATTCCACGTCGTCGTCCTCCAGGACGACGTCCTTTTTCAAACATTTCACGGCGTAGACGCACTCCGTTCCGCGTAATTCCGCCAGCAATACCTTCCCGAAGCTTCCCTTTCCAAGGACCTGCGTTAATACAGCGAAAAAAATGTCAAGAATATGGCGAAATAATTCAAAGTAATAACTCGAAGGATTTTTGCAGGAAAAAAAATTTACTTTAACAAACCTTTTATCCTTAAACGACCTTTTATATCTCTGTAATTTCTATTTAAAGCTTACCTTCCCAAGGACCTGCGTTAATACAGCGAAAATAATGACAAAAATATGGCAAAATAATGAAGAGTAATAATGCGAAGGAATTTTGTAGAAAAAAACATTTCCTCTAATATATCTTCCATCCTTAAACGATATTTCATTGATATCTTATATCTCTGTAGGTTATATTCGTTCTAAAATTATACTTGAACAAAGGTCACATAAATTTCAGAGAAGATAATCACAGTCAATATGCAGTCTGGGAATCTTGTGGAAAATTAAGTGTTTGATAATAGGTAATAACAAGTGACAGGGGTAATTTGGTAGTATAAACAACGGCAATTAGGGAGAACCATTTGGTAAATTACGAAAAATGCGGTCAAGCGTCTCCGCTTGAAAGTTTCCCAACAGGCACGGATCATTTGGACGTTAAAAATAATGTATATTCTGACGCTAATCTCGGAGGTCTATTTTTATAATCTAGATCGACACAAATTCGACAACGAACATTCGTAAACCTCGAGAATCGTTATCGAGGGGAATCAAGGGTGCAGTGACATCATTCAAGAAATGCTCGACGTTCTATATCATTTTTCCCAGGTCATAAATTTAAAAAGTCAAATATTCCTTTCTAATTGTTTTTCAACGACCTTCATCGATTAATGAAATGCTTGTGCTGTAATTTGCGAATTCAAAATACACGTACGTCCATACGAAAAAAGAATAATTTTAACACGGCATACTTCTCTACAACTATGTAACAAAGATTCCAAACGGTTCTACATTTTCTTAATCATGAAAAAGTTTTTGATAAAAAAATATGAAAATTCAAATAGATAAACCTAGGATTTAAATAGCGAAAAACGGAGACGTATTTACTAAAACGAACCGCATGAATGATCATTATAGTTAAACAGTAGCGAGTTTCTTGTCACAATCACTTTTTACGCAGGTAAACAAAGGTAGGGAAGGAAAGACAGAAATCGCGAGGAAAATACGTTGGTGGGATTTGTGTGTCAGAAGTTTGACAACGTCATCCGTAATAAAGCAATCCACGCGGTTACCGTGGGCAGAAATGGCGATAGAAATACGTCGGCATTAATTACTATGGTATATGCAAGCACATTGGGTAAGGCGGATGATTAATAGCCCCGGCTAGAGCCGTTTCTGCGAGAAACAGTCTGATTATTTAGTGGCGAATACCTCGAGCGTTTCGTCAGCGTAGTTTTCAACGGAACCTTGGCAGAGAAATGACAAATGGACAGCACGGACGAGATCATGTGCGCTCGTGATTCCCCGACATTCGCGAAAATCCGCAAAAACTAAGCCGTTCCAAGCACAGCAGCAAAGCGCCAGGACGTCGCGGAGTCATTGGATTTTTGGCGAGATTTCACGCACCACGGGTTTACTCACTTTCAGGAAATTAAAGTCCTCCACGGCGTATTTCTTGAATCTCGGGAGATTCGTCGCCGGCGGAGTGATCCTGCCGCTCGGGAAATGATCCGACACGTCCGAGTTTCTCTGATTGTCCGACGTTTGCGAAGGTGCTGTACGTGGGAAAAGAGAAAAATAAATTGTAACGCTGACCCATTTGAAGTTTTCTTTTTCGACGATGCGGCACACGCACACGCAAGGAGAAATGCAATAATCAGAGCAAAAAACGTGATGGCGTAGGGAAAATCATGCTGTTTCGTTAATTAAAATGTTTCACTAAAAGTATTTCTGTCTTATTGCTCTCAACTTAATTAATAATGCAGTGCAAAATTAAATGACGTTACAAGGTAACCAATGAGAGAAACGGGGAATGAATCGGTAAAATTTGTTAATTTTATCGACACGATTAATAAAGCGACTACGATTTATTGAAAAACGGCGGTGGGGAGGGGGGGGATGAGTGAGAGAATTCGGTGATACCGATAAATCTTGACTAATAACAATGTCTCTGATGACAGCTCTAAGTGTAATTAATAATGCAGTGCAAAGTTAAATGACGTTGCACAGCAAAAAACGAGACAAACGAGGGACGAATCAGTAAAATTCGTTAACTTTACCGTATTGATTAATAAAGCGACTACGACTCGTTGAAAAACGTAAGGGTGGAAGGGATCAATAGGGGGAAATTGGTGATACCGATAAATCTTGACTAATGGCAATGTTAATTGCCGGCCCGTGGGCCTTGTCCGTCTGGCACGTGAAAATACTTGCGGTGCACTTTTGGCCGTGTGACATTTTTCGAAAATAGATTCTGGCCGTCCGATGACGCGCACCTGGGCGTGTATACTCGTGCGTACACCGTGAAACCGAGACGGATGACACGGGCGATCGATTAAGGACAGGTGTTAACCGTGAAAAACGTTGCTCGATCGCACTTTTCCGATGCGCCCGATCTGAACATTGAAAACGTATAAATCTCCCCAACCCCCCTTCCCTCTCTTGTCATGGAGAGTCCATTCAACGCTGAGCAACTAAATTGAAATCTAACAACGTTTGCGCGGCGATTCGAAGAAATTTCCACGGTCAGGCGGAATGAAAGTAATTGGCGAATGGCGCGATATTTTTCGTTGGATCTGATCGTGTTTGTTTAAGCGTTTCACTGGGAACACAATGGTACGAGGTATGAAAACATGCGCTATTTTTGATTCAAGTACGAGACGAAATCTGACAGCGTTGGGTAACTCGACTAAAAATCCCCCGCTGTATATCAAGCGGGACAGGAATTCCGACCGAATGGAAAATTGCATCAACGCAGAAAGTAAACACGTGAAGAATGAGATTCGCATTTAATGTTTTGATGATAAAAAATATGTGTATATATATGTCTGACGTGACATTACGATTATTTTTGATTTAATACATTTTTTTTTAACTATACCCACGTGCGAGATATGCAAATTTTTACTCACCCCTCTTGAGAGTCTCCAGAATTTCAGCGACGAGCTTCTGGTTTACGCCGCAGAGATTACCGGTAAGCTTTTCACATTTCTTGTGACAAATCATTTCGCAGTCTAAATTTGCCAAGGCAACAGCGATCGTTAACAATATTCACTAGAGTTTAAATTCCTATCGATGCACCTTTCAGTACCTGCGATATTTTACCGTATGACAAATGTATGTTTGTTATTGGAGAATTTGGGTAACGATGTTTTAACACTTGCTTTCCTTTAGTGATTGATTTGTATTAAAAGTGACTCATGTTTAAGAGAAACAGAATTTGTGTTTCGTGAGAAAAGTAATTTAGGCACAGACTTAACGCGCTGTTTTTACTACGAGAAGGAACATAATTCACCGGGGCTTATAAGTTCCGTTTGACTGAAGCAAACTCAAACAGAGGTTTAATAACGAATTGTTGAGTCGTGAGAATTTGTTGGCTTGCATAGGGCCAACAAAATTTGCGTATAATGCGGAAATTTTCTAAGAGATTGTCAGCGTATATATAAAGGGATATTTTTCAAATAAAACCATCGTTTTCGAAAACACAGAAATACGTTTTAGTCAATGAAATCCCAACCGGGGGCTGAATCGTTAATCGTGAGGACATTGAATTTTTAGTTTGGGCAGTGTGCAGGGACGATGAGGGAAAGCTTTATTAAGGAACTATCAATGTCGTGGTCGCGAAGGGATCATCGAACGAACTCGTGTCGTTGACACTGTGGCAACGACCCCGCGAATCAGAAGATTAAAACGATACGCAAGGATTCCGAGGAACGTCGACCCGCGATTCCGCAACAGAAGCGGAACCCACGAAACACTCCGTATGTAGGACAGTGACGTAACCGACCCGATCGAGTTTCCAGCCGCGGCAACGTAAAAAGAACGAGAAATCCCCGGCACCTTCGTCTGGATTTTCCTCCGCACCGTTCGCGACGGTGCAAGCGCGTCGGAATTACCGGCAGTTAAGATGCAAAATGAAAGCAAACGACTCGTAAAGCTGGCTACCTTTTGGACGAGCTCTCAAAGTCAACATATATCGCAGGCTTAGAGACACGCGCTCAAATATTTTCCCCACTCCAAAGCTTCGTTCCGCAAACAGCGATTGGGGGGGTATCTCAAAATTTTGAATACCTTTCAACGGCTCTTGAAATGTGGTTGTTTAAAATGTTAGCGTTTATTGGTCGCTGTTGACAGCGAAGGTAATGTTAAGGTACATTATTGGGTTTATTATTAATCACGCGTTTAATGCTGTTTTGGGAAATGACGAGAATCACACAGCAAAATATGTACACGCTTCGGACATGCACACCGATATCTGTTTTGTAAAACGTTCTTTTGTGGATGTAAAAGTGTAAGGTGAAAATAGAGTACTAGATTATGAGTTGTAATCTATTCGCATATCCCGGTGTATAATAATTCTTTTTGTAAGAGCACGATAGTAGTTTGTACTATAAGACGAACGTAATACAAAACAGAAATAAATATTTACAAGTTTCTAGCGCACAAACTGTCAATGCTAATTCCCACAACTTTTCTACAAGTTGCAGCAATTATAGGCAAGAAAATTCGGAATTTCTTCATTGTCCTTATTCGGGTATACTCGCGAAGAAATGGTCTTACATTTTTGTGCATACTTCTAGAATGAACTTCAGCTCGCAATAATTCGCGCCGAGCATTTTTATTTGCTCGCGAAGGAAACGAAGAATAGTTGTACCGGAAATGACAGTACGTTTTCCTTCGTTTCTGGATTTGATTTTGAGTAGATATCGGTGTGTTAGCAACGACGAGGCATGCAGGATGGCTAAGCAACAGCGAGTACTGGATATTCGCGGTGAACCGTCGAAACCGGAGTCGTTGCTCCTGGTGGACGTCATCCTCTTGTGTTCCGGGTCATCGTCGAGTTCGGTGCAGGTCGAGGTACTTCCGTCGGTGCTACTGGTCGTCGCCGTGCTGGTGGTACTTCCGGTGCTGTCGCTGCTTACCGACGGTGTCCTCGAGTGGTGTTTCCTTCTTTTGATCTTCGCCCGTCTGACCTTCGACAGGTCCCTCGGGGTGGCAGTCAGAAGGGCGGCTGGTGTTGTGTAAAACATTCTCAGCAGGTCAGGTGGCCTTTGCGAAGGAGAGTTTCTCGTGGGACTCGAACGCGGAGACAATCTATCCGGTGCCCGCAGAGTCGACGACGAAGGACTCTTCTTCGGAGAATCCTTCGAGATATCCCTCGCGGATTTGATCGTGTCCTGAGAACTGCTATCCCGCTTTTTCGCCGTAGATTTCCTCTTCTTTACCGCGCGTTTCTTCTTGGAAGTTTGCGGACTGCTGGTGGGACTAGTCGCTGGGCTGGTCGTCAAACTGACCTCGTTAGACGGCACGGGGGTCCTGTCCTTCTCAAGGTCGTCTACCGCCGAAAGGTCGTCGTGGTTCGTCCACTTGGATATTTTCGCGCTGGCGTCGGCCCATTCGTTGGTCGGAGTACTCGGTCCTTCTTCCTCCTCCTCCTCGACGTTTTCTTCTTCCTGTCGGGGGACACCAGGTGCTTCGACGACCTTTATAATCGGTACAGAAAATTCCGCAACTGGCGTAGACTCCTCCGAAGGTGGCAAAGAGGTATCCTTTGCTTCGCTGCCGGACACACCGGAATCCTTCGTCGATTCGTCCTTCGACGAAACTGAAGTTTCCTCCGTCGTTTTCCCCGTGGAGACGGTCAAAGCCTTTTTCCTCTTGGGATCCTCGGAGGACTTGTCCCGTGATTTCGCCGTCCTCTCCTTGACGGTGCTTCGCGCGGATTCCCAGTCTTCTTTGGCCGACTCGTTCGGCGGACTCGCGAGGTCGACTCCCGTTTCCACGGGTTTCGTTTCCCCGACGACGCTGCCAGCAGCGCCTTTCTTCTCCGCCACCGGGGAGATATTACTGGACGCGCATACCGGACTGCACACTGCCGCGTTTATTTTAAGATCAGTCTCATTTTTCTTATCACGCCGTGTCACCATTCGCTTCCCGGTTCCCGTGTCACCCGACGAGCCTTCCAGCACCGTCCTGTAATCCTCAGGACTTGGCTGACTCGTCTCATCGACTCTCGTCTTGCTCGGTTTCCACGTACCCCTCGGCTTTATTTCGCTCCAGAAGTCTATCGATTCGCTCGAACTGCTGCGATTTAACCCCTCGTTCGCGCTCGTCTCACTCTTAAATTCCACTTCCTGCTTCCCCGACAACCGAGCCTCGTCGGCGATACTCTTCGTCGGCGTTTTCACCATGGATACCTTCTCCTCGAGCGACTGCTTCAAGGATTTCGACTGGTCGATCGCCGTTGCACCAGCCGACGAAATCCCCGAGGACAGACCCTTCTGCGCATCGATCGAGACGCTCTTGATCAGCAGCTTCGATGCACTTGGCACCTTGTGCGCCGTACTCTTCGATTCATTGATTTTATCGGCGCCCCATTTCGACGTCTTACAGATGCCCGAACTCTTGCCAACTTTCGACGACGCCGCACTCTCCGTTCTGTCTGTCACAGCCGGCTTCTTCGACTCTTCGTCTTTAAACGACGACGTTGTCGTCGTCGTCACCTCGATCGTTTCGTCCTTCTTAAGGAATTTTCGATCATCATCGACCCTTGAACCCTTTGTTCCTGAATCGTCAGTCTTGTCCAATTTCCTCCCCCAGGTGGTCGTGCTTGTCTTCGACGCGGAAGTTGTTTCTTCCTTCGGGGAACCAGGGGGAGTCGGTTCCTTTGAAGCTAATTTTCCACCGAATTTCGGGAACTTCGAAGTCGGTAGCTTCGATTTCAAGGCACTGTCACTGACATCATTTCCGGTAACGGCAACTCCTGACGGCAAGTTCTTCTCTTCGCTATCTTCAACGTTCACTTCTCTATTTTTCCTATGCAAAATCGTCTCCTTCTTCTGGATCTCTGCCAGACTTTTATCACGGCCGTCAACGTCCTCCGCGATTTTCCACGTCTTTTTCGCCAATTTATTCGTCTTTGGTTCGTTGTTAGGAACTTTTGTCAAAGTCGTTGCCTTCGTTCCTGCGTTAATTTGTTCCTTTGGCGAACCAGGCTGGGTCGATTCCTCCGCCGCGAATTTACCGAACTTGCCAAACTTCGAGGTGATTCTCGGCTTTGCACCACTGTCACTCGTTTCACTTGCTTCAACATCGACCTGCTTTTCCTCAGCTATCACTTCCTTCTCCGCCGATACGCTTTCCTCCCCCCCGACAATGCCCTTGCCGGTCGCGACTTTCCACGGAGGGATTGACTTTTTGCCGAATTTATCGGCGGCCAAGGAACCTGTCGTCTTCGTCTCATTCTTCGGGATCTTCGCGAAGGTCGCGGCTTTTCCCGGTTCTTTCCGGCACGGCGAGGACGTAAGCTGGTCGACCGGGTCGTCGGCTGGCTCGGTTTTCGCCGAGGTTGGCAAGTCCCCGGGCGTTCGTAACGTTAGCTCTGGCTCTACAACGCCATTATTTCCATCTGCATTTATTTTCGACGCTTTTGGCAACCGTCGCTCTCCGTCCACGTTTTTATCCTTCCCCGTCCCCCCGAGTCCCTCGACCCTGTCTTCCCTTACGATCGGCCCCTCGATCGCCGACACTTCCGGAATACCGTCGACCATCGACGCTTTCTTCACCTCGTCCAAAGAATTTGCCCCATTCCCGCTCTTCTCTGATTCCCCCTTTAACGCAGGCAACTTCTTCCCACGTTTCCCCTTACTCGCTACACCGGCTTCCTTCCCTTTGCTCAGTGAATCTGTGTCGTTGACCTTCGACAAGTCTGACTCCTTTCTCACCGAAGTGTCCTTGAAATTGTCTTCGTCGTCTCTCGCGGTTTCCTTTTCTTCTTTAACTTCACCGAGGACACTTTCTTCGTCAATATTGCTAGGTTCTACGGTGGTCCGTTTCTCGATTTCCTTGAGCCCAGTGGCTTTTAAGGCTTTGGGTTTCTTCAATCTCGGTTTGAGGGTCAGGTGAACGCTGTTCCTCGACGTGTCGATGACGAATTTCTTTTGGACGGGCAACACGACCTTCGTCTCCGTGTGGTCGACGTGTTTCTTAGGTGCTGGTAGCTTGACGCTCTCTCTGAACTGCTCGAAATTCATGTCGATCTCCTCTGTACCCGGCGAGGTGTTGATCCAAATCGTCGAAAAGTCGCCCACGCTGTTGCAGGCTTCGACCTTGAACATTTGCTGCTTCGCCGAATCCGCCTCGTCATTTTTCACCTCCGTCTCGTTTTTATCCGCGTTCTCGACGGACACCTCGCTCGATGTGCTGTAACTCCTCTCTCGGCCATTATCGTCCGAGCTCTCCGAGATAGAGAGTTTCTTCTTCTTCCTCCTGGCCTTCTTCAGGGCCTTCTTCACCTTCAGGGCGGTCTGATCGTCCTCTTCCTCGGTGACCGAGGACGTTCCGTCGACGTTCTTGCGAAATCGATTAGGACCCTTGCTGATGAGCGTGCCTCGTCGAACTTCGTCCTCGAATTCCGCCTGTTCCTGCGCCACGAGGTCGTCCAGGACTTCGGCCTGGACCTGCGCATACACGATCTCCTTCTCCAGCTGTTCAGGATCCAGCTGAATGTCCGCCGAGGACCTGCGACGCGTCATCCGTCGCGTCACTCTCCTCTGGATAGCCTGGAGGTCCTGCAATTGCCTGCTCCCCGGGCTTTCGCGATCCTCCAGGCCCACCTGGTGGTACAATCTCGGCACGTCAGGCTGCTTCTTGTCCTTGATGAGGAACTTCTCCATCAGCAACTCACCGACCGACCTCGCGTGCTTCTCATTGTGCTTCTGCAAGGCCGGGTTGTCCTTCAATGCTTGCGAACGAATCTTTATCGTCGGCCGGTCGCGGCGCAAACGATTCCTCTGACGATTCTGCGGATCCGATAAGGCCCTAGGCGTCGACACGTCGATGTCCGCCGTGTCGATGACGCGTCGCGGACGCGTCGGCACCGATGCCGGCGAATAACGGCGCAGCGTGCTCAACGGCGATTCCGAAATCGTCGACAAGTGCGGCGAAAATCTTGACGAGAGCGGACCGTGATAAACTCTGGGGATCGAAAAATTTTCACACTCATCTGTCGTACGTATACTCCACTCTACAAATCTTTCTTACGAAAGCACATAGTTTCGAGCACAAGAGGAGATAAGGATGTAAATTTCATAACAGAGACGGGGTTTTATGAAAATTTTAAGGGCTAGCGGTTGATTCGTGAAATTGGCGAAATTTCGAAAAAACCATTACAAAGGCAAACTAATAATATTTTCATGAATTTACTAGTCACAGGTTCAAGCAGAAATACTAATTGAATGATAATTGTCCGGCAAAATATTAATCTTTGAGATGTATCGATCATTGTTATGAATAATTTCCACTATTCACTAATACCGTGCGTATAATATTAAGAACTGAAGATAGTACATAACGCAAAACCTAAAGGCTTCTCAACATTCATCGGTACCAGGCGAAATCCTGTTGGCGAATTCCCCTTTGATGGGCACGTACAATTCCGACGACATTATTTATTTATCGTTGGCAAAAGGCAAAGGGGGGCTGGGTCGCGGTGACGGCGAGGCGGAAGTTTGTCGTCACTCGACGACGGCCCGTTCGACGTTGAACGTCGTCGATCGATCTAGTAAGCTTTCATCGATTGGCCCTGCGTGCTTCCCAATGCCAAATGCTTATTTTCGTACGCGGGGCTTACGTTGCGGGACGCGAACGTTTAGCGAACACTTGTTAGGTGTCCGTGGAACGCTGAGGCTTCGGATTTTGGCGCGCTTCCGGTCAGCAGGGACAATTGACGAACTGTTCAGGACGACCCATCGACGGCTCGTCAATCGATCGACATTGCCCGTTGAACGATGACCAGACGGTGCAAACGTAGTACCGAGAATCGTCATCGCGAGATCGCAGATGTCGCGTGCGAAAAGCCGGCTCTCACGAGAGGGAAAATAATAATGTTACCAATGCTCAACTGGCAATATTTATCCTCGTGTCAACGCGCCAATTTGCGGAATTTTTCAAGCTAAGCGCGGATATTAATAATGAATACGCATGGTCTTGACATTGATATTACGAAAATGAGAATATTGATATTGGTGATTAGAGTTCTGAAATCAAGATATATCTATTTTCGGGGCAATACGTGAATTTTCGAATGTCCGTCTAAAGATAAATCATCATAATAAATCCTTAGGTCCTTGAAGTAAAATTTACTTGAAACATTAATTTAGACCACTGATATTTCATTACTAATTTTAGATAAAACATGTTCCTAAGTTATCAATTCTTCTGAAATAAGAAATGAAGAAACTTTTCCAAAGAAAGTGAAAGATTATTTTCGTCGTTTTTCATTTGCCGTAAATGTTTCATGTATTTTGTTTATTTGTTTTTCAACGGCAAGTCGATCGACAACCAATGGCGAATGCAAGTTACATAAGAGACTATCATCGTTTCTGTTTTTCATATCATCACTTTGTTCCAAGTCTTTTTATAAATGTTAAAACCGCAGACGAGTATCGTGAGAAATTTTCGGGTATCTTCGCCGCAGGGATTGTCCTTGACTTCGGGAAATTCGCGAAACGGCACTCAATGGACGTTAAACTTTGCGTCAAACTGCTTTCTTCAGAGACGTATTTACGCGGTATATACGTGCGTCAGACGTGGAGCACGGAAAAAGTATTTATGGTAGACACTACTGGGATTTACCTTTTGCACCAATTCCACGTATAAACCGTGTTAGCAATACTCAAATTTTGCGGAATTGTAGAAATAGGAAGAACTATTTTAAAAACGCAGGACTGCGGAGGGAAGGGTCTAAGGATCGAAAAGGGTGAGATTAATAAAAAAATGTGGGTGGTCAAAATTAGGAGAACTCGATATTTGACGAAAGAAATGAAAGAAAGGTGTGTAAAAGAAAAAAAAGTCAGGAAACAAACGATAACAAAGTATTCCACGTAGACTACACGAAGCCAGAAATGTATACAGATACGGACAGGTTTGAAAAATAAATCGAACAAAAATTACAAACCAACTATAGGACACACATTGGAAATAGAATGGAAAGATTGCAAACATTGACGGACAAATGAACAATTAAAAGTATGTACATAAAATGGAAAATGCGTAAAAATAAAGGCTTCTGCACGAAGTTGTAAAAGTCACACTAAAATCCGGTTTTAGCCGCCTTATCAAAAATAATAATAGATCCAGCTAAACGTTGCTAAGCAACTACGTGTAACAAAAAATCTTAAGGTGTCAAGGGAATCGAATACTTTATTGTTTTTCTCCATTTTTCCTGCTGTGTTCAAAGTATTCAAATTAAAAATACGCACGTAAACGGAAAGGAAAACATGGAATATGATATTAAAAAGAAGTAAAAAAGAATAAAGTTAAGGGAAAAAATGGGGGAAACTTAAGAAGAAAAACAAAACAATGATATGAGATTGAAACTTTAAATTTTCTTTCGTTACATAAAGAAAACTGTAATGGAGAAATTAGAAGTGAAAAGTCGAAATGAAAATATTAGATCCCTGAGGCTTTTTCGATTACATGCGAAAGGATGGAAAGGAGAAGTTGAAAGTGTAAAGTCGAGAAAGGGTGGAAAATGGTGGGAAGAAGGGAAAGGTACCGATTGAGAGATTAAGGGTAGAAAGATGGGAATCGATGGGGATGTGGATTAAAGTGTGTCTCGTGATCTTACCGTGGAGGGCCCGTCATGAGGGAACTGTGATTGGCGAAGGGTCCCCCATAGTAAAAGGACGAGCCGTCGCCGTAGAACGGCATCCTCGCGGAACAGTGCGATCGTCTCCCGGGCGGAGACGGTTCTTTAGGAGACCGACGGCCTGGCAATTGTCTCGCTCAAAGCAGAAGAAAAAACGAGGGCCGGAACGACGCGCGCTCAGCCGGTCCGTAGAAACGACTGAAAATGTTGTGCGCGCCAGTCGACCGGCGGCTCTCAGGTGTGCGAAAAACCGTTCTCACGGTTCAGGGAGCCAAGACCGACTGAGTTTAAGCCAGCGACCCAGCGTAATAATAGAATCCCAGTATATGAGGCTTCTAGCCGTCTAACTATACCTACACTCTAATAACCCGACCATCTCTCCCTCTGTTCGTTCTACCCTCCCAGAAATCTCCCTCCCCCCTCTCTCTATCTCTCTCGCTCTCTCTATCTTCTCGCCATTGCCACCGGCATGGTCTTTCTCTCGAGCCGTCATTCTCGTATATATAACGACCCCCAGACTATCACACCGTCCGTCTAACCATTTAAATTTACGATATCCAGATTGCAAGACATTCATGACTGGTTCGTCGATGTATACTCAACGGCCCGCGTACAGTTAATTCCTATTACACGGGACTAGTCTTCAATATTTCCTATCTTGCGGGAGTACCCCCGATCAATGAGTTTTCTGTAAGCCTGGGATTTTATACTGTCACATTGGGGCTATGTCCAAGTGAAATATCGCACTTCCAGCCGATCGGTAGACATATGTTAAATTTGTTTCGATGTTTCTGCGCGAGCTTCCCATTTGCCCCGGGGAATTGAAATTCTTCGACTGCAATGATCCCAAAATATTTCCCTGTCCCGGACCCTTACTGTTACGTCTGGTAACTGCACTACGAGCGGAATTTCGCGAATGGTCCGTGTAAATACTTCAACGCTAGACCTCTAAGCGGCTAACAATATCTACACTCTTAAAGTCTATAAATCTTCCTTCTTTCTTTTTCCTCCACTGGCACCGCCGATGGAGTTGAGGGAGTAACGGAATACAGAAATCCTACAGCACTACACTTATTATTGGCGTTAAGAAAATGCGAAAAAACGACTGGACTTTGCACGTAAAAAACTTTCAATTATCGAACCTACATCGGTCGAAAGTGTTCATGATTTCGAAGTATTCATGAATCCAGTGCTTTTTGCCGTCACGAAGTATTTTTTTAGGCGTAACTCTTAAGATTATCTCGTCAAAAATATTTCGTTCCTACAAAACTCTTGTGGTAGACATTACTTTTTATTTTGATATTACTTGGACATATAACAGACGCGTGACACTTATGTGGCAACTTTTTCAAATTTCAGTGACCCCTTTTCTCGGTTTAGAATCACCGGGAAACACTGACAAAATCATGAAACACTTTGACGTTTCGAAATCCCGTGATTATGTTCTAAAAGGTATACTGAAATTTTCTATTTGAAAATACAAGTATCGAAGAATACAAAAATTAAATTAATGTTAAAGACAATTTAATGTATTGCCATGATATACATGCGATATGCATTGGAATGCAAATTTCCTGTCTGTCGACTGAATAAAACGTATAAATGCATTTCTCGAGTACATTCATCTTTCGAAGACGGAAAATGTTAGCATTTAGCCACGCTCGAGCTTTCGAGCTAATAAATTACCCACAACCTGCCGGAGAATTCTGTAGAACTTCCTGCTACATTGCGAACGGATCGCGGCCAGAGATACTCAACGATTAATTAAAAAGGAAAGCTCGAATTCGCAAAAGTCTGATAAAAAAATTATAACAAAGTTTATCGAGATATTTCTTATTAAAACATTCCCTGCAGGAAAATTTTGAATCAATGCCATTTACTTAGATATTCATATTTTTCCGTATCGGGATAATACTCATAAATTATGAGTAGCATTGTTCAACAATGATATTACGGTGTGTAATATTTTTCATTAGAATTCGCAAAGAAATCGGTATCGAAGGTGCATCGATATTTTTCATTGTGCGTGTATTTCTATGAGTATTAATAAATGCATTCAATGATTTACTTACCATCGCACCTCAGTCCTTGGCGAAAGAATCCGTACAACATGGAACCGCAATGATCGCAGAATGTCAGTGACATAAACGTATGAATCTTGAATCTGTGAGGAACGTCTACTTTGAAACGTTCCCTCAAGTACTGCAAACATACAGAGAACAGACTTCATTTTGAAATTATTAGAAACTGTAATTATAATACTCAATGTAGACGGAGCGATTGGGAATATTTCCTTTCATTTCCTTTCTTTGATAATGACCTAGGCGATAGAAAATTTTAGCTGCAAGTTCTTATATTTTTTTCAAACATTTTTTGCAATACATCAAGTATTTTAAAACTATAATACAGTATTTGTTTACTACTTTTCTGCATTAAGTAGCTAACAGTATTTTAAAATATGACCATACTAAGAAACTTATAGAAAATTGAGGATCTCGCTTCATCGGCCCGTTTACCCTGGACAGTGAAGAAAATGTTAGTACAGA
This sequence comes from Hedychridium roseum, assembly GCA_963989215.1. Classification (NCBI taxonomy): domain Eukaryota; kingdom Metazoa; phylum Arthropoda; class Insecta; order Hymenoptera; family Chrysididae; genus Hedychridium; species Hedychridium roseum. Next base: position 4,920,065 of record OZ022305.1, read on the forward strand.
AACGTTGAAAAGTCAAAAGTTAATAAGGTGCAAGCTGATAAAATGGAGTGTAAAGTCGTGTGAAAGACGAGTCGATTAAAATCTCACAGGCAACGCCGTTAAAGCTCGTATCTTGTGTTCGAAGCCGAAGGCAGTAGATGTAGCCACGCCGTAGAGCAAATAAACAAGCAGAGCTAAAATCTGCATCCGTGCATAGCCAGTGTATCTCGTGTTCGAGCTTCTAGCCGGCTACGCACTCCTTTGGCTCATTAAGTGCATTCTCGAATGCCTTCTCTCCGCTGACATTCCCGTGGCTACGGTTAAGATCGTTTCTGAAGCTTCCGACTGGACCAGCCGATGTTAGTAATGCAACGGTGATCACTGCCCTACTCATCCCTTAAGGCGCTTGAAATATATCATCGTCCATTAGTTGGCGAAAAATTGACACTGCGGTTAGTCGAAGTTTCAACACGGATCGTATTGCCTCAGAATTTTCAAAGCGAACTCACTACGTATTAGGGAAAATACTCACTATCGTACTCTCCGATTCCCTTCCACTCTCGGGGCATTTCGTCAACAGTTTGTCGTGACATTTTTTGTGCACAGCAGTTTGGCAAGCTAAAAATTAGCACAGTAAGGATTTCGAAGTTGATCGAAGAAACGAAATTAACATCTGTTCTTAAGAGAAATTTTCTTTCAAGACAGTTATTTTCGCCCGCTTTAGATATACTGTATAATTAATCGTGTAAGCGAATGAACGACACGTAAGTGTCCTGTGAAATAATGTTTACACTCACCAGGGGGAATTAGCGAATGAATGTATTTGTTAATAAAGGAATGTTTACCTTGGCATTGGTAGCCTTGTTTCCCGAAGCCCCTACAAACAAATAAGTACTTGATTGATTAATGTAAGACGCCTTGCGTTTCTCGAGACAGGATGAGAATAGTAAAATTTCGGACAACGTCCGCATAACGAAGTAATACTATTTTTGGCTGTGCCTGCTTTCGCATCAAAAGAATTTTGGAATGCACGCTTACAAGATAGCGTTGAGTAGAGCTGGCAGCCACGAATTATAGACCGCGATAACATTAAAGTCTGACGTACTGCAAATTGCAGCGGGAAACAATCTCGCCTTTATACAACTTGCGCAGGAACTAACATACGGCATCTGCCAAGTAATATCAACTATCTTCACTATATAAAAACCTATCTCGCTACAACGACATTATAATTTACAACGTTTTTATGAAACAATTACAAACGTTACAGATAGCAACAAACCACAGATCCTAAAACATTCAATTCTTTGGAAAATAATGACGGGACAATCCTCGAAAGTTCTGCAGCAGTTGAACAATTTTTGTCACGGAGCTGTTTTATCACAAAAGGAAATCTTTATGGCAAACCTAGAATGCCAGCTGTTCGTAAATTTTCGTGAGCCTTCCTGTACGCGAAAAATAGTTTGGTGAAACATGATTACCAAAGGAAATCTTTACAGAAGGCACAGAAGGTCGGCTGTCTGAAGAATTTAGCCACAAGCCTGTGGCCACGCACGATGTGCACTTTATTTTGCTTGACGGCACCACGTCTACGTGTAATCGCCCCGCCGACGTTCTTCCCCGTCATCCCCGTCAACGACGTCGCGCAAATGTCCCTCCGGGGCACTCGTGTCTTGTAAACATAGGTCTTATTTGCTGACGTCGTTGGAGGAAGGTCGGCAGGATTCAGAGGCGCGGGAACCCTCGTCCTAAAATCATGAACTATTCATTACACGTTATACCCAGAATATGCAAAATTTAAGCATCACAATAACGCTGCACAAAATGTATCTATTTAGTTTAGACTTGAACTAATATGATTTCAATCGTTTGTATTAAAATAATTTGCTCGGGAAAGATCTTAATTATTATAAAAATAGTTTAAAATCGTACAGTAATTGTGGTTCCCTAAAAAAGTTTCTCCAAGACTAAGTCTCCTAAAATTTATTGAAAAATCTCTTAAGATCAACAATTTCATTAATTTCGGACTGATATATTAATATCTATTGAGTTCATTTCAACCTAAATTCAGGGTTTATTCATGAAGGATTATAAATAGTAATATTTGTATGAAAATCTGTCTTTTTTATGCAGAGGGCAATAATGGAAACTTTTTTTTAAATGTTTTGGAATCGTAGTGTACCTGTACGTATATCCTTCCGCTCCGATTCGGGGTTGAGCATTTTTATGCTCCAACGAAGACTTCCGGCTGGTACCGGAACTGGAACTGCTGTTTACGTTCCTCCTTTTCGCGTGACCACCACCGGTGAACATCATTTTGCCTCCACGTTTTTCCCGCGTTTTCACACTAAATATTTCTTTCCTTCACAATAATTTACATAACCTTCAACACACTAGTTTGAAAATCGGCCATTCATAATACAACAATAATTGACTTTTCACTGAATTTTAGTAGTTGTTTTCCGTGAAGAATATTTGCATATATTTCAGTTACAATTATCAACACAATGTGCACCTTTCGTACGATTTATCGATAAAAGGGGGTTAATAATATAGTCGACTTATGATTCAATCTATGTGACGATATTCTGGCTTTATTTTTTCATCGCTTTCTTCGTGGTGCATTTATAACTACGAGCCGACTTGAAATGACCGAATGGAAAATAAAACGGGCCGGACGACATCCTATTTTCGGGATATTGTCAGTGCGCGTAATAATCTTTATGCATGACGGCAAAGTATTGCAAACTGCGAATCAACATTGAGTTTACTTGTCAACGGGAAATGCAATTCGCGCGTTGTACAACGTGTCGCTGAGGTGGCGTCTTGGTGCATCGGAAAATGCACTTCCGGTTCTGTCAGGCCGTTCCACCGTCAAGTTTGCCTTCAGAAAATTCGAAGAAACTCGACACACGTTTCGCATCGAACACGATTAATCACAAATTTTAAAGGACTACATCCGCATACTATCGAATCTAATACTCACAATTCAACAAACGTCTTCAGTAACGAAAAGACACTAAAACGATTCACTTAACACGTCGCAAGGAAGTACTTTTAAAAGGAGATTGTCAACTGATGCTAACAGTTCTTCCGAGACATCTTTTTTATTAACGTCTAGAGGAGTTTCAGAAGAATGCCTTACGGCCAATACAACTATCTATAGTTCGAACGTTATTGACCCGCTTTCCAAGCATTATAGTCAAAATTAGATTATCGAGCAGGAAAGAGTGGCTCGTAGGAAATTCGATGTGCTTTTCGGCACATGAGCCCTGGTTTTTCCCTACTCTGTCACCTTTTGCTCGCACGAGTAATACAGCAGGAACGTGACGAACCGTTGTTTTTGTAACGATGCTATACCATCGCTCGATACTAAAAGAAGTCTATTACCCCTGTCTGGCAAAGTTTGAACGTCGGCCGGGCTTTTAATCGTCGCATCGCGCACTTTAATCTTCCGTTTCTCCTATTCTTCCGGTGGAGCTTTCCCTTCGCCGCTCGCGATTCGAGGACACTCTAGAAATTGAAAATCGACGTTCATGGATGATATCGACGACCGTTAGAACTGGATTTTGACGCCTAAAACGCTTTGGGTTTGCACGAAACTCGCCAGTCTATAAATATCGGGCTGTTGAATACCGCCCGCCATAGGACGGTCCACCTGGTGCCATCTGAATCAAACACCGCGAAATTTGGTTTCCAAGAAACTCACAGATTCTACTACATTTTATAAGCCAGGAAATCGCACTTCATACCCACATTACTCAACAACCTTTCTTTGCTATTTCATGTATCAAGGATTTCGTGATAAAACTACCCAAAAACGAATCTGGGCTAGACATGACTAATTTTATGTTAACTGACAGTACGAAAGTTGACGAAGTTGCAATCATTTGTAAACATCTGTTGATCTTGTTCCTTCTTGACGATTTATTTCAACGCACCTTATCTTCGTGTGTAAATAGTAATACTTAACAGGATAAATAATTGCTTTTCATGGAGGGTTTTATGAAAACGTTTGTATTTTTATGCAATCAACGAGGTACACGGTGCATCTATTTAATGCAGCAAGTACATTTGACGTATTTATCGCTAGATTATAGTTCTTAAGCAATGTCCATTCTCATTATTATAAATCACATTACGAGATACTGACTGAAGTTTACATAATCATTCGTACAACAAGCAGACCACTTTGATCTCAGGACTAAATAAAAATCATGTGTGGAATTTAAAAAATTCTTTTTTAAGCAAATAAACCCAGACTGATTAAGTCTTCCATCGGATCGAGGTTTTATTTACAATAGAAAAAAAACGCGCTCTTATTCCATAATGGTGCTGTGCTGTACGCTCGCAACAATCGTCCCTTATATAATACGGCAGCACCGTGTCGTACAAAATGAAATATTATGAAAAGTATCCTCTTTTCCTTTCGTATCTTTCATGCGATGTTTGACATTTTCTGGATACAGACATGTTGATTACTAAATAGCACTTAGAAAACTGTATTACACGGTACTGATGTAGGTGGTTGCAAATGTAACCTAGATCAATACGAATCTCACTAGGAAAATATGCATGAAATTCGAAAGATCCTGAGGAAATCTATTTGGAAAACTAATATACTCTTTTTACCATTTATTTCGTATGAACTATGTATAATTTATATTATGCTATTATCAAAAATCTTTCCATTACTCTTTAGCTATAGCTTTCCATTATTCACACAAACTTTCTTAGACTGTCTGATTTCAGGTAAAACAACATAAAATGGGAATGATTAGAAAATGGCTCTGTATCAGCAAAAGAATAAAACGTTATTTTGTATAAAGTGCCGTGTATCATGAGCTGCAATTTTCGTAAGGTGGCACAAATCATAGTCATTCTATTGCGCCTGTTCCAGATAGAGCTCAATTTCTTAATGAACTTCACGTTTTTCACATTTCAGTAACTTTTGTTGTACATGGGTTAGGTTGATAAAGGGGTAACACTTCACTGGAGTTATTGATCGATCGTCAGTGATCGGTAGCTAGTTTTTTAGGTTGACGCTCCTGCGCACGTTTCAATCGCTGCATTAAAAGGTAATGCAGTTGATCAACTTCTTTTGGTGCGGCTTGAACGACAAAAATTCGAATATCTCCGTGGACGTCCATGGCAGTCAGTCTTAACGACTTAGGCCCTGCTCTTTCTGCAGTCATGCCAGGCCAAACTTTTGTGTTGAGAATTAATCGTTGTGTTCCAGCAGTACGTCCTACTAAACGTGATTCTTCATCACGATCATTGAGTCTAAGTGAACCTCTACCTCTTTCTTGCCAACTGCTGGTGGCCTGCAATATAATCATTAAAATCATTAACCAGTGACAACAGAACATAATTAGTTTCATGGATAATCCTTACTTTATCAAAGGCAAAGAGTTTGCAGTTAATTTGAAGAACATTAGTTTCCCCTTCTTCACCTGTCAGTAATGTTACTTCACTGTATTTCCTTTTATTCGCTCTGTTTGCTTCTTCGAGTTCCTGGGCTGCCTGAGTTAATGTTAGACTTGGCTTGCTTGGTGTACGACAAATGGCAGCAGCATTTGAGAATAATAATTCTGATGATCCATTCTCATTGGTTTCTTCGGGTTTCTTATCTTCCTTTTCCAAACTATCAGAGCTTCCTGTATCTTCAGATACAGCAACACGTTCTTTTAAGTTCTGACCAAAAACAAATTTAGCAGCAGATACACTCGGGGCAACAGTACTATTTATACTATTCTCAATATCTTTTGCGCTATCGGCTGCACCAAGTGGTAAAAATTTTGGTTTAACCACTTCTGATGGTTTTGTTTCCCTTTCAGTCTCGTTCTTCTCATCATTGTTCTTGTCATTTTCCATCACGGGTTTGTTATCATTAACTGTAACACTGTCACTTACTTTTGTAAATGGATTATTAAATTTTGCTGGTTGCAAAACTGTTTTATTTGAAGCACCTGGACTAAATGTAATTGTGGTTAATAATGAAGGCCTTAATACAGCATCAAATTTTGATTTCATAAAATTAACACGGTCAGGAATATATTCTGAATTTTCAATTTTTGATGCAGCTAATACAGGATCTGCAACAGTATAGGATACAAAAGTAAGACAATGTATATATCTTCATGTGCACAATTTATTACGGTTAATTCTCAACTTACGAGGTATTTTGTTAGGAGATAATACAGCAGAGGACATAGAATTTTGAGCATTATTTTCCCTAGATTGTTCTTCAATTTCATCTGCAAAGACATTTGTCGAATCGTCACTAGTTTTCACTTTCTCAACTTATATACAGAGCTGTTCAATATAACCCAAGTGGGAAATACCGTAAGTTCAAAATATCGTAAGATACCTTACCGTTTGCGGAATTGTCTTGTGGTTCTTCTGCGGCGTCAAATTTCATTGTTACCGGAGGTTGTGGGTCACTTGCTTCTTCTGTGTTCTCTAAATAAACGAAAACATATTATTATACGTATACCTTACAAGAAATATTTGAACAATCTGTCGAAAGATCCATTCACTGTAAATGTAAATAAAAACTACTTTCAAACCGTTCCATTATCATGTTAATGTGCCATTATATTAAATACTTTTGATAAGTATTAAATACAATTACGCGGCACGTTATTCAACAAACAAACACGTTATTGAACATAAAGTTTTGCAAAACGCACCCTTACAGTCCGCCATTTTTTACTCGCCACTGAATATTAGAAAGTGCTACCACCTATTCGCATACGGCAGAAGCACACAATATGATCTACCTATCTGACATACTTTATCTCTCGTCCTTGTCTAACGATAAGACTACATACTTTATCCCTCTTCACATGTAGAATTCACATCACCGCATTCCACAATTTCCATACGTATATACAACATTTAATTTTTCGAGAAAAACAATCACCGTGCATTAAACTTTTAGAAAAATATTCGAATTCATATTCCTCAAATTTGGAAGCATACCCTGTGAGGAAGGCTAGCGGATTTTCAAAAATTTCACTGCTCAATTTTGACAGATCATTATCCAGCTGTCGATGACGTTGGAAAGATAGCTGGATTTCACTGCAAATTACTCGAACTTTTGATGTGCAATTGGCCGTGTCAGCAAATTAACGTAGTTTCTGAGTTCAGATTGGTTGTGTTCTTTTTAACCAATCCTTGATAAATGTTCCTTAAATGTGGTAGTGGGCTGTTGTGTTCGGTCCAGCGTAAAGGAATATGCTGTTGCATGTGATGTGTAGCGTATATAGTCACAGCGAGACGTATTCGTAAAACGTTACGAACAGTTGAGCAGCACAAACTATATTAGTGTCAAGTTAAAAATTACCTGTGGCTCGTTCAGTTGTCTCTTTCATAAAAGTAGGAAAATATAAATAATGTCACACCAGACGGGTATAAAAGGTGGGTAAGAATTCGTAGCGAATCCAAAAAATATAGATGGTAGCCAAGAGTATTTCTTTCGAAAAAATTTAATCGTACTTTAACCTACCGTCAATTAATCGTGATATAACCTAACGATAACGAGATTTTAGGGCAATCTTGTATTATTTATTTCAGCAAATGACGCATTGAAGAAGATATTTGCCAAATGTCGAGATGGGAAAGTGAGAGTATTGAAGGTTTCCATCGAAAATGGTAAAATATTTTTGTATTAGCAGTCTTATTCTTTAACTCTTTTCTTAAAAAATATATGTTTGTATTAAGTTGATACCGAATACAGGCCAATCCATTTTGTATAGTTTTACCTACACAATATTACTTAATGCACTATAATTTTGAATACTTGATCAAATTCATAGATACACGTGCCTGACACACTTTTTCTTTTATGCATAGTATAGTGAAAGAGCCAATAAATTTCTTAGAAATTACGCATATCTATTTATAAAAAGGTTATTAAAATAAAGTGCCTATGATTTTGCAGAAGAGTTAGTACCTGCTTCTTTCAACAAACCAGTTAGCAAGTGGCATGATGATTATGATAAGATGGTGAAATCATTAATTGTGGAAAATCAGCCAGCATATATTCTTTATCGGCTGGACTCAAAATCACCTGATTCTGGTTATGATTGGTTATTTATATCATGGTCACCTGACACAGCACCAGTAAGACAAAAGATGCTTTATGCTTCAACAAAAGCAACATTGAAGCAGGAATTTGGAACAGCATCGATAAAGGAAGAACTTCATGGAACTGTTCCTGAAGATGTTACATTAGATGGTTATTACAAACACAAAAGAAATGATGCTGCACCAGCACCACTGACATCTGCTGAAGAAGAATTGGCAGAACTTAAGAAAAATACCACTTGTACTGATTATAATATTGAGATGCGGCACCAAACGCTCAGTGGAGTTGCATTTCCTGTAACAGAGGAAGCTAAACAGGCAATTATCGATCTTAGCAAAGGCATACATGAATACATTCAATTGAAGATCAATTTAGAAGAAGAAAAAATACATTTAGTCATGGCATGTGAAGTTTCTTTGGATAAATTGCCCACAAAAGTCCCTTCTGACGCAGCCAGATATCATTTATATAATTTCAAACACACCCATGAAGGAGACTATATGGAATGCATAGGTAAGAAATATACATAAACCCTATATTATTTCAGTAATAACATTCTTTTGTCTGTGCAGTCTTCATATATAGCATGCCAGGCTACAGTTGCAGTATTAAGGAAAGAATGTTGTACTCCTCTTGTAAGGCACCACTTCTTGATCTCATACAGTCTTTGGGAGTCAACATTGCCAAAAAGGTCAGTATACAATTGACTTTTCTATTCTACACACACTTATTTCCAGCCTTGGCAACAGTCACAATAACTTGATTTTATTTATTTATATCGTATATGTATCTAATATGCAACATATCTGTATATGCATGTCATAAAAATGCAATCGATCGTAGTTGGAAGTAAATAGCGGTGAGGAATTGGCAGACATGTTAGAAGACCCACCGACCATAAAAAACACGGCTGTGATAACTCCTGCAACTCCATCAACGCCTTGTGCTATCACTCAATCTATACCCGAGAAAAAGTCCAAACAGAAGCGTTCTTGTGTCTTGAGTTAACCGATCCAGAGTTCCATGTCTGCCATTATTTATAAATGCTTTTTCCATATTGAAACATTTTTCAACTTCCATACATCAAGTATCTTCTTTCAGAAATATTAACTTTTGTGATAGTTCCCAATATTTCATGTTGAAATATATAGTTCTGTGTGTTCTGACTAATTTACAATGACCAGAAAATCAATGCACTGTGAAAAAGAGAGAGATTTATTAACTTTTTCTATCAATATTTAGAATTAGTTGATCAAAGTGATACGTACACCTGTGTAGCAGGACAGAGTAGACCAAACGATGTATTTTTCTAAATTTTGACAACAAAATTGACAAGTCATACCAATGAAAATTAATAAGAAATATGACAAGCCTGTCAGAGCAGGAAATTCCACAAAAGCAAATGCCTGTTGACCAGACAGCATTGTATCTCTAACTGTTCATTTAATATTGAGATTAATCTCAATACACAAATATGTTCTGCTGTTTAATGATCGTGTAAGACAAGCCTTTTACTGCATTTTCTTGATAGTATGTGTAGAAGAGGATTGGTGAGATTATTACAGATTGTATCAGACCGAGTATTTGGTACTATACGCGTGTGAAGTATTTTTTAATGTATGGCAAAAAAGGCAGTTTTGCCATTAATAATGGATTGTATTTTATTCTGTTACATAGTTCCTTCCTAACAACGTTATAATTTGCTCAAGTTTCATTATATCCTCTCAAGGAGGTGCCTTGAAATTCTTAAAGCTTGTTGGAAGATTCAGAATTCCAGCAGACAAGTCCTGAATTAGTTCCTAGTCTTTTGCGAAGTGATATATATATATAAGCTGTTTTTAATTATTAACACAAGAAGTGCAAAGGCTTACCTTACAAAATCATCTAAACATTCATTTAGGATCTAGCGCTATGGTATAAAAGGATTTACATTGATAATATCTACGGTAATTAGGGAATACCGTATGTGATTATTAGAGAGTTAGGGAATAATTCCATGTGCTCTAGTTAGCTGTCGCCACTTCCCTAACTTCTCTACGTATGTTAATTATATAGAATATCTAATACGCAAGCGATAGATATGCGAGTGTAATAACAGCAATTGGGCAAGTATATTTTTTCTCTGTATCATCTGAAGTGCAAGATCAAGAAAATATTAAATGATATACTGCTTGCATTAGGTATTGTCTACTAAGCAGTATTCAGAATAAGAGAAAATATTACACTTTGCAAATGAATGTATGTTGTAAGACTGAGCTTGGCAAGCCCCATCAGCTAAACAATGATAAAAATAATTGCACAATAATTTCAACTGTTACCGAAAGGTTACTAAATATTTACAAGCACAGAATCTCAATGGTAGTACATAGATGTTTGTTTATGTACTCATATACAGTTTCCTTAAGAATTCATTTTATTTGCTATTTTTTTCGGGAACTGGCCTACGTAATGTAACTAGCCATAACAGTTATTTAGTATAATTGCTGTGTCCGTAAGCACGCTCAGCCTAAATTAAATCATGTAACAGCAGATGGGACTGTTGTGACGGTCATGACAAGATATTCAAAGTGCATTCTATTTTTTGCAATCTGTATTTTTTTATCTCTCGTAGCTTTTTATAAACTCATAAACTTTCGTCCAAGCTAATGCAAAAGGTAAATATACGGTTTCGGCCTAATATTTGCGAAATTCTTGTAAATTCGCATTCACTGAACTTGCGTTGTATCAAATTGTGTTGTTTGAATCGTCTGTATACAAACTTTTAATTAACATTTTTGTACATTTTATGTCTTTTATGCGCAACAAAATATAATTCTCTACATGACAAAAATTATAATAACGCAATAACGTTTTTACAATGTTTTGTAAGAAAGGCTCGATTTAATTTTTAACTCATCTGTATGTATTTTCGGTAAGAAAGAAACGTGATATGTCTTTCCGCACAATGCTCAGACGTGTTTAAGTGAATGTGTTCTTGTTTAAAACATTATAATGCACATTGTTGCCTGAATATACTTTATTTTAGAATAAGGTTGTACTAGGCCTATCCTGTAAGTTTTTAGCACTACTAAAGCATTATATTAACAAACTTAGTAGACTCAGTATGATGAAATGAACTGTATATCTTGCCAATATGAAATATGCTGCAAACAATAAAAATCTATGCAATGTGATCTATATCTTGTTGAAATTCTTATGAAGCACATAAGAACAACTTAAATTGATATTCTTAGTTTTGTACATTAAATGTTTAGTAGGCAACGAAGGACCCGATGATGAACGAATCCACGAACTGGTATGTAATTTCCTAGGTATATAAGTACATTAAGAACTTCAAGAACCCTTCTTACAGCTTACAGAATAGGCCTGAGAAATTGATTATCTTTACATTTTAGATAAAATACAACTATGTAACCTGATCATTCCAATACCAAATCAATTCAAAACCAATGCTGAGAAAATAATTTTCTTTTGAACTTTCTTGACTGTGTAGCTTGAAATTGATGATGGAAAGGAACTAACAGAAGACTTTTTCCAAGAAGAATTACACCCAAAAGTGAATTTACATCGGCCAAAATTTGCCAAACCGAAGGGTCCACCAAGCAGAGGGGCAAAACGTATAACCAAGGTCCAAGAATTAGCCCCTTCCGAGCAAGAAGTATAAATTTGGATGCTTTAATGTGCGTTTAATTTTGTCCATAGTCTAAAGTATTATCACCCTTCTTTTATTTAAGTATGTCCTCCCTTTTATCATATAAATTTAATAAGAATCAAGAGTGAACTAGTGGCGTGTTAACTGATATAAAATTTGTTAGAAAATCGGGCCTATTCTGCAAGTACAAGCATTATTTATGGTTCTTTTGTGATCTATATACCACTGTCGATACACCATATTGCGTGTACTGCTTACCAATATCTTATAAAGATATGTTGCAAGTATATAGAGTACATTTCGAAATGACGTAGATATTCACAGATGTATTATTAAATGTGCATTGTTTAGGTTTCTGGTACACACATTAATGGACCATAATATTTTTAAAAAAATTATTTTGAACTGGAATTATATATTGTTAATGGGTTTTTTCTTCATTTTATTTGACTCTATTTGTAATGACACTTTAATTAGAAACCTATTATGTAACAGTATATACACTTCATAGTATAACAATAAAATTAAGCACAATCTGAGTTCTCAAATCGTTTACAATTTGTTTTTTCTGACATTTACATTCCTTAATTCTTCAATACATTAATTCTACTCTTGTTGTGTTTCTGCATTTAGCTTGTGTTTCATATCATCAGTCATCATTCTATTTGCTTCAAATAAGTCTTTGGCAGAGGGTTCTTCACTCTGTTTAAGAGCTTTCTCTTTTTTTCTCCTATGATTAAAAAGCATATTTTGTTATTTTTATAAACGTTAATGATTATAGTGAAGTTAGTACAAATTAGTTCATGGTGTTCACTTTAATTTCTAGTATGTCATGGTTAACCTTAATAAAATAATGATATTGCCCACATATGAAAAATATTAGCATCAAAAAATTTTAAAAATTATTTACAATAACAATAGTTATTACCAATTGGGCAAGTACTTACGCTTCATTTAGTTGTTTGTACTCTTTAATAAAATCTCTTTTTGGCTCAGGAACAAAACCCCTAAGAGCAAGAAGTCCATGCATAGTACCACCAGCTACCAAACCCAATGCTGAACCAAGTAGGGTGCCAACCATTGCCCCACGTAGCCCCAGAGATGCTTTAAATACAAATCCACTTATTGCTCCCGCAAGTGCATAGTCCCTAATTGCAGCTTTTCCACGATAAACTGACATCATAGTAGAAGATGCTCTAAAAGATATAAAGTATAAAATTACAATTACAAGATATTATTGGAAATGTATTTAAATGCTGTGATGTGTTCTCTTACGTGAAAGTACCAATAAATAATCCCATTTTTAGTCCATAAGAAAGGCCACCCTTTACAAACTTTAACAGAACTAAATCTTGGATCGCTCTTTGTGCATCAGCACGGTGAGCAAATTTAGTTGCCTGGTTTTGTTCAACAAAATCACTGACAACGAATCTGCTCTCTGTAACACCTCCAATGATAAAACCACTAAATATTCCTCCACAAGTCAACCATAGCACATTCTGTAATTCTGGACTTAGGTTAAAGTTTTCACTGTTGAAAAATTCAACGTGTTACCATCGCTTCTGCTTCAGTACGTAAATGACAAACAAACGTAAAATGAACATTGTTAAAGGTTGTATACGCAGAATATAATGATAATACTTACTCGCGTGAAAACATTCTTTCTAATCTGTCGAGTCCGGTTTCTTCCTTATATACATTACTTGTTGGCAAGGATGTTTGTTTAGGGTTGGGTTTATCAAAATCTTTTTCGAATAATTCAAAAATCGAAAATGCCCCTATGACAGCTGGAAGTTTTCTTCTCCCAATGCACATCATTTTAAATTGTTTGGTCTAAATTCCTTACTACAAATTTGTAGACAGGGTCAATGGGTTCCGTGAATAGTACACTACCGACACTATTATATCAGGAACATGTAAAGGCAGTTTGTAAACATCAAATATATTAGGAAATGCACCTGAATAATTGCGGAGGAATTGTAGTTTTATTTATATGTTCATAATTATTCCATTCAAGCACGTGTCGGAATAAAACCGTGTATAGTAATATACGCAAGGAGAAATACTTTCATTCATGCGACATGCTCATACACCGTTTCCCATTCAGTACCGCGCGAAAAGAACTTCATTTAAATGTTTAGCAACTAAAATTCATAGAAATATGTTATTCTCTACAAAAAGTCGGGTCAGATATTATGAGGAGATTACATAATGTCATTCCGACGAAATATACAATGTACAAATAGACATACAAGATATCAGTAAATCAGTCAGCATTTATTTTAATGAGATTTTTTCAAAAGGTTATAAACGACTTGATGTAGAATATTTCTGAGGAAAAACTTCGCCGCGTTAGAACTGTACAAAAATAGAAAACAGTATAGCAACAGTCTATTCTGAGACTCGTTACAAAATAATGCGGTAACAAAATACATTTTGACATAGGAACTTAGTTTTAACAATTGGACCATCCATAAAGGAAAGGGCAATAAAGTCATGGTCGAGACCAGTCGAGACTGATTCTTGCTTGACCGTTTGAATTACGCTACAGTATCGGCGTACGGTAGAATTCTGACGTAAGGGTATATTACGTCAAGCTTCACCTATGGCACACGAGAGGGATATTACGTGGGTTGTGGTGATGAGTTGGGCAAGAGGGAAGGAAACCCAGGGTACAGCGAGGGTGGTACGTCAATAGGAGAGTTCTGTGTCCCTTTGGTGGGGTTTCGGCAAGAGAAGGGATAGGTACGAAGCACGAATTAAGGGGTGGGAAAACGACGGTAGAGGGTTTGAAACATCATAGAAATATCTTTAACAATCGTACATCATTCATACAATTATTCCATGAATCAGCCTTCCTGATTCACTGCTGCATAAAGCAGATAGAGGTGTTGCACCCTTTGCATTTCATTCGACGATTTCTTACATTTTTGCTCAGAATTAAGCGTGATACGTTTCTTTAACCTAATTTGAAGGCAAAATATCTTGGATAAAATAGATTCTCAGTATTAGAATGAGAATGTCATTCTCAATCCAATCGCGTATTATTCTCAAGTTAATAAAATGCTTGAACGTTGTAAGGGTGTATGTCATTTTTACTTTATGCTCTTAATTTGTATTATATAACATAACTGACTTTAAAGGAAGAATGAAAATTGAATATATATTTGCATCTGTATGTATATGTATCAGGAAGATTATTACAGTCGAAAAAATGTTTAAACAATCTAATTTAAAAATCACCTAAATCACTTTAAAGCAATGATCGCTGGTGTATGACTTAATACATTATATTTACGAAAAGATGTTAAGTATGAATGAATGTACACGAAAAGGAATTTTGAAGTAAATCATTCGTTTATTAATGTAAACTGTACATTGATCAAAGGGACTACAATTTCATTCTGCGAGTTTTTAACTTAATAATATTGTACCGGCTATTAGGAAATTGCGGCAATCTTATTATCATTTGTCACATGTTAAATAATTAACTTTAGCGTTGTACGGACACGAAGACGTTGCTGGGTCGACGATCAGTAAGAAAAATGGGATGACTGTTTTGCCGAATTTTCAGTGTAACATAGTTTGAGGAGACATTGAGGGGTGAAAATGTATTTACAACGGGAGACCTTTGACGAAGCTACGTCACTGTGGCTGGCAGTAGGGATTCTCTGGAGCGAAGGGGAAACCGTTCCAAAGAGGGGAGGGGGTGGCATGAGGAGTCGCCAGGGTGGAATCCATTGAAGGGTGGAGTTAGTCGGCAGGAAAGGCGGTAGGGGATGTCCGGAGGATTGGAGGGGATAACCCCGCGACCTGGCCGGGTAGGGGGCGGTAGTGCGGCGATGGTATAGCGAGGGGAGGGTGGAGAATGGAGGGAGTGAAAGAGGAGAAAGGAATCCCACGACGGGCAGCCGTGCGTCGCACTAAAATGTGACTCGGGGTAGTACCGGGAGCCGTGTGTGTGTGCGCGCTAGAATTCCATTAGTTTAGGGAAAAAAGAAGTACTAAGAAGGAAGTGAAATCGGCGGGGAAGAGCGAGTCGAATCGGGCGGAAGACAGTGGACGGGATCGTCGAACTCCCGGCGACGAGCAAAGGATAGCAAAAGGGCGAAAGGGAGAGAAAGAGGGTGCGAGAGAGCGGAGAGTGATTGGACGCTTGATGTACACTCGATTCGTCATAGGGAATCCTCGAAGCCCGTCGAGTACCCCTCGCGCGATTTCCGCCGACGTAAACGATACATATCATTTTATCCTAGTTGCAGAAGAGAAAGGAACGGTGCTGGAACGGAGCGGGTCGGAAGAACGTGACGGAATTAACGAAAGACCGGACGCGCCGTGCGTTAAGTCAAAAGGGAACATAAAATTCCTCCATCGAGAGGGAATTTAGCCAACCCTGGAAAGTTTCCCAAGAGATTATACATGCAGCTACCTTGCACCAAGCTGACGGTGCGTCCCAGCTGAAGAAAACGAATCGCTTCTCGGCAGTCGCCTTGTTTATCGCTCGCCTTTTCCGACTGCCTTGTCGCAAAGGAAATACGGAACTAACAGGGAACAAAGCTACATCCTGATGACAGTGCGCTATCGGGACTAGTCGCGAGCACGTCGTTGCGTTTTCCCGCGAATCGTGATTATCGTGGAAACCACGAAGACCGATCGCAACGGCGAGTCAAACTAAATCGGGTAAGTCCTGCATTATCTTTCGTTAGAATCTTCGACAGTGGATTTATCGCCAGTTTTAACACTCAACCCCTCGTTAAATGTTCAGGGCCGAAAGGGTTTCATGATCATGACACACATCTTAAATCTAACCTTACACAACTTACGTCATGTAGGTATATGTAACACAATACCGTTTTATCGATGTTACATTCAAGCAAGACTTATCTGCTGGTTTACAAGTTTTGAAATTTCTTTAAACACTCATCAAAGGGTCTACCACGTTCATTAAGTAATTCCTATTTCGTCCAAGATCGTTTAATAATGATTTAAGCTGATTTCAGGAGAAGTTGAAAATTATTAGGCAAATGGATGAATTTAAAGGAACTATCTTAAACCTTTATATATAAAAAATTGTATTATCAAATTACGGTATCACAAATTGGCTAGCGATGTATTACACTCTAGAACGGTGAAATAACAGGTACGGGATAAAGAAATGAAAAATCGTTGGGATAATAAATGCAGAGGTTCTTGTGTTATTTATGTAAGCAATAGAACAATGGATCTGATTCGCGTTTAATCTGCTTTATGTATCTACAGCTAAGAACGGTACGTGTAGGTTGAATGGTTCGCCCAAGAAATACCGTTTATCACGGCGCAGTAGATACTAGCACATTGGGGGCGGACAGAAGAGGCATTGCGGAAGACACTCGGGGAAGAGATTTATCGTTATCGCGAATTGCAGCGAGTTTTAGATCCACTGCTCCGTTGAAAATTATCAGCGAGGTCGGAATTGAGATCGCCTTGTTTCTCGTATTCCTGTTTCGTATTCCGATGACCGACTTTACTGCGGTTGTAAAACGATCTTACGTATATACGCCGCTCTAGAATTGCCAATTACTCGCTAATTTCGTGTTAGACTCAATTTGGAATTCGGGTTTACAAAGCAGTTTCAAACTGGGACAAGCTATTAATCTTACACCGAGCATATTTTGGCTTACGCAAAGCTACACGATTTTATCAAGGCATTAACAGAGATGCATGGACATAAAGACATGAGCGTGATTTCACACGAGTGATATAATTGCGGTTAGTTTGAACAGTCTTGCACTTACAGTGAATGTCATTCTCTACCACAGTTATTACCGTTGTTTTCCATTACTTATTAAAAAAGTTGTGTAGCTATAGGCGTTTCACGCATTACCTATCTTAGTTAGCTATAAATACGGCCACGCATCGTACATGAAGTAGCTAAGTTTTATCCAGGAAGTTGTTCGCTTGTTTTTCATGAAAATTGTAAATTTACATGCTAACGTAGTATGCATTCAACAGTGCTGTTCGACGTTTATATCTGTGTGCTCGTTTTATTTTCCATTTCTATCGATTACTTTCGAGGTGTTACGACAGCTTTACATGGAACTCATTCAAGCAGCGAAATATTTCTATCCCTTTATTCCGCGTGTACGTAAACCGATGGAGTTAGTAATTTCTCTTGACCTTGACGTTCCATTCTGATCGACCAAACAATTTCATTACTTTAAAGCGAATCAGAGAAACAAACGGGGCTTCGTCGACTTCCATTTCCTTCGTGTGGATCCAACATTGATAAAAACTTTTGTACAAAACGTTAATACTATTTCTGGCAGGTAAATAGTTTTCAAAGGCTTAGAAATCTAAACCGTCGAGTGCGAGTATTATTTCCAATTTTCAAATGGATTAAAGAGACATGTGTGCCTATAAAATGAGCGTAATTGTAAAATGTACATATCCATAAAGAAGCTAATAACTGTGCGAAATATTATCTAGTTCTGTACTTTTCGTTGGAGTCTTTTTATTTTCATGAACATTCGTTTTTCAGCTTTTTGCGACCGAGTACCGTGTGTTTTTAAACCAAATGAAAATGGTTCTGTCATATAGCTCATCGGTTCTCTTGACCTTTCGACTAAATTTTACCCAGTCACGTAATGCCCGTTGTTTCATTGCTATTTCACTGCCATTGATATTCACATTTTGACATTGTTTGAAATTTACAGTCGACGCGGGGAAACGCATTGTTATCGCGTAACATCGTTCGACCGGAATTTGCCCAAGCACGCAATTATGCAACGTCCGGAAAACTCGCGCCGCTGAGCTCTTTTCTCTTCACGTCCACTGCTCGAAATTCAACGCAAAAATCGTACGTTTTACAACTCTGAAGTACGAACTGTTCCCGCAAAAATGCATCGTTACTGTCATTTCATAGAGTGGACGAAATATTTAACGATGGAATATTACCGATGTTTGCAAAGATAGGATATTTAATCAAAAATATCCCCTCCATTTAAACGATAACCGTTGGTGTACATTAAAAAAATTTGTTTTCCATTCACGCAGAGATTCCGTTGGAAGAATGAGAAATAAATTCTCCTATTTTTCCCACTAATCGCCAGAGAATGCGAGGGGGAAGGCGCATTCTCCCTTAATCGAGGGAATTCCTCATTTTTCACCTCACTTACTTAATTGCATTTATAGCTTTCCTCTATGCCGGCCTCAGTTCTTCGTCAGACGCTACATTAGTTCGCTCTGTTCCGACGATCTAATCGAATTACCAAGAGCAAAAATCAATCGACCTCCTTGTCGATCCCCTTTTCAAGCTCGCTTGCTTTCTCTTTCGCTTCGTTCGCTCCTTCGAAATAAAGTTGGCTTTTTTGCACGAACGATGCATATCATATGCGCTCCGCACAAAGCTGCTTTGCATTGTTCGCAAGGTACAAGCGATAGTGGGAAGGTAAGCTTTACCAAATTACCTGATAAACATCGCCGACAATGTCTAACAATATCTATAAATCATAATGGTAATTTAAAATGAAAAATGGATATAACCTCCAGAAAAAAATTATAATACAATATTGGTATTATAGTTGCCACGTATATAAATCTTTGGCGACAGGTTTATGGAAGTTCGCAATAATGAGCAGATTATAAAATAGTCCATTTCGTTGAATAACCGATAGTTGAGTTAACGAGTTATGCACTTTCACAAAATTATTGTGGTTGGAACTTGTTAACTTGCTACCCTTCAGGTTCAACATTTCTTTCATATCCGTAGAAATTATGCCGTTTAGGTTTAAAGAATTTCTTGAGTTTCGGTCAATACGAAAGTGCACTTGAGAAGAACTTTTTCGTTACGAAAGTTTAGCAATACAATTAGCTTGCTGACGATGTTCATCTATTTGACGGCCTATTATCGAGGTTTGTGTACGGATAATTTGCCCGACAATTCGACCGCACGTACCTGACACAAGGACACGTTCAAGTGTTGATCATGACAAATGCCACAATTACTAATGGAACAATCAAGACTCAAGTGAGTGGATTACTTTGCTTCGAGTACAATCCTCTCGTGAGAAAATCAGCACAACATTCACTGGAATACACGTACGACTCATATATCATTTACTTCCAGAAAGACTACTATACACACAACACACACATTTCTCAGTTGATCACTCTGACGTCAAAGTAGTAAGAGTACGTCTTTGGTCAGGCATATAAAGTTAGGTCTCATTTTTATTGAATCTCCAGACAAATTAAGATGTTATTAATATCATGGACACTGAAGTGAAATGCAATAAAGCTTGTTTAGTGCGAAATTATGGTTAAAAGTAAAAACAGGAAATTTCGTAAGGATGTCAAATTTTGTACGTCTGAATTTTCTGAAGTCAAATGCGAGGCCTAGTTCCATTGTGGGCGAAAATAGGTGCTCTTGACCGTAGTGGCTGAGGTTTAAGAACAAGAGAGCACCTTGGTTGAATGTAGGGTAGGAGGGGACAAAGGGACGGATTCGAGGAGAGAAAACAAGCGACGATAAAAGGAACGCGAGAGGACGAAGATAAGCAAGGAAAGGATAAAGGACGAATTTATGCGCGATGATGACCAACGCTGGACATTCGGTCTTGAACTCGAAGACAAACGATTTCCTTTTCAACGCAGACACTGCCGGACGAAGTTATCATTATTCCTTTACCAGTCGATTCGCCTTGATGGTCAAATTATTTAGGAATACCTCTCAGAAATCCTTGCTTTGCAAGATATTCCTTTTCCTTTTAAGGTAAAGCGTTACGGCTGGGCTATCAATTGCTGGCGATTCGAATCGATTTCACGGAGATGGCCAAAGGGAATTTTAAGCATTCATCGGCGAATTCGCGTTCCCGAGGGCGTTGGGGAAATTCGTAAAATTTAAATCCCCCGCGAGGAGGTACTTCCTGCTTGCTTTACCTTCTTCCTGCTACAACTTTCATGGACAGCACATAGTGTACCGGAAATTTCACCCCGGCAATTACTTTCTCATTGAATTTCCAGGGAAACTCGCGGTAAATGAATTTCCTTCACGTCTTTCACGGAGTTTCTGTCGAATTTTCTTTTCTTCGTAAAATTACTTGGTTGCATCGTGTAATTCTTTTTTTAAAGCGCGTGAAATCTTAACTTTCGTCAAGTTTACTTCTTCATGTGGAGCTGATGAAACTCACATCTGTTACGATTTGACAGAAACACGACGTGCACGGTTTCGTTCGTTCCCCGTTACTCAATTTTCCTGTTTTACCTCACAGTTTTCTTTTCCCAGATATATATATATATTCACGTGTTTAAACTCCTACGTGCTCGTATACGAATCGTACTGTCGACCTGAATGAGCGTGGGCGTCGGAAATTTCTTCATTTCGCAGATTACAGGCAGAAGGTCATATTTTATTTGACGCTGTTAAAACTTTCCGTGGATGGCCCTCAACGGGCGGTAACTCACCCTTTCCGGCTTTAATTAAGATTTCCATGAACGCGTCTGTAAATGCACCCACGTATCTAAAGTCTCTGTACCCACGTAACGTGGACTGATATACATACCTACAATAGAGCGTGGACGTCATGACGTTACTACAGTTTACGTGGAAAGAGACTGGACGAAGACAGCTTGGGCAACGAACTCTGTAGAAACATTCAACGAGGTAAACGACATGAAAGCTTTTTCACTGAATTTTCAAAATATAAGGAGACAATTTTCTCTTACTTTTTAAATCTTCTTTCCAAAGGGTATACCTTTCTGTAAGGTACAATTTCGTCGAGCTTCATTGCAGTATAAGTTCCTTTTCTTGGAGGATCCTTTGCAAAGTAGGCTTAACATGAAATACTGGTGATTTCCCCACGGCAAAAACGATCGACTTTTCTTAGAATCGGCGTGTCAGGACGTAACTAACGGTGAGCTGATAAAGAATGCGGTGGTCGTATCGTTGCCTTGAAATACATCTAGGCATCTTAGAAACGAGGAAAGTCATTGAGATTTTCCGCGGCGAAGGGAAGGAACGGTGTTTCTTATTCCGCCCTCGCTTCTTGCCTGACGTCACCCCTTTTCTGAGCGATTCTCGATATCAGATAAGGCATTTCCAGTGGCGGTTCTTGCGGGAGACCCGCTTCCCAGAGCAACAGGCTGCTCGGCTCGTACAATAAACTCCCTCGGTGTTTGGTTTTTTTCCAGAGGGTGGAAACCTTCTTGATATGTTTATCAACGACACGGCAGGAAGAGGGAAATGAGCGTGGATAATGGTGGCCCTACGAACCGTTCAACTAAAGATAACTAGAAGAAGTATAATTATGAAAATTTTATGACTTCCAGTTTTACGCTCCCCGCGGATGAAACGTCAATGCGCGACGGAACGTCTCCCAGTTGACACGTATCTCATGCGCCACGTATTACTCTCTAACATTTTAACGTTACTTCACCAAGTTCAGTAGCTTCCAGTGCAGCCTGGCTTTCTCCGAAGCGGTGAATATTTAAGCCGTGTTACATTTTCAAGAAGTTGCGTGCGGGAACAACATGGCGTTCGTGACAGAACTTGGGGAACGATTTTGTAGGGAATTATATTTCCGAGGTTCCTGACTCTTGACACGAATCTTGACAATATCGCGCCGACGTCCTGTCGGTTTCGTCTGTTCCTGTCGCTTCTAACTTCCTGTTTCGCTTTAAAATCCTCCGCTACGGGTCAGCCAGTTCCAATGAAACTTGCCGCCAAAGTCCACCGACATTTATCCAATAAGTTTATCGAATTATCGCAGTTGCTAAAATCACAACACTAACCTTTTACGCAATTTTCATCCTCAGCTGCTATTTTTTGAAAAGTTTTTTCCTTCGCAACATCATCATCTTCTCATACGCGTGTCACTCTTATTATCATTAATAGGAATTTCTTGATCATGAGTAAGACATTTTTGAGCTAATGTTTAAAAAATACAAATTACGTGATAGTGTCTTAAGATTTTTGCTGCTTCGAGTTTTAATCTTTTTTAACTTGAAATCTTATCATGTTGCTACAACTAACCGAGCATGACTATCTTCTTGGATCGGCACACGGGTGTAATTATTCTACGATTTGTAACGCCGGCGATTAGTAATTACGGCCGACAAGTAACGCTGTGGAAGGCGAGCTCTTGGGTACGCTGTATTTTCGTGCGTGTATATCTTGCGGGAAACTGGGCCGTGTTTTTGCGGGAATATAAAAATTGCGAGAAAAAGTCCACCGAAGAGACAGCTCGCACATTCGTACATGGAAAGAACGGGAATAATGGAAAAAGAAAATATTTGCAAAGACCATTTCTTCGACATAATGACCATTTCGAGGAACTTTCCAAAACAGAAGGATCTACTTAGAACTTCGATTTTGTCTCTTAATTAGTCTTTTAAATGTAATAAATTCAACTTGAGGGATCTCTGAAAACATCTCTGATCGGTAAACGTACATAATTTGTACCGTGCGAAAGTTTTATAATTATTTAAGACACTTGGACGATCTTGAAAATTTAAATCAAGTTAATTACGACGATCTAAGTTTTCGAATTATTACATAAATGTGTATGGACAAAAGTGGGACAATGATGTAACTTATTCGTTTGTTCATTCAGCCGCTGTAGGAATTTTTCTATGAATTTCCAGCCGAGCTTTTTCCTGTGTTGGAGGTAATTCGCTTTCTCCCGTTACTTTAAACGATAATTACCGATAATGGCGCGGTCTCGTTTCGCAAGTGGTAATCTCGAAATTCCTCGGTGAATTTCGCGGAGCGTGAAAGACCGTCGGACGAGCGGTTTTCGTGTGTAATTAGGTTTTTACCTTGCGGAAGGGCCGATATTCCCTCTGACGTTCCTCTGCCATGCAGGTACTAATTGATCCACGGTGCGCGCCCTTTCCGCTTCCCAAACTATCTCCTCGGGTTTCAAAGGAATTTCAAATAGAACGACACGTCCATTGCCGTTTCTACGACCCAACTCGCTCTATATTCCTCACCATGTTTGAACCTTTTCGCTTTCCCAATGCTAACGTTTTCCTTTGCCGAACAAGAATCCCACAAATACAATTTTCTAGTAAATACATTCAACATCTGCAACAGTCTGTTTAAGCTAAGTAAAAAAAGAAAGATATAGACAAAAGTAAAGAAACAGAAGAACAAATAATGTCAAAATCTTTGCTTTTCCTTCACCCGTATGATGTTCGAGTATCACTTTTTTTTAGCAATAAAGTTGATAATACCAGAAGTACCGATGTTTCGGTTTTTAGAGCAAGAATTTTGTAAAGCGTAATGGACCGTTAAAGAATACGAGCATTGCAAATGTGCTGAATTCTTTTCCCATCAATGGGAGATGCTGATAACATTTTTCGGCGAGTAACCCTGCGTTTTCGAGGCACCGGTAAAACAATTTAATCCCTTATCGGGCCGTGTACATATAGTTAGGCCATGACACGCCGATTGTCGCCGCGAATCGCAATATAACGGTCCGTCCGACGCGGAGTTGCGGGAATTTTATTAATTATCGCGGCACACGTGAGCGCTTTAACCCGACAGTATCGCAGGACGTGATTAATTATTGCCGGATTTTATCGCGTCTTTTTATTGCTCCGGTACAGCAATTTGCAAATGCACAAGCCAATGTTCACGCAGAACAAAGGATTCTGCGGGAATCGCAATAAATATGCCCCAATGGCCTCGAATACGTTTTACGCAAGCCCGGTATTAAATAATATAGCGAATATATAACTATAACGATGAAAACATTTTCAAAAAATAGCACGTTGTTTGCAGTTCTTGAGTTTACCCAATCGATATGCGCCAGTTGCAAATTCGTTATTAACATATTTTTCAGGAGAATCTGAAAGGCTGGCAAGTTCATTGGTACTGATTTTCTAGTTTTTTTATCTTTCTCAGTGGAAGCTTAGAAAGTGTTGTACCTCGGCGAAGACAATCTTTACATGTGAACCGTCAAACCGATAAGAATCTTGATAGTACTAGAACCCCTTTCTTGGCAGAATTTCGCTGACGCGGAAACTCACGACGAAAAAAGGCGATCTAATTAACACAGCGCACCGATATTTACTGGACAATTAATTTGCCTTCATTGACAATTCTCGTCCGCGGAATCGCTGTCCTCGGCCGTGTAATCGCCGTTACCGACGATTCATTAGCGACGATAAAAATCTTTTTGTAGTCGAAAGTACAGCGATACGAGATTGCGATACCGTCTTATACAACGGGGAGTGCTTTAATTCTGCGCGCCACGTGAAGAGCTCGTTTCATTCGCCCGTTCGACACTTAGGCATCAAGAACGACCGTTTAGTTTCAGATTAAGCCAGAGAGTAATGGAATTATCGTCATCAAGGAGGTCGTATCGATCGTCCTAATGAAGACCAAACGAAATGAAACCTTCGTTTCGACGATTTTATTTCCTTCGTTTTCCAAGGAACGCGCATTTGTAATCTTCTACGTGACCGTGCAAGTAATTCCGCGCAAACTGTATCGAGTTTTCAACGGAAATACTTTATTTCTTTCACGGATAAGATTTCGCATAATTTCCGTTATGTAGCTGTTTTTCCCTGATTTTATTGGCTGTCTTTCGCTTTTATCGGCGATACATTGCCTGCTTTTTGTGCTGGTGACGAATTTAAGTGGGTGGATGTTTATTTAGCATCAAAGGTTGCGATAACCGTCAATTCCTAATACCTTGCTACTCGTCTTCAGTGATGGTAATATTGAATCGCACCTGGTATAAGTAACATACTACCACCGGAATTCTATTTATACCATTAAGGTTTCGAAATGATCAATAGAAACGTGTAAACGATATAAAGACAATCTCCCGCAGAAAATGATGCAAATAAAATTACATAATGCGATAGAATTTTTCCACACGAAAACTTAAAAGGAACTCCAAAACTATCGCTTTTCACCGAGAATTTTTCGATACTGCTACAACGAAGAATTGAGTGGGTAAATGCTGAGTTTATTTGCAAGTAATTTTCATGTGAACAATGACGTCATTGGATAAGTCGAAAACACGCGAAACTGGCCTGATTATCACAGAATGTTGTTTCTCTCGGGAAGCCAGCGCGGAACTGTAGAAATGTGAAGTTGAAAGAAAGAAATGGGAAGTAAACAGATACGGTTTAATCAGCCCCTCAACACACATGGAAACGTCTAACAATGGATTGAGAAATCCATCGTCCTCGCCAGTACCTTGTTATTGTTCTATCGTTATTCTTGAGAATAATTGTTCTTGAGAATAATGGCTGGCATGCAGCATGTAATATTCTCTTGGTCCGGAACTCGCCCGGCTGTAATTAAATCAACCGCTCAATAATTATTAGCTATCCGTCAGCATTACGCGGGCGAATGCGAGGACATTTGCCTTTATAACAGGCACGCTAACGAGTCCCCGAATTTTCGACATTATTAATTATCCCCCCCCCCCGTGTACTTTTTCGTGAATAATTGCTGCCGCTAATGAGACACCTGACGTGTGTCTGTTTTAACGGCGTCGTATGAAATTGCTGCACCAAATATTTGACGTTGCAGACATGACTTTCTGCTTGTCTTTTTTTCGTGTAATCACGATCCTTACACATCTCACCAGTTTCTCCTTTCTTTCCATCTGCCCATCAACCCTTGCTGCAATTTTTTTGCAGACTCAAATGGAATGAAAAGTTTCCTTGAAATCCCGTTTTCCGTTTCAAATCGTTTTTCTGTTGCACTCATTGATTTCCTGTTGTTTAGGATTGTTCCTCTGCAATGAACAAGTCAATGAACAACGTCAGCTATTCCTAAGATTTAAATGAAAGGTGAAAAATTCAATGTTATAATGGATTAAGACGAAAATTATATAACTTTACACGTCTCATATACGATGAGCGTAAAAAGAAAAGTTTACCTATATTTGATCTTTACGTCTTATTTCTAAATAATTTCCGAAAGAAATGTCTTATGGTTTACATCAACGATAGATCCTGTTCCGTACATCCATGAGAAATCCGGTATTGAGGTCAGGGAGTCGGATTGGAAGGCTATTTGTAAGCATTTGTCCTGTCGTTCGTCATTGCACCTGAGGGGGTAAGAAAGGAAAACGGGGCTCGAGATATTGGCAGCGCAGCTGCGTACTATGGGATCGTTATACTCGTCTCTCTCGTGTTGAACGGGGTAAAACAGGGCGGAAGGGAAGAGGACGAAGCACACCGGGCACACCTGAAATAGCTACCTCGTCGTCCTCGTGGCCCAATTTACGAGCGACGAAGATCGTAAGACGTGCCCAGCCGGGTTAAGTGCAGTCCTCGTGTATCGAGGTCAAAGCCAGAATCGCCCCGGTGACTATTTCCCCCGTCCTGCGCGCTGCTCGCTGTCAAACCAAAGGACCAGTCGTCGAGAACTAATTGCTGGGCAAAGGACGCCGGTCAAAGGTAATGACCAATCGATCAATCGACCTCAACTAACAGTTGCACAAAGAATCAGCACCGATGAGCGTCACAGTCAATTGCTAGACAAGGCTATCAAGCTATATAATAAGTCAAGCGCTATCAAGCTGATGTTGTATGATTTACCGAGGAGGGGGGGGTGGTTAATTAGAAAGTGTAGGGCTGAGAGAAGAAATTCCAAGAAGCAAAGTTACCTGAGATTACAAATTCGTTTGACAAAGTATCGGAATCGGGGATGATAAGAAAAAAATAATGAAAGAATCGAGAGTAAGGGTAATTTGGAGTAAAAGAGAAGAATGGAAGTTGAATTGATGATTGAGGAACTGACGAAAGAATAGAGAATCGTGATTTTATGTTGAGCAAGGAACCAAGACGAGGATTATAGTTTGGTCGTTAGAAAAGGATGAGGGTCAAGGATACTGGTCTGTTCTTATTATAAACCAAGCCCTGAACCATTGGCTAGAGATTTGTAAGGACAAAACAGAGAAGGAAATGCCGACTGACATACAGATTGACCTGGTGTAGAATCCTTATATCGAGGTCAACGTGAGAAATGCACTATTCCACTGTTCTTAAGTACATCTGCATTATGCAAAGGTTTGGCGCCGGGAACAGTAAGTAGAATCTGAGGTATTTTCATGTACCTTCCGAGCGCTGCTTGTTAATGACCGGCCGAATAAAACCAACGGAAAAAGGGACGTCGTTAGTATAACCGGGATATTTTCCTGGCAGTCGTTCGGATGACTGCCTTCGTGGCAGGAATACTTTTATGAATGCGTTTATTCTCACGCGGTGCTTAAGTGTACTAAAAGTCAGGCGTAAAAAAGTCGATTTATCGATTGCATTTTATATTAGAATTTCTTCTTTCCTTTGGAGAGACATGAACCAGAACGAAGGGTAACGCAAATAGCCGCACATGTGCATGGAGTGCCGCTGAGATGAAATTAAAACACACGTTTAACGTTTGTTCTGTCACGTTCCACCTCTTGTTCTAAATCCAGTGGCGATAAGAATTTCCAAAGAGCACACGGTTCAGCGCTCGAGATCACGTTTTTCTTTGCACATCGGGAATTCAATTCTCGTAGAAAAGAATTCACCTTGCACATGGCTAGAGTTAAGTCAGTGTAACGATTTGCGTCGTTTCGTGTAAGTATATTATAATTAATTAAATATGTAAAGGAGCTATCAGAAAAATTCACGGTCCTAGGATTCTAGAAGTAAATGTTTCGGGTAAATTCTGCGTCAAAATTGGCTTTCGTTCATCGAGGAATCGAATTGTCACAAATTAGTGTTTTGGAATATTTGTTTGACCCTTTTACTGATCTGCAAACGTATATGTGCTTGTTTTCAAAGACTAAATAATATAATATTTAACGTCGAAAATTGTACATGTTTTAACCAGTACAAATATATTCCCCATCCATAAGGCAATCATATATTAATTTCGTACCTCATATATTCACGAATAAAATATAAGGGAAAAAAGAACTTCCTCCGTAAATGCACAAGCAATAATCGAAGGAAGGTGTTAGCGAAAACAAATCTTCGCGAATGCCATAAACACGTTTCGGTTTCCATACGTGTTTGCGAGTAAAGAGCAGCACGTTTACTCGTCGGGGAAGATTTTCCGCTTGCGATGCAGTACGGGAAATACGCGCGGGCGCGAGGTGTGGAGAATTTCTCAGCGGCATGGACCGGCCGTAATAAAATGGAAAGATTGGCGAATCGGGGTCAGCGTGGGAGAACGTAAAGGTCATTGAGGTCGAAGGTCACGGGGGTTAGAGCCGCGCAGAAGACGGGCGAGTTTGAAACCGCCCGATTACGAGTTGGCGTGCTGCCAGATATACGAGCATTATACCTCTTCGCCGCTGAATAAATTCAGGGGCACGTCGTTCGTTCCTGCGAAACTCCCCTCACCTGCCACCCACGATATGCCATCGAAACTTACGTAATGCGTTACGTCAAACAGCCCTTCCGCACATCTGCAATATCCTTTCCTTATCGTACGTACGTACCTTGTCGAACGTCTTGTCGTTGTCTCTCGTGTGTCTCACGAAATGCATAATCCGAATTTCACGCGAATATTAATGCCTGACTTCTCAAAAACTTACTCTCCGCAGATTGCGTTTGTCTAGCAAGTTCGTTGGGATTTCCGGGAACTTTTTTTAGATTTTTCAGTGAACCAGTGATTTTCATCATTTTTCCTCGATGTCTGTGAAAACTTTTACTTTGTGAATTCTTTGTCAAGTTTTTGGGGCGAAACTTCCTTGACCACTGATTTGTTGGTCCCTAATTACAAGAACATCCATTATGCGGCTATTTAATTACCGTCCACGAAGTTTCGTGAATCAAGAAGTTCTGTCAAATAAATTAGCGCCGCTTTAAAGGCCAAGTTTTTAGATGTGAATAGCATTGTTGAACCTGCGATGCTCAAAGATTTCTTGTGCCTCGGGTATTCGTCGATAAGGAAATTATTTCCACTTTGGAGGCTTGAATTTGACTTCAAGACAGTTGATCGATCGGCAAAAAATCTAGCCTGAATAACGGAGTTTCGTGGGGATAGAGTGGGGGGCTAGTGTGTGAGGGGTCTCGCTTCAGGATAGAATACCAAATCTTCTTAAAGATGGCTGCCGGGGGAAGAGGGAGGGGACGGGGCAGATTATAGCAGATGAGATAGGCGTTACAGAGAATTGTTGACCCTCTCGAGCCAATCAGCAGTTTCTTGTGACAGAGAGAGATTCCCTTCTACAAAGGCAACGAAATTCCATCCTACAAAGTGACGTTGTCTTAATCCCCGATGTTAACTATGCCACTTAATGCTACGTTCCCATTTCAAGAGGATTTCGTATTCTATTTCAGCAAAATATATCGGATCATCTTCACTTTCCTCGGCATAATTTATGACGCACTTAATCACCGTAATCGTAATAACCAGTGGAGATTCTGCTTTATTTTATTACACTGTAAACTTATACTAAATTTAATTTTTCCTTGAAGAAACGTTATTGCTAGAATTATTCGAACGGGAAATTACTTCTGCTGTTACAATACTTTCGCGATCACAAGAATTTTGTGCTATCAGGCGAATTAGTCTTCAATTAAACATTGACTTGATCGTTATTAATATTACAATCTCATATTTCTGTATCTAATACCATTAGATAAATTTTCTGTTTCACGTGACTACTTTATAGTACGAAGTTCGATTTTAATTCCGATCCTCTTTTAACGAGCCTCATCGAATAAAGATGTTCCGAGATAGCTGATCAGCCCCTGTATGAAATCTTTCTACCGCCGGAAACGACGGTCGCGCGGGGATATGTCGTTCGTTTATTATGTTATCCCCTTCTCACGTGCCATAAATAAAGCTACGCTACTCCAATATCGTTTCTCCCATCACCGTGCTTGTTAAACGCGTTATAGGTTCTCAATACTCGGTGTTGGATTAAAACGCGTATCACGTTGATATCGAAAGTTGCGCATGTCTGCGGGAAATATCGAAGGGACGTGAGGTCGAATGGAAAATTGAATTCTCCAATGAATACACCTCATCATAGACGTACAATTTTCAACCCACCTCGGAACTGTATTCTGCCATTTCGCACTGCCCCAACAGAATATGGCATTATCTCAGTAAAAATCTCAGTAAAAACCTTGGATAGTATACATAGGAATTATTCATACTTTTATCACATTATTCTGTCTCATTTTCTTATATCGCGTTTTATTAGTATTTTTGTTGAGTATCCTATTTTTAATATATCGATAACTTGGCTTGTTACATTGTTTTTCGCTGAACAGTATAAACATTTTATATAGAAAATATCCATATTTTGTGTACATTGTTATGTTTCATTTCCTATATTACTTTATTAGTATTGTTATTGAACAATGTATTTTTATTCTATTGTTAACTTGTCATGTTACTGGGTTGTTTTGTGGTATACAGTATAAACATTTGTTGAAATATCTCCTTTTACCAGGAGTTCAGTAAATACTTCGGGATCTCTCTGGGGGCAGCCTGGCTGCTTGACTCCCCTAAATTGTGGATTATGGAAGAAACATGAACCAGAAGAAGGGCATCGGCTAAAAAGATTGTCCTCCCAGAAATGCCGTGGCCTGGCAAAATTTATGTACCTTATAAAAAAAAGCCAGTTCACTTGCGAAGAATAATGCTTTTTCGTAGACCGCCGGGGGAGCCTGACAAAAGGAACATTATCACAAAAAGTATAACGAAAGGATATTAAATCAACGCAAATGCACATAACAAACTTCTGCAAAAATCTCCTGACAGTAACAGAAAAGAAATTTAATATTAATTTCAATTTTTCTGTAGCTCTTACAAGATTCACTCGTGATATAAGAATTATCGAAGGACAATGTACCAAGCCTTGTTCACACGAGCCAAGTTGTTTTTCATTTATTTCCGTAGACCGGTGGATACTAATTGGATCTGTGCAATAAGAAATATTTCACGGCTTATAAAAACGGGGCATTCTGTTGGAGCAACTCGAGTTGACTGGCCGATAAAACGTTAATTAATAAAGACACCGTAAATCCCCGCCCGTCTTGGAAAACGCTCCCCGAGCGCGCCCACGATTATTGGATGCCAATAGCTGTACGCACTGTCCATGTTTACAATAATTAAATCGTTTTCGTGCCACGGGACAGCAGGTTTCAATGACTGGAAATAATCAGGAACGACAGAATGGCCACGTCGATTTTTATTGTCTCTGTGCAGATAATAAGCGAGCAAATGGTCCTACTCGTAGTTATTTTTGCCCTGTCGTATTGCAGCATTCATTAAAAATGAATCTCTCCAAAGAAACTTCCGTGAATGGATCTTCCGCTTACAAAGAAAAAGTAAGGAAATATATAATATTCATCTGACGTGACGCAAGTTTCGTAAAACTTCTTGCAGCTTTGTATAAAAAAAATAATCTTTATAATACATGGGTGATGGGGAAGGAAGTTCATGGACTTGTTATTTAATCAATGGATTACTTTATATTTTGTTTAATTCACTGAAGATTCTAAGGCGGAAAAGAAGCTAAATGAAGAAGTGAATATAACGCAGTAATTTAAAAAAAATAGATTGCTGGGATATTAAAAAAAAGCTTGGCAAGGTATGATTTATTCCTTGAACTGTTTCGTATTTCATTGAATTGTTCGTAAGAAAGTGAATATAACACAGTAATTCCTTAAGAAATCCGTGCATGGATAATGGGAAAGAGAGTTTGAAGAGATTTAACGCCCGAATTGTATCGTACTTTATTTAATTCATTGTGGCTTGTAAGGAGGAAGAAAAAGCCAAGAGAAATGGCGAAAGGATGTATCTTCCCGCAGTGTTGAGCAAATGTTTAGGAGGGACGGTGTGGAATACAACAGTTGGACAGGTTGGGGGAGAACAGATGACGGACGCTGAATGTTTCCCACGACCTGGTTTGCACGAACTGCCTAAACACGCGACGAGTGTAGATTAAATCTTGACGGCTGGTCCGTCGGACTCTCCAGGAACGTAGACAAATTTCCGGCGAGTTTCTTTTCAATGCTCAAAGCTTCAAATAACGGGCAACCTTGGCAGTAATTCGCGTAACGAGCAAACAAGTCAGCGATAAAAGATAAACAGTCAATCGAGACTTAATGGAACGTTTCTCGTTATAACGTGCAACGTACGAATCTGATCAACGTATTTCAAACGCATGATATTCTTAATTATCTCACGTGTTAATGTGATGCACGCAAAAGAAGGAGAGTAAAAAAGTCGCGGTGGGGTGGAGCGAAGGAGAACGTTGACGGTGAAAACTAACGGGCCATTATTCTCTCGCGTTTGCCGCTGGAAATGAGAACGGGGGAGGAAAAGAACGAACGGATAGGAACTCCTGATGGAACAGTCCGTGTGTGTGTGTGCGTGAAGGAGAAAGATATGACGCGAAGGAAATTTTTGATCGTTCCAGCATAAAACGTACTTGGCCGTTTAAGATTTAAAAGTCACTCGTTTCGCGGAGTCTATTTCAAAAGCTCGGCGCCGTGCAATAAAGTTAATAAAACCGCGACGACGATGATACATGAAAAAAGGAAGAAAGATGAAAATGAGATTCAAGGATTCGGATGGCACTAGGAGGAAATGATAAAAACGGTACGAAAAAACTGACGGAGATATGCACGGCAAAAACAGTAATACGTGACGCGAAGAAATTGCATTGAAAAATAAATACGGGTGTTGGCAGTTGTTTATCTGTATTATAATAATTACTTTTACGTCACGATACATACGAAATATTCAGAGACGATACGCTGCTAATCTGTATTATATTTTACGTAAATAGGAATGTACAAGAAGGTTAGAGTGAAGGACATAATGTTGTGATTGTAAAAAAACTTTACAGTCTCCGTGCATTTGCCGCTCTTAATTGACGTCCTTTGAGAAGAGCAGTGGGTAGAATTGAAGCAAGGAATCAGGTATGCGAACCGTTCGGTCGATAAAAAGGGGAGAACACGAAAATGGAGGTATGATAAAAAGGCGAAGAAGTGCTAACAAGGACAAAAGGAAGTAAAGTGGACGAAGGCAGGATTGATGAGGAGAAATTGAAAAAGAAAAGACGGGGGGAAGGAATCGATGACGTCGAGAAGAGGACAGGATATAACGAGGTGCGCGGCAACGAAGGTGAATATGGGGGGGGGGGGGGAATGATGAGATTCTTTGCCTCGCGAAGGAGCACCGATTGCAGTTGGCCCGGTTATTCAAAAGGCCGGCTTTCTCGGCGATTGCTCGACTCTCCGAGTGCCGAGAATCTTTTCCGCGAATGGAATTTCTACGTCACGTGGCGCCGACACCTTCGAATCACCGGAGAATTACAATTGTCATTCAACGAGCCTTTACCTGGCCGACGCTCGCGAGATACTAACGGCAAATTGCCCGCGATCCGCAGTCTCTGCAAAACTCTCGAGGAATTCCTGCTATCCGCGGGCCAGCGGTGAAATAGTCCGGCGAGAATGCGAAATATGCTAAACACGCGGAAAATCGATGCACCATTATGCATTTCCGTCCGCGAAGATAAAGCACGTATTACGCGAGGAATTATGATTTTATCCTCATATTACTCCCGGTTGATTGTCCAAAAAGGAAGACGTATTTCAGGACTTCTTTGCTTTCATTGTCAGACTGTTTATTTATTTCTGTTACTGTTCATTTGCTGGATTGACTACGATCCGTCAAATGTAATTTGTAGTTAATCGGCAATTGAATGTACGTCATTGAATTCAGTCGTGGTTATTGTTATCTAATTTGCTCGCGTTTAATCGCAATGAATCGAGGTTATTCAGTTGCTCTTTGTTCTCCACGTAATGGTATGTACAATAATTTACCGTGTAATTAGCTGCGTAATCGCCGGTTAACGTCATCAAAAAGAGACCTGCCCTGACCTGACTGTGATATCTGTAATGTGAATGGATTTTATAAAATTCATTGAAGGCCCGGCTAATAAAATTCCACCTGTAGCATGTGTGCGGAATTGAAATTTCTCCCCGGTCTATATAATAATGAATTTCAGGCAATCTCCGGGGAGGACCTAAAAGGATCACATGCAAACATCGCAAAATTGGCTCACAATTTTCGGCCATCTTTTCCAACTTGGCGTGGCTGGTCTTTTCTTTACTACATACAAAAACACATACACACACACGTAGGTGGAAGTGGGTGGCTGGTTTTCCGGTCGAATCCCCTTGAATTTAAGAGCGAGCTAACTGCGTGCTCCGTGATAACACTCTACGAGCCGGCTTTTAACGGTTCAGCAGTTTCGGAAAGTGCTTGAGAGGGATTGGCCGGTCTTTACATCCATCGACGGTCGACTCGGGCGATCAAGATCAATGATTTATCCAGCCCCGCGGGACACTTTCTTAGGTCGATCGATCCCGAGAAAATCGGCGACTCGACGGGGCACCGGGTATTTTTAACTGCCACGTAGCCTGGTACCATGATCCGAAACACCTTTCTGGACCCTGACATTTCACAACTGAAAAAACCAAGGGGAGCACGATAATGCGACAAAGTGGCCGGACACGGTCTATAATAAATAACCGGCAGTTTTAAAGGAGGCACACTGTGCGCACGTGGAAAATGTCATGTAACCATGCCGACAAGACGACGCGATGGAGGAGGGCGGACGGCGGTGGGGGATTTTGCAGCGCGCTTAATTAGTAGAGCTTTTCACGGAAACTGCGAGACTGCGGAGCGTCTGTGGATAAACGACCTTCGGGGATGAACGTAAAAGCGGGGCAAGAATACCCCCGAGCTTTTATAAATAGTACAAACGACGGTTCGATCGACTTCCTTGAGCGCGATGGTCCCAGCTGAAATACCGTGCATCCAAATTAATACACATCCGACGCACGACTGATCCCTCGAAATCTCGGCACATATATCATGGAACAACTTTAATCCTTCGTTCCGGGGACACACTGAAAAGCATTATTTTCCCTCGAAATTTCGGGCAATTAACGTGCTTGTACCTCGGCCGGATTAGATCCCGGCGCGAAGTCCTGCGGTAATATCCAGCGGCCCGTGTTGCGAAGTTACCGGCCGGTTTGTCACGGGCATTCGCCGAGGCAAGGACAGAGTTTCCTGCCGTCAACCTGTGCCACGGGAATTTTGCGAAAGCCGAAGGCGGTGCCTGGCGCAAACGCGGCCCTTAGGCCGGCCCTGCATCGACATCAAAGTTGAGAAACTTGAGCCGGATACGGGGAACGAAACACACCGCGAACAGGGATCAATACAACCGCCAAATCGTTATCCCCGAACGGCGGAAAAGCAAGTTAGGATCCTTGCGCCTGTCGTCACATTGTTTTTCCTACGAACAAATGCTTTCTCGGCGTCTTCCGCAAAATCAATAAACACGATCCCAAGGATTTTCATTCCACGCTTCCCACAGACCTTCCGAGAAAAATAAACCGTATCAACGAACATGCAATCGTGTTTTCTCGAATTTTCATCCTGTTAGAAGGAATTGATGTGAAACTAAAGGAAATTATTCTTATACCGAAAAGCTTATGTCTTTACCTTTTTTTTAAATTTATTAAGGGAAATTGCTGTATATATTATTTGTCAGATATCTTGTCCTTGTAGGACTTTACTTAAGGACCTAAGTTTGCAAAACTTTTGATTATCCGATAATGTAAACATTTTAAGAAACAATTTAATAGATTATTAATTGTACTAGCATTGAATCATTACACCATTCAAGGTTGATTCGCGCGGTTGGATTTACTTTGTTCTTGGATATTGCGTTGGTTGATTGCGCTGTAAAAAATAAACAGCAAGTCGAAAATTGAATTTGTTAGATTTTAGTTCGCTTAACAGTTGGTGTGCACCGCAGCGTGGATTATATACGTTGCGGGGCTTATCGGCTTTCCGCAGAAATGACATTGCGCCCTCCTACCTCCCCCCAAAAAGTGAGAGAAAGGAGATTAGGCACGTTTTAAAGAAAAATCCCCGGACCGAGGGTGAATATCCCCGAGAAGGGTTCCCGGGTTTAAATTCACTACGCATCGTCGTCACATCTGGGTTGAAGAATTTAAAACAAAAAGATGCAAGCTCGAGAGAAACGTCAATTGATTTATTTATTTTATTCTTACAACGATGCATCCAAATTCCGAATTTTTTGCTATCAGAAATTTTAAGAATTAATTCATTTGGATTGCGCTAATAAACGAAATCGACTGAAGGCTTACTCGACCGATAAAGAGACTACGTGGAGAAAAGTGGGAAACAGTCTTTTTTGGGGATAAACGCGCCATTATTTTCGCATCGTACGTTTCTGAAAATTGAACGATACGGATCGTGGGCGTTTTTAAAAAATGCTTTCGATAGACGAGGGTGAACAACCCTACGAGCTTTTCACCCCCCTCCCCCCAATCCTTCGCCCTTCCCGTTGTAAAATCCAAGACGAGACTCGAGAGCAGCTGCAGGAAAAACGTCGTTATCACCGGGACAGAAACGTACATTTCTACGCGAGAATTCACCGTGCAAGGGTGTCGACGACAACCCCCCCCCCCTTTCCCCCCGCTGTTAACGTGATGGGACTCGACGGGGGTGGCGGGAATAAAATTTACATGGTATTAAGTCGAGGCTTATAAGCCGGAAATTTCGTCGATTATGCCGGTGAACGTGCGTTGTCCGCGCGGTTCTTCGCAGAATTTTAATTTCACACCCCACCGTGGCTGATAATTTCATTAGGCCAGAAAGATTTCGGTCTCGACCTTAATTACTGACCCCCCCGGTTACACCGAAACTATAACCGGTCAAATATCGTACAATGAAAATTCACAAAATGTCAATTAATACGGCGATAATTAACAGTGACCTTTATACGAAATTTTTCATTAATTCATTGATTTGTTTTACCAAAACTGGTGCTAATTGCCGCAATGTCCATTAATGTTACGATAATTCGCAAGGATCCTTGCAGGAAATTTTTGATTAATTTCTTGATGCATTTAACTAGGGCCTCCAGTTAAATATAACTTGACTACTACGTTTGAACTAGTGTTTTCGATTCTTGATGGCTAAGTGAGCGCAGTGCACTATTAAATATGTATACGTGCACAGGGCTTTAGACTCTGGGACTCTTTAGGCGCCATACGATGTAAAGGTTGATTGCTGGCGAACTACTCTAACGATCTGCGGAAAAGTGCTGCACAGTCGCCAACGATGAATATTTCATGTAAGACATTGTGGGAAATCAACGGAAATCGTTTTTCTTTGACTTCGATGCAGGAAGTGAAATATAACCCTTCGTATCTGCACACTGACAAACATGACAAGTACTTTACCATTGTTACTTGGAAACAGTAAAATAAGTACATTTAATGACATTTGTATACAGAAAGACAATTATCAAAACAGGAGACGTGAATTTTATGCTCGTAGAATAATAGTTTGACTCCAAAGGAGAGAAGGATTGCTTTTTTAATTTCTTCATAATTTCGTAATTTCACATTTATGTTCGCCATTTCATGTGCGTGAATTTTAAACTAGAAGAGACATTAAAAAGCTTTTTGATGTAGCACTCACCACTGGAGTTGAAGAACAGTAAATAGCAGAAAACTTTTTTCTTTCACTTTGGAGAAACTAACAAATAATACGAATGCACAGGAAAAAGTAATAAAGCCTATCTTTTTCGTTCTTTGTGATATAAACTTTTGAAACAGGAGTTGAATTTTTGCCTTGAGTGATTAAAATCGATACCAATAATTCACCCATTCGAAAGTATGTAGTAGCCTCTTCCGAATAAATCGAAAGACAAGATCTGTACAGAAATACGTATGTATAACAGAGATTTTTCTTTTAACGTGCACGAAGGGAAAAGAGTCGTAGAAAACTCCGCTTTCCGACAAGCTTTTAAAGCCCGACCATGTTTGAGAAGGGCTCGACGTATGATTACTTTCTCCTGTTCCGCACTTCTCCTTTTTGCCCGCAAAGCAAGCTTAGCATTTGGCGAATCTCTCGACTAATTACATCAGCTAGCCTGAAGCCGTAATTACACAGAGTTTCCGCTCGTGCGTTGTCGAAGTAGATTTTCCACGTTATTAACGAAACCACCGTTCCATTCTGCAAACCAGTATCCCTCTTGTCGCGTATAAATTTCGTCCTAATGAAAGGGACCACCCCCGTGTTTATCTGCCGTTGTCTCCTTCGCAATTCTCCCTTTCTGTGTTACAAATTCAACCGAGCACATGTGCCGACACGTCCTTCATTTACTTATTCCTACGTACAGTTATCGAAGTACGTGTTCTTTTGTCAGGTAAATTTAGTATTAACAAACGATACGCTTAATATTTATTTCATTATATCCTTCTGTAGGAAAAGAATCAAGTTCTTTTTTTTACAACTGAATGGTCTGTTGAGAATTATTACGCTTATTAATATTGTTGTTCAAGAATTTGAATATTGTTTATATTTGGTGTAAAACTCAAACGACGTACATGGCGATACACGTATGTAATTACTATCAAATGCTACAGTAATTATTATTTAGTTTCATTACTGATAGTAATCAAATGAGGTAGCGAAACGGAGAAATTGTAGCATGTTAATATTTGGTGTAATATAAACATATCGAATTGCCATCTAATAATCCGGTTCGTAGTAATTCGAGCTTCCTGAATCGACCAATTACTGCTATTCGAGAAACAATTTTAAGTGTTATTGAACATAACACAGACACATATCCTTCAACGCTTTTTGTTATTTAATTACTTTACTCATTTCTCAATGATTTTTTCTCTTGATTTTATAAACCGTGAGAATTCCCCGTAAATTCATTGAACGTACTGAAGCATAATATTTCTCTGGTGCGAATAGCTTCAAATCTTGTGAGTCCTGTAAAATAGCTTGTGCATTACACAACAACTCGACATCTGGTTATTAAAACTGCCGTCTCCATTTTCGCGCGGAGATTCCGGGAAGAAGGAGTGAAAACGATTTGTCAGTGGGCTTTTCCCGTGCGGGGTTTTCGCGTTGAAAAGACGCGTTAGTCCGTGAAAGGTGGAGGCGGGAGGGGGTCGGTCCTTGAGAATACCGTGAAAGGGGACAAAGAATACGGTGAGCTTTTCAACAGCACGCACGGACGGTCCCTTCGGATAATAAATCGATAATACGCTCCTGCGACTTCTGTAAAAACAGCAAAGGCGAAGAGCATGTTTCAGCGACAGCATTAACCGTTTGTCCCGCCTGAGAATCTCCTATTCCTCGTAATTTCTTCCCTCGTCATGGAGAAATTAAAAAAGGAAAAAAGTAAAAAGGAATTAAAGAAATTCAAAGGTATTGCGAAGGAATTGAAATCTACACCCCCAGAAATATTGTGAATGATGGTTTTGAATCTTTTTCTACTGTTTTGATCATCGTGGCTGACGGTTCATTGCTTTTCTCTGTTTGCAGAAAAATGAAGCTCGATCTGATGGATCGGGAGAAGGGGCTGGAGCTTTTCGGGAAGCTCATACGCACGAAGAATGTCGACAGCTTGCAGGGCGATCAGTCGAAAACCGGTCACGAGCCACTCCATCCCCCCGATTCCAAGCAGAAATTACAGGTAACATCATTTCTTGTCTGTCAAATTCATCGGTCGTAGACAAGTCGATCTGCCCTTAAAAAATGAATATTTAACCATGTTAACAGGTAACGTGTGAAATTTGAATATTAATAACGTCGGTAATATTGTGTACAATTTGAATATTAATACGTCGATATTATCGACAGTGGGAAATTAATATATTGACGTATCGATAAAGCGCAAAGCGTTCGAGGTGTACTTGGGCATTCGGGAAAGTGGAAACGTGTACTTGAGCGAACGAATTTAACGACGATATCTTTATGGCGGACTCTTCTGGCCGAACTTTTCGTCGGATGCGCCTCGAACCTACGGGAGGGGAAACATCGCGTGCCAGCGAACGTTAATGCCGATAAATACGGCCGTTATGTACACGTCGGGCTTTTGTAACGTGACCAGATATATCCGTAAACAAGTCTACGAGAATTTACCCCGTTTCTGCAAATCTTCAGCGTCACCAAACACGCAGCTTTAAAATTGTCCTTTGCACAGAATTAACATCACTTTGCCGTCGTCCGTCGGTTTCGAGTAACAAAGCACTGGCTAAAACGATACCGTTATGTAGTTGGGTAAATCTAAATGGCTTTGTAAATGTTAAATTGTTGTTACGTAAGCTTGAGTACAAAAGGGAATAAATGTGTTGCTGTGATATGGAGCCGAACATATTTTGCTTTTATAAAAGTTATGAAAAAGAGAAAAATCATTTTCTTACATCATACTTAATACAACCTTTCCTCTCGAGTAATTCATTAATTTTCCGAGGAATATTTACTGAAACTCATTACCCTTCTTTTCATTGTTCGTTTTACAAGTTACAGTTGTAACATTATCCAAGTATTTTGTAGGATCTTCGTATACTTTTTCGATTTTTTGAGTCGGCCATATTGCGTTATTCTTCGAACCCGTTCCAAGTCGGCGACAATTATGGCGAATTTTCAAAAGTAGATCTTCGATGATTGCGTGAAATCAGGATAGAAAAGAAGGTGCGTTGACAGGCGGTCGATGGGCAGTGATAATTAAAGCTATGCAAAGTGCCACGAGGACGTACC
The DNA here is from genome assembly GCA_963989215.1 of Hedychridium roseum. Classification (NCBI taxonomy): domain Eukaryota; kingdom Metazoa; phylum Arthropoda; class Insecta; order Hymenoptera; family Chrysididae; genus Hedychridium; species Hedychridium roseum. The sequence continues at coordinate 4,961,360 of OZ022305.1, forward strand.
AACTTGCACGAGTCTCCTCGATCGCTTTGTTCCCTCATGCAAGCTTCCCGCGTTTGTCCCCACGTTGAACATTAAAGTGAAATGCCTCTGTGCCAAGAGTCGGACCAGCGCTGTGCGGCTCAAACTTACTTCGATGAACTTGTTAACGCGTTAACATAAACTTACTAACGTGCACGACTACCCTCCTTCCTCCATCTCTCTCTCTCTTCATTTCCTCCTTTGACTCGACGTCCTCCCATCGACATCATTCCTAAACGACAACATCACACAATGTCACGAGGAAAATGAACGCAACGGTTCACCTTTAACCCTCCAACCATTACAGCAACGGACTTTAATATCCTTTGAAGTTAAACGATAATTAACCGAAGATTTCCTTTGATCAGACCTAAGAAAAATTCGTGAAAGGGTGCCGTACGATGGCAAAGAGAATTCGTTGCGAAATATTATTTTCAAAGAACCTTCATACAAGAGCGCTTTGGTCGTGAAAGATCGTAACAGGATAAGTACATGTAAAATGCAGATTTTGTTCCGTCGTGATTAAAATATTTTTCTTAGTAATCATTTTTTATCGCACGATGGAAATTCCGTTTGAAGGACACATTGAATGAAGTTCAGTCATCTTTAGAGTAACACTTGTTAAAGCAGGAATGTTGTAGTGATAAATTAAACTGTTAGATTCGAAGAATAATGGAGATGGTTAACAGCGTGATGGATCGATCGTAACTATTTTTAACGTATTATTTTTTCCTAACGGCTCAGGATATAATGGCGGGAATAATGGAGAATCGATCTCCGCTAATCGACGAAATTCCTTCTCCCGTCGCGAATTCCTTGTTCTCGTAGACCCAGAATTTATTAACGCCTTCGGCAAGACATCCCCCTGGCGGAAATTGTATTTGTCCGGGATTTCTCTGGGGTCTCATTACAGACTTATCCGATCCGGTCAATACAAACTTCTATTGCTTCTCAAACATACAAAGACATAATAAACTCGACTTTCAGGAACTAACAAATCCCTGCGCGAACTTGCACAAATAGGCAAAACTTTGATAAATTACTGAATACCTAAGTAGCTCACGAGATCAGCTTGCAAAGAAAATTTTTACATTTTCCGTGCAAACTTACGCGTCATTTCTTCGAGTGGAAAATTTGACTTTGTACACTAAAAAAATGTCCAGTGGTTAGCTGATTATTTAATCACATTGCGCCGACCAGAGTTGGGCAGTAATTAATTCTTTTGTAATCTATTTCTCTAGTTGATTATTTAACGTAATCATATTTAGTAACTGTAATCGTTAATCATTAATCATTGTTGAAATAAATCAGTAATCATGATTACCTTCTGTAATTTGTAATCATTGATCAGTAATTTTTAAATCATTCAATGATTATCGTTAGCTTATCGAAATGCGAGTTGTATTAAAAGCAAATTACACTAAAAATAAATAAGTACCTTGTTTTAAGGATTTTCTGTGTAAAACTATGTAAAAGATATATATATTTCTAAAAAAATATACACAGTGTTGTTATTACAGCGAAAGTACAGACTAAAACATAATAAAAAATGTAATCATTTCGTGATTAATAATTAATCAAGCAATCACGAATATTGGCTACAACTTCCGATTCTTTACTTCTTTATTAATCAATGATTACTCATTCTTTAGTAATCAGTAGTCACGATTAATAACTGGATTTTATATTAATCGTAATTTTCAATCATTAATCAGGTTACGTATTGCCCAACTCTGGCGCCGACTAATTAATTAAAGGACGGTTTAAAATGTATTTAAATCGCCGAAACGTGAGAGCGTCCGCGACGTGACGTCGTCGCTGAAGGAGAAAAGCGTGAAAAGTTGAGATTCCCGCGGACGGGAAGTTGGGAATTGTGCATTCCTCGTTGACCCGCTACCAGGCGGAATGTATCGCAAAGCTCGCAGGCGGCACGACGTATATATATATTTTTCAGCGGAGTTTCTTGAGATGCGCCGGCTGCGAGGTTCCTTACTGAGAAACCACAAACTTTCACCTTCGACCGAACGACGGCTGTTATTCTGAGCGGGAAGCAAAAGCGGTTCTCGCAGCTTGCCTCGCCCCGGCTAGTAGAAAAGTTTCTCAATAACCGATCCACTTCCTTCCTTTCTCCTTGAGTGGCCCCGACCGCTGCTGCGAAACACCGGCGGACTCGTATGACGAGCTCACCAAAAAAATAGGTCACTTTGCTGACGTCATTGGCAAATAAAAGGAAACCCGCGAATTAAAAGCGCGTGCCGGAAGCGTAGCTACGAGGACGACACTTTGATTGAAGAACGTCAAAGTGCCAATCGATCGTAGCTGTCATAAATTCCCACCAAAAAAGATTCACCTGTCAATGTTAATTAATCCGACAAGTTCAGTATTTGCGACATTTTTACTTAAAGGCACAAATTGGTTTAAGGTAGGAAATGTAAATGATAGACGATATTCGGTATACGAAATTTTGTATTTTCAAACCGTTTTCCGTGAAATATTCTTTCATTTTCTTCCCTGCAAGGATCAGTTCGACGGTCGGCAAAATGATGTTTTCACAGTGCTATATGTGTCTGCGGTATTTTCTTGAAATATAGTGTTGTAGTTGCCCGCGTACGCTTACATTTTACCGGCGCGCATTTCTGTAGCATCGGAAAAGGGGTAAAAGGAATAAACCGAAGGGAAAATACGGCGAAACCATTTCCCGCGAGGAACTCGCGGAATTTCTGGAATTTACAAGACGAAGCTTTAGAAATCGTTGACTCGGGGAACGTGGAATAACTTCAGCAAGCAGTTGGCGAGAATTCCTTTTCGCGTCGTCCATTCCGCCCCGAGCCATTAAATACTAGCCACGTGTTTGGCAAGAACGTTAATCATCCAGTCGAAACTGCGGAAAATTCTGATCGGCCGGTCGTTACGCACCGACTGCTCGGTCCTATTTTTTTCTCGTCCCTTGGCTTATCGACCAAATGACATTCGCAGAAGTGCCTGACGACTCTGGACCTGACGTCTTTGGGGGTTGGCTCCTGCGTCGGGACAGGAATGTACCTTGTCGCAGGAATGGTGGCGCGGAGCGTCGCCGGGCCCGGCGTCGTCATCTCATTCATTATTGCAGCAATTGCTTCCATTTTTTCCGGTAAGTATTGCTTCATCTCGTTTACCAACATTTGCCCTAGCTCTGTTCATTTAACGTACATTTTCTGCTCATTTCTTCTACGTATGTTCACAATTGCAAGCTCTTGCTACAACCTTTGCAACTTGGCTGAAATAATTTGTAGGCAAAAGGGTTTATACGAAAGGCTGGATATGAGGATTTTTATCCCATTGAATTTTATACTTAATGCGGTTCCTTTCTATAAAAATTGACAAAGCCAGTTCTTGTAGAACTTTGTTTCCAGTTCTGTACATGATAGGAGCGTGAATTTTTTATGAATTCCATAGACAGGAGAAAATTATTCGTAAATTTTTGCGCATTCCTTGGTAATGACAGTGCCTTGCACACGGCCATAGACAACATCGATTCTATGTACCTCGTGTATACGGAATACGGAAGGGAGTTTATTTTAGTCGCAATTCATAGTTGCACAGGACATACCTAGCGTGGGAAAAACTAGAGAAAAAAGAACACACAGAGAAAGAGAGAATATCAGAATGAAAGTGGGTTCGCCGTAGCTTTTACCCGCGACAAATGTAACCTTAAAGAAATTTCTCGTAACTCAAAGGGGTTTGATCGATACGCCCACAAAGGCATAAAAGTACATTTCGTTTCGTTCGCTTACTAAGCCATCACTGGTATCTAAACCACATTATTTCGTTATTCCGTTAATCGTACGATTCGCCGCGAATTAAGCGACGTTAACTGTCGTATCGGAGTGCAAATAGATGGCGAAGGAGGGGTGGGGGGTGTTTCACCAGGGAAACTAACCGGACCAACAGTTGATGATACAGTCGAGCGCATAAAGCGACTTTGAGAAATTCGAAACGGTCGCGGAACATCGAACCGAAGCTACGTTCTTGCTACTGTCGCTGGATTTGCCCGCGGAAATTCGGAATTCGAGTTTCACTCGACTACAAAGGAACGACATATACGCGTCGACAGACGGCACGTCTCAACATATTCAGCACGTGCACGATGAATCCCGGGAATGCCATTCTCCGACGAGTATACGCAATCAAATATCCAGCGTGTAATACTCCATATATTCATCCATGACAGCCAGGAAACAGATTTAAATAACTATTGCCTTAGAAGGTTTGTCATTTGCTACATTTTCGTGAGTACGTAATCGCATTGAAATTACTAATCCTGCAGTATAAGTGAAAGAAAATGTGATAAACTGAAGATAAAATCGAGTACATTGAGTTCCTTCTTTATAGAGGTACTCGGGTTCTTGTAATGTTTTATATCCTTGATTTAACGAAGCACATTAGAATGAGAAATAAGGTAATAAATTTGTAAGTATGTTCGGACTTGCGCTGCACAGATTTAACGTGCTGGGAACTGTTATCCCCGCGGCTATCGAGAATAATGGAACACCCTTTTCTTAAGTTGAATAAGGAATAGAAGCTTTTATTTCCGGAAGGAAGGAGATTCAAGGAGTTTACTAAAAGGAAGTAAGACAATGTTGTAATTATTCAGGCAAAGAGGAGGGATCTAACTTTGAGATTTTTAATGGAACAAGGGCTTAACCATTACACATTGGAAAAACTCGATCCGAATAGGAACAGTCTTATTTCTCCAACTAATTTCACGTTTTCAAACTTCCCGCGTATTTACAGGAGATAATGAACACAAATAGAGCGTAATCCGCGGAAAAATTCCCTTCGCAAAGTAACTTTCCTCTCATTCGTTGCAACTAACATTTGAAGTCGTTTATATCCAGCGCCCGTTAATTCCGCCCCTCGAGTCAGTATTACTTTTCAGTAATTTCGAATTACACGTGAGCAAATTTTCGGTCCGCGCGCTGGCATTAATTATCGGTTCATCGCGCAAAGCACTAATTTGTCCGTCATCAGGGCAGCGGCACCGCAACGACAAATTAATAACCGAATTAAAGCACTATCGCGTTACAGCCTTCACCTAGTGCGTATATACATTGTTAATGAATTTACCGTGCCGATGGAGCACACATTAGCAACAACGATAACGACTTTTCCACGAAATCTTGATTAAATGTCAAATATTGTCTCTTATCAACCGAATGATACTCCTTTTTATGCTTCTCTGTTTCGCATAGATTTTTACGCGGTCCAGAATACCTGAATTTCTTGTCCTCTCCATTAATGCGTTTTTGATGTTTGGTTTTTTTTGTTTTCAGGCGCGTGCTACGCTGAGTTCGGAGTTCGAGTGCCTCACACGACCGGCAGCGCTTATATGTACAGTTACGTGACAGTAGGCGAGCTAATAGCATTCATTATTGGATGGAACATGGTGCTAGAGTATCTTATAGGTACGAGTGCGTGTGCCTGCGCCCTTAGCGCCTGCCTCGACGCCCTGGCGAACGGCGCCGTTTCCGGGGCAATAGCCAATAGCGTCGGCACTATTTTCGGTAAGTCAACACGAATTTTTCGTATCCATGTACCGTTTTGTCTCAGCACATTTCGTAAAGTACGACAAAACTAATATCTTCATTCGACACTTGCGGTAAACGAAGACGATGTTTCGAGTTTTATGCAGCGTTTTGACTCACCGGTAAATCGAACGAAATTTCAAGCCTTTACAGGTAAAATGATAACCTGATTATAACTTAGTAAGATGTATTTGTAAATTGTATAGTCTCAATTTTTCTAAACGACCTTTAGCTACTGAATAGTCAATAGAATTGGCCTGACAAATACCACGTATTACCACTAGCGAGTGGCAAAATTAGTAGCTGCAGTTATTATTGCTGCGTGCCGTCAAGTTTTTAAACAAACAGTTTGCATATTCATACACCGTTTAGTATACATTGATGAAATGATGGTCACGGTTGTTTGTCTGACCTACATTGTCTATTATTACTGAACGCTGTGGAATGAAAATTCGGCCACGAAGGAAAACGGCCAAACAAGTTAATAAAAAGAATTTTAATAATTATGGGCTAACATTAGAAATTTTTACCTATAAGTATTATTACAACGATAAGACGGGCAAATCACCATCATGTCTGATCATCATTAGGATTTACTACTTAAGATCAAATTATCTTGTAAAAGTAACTGTTGACACACAATAATATAACACTGTATAACGTTAACTACCTAATTATTTTAATTACATTCGACCTATACAAATTATTATAAAAACAAAATACAATAATATTCTTCATTTTTGTTTACGTATCTTCTTTCATTATCTAAATCATATCATTCAAACATTTGCCGTCGCGGTATTATTCAGAGCTAAAACTACGAGGATAGAAACAAGACACAGTTGAAACATGACCGAGACATCGCGATGTATAAAAAAAGGGGGATAAATTTCTTAGATCTATAGCTTGATTTGAAGGAGTGCAGTTTTTCGCCGGGGAATAATCCACGACGTAATTTCGTGGAAATAAGGCCCGAGTGCTGGACAAACTTTGCCTTCTTTCTTCGGTGGATACACTAGGATAAGATCGAAAGGTATGGAAGTATGCACCCGAGCTGGCGCATTGTATATTCACGGGAAAGCTTTTACTTTACATATTCATGAAGTTCCTTTAACGTCGCCCGTACGATACACGCGGACGGATTGTATAAATCGCAGAAAATGAACGTCCTGAATTGCTCGAAATTTCTCCCCTGTTCAAGCCGTCATGTTTTGCGTTCTTACTTGCAAGGGCAAAAACTCGTTGGTTTTAAGGGCAAACGACGTAAATAAAGCAATGGCAAAGATACCATCAAATATTTCCTGGGGTACACTTTGATGCCGGGAAGAAAATTATTCACGTCTCTACCGTATGAAAAATAGAAACTGGGTCACATTAAAAAATCACGATTAGAAAGATTAGGACGGTCGCCGGTTTCGGAAACAGTGTACGTTATTTCGAAACATCGTTGCCCACGAATTATTAATGTTTTCCTGGGAAAAGCGCTGACTACATTTTCCAGCGAAATGTGATGCGCAAAGGCGAGGCGAGAAATTTCGATTCTGAACCGTGGTTCGCAATTTTACGTCAATGGCAACGTGACGACATTTATGACCTTTGCATCGTCGTACTTTTCAACGGACGGTCGATGACGAAATTCGTAACTGTAAAGGTTTTGAAATTTAACGTTCTTTCAGTTGACGGTTCTTAAGTTCCTTCTGAGTTGCCACGGCTTTAAGAAGACGACTTTCGCTCTCAGCCGAGACGAGTGACTATCTTCTGGGGGGGGGGGGGGGGGGTTAAACGGACAAGATTGAGAGACGCGCAAAACCGTTCACTTGGCAAAGACCGGGTCCTGTCGGAAATGATTTGCCCCGCGAATAAAAGCCGGTACTCGTAAAAAAATGTCGCAGCGTTGTCAACCGGCTAGCCGATCCTCGGTAAAATTGAGGTCACCGGCTGACGAGGGAGTAGTTTTCCCGGCGAAGAAGAAAAAAATGGAATAAAAATGCCAGATGGTCGGGGAAAAATATCAACAGAGTCGCGCCTTTGCCTCGCTTGCTCGCTTGCACCGACGAAGATGAATTATTGCCGGAATTTATTTCGTCCTGTCCCGTTGCCCGATAAAAATGTTCCACCGGTATCCCCCGTTTTCAGCCTTTTTCCGGTTGTAACGCCCCACCCTCCCCCCTGTTAAGCACTTATCTCGTTTTCCAGTGTCCCTTTGAGCGCCACCGGCTATTCGCGGTGAGTTACGCGTGCACAGGAATTTCTCGTGTAGGCGAAAAGTCCGATGGTCCCGGAAAATTTATACGGCAGTCCGAGGAAACGTCTCCACTGGCAATTCGTATGCCAAGCATTCACGTTTTTCTCCTTCAATCTTGTCCATGAATCCTTCAAATACCGTCCCATGGGTCGACCGTCAGTATTTACGCTATTTCTCGTTACTGTCACTCCTGAATAAATCAGCTCCCACGGTTTTCCAACCTCTCCGTTGACCCGCGATATTATGAAAGATTCAGCCACTTACGAACGAACCTGCAATCCGCCCTGCGTCGCTCGTTTAAATACCCTTTTTCCGATAATTTGACGACTTCAAACACGCTTGGAACTCAGCTCTTGCAGACGAGGATAAACACGATTTAGTATCAATGATTAATCTTCATTTACAGACGTAATTAGATAACCCGTTCTTATTTCGCGTAATCTGACCGATAATGGAAATGAACTAAATGAAACGGCACAGAAATGAACCAAATCCTAGTCTAGTAAACTGAGGCCAAAATATTTACAATTTAAATAAACTCCTTGCCCTTCTTTTTCTTTTCTTAACCTTATCGTAACACTTGCCAGTGTCATTTAATCGCACCGACTTACGCAACACTTGCGGTACGTTGACAGTGTTGGGTTTCAAATACCTCTTCCAAGAATACATTTTCTTTGATAAGTTCACGAAGTCCCTGCGAGCGACGTGTCATGATAAAAAACGGACGGTCAAAAGTCCTGGTAGCTGCACGCACAGGATTCGGGGTAGGACGTTTCTTTTTTTAGCGAGGGATCATCCGTCGTAGGCGGGTAGGTTAATTCGACGCTGCGGGAAATTGAATTGCTAATGCGCCGGCCTGCAAAGACCGTCCCTGCCGTCGTCGGTTTCTTTGTACGTTGGACTTTGAAAGAGCCAGCAGTGAGGAGCAAAGCCGGAGAAGCAGTCGCCCAAGGACCAAGGGAAGAAATCGCCCGCGGCCACGAAACGATCGTCTGGCTTAATTAACTTTTTACCATTCCACGGGCTTGGCGATGAGTTTGCCGCGACGACTATCCGCCGACATTACGTCCACGTAAATTGGATGTACCGGGAAATTGAAAGACCGAGGAACCGTGGAAACCGAATACTTTGGGCCGTCCGTTTGTACGGTTCTTATTTTCGACCGACGGCGAAGGTCGACTTGAAAAATATATCCGCTAGGATGAACAGAGCTCGCAAGGACGTTCGGTTCTTGAAACCTACTGAATATTTACCAAAAACAGGAATAACCCTTAAATAAGCCGAGGAAAATAGCCTAGGGTTATACAAGAAATAACATTTCAGGTATCTTTGTTCTTTAAAGTTTCTTCGATATTTCTAATCAGCTGTGAACATATGGATATTCAGCGAACCGATTTTATTGATATTACGATTAAAACCAGTCCCCCGGAGGCAGCTCTAATGAATTCGCCAAAAAAGCGCTCAAAGAGGCGACTAATTTGATTAATTCCCTCGATTCAGCGATTTTCGTATTCACAGAGCCGCCGGAGAATAGGACAAAGGCCTCGGCGGGACATTCACGGCCGGAAGTGACGCATTCTCCGGGCGTTGGACGGAACAATGCGGAGTCGTCGTGTCGTTCGATCTTTCGTAGTCGTCGTCGTCGGCCCGTACGAATCGCCGGAGTGCCAGTCGAGCGCGGAAAAACGCCAGAGGGGTGACAGGGGGGGGGGAGAGGGGGAACAAATTCAAGGCGCGTTTAGCCCCTTTTTGCCGGCGCACGTGTGCTCCTACGTGTATTCTCCTACACTTCCCTTCCGTTTGTCCTGCGCCTGCGTAAACACACCCACGTGCACGGCTTTTCCGTGTGTGTTAGCGTGGGCTCGAAAAACCGCGCTGAAGGGGAAGGGGCTGCGAACAATCGCGCGTGTGCGTGACTTCGCGTTTCGAGGGTAGCGCCGATCGAATGTGCGTGCACGTGTCGCGTAGGAATGCAACTCCCAACGGGGGACGACGTTTCTGCATCTCACTGCGGTGCTACCGACTATCATTAAATTGCGATTAATTTAACGCCGCTAACAAATGGGTACAGTGTTCTGCAATGAATTCGAATGGAGAATCTTCTAACATGTGTCAGCATTGCAGGATTAATACAGTTTGGACGTTTTTTTAATTTTATCCAATTGGTATTCTTGTTTAATGGAATGCGTGAACCATTTAAAGATACATTTTGAATGAAGAGACAAGGGACGGTGTTTGTGCAATTTACTGCGATACCCCTGGCTACCATTAAATTGTAATTAACTCGTCGTCGATATCAAATAGGTGCAGTGTTCTGCAATTAATTCGAATGGAGAATCTTCTAACATGAGTTAACATTGCGGAATTAATACAGTTTCGAAGTTTTTTTTATATAGTAATATTAACAATTACTCATTAGCTATCCTTTAGAACAGAACTATTCTGTTTTAAATTTCACACACGTTTTTTTCTTTACGTTAATAGTCGATACAAGCTAATCCAAAAACGTTGCAAGTTTCACTTAAACCGCAGTTCGTTGACAGAACATAGAGTATACCGTTGTCGTACGAGCTGTATTTAAGCCGTGCGAATTCTCAATTAAACGAACAGATATTTCGTAAGGGGAACCGTAACGCTCGTATTTAGCTGATCAAATAACGTGCATTTATCGCAGTAATTCTTCTCAGCCGTCGTGCAAGCATGTACGTGTATAATGGCCATACATCAGTCGACCAACTACCGAAGATTCATTAATTTGCGATCCCGTTGCACGTATGGAATGTAGTTTCATTAGCGTGCGTCTACATGTGAATTGTGCCTTGCCGGAATCCCATAACGTTTCAAAGGGATTTCCAAAGGTCAATGCTATCGGCGGAATTCGACGGACATTGCAGTCGTTGCAATTTTTCCAACGGAATTACTTTTTTTGATCTATAGCCCTATTTCATGATTTTATGTTTTCATTTTATAAAGTTGGCTGATTGAAACAGTGGCACTACTGCCCAGGTTGCCGTTATTTAATAATACAATATTGGTCCTGAAAGAAATGTTATTTGATATTGCATATCGATTCTCTTTTCTTCATTTGCTGACCGTACACGTTGTAAAACTTTGGTAGGAATGAATATTCTTTCAATATTCGCAGTGATCTGCTCCTGATTACTTTCTGAATAGCGAAACACAACGAGTATATCACATTAAATATCAGAAATAATGGTAGAGATGACATGGCAAATGAAATACGGATAAGTATAACGGAACATAACCCATGTTGGGGTTGGAAGTATTAGATTTTTGACATACGAGATGTGACTGGAGGGGGGGGGTATTGGCAAATTAGCGGCGGTGGCGGCAGCGGGGAGACTACAAAAAGATCGAAGACGGTGGGCACTGGGCAAGAAAATGAGAGACAAAAGGTTGAGGGGAGAGAGGGGCGCTTGCGCGACTTGATCCGGCACCTGTGGACCTCATCGATCCAAAACGGTTTGCGAAGCTTGTGCACACCTCGCGCACTCTTCACTCCATCCACCTGTGCTTCGAGCCAGCAGCAGCGGCCCTTTGTCTTTCGTTCTCGCACCTTCTCGCCCACCTCGCCGGTCTCCTTCGACCGCAATATTGTCGGCCAGGGACGAACACTGCCTTCCCACCGGCCTCGATAAATTATCCTCACCATTCCAAACCCCCTGTGGTTCCTTCCTGACTATTTCAGCGATCCCACATGCCGATGAGAATTCTATTGCAGTACGAATCACTCACGAGCGCAAACAAAAGAGGTACCGACATTTCGTCGAAACAGAGGGTTCATATGAAATCAGTGGGAATGGCTATGCATAGATCCGTGACACGTTAAATTTCGTGTAAATTACCAGAAGAATTCCATCACTTTCAACCCGTGCCAAGATGACAAATGAATTCACGAAGTTCCGTTAGATAATTATCGTTTGACGATTTACTATGAGGTCTCCCGTACGCTTTTGTAATCCTGCATTTTTCGTCGGCGGAACAGGACGAGAGCGGTGCTAATCGGGCTTCCATTTTGTCGTGGATAAAAACGGCGATTCCCTTTCTTGCTTTCATTACCGTTGACGCTCGTGATCGGCATTTCCTCGAGGAGTTTCTCGATCTCGCTTAACCGGGAACGGGGACACAGTGAGAAAGGAGAACATCTCGACGGATCGGGGGCAGGCTTTATCTGCGCACGGATAAATCCTACGTTGTTTCGAAGGGCGCACTCTCCGTTCGATTGGCTGAGGGAATTAAATGATATACACGGCGGATAACGTTTCCTCCGCGTCCGGAGGGTGCGTCGTGATTAGCATCAGCCTCTGTTCCTTTGTTAAGGCATCCATCACTCACGCCCGTTTTCCACGCAGCTCTAAGACTATGCCCCTAAACGCACCACGCTTTTATCCTCTTTGCCGAAGAAGATATCAATCATTTCCCTTTTCTGCAGACCCACGTGAGTTCTGTCGGCAAGAAAATCCGAGCCCGATAAACCACTCAGCGAGACTTACAAACAAGTATCTCTTAAAGCACTGTCCGTCTTAGCCAATATTTACGAGTATTTTCCTATTCTTAGGTGCTCAGTAGCGTCTACGCAGGATAGTGTATAAATTCCCTGATTACAGTATCCTTCTTCCGTCAAAGCATTCTTCTCTGTTTTCCTGCAATTTAATCTGGAAAATTGTGAAAGGAAATATACAGTATTCTGAAAAAAGACATTATGGTAAATACAGGATTATTAAAAAGTATTCAATAGCATCTACATCAAAAGATATTTAAATTTGATGATCGTAATATATTTCGGTACAACCATTGCATTCTGTATTTCTCTCATTTTGTTTCTCTGTAAATGTTTCATGCTGGTCATTTAACATGCTTTTGCCCGTAAATTCTTGGACGCATTAAATTTCGAGGTAACACGGAAACAGTAAAATTGCCGTATCTCTATTTTAGCGAAGAATTTGCAGAAAATGCTACTCCGATGGAATTGAAACGTGTGTGAGAGGGGTAAAATAGATGAGATGTATTGCATGGCGAATATACGCTGAGGTGCTTTCAGACCTCTCTGTGAGATATTGCACTCTTCTGTCGCACGTGAGCTTATAAGACGTACGTACGGGAAATGATTCAGCATTAGAATCGCGAGAAGGAAATCGAGGTCGCTCAAATGCACTCGACGCCTGCCGTGGGAAAACATCTATGACTTCCTAAGTGCACAATCATGCATTTTTGTCGCGATATTCAATGTACAATTTAGCACGATAAATTGTTTTAATGTTTGTTTCAATCTTTAATTGTTTTTTTTTCAACCTGATTTAGGGATAGAAGTATATCCTAGAATAACAGGACTGATTGGTTCCGCGTTGTTAAAAACCCTGTAATTCGAGTTTCAAGATTCACAGAGTTTTACGGATTCCCTTTCGTGTTATTGAAAGCCACGTAATTCAAGAGTATATAAAATCGGTATAAAATTGCACGTTCGGATTGTAGGATTTGTTAAAAAAAAACCTTTTTCACGGCAATTTTTCACCGTACTAGTCACGGTTTTGTGCAATTCGAGTAAAGAGTTATTCGAGAGATTCATATATATGATGCATTTTTCACCTGTCAGTTTCAACCAAATAAAGACATATGCCAGACCTATAGCATAATATGTATATTAATAAACTAATATTGGAGATTTCGATCGGAAAATTGCACATTAAGTAATAATTCGGCCCTTTAGTGGACTACAATATCACTGTAATGATATTTCAAATTTGCTGGACCGTCAGACTTTTAGCTTCACAATCGTCTAGGGATTTAAATGTACCATTATTCTGTCTGGCACGTACGAAGCTGCAACTGAATTGCGGGCGCAAACGGTGCAATTGGAATAGCAGAATGGTTGGTCATAATAACCGGGCTCGACGTACAAATCGATTGAATGAGAAGCGTATCGTTGTCAGCAACCTCCGGCGAAGCTTCAAACTCTGCCGGACGGGTTTTTGAGGATGTTTCAATTTAACGAGCGCCTAAGAGCCTTCCTATTGAATTTCCCGTCAGTGCTGGAATTTATCGCGAGCCATCTCCACTGTTTCTACCTTTAATCGATCAAAACGCACCGCACCGTTTTTGCCGAAAAAATAAAACGCTTGAAAGAAGACGAGACGACGTTACGACAAATTATTGGCCGAAGTTTCGGGTGAACTTTTCTCGATGCAACGAAACTCTTTAAAGTCGTAGGAAATGCTCCGTTTGTCGAAATTAATTGGTTATCACGGTGATATAATTGTCGCTCCTTTAACCTTGAGAAGCTTGGTTTACTTTAGCTTGTTCTACGCATATTCGTTTTTCATCAAGAAACGTAAATGTGGGGCTAATCTTCTCGTATAAACTGAAAAACCTGACGTTTAACGATCCCTTCGATCACGGTATTTAGGCGTTAAAATCCCAGCTGAACGCAAGGTTTTATTGCGCCGATAAAGATCTAAATTTCTACGACGGCGCTGCTACTGCCTTAAATTCAGAGCCTCAAGGCCATGAAGAAACTTAAAGCCTGTATTCCCGAGTCACTTCCGGGCTTTAAAACGATCCTTCGTTCCTCGTAAAGCCGAAACTTACGAATTACGATCTTCACTGGCTCAGGGAATGACTGAAAATCGAGCGCAGGATTCTTCGGCGATGAATCATCTCGGCAAAAAAGGGGGAGGTAAGGGGGGGGGCGTGGAATGTCATTCCCCTTCCATTAATCTCAACCCCGTGTTTATCATGAAAACGTCATCAATACGCTGAAAATGGCAGTAATGTGGCAAGTTCCCTTACGACTCGTTCCATTAATTATAACCGATTTCATGGCCTCTATGATTTCTTTCCACCGATTAGGACTATCACTCCCCCACGCGTTATCGCGATATCTTATCAATGTATATATCACGAAAATCTTGCTGGTAACGCACCGCAATTGCCGACCACGTATTCCATTACTCGCAAAAGATTTCATTGCTATAACGGGTTTTTCCTACGATTTACTTGATGCGCTATTGATACCTTTAACCGAGAAATTAGGATGAGTTTACTTTCCCTTATCACGACAAATGACCTTTTACTTATGCAAAGAAACGAGACTGTTAAATTAATCATTATTTTCAAGGCTTTCATTGTTCGATTAACGGACCAACAGCGCTTTACTTTTCTAACACCATCCTGTTTGTGTAACATTGTAACTACGAGAGACTGCGAACAGAATCTTTGTATTGGCTTTTTCGAAAAGCAGGAAAATGGTGAATAGCCCCCTCGTAATTCTCGAAAATTGAAGTTTGTTCGGTGGGTGCGTTAACGACAGGTCCCATAAATTACAGCGACTCATTGGCACGTTGGCTTTTTTTGTCTGCCGTTTAGGACGACCTCCGGACTTCCTCGCATTCGTTATCACGATACTGATGATGCTGCTGATGGCGGCCGGCGTGAAGAAGTCGTTAGTCTTCAACAACGTCCTCAACGCCGTGAACTTCGCCGTGTGGGTATTCGTGATGGCGGCGGGCATGTTTTACGTCGACGCCGACAATTGGGCCGAGCACAAAGGTTTCCTGCCTTACGGCTGGAGCGGGGTAAGTCGCCGGAGAAAAGCACTTTCCGTCATGCGCCACTGTTGTCTCGCCGCTGAAAAGTCGATTGTTCCTGGCAGACCGTAAAAACGGCCCGCGGAACGTTTTAAACCGCCGACTAATTGACTTGGAAAGCAATTAACCGCTTAATTATGTACAGTAGACCGGCCGATGTGCCGTTCCAAACGAAACGGCTATAATTTATTGGCCGAGCCAGCCGAATACTCGTTAAATGACCCACTGAATTATTTCTCAAACTAACTGCACGAATGCTTCGCTGTTCCCTGCATGCTTAACCGGGCACTCGTAAAACTACGAGTGTTGCGACGTTCGTGCGAGGAAATCAAAGTTTAACATCTGCGCCACACAGATAATTACCCTACGCCTAATTATTGCCAACGTTTACTGAAGTATCTGAAAATCGGTCAGCTTCGTCTTCCATCACGCGCGTTACCGTTTATTTTGGCATTCTTAAAAAAAGAATCATCACCGTACGTGAAAACGTCGTTTTATTCTCCTCACGCGCCTATGTCTCTCTCTGTCGAGGGGACTAAAAAAAATGGACTACTATATTTTAGCATTATCCGACTAGCGTGCATATAGATATTCGAGCTTGTATTGTACGTAGTCGTCGATTTGCGTAGGGAATACTGCAGCGACGGGTTTTTCTCGTCAATCTTTTGTTTTCTCACGAAGTCGGGAAAAAAACGAATAGCTTTTTTTATCGGCCCATTTTTCTCGGAGCTTCCCAATCTCGCCTTTGCCCGCCCTGTGATAAGACAGAGCCGAAGTCTTATGTTCGCCATTCATACATATCGCAATAATCCTTTTCTTTCTCGTCTGATTTTCTTTCTCCCGCGAATGACCAGTTATTTACCTTTGTTCCACGTTTCGGGTCTTCTCGCGCTGCTTTCATAAGTCCGCCAACTTTTTGTCTTTTTTTTCTTTCTCTCTCTCTCGTAGTTTTCTTTATATTTTTTCATATTTATATCTATCTATGTATTTCATTACTTTTTGTTTATTTCATTCTATTAATTTAATATATGTACTCTGTACACTTGTATGTTTGTTCTTAATTTTATAATTTCATTCGTTGCATGTTACTTAGTTGGTTGCTCTCAGGAGACCTGCCCCAGAGCATAATAAATTCTTATTCTCGCCCTCTCTCTCTCTCTCCCCTCTCGGTGTTCCACATTTTCCCTCACAGGGCGCGGTTTCAAGAAAATTTTACTGGCGCAACTCTCGCGAAATGTTCCAGCTGTTTCGCAGAATATTTTCCTCTCTTTAGTGCTCTTGCTTCGTTCTGTACCCCCCCCCCCGGCCCACCTCCTTTTTCTCTTCACGCTTCTGACGGTTAGACGCGAGATTTCCCAGCGATACCTTGCATATCCGCCGAAACAATGGCAAACTTGTTGCACTTCGGCCAGTTGCAATGCCAATTCTGCCATTGAAATCACACGGACACTTCGGTAGACTGGAATCCGGCAAAATCAGCTGAACAGAGAGGACGGGCGTCTCAGAGAAGACAGAGAAGACAGAGAAGACAGAGAAGACAGAGAAGACAGAGAAGACAGAGAAGACAGAGAAGACAGAGAAGACAGAGAAGACAGAGAAGACAGAGAAGACAGAGAAGACAGACAAGACAGACAAGACAGACAGGGCAGACGAGACAATCAGGGCAGACGAGACAATTAGGGCAGACGAGACAATCAGGGCAGACGAGACAATCAGGACAGACAGGACAGACAGGACAGACAGGACAGACAGGACAGACAGGACAGACAGGACAGACAAGACAGACAGGGCAGACAAGACAGACAAGACAGACAGGGCTGATGAGACAATCAGAACAGACAGGACAGACAGGGCAGACAAGACAGACAGGGCAGACAAGACAGACAGGGCTGATGAGACAATCAGAACAGACAGGACAGACAGGACAGACAGGACAGACAACACATACAAGACAGATAAGACCTTCAAGTCTGCAACCTGACAACACTGTAACGACCGACAGGAAATCAAACATTCACAGAGGAAACAATGGCGAAAATCGAAAAGCAGAAGGCTTTGAACGTGATGAAAACGGTCGTGGGGCGTTAACGGAAATGGAGCGGAGGGGCTTTGCGTGTAAACAAGAAATGGTAAAACCGAGATAGTTGTCAAATTGAAAAAATTGCTTCGCGTAATCCGCGTTATACATACACACACACACACACACACACACATACAAGACGGGAAAACTCAAATGCTCTGCCGTAATCCGAGAAGAGGCATAAATGCAGCGAATTTCCCGAGAATTAAAACGGAGGGCACGTAAACAGTGATACACGCAGAGCTTCTCTTATATGTCGTGTGATGTGCAATTAGTTAGGTTGATAATGGAAACACAGGCCCATTATTCCATGTCCGCGGGCAAGAGTTTCAGGCTATTCATCGACACGCTTCAGCAATAAAACAAATGTTGATGATTGTCTATTCTAATACTTTTTGCATAGAATTTTCAAGGAAAAAGTGACCGCCGTTAAGTGCTGAAATTGCGCGGCTGAGGAAAATGCATTTGGCGGTAGCATTAATTTGATTTGTCTTCTACTGAAGATTTGTATTTTTCTTTTAGTCGGGCGTGAAATTCACAAGGGGCATTATGGGATCGGAGTTTCTATCCGTGCACGTGATATGGCTAACAGCCGTGACGGAAAGAATAATAATTCGTTTGCCCGTGTAATCCCGAGTGAAATAAATTAAAAAGCTGTCCCTGCCAGACGACACGCACACCAGGAGATTCAAGGGGAGAAGGGTGAAAGTCGGTTACGTCCCAGCAACGACGGTTTTCCTCGTTCATCACGATTCGCCCGTAAAATCCTGGAAATGCGATCCGTGTTCGCAAATATTAATACAGAATCTCGGTATTCGAAATAAATGTCGTACGCAAGGTCCAGAGAAAGTTGGCACAAACTATCACTATCTACAAACTATCACAGCTCGTAAAACGTTTCTAAAAAATTTGCCAAACATTTTAAAACATGTAGAATTCCTTGTCTGTCAAAAAATGACTTTATGGTATAAAACACGTTTTACGTAAGAATGTCAGAAAGTGAAATAGAGTACCTTTATAGTGAGATTATTGTACACTTTGAAGTGGGACTATAAAAGAAAAGACGAAGTACTGATTAATATTATCCTTTTCTTATCATAATTGGACAATAATAACGATTTCGATTTCTCCCTTGAACATGAAATCATAAAAACCGTACCCTTTCATCATCCGTGTCCTTTTTTTGCAATAAGACTTGTAAGTGTACACATGTACTGTGAGTTTTGAGACACTTGAAGCGGTACTGAAACCAGCGGAATTGCTTTCTCCTTTGGCTGAAAACCAAATGCAAATGCGATACAGTTTAAAGCGCGCTTTATACCGGCGTACAATGTCGAATTCAGGTCGAGTTTATAATGAATCAACACAACGCTATTACCAGTTATTAGCGTTCCATCATCAAAGGACAGAATGCTTTTCAGTCATCGGCAGAACTTGCATTTGTGAGGACCGGAATATTCACGCCATGGGTGTTCTCATTTCTTTGTATTCCATTCCCATTGCTTTAACGACGAGGTAGACTTTTTTTTTATACTCACAAGCTGCGAATAAAGGTTCGTGTCATGTACCTCTAACAACCCGGTTTGCATATAACCGTACATGAAAAATTGTACGATCACTTTGCGATAGGAATGACATTTGCGTGTAACATAAAAATAGATACGTTACATGGGTACAATAAACTAAAATATTTCGAAGGACAAGAAAGAACGTAAGGCAATGTCGAGCAGTTTTACTTGATAAAAAAGGAATATATCGAGCAATCGCAGTAGTAGTAAGTAAACCATTTTTCGTCAATGAGGTTTTATTAATGTTGACATTTCTGAAAACGACTAATGGCTCGAATCGAAATTGCTCACTCGAACGGGCTTCTGAAAATATCCGTTTTGACGTAAAATTTAAAGGAAGGTTCGAATGGCGCGGATCGATCGCTCGAAACGACGGGAGATAATGAAATCATTTACGTCGGCGGTATTTCAATAACATGACGCAACGTACATTAATAAAATGCCACGATGAATATCGATTAAAGTGACAAATTAATTGAACGGTGGAGAATGGTCCAGTGCCATGGTCGCATATCAATGGACCCGCGAGGACAGGCTTTACGTTAATGCACGCACGTTGTAAATCCGGCCTTTCCCATTATCGGAACTGCGATCGACGTGTTTTTATCAGCGGTATTGCCATTTATGAGACGCACACGTCAAACGTTCGACGGGAATTTACCCGATCGCTTACCAACGAGAGACGTGGGAAAAATGGCGCGGCTGTTGCCCGATCGTAAGGGATATTAAAAAACGACTGCAAAATGCCTCGGCATAAATATTTCATCGACACGCTCGGTTCCCGAATGACGGCTGAATTTATTCACCGGCGGGACAGCAAATAAATTCACCGGTGGTGTTGTTTAATTTAATACCCCTACGCCGAGCGAACGTTGTTAATTATTTTTCATTCTCACTGCGTTGATCCAAGTGTACATTATTTATACGCCAAAATGCGCGGAAAATGTGTCACAGGTCAGCACTCTGTTCTTTGGTACTTTCAAAACATTCAAGTCACAATTATTACTAAGTATTTAAAGTTTCTGTATTTCTACAAATAATGTACGCTTATTTTCCCGTTGTGTTTGTTTCATTTTGTTTTACGATTCGATTCGATTTAGTTATTTTGAATTATCGCTGCGTTCTTTTTCGCCGAAGAAGCCAGGGTACACCATATGCAGGACGGTACATGAATGCAAATGCGACGATCACGGGGCCAGATGCCAGCCGGGTCGACGATAAATCCGGGATTTGAATAAATTCGGCTCGTATCGAACGAGCACCATCATCGATGCAGCTGCAACCTCATCTCAAGGGAATGCATCGCATTTCACAGTCGATAATATTGTATCGCGACCACTACGCAAGACATCACATTTCGATATTCAATACACAGTACCTTATTTAATTGACAACATAAAGATTTCGTAACGTTCATTGGACTGAAACTATATTCTCAATGTTCCATTTGATAAGTTTTAAAGAATTTTCAAATTTACTTCCGCAGATACTCCGGACAGAATCGTTTATTTATCACGATGGCGTTGCATTAAAATTCTTTTCGTGTACTAAAACACCAACGGCGATATCTGGAACAGAATTTTTGGACGCTACGTAAAAACTTGTTTCCATTACATGTTAGGTCGATTTCAGGAATTACCGTCGGTTTCCTTAATTTCATTCAATTACCTCGCTCCTGGGGTACCGAAAGATAATATCTTGCCACGTTGCGCGAAATTTGACGTCGTTAAAATTAACCGAGCACCGGAGGACAAAGTGGAAAGATAATTTCCCATTATGTGGCCATCACATAATCCAAATGTTGGCACAAGTGCGGCAAACGCCGATGGTTTAGGAAGCTGGAAAAAAGCTGTATCTCCGGGTAGGAAGAACAAGGGGACAAGGGGATGATTCAATGGGGGGAGGGGGGTTGTCGAGCGACCTTAAGCGAAGCCTCGAATTTTCCCCCAACTTGGCTTGTTCTTTCTTCCCTCCTTTTCTACCCCTCTCATCGACGGGTCCAGTGCTAACACGTGCGCGCTTGACCTTTGAACGTTTCAACTACAGCGAAGACGAACGACGCAGCGAGAATCGCTCACGATTTTCTCTTCCAACGACCCACGCCTTTTCCCCACCCTTCCTGCCTTTCCCCCAGTCAAGTTGTTCTCCTCTCGATTGCCCAGGACGCTACGGCCAAGATATTACACAAATGTTCAAAATTAATGGCCACCGGTGGGCGTGATTTTACGAAAAGTCTCGGGACGTTATGGTTTTCCCCAGAACACGTGGAAAAAAGGTACAACTTTTATCCGAAGCTAACGATCTTATTATTCTCAGTATTCTGATCGATTTTGTGCTAAAACTCTACAATTTTTATAGAAATGTTTTGAAAGCTCTATGAAATTGTTAATCTAAAGCTTCTGATATCTCATTAATCCGCATGAATTTGAAAATGCACAAATTGTGCGAAATAGTTTTAAAGAAATCTCTCGTTTGACCACGATTTTCGTCATTTCTGCTAAGAGGGATAAAGGTGTAAGATCGTGCTTGGTACTGTGCAGGTGTTTACCGGTGCTGCGACGTGTTTCTACGCGTTTATTGGTTTCGACATAATAGCGACGACCGGCGAAGAGGCGACGAACCCGAAAAGGAGCATCCCCCTCGCCATTGTATCATCGCTAATTATAATCCTCGTCGCTTATGTCACGAGCAGCATGGTCCTGACACTGATCGGTGAGTAAACTACACGGCGCGATGTGCGCGACATTGCGGTAGAATTCCCCACAGATCGGATTACGCGTGCTTTGAACTCCCGCGACGCTGTGAATTCCGGCGAACACGGAACCCGCAATTTGTCGCGACATCCGCCCCGTCCCCCCACATTCCACCGTGTCTTCCACTATGGTCCCTACAACTCCTAGAAATATCACAGCGCTGTCGTTACAAGCGTTCAAACCAATTGTGACGTGCCAAATGATGATCTCAGCGAAAACACGAATTTTCCGGGGTTTATCGAATTTAATAGAAATCAAAGGCTTCATGCGTAACACAAAGTTTCTGAATCTTTAAGAAGGAGTTTACTGGTACTCGGAAACTTTCACGTTTTATCGTAATTATGTCGTTACTGCGGGACGAGGCGTAAAGTACAATCGTAAAGTACAACCTTGGATTTATCAGGACAGAAAATAGTACATTTCAATGCGAATGAAAATTTCTCCATTTCCGTGAAAAGGGAATTTAACGGTACTTAAGAACTTTTACGTTTTGTTATAATTGTGTTCCCACCATCGGGGCAAGTGGGTTGATAGCAGAATAATTATTGCGAAATTGTATACCCTAAGTATATTACTGTATTACATGTACTGTAATTACTGCGACGTTATTATATTAAGGTAATGGTTGATTTCAGTGCCGTACGACGAGGTCGACCAGGACTCGGCGTTGGTCGAAATGTTCGGCCAGGTCGGGGCATATAAATGCAAATACATCGTGGCCGTCGGTGCCCTTGCCGGTCTCACGGTCTCCATGTTCGGCAGTATGTTTCCGATGCCTAGGATAGTATACGCCATGGCTCAAGACGGCCTCATATTTCGGTAACTACGAAATTCCCATCCTCAAGATATCACGTTTTTACCCTAACTTTCCAGCGAGACCGGAGTTAATGGTTTCCCAAACGACGTTATGCAAATACACGTTCCTTTTCGAAGCGAATTTTCAACGACCCCCTATCTCGCCCGGGAAACGCAACTTTGTTAATACTTTTACACAAGTTTTTGCTGATCGTTGTCAGTTGCAGTTAATTAAAACTTTTAATAACTCAAATACGATCAGTTTCCGGGTAAATCTTTTTCTATGAGTTCTCAGAGCGCGAAGAAGTGTATAAATACGTAAGGAAAGTTAGTATTCTAATTTGAAAGAATTATTCATTACGCATGATAGTGACACCTAAAACTTTGTGGACGGTATTACCTGGCCAATTATTATTACTTTTTTTTACATAAATTTCATCCGGGGTTTAAGAGTAACAACTTTTTGAGACAATCATTATTACTATTCCGTAATGATCAGTCAGTCAGCTAACCGTTTAAGAACATTACATAAAATAGTGCTGAAGCCCCTTAAGCTATTTTCTAAAGGCTTCCTTAATCGTTCTTGAAAATATAAACGCGACCACGTTCCACCAAAACCGTCGCCGATGGCGAGTTCGTAGAATTTTTACTTGGACAAACACATAGGAAAGAAATGGGGAAAAGCAGGAGAATGCGTGAAATTTATGTAAGCTGCCTTTCAGGACCCTGAGTCAAGTATGGCCAGCCACAGGAACTCCAGCATTGGCGACCGTAACTTCCGGCATGTGTGCTGCTTTCGCGGCTCTGCTAATCCAGTTGGAGGTTCTCGTAGAGATGATGTCTATCGGTGAGACTACTTTCCCGAAATTCTCTGCTTCACTCAGGAAATACAACGACGAACACTCCGTTATAACGAATCACTTGTTTTGGCAAACAACGTGCCGAAGTTTTAAATGAATCCAATTTTCCGACGAATCTAGCTAAACTCGAAAGTTCGTATTTCAAGCTAAAAAGTAATAATTTGGATTTGACAAAATGGTTGATGCAACAAACAAGTAAATAGTTGAACATTTTTAAGATATTAAGTGAGACATTGACTTGAGGTATTAATTAATATCTAAGATATTAACTTTATAATAAGCAAGGAAATAGTTAGATCTTTTGTCGTGCGGAGTCTATGATTTTTTCAAACATTCGGAGATTCTAGAAGGCATTAAAAATTTCTTTAATTCAAAGTTGATGGGAAATGAGTCAGTGAGTTTCCCTGTTATTCCTGATTGGATGGTTGGAGAGTTTCGTCAATGGCCCTCGGTTTGCAGGTACCCTGTTGGCCTACACTTTAGTGTCCACTTGCGTGCTGATACTGCGATACCAGCCGCACTCGACGAACCTCGTAGAGCTTTTGCCTCAGAGTCTGAGAACACCCTGTCGCTCGCCCACGAAAGAAACTCAGGGCAACGGACAGGTGACTTACGGCAAAGAGCTCAGACCTGATCAGCTTACGACAGCTTTAAATTCGGTGCAGGCTGCCCAGTCAGAAGTACCCGCAACAAACAATGGACAGAGAATCATGGTGAGTTACATTTTACTACCAGTCAAACACATTCAACGTGTAACAGATTGGAATTAAACAAATAACACGGACGAATATGTCTGAGGAATGTTAAAGAAGACTAAAAAGAAATGAATGGAAGTCTTAAACAAATAGTATGATTGAATGTGCTTCAGTGAATATCGTTGAAAAACATTCTTGTTAATTTTTTTAGATAATTTGCGGAAAAACATCGCCATTCTTCCGTCAATAGTTTTTTTCGTTTGAACGTTTACTCACTTCTTAATGGCGTGAACGTTATTGTTTTACTGTTTAATTAGTGTACAGAGGTAAATACAAAATGGGGCAAAGCAGAGGTGCCTGGCAATGTTTAGTCCATTTGTTAACTGTTCGAGTCGGTGACCTGTCAGCGACCGTTGGAATGGTTCATTCCCTCCTTCATTTTATCCCAGCCTCCGTTCCAATCGAAATTTCAATGCTGCGGTGTTGATTGAACTTTGACCCCTGCACAATTGAAACTTTCAACCGACAGCATTCTCCGCTCAGCTTTGACATTCCGTGCTGTCGAATTATGATAACAATTTTCCGTCGGCTATTTATATGAGAAATTTATGAACAAGAACAATGCACGATAATGCAAATCAATAAGGACGTACAGGCTGTTGTAACGATTAAATCAATTAATTAAAATAGAAATGTCGATTCATTTATATAGCACGTATCGGTAGTACATTAGCTTTAATTACTTCCTGTTCAGCGACTTTGCACGTTTGAAATTAAATTAAATTAAAGAACGCAAAGTCAATTGAAGCACTGATTTCCTGTCAATTTCATAACGTTGATTATTTCTTTGACTCGTGTCTTCTTTGACTCTTTGACGATTTCTTTGACTCTTTGAATCATGAATGCATAACATCTTGTACATCATGTAATCTGTACAATTGAGCTTCTGTTTAATCAAACCGATGAATCAATGAACATTTTTTAGTCTCGTGTTAATCATGTGTTTGACCATTAAAATCGAGGAATGCGGAAAAAATGGATTTAATTGGCCTGCCTCATGAGGGGTTGAATTTTAAGTCGCACCCTACGGACTATGGCTTGTTTACAAATTTTACATGAGTTTGAAATTTGATCAGGTGAGACGAGTGAAACGAGCGAACAGTTCCTCGCCGGACTCGGATGACACTTACGGCGGGGAAGAGGACGAAGTGGGTCTGGGCAAGGACGATCAGTACCTAGTGAGCGACCGAACGGAAAATAAATTCTACGGGAGCGTGCATGCGGCCGCAGCGGCATCGAGTTGTGGCAGTACTCATCAGTATCCAGGCAACACGCCGATCATAGGGCCACCCTTAAATTATCTCCAGCGTAGACTGCAGGTAGATAATACACCTCCGATACTAAAATAAAGTGTGATGAGAGAGAAACGGGAATACGCTGAATTTGTATCATAGCCCTAACTACCGAATCGATTCTAATTCCGTTTGAAATTTACCTGTCAAATGTATCCAATAACAGCAGCATTGGAGGAGCAGAATTGTTTTGTATTTAAAGTCATTCAAGTTATGAAGTTTTAAGTAAACGGTACAGTGACCATAATGCGATATAGAATAAAGAAGAAATGTAAAAACTAACGATGTCAAGAAAATTAAAATTATCTTCCTGTGGAGAATGATAGAAGTTGTACGTAAGGCGTTGTAGAAACGATTATTCTGACTGACATGAAGGAACGATTAAATGATAAAAAAGTTCTGCTTGACTTTGCTACGTTATGAGAAAAGCAAAACGACCGTAAAGAATCGAGCAAAGCTTTTAAGACGGTCGTTTGCACAGTGTTCTTGGAAACTTGCACAACTGCATCTCGGAGTGAGAAACGATTCGGTGAAATCCCAACGGCATTGTTGCCACTTATCTGCCGTGCGTGAATGAGAAGAAAGATGATTTTCCTTAGGCAGCGCAATATCTCTGCCCCGCGATATTCCCCTGGGTCGACAGAGGCCCTGCGACCGAAGCTTCCGGTCGATACGTCATGAAACTAGTAGGGATTCTGTATCTCTTGATCCTCATCTTCGACTTAATCGTCGTCTGTGGCATGGGTAAGCTATTACTTCGAATCTGCCTCTTATCCATCCTTTTATATCCCTCGATTCAACCAAACGAATTTCAGTAATGACTCTTCTTGTAAATAAGAAAATTAATTCGATTCTATATAACAAAGATTTCAATAGAAATTTCGTGTGATAAGTTATTATTACTATTATTATTATTATTATAGCCTTTAATATTGTTTATTAAGTAGCATACCAGTTACATTAAGGAATGTAATGTTTTTCATGAGAAGCAATGTATCTACATCTTTCTTGAAACTATTTAGAATTAAAATTTTCATAAGTTTATTGTATTTCATAATTTCAGGTAACATGGGCACTTTCACAACGATATTATTGTTCGTTTTCCTCTTCGCCATTATCGGTGTGCTTCTTGCTATTAGCAGGAAACCTCAAAACAGGCAAGTAATAAAATATGACTTCGGTTTATCAAGAATATTTTTCTGTCTGTATGTTACTGAGGATTTATATGAAATTTCTCGCATAAATTGTGTTGCAGAAATACTTTGATGTTTATGACGCCCGGTTTGCCATTTGTTCCTGCGATCGCCGTTACAGTGAATATCTATCTCATCTTCAAACTCAGCATTTTGACGCTAGTGAGATTTACCATCTGGATGATATTAGGTAACGGCCGTAATAAACAAGAATTTCAATAAGGATCAGCTAATTCAATATTATTTTCATACAGTACGACTACATACTTCTCAAAAAGAATATAATGAAACCTTACTTATATGTATTCTAATCTTGATTAATATTTATCACGTTCTTATTATCTTAATTACAATGTACAATATCTTACATATCTACCATAAACTTTGACCCCTTGAAATTCTGCACTTTTGTTTTATAGTTTTAATATGGAGACTTGTAATGGGGAATTTTTTCTGCGAGTAGGTTTCGCGATGTACTTCTACTACGGTATAAAACATAGCAGCTTGGAGGAAGGGAACTCGTCGGAAGGTGCAGAGGCGACGGGCGAGAATAGCGCGGTTGGCGGGAATATTGAGCTGACGGTGACGGATCACCGGGTCCAGCCTCAGCAAACGTCCTACGCGACTTCCGACCGCAGCATCTACGAGGGCCAGCAGCTCGACGCCTTCGGTCAACCGGTCTTCGGCAGCACGAATTTCGGCGGAACGCCCAATCCTCCGGGTCAGCAGCAGAGGCCCCCCCCACCGACGAGCGGAACGTCGCTCTTCATCGAGCAGGAGAGTTTCCCCACCTGGGACGATTGAACGCAACTCGCCTGCCAGGAACGGATATGATATACATATTATAAATATTTACATATAGATATACGTCCGACGTCCGCGCGACACCGGATGTTTGCCCATGAAATCGAGGCTTCCGGAAGTCACGGCTCTACCCAACGCGAGCAATTCTTTGAAGCAATACACCGGGGCAAAGGCGGCTAAAGAAATCGAACACGAAGAAGTAGACGAAAAGAGTTTGATAGAAATTTAGATGACGCGAGGAATCATTCAGGTATTATCGTGGAAGGGAAGAAGGTATTGCAGCATTTTCATCTGTTAGGAAGGATTAAGTTAAAATGAGAATTGATGTTACTTGACAGTCTTGAATTGACGGTTGTCAATAGTGCATGAGGAATCAAGTAATACAGAAACTAGAAGGTAGTGAACCACAACATGCATACGTCTATCTATATGGACTGTAAAAAAGGCACAAAAGAATGATAAAAGTGAAGGCAGTAGGAAAAAAGTTCTAAAGTAGAAATGAAACATGGCGGGGGACAGAGAACCGCGATTCTCCGGGAGCCAAATTTGTTGACTACTGTTTGGGACGAATGTAGCAAATAATTTTTGCGGCAATATTTATTATCCTAGTTATAAAGAAGCGTCGTGGGCGAGGAAGCACAACCGAGGCGAAACGGTTTGTAGAATTCTCGCCGCTTGGGGAATCGGGTGGTGAAAAAAAAACACTGAGGGAAGAATGAAGAGACCATTACAATTAACGTTACGAGGCAAAACTTGTGTTTTCCAAGAGAGCATTTTAACTGCTATAAATAAGTTCAAACTCAAAGCTAGTCGGCTCAGAGTGAATGGACATACGTGTGAAAGACGTGGCGTAAATGCGTGAAATGTTTTGTGAAAAATTGAGAGAAAGCGCCGTAATGTTTGACTGAGCGTTGTCGCGAGAATGAACGTATATTTAGATGGTCATTTTAAACGAACATTATCTTGCCTAATTCTAGTCTTTTCCCCAGAAAATTTAGTCGTATTTAGACGTATAATCCTATATCTAGGCTTACTATAATACTTACCTACGTCTTACCTCGAGTACATCCTTTGATCATTAATTTACACGCCATTTGTATAAATTCTCTAGAGATAATAACTCGCCCTGCTGAGGAAATTCTCGTCAGTTGAAAACGAGGCAATGTTACGAGAGTGAACGGGATTGGCTGAATTTAAAAATGGAACATAAAAAGTGGATGGTCGCTGGGCTTGTGTAGTATTACTTGCGAGAAAATTGTCGAGAATTTTTCAGCGCGGGGCGTGACACCTCTCCGCGATCTTAAGATCGGGGAAAAATAAAAGAGGGGGTTTCCATTTACATAGATAGGACGGAGTAAGTGGGAGACTTTCATTTCCTTGTATATATTCTCGGTGTTTCGAAACGATTGTTTCTCCTTGTGAATTCGCTAAGTCGCTGTGCTTATCTGTCCGTTAGTGTGCCCTGTGCGATTAGACGAGAATAGTCCCTAACTGCCTTGCATCATTCAGACTAGAACGACCATACAGCCGTGTCTTCGAAACGAAGAATCACCAGTTTACCATCTACGATAAAGATTTTCAACTCTTATTGTCCAACGCTTAACACAGAGTGTGGAAATCTAGTAACTGTTTAAATAAATATTTCCTATTTTATATGACACTGTGTTAAACATAATTATGACAAAGCTAGCAACAATTCCCATGTTTATATGACTTAATTTAATTTGAGAAACGATTTTTACGATATTTGTCGGAAAATTAATTGTAGAAAGTCATTCTAATGTATGGGATGATAAGTTCAGTTGTTAATTTCGATATATTATTGACAATGAACGCTCATTTTTGGGCTTGGTAAATCACTGGTTAATGATTAAACTTTATTCTCGTATTTAAGACACGTGCTGTGCGTTTGGCATGACGCGTCGCGTGCTTCCCAAAGAAAAATCGGTCGTAGGAAAAAATGAAAGAATGAACCGCGCACGGCGACTTTGTTCGATCGTATCTCGACGTGGATTTTCATATTTCCTCTGGCAAGAACGTCCCGTTTGATTTGCTTCGGTCTATACCGCCATTTTCACGATCCCTTCTCGACGAAATGTCGAGCAGAAAAACCGACCCGCAAATCGTCCTTTTCCACGCGAAACGAGCGATTTTAGGGATGAGATCGACGGCAAAAGAATCCGGTAATTGACGTCCCGAAACAAATACTATCACCAATTAATAATAAAGATTATCTCCCGCGTGAACGTGTTTTCAAGGCATTATAACGCAAAAAATATTTTGCGTGGATGTATTTAACGTTGACCCTCTTTGTAAATGTAATTTTATGATGTACAACATTTTGTAAAATGAAAAAATAGAAAATCCGGGAGTAACAAACAACTTTCTGTCCCGTCAATTACCGTTGAATTTTCAGTGAATAATTTACATGTTTTGGTTTCAATAGTAAGCAATAAATGACGAGTAATTTTTCCCGAGATATTGATAATTGGCGATGTCGATTACCGGATCTTACGTTACACAACGTAGTCACCCTGTATCTAGTCAAATATATAGTCATATAAAAATTCTCTGTGATCGAAATTCGTTTGTCGAAATGCTTGAGTGTCTTGTTAATAAAAAAAAGAAGTAGAAGAAGAGAAGGAGGAGAAGACGGAGGGGAAAAAAGTAATAATACTTAGTGACTTACAGGGGGCCGGATAAAAGCTATTCCGTTTCTCCGTTGACAATTGTAAAACTCGAGTTCGCATATCGATCGGTGATCTTTTTACATATCAATCTGCACATATACCGCAGCGTAACGTTTACGACATGAGATTTTATCTATTGTCTTCAGATTTTATGGTATACGTTAAAAGTTCCTACTGTAACGTTGTTATGAGAAATTTCAAGTATTATCCGTAGAGCCCGACGAGAGAACGTCCGCTAATCTCCGACGGTTTTTCCGTGTAGATTTGAGCTTTAGTTTAGCGTCCACCCCTGTAACGACGTCACCTTAGAGATGTCAGCTCGACAGTGCCATAAGCTTCGAGAAGAAGGAATCAAGAGCAATTGACGGTCTGTCCTTTTTTATTAGCGCTACGTTACGTCTCCGTTCGGTTAGTTCATTGATGTTTCCAATCGACACGAATAACGTAACGCAACAGGACCGTCTAAGAGAAAAAAAAGTATTATAAGATCGATCACCTGCACCGCTTAAAAATGTCGACCAGAAAGAAGGGAGATTCGATAAGAAATGATGAGTTTGATAAATTTGGTCCAGTGGTAACATTCTTCTCCGCTCGTATTCTCCTCGGTTAATTCAATTTCAAGCAATTAATAAAAAAAGGATGTTATACAAAATTTTAGTTGTTTGTGTCAACCTTTGAGGTACTTTTAGTTGGTCTATTCTTGTCGACATTTTTTTAGCAGGACGGGGGTAATTCTACTAGATATTCATACTGTCGAAGCACACGAATCTTTGCTGTATTACGATTAAAGAGAAGGAGACAAGGGAAAAGAAGAAAAGAATATAATTTCCGAGTATCGCTAAATGAAAGTTAATTACGTGAAAGAACAGTGCCTGTTAACAGTGTAACAAGTCTCCTAAAAAGCTAGACGAAATGTAGAGATCCTTTCGTTGGGATGAAAAGAAATAATGTAGCGGGTTTCTTAACATTGCGCGCAAATGAGAAACCAAAGCGCGTGGCAAACATAATTTTCAGGATTTCATGGATTACACAAAAAGGCCGAAAGAATTGATAAACGAGAGGAAATGATTACGACAAGTGAGAACAATTCTGGTGCATTCGATAAATTTTCGAAAATCATGAGAAAACTGTTTGAATGGATGAAATTAAAAATGGTGCAGATGCGAGGGACGAAAAAGGACTACGGGAATGAAATATCGGACAATTGTACTCTTTGCTTTTTTAGTTAGACTTTCAAATTCTTAGATAGGATGAAATGGCCTATTGTAATACGTGCACACGCGGTGCCCTGAACGGAGGACCGACAAACAGTCGAGTTGAAATTACACCTTCGGCTTCGATTACTTCGTTTTCGTGAAACCTACGACGTATATTCTCCTCATGATTCGCCTAGACGAAGTAGAGACACTTTCATGCTTTTCCTTTCCTATGCGAATAGTTCTTCCGCGTGGGCCAAAGACGTTACTCTCTCCCACAAGAATTACGCGGGGTATTAAGGCCCATTTCCTCGTTCGGTGCATCTCGTGTGTGCCTCACGCGTACTTTGATACACGCGGTGAAAAGTATCCGAAACACTTTGACGAGCATCGCGTCGACCTCACAGTTGACCAGCTGCAATTTACCTCGAGAAATATCTTCCAGAAAGAGTGGGAAAACGTTTGATCCGAGCGAAGAATTCAAGGGAATGCATACCCATTTTCCGACACCCAAATGCTTCTCATAGAAAATGGAATTCTCAAATTGAAAATTATTTCCAGCTGGCAATAATTACATTTACATAGACAGTTACACATTTTGCTATTCATCAAATAGTATTACACAGAGAATTATTCTAGTTACCGATTTCTGAGAATTTATTTTCGAAATTTTATTTGCTGAGACGAAATAATTGCATTTAGTGTCGGAAAAATTGAGCTGGCAATCAGATGAAACATGTAATAGTTAGAGAAGAAATGGAAAAGAATGACGCAGGGAGGGAGTGAATGCGTACGTACGATCTACAGATGTACCCGTTTTTATTTATCTCGGGGGAATCGAGTAGAAGACATTCGACGTATCTGAGGAAGATATGTACGCACGATGACAGGATTCTCCATGTAATATATATATCCTTACATAACTACGTTGTTTAATATTGATAAGAATCAAAAATAAAAGTGATTATTCAGAAACTAGATTCTTTGTGTATCATTTCCTCGAAATTTAGTGGTAAATAATCTGAACTTGTCAATATTTATGTTTCAATACAAATGTTTGTTTTGTTTTCCATTAAAATTATGGCATCTTTAAAGCGTTGTCAGTAATGAATTGTCATTAGTAGACTTATAAATAAACAATCCTTACATTTACGAAAATAGTTTGTATATTTCATTATAAAAATGGATTGATTTAGATACATTAACAGAAAACATTAAAAGAGATTTTATTAATATTTATTTCATAACATTTAGTACAAAAATACAAACTCTATAAAACTTAATCTGAATAATTGTATATACATATAATGCAGTTACGTGTAGTTTGTACTGTTTTTTTGGACAAAGCAACAATTGCTTCTGGCTGAACGTTTTCTTTTACAGGAAGGCGTTTGTTATTTTGTTGCGAATGCAAAACCAAGATCGCGAGGCGTTGTAAACTGTTTTATTAAATCCTTTGTTATGTGTTTTTTAGCAGATTGATGATTAGATATAATTGTTTTTAGAACACTTATTAGTGTGTCCTTTAAATCACGCGTAAAAATTTCACCCGACGAAAAGCCCTGAAAATGAGACATAAATTAGTGTTGTGTCACAGTCATTATGATTCTTACTAATACAAAATATTATAAATTTCACAACAACAAATTTTATAGAATTACATTGATTACATGAAAAACGTCAGGATACAGTAAGTGCTATTCATTTGATTGCTTTACATACTTACTCTTTTAATTCCCTGTAACTTTTTGTCATCATCCATGAGAAATCTCAGCCATTGGTAACAAACATCATCATCACAATTTCCTCCAATCTGAGGTTGTTCTTCGTCAGTAGAATACCCACTTAAAAAACTGTACTCATTAATTTTATTCTCAATCTCATTCATATTATCTCTTAAGAATATTGCTGTATTGTAATCTCTGGAAGACATTTTCATTTTTGAGCTATGCAATGCTGGGAGAAATATTGAATGCAATAGGGCTGGTTTTGGATAATGAAGTTTAGGTGCCACATCTCTCATCATATAAAAATATGGGTCTTGATTTATAGCACAGGGAATTACACAAGGTACTTTCTTTTCCTTGAAAATAAATGGAAATGTTCCTGACAATGTAGGTGCACACCGTGCTGATGGAAATGCAATTTTTCCTACAGTGTCGCTATCTTCAAACCCAAAAATACCTTTCATCTGGCTAATTGTCATGTGCTTCTGTATTTTGATCATATTAAAGTAAAACGCTGGATTAATTCCAATGTGTTCCAGATTTGAGAATATGAAAGTCTTATGTAAATTAAAGCCACAGGCAATAATATCCTTTGTGGTCTCATATACCCTTTCTATGATATAATCCACTTTTTCATTTTCCCATATGACTTTCTCATCATCCGACAATTGAATAATCAGAGGTACATCAAAAGTCTCCTGTAACCATTTGCAAAATGTGAGTGGAACAAGGTGTCCCAAATGCATGCCATTAGAACTAGGGCTTATACCCATGTAAAGGTAAAAGGGTTGCCCTTCTTGATAGAGATCCAGAATTTTATGTACATCCCGATGAGCAAAGAATATTCCTCTTCTTAGAAAATAATGTGGTATTCTGCCAGTGACACGTTCAAATTGAAATAATAATTTGTTATCCACCCTTGTGGTTTTAAATCTTTCTGTAACAAAATAAAACTATGAAAAACAAACAATAATCTACATTATTTTCTTCGCATATCCAAAGCTAAACTGCACATGATTTCTGTAGCTAATAATTTACATAATGCTATATTACAAAAGTAAAATCATTAAGGCAGCTTATATGCATTGAAATCACCTATTAATTTGTCATAGTTAATTCCATTATCACTTCTGCTCTCGACATGCCACGGTGTGACGATATCATCTGTTGTGACAGTCTCTACATATTGTGCAGATGTTCCTACACGTGCCTCAGTCATAACTGAATTTTCCAACGACTTTCTGTAATTAATGTTTACTGTGTTTACTCAACAAACGGAGTTTTCGAAGGTTAGGTTAAAATTTACCCTTTCACAAGGAGTTTCCCGCTCGTTTATCCCATTCATCTCTCGCGGCATTAATCGAAAGTTGTTGCCGATAAATTATACAATTATCGAATCGAAATGCGAGGTATTGAGCCACTTTCATGACATTCGTCTGCAGAATCCTACCACAGACGAGATATAGAACAGATATAATAGTCTGCGGTCCAATTTTCAGGCCACATTCTCAGGGCCCTTGCCATTTTAGTGTCACGCTCTGTATTACCAATGCAGCTTAAAAATGTATAGCAGCGCTATTGCTGGTGGAATTAAAAATTACGAATTATGGAATGAGTCTGTGG
The DNA here is from genome assembly GCA_963989215.1 of Hedychridium roseum. Lineage (NCBI taxonomy): Eukaryota > Metazoa > Arthropoda > Insecta > Hymenoptera > Chrysididae > Hedychridium > Hedychridium roseum. The sequence continues at coordinate 4,996,127 of OZ022305.1, forward strand.
TTAGACCTAGGGATGGGACGAGTCGCATTTTCTTTAACTCGAGTAACTCGAGTATAAATGGTTGTTGACTCGAGTTACGACTCGAGTTACGACAACTTGACTCGATGTATGGGTAGTTGATCCAATGAGAGTTAGTAGATTATTCGACTCGCTTCACTCACCTACGCGCGCCGCAGCCAGAGCGGATTGGTTAAACTGACCGAGTTCACTCGGGTTGACGAAAAAGCAACTCGAGTCGACTCGCTCACAGTGTAAATTGAGTTACTCGATTAAAATAACTCGACTCGCCCATCGCTAGTTAGACCTAATAACCCATCGACACAGATGAGATATGGGACAGAACTATTATTTAAATTACACACATTTTATACAATTACCGCAGTATTCCGAAATTTGAGAATATTTTTCGCACATACTATTCATGAAGCAATAGATCGCCAAGTAATCCAATGTTTTCATATTTTCACAGTGATAATCATCAAATAACCGAAAAGTTAAGTAATTTAACACCAATAATCGCTTAATTTATTCTAACGCATTTTAACGCATTTCCAACGAATTTTAACACATTTTCAACGGATTTTCACTCATTTTAACGCATTTTCAACACATTTTAACGTATTTCAACGCATTTTAATGGATGTTAATGCTATTTTAACAGATTTTAACGCATTTAACGCATTTTAATGGATTTCAATGCTAATTTCAGTTTCTTTAATTTTTTCGGCAAGACTAGTAATTTTTTCTGTCAGTATAGTAGTTTTTCGGCTATTTTAACGGCTAGTATAGTAGTATAGTAGTATAGTAGTTTTTATACTACTATACCAGCAGAAAAAACTGCTATACTAGCAGAAAAAACTACTATACTAGTCGAAAAAATTAAAGAAACTGAAATTAGCATTGAAATCCATTAAAATGTGTTGAAATGCGTTAAAATTCGTTAAAATAGCATTAACATCCATTAAAATGCGTTGAAATACGTTAAAATAGTATGTACAACGAGTATATAATACATATATAATATATGTATTACGTATACAGCATATATAATAGGTATATAGTACGTATGTTACATATATAGTACGTATAAAGTATATACAATTGCATGCACAATGCACAAAAATAAATTAAAATCAATTTTTAATTAGTGTATCTGATTAGACAGTTTTCAGTAATACCAGTCAGTATGTAGTTAAACAGTTTTCAGTAGTACTGATTAACGTACGGTCAGAAGGTGCTCAGTAGTACAGATCAACGCGCAGTCAGAGACTCGTCAGTAGTGCAGGTCAACGTGCAGTCAGATTCTTGGCAGTAATGCGGGTTAACATACGGTCAGATTCTTGGCAGTAATGCGGGTCAACGTACAGTCAGACATTTTTCAGAGATTTTTCAGAAATTTAATATTTGAACATATTATATTTTAATATTGAGAATTTCATAAATTTAATACTTGATTACAGGCTTTGTATTTCAGAGAATGGTATATGATTTAAATGATTCACTTTGTGCAATGTTGTATCAAATATTTAATAATTTTATACGAAACAAACGTTTCGAAGATCGAATGATAAAGCATGTTAAGAATGCTTTACAGTACGCAAAAATAAGGTAACATATCTTAAAATGCGTTGAAAATTCATTAAAACGCAATGGATTCTAATAGGTTATAATACGTTCTAATACGTTAAAAATGCATTAGAATACATTAAAATACGTTAAATGTAATATATCATCGTGATTACATTTGACAATATCGTTAGATTAGGTCAGTAAAGCGACAGAAAAGCGTTTGCAGACCTAAAATGTTACTGTTATGAAAGGTAGAGTGTGCTCGGTCGTTTCTGTTTTTTGACGGTGTCGGCATTTCAGACCTGGTGACACAAAGTCCCATAAGGTGAAAGGTCTATCCCTATACTTCATCAATGATGGTATTCTCTTCCACTTCCAATAAAGAAAAGCTGGTATGATGAAGATTTTAACTTGCAAAGGAGAAGTTTACCGGTGGATTCCAGTCTACAATATTTTACCTGAATGAATTGACATGAATTAAAATAAAACAATAATCACATAATAAATATTACCGTAACATATGTAGTATATAAAATATGTGTATATCAACGTCTTCAACCGAACATATTTTCGAATTTCTTTTTCTTACATAAGGAAGTGGCAACGTACAGACTTACTTGTACCAGAAACCTGATCGGGATAACATTATATAATCTATGTAAAGTCTACTAGTAATGATGAAATAAATCATTCGTGAAAGTTTGAAAATATCGATAATACAGGTTTATGATTATAATGAATTTCTTTCCCCGATCTTCTTACTACTTTCTTCCGTCAAATACGATTACGTGTGAACGCTAGATTGAGAGGACGATGCGTAAAGGCTGACGAAATGTCAAGGATTTTCGGTCGACGCTCGAGGCACGATTCTTCTAGAATAAACAAATCTACACGTTAATTACGTTACTGAGAATTACTTTGAAATTACGAAAAATTACACTTTTTTCGGTATCCGTATTTCTGTTTAATAATACCTCTCACTTAAAGTAAATAAAACATAATATGAATTAATGCTTCACTTCCTCTATTCAAAAATCGTATACACGCGCACGAACATTATTTTTATTATTCATGCTATACACGTGAAACGCAAATCAACCGGTACAATATATGGAAATATGCGAATAAATTATTTCCCATGTACATAATGCTACACATATTTCTATCATCATTCCTTCATTGAAAATATAGCAATTTATATACCGATGCTTGCACAATCTATTACCCTTTACATTCATATAATTTTCTTCAAAATACACATTACACAGTTAAGTTACAGAACATTTATAAATGCTTAATGATAATAAATATGTTTATAATGTTGGTAATCGTCCTGTATACAATATTAAAATATCATAATGAACAGCGAAATATTATTTGCATAAATTATTTGTACACTTTGAATATTGTAAAATTTCGCATTACAAATTTTTAGTATTCTGTCATTACTTTCTAGCTATCATTTTACGAGAAAATTTTCCCTTCTTCCCCTGACTACTATCGTATGTATTAAAAAATATTAATTTTTTATTTTTAACTGTATGTCATAAATTGTTAACAATAGTTTAACCAGAAAATTCTGTCCGCACAACCATTTACTCGTGGCGCATACGTGAAGAAACGATGACGACTTATGTGTTTAAAGATACGACGGTGCTCTTCTCCTTCTCTTTTTGCGAGCGGATCCCCGTCGCACTTGGACCTCGGCGAAGATGATAAAAGCCCGTGAAATGCCGCACGCGTTTTGTAGTCTTTCTCTCGCGATCGGTAGGTGTACCACGAGGACGGAATTTACTCGGTCCCAAAGAGTCGAGATGACCTCGAAAATGATCGCTCATCTCCTCGTAGCCTGCGGCATCTTCGCCGTAACAATGTGTGAGTAAACTCCTCAATGAACGCCTCAAGACCTTCTGAGAAAGTGAAACTCCTCTCGCAATCGATTTCGTATTAATCGCTTTCTCATTAATACCGACCATTTATTGTTACCGGCAAGTTATACAACAGTTGTAACATTTAAATATAAATACCATTCTGTTGGCGGTTTATTAGAAAAAGTATAACAAACATTAAAAAACTACAACGAGAGAACAAATATTTTCATCTGACATATAACACTTTTCCTCCATTGAAAAGCGGAACGTGTCATTAAGAATTAATATATGTGTGTCGGTTGTAAAGCCTCATGTGTGTTTCATATTGGCTAACGATGAAAACTGATTACAAAAAGGTCGGCTTACGTCATTGGTCCCGCTGACGGCCGTGCCGAAGGTACCAGAAATACCTTGCATATTTCGACGACTCATTGATAAAATAAAAAGATATGTGTTTTCTGACTTCGAAGGAAACAACGCACAACATCATAAGTATCGTCTTTATATTTCAGGCCACTGCGCAGAAATTATCGTCCGTTATGAAATTATTACGCACAATCCAACCGTAAATCAGCCTTAGCTAATACTTAAATTTGACTACATTTTAATTGTGCAATTAATAAATGATGCAATCTTTGTAAATTTCAGTTATGAAACTCCTTTTTCAATTTCTAAGATCAACTTGTTCTTCCTTAGTGCGCTGATTAGAATCGTTAGAGTCCACTTATTGGTGTTAATAATTAATTACCGTCGTAAATCTCAGGGACGCGTAATTAAAAAGAAAATTAATGAACACGACTAAGACCCGCGTTTACGAGTCAAACATGTTTTCTCAGTGATTATTTAAAAGATCTTTAATCGCGTATGAAGATGATCAGCTACAGGAAAGTTTGGAGATTCGTCACACTTCGATTCGTCCTCTGCATACATTAACATTACCCGCCATGTCGTATTATGCAATGCACGGCTCGGGGCACTCGAGGATAATCTTACGAAATGTCAATCCGCCGGGTTATTCGCGGAAAGCAGAGATTCCGCTCGTGTAAAGCCAACGACATTCGATAGGCAATGATCCTTCAAAAGGAATACACTTTCTCCGGCAGTAAGAGCTATAAATCCAATGAAACAAATATAACTGATCTTCTGTTGAGCTTAAAAACCGACTTAAAGGGAACATTCAAAATTCTATGCGGTACGGAAAATTTCGCAGAAGTATTTGCGTTTGCGGAGTTTTAGAAATATTTTCTTGAACGAATGATCAATTTGCCGTGTCGTCGATAGGTTGGAAGGACATTGAGATATATCCTTTATAATGGTCGACAGGTGTTAATCAGTATCAGAGGTTCCCAAGCGATAACAGATTGGAACGCGGACAACCCTTGTCAACGAGGCAGGCACCGTCAGCTTCCTGTCCGGAAAGGAACGGACGTTTCCCGGTCTCGTCCCAATGCGACGCCTACGTCGAATGCATCGACGGCGTTCCCGAGGAAAAGCTCTGCCCCGAGGGACTACTTTTCAATCCCGATGCACGATTCAATTACCCATGCGGCTATCCGATCGACGTCGACTGCACTGGCAGGCCTAAGCTACGTAAGTGTAATCTCCGGTCATACTAACGTGCATTATTTTATACAAAGTGTTTCATAACGAATGTACAAGATTTCCATAACATATTGCGAACGTCATTTTTCTTACTCTACGCAATGGCATAACTGTAAGAGATCAATTTTATTACAACTGTGATACATTCAGAAGCATAATAATATTTATTTGTTGCAAATGCTCAAAATGTATTCCTCGAGTGTTGATTTACATTCACTTGAAACACTCTGTATAAAGTAATCAGTCGAGTTTGCGGTATATCATCAACTATATCATCAAGTCATCATGTCACAGTAAACTAAAATATTATGATTGATAAAATAAAGTAACAACATTCTTAATAAACACATGAGAAGAATAGAAGTCATGAGTCTAAAATACTTTTATTTGTCAATTTCTTTTAATTGCTGTCAACTTGGATATATGTATATAATAGACAATCGTTATTTTAATTTTTGTAGAGCCAGCCCAGCCAAGTGAGGATTGTCCTCATCAGTATGGTTACTTCAAAGTCGGTGACCAAACGCACTGTGGACAGTTTATGAACTGTGCCGATGGCATTGGATATGTTTTCGACTGCCCAGAAGGTCTGGCCTTCAATGCGGAGACTTACCGATGCGACTGGCCTGACCAAGTACCTGATTGTGATGCAGAAGGTATATAATTTGATGCTGTACATGAATTAAAAGTTCTACAAGAACCACATAGTCAATTATTTCGTGGAATCAAAATACTTTACATACTTATGTAGACGCTAATTTGCTAATGGGAAAGTTTGTCGGATACTACGTCCGTTCCTTTAAATATGGTTTTTGCTTTACAGCCTTCTTGGGATTCCGTTGCCCAGAAGTCAAAGAGAGCTCTTTCCTCTCCGGGGAAATAAAGTTCTACCGCAGTACTAAGGACTGTCAGCACTACTACGTTTGCGTTAACGGACGACCACGACTACAGAGCTGCGGTGAAGGAAACGCCTTCAACGAGCTTATCGATGCCTGCGATGCCGCTGAAAATGTCACTGGATGGTAAATAATTTTCATGAAAAACACATCACGTATCAATAGCACTGATCGAAATTCCACATATGTATGTCGTCAATGCATGTATGGACTTTTCAGGTGCGAAAAAACACACTTTTTAAAAAATTGTTGTATACAATTTTTATTTAAAGATATTGTTCTTTATTGAAAATTATATAAAGAATTCATAGCGTACATAGTACTTAATGCCGTGAATTATATTTCATTTCAGTGCTCAAGATGCTCTTCTGCCTGATAATCGATACAACGCAAAAGATGTTCAACGACCACGGTTATTCTAGGTCAACATACAATCAATTGTAACATCAAACACATCACCAACAAAACGCAAGCCATGTATTGCAGTTATTACGCTAAGCAATATGCTTGAGTGACGTTCACGTTCACGTGAAGACCGTAATATTTGCCAAAAACGCGTCATTTTCCGTCACAATATAAATGCTCAAGACCGACATATGTATATGTATAATGTAAATATTATTGTATTAAGTACAAATGTTAGTGCCAATAAAAACAGCGCAAAAAATTTTGACTAATTTTAGTAGCTCTGTATATGGATTTCATTCATTTGTCATATGCTAAACTATTGTTGCCAGCTGTTTATTCTGCCAATTATCTATTTGAAGATATAATTTACAAGAAGATATGTTTTGAAGCTCACCATTCTCAAGCAATTTTTAAAAAAGCGCGCTGAGTCTATCCGTGTTGATATATACTCTACCGGATCCATTTGGCGCTGCCTATTCCTTCAATTTGACCGGAAAAGAGACAAGTTGTGTTACTCAACCACAGACTTCCAGAAGCTGTGTACTCAACTTAACCCAAAATAACCTAACCTGAGAGTTAGAATAATAATAATAATAATTGTATTTAGAAGTTGTATTGCATTTTGAATTTTTAATCCTGACAGAAAACCATCTTTAATACATTGAAAAAGAACAAGTTTGATGAACTTACATAAAGCTAATATAAAAGAAATTGAAACATCGTTTTATATTCACAGAAAATGAATGTAAACAACATGTTGAGGTTATACGCAACTGTCAAACGTGTATTTTACACTACGCACAGGTTTTGTTCGCAAAGAAATATTTTAAAACTTCGCGAAAGGGGCATGTATGAAGACTTATTCCCTAACGACAGTACGTAAGTGTTAATACTATTCATCTCCATTTGAAAACAGTACTAATGTCAGTAACAATTCAATGGCTCCAAATGTTATTACTCAATAAAATTATCTATATATAATAATAAAAGAGTCATAATTTTAACAGATAAAGTATTTTTAACACAATTTTATATTTGTTGTAGTGAAATAGCAGAGCTTTTAAAAAAATCACCACAATGTGTATATGCTGGATTTGACCCAACAGCAGACAGTTTACATGTTGGAAACTTGTTAATCTTGATGAATCTACTACACTGGCAAAGAGCAGGTCATCAAGTAATTGCTGTTATTGGTGGTGCTACAGGTTTAATAGGAGATCCAAGTCACAGAAAATCAGAACGTGCAGAATTAGAAAAGCTTGTGCTTGAAACAAACCTAAAGGGTATTCAAGAAAATATTCAAACAATATTTCACAACCATGAAAAAGTTTTTTGGTCTGAAAAAAGACAGAAGTTAAAGCCTGTTGTTGTGGTGAATAATTATTATTGGTACTCTAATGTAAACATCATTGAATTCATAAGAAATGTTGGAAAATATTTCCGTATGGGTACAATGTTAAATAAGTCATCAGTACAAACACGGTTAAACTCAGAAACTGGGATGAGTTTCACAGAGTTTTCCTACCAAGTCTTCCAAGCATATGACTGGCTGTACCTGTTAAGAAAATATAATTGTCATTTTCAAGTTGGTGGAAGTGATCAGATGGGGAATATCACATCTGGATATGATCTTATTAGCAAGGCAACTGATAAAAAAGTATATGGAATGACATTACCATTAATTACATCTGAAGGGGGTAAGAAATTTGGAAAATCAACTGGAAATGTGGTATGGCTATCACCAACCAGGTCAAGCAGTTTCCAACTATATCAGTTCTTTATAAGATCGAAAGATGCCGACGTTGAGAAACTATTAAAGTTTTACACGTTCCTTCCTCTTAACGAGATCACCCAGATTGTGAATAATCATTTTAAAAATCCCGACAAACGTGAAGCACAAAAAGTATTAGCAGAGCAAGTTACGCTTCTTGTACACGGCGGTATGTACTTTCATTATATCATTTAAAAATTAGTATAGTTATGCAAATAGGATTAATATTTGTTTAAGTTATTGCAAATCTGATCATCTATTGCGATTAATTGATTTTTACCATCTTACATATTTAGAAGACGGATTGCAAGCAGCTAAACGCGCGTCATCGGCATTATATGACGCCACACCTGAATCCCTGCTTAGCCTCAGTGCGATGGATTTAGAACAGGTTTTTGAAGGTGCAAGAAAAGTGGAGTTAATACCGGAACCTGGTTTAACGATATATGACCTTGCGCTAAAGGCAAATTGTTTTAAAACTGAACACGACGCACAGAGGATCATTTCGGCCGGAGGATTTTATGTAAATCATCAGCGAATTACCAATTTACATGAAGTTCTCACGCCCGGCATACATATATTGAGTAATAACATAACACTAGTCAGAGTTGGTAAAAAAACATACCATGTGATAAAATGGTTAGCATAGTTATGAATGTATAGTAAATTTTACATAAAAATATAAAAACTATTCTGCACAATGGTTATGTACACTTTATTGCGATTACATGTTACGAGTTTCGAAATTATAGAATTTGTAATGTCAACAAAATTTTCCGTATATCATTCTCCAAGAACGGAAAATCTTGCATTGTACCCTCCATAATTTCCTTTAAATGACTGTGAAGCATTCGTTCATTTTGAAGCTCCTCATTCAATGCATTCTCACTTTTAACAGACATTTTGTACTGCCCATTTTTAATATCTTGAAGTAATTTCACCTTACGTTGTTTAAAGACTAACACCTTCAGGTTCTGTAAGCAACAAATAACCTTATGCTAAAACAAATCTTAAAAACGTTTAGCATATCCTCTAAATACATCACATACGTGACACTTCACAAGTTCCAGTTCCATGATTTGCTTATCTACATCAGGAATAATATCCTCGATCATTCCTAACGCTTTCTGACCTTCTTCGATCTTCTGCAACATAATTTTCTGTTCTCTTTCCAATTCGGCTATATTATTTTCTGTTTGTTTTGTCTCCTGAAAATACAATTATCTCAAATTTCGGCATGACATTAAATTGCTACACTGTAGTCGTTATTACCTTATTAATCTGTTTAATCTTCAACTTTTGATCGTCCATCCGTTTGCTAACAACAAATTTTTGATTGTGTTGGGTTTTCGGATCCTTTTTGACTTTGCCAATGACTTTGTTTAAAATCACTTCACGTCTCGCCACGCAGTATTCCATGTCATTAATTAATTTTTCTTGTGCTCTACGAAGATGTGCCAATCGCATTTCCATTTTGTGTATTTCACTTTTCATTTTAGCTATATCACCGCCCGTATTACGCTCGTCCTTTATTTTCTTCGTCGTTTCGTACGCCAATTGTACCTAATCACCGTTAAAGAATTTATTAAATGAGTTCTTTGCTAAAATAAAGCAATGCATGATACCTTTTTTTCCCACGACAAACTTTCTTGCTGCACAGATTTTAATTCATCCTTCAAAGATAATTTCTCATTTTGCATTTCTCTTATATCGTTTTGAAGTTTAATCAAATCCAATTCGGCCTCTTCAAGAGACTTTATGTACTCGTTTTTAGTAATAGAATTTTTATCCTCCAATTCATTTCTAAGCTCCTTTTGCATAACGAGATTGGAATTTATCTGTACCAATTCCTGTTGTAATAAATTTAGTCTTCGATCCATATTCCCTTCTTCCTTAGAAAATCTTTCCATCTCTAATTCGATTTTATGATTTTTTTGTTCCATGATCATGATCATTTTATTGAGGCGATTTAGTTCCTGCGATTGAGATTCTTTCTGTTGATTTAAGTTAATCAAAAAACTTTCCTCGCGCAACCACAACTGCTGTGCTTTCTGATTTTTCTGTTCTATTTCTTGTATATTCTTCTCCAAACTCATAATTTTCAATTCTTGCGGGCTAACATCTCCACCCATGTTTGCCGCCACCTAAAAAGGTCAGCAAAAAATATTACAGCTTAGTAAGAAATGTCAATAAGACCCTTTCTGTAGAATTTTGAATTGTTAACAACCTGTTCGATAATTTTATTCAAATTGATGATTTTGCTTTGCTTTCGACCAATCGTCATATTATATTTTTCAACTTTTTTTTGGATCTCGTCTATTTCCCTTTCTTTCTCTAAATTTCTTTGCACGAGTTCAGAAAGCTCGGATTTTTCATTAGCAATGTCAGCATTGAGCCTTTCCAAGTCCAATAAATTCCTTCCGTACGCATTTTCTGTTCGAGCAACGTGTAATTCTTGTTCTTGCATCGACCTTTTTCTACTTAACAATAATTTATTCAAATGACGTGCAGCTTTATCTTGCATCACTTTGTGTTCCAGTTTAGTAAGTATTCTATTTTCTAATTCATTTTTTTTATTTACCAATTTCGCCAGTTCCTTATCCAACTGCTCTTCTAGATTCGAGTAATATTGGTAATCCTAGAAAACAGGAACATAAAAGCAAGATGTAATAAGTATAAACTGAAGTGAACTAATAAATTAAAATACATGAAACCTACAGCAGAAGCAGCAGTATACATGCTTTCGGTTTGTTCTCCATATCTCGCTATTTCTGTACACTGTCGTTCAAAATTGCCTATTTTTTCGTAATCATCAGTAATTTTTTTCGATGTAATACGAATATAATTTTCAAGTCTCAAATGCAACGAGGTTAACGTTTCATTATTTTCCATTTCTTTATTAGTGTCCTTCTTCACCTTCTCAATCTCAAATTGCAATGCATCAAATGATTTCCTTATTTTTCTAAAAAATAAGATATGTGAAGATCATAAAACATTTATAAATCTGATGAAATTGATGAATAATTATGAAAGCATAGAATAAGTAAAATCGATAACTTCATATGTTGCAATAATCGATAAAAACTATTATTTAAATACTTACTCTCGTTCGGCGTTCAAATCAGAGAAAACTTTATCTCTTTTACTGATATTGTCGATAACAGAATTCCACGTATTACATAAATTCGAGTATTCTCTGTGCAAAGCTTCTAAATCGGCATTACCGTCAGTTACGAGCTGTGCCGTATGATTTTTCTCTTCATTTTTTATTTTTATTTGCTCATCCAAGTAAGCGATTTCATTTTCAAGTTTCCACACCTCGTCCATAAGTTTCCACAAAACGTAATCCTTTTCCTGTTTCTTCTTTATCAATTCCTTCTGCAAAGCCTTATCTTTGTCGGAAATTCGTTGAGAAACGTTCAAACTGTTGGTCAGTTCCTTTTCCCATTCGTTAAATTGGCTCTGAATGCTCGACAATCTCTTCAATTCCTGAGCAAATTTTTTCTCCTTTTCCTTTTCCTCCAGCAACTTGTTGTACGCATTTTTACGCAATTCTTTCGCGTCGTTAACGCGTTGCTCCTTTTCCTCTCTCATTGATATGATCTTCAGCAACGTCGACTGATATTTCTCAATGGTCGCTTGTTGCTGCGTTATTTTTTGCTGTGAATTGTAAAGCTGAAGGTCTTCAGACTCACGCTTCCTTTCTGCGTGTTTAATCTCTGCTTCCTAAGGAATGAACATATTGTTTTGAAGATGATATACATACATAAATAAAGACTGCCACTTAAACAATAATGCTTCCGTAAATATATTTATACTGACACGTTTTATTTTATCGTGAACATATAGAAACGTAACTGACACAAGACTAATTTGAAAATTCGTAAAAAATTATCTTACCAGATCGCGTATTTCTTCGGAAAGTTTGTTATCGACGCGCGTAAGATGTGCTTGCAGGGCATCTTGAAATCTCTTCATCAACGTATCATCCGGATCTAAAATATGAACAGTTTCCTTGCGAGAAATGTCCATCTCTCGTCCTTTTTTTGCCTCGTTCATAACAGAAGTTTCTTCTGCTTCGGCTGCAGTCGAGGTGAATAAGACTTCAGCAGTTGTTGAAAAATCTTTTCTTACTGAATCACACATTCCACAAGGGTGAAAGTGATCGTACTGATCTCTTTTTAAGAAGTATTGTGCGGTACTTCCAGAATGCTGTACAACTTTACAGCTAGTCGATTACTGGATTTTGCTGGCCTCATTGTTGACAGAATCCTGCCTGGTTTCTATGGAGATAAAACGTCATTGCCGATCTTCTGTTAGCAACGAGAAATAGAGAACCTAATATAATGTGAGAAAAATGATGATGTAAATGATTTACAAATAAAATTAACTCTATATGAACTCAAAAAACGAAATCTAAACTACCTTGCATCATAAAAAATAAAACCAAAACATATTTCATCCTATCTAATTATTTCATTTAATTACAAAGAGCATAATTGTGGAAGAATTCAATTCCTATTTAGACTTATGACAATAAGATTTTGACAATAAGATTGACATTGAAGTTCCTAATGAAATACAATATATCTAATTTTTGAAAACCATATTTGTTGTATTGTGATTCGCGATGTGCAAATGTTTCGACCCAACTGCTGTGAATAAGCATTATTATTCATTAATTAGGCTGCAGAAAGGAAATATGCATGAAGACGAAGTGTCCAATGATGAGGATAAAGAAGAAATATGGAAAACCAGGGTGGCTGCAATGCGCGAACGTTTAAAGAATCCTATTATTCATAATGAATATGAAAGCAATCATGCAGACAAACTTTACCACGGTCTCAAGTTAACATTTTCAATGAATTTGTTGAAAAAATGCGCATCGATATGTTTTTGCAGTGAGACTCATGTACTTCATTTTTCAGTATCAATTTTTCGTCTTAGAATTGATTGATTTCGTTCGCATTATTTATTAATATCTAAAGTCATCAGCGAGATATTTTTCGCTACCAGGAATATTTTGTGCTTGAGAAATCGACGGCAGTTTATCGGTACTCGATGCAAGGAAAACCTATTCAGCCAGCGATAACAATTAGCACGGCTATGAGTTTTACATGCATGATTTGGTGCGCGGAAGCAAAGGCAATTGTCGGGTACATTCCCCAGGATGAGTTAATTTGGCTAATGAGTCCGGAATTCGTCTTGTACCAAGTCGTACGAAATGAATTTTCAATAGGAAAAATATTTTACGAAACAACGAGCAACGAAATGATCGTCGTCGGCCCGGATAAAGCCGCAGTATATAATATTCTTACAATCAATTAATTAGATTTATTTACAATTAATTACGTCAATTCTTATGATAATTAGACAAATGGTAAACAAATTCTTTATTGCGTTTTAATTTCACGAGGACATTTTGTTTAAACCGAAATGATATAAACCTAATGATTCTTGAATGTGTTTTAAATTTCACTGTATCATTTCTTATAGAGGTATCCTTTGGACAATAAAGAAAAGACTCTCCATCCATTGGAACCAGTTTGGTATGCTGACCGCGAACATAAAAGTGGATGGAATATTGAGCACAGTGCTCTAATTCCTCGTAGTACATGTACGTCGGAAATTGTAAATTAAACAAAAATCAGTTTACTTCTGTAGATTACATAATTGTTTTGTAGTAAAATATACATATAATACTTGGAAAATACTACTACTATTGATACTTAATTCAATAATTAATAACAGTATTTTTACTATGCATTAGCATTGCTTAGACTGGCTGGATCTTATTTAACAACGCTGTATATAATGCCTGCGGAACTGGAAAAGGATGCTATTAAAGCTCCGGTGAAATTCATTGCCACTCGTCCTGCTGCGTCCGACAGCGGAATTACGGCTTTACATTATCACGAGACAAGCATGTGGATAATTAGCGGGGACGAACAAGGAAATGGTACTTTATCATAAAAATTTAAACACATGTCACTCGATATGAGTTCTCGGAAAATATTTTCAAACGTATTTCACTTTATATGTCTCTTACATAGTTTTCCCACCTGTTCTTCTTTTCGTGTACTTTGCTTTTAAGATGTACAAACCGAACAATAAGTGTTATGTGTTGTTCAAAATAACTCTTAAAGATTAGGAAAGTTCATAGATAATAATCTGTATAAAAATTCGTTACCGTATACAAAGGACAAAAATGTTTTCATTACGCAGAAAACGTTTGCATAAAGATAATTGTAATGTTTTCTAGGAAATCGCTCCTTTTTATTACTATATTATAAAAAATATTCTGTATTATTCCTAATTATTATTGTTGCATGAACACGGCCAACATGACTCAAAATTTTTCTTAAATACCACTGTAGTAATGGGCTGGACCCTTCAATTAGAATGCGTCATGCACTGTGTTGACGGACATTCTGCTTCTATCAAAGAAATCATTAGCCACCCGACCATCTGCGGATTTCTTACATCGGACGACGAAATCCTACAAGTTTGGAGCTGTAATTTCCGAGATAAAGTTCAGTTTATAAGAATTAACGAAACATCATCTCGCACCGTTGTATTCCTAACAACCGAATGAATATTTCAGATGGAAAGGTTTATGGATATTGGAAAAATTTGGAGCATGGCTTTAAATGAATCTGCTGCGGCAGTAGCAACGCTGGGTGAAAAATTATCCTGTTTCAATATGCACCAATTATATCATTTTTATGCTCCACTAACGTATGTTTTCTAGACACTACAAATTGTTCTAAATACTATTCCAAGAGTTATATTTAATTTGTATATTAAATTTATATAAATTATCTAAAAAGAAATTTTAAAGAAGTTTAGCAATAACTATGAGAATTATCTCGTATGGGATGAAATATAGTATTACCGTAGAGTATCAATCGCTCATTTATAAATACATCTTTGTACATATAAACTTTACAATAATCTTATTGCACTCGTAGAGCACCTGCTGCAAATATATTTTCAACAACGAATCCAATGCATCCCACAAGAGTCGTAGTAGGCAGTTCCGACAATGTCATTCGCATCTTGTCCTCATCTACGGGAAAACAATTAAATGTTCAAATTTTATCTCCAAAACTAAACGTAATTGACGTGGCCTACAGCGGAATTACAAGTATGTCGACAAAAGAAATTTGTATTGTTTCCCTCAGTTTCTGAAGGTATTCTGTTGTCATTTCAAAGTATTTTTTCAGATCGTTTATTCACAATTATATTAGAGACTGGCGAAATATTAGTCAGCAATACCAAAACAAATCCGGTACAGTATAGGTAAGAAAAATTATTACAAAATTTTTTAGTACATAATGATAAATAAGTGTTAAAATTAACACAATGAAATAACTAGACACGTCTGGCTCCCTAATGATTCTGCAGCTACATGCGTTGTTGCTTATGAACATTACGAAGAAATTCGAGATACCGTAGGAAAACAACAAAGTACGTTTTAATATACATTCATTATCTCCTGACGTGCAACTCATTAAAACATTTTAACGAATTTCTTATCAGAGCCAAGAGTGTTCAATTTTATAAGAACTAGTGTTATAGTCGGAACAAATATCGGTATGCTGATAGAAATTAATGAAGAAAACGGCGCCCACGGTTACACGTGTAATGTACATAAATACAATAATTTTAAGTTGCGAACAATAAAATAAAGAGTTCCTAATGAACAACGTTTCGTATGATCGCAGGCTCACAGTGGATCCATAACGAAAATGCATTCTTCGACAAAAGAAAGGCATTTAGTAACCACAGGAATGGACAAATGGGTGAAAGTCTGGAAAATTTTCTCCAACGTCGAAATACCCTTTGCGTTGATTTACACCCTATATTACACTGTACCGATTACGCATATAAATTGTATACGGTAAAGATCCATCCTATACATGTCGACCGACTTTACCAAAACTTTACTTCGACCTTATAAAAAAACGTAATTGATAAAAATTAATTACACTCCGTAGATTTATTTTGTGCTTAGTCAGCAGTACTGATACATCGGAATGGCATCAACTGAAAATGCATAATATATTCGATGAAAGTAAAATATAAATTTGTGTTGATAATGAATTATTTACTGTTTCTGTAGAAAGGTGTATCTGCGTTTGTATTTACAGTTAAACTAGACCACCACAGTTCCAAGGATCATAAACAATTAATCTTAGATGTTAAAACTTCGGAATCGCTTAATATTTGTGCTACTTCGTCGATGGATCATTCAATACGTATATGGGACGAGCAAAATAATTTACAGAAGGTTTGAACACTCAATTGCATCAAAATTACAATTCGTACGTATATAGTTTAAATGATTTTAAACTACACAATGATTTTTAGATATTGGAAATAAATATATGGGCCCCAGTAATCACTTTTTCTTCTCTACGGGGTGATATTGTCTTTGCTGCTGGCAAACATTTGTACAAAATTCCATATGCAAATTGTTAGTATACAATATCAAGTAATAAGAAACTGTGATAAATTTGATGAATTATACTCTGATATCACGGCAAAATTGCATTACAGATTTATCACCAAAACATAAATCTCAAATTATGCTAAATGAAATTCCTGAAGATATTGAAGAAATGGCAATATCTGAAACTATGGAGTACAAAATTTATGACAGTGAACTCGACCAAGAGTTAATGTTGCATCCTGTTAATAGTACACCCCTTGGATCTTTGGATGCTAGTAATTCTGATTTACCACATTTGGATTCAGCTTTATTAGAACATATGTCTGCTCAGTATCGATATAGAGATGCAGGTACAAGTAATTAAACACAAACGAATTAATGAAGAAAGTTCTATTTTCGACGTTTCTAAAAGTATGGTTGCGAAGATATAATAGGCATCCGAGATGGAACGATAGAAGGAACTAGGCTAGTAAAACCAAAAGCATTAATGACCCATGATGAATGGGAAAATTATCTGGAAGAACTTTTGAACAGATCAAAAATACGTGAAGATCTACCACCTCATAATATTTGGAAAACAGCTAAAGAAGTAAAGAAAATTAAAAAATCTTACAATGAACCTGCAGTGTTCAGGATGTTATACGGTATAAGTCTTTAATATATAAATAGGATTTATTAATATTAACAAAATACTGAATGTGTGATATTTACACAGGGTACAGTATGGAAAGATTTCCAGAATATCCTGCATCTTTACCAGATCAAGTGAAAAATCCACGTTTGCCATTATTTGGTTTTCTGCCAAATTCTGTGATCTATAAAATTTTGGAAAAGGAAAAATCAGAAACAGAACCACTTCCTGTTCCAAGTATAAAAGAGTCTATCAAGTACAAGTATCCTGACTATGTGGTACTTCTTAACTCATTATTGTTACAAGTGTACACAATTCTAACTATTGAATACAAATTAATAAATTCTATTTTCCAGATATCTGAGGCACAGGATGATGCAAGCATTACAAATGTAACACTTACACTCTCTCAAATTTTAACACAATCAGATGAGATGTAAATTTAAATTTTATCAAATTTGCCAAAATGAGATTTCCAAAAGTATTATTAATTATATTTCTTAAATATGTACCTTAAAAAGGATTCCAATTGCATCATAGAAGATATCATAGTTGCAGAAATCACTTTCATTGTAAAATTCTTATTCGTCTTCCTGAATGCATTTCTCTACAAGGTCACGCAAGTTTGGATTCTCCATTGCTGCTGCTATTCTCTCTTTGTCATTAATCTGTTTATTTACTATAAAGAACAATAATAAAAAAAAAACATTAATTGCAACGTAATAGACAAATTTGACATGCATTCAAATTAAAACAGTAAAACAAAGAATATTTAATCCAAATTCCTTATGTATATTAGGAATTGCATGCTAAATATATAGTTTTTGGCCCAATTAAACATAATATCTTACTCTCATGTTCAGTAGAATGAGCACCTTCTTTAATGTAAATATCTAACTTGAATAATGCTACCAAGTGACGCTCCAGTTTTACTCGAATGCATAATCCTATAAGCGTTGCTAATGAGCAATGAGGAACTGTAGGATTGAATTCAACACGAATAACCGATATTCCTCTGGGTGTAGATGGACAAATCTGAACACAGTCTTCGTAAACAACATCAAGCTGTTCTAATGTTTGTGGTTTTTCAGGATCTTTGATAGTCCTTAATAAGTCTGAAAATATACAGCATATTATCACAAAGAATCGTCAAAATAATAAACATTAACCACAATATAGTAATTACATAATATAATCAATGGTCAATAAAAATTGTAAATTAAAACAAAGAACTATTAATCAGTGTGTTAAGAAAATAATTTAGTTTGTCAAATATCAGCAGCGAAACACCTCTATTAACACACATTCCATTTAAGGTAGATGAATCAGCTGAAAAAGTATGTAAACAGAAACTAGCCTAACTCTGGTATTTCTTAATATCAATATCTTTTACAGCCTACCATCATAATAGCTGGTCTGTCTTACCATAAACTGATTCCTTCAATTCATTATCTGTTTTTAAAATAAGAACACTTTGATTTTTGGCCTTCAAAAGGTCTTCAGCAGGGTCCATGACTCCTTCTGGTAAAATACCATCTCTTATCTTGCCACCGATTGATAATTTACGAAAAAATGATAACATTTTTGTCCACGTATAAATTAACATAGCACTATAGTACACATATTTAAACCTGCCGAATCAGTGGTAAGGCTGGTAATACTTAACCTAACTGATCAATCGACAGACTCCATCGCAATGTTCAATTGTGTTGAATGTGGATCATGAAAACATGTCCGCCACGAAAAGAGAAATAGAGAGAACTCGCTAACGTGTTATCCTTGTCTAACACTCTTTAAGTGCGATACTGGAAAAAGAGAGAAAGAGAAAACTTGTTAACAGGTTAGCTCTGCCTTTTGTGAACAGTCCATTATCGTGTACCTAAATGGACGTTATGTCAATACAATAAGTTAGACGATGCTAAACAATATGACATTCAAAAGTCAATATAAATACATAAATACCTGTTGCCCCTTTATTTGTTTATTATTTGTTCCTATATACCTGAGTGAAACTACCGTTTACAATATTAAAAATCGGCAGTGATGTTTAAATCGTTAAATTATTATGTTAAAAATGATTTTTCATCCGAATATTTTTTGTTATTTAACCCCTTTGCCTCAAATGATGTCTCCGGCAGTTCAAATCAATTTCGAACCTAAAATATATAAGAGGGGTGATTTTTAACGTAGTCTCTATAATTATCTATTATTTTTTAATTTGTTTATACATTCCTGAAATCATATGTAATCATATAAACTCTGAAACATTTTTCAGCAGCAAAAATAAAAGACAAAAATACAGAAAACTGCGATTATTCCTTGAATATTTTGCGCTACTCCGAAGGTTTTGGCAATGATGTACATGAAAATAGAGTAACAAAAAATAAAGGAGGAAGTAAAAGCGTGGGCAGAATTATGCAAGCCACAGATTATAATAGAAATAGCATAGTATGCAGTACACAACGTCTACCAGATTTTATGACGCGAAAAAGAATATGATTCACAATACAAACTCTTATACGTGAACGGTACAGACATCTTGATCGATCTTATTCTACGCGCTTATGTAACGTAATGTATGTGCACTAAAGGTACATATTTGAAAATGGTCAAACTTCGTGCGCGCCTGCTTCAAGTCTATAAGACACACTTGCTCGAAAACATTTACAACTTTTAATAATAATCAAGAACAGGAATCATCAAGTGTTTAGAGGTAAAGAAGAATTAAGACCGATTCAGACAAAAAACAAATGAAAACCCAGTTGAGGGCGAAAAAAAATTGACACCATCTTTTTCAAAGCATACATGTATCTGAATGTGTCAATTACATTTCCAATTGTCTTTGTCAGTCCATTTGTCACTTTCATGAGCATTGTTCCGGAACGTCCGTTCAGCGAAAAATATTGTTGCCGGTCACTGTCTCCGTGCTAGCACTGACACAGATATAGAAATGTGAGAATGGTTTCACACTATTCTACGAGAACATTATTTTTATCGAAGCACGGACGAATGTGTTACGGCATTTGATAGGCTTTACATGATTCACAAACTGAAAATTAAGCATTATTGTTTAATATATATTTGATAAGCATTGCGAGAAAAGCAAACTAAAGCCTACTTCCTGTAATCGCGAGGCAAAAAAATCATGAATAAAAAAAGAATAGTGGTCACTATGCGCGAATTAAAGACAAAAGAAAATTCGCGAAATTACCGATCGTCTGTAAAAAAAGGATTTTAGATACGTATGCATATGATTGGGAAATATTCAAAATAAACCAGCGCGGACAAGTGGCAAAGAGATTTGTGTTATTCGGGAAGATCAGTAACCGACACTTTGAAGAGAACGAGTACGGGCAAACGTCAACACGGACTTAGGAATGCACGATTTGTCACGGTTAACCGAACGGCTTAGCCGTCGTCAGATGTAGACTGGATAACATCTCCTCGTCCTTTGCCTCGACGTAGCCTATCTCCGCAGATTCCCGCTGTCCGATAAAAACCATCGCGAGCGTATCCCTATTTGTTGCCTCTGCGTGTGTGTATGTGCGCGACTTGTCGGTGTATGTCCAGCTGAGCCGCGGGCACATCCCTTCGGCTAATACCAGTCGGGAAAGCGCGATTAGTTGCCCTCGCTGACGGTACCCGAGGATGAGCTACTTGGCAGAAATCGACAAGTCGACCGCTCTAGTTGACGCGAATATTATCCGACCGGATTAACCGAAAAGTTGCGCAGCATCGTAATCCGGCAATTTCGTCCTCCGAACGCACAAGCTACAAGGAAGACAAGAAGATTCTGTTAGTTTGAATGATCCTTTTAAAACGACGCGGTGGTTAATCCACGAAGAAAACAAGATCGTCAGGGGATTATGTTTAGTGAATGTTAGCACACTTGATTCTTGTTGTCTCCGTTTTTGTTAATCAGTTGATGGGGATAGTGTTGAGTGAAGGCTTCGCCGAGGAGGAAAAGTACGGCTGTCGTGTGCGGTTTTTGAGATAAGCGAAAAACAGCGTGTACCAAGGAAGAACTGTGTTACGCGTGACAGGGTGGAAGAGAGGCTGAGAAAAATTGGAAATCCATTAAGCCACCGATGAGATTTCCGTGCTGGTCAAAAGGTAATACGCTGAGAAGGTTCGTTGAAGAAATTATACGGCGCGGTGGACCGTCCAAGGGAGAATCTGCGATGAGCGATGTAGGATCGCGATAAGAGGCGAAAGATCGTCAATATATACGAGGGCATACGATATGCAGTATAGAGCGTATAAATAATCTTGTCGGTCGGCGGTTGAGCGCATGCATAATCGTTTGCCCGGCCGGCGGAATTGCTCGGCCCGTATTTACGCCGGGAAGTTGGAGACGAAACGTAGGTCGCAGTTGATACATTCGTCCGAAGGAAATGTGACATTGCAGAAGAAGAAGGCAGCGGTTTCAAAGGTATATATAAGCCGGATCTCTAACGGTAGCCTCGTTTCAGTAGTCGAAAAGGCCTTAACCGGTGGACCTCTACTTTTTAGGCGCTCTATACTCGTCTCCGGTCTTCTCCCCGTTCTTTAGTTCTCTCCCTCTTTCTCCGTTGGTAACCATAATAAATAGTTCCTCTCCGTTGCTCCTCTAGGCTTCTCCCTGTTGGCTCCGTCTACTTCCCTCTCTCGTCGGTTGCTCTCGTCTCCTTGGTTTCTCGTCTCTTCACTTTCGTTTTTATTACCTGTCTCGCTCCGTCCGTAGCGCGTTCCTCCCCTGGGACGTGCGGTTTCGGGCTGTTTTCTTTCGCGCTCTCGGTGCCCTCATCTTATGCGGTACCGCCGCAACATCATCGCCGATTCCACATCGATGTAGCCGACACTCAACCGACCCGCCGCAGGCCCTCACCGTAAACGTCATTTGCGTCCGCTGGAAAACTCAACGCCGCGGGGAAAACTTGCCAACGCGCCGGAAGGATGTTAGGATGTTGCTGTCTAGCTGTCATCGTTCTCCTCCCCGTCCTCCTCTACGTCGCCTTCTTCTGGAAAATCAACTGGATCCGAGTGAGTAAAGAATCCACGCGATACGTGCCAATCCATCCGATACCCGGGACACTTCCGATCGTTCAACACGTCTACACATCTTGAACAGTCATTCGCTGAGATGGCAAAATATTGCAATCGCAGCAAATTTCCTATCACAGCGATCCATTACGAATGGTGAAATACAGTATCGCTAATGCGTCGAAAGAATATTCTGTTGGACAGAAATTCACCACACCACGCATACCGATTGCAAGTTCTCAAACTTCCGATATCCGTGGGAAACTGGTGTCCATATTCATATTTTCCAGCGGTGTAAACGTATCAGCATTTACTTATTCGCGGAAAAAATACGAGTTTCTAGATTAAATGGAATGTTTAATCGGGAACAGTGGATTTTCGTATGCACAAGAAGATAAATAACAGCATAAAATAAAAGAAACACTGTTTCACTTCCAAGCTAGCAATTTACGTGTTAACAATTTGTGATAATTTACTGTGTTTAATAACCAAATCGATTTCTCAAAAAAGTGACTTTAATCCTTAAATATATAAAGATTAAATTAAAAATTTAAAAAAACACGGTATTTCATTTAAAAAAATCGGACCTCAACCAGCGTTAAATTAAATTTTCCACTTCAATTCACTCTACTTGGATACAATACATCGACAAACTGATTTTTCTAATTACCTTGCAAAGCACTTAAATAGTATTTTTATTTGATTTACGTGTGTGACTATTGTTATCAGGCCGACTAAAGACATGTGGCTTATTTCGGACGTGTCTGAACTTCTCGTTTGTGCGGACAAGTCTGACGAAGGTCGGGAAACTTGCGGACGACTGATCAGAATATTTGCAGCCGACCAAGACAGGTACAGCTTCCCCAGTCCACCCCATACTTGTTCAAACGAGAAAGAAGTACGATCACATCCGAGTATATGTGGAAATCTTGTCGCCATAAGCATAACTTGAAGAAAAATCAGTTCGACGAAAAAATCAGCCTTTATAGATATCTACCACTTAATCTAACACTCTCTCAATCTGCCACTTAATAAAACCACTACCATTAATTCAAAATATAAATTCCTATCCTTAATGCGATAAAATGAAACATTTCATTACGGCAGTTACAGCAACGTTAATGTTAGATAATACTTCCTAAAATATATTTCCGAATAAAAAGTAGAACTTACGTAATAAAAATGACTTCTTATTTGTGTGAATAACTCGCGGTAAGAGTATAACGGAGTTACCGCACATTTTCGGGGATTAGCATAAAAGTCTGCGAATTCCGTGCAATGCCAGGAGAAAAAATCGGGCGAGCATAATTACAGTCGTAAACCGTCAAAGTTTTGTAAGAATACGTTGATTCGACAAACAAATGTAATTCATTTTAAATTATAATTTTATGATAAGCAGATTTTGCTGGCAAAACATATTTAAATCTAAGATTAGCGTAAAAGATTTGTCTACGTTTGTGGTCTAAACCGGGAGACATCATTAACATCGAACCGTCCTGCTCTAGAGTTTATAAATTCTACACGTCGCAAACACATGTCGTTTATATTCCTCGGTGTATTAGTAAACGAAATAGCTAACCATCAATTTGAAGGTTGTACTCCTGAAAAGTAGAAAGGGGGTCAAATTTCAGCGACTCTACACGATCTAACAGAGAGTAAACAATAAAATATCAACTAAATCGTGTTTTACAGCGTTCACATAAATTATCCTCCAAACATTGAACGATAAAACATTACTTAAATTAAATTTCACAGCATAAATAAATAATCATATATTACAGTTTTTTTTAATAAACCGGAAATTTGAGATTCCCGAAATACTATGTTATTCAATCGTCCGATTAATGGGCAAAATTTACGAATTCCTTAGATTAAAAATCACGCATAATAAGAAAGTCTTATGAAGTGATTAATCACAGTGATTAGAATCACATAACTCTTTCGGTTGCTATGATTTGCATTTATTTCTAAGTAAAAACCAAGATATCAAAATGAGCGTCAGGCAAAATCATCAGTAGTAAAGAATGTCGAATTTTTTTTGCAAGGACTTAACGAATCACAAGAAGAAATTGAAACGCGGCGGTAATTACCTGGGGCCGAAAGCGCGAAAAGTCGGTGAATTGCCACCTGTTTACCCGAACGGTTGGTTCGCCTTGGCGGAAAGCTGGCAGATACAAAAAGGCAAAGTGAAACACATCGCCGCGCTTGGCGAGAACTTCGCCGTCTTCAGGTAAATAATTCAGCGAAATACGTCAATACATTTGAATAAGGCAACGGCGAGGAAATACGTCGCTTAACCAATAACTGGAATTTCTCGCAGAACCGATAAGGGAATTATCAGCATACTAGATGCTTACTGTCCTCATCTGGGGGCGAATATGGGAGAGGGTGGTCGTGTCAAAGGGGAATGCCTGGAATGTCCCTTTCACGGCTGGGTCTTCCGCGGTGACAATGGCGTCTGCGAAAGCATTTCTTACGCTGAAAAAGGTACGTGAGACACCCTGTTTTACGAATTACAATCTCCTCCCGTGTATTTTACATTTTATTATCTAATAACACTTGAATAATAATCATTGTCCTCGTAATGTTGATTTCAATCTGTTTCACTCAATCTAATGGAAAATTATATAAGACTTATATGAAAAGCATATTAATCTTAACATAGATAAAATTTTTTAAATGTCTTCTTATAGAATATGAGTTGTCGTTTGTTACTTTTAAGACATTTTACATAATAGAACTACATAATAGAACTAGTTTTAAAGCGCTTGGTCTTGTTTACAGGATGTCCAGATTTTTTACCAATACCTATACACTTCACATACTCTATTGCAGCTTAATTCGTTCTCATCTGGAGTATTGTTCAATAATCCGGTCCCCTTACTATAAATGCCATATAGAATTATTAGAAAAAGTTCAACATCGGTTTCTTCGTTTAACTGCCAGTCATTCCGGACATCCAATGAATTTCGATAATCACGATTATGCACCTATTATGAACCGGTTGAATCTAATGACACTCGAAAATCGTCGAGATATGTTTGATATTCTTTTTGTCTACAAGGTATTAAACAATCTCATCGATAGTCCGGATATTCTAAGCCATTTTAAATTTAATATTCCTCCTCGTAATCTTAGACATCATCCCCTTTTACACATAGATAGTCATCGTACATTATACGGTCAATATAGCTGCATAAGTCGTGCTATCAGAAAGACCAATGATTTCTGATTATTATTATTTTTATTTTATTTTTTTTCTCTCTCTGATTGCTCTTTTGTTTTTTGGTTCTTTTTTTTTGTGCTCCGCCTTATGTGTCGGTCTTCTTCTACTTTTAATTTTATTTTTGTTTTTTATATCTTCATCGTGTGCCAAAGGGTTGCTACCCGTAAATGCTAAATAAATAAACTATTTTTATATTTTTTCGTTGCACCATTTAATCGTTTCGCGTCGTTTGTCTGTAACAAGTTATTGAATTTTTTAAAGTTTTGGCAATAAAAATTAGTTAATAATGACCTTGACGATTTTTTCATGTTATACAGTGCCAGCCGTCGCGAAAACTAGAGCTTGGAGAAGCTGTGAGGTAAATCAATTGATTTTTGTTTGGTATCATGCCGAATCGGCCGAGCCAACCTGGGAGCCTCAGCCTCATCCGAAGATTTCCAGCGGAATTTGGCGAAATCACGGCCGTAACGAGTTTCTCATCAACTGTCATATACAGGTCCATATAATAATTAACATTAACGCATCAAAAGGAACGAAAGTACACTTTACTGAGATTCAACATTAGATCCTTACAATAAAATATTAACAGTACTTGCTAGCAAGAAAAATGTGAAGAAAAATAAGAATTGTGTGCGAATGAAAAGAGGACCATAAGGAAGTTTGTTTCGTAAGACTTTTGTCAGGAAGGTTTTCTTGGACTTGCGCAGGACATTCCGGAGAATGGGGCGGATTTGGCTCACTTGGAGGCGGTCCACGGTCCGGCGATGTTCATCGGGAGGATGGGGTCCTGGTTTACTCGACATTCCTGGACGAACGCCGCCTGGACCCCCCATTCTGCCGCGCGAAGAGGCAGAAAAACTGACGTGGAGCTGTCGTCTACGGGCAGCATCGAGATGAAGACGGTGGAAGACGAGGACAAAGAATGCGCTTCCGGGAAGGAAGACTCGGCAGAGAATTCGCAGAGTCACAGGGCCAGCATGAAACTCTCTCACAAGTTGCTGTTCTTCGAGCGTTACGGTTTCTTCAACCTGCACGTCGAGGTCCAGCAGATCGGCCCAGCTTACGTGGAATTGCTGCTCAAGACGTCGATCGGTCCGGTTTGTATTATCCAGACAGTCACCCCCGTGGCTCCCCTGGTTCAACGCGTTTTGCATCTCGCTTTTTCCTATCCGATAATGGCACCCGTTACCAGTATCATCTTCCTCGCGGAGTGCCTTATGTTCGAGAGGGACGTTGCCGTTTGGAATCACAAAAGGTACGAACGTCGGCCGATTCTCGTCCGAGAGGAACGTACCATTCTCGCATACCGCAGGTGGTACTCACAATTTTATTCAGAACACAGCCCGAATTATCGTACAGCCATGGAATCCTTGCAGTGGTAATTCTAACGCAATAAAAGGTAATAAATCGCGTACTAAAAATTGTTCAAAATGGAAAGAATCATGGGGAATATCTAAACAGTTCTCTGGAGTTTTAAATTTAAATACGATCAAAGGCCAGGAATATCGTAATTCACGTTTTGTAAAGTTTAAAAAATTGTGACGAATCTTGCGGCACGGCTGTGTAATCTATAAGAGATAATTTAAACGAAATTGGGGATAATTAACGCTACAAATATTTCCTTTTTAAATCATTGAAATTTTGTAGGTAACAATTTCGTTGTGAACAATTAAAGAAACCGTCTGTTACGTGTTGAAAATTTTTATAACGTTTTAAGTAATATTTTGTTTTATAATAAGTAGACGTAATTATAATCTAGCTGGTGAATGAAATTTCATTATATCACATATTTAACTTTCACGAAGAAACGATTTATAAATGTATCGCCATTATCTTCTCCTATCTTTTTGAACAAGAACAAAACATTCATTGTATAAAACATTTTCAGAGAACATAAAGCTGCATGTTATTACCGTAATGTTTTACGAACACCTTTTATTGATATGCATGCATAAACAGAAATTATACTAAAATGATCTCTGTTTGTTATAAAATACTTATATATAAAAAGACCTTCTCGATTTTTTCTTGCAGTACAATGACATATTAAAAATGTATTGTCGATTATATGTAAACCATTTGGAAATACGTACCACTGTGAAACACCGATCAGAGAAAAATAAACTATCAATAGTAGACGTTAATAACAAAAATGTTAAAATTTACTCTAAAAATATAGACTTTATAGGAATCATAGATAATAAAGTTCTCCTAGTACAAATAGCGATTTAATTGTTTGCTAATTTAGGTACTTCTTAAAATAAAATGTACATGTTATTTAGCTCTTTAAGCTTTTTTGAAAGTGTGATATTATAATTCATTCATGATACTAAACGTGATGTAGGTCAATTTCGTGTTAGTTCAAGGTTAAGCCAAGTTTTCAAGACCAAAACAAAATATTTAGTTTATACAAAATCCAAACATAAGATATTCCTCAAGCTCACACAATTTCTCTTTCCTGGAACGAGAAGAAATTGTACAGTTTAATTGTATTGTTAAAATCGAAATTACAGTTCAAAATTGTATATTTCACTTTATCCATTAATGGCCGTTATATTTTCTTCTAATTATGAAAATTTAAATACCTATCATCGTTTATATAGACAATGTACATAAACGTATCTAACATGTATACTGTTTTCTTAGTTTTTTAATATTATTTTAGTTTTATTTTTATTGAATGACATTCCAAATAAACGGAATGTTTATTCTGAACGTTTATAATTAAACTCGAAATACACAAGTGAAAATTGTACCAGAGTAATAACGTAGACTAAGTCGTAGTCGATTCTCTCATATTGCGAACTGTTTTAATGATTATTTATAATTACTGTGTAAAATGGGAGGGAGGTTCCATGAGACTAGCCATTGGGCGTCGATGAAAGTATTGAAAAAATGTAAAGTCGTTTATTAGCATAAAAATATGAGTATTTATGAAGTGTATTAACAATATACAAGTTTATAGATACAGACGAGGGGACTCTTATTACATTTAATCCCATTCTCCAATGTACATAGCACGCGGCGCTGGTGGGATGACGCCCCTTGTCGGGATAGGTAACCTTCCGTATATGTGATTATACGGAGACTCGATTCTATTGTCCGAATCTGAAAGCGTAATAAAACCGTGATCACGTTTATGCGTCTTTCATCCAACTAGCATTTCTACAGAATTGCCATCAGCAAAGAATCCGAAGATCAAAAAGTTATATAAAATGCAGTGCTCTGACAGGCAAAAGGATTAGCATTTGAGCAGAAGAAAATATCTCAAAATAATAAACCGACAAGGCTGCAGAAAATTTTACATTGCACTAAGACACGGTAATGCGATTAGTACAAGTAGTCGTTAAGGATTGATTATCAAGTCTCGAGTTAAGGAACAAGCGAGATTCTGATAGCTTGCAAAAATGAAAGTGGCAGACCGGTGGCCTAGTGACCGGCGGATTCAGGTGCGTGGCATTTTAGACACTTACTTTTAAGCAGGTTTCCGGCGCCCGCGGTTACTCGATAGATTGCGAGAGAAGGGGCTACATTTACGTACCCAGTCCGCTTTCGAAACTTCTGGCATGATACATTATGGGTGGCCGGCCTGTCTGATGATGCCCGTAAATCTGCGGCTGCGACTGACTATGATGGTATCCGCTACCGGAAGTCCCATACGACGGTGCCTGTGGCGGACGTACAGCGTGTCCTCGCGAATTCGGCACTTTACTTTGTCCGTTCCGAGCCATTTTCACGAAGTTTGGCACACGGGCTCTCAGTCCACAATAATACGGGTCGTCTGAACAGAATTCTAATGTCATCAGGACATTCGAACGTATTATTAAACATTTATTAATATGTCATTATCTTACCATATTTCTTTTTATCGTCGTTTTTGCTCTTCCTGTCTTCGTGAACCGAAGGTTTTATCGTTCTTGTGTAATCTTCGTCTATGTCATCGTAATCCGGCTAAAAACAAATAATAATAATAATAATAAACAAATAATAAGTCAATAACATCTAGTAATCGAAATTAAATGATCGCAGTAGGCAAAAAAGGTCGACGTATATGACTAAATGTTGTTGGTAAATTATATATTTATTACATATTACGATACCTTTGGAATATCGTGACCATAAAGATTTTCTCTAGGCGGAAGTTTCGGTGGTTTTTCGCCCCTGCGTTGTTGGTAACTCACGGACTGCATATAAATCTGTTCTCGTGATTCTCTCTCCAAAGGATCTCTATGAATTTCGCTAGGACCTACTGACGATGAGACACCCGCTACACTATAAGGATCCTCGTCAGGGATTGGAATTCTCGGGCGATTCTTTATATCCACAGGCCTCTGTAGAGCTAAAACTATCATTGCAAATGCCATAATTTTTCCTCAATATCACAATATGGTAATAAACCTGTAGGGTTCACTTTTGAAGGAAACACGTTACACTTGACGACGAGAATTTAAATACGGTAATTACAATATGGTAATGAGCGGTATAACAGGTAAATGCAGTGAAATTGAAATATTACCTGGAGGTAGCTTTGATTTAAGCATATCCAGTCCAACTACGTTAACTATGAGGACCCAAACAGGACATTGCAATAAATCGGCTTCACTTCGAACAAATATAATAGCACTGAGGCATTGTGTTTCCAGTCTTCGTCTATCTGGATATGCTCTTCTTGTTTCCCGTGACAAATTTGTTTGGAACTTGTTCATGTCAAACAACTGGTATAGAAGTGGATATACGTTATTATTGTGAAATAAAGATGAATTCATATATTTTAAAATGAAGGCATTAAATGAATTTATTGCAAATATTAATCACTGTGTGTCCTACTTACTTTGCCTGGTTTCTCATGTTCAAGTGCACCTTGCGAATTACGTATTATTTCCGGTCCGATCGCGTTATCTTCCTGATTCGTTGGCCTAATATACACATTGTTTTTACACAACCTTTTTATAAGTATATTCCCTTGCTCGTCCATTTTTATCTTGACACCCTGGTTTATGTGTCTCTTGGCTTCTTCAGTTTTTGAGTCGCGCATCGGGTTGTCGAAGCCACAAAGTCCTATCCTGAATAAATAGACATCGACGAGTTAGCTACGCTCTGATTAGCAGAGACTCGACCGCGTGGCACATTTTCCCGTCCAAAGGCTTCAACGACTCTTACCTAAATCCATCGAAACCATCGTTCGAGCCGTTTATCGTGAGAACAGGTGCCCTGGCATATGCTTTCGCCACGCGCCTGTTTCTCTCGAAAACGATGACTTTCGCCCAAATTTCATCGTCTATCTGATTCCATTTATCTAAAACTTCTTGTATGTGATCCTACGGAGGTACAACAAGTTATCGTACAGTGTGTAAATCAATTTATATCAGTCTTCATTAATCTACTTATAAATTACAAAATGAACATTGCTACGTTTGAATTCTTCGTCATACGAAGCAATTTTAATGAACCGTTCGATAAAATCCCTCAATGTGCTTGTGTCTAATAATGCAGTGTTCAGGGGTTACCACTGTACAAAGTATTTAATCTATAATGTCCAATATGTTATGTAAGTTAAGTCTGATGTAAGCAATTTCGACTTAGCGGTGGAAAGCATCAAAAGGAATGACACTTGTATAGAAAATGCGGAATGAACATAATGCACAGCGTGTACGACCATTCGCTGTAACGTTGATTTCATCCTGATTATAATAAGAACTTGCTTTTCACCCAATGAATGCGGCATGTCCCGTCCCCACTCGCGCAAAAAGGTCAGCGGTATCGCTACTACATTTACTGTGTAATCACGAGCCATTCACCTTGTACAATTTATCCAAATTATACCACACATCTTCCTCTTCTTGCTCCTCGTACTGTGATTCTGCGAGATTATCCCGAGAGCGAGAAAGTATCTTTCTCCTTGACACCATTATGTATGCTGATGAATCTATAAAAATCAAATTAAAAGAACAGATTAATAGAGTACGAAACGTAATGAAGTAATCGCTATGTTTAAAATTACCTTCAGCGTATATTCTAAAGACTAAAACCTGTAACATATCTCGCTTGAAAATTGAAAAATTCTACCAGTAAGTATCAGAAATCGTAGAAGAAAATAATTAATATTCTTTAATCATCCTTATAGATATGTAAATATATGTATATACATAGAAATATGAATAAATATAAATATGGACAACTGATTATAGTAACAGGAACAGCTCACATGTCACAGTTGAACTTTCGTCCTCGACCTTTTTTAATATTCTGTTCCGTGATCTTTATTCTTATTTACATGATCACATTAATCCCATTGACAGTAGAATCTATGATTTCCAAGCAATTACACGTTGCGTGCGGTAACTCAAATTAAAGATAAGCTTTAAAAGTTTGTAAACGAATAACAAGCAACATGTGGAGTTCGGTGAAAAAAGACGAATTTCTACGGGTATGTCGATTCAGAGATTTCATCACATAGAAACCAGTATTAATCAGCATGCAATAATATTATTCACTATATGTCGCAATGCCCACCTCCCAGCATCGAACTCTCCCCAATAAAACTTTACGTGTAACCTAATTTTCAACATTACTTGGAATAAAGGTCATATTTAGAGCAAATCAATTCGGCACTCTGTCAAAGTCATTTAAAAAACGGAATTCAGAAATATCTATTAAGTAGGTAAAACTAGTATTACTTTGTTTTAATTTATTCTCTTACCTTTGAATATTTATTGACGTTCACTAAAATATTTGACATTTATATGCAATTTAGTCCGAAAAGAACTACAATTACTAACGTGTGACCGACAAAATGATTTCGCTGTTATTTTATTTGTAATTTGTATATAAATATTTTAATGGATTAAAAAATGAATTACAAATGACTTTTCAAGAGTGGAATAACAGACAAGGGGCCATGTAATGTTGAGTAAAGTTGACTGATTTTTTATAAAAGTTCCATCAGCGTGAACCTCGTCAGAGTATCAATTACAGCTCTCTGAAAAGCCGCGTTACGTGTACCAGCATGTAATATACCTATTTCCATATTTCATAATTACATTACCTAATAGTGTTTTTAGAACGAGATGCAGGCATCAAACTTGTCGCGAAGTCGTAAAAAGTTTCCAGCCACGATTACTCTCTATAAAACACACGACTGAAATATTCACTTATCTCAAATAGCAAATTGTAATTTACACACACTAATTCCTGATAGCTGCATTCGAGTAATGTGATTTAAGATACTGAATAATATTTCTTAAATTCCGAACACACTAGAAGAAGAAATGCGATTAATTTGCGCTATCGATAATACAGTTGCTAGATACTCTGGCTACTAATTTAATTTTGGTATCCAGCAATTTGGGGAGCCGATCAAATGTGGCGGCGCTCGAATCAGTCGAAAAGTGAGGAGGAGAGGATAATGAGAGCGGCAAAGATTTAGAAAGACGAAGACAGAGACAGAAAGAAAGAGGATGTGTGAAAGAGAAACAGACAGAGAAGGGGAGAGCAAGAAAGAGAGAGAGAGAGAGAGAGAGAGAAATGAAACGTCATTGTCGATTCGCCTATGCCGCGCGCCCGTCAGAATTTCCCTGAAACCACTGGCTTTCACTTCTCTGAAGAATGCGAAGGCTGTATACATGCACACAGGCGCAATGTCCAGTATGCGAGAGTATTGGGTACGGCACGCGAGTCTCTTTCTCCTTCTCGATTCCCTTTCGCGCGAACATAACACCAACACTCGCATGCTCATATGGATTCCCCCACCCCGACGCACCCATTTTCCCTCTCACGCCCTCCCACTCACTCTCACCGAGTCCCTCTTTCTCCCACCCGGCCAGCTGTTCTCTCTCTCTTCCCGACTGTTTCTGTCCACCTCTCTTTCTCCCAGCCCTCCGGGAGTTCTCTCACTCTGTCCCATTAGGTTTATCCGCCTCGCTTGCTCTCGGCGGTTCTCTCACTCGCCCGGAGACTTCGATGAGCGCAACCGTGAGATTTCAAACAGTGGAAGGAAACTGGTTATGCTCCGCCGCGTAGACGGGCATTCATACATACCCACTCGCGACGAAATGTTTCTCGCCTTCGCGTCCCCTGTCGTTGATTTTTCGTGCAAAGGTCCGCAACTACCACTTTTTTCCACACACACGCACAAACTACAAGTTCACTAGAAGGAGGATGTCGTATCGACAGTGTTGATGCGCCAGGAAAATCGCCATATGTTTAAAGACCCGGCGCCAATGAAAGTATATTTTAAAGGTCACCCGAATTCACTCAAGCGTTGTACGAGTAAAGGTTATTACGCACACTCGCGAGACCGTCGAAACATTTCGTTCCTGTCTTGTTTTTTACCGCTGGAGGAGCAAAGGCCGACGACGGCGTATCCCTGCTGGAAAAGCGGAGGAAACTGACTATGACGCGCTAGAAAGCTAAAACGACGCCCGGAATGCCAATAGGAAAAGCTCTTGCGCGAGCCTCGCACACCGTGGCTTTCACGATCACATAGAGACAGTACTCGCCGCGAAAGCCGTGCCAATCTCCGGCAAAGATCGGTGTCAAGTCCGTGGCCAGGCATATGCTGTCTGTTTTCGCGCCTCCCAGGACTCCTCGGCAGGAATTGCGCAAACCGTGCGCAATGTCTCTGCGGTACCTTTAGGCCGATGAAAAACAACACGAAATGGAGAAAAA
The DNA here is from genome assembly GCA_963989215.1 of Hedychridium roseum. Taxonomy (NCBI): domain Eukaryota; kingdom Metazoa; phylum Arthropoda; class Insecta; order Hymenoptera; family Chrysididae; genus Hedychridium; species Hedychridium roseum. Next base: position 5,030,245 of record OZ022305.1, read on the forward strand.
GGAACAGCGGAATTCGAGGGACCGGGAGTTCCTATCGCGAGGAGTTTGCGCTCGCGACTTTCACGAGCCGGACAAACGGGCAGTAGTATTCGCGGCGTATATTTAGAATCCCTTCTTATTGCCCGACGGCCAAATGCCATCGGCGTATCGCACGGTCGTTTCGGTCATCCCGGATGTACCGGAACTGGAAATTCCTCACCACTGAATCGACCCTCGCGGATTCCTTCACGCGCATCACCAGTTTCGACTATTTCCAAATCACCTCGAAGGTCCTCGATGACGAGATCGAAGCATCCGGCTAAACCGCACCGATTGACTGTATTCAATGTCCTCTCGAACTACTTTTCGAGCGAGACGACATCGTTAGAAAAGTGTGTTGCAACAATTGCAGTAATATCGGCAAGTTTCACTAGCATGAACATCGTCACGTAGCTCGGAAAAGAAACAACGTGCTTCGCTATCATCTTCGGAAAACGTAAATTTAACGGGTACATAGGAGAAACTGTCACGTAATCCAGTAGAGAGGTTCTGGCATAACGAAAACTATGCGGCGAAAAGGGGGAAAATAGGGGAAGAGCCGAGAGGGGGGGGCAGGAGGGGAAAGAAGGGGTAGGTCTTCGTGCACAATCACACGTCGTTCGGTAAGAATGTGGGAACGTACGTGACGAGGAAAGTATTCTTTGCACGCGTCACGAAGGGGCATACATACGCATCGTTCGATCGTACGCGTATGTACGTTCGTACCGTTATCCGTATGCTTTCATGACACGGAAACGATAACGTACCTTTCTCGCGCTGCGTCTTTTTCTCTCCAAGCTGGGGGGAAGGTGAAAGGGTTTCGCGGGAGGTCGTAGCGGTGAACCGTCTCTCCGTCTTTCAATATGGTAAGGAGACGTCAAAATCCTGCGGAGGATCTCGGCCCTGCTCGGTCCATTATCGTCCGCCGGGGAATGAAATGTCGTCGCCGTCGTCGTCGCAAGGTTTGTCCAAGCGGAACCACGATTTTTTCTCCACGTGACACTGGGAACCCCGCGAATGACACTCTCATCGGTGGGAAGTCGCTGGTAAAAGTCCTTCGGAAGGCACACACTGGCACTCTGTCGCGCGACTGTACGGCCTGCTCTCTACTTGGCTTTATTCGGGCTGCACGATGAAAAGGATTCCATCCGTCGAGCGGTTAGTTGGTTTGGCGCGCGCGCGCGCGAGACCGTGCGAGCGAGTTAGCCTTGCCAGCAGCAGCTTTTCGCCTCCCTCTCGAGAGTTCCCCGGTCGTGGTCGGCGAGTGAGAGTTACCAGACGTTCACCATCTTGGTACTCTTGGTAGCAGGAGAGGCGCGCATGCGCACTGCCCGCTCCCCTCGCGCAGCCATGACGTCAGAAATAGGACAAGAGCTGATGGCCTTTGGTAAAGTAATGGCAGCGACGGGGTATGCCAACGAGCCCGGAGCAGTTCGGTCGCGCGGCAAACTCCGCGAATGTAGAGGAAGGGGGGTGGGCCACTGAACTGTCTCCTTCGCTCCCCTGCTCGCACGATCGCATTTTTCCCTACGTCTATAGGTTCCACGGGACTAGTCGAGCATTGCTCCGTCTTTCTTTCCCTTTTTCTCTCCTGCCGCCCCCTCACCTTCACTCCCCACATCTCCGCGTTTTCGGTCCTTAATGCTCCTCCTGCTCAACCCGCCTTCTCTCTTGACCATCGGCCCTCTTGCGCGCACACACACGTATACACCGTCAAACTCCCTCCCGCGCATTCGTGCGAATACACGTTCACGCCCTTTTCCATTTCTATCTATGCACAGGCACTCGATGTCGTGACTTCTTCTTCCTCACTCTTATTCCTAATCTCCCCCACTGGCCTTTTCTCCTTTCCGTCACCCTCTGCGTTCGTCCCAACGATTACATTTTTCTTCGTGCTTTTTGTACATATGTATATCTACATCCATCGGCAGGTTCTTAATTGCAAATTAGGCGTTTCGCTTGAATAACTTCGCCGAAGAAACATGACCGTTTCTACCTCGCTTACTTAACATTTAACGTAAAACAGTTTGGCTGAGTTTATCAGCCATTCCATCAGATTATTTACACAAATCAAAAGATCGCATTTTTAGACGCCTTATAAATACCCTTCGAGGGTAGATACGTGCCGCTTATTTTGAAAAGTGGTGTAAAAAATCAATAACAACAAATAAAAATTGCGGCAGAAAGAATTCCGTATTTTATTGTAATCGACATATGACTATGATTAATGATTATTTTCATTGTTCTTCGACAATGTTTACTGCAAAAAATATATTAAAACTTATATTATAACCGTCTATCGTTCTCGTTAGAAATACCCGATAAGGACTGAAAGCAAGATTAATATGAAAAAAATAGAAAAATTACTAACAATGGAAATGAATTCTACGAACCCTTAAACAAGCCTTATATAATATTGAAACAATATGATTACGATTATGATGACTTAATAAAAGTTGCTGTATTTTAGCAATTAATACAAGTCTCTTCATCAAATCATTTACTACTGGAATGTTGTTTGCGCGTTGGAAGGTTCATGAATGGAACTGAAAATAAGACAGAAACATGATAACCGCAAATTTATTTATTACTTTATTTTCCTCCGTTTATGTACATCATGGTTTAGTACAAAACTGTCGAAGTATACACCACCCATCGAACAGTTACGGATGCGTCAATATTTGGGAATCATGAACATTATGGAACACGGATTATGTACCTCCGCCCGATCGTTTGCATTATCCGATACATAACGTTTAACACGATGAAATTTTCAGCTGCGTTTGCGTAAAAAGTATAAAATCTACTAATACCATCCGCTGCATGCAGAAAATGTACTTGGACTCACATGACGTAAGACACAATTCCCGAAAGGATGGAAAGTTAACATTTCGTCGCAAAACAATTTACGCACAAATACGTATATTCGTCTGAGAATGACAGGATTTCGCAACAGCCCTATAAACACGTTTATACGATTATACGCGTAAGTAAGTTAATTAACGGATCCGATGGAAAGCAATATGTAATATACATTTAGTATGTCAACAAATTCAGGATATTCGTCCTATGTCGAGCCAATTTATTTATAAATATCGTATAGGGGGAAACATTTTTATCTTAACGATAAGATTACTTTCTTGGTGATATACCTCTATGCACGAATATTGGAACCTATTGACGGTGTATGTTAAAAACATCCTTTTGATGAACCACAAATCTGTAGAGGAAGTACATAACTCAACAATATTTTGTCAGTTTTCTAATGGAAAGAAAACGCCGATAGGTCATTCCTGTTATTGACACGACAAATGCAAATAAAAATTTGATGCTCGTAAAATAAAGTCGCACAAAAATTTTGTGCAAGTGTAAATGTAAAACCAAAATAAACACAATTATACTTCGACGTTATATAGTTTAAATGTGACTGAACGTCTAAACACGCAGATGTATGACTTTACAAGAAATCGTATTTGTTAACCAAAGAAGGTATGTACATCGGTAAGTCATTTATTTCTATAGTTTACAGAGAAAAGATAGTAAACAAATTCTTCCTATGCGGGAAAATAAAGTCGTATGAAAAACCATCTAAACAGGTCATTTTTTCTTGTAACAGTTGGTTTAAAAATCGACTAACTTCTCGCCAGATTTTTCTTCAAAGTAGCTGACAGTACGCATTCTCTGTCATAAATAACGTGATTGAGCGTTTTTTTCATTATACACCTTTTATCTGACCTGGGGCAAGACCGCCAGCAAATGCGGTCGTCTCTTACATTTCACATTTCCTAATCTTAAATATAAATCGTAGCTATATGCCTACACATTGAAATTTACGGTATAATCAATTATTTACGAAATCCGACGCTCAAATATAAGCAATTACTTAGATAAATAAACATCGTATTGCGCTTAAAATTAGTTAATTATGTACACACAATACACATTTCTCGGACGTTGGAGAGATACACAGAGTCGTTGGCTCACTTACCACCCAAACGATATAATGTGCATTAATCGCGACTTAAGTCGACTCCTACCGTTAAAGGAATTGTCAGTGCACTAACATGTCCGACGCTTGATCAACTCCACAATGTTTTCCTGCAACAGAATAAACGGATAGCAATTAGGAACAGTCGGTTTAATACATGAAATCCAGCACCAAAGACAATGGACAGTAATATTTTTAAGTGTGTTAGTGTTTTATAGATTTTAAAACCCATATTTCTAAACTTCTCGGCAACTTTTAATGTTGACTATTCATGAATTTCGGATTTTACTTACGATTGCTTCGTGACCTTTGTAGTATTTGCAGTGCTGACGAGCGTTTTCTTCTTGTTACTCCGACACTTTCTAACGTACGCCTCTATAAGTTGCGCTATCTTCTTTGGGTTGATTTCTCCCGTTTTATTATGACATATCTGAAAATCATAAATACAGGAATTGCTTTCTAATTCATACTTTGTAAATAAATAAGTAATGTATTCTGTATTTACCTTGGGTACAGCTTTACGCATGATATCTTTATATTCCTCTTTCGTAACATGTTTTTTGGTATAATGTGGTTTTAATACCAACTTTACTTCTTCCACAACTCTTTCTTGGCGATTTAACTTCTTTAGGAACTGGAACAGTAACAAAGATATCGATTATGTACATGCAATGCAACGAACTTTGTAAAAGTTAATTGATACAACTTACCTTATCCTTAACTTGCATCTCCACAGCAGAACTAGGTAGATCGTCAAGAATTTGAAGCTGATTTTCGTCCATTCGTACCCCTACCTTGGGATTAGTAGCTATAAAAGAAATACGTATGTAAATATTTATCACGTAAACGTCCTGTAGTTTTTTAAAGCACATAAAATTCTATTTGTACCATATGAACTGGTTGCCCGAGAATTGCTTGACGTAAAGTTTGAGTACGTACATTTCTTCTTCTTGTCGTTGGCCTTCTTGCTTCGACTTTTATTCGACTGAACTGTTTTTACTGCTGGCGACATTCCGAATAACGTGTCAAAAGCATCTTTCTTCTCTGTAATTTTCGGTGCCTTAGGGGCATTGTTTTTGTTGGCACTCATCGTATTTGTCATTGGCGAACTATTGTAATTTACAGGGCTAGGGGGATCGAACATTCCGTCGCTTAAAGTTGACCCCGGCGAATATGGCGAAGACATGTCTACGTTGTCGTTCGTAATTTCGATAATTGCGTCATTGCCATTCTGTCCTATCGCAGAACTATTTTTATTCTGAGTAGATTTGGAAGCACGAGCCATGGTAGACTTTGCTGAATTGGCAAATACGTTTGGAAGTTGTGGTCTCTCGTTTGTCCGTTGTTTTATTTGATTGCTAGGTGAAATGCGATTACTCTGCAAAGAAGTCAGATATTAAGTAATGTATGATATACGATTCGATAGGAATATAGCTGGAATTTAATTAATATTGAACAATATGACAATTGTATAATTTTAAATCGCATTTCAGTTTTAATATTTTTCATACCAATGCTTTCCATGGTGAATGGAACTTAATCTTCCAGTGCAAATATCAAGATCATTTGATATACCCATTATACGGTTAATTTACATAATTCTTTTATTAGCAAGGATGCTGATAAAAGTTTTAGCCAAAACATAACCCGTACCTGTAGTAGATTTCTCTGACCGACGGCAGGTGTATTTGTATTAAATACAGTGCTTCTTTGTACCGCAGCAGCCACTGTCGCCAATACAGGGTTGATGGTAGCGAAAGGATTAGCCGTGGACTGAGCGTTTTGTTGATTTTGCTGGTTTAATTTGGGCGATCCGGCGCCGTAAGTTTGTGCAGTGTCCGTCGGATTTTCCGTAGTAGGTGAAGCATCTCTCTTGGGCGATGCTCTCTTGATGGTCACCATGGATATTATCTTGGGCTTTTCATTGGACTTGTCCTGACAGGTTTGGTCCTGCTGTTGGCTCGGTTCATCCTGCGGGAGTCCTGTAGCGTCCGGTGCTTCGTGTTTCCTTGGGGAATTGCGCTGGTTCCTTTCGTCATTCGGCGTAGCTTCTTGGCTCGGTGTAGGCGTGGGTGATCGAGATTTCGTGGGATCGAAGGGATCGTACGCGTCGGGGGAAGTCGGTGGCGATGTCGGCGGTTCAGGAGGCGTATTAGGGCCAATCTTCAGCCTCAATTCCAGTTCTTCCTGAGCACGCATTTCGAGTTCCTCCTCGACCCTCTCGTCCATCTCTTCTTCCATCTCCATTTCCTCTTCCTCCTCCTCTTCGAGCAGAGGATTCATTGTGTTGGGTCGGAGATTGTTCGTCTGCTTGGCAATGGAGAACTTAATCTGCGGCTCTGGTGGAGTCTTAGGACCTTGTGAGACGAACTGTTCCCGCGGTGGTGAAGCTTGTGAGGGTGGACATTGTTCCGGCGTTGCTGCCTCCTGCGCCTGTTTCTCATCATCGTCGCTGAGAACAATAACGTCACGGGGTGAAGGTGTTTGTTCCCTGAACGGCGACTGATCCAGGTCAATCACAGCTACAGGTTTCTTCGTAGCAGCGATTTCTGCTGCCTTTGATTTCTTTTTCTTCTCCTTCTTGGTTTTTGGCGATTTGGACCGCTTATCTTTCGATTTCTCCTTCTTCGATTTCTTCGGTGGTTCCGCCGATATTGGCTCCCTGCGCCTGCGTTTTATCGGAGCAATTAGCGGGATGGTCTCAGGAATTTCAGGTATGGTCGACTGATTGGCCTCGTTGTCCTTGTTAAAGCATACACTGACCAAAATATTATCACCGCTGGCGAAAACCTCCTTCGAGGGTGGCGGTGTTCTGTTTCTTTTCGTCTTCCTCCTCTTCTCGGGTTCCTTCGTCTTCTTGCTTTCTTTTCTCCTGTCCTTCTTCTTCTTCTTCATGGCTTCCTTATTAGTAAGTATGACAGTGAGGTTTTTAGGAGGAACGGCAACGTTATCCAGGACGGGCGGAGGGGACCAGTCCCGAGAACCCATTTCCTCCGGCTGAGCACGGGAAGGAGTTTTCGATCGTGACCTTGACCACGACGGTGTCCACTGTGCACTCCATGACTCCTGTTCGTCCCTCTCTCGTGAGAAACCTTGCTCGTGCTGCACAGATTTCGCGTCCAACTGATCCCAGTTCCTATTTCTGTCCCTCTCACGTGATATAGACTTCTCCTTGGACCTCGACCTGCTGCGAATCTTCCTTTTACCGTACTTCTTCTCCCTGGTCTTGGAAGTTCTCTTCGGAGACCTAGAACGCGTTCTCTTACGATTTCTCGAACGACTTCTCGACTTGTATTTCTTCGCCTTTTCTTTTCTCCTGCCCCGTGACCTTGAGGTCGATCTCTTCCTTGACCTTCGCCTAGGGGATAGGGATCTTCGTTTACGCGACAACGACCTTGACCTAGACCTCGATCTCGACCTACTCCTGGATCTCCTTCTCGAGATTGACCGCCTTCTGGACAAGGATCGTTTGCGAGATATTGATCTTCTTCTGGGCGACTTGCGTCTACCTCTGGACATAGATCTTCTCCGCGACAGAGACCTGCACTGTTTCGAATAGGACGTACGTTCTCGTGACCATGATCTATGCGGCTTAGGCCGCGATCTACTCCTAGACCGTAGTCTCGAATATGATCGGCTCCGACGATTGGAGAGTGATCGTCTACGAGAAGGAGTCAGACTTCTAGATCTGCTCCTTGATTTTTCCCTAATGTCCCTCCCGTACTCGTCCTTCTTGGGCCTTGGTGGTTTCTCAGCAACTATCTTTCTTACGTCGTACCTTGGCAATTCCTTCCTCTTCTCCTTCTTCTTCGTGACTTCCTTCGTCTTCTTCTTCGATTTATCTTTATCCTTGTCTTTATCCTTCTCCTTTTCTTTCTCCTTCTCCCTCTCCTTTGACCTGGACCTTCTATCCTTGTCACGATACTGCCGTTCCTTTGTACTCTTTGAAATTTTCTTCCAAGAAACTTGGTTATCCGAGGAAATATTCTCCTTATTCTTTTCTATGTCCTTGGTTTTCTCCTTCTTGTCCTTCTTCTTCTTCTTTTTACCACTTTCCTCGTCATTGTCTTTTAACTTATCCTCATCTTTAACTGCCTTACCTTCTTCAATGATTTCACCTTCCTCCATGTCTTTCTCCTTCCTTATAGTCATTAACGCCAATTCGTCCTCGAAATTCATTGCTTCGTCCGTCTCGGAAATGGCTTCTGTTCCCAAACCATCGTAGCCAGCAGGTGTTCTACAGCCATCCAAATCGTCGTTTGTTTTGTCTTTCGTCGGAGTAATTGGTTCTAAACCGCTTTCAAACGGTACAGATCGACCGGCAGACCTGTCGTCCCTTCGCAATGGCAACTCGTCTTTGCAAGGCGTATATCCACCATCTGACTCCCAATTCTCCTGGTCAGCATCAATATTTTTCCCGGCTATCTCCTGCATTCCGACGTTATCTTTCTCAATAGGAAATTGCTCTATCTCTTCATCCATTACATCTTCGATACTGGAACTAAACTTTCCTCGACCTCGGCCAGAATTACTTGGATCTTCGCTATCACTCACTTTAATTTGACTGCCGTGATCGCTGTATTTGTCGTCATTGTCGCTGATGCTTCGCATGCTGTCGTCGGGCTTACTGCAATCCAATTTTAATAAATCAAACGACTTTTCCGTCAAATTGTCCTTTCGACTTGTGCCCTTCGAGGCACTATCCCAATCTTTCATTGCGTTTTTCAGTCCTGATTTCCAATCTTTTCCTTTCCTCTCGGATCGGTGCTCATTCTCATCAAGATCTTCCAAATTGCACTCCATACTAAGTTCATTGCTGTCCACTTTCTTTGGTGAAGAATGAACCGTGTCAGCGATAGAAATGATCGTATCCGAACTTTTTTCCGTCAAATCAATAGTAGGCTGTTCGGAAGCCTTAGATTTTCTTGAATCCTTTCGCTTGCCGAAATTTTCGTCATCTTGAGTCGACCCCGAACTGTCACGACTATTTTCCACCTGTGATTCTAAGTCATCAATCCTTTCGCGATCAGCATCGCTTCTTCGTCTGAAGTGATTATCGCTAGACCGACGATCCTTCAATAAACCGTCTTCTGATCGTCTTCTGGAATCATCTTCAGAACGAGGGGATTTCTCCGCATCTTCGAGTTCTTCGTCCATAAACTGTTTGGTCTCATCTAACCGATCGTTCGACTTGGACTTTCTGTTCTTTTCATCGGGTGTCGATGGTCTCGAAGGACTGAGACCGTTTTTAGCCGTATTTTTGTCACGTTCAACTTCCTTCTCATCTTCTACCTTCTTTTCCTCTTCATCTTTAGTTGGCTCCCTTTCCTCTTGTTTTTCCGACTTCAGATTCTTCTCTTCCGCTTCCTTTTCCTGTTGAATCGAGCTCTCAATGTCGTCATCAAGTTCGTCGTAAAGACTGCTCAACTTATTGTTTATACGAAACTTGTTTCCAATCTTAAAAGTTATTTTGCCCCTAGAGGTATCGGATATGTTTTTAGGCATTGTCTTAACGAATGGTTTAACCTCTTTCTTGGGCTTCGCCACGTAAGGATCCGGTGGTTCGGGAATATCGGCCAAGTCGCAAGCTTGTACATCACCGACGATTACATCGTCATCGTCGGGGATTGATGGAGGAAGTGGCGGAGGTTCAAGAGGACCAATAGGACCGATTTGTTGTGACAATTCTTGTTCCGTGTGACGAGCTACGTCCATAGTTTGCGACGAGTAAATTGACAAATTTGGACAGTCTGCTTGAGAATCCTCGTCGTCGTCATCGTCATAGGCTGTCAAACGAACTGGTGATTTTGCGTTCTGCTGGGTTATACTGGATAGAGATGAAGGGATATTGGGTGGAGATTCAACTGGCATGGGTATACTACTACTGTCGACGCTCTTTCGCGTTGAATTTTCACCTTTTCCATGAATACTGTCGTTGGTGTCGCTATCATTAGCCGCGAACGGGTCGTACTTGTCATCATCCTCCCGCATTTCTCTTTGAGTATCGTCCTTATGAGAATCATCGATCACCAACTCCTGCTCACTATCATTGTCCTTGTCGCTCTTTGAATTTTCGTCGAAGTCCAGCAAACCGGACGGCGGTTCAGGCGGCGGCAAAAGTACCGTCGCTGAGGGGCCACTTTTGTGGTCCTCGTCCTGAGCGTCAGACTTGTTCGCCGTTTCTATATCGCAGTAAATATCACAATCTTCGTTATCCTGTCGGGCAGCATTTGGGGCTGATTGAGTATGTGAATTTAAACGCTCTGCTTCTTCCCTCGCGCCAAATGCTTCTGACGGGGAGACATCATCGTCGGGGAAGTTTGTCGCGGGTAGAGGCAAGGGTGGTGGTGGAGGAGCACGTGTGTCCAAGTGTTGAATATGTGGCATACGAGCATCCAACGGGGGAACACTGTTCGGTGGCGGGGCACCGGGTAAACCCGGTGGCATTCCTAACATAGGCCCGCGACCACCGGGTCTGGGAAATCGATCCATATGTGGCGAAAATGGCATAGGATGTGGCAGTCGTTCGTGGCCATCGCCCACCGGAAACGACGGTGGTGGTGGTCCTCGATCCGGACCCACGAATCGAAACCTTTCATTGCGAAACTGATGGGGAGGATTCCGTCCTCTGAATGGCAGATTCCCTCCGAACATAGGCGGACCGCAATGTTCGGTAAAGTTAGGATTATAATTTGCGGGCGGACCGAAATCACGATTCCCAAAGTTATCTCTACCACCGACCCCACCATAACTGTGCCTTCCACCACCCGAAAAGGAGTCTCTACCGCTGTAACTACCCTGACCACCATGACTGTGTCGACCATTGTCTCGGTAACCCCCACGGAAATTCCCTCTGTTGTTACCGCCACACGGATTGTTATACATGGGCGCTTGGGTAATATCACTCGGATTGACATTGGACAGGTCCAATGGTGTATCAGCTGTTGAGATATCCTCCGTGTGTTGTACGAGATGATCCTTTTCCTTCTTTGGACTCTCGTTGTTGTTGATACTATGTTTATTCTCCTTTTTACTGTCGTTTATTACTAGGGTTCCGTCAGCTTTCAGGACAACGTCTGACTTTTTCTTCGAATGCCATAATTCTTGACTACTGATAATACTGCCTATTAGGTCGATTTGTTGAGATTCCTCTGCAGGAGATGTGCTATTCACAGGATTAATGACGCCTTTTAAAAGCGCTCGTCGTCTTACTGACGGAATGGCCGATCGTCGTTGTATGGTAACTAATGATCCCGTACCTGTTGGGCAGTCCTGCTCGTCGTCCGAACTAAAGGAAATTAAATAACCCTCTGATTTATCTTTCTTCGATTACTACTTGTAATATGTTTAAAATAAATCACCTAATAGCAATTGTAATTGACATCATTTTAAGAACAGTAAAAACAGATGAATTTTTCTTCAAAGTCAACTTAGAAATAAAAGTAAACTAAAGTTTATATACTTTTACTTACGCTGGTGGACTATAGTCCAATCCTAGATTACCTCCAAATAAACTGACTTGGGGTATTGCAGAATTGTATCTAGTAACGTTCAGTGAGGATCGATCGGAAATAGGAATACGATTCTTAACTGTAGGGATTAACGTCGGATTGCCTTTCATCATTCTTTGCATTCCTAAAGACAAAGCTAAGCGTCTTTTAACCGTACGGGTACTTGACATTACCGTTGATACAGTGCGAGCGCGTCTTCTTTTCTGCAACAGATGCATTTGCATTGTGTCGATAAAAAAATGAGCACTGTGAAACATAATCGCAGAAAAATTACATATTATTCTACGCAATTTCTTTTCTTCGCAAAGTCAGAAAAAGGATAAAAGTTCTGTAAACATAGTTCCCTACTGGCAAATAAACTGTAAGTTTTCAATTTCGAAATTAAAAACAGTATTTGTATTACGAAACGTAAGAAATTTTACAGGCAGAGCCTTTAGTTTACCTTTCGTATGTTTATAATTCTGTTTGGCATTATTATTCCCATAACCGAAGATACAAGAAGTTCAGTTAGCTTTTTCATCCGAGCAATCGTGCTTGACAACGGCCAATCATGCTTTAAAGGCGATTAATTTTTTCATGAAGCAATGATTTGTGTTATGGCAGTGGATAGTTATTTTTACGTGACATAGAGTGTAAACAATAAATAAGAGCTTTGAAATATGAAATTGACCGATCATAGCTTGTGCATAATGTCATATGTTGAGAAGAGAAATCGATAGAAGCAAAATTAAGAAAAAAAGCCGAGTGCATCTACTGCGAAATTGGTTTTATTCATATAAAATAAGAACAATGAAGTACATGTAAAATATCACTCTGAATAAGTGCTTCCAAAAATGTTATAAATACAGAAGACGATACGTGGCATTAGTTAACTGGAATTGAATACATGAAAGAAGAGTGATATTACAGGAAACACAAATGTTACTGGTGTTAGTACTCTGCTTGAAAGGAAGTTAATATTATACCTTGCGCGTTCTCTTTGACCTTTTCTTATATTTTCTTCTTGAACTAGTCGGCGCGACTGTGACGTAGGTGACTATCTCCTCCTCCTCACCATTCTCGTTATACTCTTTAATCCGCACTTCCCGAACTAACGTATCCTCCTTCCTGGCTGAAGATTTTGTACGTTTCTTCGCTTTTCGCTTCACTTTCTTTTTCTTAGGCTTCACAGTCGCACGAGTAGACGGTGCATACGCAAAAGGACTGTTGTTCGGGGAACGACTGCGGCTATTTTCACCGATTGATTCTAAACCAGATGAGGTGGAGGGTTGAGTCGGATCGAACACCCGCTCTCGCGATCGTATCTCACGGTCTTGGACTTCTCGCACCCTGTTACGAATGTTAGCGCGAACTCTCTCGGTCTGTCGGGTACGAGGAATTATTCTAGGGAATGGCACGGTATCAACGACAGCGCCTGTTCGTGTGCGACCGTATGAAGCACCGAAACGTCGTGCTTCTTCCATAAGATCCGGCACTTCGTCCAAGTCAATTGCGACCTGAACGAGTAATAGAATACCGTTATTGCCCACTCTGCCTTTAAATTAAGATAGCTGTCAAAAAATACAGTTTGAATTTATACGTACTGTCTCAGCATCATTTTGACTATTTTGGGAACACTCTGGGCAATACCATTCTTCCATGGGAACTTCCTCCATGGGAGGTGTAAGACATTCTAAGTGGTAACCAGAATCGCAACCATCGCAAAGTAACATTCGATCTTCCCGATCACTCTGGTGACATACTTCGCAAAATGTAGGATCTTCTTGTATTTGGTCTTCAATTTGAGGTCTAACTTCAACTGGTAAATGCTTTATGATCTGCAGAAAGTAAAATAACGTGCGTTTAATAATCTTAAAGGGCAGAATATCATATTAGAAATGGCAACATTAGTTCAATAACAAATTTTACCTTTCCACCAAACTTGTTCCTCACAAGAATCTTTGTAAAGGTTTGGCGATCTACAGGGCAGGTATTAATATTTTTACTCCACTCTATTAAGCATTCTAAGCAGAAACAGTGTTCACATGATGATGGAGTGGCAAGTTGTTGCTTCCTAAATGGCAGTAAGCATATAGGACATTTTTCAGATTGTCCATCACTACTATCAGTATCAAAGTCAGCAGTTGAGGCAGGTAGTTTGGACTCTTGTTCAGTTTTTTTACTTTTTGTTTTTTGCTTATATTCAAAGCTACGATTAGTGTTGTCATCATCAGAACTAGTCCAGTCAGACTGCCATTCACAAGATTCACTACTTTCACCTAAAACAGATAATAACTTGCTTTTAGTATCACAATATCCTTTGTTAAGTCAGCAAAATTTGGTTACTACACAGGACACATACCAATCTGTACTGTGCCATTTCCATTAACATCACTATTATAGCTTGATTCATCTTCACTTACTACCCTCTGCAAAACATATAATATTAATCAATAATACTATTCCCACATGACCAATATGGTTTAAAATGTTAATAAAACAAAGTCAATTAAACTTTTTGCCACTTCATGCCATACTTGGTTATTTCTATAGCCACATTATAACTTACATAATTTTGTCTTCTGCATACAGGTTTTGGGACATCACTGTCCTCGTCAGAGCTGTCGCCTTCACTAACCACTCTCTGTAAAAATTATAGAATTTTACAAAAGACTTGTAACAATATAAAGACAATCATACCATTTATAATTACAATAAAATACTCTTTACATACATGAACCTTTCGTTTCCTATGTAATTGAATAATACCAGATTCATCGCTGCTTTCACTGTTTGATGATGTAATCACTTTCCTACGTTTGATAGGATGAATACTCAGGTCACTATCACTCGACATTGTAAATTGTTATTAAACCTTTATTCCTACAGCATTCCCTTGGTATGAGCTACACATGTAAATAAAAAATGTTAAATATGTCCTTCTAGTTCCAATCACAAATTGTATAAGAATTATGAATATTGTCTTCACAGTATTAACAATAACAAATTCAACTAATTTGATATACTTCAGAATTGTTCAATAATGCATTGCAATTAAATTCAATAAACGAACGACAGTTGTAAAAAAATTACCTGCAACTCGTAGGTCTATAACGCTTCACCCGATATTATTTTACCCACATTGGGTTAACTCCTTTGGACATCACAGACATCCCTTATGGTTTTCAAATATTTCGAGTATCAATCATAAAATCAGGATGGGTGATGTCACTTCTAAGAGTCACTAAAAACGATGTAGAACCTCCGAGTTAACGCGTAAGGCCAACGAGTTTCTGCAATTTCTTTGCTTTCTCAGTTTGCATAAGAAGTACAAACACAAATCATACCGACACAACACAAGTAAGTACGAAAGGCAGACTCTGTTCGCGTCTTGTCGTAAGAAATTCGTCCCTTTACAAACCAAATTGATCCGAATGCTATATTTTTCGTTTATTTTCTAAGAATCGTACGTTAATACAGTTTGCAAGTGTTGACAGGCACGGGTACGCTTCCTATCGCAAACCTGCGGACATTTTGGCTCGCGACGCCGTTGCGACGTTGCGCTATTTCCTATTTCTCGTCTCAAAACAACGTCTGCTGAGAGAACGATGCTAAGACGAATGTTTTATTAAAAATCCTGCGACATCAATTCATCGACGGTTTTGCCTCGTACTTGTTCTTACCGTATAAAATAAATGCATTTGTTAATGGTTATAAAAGCGCAGAACGTATTGAGAATTCCGTAAATAGACAGGAAGTATGCTAGGTTGACTACCACAATAGTTTGTAAGTCGTTTGAACTTTCCTACGGACGTCGTATCTTGAATTGCATTTATCTCGATTCATAAGTACTATTGACCAACTTTCAAGTATAGAGTAAACTCATAATTCCGTGGGATTATGAATACGCTGATATTTCGAAATACACAATGAATTATTCGAATATTTCTACTGAAAATAATAACGGTTCTGACTCGAGGTATATTCCCGCGTTATATTCACACTGACGTCAGGAGCTATGGCAGAATGAACGAATAGTTCTTCAGTTCCTGTTTCTGCCGTGCTGCTGTTCCTGCCTTTTGCTAAGAGCATATCTGGCATCATGGGTCGTATGCACGCGCCTGGGTAAAATTAATCGCATTTTCTAACAATTAATTTATATTATTCCTTCTAGTTATAATATAAACTTATTCGTTGTCCAATATTTTTCAACTATGTGCCCTATATAAATGTTATATCATTATTAAACATTGAATCAGAGGATGTATGTACACATGCGACCATGTGTTTGTCACGTAAAATTCTTATAGTCGATCTATTTATTTCTGAAAAACAAGAAATCGAATATGATGTCTTAGGGAATTGTGTTGTTGAGTTATATTTATCATTATTTTCTGTACATTTGACACAGCAGTAAATTTGGCGAATACATTCTACATAACCTATTTCAGACTGTACCGCCCAATTGGACTGGGGAATTAAATACCGCTCACATACTGTCATTCTAATGAAATACAATTATTTATATAACTTAATAGTGACACAAAGTTTATTTGGTCTTCTTTTTCTACTTCGTTGCTTAAATAGTATTAAACACAACTTGATGTATTATTAGTTTTTTAGTTTATTAATTAAGCAATGTTACTTTCAGAAAGGGTATATCCCAATCTGCACTTCCCTACCGCCGAAGTGTGCCAACTTGGTTAAAGTTGACACCTGAAGATTGCAAGGGACTCATTTACAAACTAGCTAAGAAAGGCAATACTCCTTCTCAAATTGGTAAGCTACCGATATTTTAGTTACACAACTAAACAAAGTATTACATATTATATATAAAAAATTAAGCAATGACAAATGCTGACTTTCAATAAAGGGCAAACTTCTTTAAAAAATGAGATTAGCAATGTAGCTCAATCTCTTTATGTGTTTGCTACATCAATGTCAGTTGAAAGTGACGTTTGAGGTGAAACGATTGATTAACACGTTTCATTATAGGTTGTCACTTACAATTGTGAAGAAAAACTTTACATTTGCTAGTACAGACACCTTTAATACTACCTCAATGAAATTTTACTGACTTTCTCTATAAAAAACATTGCATGCGGTTCAAATTGTCCACATTGATCACTTTAATGACATCATATACTTTACAAAATGTTTTTATTCTAGGTGTAATTCTTCGTGACTCTCATGGAGTGGCACAGGTCAGATTCCGTACTGGAAACAAAATTCTGCGTATTGTCAAAAGTATGGGACTTGCTCCAGATCTACCAGAAGATCTGTACCATTTGATCAAAAAGGCTGTTGCAATCCGCAAACATTTGGAACGCAACCGCAAGGACAAAGACAGCAAATTCCGTTTAATTCTTGTTGAATCGAGAATCCACAGACTCGCACGTTACTACAAGTCGAAAGGATCCTTACCACCAAACTGGAAGTATGAAAGTTCGACCGCGAGTGCTCTCGTAGCTTGATTTGTATTTCTGTATCTTTATTATGCATTAATAAATATCTCTTATACGTGACATACTCAGAAGACTATAAACCTAACTTTTCTCATTCTATTCTCTACATTGGAAAAAATGGATATCACGAAAGTTAGTGGGTAAAGGAGTGCTTTGCTTCATTGCAGTTATTGAGAATATCATTAAGATAATAAAAATATTGATTGGCCAAAATTTATTACGCATAAGTTTGAGTAAAACTTAGATTCGTGAGACTTGTCAACAATTTCGATCAGACTTCTAACTCAACAGAAAATTACATTGACAATATAGTAGGCGTATAGAAATTAATACATGTTAATGTATTTAGTACTGAAGGACATATAATACTGAGGTCCGATCTCATCAATATGGCGGGACGGTACTTTCCTGCAGTATGCTTGGTCCATCTACAGGGGCTTCATGGCCACAAAACTGAATTATCGATATACACAAAATTATAATAATATTGTAACGCACTCTGCATTTCAGTGGCGGCCAGTGTAATTGTAAGAGTTAACTTTAAAAGAGATAAAAGATGATAACAACGTATATATTCGGATTATTAAAAAATATGTATATTTGACCCATGAGATTTGATTCGTCGAACAAGAATAAGACATACCATTTATGTGACATGGCCATACCCACTCTAACCCACTGTAATCATAATTCCGATTCTCAATAGTGCTGTTACACATTTTTAAGCTACATTGATAACATAGAGCGTGACATGGACGACATGAGCTCCTAGAAATTTGATCGAAAAATTGCATTGGAAGCTTATACAGTACATAACACCGATCTTCTGTATGTTCCGAGTTTACTGTATAAGAAATCCGGGCAGCGCCGGGTAATATTCTCTGATTGTTACAATTTATTACCGACCTCTAAGTATCTTGACTGTTTTTAATCTATGCCTGAACCTTGACATCGAGTGTCAAAAGTCTACATGTACATCATCTATATTCCACTGTTGTGTTTATGCTGACTTGCAAAAGCCAGTTGAGGGTAGGGGTAATGAACAACATTTTGTGTGGAGTAGGGACCGAACATCTGACACCTTTATGTACGAAAACAGACGTGCAATAGTCCCACCGTCGTGAGGACGGTGAAGATAAAAGAACATAAAATTCGAACAGAATGGCGCCAGCATTGAGTAAACTTACTACGAGACGAAATCTCGCTGCAGCGTTAACCGTCAGCGCTTTGATTTGGATGCTAAAAAGGCGAGGCAGGAAACAGGTTTCAAAATCCAGGTAATTATGCTCGCTTGTCGCAATATCACTATCGCGGTTTCACCTCTTATCGCCTTCTTACAGGACTCCGTGGATTAACAATGACATACAATATATTATTAAGGAGGTAAGGGTGAAATCAATTACGGTAAAAAACTTTCAATCCTAACATGTCATCTAAATATATGTGTTTATAGGAAAAACCAAAAGTTCCAAAGGCACAAGTAGATAAGAATTTCTTCCATCAGTTATGTAAACTACTGGGTATCGGTATACCTGGTGTAATATCAGCAGAATGTGGCTTTGTAGTTTTAGTAGCAGCATCTCTTATCGCACGGTCACTATGTGACCTTTGGTTAATACATACAGGAACACTTATTGAAACGTATGTATAAATCTTAATAATTATAGTTCACTGTTCCCTTGTTCTTAATATAATATATATTTGATATTCCAGAACCATAGTTAATATGGATTCAATATTATTTAAGAAACAACTGTTGAAGTTTTTAGCTGTGTTACCTGTGGTATGTAATAAACCAGATATCTATATTTATTAATTAAAATATTTTTGTCATTACATAGTTTTTTACATGCTATCAATTAGTCACCTGTATTCCTTATTTAAAACAAATTTTGTGAATAATTTTTCCTAAGCTTTATTGCATTCATTTGATTATCAATAATTATAATGGGATTGTATTTATTTAGATATCAATTGTCAACAATGTACTCAAATACAGTATTGGGGAAGTAAAGTTGCGATTGAGAACAAATATCACACGTCACTTGACTGAACAATATCTTCAGTAAGTATCATTGAGTTTACATTCAGTATGTTTACACATCTTTATCTACATAATTTACACGAGTTCATAAGGCACAACATTGTTTATATAATTTATAAGTCAATGGTAACAAAGGTCAAATACATATTTACATATGTATGTACAATTCAAATTGCAACTATAAAAGGCTTATTTATTAGAATGGAAAGTTTTGCAAATCTTATTCTTGAAAATATTGCACAAAGCATCAAAAAGGATTTATGATGTAAACTATTTACATTAAAATGACAATTTACAGGGGTTTCACATACTACAAAATGAGCAATTTGGATGGCCGTATAGCAAATCCAGATCAACTTCTTACAACGGATGTTGATAAATTTTGTGATAGCTGTACAGATCTTTATAGCAATATAGCAAAGCCTGTATTAGACATTTTCATTTATGTCTACAGATTATCATCGAATCTTGGTGGACAGGTACATTAAACAGCCATATTACTAAAGTGCAACAGATATTCAGTATTTTTTTTCATTTCCAGACTCCATTGCTAATGCTGTCCTACTTAGTAATCGCTGGAGGTATTCTAACACATCTTCGTAGACCGATTACGCAAATGACGGTAAAGGAACAACGATTGGAAGGGGAGTATAGGCATATCAATTCTCGTTTAATAACTAATTCAGAGGAAATAGCATTTTATCAAGGAAATACTCGTGAAAAGTTAACACTTCTAGCCAGTTTCCACAAACTTGTAAGTATTATTAAAAAAAGATACCTACTTTAATGATTATGGATGGCTGTTACATAAAATTAATTATCATTGTAGGTGACGCATCTTCGAAAGCTCTTGGAATTTAAAGTTGCATTGGGAGTTGTAGATAATTTTGTTGGGAAATGTAAGGAGACATACCACTATGCCAATAAGTTCTAATATTCAATTCAGTATTAACACTGTAGATATCAAGAAACTTTTGTACTATTTTAGATTTTGCGTCGGTCGTCGGATTTTATGCCGTTAGCATTCCATTTTTCGTCAAAAACCATACCGTTCTTTCTGGTTCACCCGACCATCGTTTTAAAAGTTACTATACCTATGGAAGAATGATGGTAAAATTAGCTGAAGCAACAGGTAGGCTGATTTTAGCAGGAAGGGAAATGAGTAGACTTGCTGGATTCACAGCTAGAGTCACAGAACTCAGAAAGGTTCTTGATGACTTAAATGCTGGAAAATATGAGAGAACGATGGTCGTCGACCTTAAAAATAATCCTATCGGACACCCGGGAGGTGGAAAAATTCTAGCGAAGAATAATGTTATACAATTTGATCGAGTGCCACTAGTAACACCAAATGGAGATATACTGATCAGAGAATTGACTTTTGAAGTGAAATCTGGTATGAATGTACTAGTATGTGGACCTAACGGTTGCGGAAAGAGTTCATTATTTAGAATTCTTGGAGAGGTACAGGTTTTACTTTCTTTTTTATATTAACTTCAAGCGGATGTAAATGTCTTAACAATTTCACTTTTTGCAAATGCATAGTTGTGGCCTGTTTGGGGAGGAACTGTCACCAAGCCACCACGTGGAAAATTGTTTTATATACCTCAACGTCCTTACATGACATTGGGTACTCTAAGAGATCAAGTGATATATCCTCACACCCGAGAAGAAATGATAAGACGTGGCCATGTGAAAGACGAAGATTTACAGAAATTCTTAGATTTAGTACAACTTGGGCATCTACTAGAAAGAGAAAGCTTTACAAACAGTCAAGGACAGGGCTGGGACGCAATCGCTGATTGGATGGACGTTTTATCTGGTGGAGAAAAGCAACGCATTGCGGTAAATTTATATCAGATATTTTTGGGACTTGAGAATCTTCTTCAAACATTAATTACAGTAAATTATATATATTGGTTTCTTTCTGTGCATAGATGGCTCGATTATTCTACCATAAACCTCAATTTGCAATTTTGGATGAATGTACCAGTGCCGTGAGTGTCGATGTCGAAGATTCTATGTACTCCTATTGCAGGGAAGCAAATATTACGCTATTTACAGTATCACATCGGCGATCACTTTGGAAACATCATGAGGTAAACAAAATTGGTTGCTCTTAATTTTACCGCATTATTTTGTAGATAAAAGTAGTGTTTTTACAAATGAACTTTACAAAAGAGGTGACTTTACAAAACTTTACAAAACAGGTTTTGTTTTCTATTCTGGTTGACGATACCAATCGTTAATTTTATAGTACATGATTTTACTTTTCTTGTATTCAATGAGAACAGTAAACAGTCCTTACTTGTTTTTAGTACTATTTACAAATGGATGGCAGAGGAGGATATGACTTTCAACCTATTCAACCAGACACAGAAGAGTTTGGATCGTGAATCGTTGTGTCCCTTGCACCTGAGTCTATTACCGAGCATGCAAGGGACACTTAAACCAAATTACTGAACCATGTTTAAAAAAATGTAACATCAAATAGCATGAAAGATATCGAAACAAATTTCAGTCACTGTATCGTAGTGCACTCAGTATGCATATGCATTGTGTAATTACGAAACACTTAAGATATTGTTGATCCTAAATGCGTTATTAAGATACAATCAAATGCACAATGGATTGCATATTTTTCTATAAATGTTTTTATACAATAATAGTTATAACTTGATGAAAGGAGAGATGATCATTCGAACGTGACTTATAAACTATGGGATGGGGTTGCTTTTAATTTGCCAGAATTTATCAGTTTTAACAGCATGTACATATATATAATACTTAACATGCATTCTTTCAAATTGTAAGGTATAATGTAAACGTGTATAAATATTTCATATATACGCATATATTACTATGTACGAATTTAGAATATACAGAATGTATCAGCCGAAAATAGTGACTTGCCAAATCTTTTTAATTGAGATAATGTAGATTTATATGACAAATTTTTGCCAATTGGCAGGTGGCAATTTTCACCACGAATTGTATTAGGAAATATTCCATATTATCTATGTACATACTTGCATCCAATAATGAGGAAACATTGTAAACAGTGGTTTTCTACGGTTACAGACAACTGTTATGTGTAGATCACATTATATGGATATTGTCACAAAATATACTTCTATGGGATTGCTGGACAATAAAGAAATGCATAAAAAATAGTCATAAATTATCGCAATTATTCCACGCTGTCTACTCAAGAAAGAGGTTTTATCAATATGTATTTTTCTTTGTCAAAACTAGTTACCTCCATAAGAACATTACAAAAAGGTTATTGCAACTTCTTTATTAATTCGCATTAAATAGAAATTATGTGACAAAAGTACTTTACACTGTACTATTAGCAAGATGATAGGTAATGTACGTTAATGGCAAATTACAACGGTTTTGCACCGTTTAAATATCCCGCGCTTTCTACGTATAGTAGAGCAGAAAGCATAAGGTTATGTGTTAAAGCTTTTTAATGATTAGAAATGCTTCAAGACCTTAGACAGATGTGTAATTGTTATAACAAATGTCTTTATGACTTCAGTGTATTTTTTAGATAAGGGACTGGAAGATATAGTTGAAAGTTTCAGCTGGTTCGATTTAAGCAAAGAGGACGTTAATTCTCTTGGCTGTACGATAGGTATGATCGGATGTACTCGGTGGAGGATTTTTCTCAATCGTGAGTACTCGGAAGGACTCGTAAGCTCGGTCTGGGAATCTGGCAATAGTCCGGGGCCTCGGCTCAGGTTTTCGGTTGCTGGCAGTTGCTAGTCGTAGGGCTTAAGCGACCTAAGGTGGGTGGATCTGGCGCGCGCGTGTGCGTACATATCGAGGCGAAAAGAGTGAAAGAGGGGGAGGGCCAAATAAAAGAGGGTAGCGGGAGAAAAAGAGAGGGTCGCCAAGGGTTCGGAGACAGACGGGAAGAAGAGAGAGTCCGCGGTGTGTCGCAGTGGCGAACGGAGAGTGGAGAGCAGAGACGGTGAAGAGCGGTGCTGTGTCGTCTATCAGTGGTGTGCACAGAGAGAGGCGAGAACGGTGCGAGTTTCGCGAGAGAGTATTTTCACGGTATCGATCGAGACACAGAACAGGGGATCGCCTCTCTTCTCGGTTATACCGACACGGCAATTCCTGTAAACTCGCCGTGCCCCGGAGATCTTGGATATTTCATCAGTTTCGTCTTCCTTTCTATATCCCTCTCTCTTTCTCTCTATCCGTGACCCTCCCTCTTGGCGAGACCTCGTCCCCCCTCGTACGCGTCGTGGCCGCCTTGGAGAAACGAGCACTCTACGACCGTCTGCTGTGTAAGTTAGTGAGTCGCATGCTACGTGTGCGTGTGTGTCGAATCTTTCTCATCGGGACGTTTATCGGGGAACGCGGTGCGCGACGAAGACGACGCTGCTAGAAGGAGAGTGTGTGGCGTTATCGCCGGGTTTTGGACCTCGGCGTCTACGGACGAAAAGCACAGGTGCAAGTGCAGGTGCGCATGTACGCGTAGGATACGCATATATAACACGACTGACACGTACGTACACACACGTAAATCTCGAGGGACGAACAGTGCGGGTGCGTGTGGGCCTATAGAGAAGTCAAACAGAGCAGTACGCCTCAAGCGAGGTGGGAAGTTGGCTTTAACGGGCGGTGCAGGGAGGTGTCGGTAGTTGAGGTGACAGGATGGACGACGGCAGCTCAGGACCGCCGTCATCGGACGTGACGGCAATGGGAAGCGAAAACGGCAGTGCCAGCAACGAATCCAAGATACGACCGGACGCGGTGGATTCTACCGTTTCGTCCATCTCCTCCGTAGCATCCAATTCCTCGGGCACTTCGAGCGTGTCTTCTTCCACTACGTCGCCTTATTCGACGTTACCAGTCGAGCAGCCGGAGTGTCGACCCTCGCCCAGGGCTTCATCCGTTTCCCCGGTACCCACAAACTCCAACACGCCATCGCAGACTCCGCCTCCACCTTCATCCTCATCCTCATCCTCCTCGTCATCCTCGTCGTCATCATCATCATCATCGTCATCATCCTCGTCGTCGTCGTCGTCGCTGCCACCGCCACTACCAGGGTGTGGCTGCTTCACGGGAACCGCTATTGAACCCGACGAAATCACCATTACCATTACCCCGACCACTGGCGGCCAATTCGACTTAACCATCGACCGTAACGACACCGTCGAGAACCTCAAGAAAATCATCTCCAAAAGGCTGAAGGTCGCCAAGGAACGCATTTGTTTACTGCACCGTGAGAGGTAAGTTTGTCATTGTTAATCTAGGCTTTTCTAATTGCCACATTCTACGTGAATCACTCTTTCGCCTACTTCTCCAAACCACGACGTCCACGCTTCACCATTAATAGAATTTTTAAAGAACTTTCGGTACCTGCTATTGTTGTCCACGCATAATGAGAGATTACAAGTCTTATTTAGTCTACGATTATTATGTCCACATGTCAACACGTTTGTAAAATAAGTCATGAATTTTGCGTTCTTCGTACATATTAATGCTAATACTCGTTAATATGAGATCTGTTTCGACTTATTATGATGCGTGTTATTATTACCAAAACATCAAACACCTAATGATTCATGTGAAGACCGATACGATGCAGTAAAAACAATCACCCGTATCCTTGTGGTTCGGTTTTTCGAACAAGTCGAACCTTCTTATCATTATTATTAGGAGCTACTTTCATAATAACATATTATTCTGCAATGTTTTATTATAGATAGTACATAAAAGTCACATTTAGTTTTCTTAATTACTTCGCTCGTCTATTATACACGTATTCTTGAAACGATTGAACTTAAATTTAAAGACAGAGACATATTTTAAACTGACTCAGAGTCGCAGGAAACGAACTTTTCTCCGAATGCGAACGATGCGTTATTTTGTACTCATTGGCATCTGGTATGCTATATATTAATATCAGTGAGATTGCGATAAAACGTGTTTCCATGCAGAACGTATCTATCGAACACGTTGAAAACAGTCGTGGACTTCGAGAGGCGTGCAAAGGCGTGCAAATCCTTGTATATTTTAGCGTAGTTTGGGCGTGTGCAGTATTTTTTTCGTGTGAGTAGTTGATTGGGAGAGTCCGTGTTGGATCTCGCCTTCTCCGCTCGTAAAAAAAGAAGAAGAAAGAGTAGTAGGTAAGAACCCGTTGGGTCGTCGTCATTGCACGTTGCACTTTTGGATACGCCGAAAAAGAGAAAGAAGGGGACGGAAATAGAAGGGGCGAAGAAGAGAAGGAGAGAGAGAAGAACGGGTAGAGTATTTCGTGGGCGTCGTGGGGGCCGCCGCAGACGGATCCTCCTCCCAGCATGCGACCAAGAGAAACATGGTGGATAAGGAAGGTTGGCATACCTTACGGAGTAGGAGGTACAGATCGAAGTGGAGGAGGAAGAGGTCGGTGCAGTAGGTAGAATATCTTGGAAAACCGGCGTTCTCGTAAAGTAAAACGGGGCTGACCATTTCTGCTTTCGCGGAGAAAGAAAGATATGAACGATAGGGTGGGAATAAAGGGAAAGAGAAACGGACGGAACTAACATCGTCGTCGTCGACGGCAGCGAGAGCAGCAGCAACGTTGGGACCTGGCTATTCCTGTACGAGCATCGTTGTCGATTCCTCTTTCTTATTTTCCTTTTCGTTTCCCCATCTTACGTATCTCCGGGGCTCCCCGATCGCTCCGCTCGTAATTCCCGGGAAGACGTCTGCCCCTCGAACCCCACCCCCTCCGTGCTCGTGCTTGGACTCTGTATCAAAGCTGAAACTGCTGCTGCTGTGGCTGCTGTCCGTTCTTTGTGCCTGTCGGGCCAGTTTCAGGAGCGCAGGTAGCACACCGGTCATCCAACGTGGTGCATATAGGCGTGTGTACGCTCTCGTCTGATCTACTAGTGGTAGTGCACGGCCTATACCGGCATTACGGACCGGTGCGAGCAATGCGTGCCTATGAGGGCAAAACCCCGGCGCCCTAGTAGCCCGCCCGTGGACACACACATACATGTGCGCGCACTTTGTGTATACACATAATACGATACGTGTGTGATTTACACGTGTGCGCACATGTGAATGCGCACGTACGCTGCTCACACCCGCATCGTCCGACACGTGTGGTGTGTGATATGTGTACGTGACCGTTTGACGTGTTCGTACGCATGTGTAAGTGCGCATACGTTTATATACCTGCCTAGGGTACCCACACATATACCTGTCTCTTACACGTTCACACTTACCTCATGCATTGGCTCCTGCCTGGCAGCCTCACTTTTCGTTCTACGACGTTATAAGCGCGCATGCGTATCTTGTGCAGGGCAGTACAGGGCTGATCGTGGGACACGCAGAGGAGTGTCGCATTCAACATTCACCCCGCACCTACCTTCCTTCTCTTTCTCTTATCCTCAAATCGCTACCATACTCCCCACGGGTCTTACCACCTTGGGTTAACCATTAAAAAGAAGACGGAGGAGGACAATCAATAAGTCTCAATAGCGCGATTTTACTCGATCCATCATTCTTATTCGATGCCGTAGAATATGTCTTTCGCATTGTGTCTTGCGTCTTATCTCACAGGTACACTGTCCTCTAATACATTTCGATAGTACGATTCCACTATTTAAGGTTCGAACTATTAAGATTCGAGTGAAAATAATTAAAGTAATCACCCAATCCTTATTCATTAAGAGACAATTTGGAGAGAAAAAGTGTTGTGGCATTCAGTATATTCCTATATTATTATTGTCATTAATTCATTAAGAACATGTATGTTCCACAGAGATATGTAAGGTTAAGGATTTATAAATATCCAGTTATCCAGATTTATAACATATATTTTTAATTGCCACGCCGCATAAGTCGCTATTGTATTTATAATAAACAACTTATTCTTGACTCTTTAAAGGAGAGATGTCGAAAGTTATAAAGTGTATTGACTAACCTTTGTTATGAAAAATAAATTTCAATAGATAACATTGTACCTAATTTTCATATTTATAACATTCCACAACTGAACTATCGGTTCCTTGTGTTTTAAACTTTTGATATTATTATCGGTTCTAATTTGCGATTTCCGAGTTATCGAATTTTCTACGCTTAAACTTTTGCTTTTATGTTTCACTTAAACTGTTAAATTTCTGTTATATATTGCCATTGTTCCACCTGCGTGAATTCGTATTTGTATTCATTTATATTTGATGCACGAGTACATTCGTTTCCAGAATTCTGTAACGCTGCAGTTTGTGGCAAATATGACTTGATTGTGTTCGTATACATATTTAAGACGAATATTTCGCATATTTATGTTTACCTTGAGGTTGTGACAATCAGCGGAACTGTTGTAGATATATCTTGAGTGTTGAGATAAGGTTTACGGGAAGTTTCCTGTAAATACATGTAGGGAAGAACTGGATATCTAAAAACAGCTGCTAGTCATTGAGCATTACGTGACGTGCCAGTCAGAATACTGAACAATTATTAATTTTGTGAAAATGTACAAATCAGTATCGGTTTCGTTTCTTAATAATGTGAAAAATAACATAATGGAAGTCTTCACTTTCGCAGTGTTTATACCTGTAACTTTAAGATGATCCCTAAACTAAGCAATGTATGAGTTAATCTTATCTTGTTTCTCGTCTTTTACTACATAGAATTTTAACGTTATCGTTTTATCATGACTGTACATTTTTACGAGGAATTCGCTGCGTTATCACGCAAATTCTGGTGTCAATCAAACTTACTCTCTTCTAAATGCGTATTGTAATTTATATAAGTTTAATTTCGTCTCCGGAAGTTCGGCGTAAGATATTGATCGACAGCATCACCATATGATTTCGATTTGTTTTGATTAACGTGTGTGAGAACTTTGATATCGAGTCTTATCAGTCGCAGAAAAATGCGTAATTCGTAAGATTTTTATGTTCATGCAGGCAATTGTGTAAATCCTTGTTGATAAATAGCTGTAAACTTCAAGGACACGATAACCGTAGAGCGTTAAAATTGTGCTTATCTATTACGTGTTGCTCATTGTCCATTTTAAATAAGTGATATAACCGTATTTCTTACATAGGTTATAATTTTCTTTAGATCTGATATTGATCGTTATGAATATGAATGCTTTACATTCAATTAAGACAGGTATAGATATATCTAGCATTCAGTTATCCCGAATAAATAGAATTTAATTGTTTATATATCGCAATACAGATATCCTTATGTGACTGCAAAATACATTCATAATAGGAACATTGTTGAACCCATCAAGTGCTTTTACAAATGTGATGTGCGGTGGAGATTGAGTATCTTTAATTAGATTTTTATTAATTACAGAACAATTTAAATAACACACTTTTCATGGGTTTTTAGACAACTTCGCGAAGGATCACTCGACGAAAATCGCCTTCAAGATGGCAGTCGACTTACTCTGTTGCCGAGCGTGGAAACCGGATTATTGGTAAGTACAGTATCTCGCTTTCCTGCTGACAAAGAATCTTACGAAAATCGGTTTGACATTGCGTGTATAAGGGCATAGTCACTTTTAGTAGCCAAACCATCATGCCTCACCGGAAGACGCAAGGTGCCATTTGTTTGACCTTACTGTTTTTTTAAGGTACACATTGTACCGAAAAAGTTTTTAATCGATGAATTCAGAAATATGTTTAATGACAACATTTAACATTTACAATGACGAAATATAGTATAACAAAACAAACTTAAAAGCTAATCAACGCGGTTTATAATGCTTACACAGAAAGTAGTAATTAGCTGTTTATTAAAGCTTTTAAATTTCGATTACATTTTACGCTTTCCTAAATATTTCTGCATCGACGTGAGTTGCAAATAATTGCCTGACATCATTAAGGATAATTAGCTATTTAAAATACTTATTATGACTAAATTCAGGTTACGGTAATAATGGAATATTCTTCGATAGTATTTTCTATCTGTAAAAGGTATATAAAGGAGGGACGGTTTCGTAACAAGTGCAGAAACGTTAGAATAGTGCGCGATCTTGACAAACGCCGTTAACTCTACTGTGCGGATATCATCGGGTCAGTTGGTTTCTCGGTCACACTATATCTTTGAAACTTCATGCCCAATGTTACCTTAAATTTAGAAACATGCAATATAATTTATGAGATTTTTGTTAGCATTTGCTTCATACACATTTAATAAACCTCTTATCGGGAAATAGTAGCATAAAATATACCAAATAATTCTAGTAAGTAAACATTATGACATTCAAAAGACACAGGTGACTTATATGAATATTAATATTTTTGAAGGTATTATTTGCAAGTAGTGCAGATAAGACATTGTACAACTTTAGATCTTGAGAACTCGACTACCCGGTGCGCGTGAAATCAATTGAATTTCAAGGTAGACTATGATTTTCCCCGTTTCCTCGTACAACCTGCACATTCCCGCAGTGAGGGAAATTCTTTCGGGATCTCGGGGTGAAGAAGTCTATTTTACCGTTAGTTCGGCAGTATTGAGTCTTTCGTTTCGAAAATGCAGCGCTTTCGAGAAATAAACGTAGCTTTCCCCATAGAAGAGAGGAAAAACGATCGCGCACGCCTGTTTGTGTGTGTGTCCTTTGTTTGGTTGAGAGGAATTCTCGTGAACGATCGCCCGGAGACCGAAAGACGAAAATCGTGTAGGAGGGTAGGTAAAGCCGTGTATAGCGCGACAGTTCACCGTACAAAGGATACGTGCAGCCCGTCTGAAATTGAGTCTAAGCCGTGTGGCAAGTCAGCCGAGCATTGGCAACAGCGCACGGTCCTTATCGTCGTTTGTGAGACTCGTTCGCATGGCTGTCAAGGGGACCGCTTTGCCTGCTTGCTTTCCTGCCTGCCCGCCTGCTTCCTCGGCAGAGAGCCTCGGTCACCCGCAGTCAATTTTAAAGCGTGACCGCGTGTGTAATACATAGAGAGAACCCACGATACATATCCCTCTCTCTGCTCGGGTCACGATCGCTGCGTTTCGGTGCGTTAACGCGTTCTTGCTCGCACGTTTGCTCGGCTGCTCGCATGCATGCCCTTAGCACGGCCATACGTGTCGAATGTGGGCCGCATAACGTATCCCAGTCATAGGTTTGCATTTGGAATAAACGTGTAGGTGAAATTATGCTCATTACCAGCGTTGCTCTCTTGTTAGTATCCACCTCGACGTCCACGACTTACTGGGACACCGAGAACGGAAGGACACTTAATAATCTGTCATGTGCCTTTCATATCACAAGAACAATTTATCAATTCTGCCGGTAGTAGATCCTGACTTTTTCTTGTCTCTTGAGGAATGGATATATATGTAAATTTACGTACTTTCGTTAGACGCAACTTTCTTCGGATTACATTTCTGCGAATACAAGGCTGACGTTTTTCAATACAACTGTTCAGAAGCGTAATGTACATACATGTGACAGGGTTAATAAAGCGGAAAGCATCGTTGTCGGTGTCGTGATTATTGCACCAAGTCAAGCTTGTACGAGGTGTAACGGTCTAGAGGAATTCGTTTTAATAGCCCTAAATGTAAAATACGGTCGTAAGCTTACTACGACCCATTGGTCCCAAACAGCTTTGGGTGCTGAGGGACGGACGACGTAAAGGAAAGTAGTGACGAACGTCCATGAATCCATCTCGTTTCAGCTTCTCACGAACGTAAACGCGTATACCCGGATTAACGTGAGAGAAACCGACGAGGGGAGTGAGAGGGAATGAGGGGGAGTAGCAGCGAATCCGTTTGTTAGTCATATGCCGCCTCTGCCACCGCCGCATTTTTTTCTGCGTTGTAAGCGGAGTATAAGCTTTCGGACCGGTTTAGAGGTGTGGACTGTTCAATGCGACAGGAGGTTCCACAAAAATGTAGCAAAGTGCGAATCAATTTCAACGTTAAACATTTCAGCAGCTTTACAGTTGTACAAAATTTCAAGAACTTACATTATGACAATACGAGGGAGGTGTTAGAAGAAACATACGCTTCGTAATTGATTATAAGCATGAGGCAACAGTGTCTAAAGAAAGAATCGAGTGAAAAAGTAACATCGTTTTATCGTTTAAGATCATTAACGCATAACGTACAGAAAGTTTTCTACACAAGAACACTAATGATAATTTCAGTTGAAAATCTTTTTGTGAAACTTTTACCCGGAGAGCATGGTAGTTTAGTACATCATGTACGTAACGTTTCGTATTTTTCTTTTAGCTAATGCTGTTTTCTGTAAACACAAACTTGGATGAACTTTGTTCAGCAATCATATTCCATGTTTAAGAGAAAGTTGTATGTAAATGCGAAACATGAATATTAATTTTCGTTTTAAATTCCGGTTAAGTTTTCTGGGATATTACAAACAGTTCGCATCTTGTGCTTAATTTTTTTGCTGCATTACAAATAGTTAATACGGCAGCTCATATATCTTTATTCATCACGTTGGCAATATTTGAAAATTTAGGACCTGTTTCCGGTTGTAATTATAATAAGCTGAGGAGTTTCTGTTTTTCTTCTTGAGAATTTGTTCAGCAAATTCCTGATACTTGCATTTCTAGTAAGACGAGCGTAGTATCGTGAGATGTTGAAGTGCTGATCATACCGTCGCGTGCAAAATCCAATGAATGTCATGGGACCATACCACTAGGTATTTCGACACGTCAGACACGTGGGATCTTTGATTCGATAGCAAGTTGCATTTCGAGCGCAGCACCATCCATCGTTCAAACGGGTCTCGTATTACTAAAATCCATTGGCAACATGCATCCCTCAATCGATACCCACTACTTTTAGTGTCAACTATTTAACGAAAATGGGCGTGCTACATTATCATTCCTTAAATCCTTTATTATCTGTATTGATGGGTAATGCATAATTATGAAAAACTTTTTTGAATGATTTTTAAGAACAAGTGTTTGTTAGGCTGAGGAAAATAATACTTTTTTATATGTTATTACAATTATTATAGCGTTTACACGATTAAATTCATTCTATAACATTTTGATCATATGAATACACCGTTAAGACTTAATAAATCAATATGTTTTGTGGTACATCTCCACGGGAATTTCGGCAGGTTACTCTAAGAGGATTACGAAAGGATAGAATCATCGGGATAGCCAATGATATTTCAATGGAATGTAGAAAAGCCTAGCATCTGCGGCAGATTGGGAATCTTGAGCCGTTTTCCAGGAAGGCGGGGTCGGTTATTTCTCGATGGAACATCGGGAAGAAAAATTCCGCTGAGTGGAATCGTGCGTCAAAGTGTTTCACGTGTAATTGAGTGCGCAAATTGAATTACCGAATACGCGATGACCGTCACGGTGAAAGGAAGTCCGTTAGGTGTGGCGAGGGATACCCTGCAGCCGTGTCGAGGGTCTGAGCCATGGTTCCGCGAGGTTTCCTCTCTTCTGCAGGTCTTCTCGCGATTCCATCTCCTGTCGCCATCGTCGTGCCTCACCGACTCATATCGCCGACGAGCATCTCCTGGCTAAAAGCGCGACCGATGAAAAAGCTGGACCGTTATTGATGAGCCCTGCTCGCCAGACCATTCTTTTTATCCGTCACTTTTTTGCCACTCACGTCGTTTGGTATCGTAGCGAAAGGCAGAACTCCGTTGAACCTGAAATTCATTCTGAATACAGGCATTACGAATTTGTATTGACCGAATGAAGGTTCATGAATTTGACAATCTTTTAATTAAATTATGGGTATTAACAATATTTTTGAAGGAAAGGTTTTCGGTTGCTGTCGATTATATTGTTGATTAATTACCACGCTATGTAAAAGATGTAAAAACAGAAAATTTTTAGCAGGAGTCTTAATTCTACCATTTTCAATCTATTATTCTTATGATAACCATTTGTTGCAAGTAAAATTTCATGTATATTCGGAAAAATACAAAACGCCCTTGTTACGTTTCATTCTTCGCAGATTATTAAGAATTGCCCGATTGCCGCGTTCTTGATGAGATAACGTTATCGTTTTCTAAAAAAGTACGGATGATTCAATGGTTGAAATATTTCTAGACCCAGCGACCGGAGCAAAGCGTGATGCAGGCACTGGAGAGTCTAAATGACTCACAGGTGAACGACTTTCTATCTGGTAAAGCGCCGCTGAACCTGACGATGCGACTGGGCGACCACATGATGCTGATTCAACTGCAACTCTCGACGATGACACCGGCGTCACCCGGAGGGAATCAGAGCAACGGAGGTGGCAACAGCACCGGCTTAACAGTCGCCGGTGGTAACGGGAACAACGGGTCCAGTTCGAGCTCGAACCACGTTTCGTCCTCGCTGCAAAGCAGACGATCTACCGTTCTGTCGACGCGGTCTTCGAGTACCTCGTCTTCGAAGCTCCAGAGCGCAATTGCGGCCGCGAGGGCGTCGTCCTTGATAAACAGCATCGCATCGGCCCTTCAAGCAGGGACCAGCTGCGGCAGCAGTCTTTCGATGGCGACGACGACCACGACGAGTAGCCCGGTTTGTTCGAGTCGAGCGACTAGCACGCCTTCCTCAGGGTCCTCGACCTCCTCCTACTCCTCCGTCGGTCAACCACACCCGCCCTTCTGCAACGGACAGACGCAGTTACCTCGCAGCTCGACGGCCACTAGCAATAACCACAGTACCACGACGCCGACCAGCGAATCCAGCAACAGCGGCACGTGTCAGTCCTGCCGTCTCTATCACCTTCATCACTATCATCACAATAATCATCACCATCACCACCATCATCATCATCACCACCATTCGAGGAACAAGTACTCGTCAACATCCACGCCCGCCACCATATCGACAACCTCCGCCGCTGCGTCCGCAGCTTCCACCCTCGACCATTTGCCACAATCTACCGCAGCGAGTCACAGTTGCACCGAGTCCCACGACAGCGCGCCACCGCGTAAGAAGCTTTGCACTGCTCATCACAACCAGCAGTCCAACATCACCGGTGTCGAGTCCTCAAGGAGCGGAGGGATCGACGGTGAAACGCACCTCCAAGGATCAAGTTCGTCCTTAATCGACCAGAACGTCAAAACCGCCACCCTCGACACGAGGGCGCTCGCCGAGGCGTCACGCAATCTCACGCAGAAGTTAAAGCAGCTCTCCTCTGAGGTACTCACCTCGCGGGTCGACCTCGCAGAGGTATACATTATTACCGAAGCCAGTTCGCCCTGTGTAGCACTAAATTTTTTATATAGCTCGAACAAGCGACTTCTCGTTAAGAGCCTAAGAATTACACTCAGGTAGAATCGCATGAATCTGCCAATGGACTTCAATCCATTGACGTCTTTAAAACCTAATAGTAGTAACGTCAACAGTGAACTTAAAGACATGCTAAAGAGATATTAGTGTAGTCGTCTTCCTAGTGTATACTCAGGTTCGAAATTGATTTATGTATGCAGAAAATAGTACGTATTAGACATACGAATTGCTGAGGAAATTTCACAATAAAGCACAGATCGTTAGATTTGTTTTAAATATTACTTGATAGTGATTGTATTAAAATTACATGTAAATTTGACTGTGTGCCCAGCAGATTTTATTATCCAGTGATTTCAACTTTATAACAAGCACAGTAACGTAAGAATGGTGACAATAAACGCAGACGGCGATTTGATAGTTGAAGAGCAGTGAAAGTATAATACGATTTTATTTTATTTAGGAAAACGCGAGACGTAGGCAAGGTGCGATAATAGAGAGCATGCATCATCATGGGAAAGGTGTTTACTCTGGCACATTCAGTGGAACTCTAAACCCGGCACTTCAGGATCGTCATGGCCGACCTAAAAGGGATATCAGTACGATTATTCACATTTTGAATGACCTTCTCTGCGCCACGCCGGCAGCGACTGCCGGGCATTACAGGCATCACCATAGGCACGCAAGTAATCGTCCCCAGTCCTCGTCAACGTCTACTCCATCTTCTAGTGGTAACACCACCACCGGGAGCGGAACCACTAATCTTTCTACTTGCCATGATCCATCAACGCCTGGATATTCCACTGGTATGCCTCATTTCTGTATAATATTTTTACAATCTCTATAAAAAGCATTATCTTTCATCACCTTTGAAAATGCTATTACACTTTCCGACAAATTTTACTACTCTATGAGTTTCTTTATCTCTAATATCGACGAGTAAAAATACCAGAAATAATTAGGTAATTTGCTACAGTAAATACACAAATACACATACGCAAAGTGATAATTATTAAGTCCATGGTATCTAAATGTGTAATAATAGATAATGTAATTTGTTTTTCTACTGTTTTCACTTTGCTTTTCTGTTTTATATTTTCTATTTT
Organism: Hedychridium roseum; assembly: GCA_963989215.1. NCBI lineage: Eukaryota > Metazoa > Arthropoda > Insecta > Hymenoptera > Chrysididae > Hedychridium > Hedychridium roseum. The sequence goes on from OZ022305.1 coordinate 5,065,532, forward strand.
GATTTTATAACCCACCAAGTGAACTGTTTATAAACTTATAACATGATATATTTCTGTGTAATCTGTTCGTGCTATTCAACACGAATACAACAAGAAATTTCGAGAATTGTAATAAACTGTTACGCAAGATAAATGCCACAGCACTATTTGTGTTTAGTCCAATTTAATGCTCCAAAGCACTGAAGAATGGGAGACACAGTAAATAGCATAAAACAGATTACCACTAGTTTTTTCGGGAATAAGGTTGACTTAATTGGCTTGTTTCATGTATAAAAGCAGAAGAGCTGTCGAAGGAGAACGAAGCGACGAAGGGCAAGATGAGGCGACTTCGATTGGTGATGGAACAGCGACGGGCCAAGAGAAAAGCGAGGAGACAAGCACGCGCAGCACCATACACGACTCAGTGGGCTGCAGTTACCCCGGATCCTGATCCAAACCACAATCCAAACACGTCAACGGCATCGTCCGCTGGAACGAGCACAAACGCCGCGGAACCGCAAAACGAACCCGAACTTCAACCTTGCAGTCCTGAACCCGTCGTAGCATGAATTCGTCGTCGGTCAGTTCCTTGGCGTGATAGTACTTTTTATTGTACGTGGAGAGTGATTCTCCTCGACCATCGCACTGATTTATTCGAGTAATCGCTGGGTCGAATATTCTACCGTTGTAATCGTTACTACGAGCGTTCTGGCTACTAGATACCAAATGCTGCGAATCCAAGCGTACGTATTTATAGTATTCAATCGGATAACAATGCTTACATGTCTCTTGATAGATTCCGCTGAAACACTTCCTGTCTACATTGTCAAATAAACAAGTGTACTAATTGTATATTCGCTGTAGAAGTGCATAACTAGCAACGTATTTAAGGACGCCTTTTCTCGCTCTAGACATGCATTTACCCTTAGAGGAACAAGTATCTAAACGAGTCGTACTTTCGTCAGGGTTCCCTAAGAATCTCATAAAAAGTGTGCCGACCAAACGTTTGGAAAATTCTTGTCATTTTTAGGAAGGTGACCATTAATTCATAGCAGACATGTACGTATTTAGACCCGGTATTCTTTTTTTTGGCAAAAAGATGTTGATTTGACGATTATAGTTAAAAAAGGTAGTCGACTACAGGATAATAATCGTCCTGCATGTTATTACATTTGTCTTTTGGCATTGAGAATTCTAAACTGTCTTTTTTTCGTTGGACGTAATCCGATTATTTGTTTTAAGAAATGGTTATCAGCGAGTTATAATTATAGACGAAAGCAGAGTTGTTATATTCAACGTCATTTAGAGCATCTAGATGCAAACTATTTGTGTGAAACGTACAATAAAATAAAGCCATTCAATTACTGTTAGTGAATGTCATATTAAAACTATTATTTCAGACATGAATTTAAAGCTGACAGATTTAAAGAGGCATGTGATTCCTTCTAACTCTTTCGTACGAAAAGGATGTATAAAATAAGAAGTTATATGAAATTTACTGTACACATGTTGAATATGTATACTAACTAATTAGATATGTACCTTTAAAAATTACGTTACAAGGAGTCATCTCTTATTCTCTTAGATAAAATCCAGGCGCTTCGGCTTTCAATCGTAGACAGCGTGTAGCAATTTTTATGAGAACATCAGCCAGCAAATAAAGACGTTTACTAATGCGAAAAACCCTTGCTATATATGAAATGTTCCAGTTCCTAATCTTCTGATGATGTAAAGTTGCGGATTTCGTTTTTTAGCAGTTCTGATTTCGTATGAAGTCATTACGTACCTGTTTATAAAAATTTTAGTTACTCATTCCTTCAAAATGATAAAATTTACATTAACAACATTATATGACCGCAAAAATAAAGTATATTGATATGATAAATAAAAAATCGAATACATATGTAGCCATTTAGATGCTCTCTTAATGAAGTTGAATGTATAACATTATTATATTCATAAACATATGTATGTATCTGCTCTTTGGTGTTTCAATTTAGCAAAGGAGAATTCTCTGATCAATTGTCTTACATCCAAAATGATTGTTTAACTAAAATGTATAGAAGTTTTTCGTTGAAGTTGATTTTTTGGTCCCCCTCAGTAGTTACCTGAATTTATTTACTATTACTTTGTATTTGTCGTTGTCCAATGATTTACCTTACTACGTCGGTGAAATGCCACAGTTTTTGTACGAGATTCTTCGGGGGTGTACCAGGGAATTAGAAGTTTTCTGATAGGAAGTTACATTGAAAACGTTTGACGTTTTGGAAAAAAAGGAGTTGCGCTAAAAGTATAGGCTACCCTCTTTGCTTCAAAGTGACGCTACGTCACCAACATAAATTTGTAATATGACCTAGAAGTATGTACATTATATAAGGCACATTCACAGTGTTTGGCTATACACAGGACCTCATCGTAGTTGACAATAATTACAACTCGACAAATGAATCAGTGTGACGCGTGCGTTAATGTACGTTGACTGCAATAGAGTATAATGATTTCATGAGAAAACAACGTATTGGAAAAACCTCTTGACTAGGGCAATTCGTCGATAGATGTATACCCTCGTACTAGAGAAAGATAATCGCCGAACTTACTATTCCTATTGGCGACGTTAAGATCTTACGTAGTAACGAGTAGAACATTTTAACGCGAAGTAAGTTTCGTGAACTGCAGGGAAGACTGTTACAAAAGCAACATTATGGACACTACGGATGACCATACAACTTCTTCGAGTTGTTGCGTGACACGAGTTTTATTCCAAACTAGAGAGTAATGGAACGTCGAAAATGTGGAATCTTTCATATTCGCCTTTCTATTTTTTTAGTACTCTTTGCGTTTCAGCTGTGGTACAATGATTTACTCGAAACTATTTACGTGTCGAAATCGTACGTACGGATCTAGGCGAATAAATGCTTCTTTTCTGGAAGTTTAAACAAGACGTAAAACGTTTTTCTTTAATTCTGGGAATCGTTGATGCAGTTACCTACGTGTTGTAACGTTGAATTTTTCTACATTTATATGCGCGAAGAGTATACTGTGAGATAGATCGGTCGGAGAAGAAATTTGCGGAAGGTCATATCACTTTTTTCGTGTAATATGTAATGAACGAATAGAAAAAGCTGAAGCTTCGGACGATTACGGTTGAGCCTTATAAATGGTCGTCTTCTGTTAAGATCATCGCATCGCGTAAAAACATGCTAAAAGCAACCGATGATTAAATGGTCCTATAGGTAGAATTAGATGACCTTACTGCATAGCTACGATGCTACAATTTGTTTAAGTTCATTAGACGTTAAGTCACATTATATCACCTAATAGCTAAGATATTGTCTTAGGTCATTTAGAAAGAAATATTGCTATTATTATTTTATTATTATTACTATATTATCATCGATTACTACTGGTACAGTTGTGCAAACTGGCTCAATACTGTAACATACAATTATCGAACCTTATCAAGTACCAAAATAAATAAGATTGCTTGCTAAGCTAAGAAAACGGCCCAGTTCTCAGTCTCGTTTGAATGTGACATATGTTGTGTGTGTTTGTTATTGTTATATTGTTGTTTACTGTCTATATTTACCGATGCTGTTTAGTTGAATTTAACGCGCGTTTAAGAAAATTAAATCTTCGGGAATATTTATGTTTGACGAACGTTATACGTGTAAAACTTAAGGAAATTAGAGGGTTCGTTGATATTAGGTTTTTATCTCAGTTATTCGCTTTGAAATCATTTATTTGAATCATCTTTTAAATTACGTACAAGTGTAGAAATTTATCGACGCTTTAAAATTATGCTATAATATACATAACTTCATTATTTCTGTAGTACACGGAGCACAGACTTAACGACAATACAGCTACTATTATGATGAAAACCAATGTCGCTTTTATGCTTCGGACCAAGAGACACGGTAGCATTTTACGCAAAATAATACAAACATCTGCTACTGGGTCTCTTTAGTCTTTTACCTCAACTTTTACATTATCCTCAAATGTAGCCTGTACAACATTTGCTTCTCCATACTAATTTTATTCTTACGGGTAGAAGATGTGCAAATTTATCGAAGAATAACCGCACAAATACGTCCTAAACGTTACATCCATTACAAATAGAAAAACAGGCAAGACTCGAGATACCGACATAGCTTCTTTTATGAATTGCTGCAATCTCAATGACTTCCTTCCTTTGAGAATCTCCTTACCTAGAGTACACTTAATGTTAGTTGGTTCCTCGTGATTCAGTCAGAAACAGATCATTTGGTAATACATTTCCACAACCTAGTTTTCGTCACCTATGACTTTATTGTAGTATACATTTAGTTCTAACACGCGCATCTGTTTTTAATATTTTCTCGTTCTTTCAATAATTGATACAAATGGAAGTCTTTTTATTGATACACATTTCAAAATGAAAATTCTTAATGTATTACGTACAATGATTAGGTTTCCCTACAAATACAATAATTCAAGTTTTCAATACATTGTTATTAATCCATAAGCAATTTAATAGTCCTATAAAGTTTGGGACATTTCTTTAAACGCTTCGACTGTATTAATGTGTATAATCATTTGTCATCTGTGACGAAGAAGGAACATACGCAAGTTAAAAAATGTTTTCATCTGGCAACATTGGTTGAGTTAGATTTGATTTGCGACATTGCTTGCATTCTTATCACTTTACGTTACACGTTAGGTAATTTGTTGAAAAATGTTGTCCTGATTTACTGAAACGTGTAAAGAAAACGATAGCCATGCAGCATTAGTGTTCTTCCAGTAGCAATATAAAATGGACGGGATAATGCAGGCAAAATGGCTAACACGATGAGAAGAAAACAATATTCTCAGCCGCGTTTCCGCCAGAATGCAACAGTATATCTCACAATTGAAAAACGTCAGAATCATGCTTCCTTGCTATCGGTTTAATGCAACACGCTATCCGCCATTCGTTGCATTTTAATTTATGGCACGATTTTGGTTTGACGTTGAAAAAATCCTTCATCACTACCGACGTGCGCGAAGTGTAAAATCCTTCAATTTTGGCAGCTCAATTTTACCTCGTATTATAAATATTGAATATAGATCCATTATAATTATACACGCAGGACATTTCACAGCTCCAGTCCGTTTTACTTGTCTCGTTTGAAGCGTATTTCGTGGTCCTGATAGGGCAGCATTTATTAAAAAAAAAGTATCCAATTATGGACTATCTAGTATAAATTGATTTTTTTGCTAATGGTTTTACGACACATGTGACAGGTTTTTAACGGTGCTGCACAGTGTTCGCAAGCCCTGTGTCCACAGAGAAAAGCAACATTACGTCGACGTTCCATGCAAATACTGCACATATTCGCTTCTTCAAGATCAGCCACCCTAGTTTCTAAATATCGCAGCCGTGCTATCTCCTTATCTCTGTCTTCTAAATATTGTAATCTCGCCAATTCCATCTCTCTGTCCTTATCTTCCTGCTTGTTCTCCAGCCCGACGTCAGACATCTTTTCGAGCGGTTTGGATAATGGTATTTCGCCAGCTGTCGACTGACCATCTGAAAAAAAGAATGAAGTTCACGGATAACGAACTCCTGAAAACTTATGAATGCGTTCGTTTCAAATTTGTGATCAATGTAAATTCGATGTCGGTATTTGGAAATCTTATATTCCTATAACTCCTTTCTTCACTGAGGGGTGAATACGATGTAGAAACAGAAAAATTGTTAAATGAAAAAGTAATGGACTCGAACTATCACCTCTGTTTATTTGTGTCTTACGAGCCTGGCCACAGGCACAACCAACGAGTATAAAGCCGTTACCCGGGTCAACTCTATTTTCTTCTTTTATACTCGTCCGAGCTTCTGAACATCCTCTGCATTCATCAGCATCGCCAGAGCCCCGGCCACCGGATTCAGAGGTAGGATTTATCTGGTATATAGAAGGTACGACTGTCGTCGGACTATTTTCAATGCTGCGAAGAAAAATGAATTGATTCCTCGAAACTGCTCCTAGTGATAAAATCATCAGGTTCTACGGAATACTTACTCCAACTGTGCGCTGTGACTTTGGTATTGGTAAGACCGTAGAAGATCGGTCAAAGAAGCAGCCTGTGGATCTCCCTCTAGAAGATCCAACGGCGTTTTATCCTTGTTATTTTTCGTTCTCTCCAAAAGAACACAACTTCTATCTATGTTCACTAAAAAGCAGGCTAAGGCTAATTCAGTCTTTGCACCTTGTCTTGCCAAACTCTGCCAGATCTGTGGAAAAAAATTTAATCATTATGCTAAGCACTGTGTTGTTATCAGGAAAGGTTAATTTTTAAGGACGACACTTGTAAAAAATAATTTCCTAAAAACTGTTATCAACTCTTAATATGGATTGATTTATATCCTTTGCTCTAACAAACACGAAACCGTGACTAATCATTTTGTAAATATTACTGAGTAAGAAATAAGTAAAGCACATAGCGTCGAATATTAACAGTAAATTAAACAGAATAAACGAGTCGCTAAGTGAAACTTTGAACTTGAAAATTATTTAGAATAAGTGTCAATTCTTTTCTTATATGCCAAAGAGATTATACTGCGTGTATCAGTGGAGAATTTTGGCTTGTCTCGGACGTAGGAATGGTGGTCAACTGGTTGGGGCTCTTGGTGATCGCGATGTGCAAAACCGTGTCTCCGTCTTCGTCGGATGCAGCGATATCCGCATTATGATGTATAAGGAGTTCGACAAGAGCCCAGTGGCCTTGTGAAGTTGCTAAATGCAGCGGCGTTTGTCGCCGATTATTGCGAAGATCAACTGTCGCTTTGCCACCATTCGGTGAAAGTAACGTCGCTGCAACATCCCTGTGGCCATTTAATGCAGCTAAATGCAATGCTGCAAAACCATCCTCTTTCTTCACATCCACCAAGTGTTGCGCGCGCCCCACTAGCCTCTCCGTTGCACTGAAAATTGTCCTTTCTTTACATTCAATAAGATCAAAAACTTTAGCACAATCAATGTGTCAAGATTATTAACCGATGTTGCTCAATTTAACGGTATACTCGCATATAGAAATATTTCTGATTACATACTGAGTATTTCCTTTGAGTGCAGCGTGGTGGAGAACATTAAAGCCACGTTTGTTCCGCAGAGTGAAATCGACTCTCTCGCACGCACATAAAGCGTCAATAATATCCGTTGCATCTTTTCCAATGGCATCGTGCAATGCCGTGTCACCATATGAATCTTGAAGATTAACATCACAGTTATAAGATAATAGCGTCCTTACGCATTGCACATGTTGCTTATTAACGGCGACATGTAATGCACTGCATTTTCCATTATTAACGGCATTAATTACCGCGCCTCTTGAAAGGAGCAGTTCCATAATTTCCGGTTGATTGCTGTCCAAATTAAGAAACACTTATAAATTTCATCCAACCGTAGTCGTTTGAACAAAATGATTGTTTCGGAAGAAATATTTCATTGAATGAACATACCCGAATGCTGCATAATGCAACGGAGTATCACCGTCTTCGTCAACGGCTCTCAGAGATGCACCAGCATCAAGAAGTAAGACGCATAATTCGCGTAATCCCTGATGCGCTGCTACTTGCAAACATGTTTTCTTACCACCTCCGGGGCCACCAGCTCGTGCGTCCACTCTACCTGGATATTTTTTAAGAAATTCGCGTACCGCGGTTACACCTGCCTCGCCTCGCGCTGCATCACGCAATAGTTTCTCAACTTCACTGTCCGTAGCCTCTGTCAAAGCATCCAACAACGATGAGTTTTATTTTACTTATCAAAAAAATTGACCGGTATATATTAAAAAGTACCTTGCTTTGTTGTACCAATGTACAAAGTACCAAACTTTATGGAATAATAATATTATCAAGCGCTTTATCACGTACCCGTTCGATCCCTACGTCCGATCAACTCGTCATGTACAGCAGCAGCGACAGTCGTACCCGCAGGGACCAAGGTCACGCTTAGAGGGTTAAATGTCCACGTGTGACCATCCAATGCTACTCGTAGATCTCCATCGGAATATATTTTGATAATCTTTCCAGTTTTACCCAATGCCTGTAAAGTTCGATAAAGTAATATCAAAATTGTTGTCCCCGAAGACGTCCTGCGATTTTTTTATATACAGGTTCTTGTTCTTCAATTAAAATACAACTGCGTTTTAATATAAATACTTTTCAAAGGTGTGTCCTAGTTGTTGTCAACATTCCAGGTCGGAGTATGTAATGTATGTAATACACAGACTTAAGTCTCACCGTTTTCATTACATCTATCCATTCTCCATGGCCGCGCTGATAATGCTTAACCGTTGCCAAGTCAGTTTTAACTCGAACTATATCACCTAAAGAAAACGCATCCTTGGCAGTAAGCTTTGTAAGAGCCGCTGGATTAAACGTCCATCGATTGTTACAGCCTTCGTATTGTACGCGTATATCACCCTTGTCTGTAACTCGGTGAACAGTACCGATCTAAATTTCGTAAATTGCAAGTTCCATTAATTTCCAATCTTACGAGCCGATGAAATGTAAGTTTACATCGCATTTTCAAGAATACCTTTCCGATACAATCGGCCATCCTCGGATTCCAACCTCCGTGACCGTCTTGCATCTGTTTCAGTGCATCAATCTCCAGTAACACCTTCACCTTGTCCCCGACGTTAAAAGGTAAATGACGCGGACTAGATATAACGTTAGGAACGGTCTCGGGTGCCGCTTGAATGTCATCTATCATCATTACTGTTTGTCCGAGAAGAGGAAGGTGTTCTTTATAGTAAGTACCAGCATTAGCTTCTTCAACGTAACATAGATCTACGCAACCCTTGTAACCGAGTCTATAAACATTTGTACTTCCTGTGGACCAAGTTACAGTTGCAACGGAACGACTGCTTTCGTTATCCCATCCTCGTATATCCATAACTCTTCCAGTTTTACCTACACATTTGGTAAATCAGGCATCAAATACGTAAGTTATTTAATACCTTAAAAAAAATGCAATTTGGTAATTGACTGCATAAGAAAATCACGAAATACATACCCCGCCCACCATCCTGATTACCCCACTCCCAATCTGGTCCACGGACAACTTTGGCTCCAATAAAAATTCCTTTTAGTGGTATTTTAGCACAGCCCTGTCTTGCATTCAGCCGGATCCTGTGATTATGAAATCATCACTGTTATACTGATACACAATTTACAAGGCATGTTACTTAAGAGGGTTTAAATTATACAAAACCCTTGCATTATTCCATTAATCCCATTATACTACTAACCCAACAGAATTTGCAGTTTGAAATCTGTGGAAAGAATGAGTTAAGTCGTGAACATCTGCCATGTAGCATTGTGTGCAAAGATCGTAATCATGACATTGTGCACATTCCCATCTGATTCCAATGATTCCATGCCTTTTGCATCCATCACATCTAATATTATTATGTTTTACTCCAGCAGCAGCATTGTCGAACATCAGTAAATCATAGGCTCCTTGATAGCCTATCCTATAGTTACTCCTAGACCCATGATCCCATTGGACTATCACTGTTTTATCTGGTGTTTTATCAGCAGAAGTAGGACTCGATACTGAACTGCCAGATGGAGGTTTACCAATTTCAACAACAGTTCCTGCGTGGCCTTCTCCGCCATCCTGATTGCCCCATTTCCAATCTGGACCTCGAACTACTCTCACACCAACCTCTAACATTTTTTAATGTGCAGAAGTTACCTGGCCTACCTTTAACAATGATTTTTGATTATTTATACCACACAATGTAATGTGTAAAAATGTTTAATACTAATGAAAATTTTTGTTGCAATGTTATATGATACTGGCAAAACTGTTGTAAATTTAACTTCGTTATTTAGGAATATACGCTTGTCGAGATATTCCGATAATTTTTATTCGGATTTTGTAAAGATTAAAACACGGATAAGCAAATGCAGACGTGAATAGGTACATACCCAGAGTGGTCAAGCCTGGGTGTCAACACTGTGTCCTATGAATCATATGTAGCCGAGCATTTTTTTCACGACAGATGGTAGAAAGCGGCAAGTTTATTTCCAGTACGAAACGGGACTTGTCGTTAATGCTGGTAATGTTATTGAAGAATTTCTATCATTACGCAGCATGATTAAACGCGCATTACTCACATTTATCAGAAAAATGTTCGTTAATCGTGCTGACTGCTGGTGCGGATGATTGTAACCTCGTTACCAGTTGTCCTTAATGGCGCTTCTTTCAACTGGTGATCAATGTAATCAACAGTAGTTGCCAAAAATCCATATTTTTCAACGTTTTTCTACAGTCAGTGTAACTGTACTACCATTCGCCTTACTAACTGTCTCTTATAGCCATTTTAAGAAAACGATCGTTCATAACCAAACAAATTATTATTAGCATTTATGACATTGTGATAAATACCACAGACTTTTATCACGCATTTACTAATAACACACAGGCGTTTATCATCGTCAACTTTTTTATTATATCCAATTGTGCACATCAGTGTACCGTTAAGGTAAATTATTATATTCAAAACTGTTTAATAACAACATTAAATCATCGCGTATTCTCCTTTTGCACAATTTTATTCGATTACTTTCGATTCCATTTAAAAGACCAGCTTTGAAGGGACATGTACTATGGTGACATCTCGGATGATGTTGTGTCACTTTGTACAAGTAATTTGTCAATGCTTTACCGATCTACCCACAGATTTCATTTTTTGGTTATACACCAGATGGCGAGCGTGCGACATTCCTGATTTCTCAGCGATACATGTTAACATAAACTAACCGTTGCCAAAATTCTATTATAAAGGAAGAATCAGTTGTATTGAAAATCGCCGATGTTGAACCTTATAAATAAAATTTTGACAATTGTTAGCATAATTTTGTATATTCAATCGAATTGTAGCTTTAATTCGAAACTGTAAGAAGCACATAACGAACGACAGATTCACCGAATGAAATCTGCGTATAAGTGTATATCAAATCTATTTTTACACTGGGGATTTCATATATTTTTTGCGTATAATAATCCTTAAAATAGTGCCAATGACTTTCATTGTACCGTCCAAGTGCGTCAGGGACATGTGTTTTGAGGTTATCGTCATTCAGAACAAAGAGATCAACTGACAATTCAGTTATCATCTACGCTTCTTCACGGCGACTCGTTTACTTGTATTTCAGTTATTACAATGGACGGTTCGAAGTCATTGTCAGAGGATATAGATTATTGGCAAACGCTTACAAAACGAGTTTATTACGCTGCTCGCGATGGGATGTCTATGGCATTGTTTGCTCTCCTAAGTGATACACCCATGGAGGTAGTTGATCGTTTTATCAACGAGGTATTTCATTTCACCTTTTTCTGCAAAAGCAATATAGTTTTTAGTTCTATCCTATTTTTAATAATAAGGAAAGATATCTTTGTATCTACTTGTAGACAGTTTTGGATGAAGATGGTCAACGATGTACACCATTAATAGTTGCTGCTCGTTATGGGCATGACAGAGTTGTTAAAATGTTACTTGATAAATTCAATCCTGATTTGGAACAAGAAGGGTCTGTTAAATTTGATGGCATTGTTATTGATGGAGCTACAGCTTTATGGTGTGCAGCAGGTATGTCATGTATTGTTATACTTAATAATGTGAATATTTATTGTTTAATCAGCTAATGTTATATTTACTTATTAAAAATAGGAGCAGGGCACTTGCCTGTTGTTAAAATTCTTGTGAAGGCAGGGGCAGATGTCAATCACCCAACAAAAAGTAATTCTACACCTCTACGAGCAGCTTGTTTTGAGGGTCGCTTGGATATTGTGAAATACTTAACAGATCATTCTGCAAGCATACATATTTCGAACAAATTTAATAATACCTGTTTGATGATAGCAGCATACAAAGGGCATTATGACATTGTGAGTCTATTTTGATCCTATAATTTAAAGCATCAGATTTTGCTGAAAATTTTGTTAATAATCTTTGTTATTTTTCATGACATGCACTTATAAAAAATATTTTGTATCTCTAATATTACATGTATATTTCAGGTAAACTTTTTATTGGAGCAGGGAGCAAATCCAAATGAGAAAGCACTTTGTGGCGCAACAGCTTTACATTTGGCTGCAGAATGTGGCCATACTAACATAGTGGAAGACTTACTAAATTATGGTACCACAATGACCAAGAATGTAAGTGGAATGACACCAATAATGGCTGCTGCAGAACGGACAAGACTGGAAGTTGTGGAGATTTTAGTACAGAAGCAAGCAGTAACTAAACACGAAATTATTGATGCCTATGAACTGTTAGGAGCATCTTATGCCAATGACAAGGATACTTATTGTTTAGAAATGGCATATAAATATTTACACAAGGCCATGAAATTAAGGTATAAAGCTTTTTCGAACGAGTTTTCTCTTCGACACTAATCCGTCTATTTAATATTAGGTATGATGATCCTAACAACGTTGTATACAAAGTATTGGGCCCACCTGTACCCGCGTACGAAAACTGGAGAGAATGTGAGACTTTAGAAAAATTAGAAAGTATAAAAAATAATCCTAATGCTATTCATATGGAGTCACTTGCCATTCGGGAAAGAATATTGGGTAAATACATAATGGTCCTCTGCATTTGGAACAAAAATCTGCAATACGGTAAATAATACGTCCTTTATTTTGTAGGCCCTCATAATCCAGAAGTACCGCATCCCATAATATTCAGAGGTGCGGTATTTGCCGATAATGCGAGGTTTGATAGATGCATTGATCTTTGGCTTCGCGCCTTAAAATTGCGACAGTTAAATAATATTTGTGCTGTGAAAGACCTTCTACGATTTGCGCAGGTAAATTAGTTGATCGTTAAATACGTAACGGGACATATTGAGCACCGCGTGAAATTGATTATGTCATAGGTTTTCTCTCAAATGATACATGTTGGGGTGGATATTGATTTTCTACAAGTCATTAACGTATTAGAAGCCAGTATCACGGAATTGGATACAAATAAAACGAAAATAAAATATCCTGATCCTAAGGATGATATTGATCAGTATATTGTAAGTATAGTAGGGAAAACTATAAGCTTTCGTTCGGCAGCAATGAACTCGCCGCAGTGCTGCTAAATCTTAAGCCATTATCTAAGTTGCAGTGTTATCTGTTTAGGAAGAGATGGAGTCAAATATTATAACAACTTTATACCTTTTGACAATTTTAACGAAACTAATGACGCTAAATATAACTACGTATGATGAAACTGATGTCAGAAAGGTGTATCACTTGGTACACAGGTTGTGTTCTCTTCGAGTAAGTTTGAGGAACGGGCAAACCTTACTGCATCTCGCGGTCAATGCGGACACCCCTGTCGATGACTTTCATACTAATGATGTATGCAAGTATGTAACAAAATGAAAAATTGAATATACATCATTGTAGCTATATGTATGTGTATTCTAAATAATTATAACTACTACTTAATATATGTTGATAATAGATATTAGCTTAACAGCATTGAAATTAAAAATTTTATTTCAACTTATGTTGTGGTAAAATAATTGAACATTTCAGATTCCCATGTGCAGCTACAGTAAAATTATTAGTCCGCTGCGGTGCGGATGTAAATGCAATGGACAATGAAAGAAATACACCGCTCCACGTAATTGTCAGTTACAGGAAACCAATTAGGTAAGAATAATACAAACTGAATCATGGAAATTATTAAAAGCATATTAATTGCGTTTATTTTTCATAGTGATTTTATGACCTTACATTCAATTATAATGGAGCTGATAGAGGCTGGGGCACATATGGATACCGTAAATTGTATCGGAAAAACTCCTTATGAGGCCGTAGCTACTGGTGAGTGACACAAATCCCAATAATAGAATTGCAGTAGGTTCGAAGAAAGTTATTTGATGAATATTACAGGTGTTGCGGAGATAATATTACGTACACATACCAAACTGTCCTTAAAGTGTATAGCAGCTAAAGCAGTGAAGATGTACAATCTGCCTTATACTGGTAGAGTGCCTCGATGTTTAGAAAGTTTTATAGAATTACACGGTCCCGGACTCAACCAGGGGTAACATAAATGCGGACAATATCCTTGTCAATGTACATATTACTGTTATTGTGAACTATTTCGAGATTATTGAAGTCGTATTATAAAAATTTTCGTCACGTCGTTTGATAATAATAAAACCAAGAAAACTTATTTCTGTTATATAAAGCATAAGTACTCCTCACAACCGTTTGTGGAGTTAATATTCAAATGAGGACGGCCTGAATATATTTATATTTTTCTTAGTTGTGTAAAATTCTACGTGAAACTATTGATATATTTTTTACTTTATATATGAGCATAAAGTTTAAGAAAACTATGTGAATATGTGCAGTAGAATAACAAAAAATGTTTCTCTGTTTACTAAAATTTTGTTAAGATTGAAAAGTTAATGTAATGTATAAAGAAGCAGTTGGTGTCCGCTTTGTTTGGGAGAAAAATCTATTAAGTTCTGAATTTGAATTCTAAACGATAATACAAATTATCGGTGTATCTTAGTGTGTTACATGAAATTTGTAAATTTAAGGCAAACATTTTAAATTTCTCATAGTTTAATCTGAATTTTATAGTGTGTGAAGAAAATTATATTTTTATATTAAAATAGTTGCAAATTTGATTTGTTGTAAAGAAAGAAAAAATTACGCACTACTATAAATGAGGTTTTTATTTCATTGATGCTTGCAAATCCGCCACTATTTTAGGTACATGTTTCATAAGTTCATCAGCAGTAGTTTTACAGTCATCATCGAGCCATAGGTTTCTGAGTTGTTTTAATACCGGTGCCATCATTTGTACTTGCGATACGTGTGGTTTTATATGACCACCATTAATTGGAAATTTCGGTAAATCCCATGTTTCAAATTCTTTAAGTAGTTCGAACTTTCCGGTATATTTCAGTAACTCAGACACATATGCTTTAGTTCTTACTTTATCTTTCGCGTGAACTAGTATTGCTTGGTATGGTTTCAATGGTTTTTCACAAATCTTAGGTTCTCTTTGAGCTATTATAAAGAGTCCTAAATCTCTGTCAAAAGCCGACAACTTTAACCGTGAAGTAAGATTCATCATTTCTTCTTGATTGTTCAGTAATGATGTTACCAAAGTGATTGGTCTTACTTTTATTTTGTTCTTTAATAGTTCATAATAAATTTCTTTGAACTTTTTAATGTTTAGTTGTTCAGGAAGGCCCATATATGTGGCCATCCCACATTCAAACATTTTCAATGTTAATTCTCCACCATATCTTGCATCTATAATTTTAGACCATTCACTCCATATTCGCTCACCCGATATTCTTTCTAAACCTCCAATATTCTCTTTTATTGCAGCAACTGTGCTTTCCTCATGTTCATGTGGATTTTCTGATATTCTTCCGTGAAATCGAAAATACCTTTTGCAAATAATAACAGCTCATGTGAATAATGATGCAAGTAATTATTAGCAATTATTGGATCAATAAATACCTTAAAATTCTTAAATAATCTTCTTGTATTCTTGTACCAGGATCACCTACAAATACTACTCTCCGTTTCTTCAAATCATCATAGCCATAGAAATAATCATAAACTCTGCCATCAAAATCAAGGAACATTGAATTTATAGTTAAGTCTCTCCTGTGAGCATCTAATTTCCAATCTGTGGTAAATTCAATATCTGCATGGCGTCCATCTGTTACAACATCTATTCGTAATGTAGTAACTTCAAAATTTTCCTTATCATTGATTCTAGGAGTTATAGTACCATGCCTTTCTCCATTCGTATTAATCATTCTAATCTTTTCTTTTGTAAACATTTCTTTCATTTCACTTGGAGTTGCATCAGTCGCAAAGTCTAAGTCCTTTGGCGTAAGACCCATTAACATATCACGAACAGCACCACCAGCAACCCGTATTTCATGATTGTATTTTTGAAATAAATTTATTAAAACATCTAATTCTGGTGTAAAAATAGAATGGAATTCAGGTGTATCTAGTTTGATAACAACTGGATCATTACGACATGGTATCATTATTTCGTTGCTTTTTCTAGTCCTCTTCCACTGGTTGGTATTTGACCACTGTCTTACAACAATCTAGTCAAGTAAAGTATCGAATTAAGTCTGACGTTTGTTATTTAATTTAATTGAACTACAATATGCAGCAAAACCGGATTAAGCCAATAAAATTAAATTTCTATAAAGCCAGTCATCATACAAGTATTGCTGATTTACAGTTTATTTCGAGTCGAATACCGAAAACAAAAACAATCCGTAATAATGTTTGCCACACATGCATGTAATTTTGGTTGAACATAATAAAAAGGTACCTACACGTATGGCTTTATTGAAATGGATGTTTTTTATATGCTGTATCAAGAAAACAGGAAATGACATACTGACGATAAAGGGTTAAAGAACATTAATCATTTTCGAATACGTAAGTCGCATACTGCATTCAACATACTTTCAGCAACAATGAGGTTATGTGCTTGGTAACTTGTCAAGGGCGATTTTCAATGACAAAGGACATTACTAAAAGTTACTAAAATGTACCCAAAATTATAATGAAATTCACTAACTTTAAACAGCATAGACCAAATGAGACTAGATAAATCGGAGGTCCTATAAGTACGACATTTACGAATAGAACCCAACTAGTGTGAAGTTCGAGGAGCAGATGACACCAAATTGGGTGAAAGGGAAACACTCACAGACTTCTATTGTGTTATATAGAAGCTGTGGATAGACCGTGGATTGACCTAACATCTTACGCAGTTTCGTGGTCACAAAATTGAATTATCAATACAGTCCAAACTGTTTTTTGACAATTTCCGCAGTATCCTGAAATTTGAGAATATATTTCGCACACTATATTTACGAATTAGTAAATCGCCAAATAGTAAAAAATTTATATATTCTCACGCCAAAAAGCATCATATAACCTGAAAGTTGCGTAATTTAACGCAGAGAAATGCTAAATGTATTTTAACAAATTCTAGCGGCATTTTAACGTATTAACACGTACTTTACCGCGTTTGATCTTATTTTCGTGCACTGTAAAGCATTCTTAACATACTTTAACCAGAGACGAGATGTAGGATAGACCTAATATCTTACAGGATTTCGAGGTCACAAAACTGAATTATCGATGCAGAAAAAATTATATTTTATAGTAATATCACAGACCAGGTATAGGGATAGACCACTCATGCAATGTATTTTCGTGTCACCTCATTGTGGGGCTCTAGAGCCCCATTACCATTTTCGTGTCACGCCCAACGTGAGAGACAATACTGCATAATTGTAAGTTCAGAGCGAGTAACACAATTTTAATTAGGCTTGTATAAATTAGTGCGGTTGTTTACAGCAAAATATTTTATTAATTTATCGGGATGGCTATTATCGGTTGTATTTATATGTTTGCGGGAGGGGTCAGATACGTTTGGACCTTTTGTACAACAAAAAGTAGATGAATACAAAATTTTGTATTACTAATTGATTCATGGAGGGGGACAAACGAATTTCGCTGTTTACATTGACGTGTTTTCAAATGAAATGGGGGAAAACAGTTATACAATAAAAATAATACTCCCAAAATGCAATCCTGTGTGCTAACCATGCGATTTATATGTTTATCAACAATTTAAAAATTGTATCAAGAAATTACAAGAGTGCTCGTACTGATTGGACCGCAGGAGATGTATAGCAGTGGAAAGATGCCATTAAAGTTGAGTCGAACGGCTTTGTAAATGTATTGTGTAAGGAGAGTAGTAGATGTTACAAAAAATTTGAAAGAATCGGCGATTCAAACTTGGCCGTCTCCTCTTTCGAGCGAATCCAAATAAAGGCTCCGTCACATTAACCGCCGTCTCGGTATGAACGCAGCGTAATATCGCGTTTGGCCAATTGTACATCTACTAAACCGAAAGTGGAGCCCCGTAGAGAAGGAAAAACAATTGAAAGCTAATGCTATTAAGCGCGTGTTTACATTATACGCGGCTGTAAAAAACTTTAAAATTTAGTTTTAATTCCTGCCATGCGCAGCGGTCACATCTTTTACTGCGCCCGGACGATAACGTTGGGCGTGACACGAAAATGATAATGGGGCTCTAGAGCCCCACAATGAGGTGACACGGAAATACACTGCATGAGTGGTCTATCCCTATACCTGGTCTGTGATATAATTATAGTTATAATAATATAGTAATATATAATAGTTATAGTAATATATAGTATAGTATAGTTAGCAATATATAGTATATAGTATAGTAATATATAGTAATATAAGTTATAGTAATATATAATTATAGTTATAGCAATATATAATTATAGTAATATTATAATTATGGTTATAATTATACATTTTCAAACTGCATTGGTAACATAAAGCGTGACACTAAAATAGTAAGGATTACACATGGCCCCCAAGAATGTGGTCGAAAAATTACATTGGATGTTAGATCTATCCTATGTCTCGTCTGTGGTTGTATATAGGCCAGTGGTTAGACGTTTTCGGAAATAAATATAACCTGTCTGTAGTCAACAAAACAACAATTGTTCGCCTATTCAAGAAAATGGCTTTATTACCACCAGATCCAAAATATTTATTACGGGGGGACATGCAGTGTGTTCAAAGCCTTTTATTTCGCGTAAATCCTTATATTGAACAACTTTTTACTGGTACCGCAAGAGGGAAAGTTTACATTTGGGATTTGAAAGTAGGTAAATTAAAATTGGATGATTGCAGATTTTATCATTGTTATAATTTATGGACTGTTATGACAATTCTAAATAAGCTGGATCATTTAATTTAAATTCTGTAAGGTGTAAACGATTCACACAACACAACTTTTATGGTTTGTTTCATTAATGTTATGTATTTACAGAAAAATCGAGTATTGAAGCAGTTTTCAGCTGGTGAAGATTCATGTTTATCAATGCATATTTTTGGAGATAGCAATTTAATAACACAACAGAAAGCTGCTGGTATAAGTATATGGAAAGCAGTGGAATCACAATGGGTTTTAGACAAGATCATCGAAAACGACTGCTGTAGTTTCTGCAGGTATCTTGAAGAATAAAAGTACATAACGCACAGAAAATATGAGGAATATACAAGAAAGGTTATAGTAAGTCCTAACGTAATTACATTATCATGTGTTTTATATGGAGCATGTAAAACTGATTGGATACCTTGACAGAAGTTGTGTGATAATAAATATAATAACATTTTATAGATTAATTAGTAGGTTTAGAAAATATAAATGAACGATATGTCTTACAGATGTCAATTGTTATCAGATGATATTGTACTAGTACCGCTTAGAGATTCAGTTATTGGACTGTTATCTCTAAAAAATTATACTGTTCAATCAAAATTAGATCCATCAGAAGTCTCTTGGCCTGGGCCATTTGGAGAAGTTATGGCAATCAAACCTTTAATAATAGATGATAAACAGTTAATTCTTGTTGCTTATGAAAGCGGACATTTAATCTTATGGGATGCAAAGGAAAAAAAAGCTCTTAGTTATCTGAAAACTGATTCATGTCCTATGGCCATTGATTTTGATACAGGCTACAAGAGAGGAGTTCTTGGTGATGCTTCTGACAAAATACAGGTATTCTAAATAAAACTTATCTTTCAATTCCATCACAAACTATTTTCTTATGGATCATTGTGTGTTTGTGTATAATTTATATCATTGTGACACGAATATAGGTTTTTACTATATCTACTGATCATCAACTAACTGATACAAGTGTCATAACTGTAAAAAATCCTGGAACATCTGTTCTTACGATACGGCCAGATGCGAAAGTTTTCGTTGCTGGCGGATGGGATGGACGTTTGCGGATTTTCTCGTGGAAAAGTATGAGGCAACTTGCTACACTTGATCAGCACAAAGGTGCTATTCATGACATTGTTTATTCTCCTTGTACGATCGAATCATATAACAGTAAATGTTTGATGGCTGCAGCTGGTAAAGATGGGTATATTTCTCTCTGGGATTTGTATAATTGAAAACACTTGAAAAATATTACACTTTTTTGACAATAAGAGGAATTTGTAAGATAAAAGATGATTATAAAAAAGTAAATATAAGCTTTTGTCATTCGAATAACATGTTTTTATTGTTCTTTTGCTATTTCATAGAGTGCTACATACATTATATAGGCTCTTTGTGAAGTGAAATAATTGACAATGGTTACATTTCAATACCACATATACAACATTAAAACATTTTGATACCACTTAAATACATGTAACGTATTTCCGGAGATACATGTCTAGTTTCTGATACTTTCATAAAGCGTAACTTTTAATTATAATGACAACTTTGAACTAATTAACAATCTGGCAACTCGCTCTAGTTTCCAGGGCAGTGCTAATGTAGAAGGTCTGATATTATATGGATAAAATATTACATGTGTGGCATAAAGTAAAAATTCATATTCTACTGTATGCGAGTATCTTTCTATCGTTAAAGTCATTTAACTTTATCATTGTTCTGTACTTCTCATAAAAATTTACAGATCGAAATAAATGCGTAAAAAAAACTAAATTATTCCTACATATAATACATTAACTGTACATGTATGACTAAAAATTCATAACATAATCTAGTCTCACTAAGCTGATAATTCTCTTAAAGCAAGAATTAATTTATACACAATAGATATTTGATTCTTATAAATCTGATCCAGCAGAAGTAACAATGATGAAAGTGTATAACTTTAAGCTTAACGACTTCTGAATAAAACAGAGACGCATAGATAACACATAAAATAAATCGTCCTGATCGTACTCTCAAAACACATGATATCCACATACACATCATCTATTATTGTCATATTCCCAGAGAAGTTATATGGCACAATCCGGAATTGTAAGAAGCTTTATTTCAGTCGTAATAGCCATTCGGCCACACCAAGGTAATAGACGGTTTGTGCAATTCCAAACAACGGAGCTATAACAATCATTCTGCAAGCCCCACCTTTGAAGAATGCCGTCGGTCCTTCATTTGTGAACGTTTTCCTGCCAAACATTTTTTTTAATCACTGTATACTTCTACGTACATAGAAACGTGTGGTAGAATAGAAAGTAACTTACGTTATACAATCTAAAACTCCGTTGTATGTTGGTTCACCAGGTGCTTTCTTAATAGCTTGCAATCTAGTTTTTATTACATCGAATGGATTTACTAAAAGAGCTGCAGTCGATCCCGCGGCACATCCAGCGAGAAATGAACACCAGAAAACGGCTAATACATAATATTTATCGTCAGTTAAGATTGTCGATAGTGTAACTACAATAAAATTAGTGTTCGATTTGAACGTTAAAATAAAACTCACAAGAACCATCTTCTCTTTTCGGCCCGAGAGCATTTAATCTAGCAAAAAGAGGGAAATAAATAACGGAGAATGTCACGTCCCTGAGAGCTGTGGCACCTGTTCCTTGATACAATCCTAATATTCCTCTGTGCTTCAAAAGATCTTTTGTTAAAGATAATGCAGA
Source organism: Hedychridium roseum (assembly GCA_963989215.1). Lineage (NCBI taxonomy): Eukaryota > Metazoa > Arthropoda > Insecta > Hymenoptera > Chrysididae > Hedychridium > Hedychridium roseum. Next base: position 5,087,068 of record OZ022305.1, read on the forward strand.
TACTTTTGGCACAGTTTTGCCAGCTGCAAAATTGGTAATAACAGGAATAAGTAATGTAATATATTTTACAAGATCAATCTTATATAACTATTGTATAATTATATTATTATATATTATATATTATTATATATTATATATTATTATATATTATATTATTATATATTATATTATTATATATTATATTATTATATATTATATTATTATATATTATATATTATATATTATCTTATATAACTATTGTATATTGTATAACTATTGTACATAACACTGTATAACTATTGTATATTCTAAACCATTGTATATATTTCTAGCGGGTTAGACTTCAAATAGCGATTGCTGTGTCTCGCCCTTTGTATTTGCAATAAAGGCTTATATATATATATACGCCAGTGATTTTTTATGTGACATAACACTTTTTATGGTAGTTAATTCTGTGCATTACCTTCTTTAGCCGCTAAAGCAACTCGGCCAGCATCTTGCATCTGAATTTTTAACAATTCCATAGGAGTCGTGATAATTATTTGACATGCGCCCGCTAATCCTCCGGCAAGCATCTCTCTTTCCAAAGGTAAACTTTGCCTGAGTAAATAAATGTGTATTAAGTACGTAAAATAATTGTTTATAATAATAAAATCTATTACATACCCAGGCCCAGGTGACAAATAATGTCTAAATGTATCATTGGCAGTAAGTTTAATGGCTTTTTCAGGGGTAATTAATAAGATATTTACACCAGATCCCTTGTACATTCCAAAATACCCTTCTGCCTTGTATGTCTTCTTAAAACAATCCAGCCTACATAATAGAAGAACATCATAAGTTTTTTTTTATAAATATCTAATACCGTTTTTTATATAATACATACAAAAACTAATGATTCTGTAATAAATTTTTAAATACTTGTGTGTACTGTGTATCTTAAAAACAAGATGAATTATAACATCAGCAGAGTAGAAATGATAAGACAGGGAAAACAATTTCGCGGATCTGATATGATTTGTGAAACACGTACATAGAACTATACATTTTTTCGCCATTGGGTCCAACAACTTGATTTTGCAACCGCGTCTTTACTAGATCTAACGGGAATACTACCGACACTCCGATGATACCGGCGATTCCACCATTTATTATTTTTGGGACAAGCCTAAAATAGGAAATAATATTTTCTATAGTGTTTAATATTTATCATATATTTGTATTAATACATTTAAATACTGTATTTACTTAAACTGTCCTGCTTCTTGTAATTGTGGGCTGTTCTTGCTCGCCATTGAAAACAGTACTTGGTATACCTGCAATAAACAATAATGAAATATTACAGGTTTAAAAGTATTTTATTAACAATTAATTAACGTTTATGGGAAAAGATTTTGAATGCTTAGGTAAGAATAAAGTATATACTTTGAATTTTCAAAGTAAGGTCAATCTATTACATTGAGTATACAAAACAAAATATTTGTATTATAATTACATTAATGAATTTAAAATTGTAAACTACAGCTATTAAAGCCAATGCTTGATGAATTCCTATGGATATAGAAATAAAAATTACTTTTCATTCTCATACTATTATTAACAATTTATAAAAATTATCAACCATGTTTTACAATCAACTCTTATGAAAACATATTGACCGAAGAAGTAAAGGGTACATTAGATATAAATAAATTATGTGGAAAAGCATGATATTATTTATAGAAAGTAATATGTTTTTCAGACAAAATAAATATCCATGCAAATGAAGGAGTGACAAAAAGTTTTGGATTATCTGTAACACTAAGTATCTTACTATAATTATATAAATATTGTAAATTCTTAGGAAGGATACAATGTACTTGTGAAACACTGATTAAAAGGCCAAGCAGTGTTAATATTTTATGATGCACACATATGTAACAACAACTGACATACCAAGGTTGACATTTAATAAGATATGCCAAAGGTTGTCACTGATCATTTACTTTTAGATTTTATTACAAAAAGCAGTATCTAGTTCATGCTTTCTGACTGTAATGTACTAAACTCAAATTTTTACTATAATAATTCGTATGAGAAACAACAACCGATGTGCTTAATTTTTATAATTAAATATATATGTCATTTGTCCTGGAATATTGTCAGATATCTTGTGTAATCAACATGTTTATTTATAAATCACTTATGCCTAGAATCTCAAAGATACACTTACTTGAGGCAAATTTTTCGATGTTATACAATGCAAATTTGGCAAGAACAATCAATGTTTGTTTAAAATTGGTACAAATGATTCCAGATGGTATTTATTATCAAATTTTCATAAATTTCAACTCTTGTCCCGTAAATTTGCCTTTGTACTACGTTATGCACAAAATACGTAACAAGTTTCTGTCAGAAGATTCAAATTTTACAGTTTTTGGAGCAGGGCAGCTTCAGTCAATAATACATAATGAAAAGGCACTATAAATTTTGAAGGAAAATCTCGTATTACATACCTCGAGGAAGTAGAAAAAATGGTTCGCGTGTTGAAGAATTTTTATCAGTTATTATCTAATATTATACATATAACAATTACTGGAGTCAGAGAGCCCCAGTTGCGGGATATGTAAGCAACGTCGATGTCATATCACTTATGTCCTTCGTGGGGTATTAAAGCCGTGTTTCAAACAATTTGCTCAAATCAGTAACATGAAAAAGAATTGGCAGACCAGACGGCTCCGGCCCAATCGAATTTCAGGGGGTTGGCATGTGACCCCAACACGTGACAGAAATCGCACGGTCTCTTGTTTTATTCGACCTAAAATGTTTTAAAAATCCTCCATGTTGCCTGCGTTTTCATGCAAATATTACGAAGAATGCGCGCACGGGTAACTTTAATGAGTAGTAACGGACAATATCCTAATTAAACGCTCCCGACAGCATAGTTTCGCACGTGTCAAATTAAATGCTGTCTACTATGGATTAAATGGAGACATGCCTTTTACATGTACAAAGATGGGGACATATATGCGTGCGCAGTAGTCATATGATCGCTCTGTTACGCCAGAAGTGATCCACAATTTTGCGAGTAGGCGTTGACTTTTCCGTGTGATATCGTTTATGAAATTCTTCCGCCGTTAAATTATCTTCGTGAAATTTCTCTAAGTTACGCCGTAAATTAAACAAGAAGTCAGAATGGCACTCAGCGATGCAGATGTCCAGAAACAGGTTACTAAATAAACTATAATATGTTCATGATCCTCCTTAATATCCGTATTTCAAGTAGTACCCGACTAAAAGTTATTTTTGTACTTTCTTCCTCGCGCATATACAGCAGTTGTACATGCTAACGCAGTTTTTAAAAATATACATGTCAAAATGGATTGGCCATTTTCTACATTTTCAATATATACATAAATTAAAGATTAATTATTACCTTCGTGGAATTGTAATTATATTTGTATGGTGGTATAGCTCTATATTCATTAGTTGTCACTTAATTTTTATTTCAACCTCATAAATCTACTTATAAGTTTAATTATTATCACTATGTATTTTGCGGTACAATCATAATTTCCCCATTATATATAAAGTTTTACTTAATATTATAGATTAAACATATGATGGCCTTCATTGAACAAGAGGCCAATGAAAAAGCTGAAGAAATAGATGCAAAGGCCGAGGAAGAATTTAATATTGAAAAAGGACGTCTTGTTCAACAACAGCGCTTAAAAATTATGGAATATTATGAAAAGAAAGAAAAACAAGTGGAGCTGCAAAAGAAAATGTATGACATTTTTATAATTTTATATAAACTGTTTTCTCCATAATTTAAAAAAGTAGTTTAGAGTGTATATGACTTACATATACCTATGTATAAAAAATGCAGTGTTATTTTCTATAATTTATAGTCAATCATCAAATATGCTTAATCAAGCACGGCTTAAGGTCTTAAAGGTTCGTGAGGATCATGTACGTAATGTTCTTGATGAAGCTAGAAAAAGATTAGGTGAAGTAACTCGTGATCAGCAAAAGTATTCACAAATTTTAAAGCTTTTAATCATCCAAGGCCTTTACCAGGTAATATAATGTTGTACAGTATTTCGTTTTTTGTATTACCACACTTCATAATATCCATAATAATATACTAAACTTATTTTCAGCTAATAGAGCATAATGTTACTTTACGAGTTCGTCAAGTGGACCTTGCTCTCATAGAATCCCTCCTGACTGCTATTCAGGATGAGTATAAGCGACAGGCAAATAAGGATGTTACTATTAAAGTGGACCAAGATAGCTTTCTGTCATCTGAGAGTTGTGGAGGTGTAGAATTGTTTGCAGCAAAAGGTATACATAAATTAAAATTCCATGTCATCATATTTCTGTCGGTTGATCTTTCTAAATAATAGATCTCTTATCATACAGTATATAATTGTAAATTGAATTTATATAAGTTTTTTTAGGTATTTATTGACAATTATACTTCCAAGATTTGATCTTGTTTTGTATGAAAAGAGATCAGTTAGTTACTTGTCAAGGCACGATAACTATAAGTTAAAAGCTTAATTGATTACATTAATCAATAACTTTTTTGAAATACAGGACGTATTAAGATCAGCAATACGCTGGAATCTCGGCTAGAACTCATTGCCCAGCAGCTGGTGCCCGAGATACGTTCTGCCTTGTTCGGCCGTAACCCCAATCGCAAATTTACCGATTAAGCAAGTTACCATTTGCCGTGTATCACTGACTCTCCGAAACATTCCCTTCTTAGCAGGAAAACTAAGAGTTATACAATTCAAATGTATCGTGTAGAATAAAAAGTTTAGTGTGCGACAATACCTTAGCGTAAATGCACGTATAATGTGTAACATTAAACGAAGAAATTAGAAGTATTACTTTTGAAATTGGCACTTCAGGGATTTACCCGTTTTATCCTTGCTTACAATTTTCACCGGCAAAGTATCAATTAAGAAACGTGCACATTGCTCTCACGGTAATGACCCACACTCAAAATTGAAAATACATACCACTCACACTTTGTAGATCTAGGTCATATATGTGTTCTGAAAAATTAACGATATTTTATTAAAGTGCGATAGACGCGTAAATAAACCGCGAATTTATTCATTAAAATAGCACACATGTCCATTGTCATCATGTGTTTTTTTCGCGCGTCAACATGTACACCTTGTAGGAGTATTTTTTCTCAGTATTTCGAGACTCCGACACCTGGCGTTTGGAAATGCCGCTACTTCAAGCGCAACAGTATTTCCATCGATCGTCTCAATGAACGACTAATGCCAAGGGGAATGTTTATGCGGCGGAGTCAAATACGGAGTGTTTTTCGCTCCCAAATGTTATGCCGTTCTCGTTTACAAGTGCAATATACGCATTATATATTTAAATGTCAATATATGTGTAATTTAAAAAATCATTGACGCTGTTACGTCTTTCCTCTAACGAGGTGCGTAACAATAAAGTAAGTCACTGTCCCAAGTCTAATTGTACGCGCATCTGACGTGCCACTGCAAAGAACTTTACTGCGGCAAGTAAGGAGGTGAAAAAGGAAGGGAATCGTTTCGTCTTGGGGTTACCTGTAAACTGATCAGTAGGGTTACAGCAGATAAACTTCTCCTTCCCTACACATTTGAGGATACGAAGGAATGCCGAAAGTTGTATATAAGTAATAAGTCATCGGAATGTGCGCGAGAAACAGGGGACCTCTAGCGGCAACACGACCAGCTAATTCCGTTGATTAACGTCAATCAGCGTGTAGGAATGGGCAAATGACTGGGACGTTACAGACGCTGTTGACGACTGTTTCTCAACAAGTTTAGTAAAGCTCTATCGAGAGAAGCACCTGAATAGCATTATAATTTCCTTCTTGCGGTATTGTTGTAATTCAGCGTAGGATGATGTTATTTAACCTTTCGAACAGTCAAAGCCCACATTAGAGGCGTGTCGATACCAGGCATCGTTACAGATCCAGATTTAAAATTTTTAAATTCTTTATTCTTCGAATCGGACAATTGTTACAGTTAACTTTATGCGGCAGAATTTTGACGGCGAGAAAGATATTCAATTGCGCCGATAAGTGCTGGTCGTTTTATTTACATGGCAATTCCTGTACTTAAACTGCCTTTGTTTTAGTAGGAAGTATGTATGTACCGAACTGTAAGATCATGTGGTACATATACTAATCTTAAAATTAGTACAGTATTATCATAGCTCCTTTGATTGTATTTCTGGCGTCTTATCAAAACTAATTTGCTTCATCAAGAAAAGCTTCGTAATAATTGTGTTAAACGCGTCGAACGCGTATGTAATGTAATCGACATTGATTTTTGAATAAGCTTATGTTGTTCCTTGCCTCTTGTCACACACTATTCATTGGCAATAAAGATGTTGTTACAGATGTGAATTTAAAAAACATGATCTCTTTTCTATTGCACAATGATTACTCAAAGATTTGCTTACACAAATTATTGAATAATTCATTAATTTAATAGAACAGTGATTCCCAAAGTGAGTGTTGCAACGATTCAGGGGGCGGTGATTCTATTCTGAGTTCAATTAATAGTTTCATAATTTCAAAGTTCAATGTTTGTAATTTACACCTTTCTTTACTATATTTTACGAAAAAGGTAGAAAAATTAATACATATATATTTCCTATTAATTGCTATTAAAATAAAAAAAAAAATTAATTTCCAGGGGGCGCTAAGTAATATTTTTTTTTGAAAGGGGGCGGTAGGACAAAAAAGCTTGGGAACCACTGTAATAGAATGTACCATTCGTTTGCCACAATGACACCATCATCGATACTGCCATATAAAAACGGCATATTAAAGGAAACTTTACATAATCGAAGATAATCTGAAAATTGTATGTGCAACAGTACGTAGAATTATTAAATTTGGTCCATGAGACAATATTTTCAATTTGTCGCTAGTACAGCCACCGTTTCAGTATTTTTAACATGTTTTCTAATGACATATTAAACCTAAAATTACCGTGTATATACCGTGTCATTTATTGAAAAAATGGGGTACTCGTAATTGGTTCATTCTTTCACGAAAACAGTCTTCAGGAAGTTGTTTGAATGGACAGAAATCTTCTGAAGAAGGCTGACAAACAGATTTACATTTATTATTAATAATGTACGACGGACGAAAAATGAGACAAGGTATGTCGCACTACTGTATGTATAATAATGTACAGTAAAAGCTCTATGGTGAGTCGAAGTATAATAAATAATATAGAATATTCGTGTTGCTTCCTCATGGAGGAAGCTATAAGTGATCAGAAAGGCTTCCAGAAAACATATTTTGATAGCATTGTTCTTCAGCATACACTCCACAGGGAGAATTTGTTTGGGTGTCGTTATTTCTAAACGATTCAGAACATATTTGCGAGAATTACCTTCAGGGATAGTGCTGCGAAAAATATTTGCTCACAAAATATACTAGATAGAAAGCTATGATTTTTTCTGTACATTTTTGGTCATGTTATGAAGTGAACGTTCGTCCAATTTGACACAAGGTGGTAACATTTTTATAAAAATTAGTAAGTTTGTAATAATATAAGGTATAGTGTATAAATTAAAATATGTGCCCTTCTTTTTAATTTTCCCTGTTGTATAAATTATATTAACATGGTGCAAAGCTTCTTTTTTGAGCGAAAATACAAAGATGGCAAACAGGTTTCTCACCTTTTTGCAAAGTATTTCTCGGTGTTCTTCTTGTTGAATTTCTCCAGATTGCATGATAACTGAAGAACAAGAATTCGATGCAATTTGGTATAGAAATATCATACATAGTTCCATCGTTTCATATCCGTAAGTATGAAATCGTTGACGAATAATCATAAAAAAGGAGTTTTAATATTTTAGAAACGAAACTAATAAATTTTATAACACTATAATTACTGATATTGTTTACATGATGTCCTGCAACCTTTAGTACACCCTTAAATAATTAAATATTATATGTAAATAATATTATTCACGTACAGAGCGCTGCTGGTAGATTTACTCGCACGTCTTACAAAAACGATGGTCTTCATAGAAATAGTGAAAAAATGTGATAACATAATGATTTACAAATAAATAAATCATTATTAATAACTTTCTGGCATGTACGCCATATAATTATATATTTATGTTCATGTCCTTTACATAACTTTTGTAAATTATTGTAAGAAACGAAAGTTTCGAAAACACATGATGCAATCATGAACAATGCATCCAATTTTTTCAAACAACTTTTTACATTTGAGGAAGCACTGTCTGAGGATCTCTTTGGTGACGGATTTTATTACAAAACAAATGTGTCCTATTTTTCCCTCTTCTTTCACTCATAGCCCTGCTTGTAGAATTTAAAATATATTAGGAAGATCATTCACCTTTCATTTAAGAACTGATCAGTAATAATGTTCAATTTTGTATGATATTGTACCCAATTATTATTGGCAAAACTTCTCTCACCAAATAAAGTGGATATATTTATCCCTAAACACGAAGATATTCATAAACATGTTTTGTCTTAACGACTACATTAAATAGAACATCACTACTTTTATATGTAAGTACAATGATGTTACAACTATTTAACTATTTATATCGTCTTAGCAGACAGTTTATTCTTTTGTATTTCTGCATTAGATGTTTCGATAGTGAGTAAAGCCTCGAAAAATTACTGGTCTTAAATGGATTCATTCATACCGCAACTTCGGTCACAACATATAATAATGTTGCTAAAGTGATTTTTTTTCGAATTTTCAGTACATTTTTCTCATTTTAAGTGACTCAGATAACAGTAATTAAGGAGAAATGTGCTGTCCAATGGACTACGCACTTTCTCGTTATTTTTCAGAACTTGATTCTGTTCCACACAGAACAAATTATCGGAAATTTAGAAAATTCCAATCTCGTAACATTGATCAGCTTGGTAACATATTTATATGCGCTGTTTACATACCATATCTTTTTTAAGAATTTACATTCAGGTGATACAGGAGACACGGCTCAAGTGTTTCAAAAATGTCGATAACCACTTTGAACGGTGTTGTGACATTCGTTTATCTGAATGCATTTCGCACAAAGTCATGTTTTTCACATAGAAACAGTTTTTTTATACAATATCTCTGCACGTAATTAAATGAGCAATTAACATGACACACTGTACAGCATATCATGATAATATTTTCCTGCAGCTACTAAAAAATATCGAAACTGAAATTATCAAATAACTTATCGCGAATTGTTTGTGGTGAGCTCAAAATATTCTTAGAGCTATCCATGAATGACCATCTTTGGAAACAACACAGTTTTATTCTATTCATTTGTCATTAAATTTTATATAATACTTGGAGCTTGAATTATGAACAAGTGACTAGTATATTAATACCAATTATACCTAATATTTCGAGAAGACACCAGTAGTGTTATCCTTCCATACTCGCAGATGATAGAAGTTGTTTTTAACATAAATAAACACAGAGTGTTTCATGTAATACACCAGTTTACTCATACATTCAAATGGTTACAAATAAATGACATACTTTAAGTAATAAATAACTTCGTATATTGATTGATGGGTTTATTTGTGTAATGTACAAACCTCACAGAAAAAAAGGAAAGTAATATTTTACAAATTCGTTAGGTGATCAATTAAACCGGTGTATTACACAGAACACATTGTTCACACGTGTCCGAGCAAAAACAAATGACCAACGAGTAAATTTTTAATTGTAGGTATCATATGCACACTAAAGATGTATAAATTAATACTAACATATATGTGTAATTTACGTATTGTACGTTATTGGTTCCTACAAATTAAATTTTACACGCGTCGTTTGTGACTTCTTTAAGTGAAAGTTGCGGAATGGACTAGAATAGAATTTAATAAAGATCTGTTATCTATGATATTTCATATCATAATTATAAAAAACTAAACAACTATATGTTAGGCGCGGAAATTCTACGGGAATTTTTTTGACAATGAGAGAAAAATACGGATATTTTCGACCACGGTACTGAAGTACGCCATATATCTAACATGAAAATAATTTTGTTTCATCGGCTACTGACCGGTAATGTTACCTGTGCTCGCATATTCTTAAGTGTAAGTGCAACTCCTGGTTATTTCGATTTCCTTGTACGACTTTCAACTTCCAAATTATCACAGAACAAAAAAATATATAATAATTTACTCAAAAAAGAAATGGTTCGGAAAGACTAATACTGCATATCAAGTACTAGTAAACCTTACATTTTGAAGCTTATTCCAAAATACGTGCAGTCAAAGTAAAACTATTGCTTACGTGTTTTATGCAATACCAATTATTAATATATTACGTTCGAATTGCATTTCCTATGAACACGTTACAACATTAAAATATATGTTAGCCTATATATGCACTACCATTTAGTTATTACCGAATTTCTATGTTTATTCGTTACGTGATCGAATTTCTTAATCTGCACTTGATGATTATTCGAATGCATGCCTTTTCGGACACGGTCGGCTTGTTTTGCGTATACCTATCTTTTTCTCTTATGACATTGGGCGTATGAATAAGTGTAACTTACGAGTGGTCAACAATAAGAAGCACAGATTAACAAATAACGCTTCTCCTACGACTTGCCATGAAAACTTACTCTACGACCAACGATGCCCAGCGATCTATCAGCGAACGAAGTTCCTGCCACTTCTGCGAAAAACACATTCGGTTATCCAATCAATTAATACTTGTCTACGGAATCCCGAGACGTCGAAAGATCAAACTTATTACCTTTATAAAAAACAGATGATAGGAAATAATATATCCACATTTTGTTAAATTATTTAAAAATATCTTCCTTCGATAGTAGTTCGCTATGCATATAGTGACAGTACACTTTGTTAATGACTATGGATGACTTTAGTAAGCTGGGGCTTGGAAATCTCCCATGCCCCGTTGCTGCTGTTGCCCAAACGGTGGTTCTTGGTAAGCAGCATCCGTGGCATCCGGATAACTTGTATATCCGGCTCCTCCTACAGGATCGGCTTCGTAACTCGGTGCAAATGCTGCATCAGTGCCTTGTTTGAATCTCTGAAATGCTAACCAAGCACTGCCAGCCTGGAAAATATTGTAATTAATTTGTGTTTAGAAATTTTAATTAACCATTTCTTACTTTACTTCTGTGAATAATATTGTAATTACCCAAGTGAAAATGGAAAAGAATGAGAATACAATAGCAGCCTGAAGATTATTCACTCCATAACCATCTGGTGGGTCAGCAGATTTATTCCATGCATTTGTTAAGTAACAAAATCCGACAAAATACAGAAAAGCCCAAAATCCTGAAAAACTGCAACACCAAAATCATTAATAAGATTTACATATTCATATACTTTATATACAGGTGTTAATTATGTGTATTGACTTACCCAAGATCTATAAGAACATAATGTTTACGTGTTTTCACAGAGGACATTTGTTCAAACAAGTATTCTCCTGCCAAGAAGGCAATACTAGCTAAAAATGCCAGTACGCCTATCCCAATTCCATAATTACAAGCATCAGTGTCTTTATTATACTGGCAGACCTGTTTTCCACTTTCTTCTATGTATCCCTTGCTGCTTATGCATCCAAATACAATTATTGCAAATAGCTGAAATTTCAGACAATTTATAATATCTTATACTCATGTACATTAGAAATAAACATTTTCCACTTTCAAAAGATAAGGTGTCTATACATTTAAATCTTGCATATTTGCTATACCTATGAACATCCCTATTATGGAATTTATGTAACTCAAGAAACAGTCTAGTGAATTTTTCTTTTGATATATCATCTGAATCGGATACTATTTTAAATATTCTAATAACAATATGTCAAACAGCATTGCCTGCTATATTTTTCTTTATGGAAAATTCTATTACAATTGTAAAGGTTATTAGCATATTCTAATTATTCAAAAGTAATTAAGTTCTTTTGTAAAAAAATTAATAGAACAAATTAGAACGCGTTTTATTTAACTATCATTTTAATTCTTATCAGCAATGCATATATTTTTGCCAGGAAATTAAACACGGTTCTTCGTGCAAAGCGTTTAAAAATGATGAATCCCCTGATTTAGTTTTCGTTTATTCATTGAATTTTTCATGTTGACAGTGCAATTATAAAGATCGTAAAGAGTAAATGCTTTCATTTAAGGTGTAGAAGTTTTTACAACGTAATTTATTGTATCAACGAGGTAGAAGTCAATAAATTTATCGGGAATCAAGGATAGGAGTTTCTGGATCGATGAAACGTTTGTCCAAGCATGTCCGATGCAAGTCACTGCATGAAACAGTGTCGGGGCATATCATTCTCACGTAATAGATTCGTACATGTTCTAAACGAAATGAAACGCATTAACCATGATCCTGGCTTCTATGGTGGGCAGGATAAACCTTCATATTATGGGGCGTACTACTTGAATTCGCGAAAAATCAATAGACAACCCCATTATAGAAGGGGTGGGGGTCCAAGCTCTTTTAAAATCAATGTCGACCATTCGAAATACGGTATAATCCGTTTGTCCGCCGCCGAAAAATTTGTCGACTGATAAGGATTGATTGCAGTTGAAAAACTTACCAAACATACTGCCTTCAAAATAACTTGAGGCCTTTGAACAAACGCAATAGGATCAAAAGGCGCACCAGCCTTTCCTCCACCGTACGCACCACCACCGTCCATCTTAGTACGACTTGGTACGACTGAACAGAAATTTCAAAGCTTTTGTAGAAAAGTATCGCGCATGCGTACAGCGTATACGTTGCGCACGTGCCTTGAAAATCAATTGTTTTTGCGCCTTTACAAATGTAACGCGTTATACTTCAAAGGAAAATATTAAACGATATAATCACATCGCAAAAATGCTGATATACGTAATACTTAGTAAGTGGCAAACGACTGTTTTATTTTGCCTGAATGTCCTAGAATGAAAAATAAGTAACCTCGCACTGATTGGTAATTTCCGATGTAATGAAGGATCTGTTTAACCATTGTTACTACACTTTTGTTACATTGGCCAGTCCACGGACAAAATATTTACAGCGAACTGTTGTTTTCGACATACATTGTTTGCTGAATTTCGAATGTACCAATATTCCCGTCAGTCTGCGTTGAAGCAAAAATTGAGAATGCCGGTGTAATGTACTCAAACTAAATATGTTTACTTGCTCGATGGAAATGGGCTATTCATTATAGCTATATAATTCAATACATTTTTGCTATAAAGTAAATGGTAATCTGTTCAATAGTGACAAGCAATGCAGGTATTTGCTTTGGTGTAATTGAATAGTTAACTTTTTGTTTACATTACTACGCTTAACCTATACATACGAACTATGCCGTCAAGAAAATACACATTACGTGATTCTAGTGGAGATTCTGGTAAGGATATTAAAAATTTTTTATTTATAAGACAGTTTTAGTAGATAGTATATTCCAGATTTGAAGCATATTGAATTTTTCTGTAAATTGTAAGTCAAGTGACGATGACACGTAGGTTATGAAGATAGGATAGTCAGGTAATTAATAATTATATTACATGGTCAGATTCAGACAATGCTTCTCGATCTCCAGTGTCACGACCTGAACAAGCACGCAGTGAACATTCAGAAGATGAAAATGAAATATAATCTCCCGCAAGATAAGATTCAAGGCATTCTAATCCTGCATCTGTGCCAGGGGCTGTAAGCAGCTGTAAGTTCTAATCGTTCTAATGGGGGAGATTAAGACCTTCCATATGTTCGGCCCCAAACTGTAGAGGCGTTAGTATCGCTACTAACACCAAGAAATTCCGTAAAAGAAATATACTGTAAATTTGGTAGTGTGTGCATTGTTACGTCCAGCCCCATCCAGCCCTAAGGAGGACCAGACAATAATGTGAATTCTTGCCCCAAGCCTAAGTGTATATGCACCTGGGTGCCACTGCCACAGTATAGAAGTCTGTGGTTTCATGTTTCAAAATTGGCGGTGCTACTATCGTTGTGTTGTTACAACTACATGCCTATCTTATTACTTTAGATATTTTTTAACATAATTACGTATGAAAACATTGAAATTGATTGATTGGCACCAACTGAAATGTATCTACACGTATATACTATACTTTTACATGTGTGGGTATATCTGTGTATTCAAACTATACGCAAGATTATAGTTTGGCCCCATATCGCAGATGGCGCTATTGACAGTTCAACCACAGACTTCTATAATTATAGATGTCTGTGGTTCAATCTTTATTTGCAATACGCCAGCCACAGACTTCTATATAATACCCTAGACTGCTAACAGCGACCAGAAAAGTGATGCAAGTGGTGGGGGGTGGCCGCCATCTTTCGTGTAGGCAAGAATACACAGGAGGTATATGGGAGTCATTACAAAATTAAACATTTTTTATACTTTACGTCACAGTTATTAATATTCATCCACATGAAAACACTAGAATAATAAATTAAAAATATATAAAGTACAAATATATAAATTTTTCCTACTGTAGGATTTAAAAAATTGAATTGCAATGTACCAATAATACACTTTATTACAGAAAATTATTCATTTCTAAATAAAATTTGCTGTGTTAATTGATGTCGCTTACGGTATGGTAATAACAATTCTTTGTCAATAAATTTTTCATATGAATATAATCTGCATATGAATAAAATCTGCAAATTTACAAGCTATGGAACTAATTAAAATAATTTTATGTGGTCGTTCAAAATAATCAATGTTTTCAGAATTTAAATGTACAAATATAGAAGAATCTAAAGAAAATTTTCGTTTAATTGATAGAACAATTAATTTTCCTAGATTTTCATATAACATTTTTAAATTATTTGTTTTTCTTTTAATTTCTAATTCTGTTTCCCTAACAATTTTAAAAACACAGTTTGAGGGCAAAATTAAGCCACCTCTATTACAGTGATTTTGAAATTTTGAATACTGTGCATTATGAGCATAATTATGTTCACTATTTTTGTTTGATATGACACTGGTTGCACAGGACACACATTTTATAATATGAAAATAATCTGAAGATAGAGAGAAATACATAAATAACTTGTAATTTACAAAGTTTTACTAAAGGAGCACAAGAAATATACTTACGAAAAAAACTGAATTTTACAGCCTTTTGTGTATCCGTTTGCATTCATATGCACAACACGAAGTAGGCATCTTTACTAATTACTTCATACCGGAATTATTAGTTGAAAGGAAACTAGAACATTAAAATAAGAATTTTAAATGAACAATTTTAACACACTTTTATATAGGACTTTGCCTTGTTTTGCCTACACTAAAAATGGCCGACACCCCCCACCACTTGCATCACTTTTTCTTCAAGAGTCTTAACGGGAGTTAGCAGTCTAGGGTATTATATAGAAGTCTGTGACGCCAGCTTACCGCCCCTGATTTGTGCATAGTGAAAAATCCGCTTCTAGAAGATCAAGAAGCGCTACACCAAAATCAATGCATTCAAATAGCTCTGATTCTCGAATAGGCTCACCACATGGAAGTGACAGATCAATGAGTCCAAAATCTATTGGCAGCCCACGATCTAATCGCTCAAGATCCAGGTCACACGATAAGGAACCAAAAACACCTGCTTCTCCTGCATCAAATACATCTGCTAACAATTCTCCAAAAAGTGACAGATCAGTAAGATCTGCTGCATCTGGCAGATCTGCCAGGTCAGCAAGGTCAAAAACTCAAAATTCACAAGGTATACTATACCAATTAATAATAAAAATTCGGAGACAGAAATCTGGAGGTTTATTAGCTCCATCAGATTAAAATTTAAAGTTACGTGGTGTAAGGGTATAAATTGTGTCCTTGTGGATGCAAGTACAATTTCTCTTAAGAACCAAAATAATACACTTCTTGTACAGTTTTATTTCAAGCTGTGTTCTTCAGGTCTCTATCTTCAGCATAGGAATATATACATAAAAAACAAGAAAAGAAAAACATTATAATACATGACCATCTCCTAACAAAATTACTGAATTCAGGTGATGATGGCAGTTCTAAATCTGATAACAGTGATGCAGAAGATAGCATTAAACGTAAACGGGATAACTACAGTTCCCCCTCAGAAACAGAAGAAGCTGTTAAAAAGACAAGACCAGCAATAGACTCTGATTCAGAACATGAGACAAGAGAGGATGAAAAAGAAGATGAGGTTGCACCAACCGCTGATGCACTCTTTGGTGATGCGAGTGACATCAGTACTGACGACGAAAAGGATAGAAAGGAAACAGGAGAGAAACAAAAAAGTCGTAGCCGAAGTAGAAGCCGGAGTACAAGTCGTAGTAGAAGTAGGAGTAGAAGCAGGAGCAGGAGTCGAAGTCGCGGAAGATCCGACAGTGGAGGTGAAGGTCCAAGTCATCAAGCAGTTATTGATGATGTAAGTATTCAGCCAAATAATACACTATATATTGGGAATATTTTCCCAATATTTACTATTTTATTGATGTAAAATTGTTCAACCTATTGTAGGACGACGAGAAAGAAAAAGAAGTTGAAGCAGAACCACTGCCAGAAACAAGAATCGACGTAGAGATACCAAAGATTTCGACGGATCTCGGCCGTGAAATTCATTTCGTAAAGCTACCGAATTTTTTGTCTGTTGAAACAAGACCGTTCGATCATGAAACTTATGAAGATGAAATTGACGAGGAAGAAACATTAGATGAAGAAGGTAGAGCGCGACTGAAACTGAAGGTGGAAAATACCATAAGGTGGAAAGATGTGTTTGATGATAATGGAAAGGTGGTGAAAGAGAGTAATGCAAGATTCGTACGGTGGTCCGACGGCAGTATGTCCTTACATTTGGGATCAGAAATTTTCGATGTCTATAAACAGCCGTTACAAGGCGATCACAACCATTTGTACATTCGGCAGGGTACAGGTCTTCAGGGTCAGGATGTGTTTAGAACAAAGTTGACTTTCCGACCACATTCCACCGAATCATTTACTCACAGAAAGATGACTATGTCCTTGGCCGATAGGTCTCAAAAAACTTCGGGTATTAAGGTTCTGTCTCAAGTAGGCATGAACCCAGATCAAAACAGATACGAAATGATGAAGGTATGTTTATCGTCCTTTATGTATGTCAAATGTGTTTTTGTCTGCTATTCGGCGCAAATTACAATGTCTGTTAAATTTACAGAAAGAAGAAGAGAAACTTCGTATGGCTATGCGTGTACAAAGTAAACCTAAAAAGAGTGCTGGTGGAAGCAGAAATACTGGTAGAACTTCTAGTGGTTATACCGGTGATGCTTATCACGATGATGGTTCCGATGATGAAGGTGCTATTTCGTTAGCAGCTATTAAAAACAAGTACAAAAAAGGTGGAGCTACAGCTTCTACCAAAGGTAAATAATAATAATACTATATCTCCATCTGTTATTATATTAATTATATGCAGAAAAGTATAGATAACACTTTCTGTCCTTCAGCCGCCTCAAATATTTATTCCTCGGACGAAGAAGGTTCGGATTTCGAGACGATGAGACTGAAAAGGAATATTAAAGGGAAGGTACTGAAAGATTCCGATGAAGAAAGTAACTCTGGTAGCGCATCGGAGAGCGGCGGCGATGACGACAACCCTGCCGACAATGCAAGCGATTAGAATTTTTACTCAGGGCAATATTAAAAAAATATTATGTTCTTAAGACTGTATTGTAAGTTTTTTATACAGTTGTTAATAATTCTCAGACAAATATAATTACATACTAAAATAATTGTACTTCAACGACTTCTTTCTTTTGAAGATATTGCACCTAATGAAATGCAAAGTCTTGAAATCCTAATTATTGAAGCATCATTTCATCATGTCTGTCCGGAAAGTATTGTGCAAATACGAATTTGTAAATACTTTGTTACGTCCGAAGCAGGTGCGGTCTCGCTAGAGATTTTCGACCTGTGCCACGGATAATCGCTTTTTCGAGTCAGACGCAGTTAAGAGAATTCACACGGGATACGCCGTGACTCAATTCTTTTTTTATAACTAGATAGTTACTAAACTCGCGTGAACGCCTAAAGAGAAGTGCTGAACAAACGTGCGCGCGACACCGTAAGAATGCGCGGTTATTACGAATATAGAGATGGGAAAAATAGAGAAAAGAATTTACTTGCTGTCAGTCTAGGGGAAGCGAATTTGGAAAATGGTAGGATTTTGTTTATGAAGGGTTCCCAAAGAAAGGTGGATACTCGATGAACGATTGAATGTGTACGTATATTATAATAAGATAAAGTGTTACAAGTGGTAGTACAAGTAAATAGTGATATAATGCAGCTTAGAATGGATTAGAGCTGTTCGATCGTGGAATATGGCACAACTATTTGTACAATTATAAAATAGCTGAGTCTTACTTACAGTAGTTGTACGTTTGTATGGAAAACAGGATTTGGTACTCGTCGAAGCTCTGCTCCTTGGGTGCCGTGACACACGAAGTTGAAAATGTTGGAAATTTTAATTAAGAGGACCGCACTGAATGGGAATTTGAATTAAGAGAGCTCCGCACTGCAAGAGAGTTTTGTCCAAAAAAGATCCTGCTTCTTTTACTTTTTGAATTTTATTGACAGCGCGGTAGGGCTCGTGGGCGGAGCTTCGAGAGTTCTGCGAAATTTCGGTGCAATCACATTCCTCGCCGCTTGAGAGGAAGTTTGTCTTTAGATAATTCGTTTGATTTTTGACCGAGGCGAAAAATGTGATCTGTCTGTTTTGTAGAAAAGTACCATTGCTGAATGGGCATGTCAAATGGGCGATTGAGGAACATGAGAAAGCTACGCTCGTCAACCCTCCACGGATATTAGATAATTCTTATTATTCGTAAAGATTATTCTTATTACTCGTAACTGATCATGAATAGTGCCACCTGTGAAGGTGAAGAAAAAGAGGCTAGTGCAGTCATATCGCAGTTATTTATCTATATTGTTAGACGATTCTCTGGTTTAAGAAACCTTGAAAAGAAAAGTGTTACTAGACTTTTTGGTCTAGTGGTTTTGTTATATGCGGATGTAACAATACATTGTTTGCTGAATTTCGAATGTCCTAATATTCCCGCCAATCTGCGTTGAAGCAAAAATTGAGAATGCCGGTGTTACATCCACATATAATAAAACCACTAGACCAAGAAATCTAGTAACATTTTTCTTCTCAAAGTTTCTTAAACCACAGATTCATCTAATACGTGCGATACGACTACACTAGCGTCTTTTTCTTCACCTTCACAGGTGGCACTATTCAAAAGGAGTAATGAGTAATGAGTAATGAAATTACGAAGTAATGATAATAATCTTATATCCGTGGAGGGTTGACGAGCGTAGCTTTCTCACGTTCCTCAATCGCCCTCTTGACATGTCCTCTCATCGATGCAATCTTTTTACATAAATAGGCAGATCACATTTCTCGCCTCGGTCAAAAATCAAATGAATTATATAAACGTAAACTTCTTCTCAAGCGGCGAGGAATGTGATTACGCCGAATTTTCAAGAACTCTCGAAGCTCCGCCCACGAGCCCCACCACGCTACATTAGTTCACCGCGCGGACAATTAAATTCGAAAAGTAAGAGGATTATTAACAAGTCAGCGCTCTTCCAGTTCGGACCTCTTTTCTATTTCGCTCTCTAAGATCTTCGTCATTTTACCAACTCAATTATATTCAACGTGCTTATTCTAATTTCGTGTACCACGGCACCCAGTGGGCTGAGCTCCGCAGACCGATAAAACCATTCTTCACCAACGAGACATATACAAGAACTATAAGTTTAATTCAATTATTTCACGTTTATACAAACAGCTGCAATCCGTTATAAATCGTATAAATTATCTATTTGTATTACCATTTGTATTACCATTTGTATTACCATTTGTAACATTTTTTCTTATTACAACATATGTACACATTTAACCGTTCGTACGAATCCTCATCTTTTTTGGGAAACCCTTCATAAACAAATCCTTACATTTTCCAAAGTCGCTTCCTCTAGACTGACAGCAAGTAAATTCTTTTCTGTACTTTTCGTAATAACCGCGCATCCCTTCGACGAGGCGCGCGCACGTTCATTCTGTACGTCCCCTAGGCGTTCACGCGAATCTAGTGACTATCTGGTTATAAAGGAAGAATTGAGTCGCGGCGCGTCCCGAGTAAATTCGCTTAACTGCGTCTGACTCAAAAAGGCGACTATCCGTGGCACAGGTCGAAATTCTCTAGCGAGACCGCACCTGCCCCGACGTAACACCGGTGTATGTATTCAAACTAAATATGTTTACTTGCTCGATGGAAATGGGCTATTCATTATAGCTATATAATTCAATACATTTTTGCTGTAAAGTAAATGTTAATCTGTTCAATAGTGACAAGCAATGCAGGTACTTGCTTTGGTGTAATTGAATAGTTAACTTTTTGTTTACATTACTACGCTTAACCTATACATACGAACTATGCCGTCAAGAAAATACACATTACGTGATTCTAGTGGAGATTCTGGTAAGTATATTAAAAATTTTTAATTTATAAGACAGTTTTAGTAGACAGTATATTCCAGATTTGAAGAATATTGAATTTTTCTGTAAATTGTAAGTCAAGTGACGATGACACGTAAGTTATGAAGGTAGGATAGTCAGGTAATTAATAATTATATTACAGGGTCAGATTCAGACAATGCTTCTGGATCTCCAGTGTCACGACCTGAACAAGCACGAAGTGAACATTCAGAAGATGAAAATGAAATACAATCTCCTGCAAGATCAGAGTCAAGACATTCTAGTCCTGCATCTGTGCATAGTGAAAAATCCGCTTCTAGAAGATCAAGAAGCGCTACACCAAAATCAATGCATTCAAATAGCTCTGATTCTCGAAAAGGCTCACCACATGGAAGTGACAAATCAATGAGTCCAAAATATATTGGCAGCCCACGATCTAACCGCTCAAGATCCAGGTCACACGATAAGGAACCAAAAACACCTGCTTCTCCTGCATCAAATACATCTGCTAACAATTCTCCAAAAAGTGACAGATCAGTAAGATCTGCTGCATCTGGCAGATCTGCCAGGTCAGCAAGGTCAAAAACTCAAAATTCACAAGGTATACTATACCAATTAATAATAAAAATTCTGAGACAGAAATCTGGAGGTTTATTAGCTCCATCAGATTAAAATTTAAAGTTAAGTGGTGTAAGGGTATAAATTGTGTCCTTGTGGATGCAAACACAATTTCTCTTAAGAACCAAAATAATACACTTCTTGTACAGTTTCATTTCAAGCTGTGTTCTTCAGGTCTCTATCTTCAGCATAGGAATATATACATAAAAAACAAGAAAAGAAAAACATTATAATACATGACCATCTCCTAACAAAATTACTGAATTCAGGTGATGATGGCAGTTCTAAATCTGATAACAGTGATGCAGAAGATAGCATTAAACGTAAACGGGATAACTACAGTTCCCCCTCAGAAACAGAAGAAGCTGTTAAAAAGACAAGACCAGCGATAGACTCTGATTCAGAACATGAGACAAGAGAGGCTGGAAAAGAAGATGAGGTTGCGCCAACCGCTGATGCACTCTTTGGTGATGCGAGTGACATCAGTACTGACGACGAAAAGGATAGAAAGGAAACAGGAGAGAAACAAAAAAGTCGTAGCCGAAGTAGAAGCCGGAGTACAAGTCGTAGTAGAAGTAGGAGTAGAAGCAGGAGCAGGAGTCGAAGTCGCGGAAGATCCGACAGTGGAGGTGAAGGTCCAAGTCATCAAGCAGTTATTGATGATGTAAGTATTCAGCCAAATAATACACTATATATTGGGAATATTTTTCCAATATTTACTATTTTATTGATGAAAAATTGTTCAACCTATTGTAGGACGACGAGAAAGAAAAAGAAGATGAAGCAGAACCACTGCCAGAAACAAGAATCGACGTAGAGATACCAAAGATTTCGACGGATCTCGGCCGTGAAATTCATTTCGTAAAGCTACCGAATTTTTTGTCTGTTGAAACAAGACCATTCGATCATGAAACTTATGAAGATGAAATTGACGAGGAAGAAACATTAGATGAAGAAGGTAGAGCGCGACTGAAACTGAAGGTGGAAAATACCATAAGGTGGAAAGATGTGTTTGATGATAATGGAAAGGTGGTGAAAGAGAGTAATGCAAGATTCGTACGGTGGTCCGACGGCAGTATGTCCTTACATTTGGGATCAGAAATTTTCGATGTCTATAAACAGCCGTTACAAGGCGATCACAACCATTTGTACATTCGGCAGGGTACAGGTCTTCAGGGTCAGGCTGTGTTTAGAACAAAGTTGACTTTCCGACCACATTCCACCGAATCATTTACTCACAGAAAGATGACTATGTCTTTGGCCGATAGGTCTCAAAAAACTTCGGGTATTAAGGTTCTGTCTCAAGTAGGCATGAACCCAGATCAAAACAGATACGAAATGATGAAGGTATGTTTATCGTCCTTTATGTATGTCAAATGTGTTTTTGTCTGCTATTCGGCGCAATTTACAATGTCTGTTAAATTTACAGAAAGAAGAAGAGAAACTTCGTATGGCTATGCGTGTACAAAGTAAACCTAAAAAGAGTGCTGGTGGAAGCAGAAATACTGGTAGAACTTCTAGTGGTTATACCGGTGATGCTTATCACGATGATGGTTCCGATGATGAAGGTGCTATTTCGTTAGCAGCTATTAAAAACAAGTATAAAAAAGGTGGAGCTACAGCTTCTACCAAAGGTAAATAATAATAATACTATATCTCCATCTGTTATTATATTAATTATATGCAGAAAAGTATAGATAACACTTTCTGTCCTTCAGCCGCCTCAAATATTTATTCCTCGGACGAAGAAGGTTCGGATTTCGAGACGATGAGACCGAAAAAGAATATTAAAGGGAAGGTACTGAAAGATTCCGATGAAGAAAGTAACTCTGGAAGCGCATCGGAGAGCGGCGGTGATGACGACAACCCTGCCGACAATGCAAGCGATTAGAACCTTTACTCAAGACAATATTAAAAAAATATTATGTTCTTAAGACTGTATTGTAAGTTTTTTATACAGTTGTTAATAATTCTCAGACAAATATAATTACATACGAAAATAATTGTACTTCAACGACTTCTTTCTTTTGAAGATATTGTACTTAATGAAATGCAAATTCTTGAAATCGTAATTATTGAAACATCATTTCATCATGTCTATCTGGAAAGTTCTGTGCAAATACGAATTTGTAAATACTTGCCCTCTTTGCATTCTGTCCATCGGTATGCTCTAAATGGGTCAAAAAAATTTGTTTGGCAACACTGATATGTATTACTGACAGTTGGTTTTGAACACAACATCGAAAGACAAGTGAGGTTAAATATTAGGATTGTGCTTGGAGCCCGTTAAAATCCTCTATTATTGTGTGATACGTTGATATTACCTGCTGTATTTTATATGACATATTATATTTTTGAAGAAACATGTATTCACGTGAAAGGACAATATCTATTGACCCTTTGGGATTTACAAATCAAACAGCAACAATATTATGCGGCTTAGGTGGAAATGACTTGGTGCCCGAATTCCAGATAAGGAATATATCTACTGAAGTACTGTATAAACTGACGAAAGAAGATTTTATACAACTCGGTAAATTTGGACTATTCATTTCGGCGGAATCAAAATATTTATTGAATTTCAGAGAGAAATAAAATAGTATAATCTCTAACAATAAGTTTAATTCTAGGTGCTGATGTGAAACATGCGGAAAGCATGATCAGTGAATTAAGAGTCATGAGAAAGAATTTAAAAGATACTCATCTAAGATTTGATGACAAGTATGAAATTTTTAAACACATCTATTTTTTTTTAAATCGAATGTTGAGATTAATTTTATTGTCACTTACATAGAGCAAAAGAATTGTTACAAATACTTCAGAATGGACAGCGACAATTATCTTTGATCAAAGCTTTTATAGCTTATTGTCGATTAAGACTTGTTAAGGATCAAATAAATTTTTATATTGATCCTGATAAAAATTTACGTGCTTCTGAAGCCTTGTGTATTGCTGCAAGGGCAACTTTAGAAGAAATAAGTGATGCAGAAAAACATCTTCATGATTTAAAAATGTATATTTCACAGGTAATTTAAAATTAAAGTAAGTAAAATTGTGTCTAAACAATGAAGTTTATTGTTATATTTAATGTCTGGATTTCAGAACTGTGCCAAGCCAAAGTCTTCCTACTTCCGCATTTCTATTGTTATTACTGCAATAAGCTTGACAGCATGTGTAATGCTACGTATGTACAGGTGATATGTATAAGATTCTATAACGGCCAATACTTTTTCAAATATAATATATTTTTGAAACTACCTTATGTATAATAAAGTACTGCAATAGACAGTTAATATGACTTCTCTAAATATACACATATTTTTTACTAAAAAAATAACACACTTAATAGATTTTGAATAAAAGTTTGGAAAACATTTGCAGCAGAGAAAAGGGAAAGTAAAGGATCAACTGCTATTACTGCCTTAAGTTTATTCTAAATTGATGTGCATAGTATTAAGATTTATAGGTGGTCAAAGAGTTGGTAAAGGATAATTATATGAAGGGGACAGATATGTGTATATATATTTCTTGTATTACATTATGTGTAACACATATATTTGGACAAGTGAAGTTTTAAACAAAAATGACAAAAACTTAAAACAATGTTATAACAATACAGTTTGGACGATATGCTGCTTTAGAGTCACAATAGTTTATTTACTCCTCACAGGGACAAAGTTTAACACTGTAACAACAATTGTTGGCTATGCTCAGTTATTTACAAACCCCTGTTTAGTATTAAGTAACTATGCTACCTATTGGATCTATCAGATTGAACAATATTGACCACAGTAAACGAGTGGACAATATAAAATAAATAAACGTGCAAAATTTCTGTGTAAAGAATGATTTTAGTACGCAGTGTTTGTAGATAACTTTGAGGAAAATTTTGTTTGACAACCTACTCCTGAAGACAGCCAAGAATGGTTGTATTTCAATTGAAGCAAACGTAGTTTGCCTTAATCAAGTATATTACATTAATCAAATAGGCTATTCTTAGTAGATAATTATCGATCTATCTTTCCCGATGCAATGTCCAGCAATGTTATTTATTCTTAAACGATTGTTGATAATAATTATGCTTATTAAGACTTCGCGTGCAAAACGTGAAATCTTTGTTCGATGTATTCAATAATACGAACTTTTTCCACTCCTAAATAGTTCACGGCAAAGTCGGTCTTCACCTGTTATAATAAAAAATCATCCGTTTAGGAAAGACTACCTTAAAGAAAATTCCTTAATGTCTTACCTGATATTGTAATGGTGCACTGGTTTCCTATAGAGTTCAAATGCACTGCCCCTTTGTTCTCGACTCCCTGCTAAGTCCAAGGCACTGGCTTCTCTATTATGTACAGGACTTCCAATTGACGAATTCTGCGCTGTTCCTCCTCGGTTGTTATTATTATTGTAACCGTTATGAGGGACGGTGCTCCGATTATGTGCAATTCCGAGGTTTATCTGACCGGCACTATTGCTATGGGAATGTGCTGGTGGTACCGGTGGGCTCGAATGAGAGTGCGAATGGCTCAGGCTGTGGCTGTGTACAGGAGGACTAACGTGACTGTGATTGTGGTGGGTGTTCAACGGATGGCTGTCATTGCGAAGGGGCGGTGGTATGTTATAATAATATTGGTTGCCGTTTCGTTGTGTACCATTGTTGACCTCTACCTGTGTAAACATACATTTAATTTACTGTTTAATGTCCCTTGGATGATAGTACATACATTAGACTTGCATTTAGAAGTATTATCCATAATGCTATAAAATAGAATGGGGTCATGTTTTAAGGTCATGTTAAATGTATAATGGTATAAACGTAAATATCGGTTTCTTTACCCCATTGTGCACGTGGGAAGCTGCGATAGAGTAACTTTTCGAATGCTGGTGCGTGATGTTGCTGGTGCCTTCGTTATTTTCATCCTGTCCGGTAGTTTTCTGTGGTGGTCTGTAGTTTTTGGGCTTCGGTGGTGGAACAGGCTTGTACGTTCCAGTTTTATTTTGCGGAATCGACACCGACTTATAGTCAGTAGTTCGGCTACAATTTACAAAGCAGATATTCTAGCTTACTCGGACGCTTAGGAGGATGGAAGGAAACAACAGTAAACTAAGGAATTATCGAGCTTAAACTAAAGTATCTCGACTAGAAATATATATTCTACAAGCCCTGCGCAACGGTCGAGGCTTACGTGCCACCACCCTGCCGGAAGAAAACAATCTTTCTGTATTAAGTGAAGTACTAGTCAGTCGCCAATACTTAAGTATTGTATGATATGGTAATCATTTTGTGTACATTAATAGTTCGTTGTTTCGTTGATTTTGTCAGAGAAATATGTATAGATAAATAAGATAAATTACCTATACTTAGCGTAGTCTGTTCGTGGTTGCGACTCTTGCGTAGGAATGGGCTGAGCTGTGGATCTGGTAAATCTGTATGGATCGTGAGTTCTAGTGCCAACCCCGCTACTTTTTAAGTCATCGGGTACGTTGGGTCCCAATCTTCCTGTCGACGTATTTAAATTTGCAGGTCCATAACTCGCGTTACCATTCGTGTTGTTGTACGAATCGTATGAAGACATACTGTCGTAACTTCCCTAAAATCACATATAACGCAAGATCGATCAAGAAAAGCTTAACGGATATTCAAGGAGCATTGACGATTATCGCGTAACAATATAAGAAGGATCATTACATATAGAAATTCTAGCTTACCGTTTTCGGTTGTGTTCGGTCAAGTGAAGGCGTGGCATTGGCTTTCTGTGGTGTTGCATTTATGTAATTTCCTACATCCAGCACGGAATCGGTCTTATTCATAAGTCTTTCCTGAGCAGACCGACCAATCGTTCCTCGGGGTGTTTGATTCGTGGGTTTTACGTTGCGATCGACTCGCGGTGGAAGGTCCGGAGGCGTATGGTGCGGAGATCTTGGTTCAAATGCTCCACCAGAATAATCAGGTGATCCGGATTGATTGCTCATCTGCCCCGACAACGAGAAACCATATTTGCTATCACCTACTGCTCCTTGAGACCTTCTTTTGTGCTGTTCGAACGACTGCTGAAATACAAGATTCAATTGAGCACACTTAAAATGAACTGAATTAAATGTTCTTCATTGAAAGAAATTCATTAAGTTTTACACACGCAAGACTTTGGTACGGGTTTACTGAACTGGGAGGTGTCTCGTTGAAAGCATCATCGAGGCTTACCTGATAATTCGTCGAATACGGAGGTGGTGCAGCGGTGTCGTCTTGAGTAGCAATACTGGGATCCGAGCTGCTTTTGAGACGAGTTGGTGGGCCAAGGGCACCGGGAAGCATCGGTGCTGGACTGAGTTCCAGATCACTCTCCGGGGAGGAAGCGTAGGAGAGGCGAGAAGTCATCGGGAATAGGAAGTCATCCGAGAGGGCCTCTTCCGGCTACGATCATGGGACACAACGGGCAACATCACGTTACATAAATGTTATAATGACGATTAACATGCGTAAGATGAATAAAGGAGTATGAATGGCATATGCGATATACAGCACAGTATGGCATGCAATATTATGTTAGGTTTACCAGAAAGCACGAAATTATATAAAAAACGTGCAAATAAACGTGACACCCTGCCTATTTATTCTGTTATCGAATCATAGAAACAGCTGTAATAATCTTATACATTAGATGTAAAGCTTCTTCACTGGACATTATTTATGTAAATAATTTACTGGGTTTTTTATACTATGTACATACATATTAAAAATATATGTTTGTATGCAACAGCTTGGAGATGTTTTACAAACTACCACCAAATTTATGGTTTCTAGAAATTTCAAGACTATAAAAATATGTACAATTTAAAATCAATGTGTTATATTTGTATTCTGAAAGAAGATTTTGCGGGTTGTATATAATTTGTTGTCTCAGTAATAAACGCAATACAAAGAACTCTCCTTGTCTATGATTAATAATATCTTTAGGGTATAATATCAGTGCGTTAAACTTGGAATAAAATTGATGCGACTTTTTATTTTACTCTATCTAAGATTAGAAAAATTACCTTAGAGCTCGTTATACGCAATCATGCAAATTAGAAACTATTGACATTTGACAGCGTTGAAGTGAGGATGCATGAGGAATTTATATATAGCCGAAAAATTGCTCGTGGATGACATCTGATGATGAAAGTGGCAGAGGGGGAGGAGGAGGTGGCGGGGGGCATTTTTCGATTGGTGAATATTGACAGAGGGGAGGTAACGTATTGTTGTTAGCATTGTGATCATAGTACGGTGTATTTTCCGGAAGTGGTGGCTGTGAAGGCAGAGTGGGATGATAAGATGGGAGATACAGATCCGACAGCAAGTATTGGCTACATGTCGGCTACAACCAATGGGAGTTCGAATTATATAGAGATACATAGTATGCCACGTACATTTAATATTCAATACGTTATTAAACAGTCATTCAAAATTCAAATGTCTTATTTTTCTCATAATGTGTCTAATGTTATTTATAATATTCTGAATTTTCCTGGAGTTCTTTATATTTAAGCAAAACGGCAAACCAGTTGTTATATTTACATTGCTCAAAAATGTATCATACCAGTTAGATATACTAGTGCATTATAGAATTTTGTCAAAATTCGTTAGGTAAGTGTTTTCCAATAGTTTCTTGGTTTAACGCGGAAGATTAGAAATATACACGTGCTTGAATTTCGTGCAGATAAAAGTGAAGAAGGAAAAGAAATGAATTAACTGAGTAACCAAAGATCCCATTAGATTCTTGCTTTTTTTCTATTTTACAAGAGAACAAGGATAGCTGCTTAGCTTCGCGAAGTCTCACTACATACACCCACCACCATTAATATCATTCAAATTTTTACCTTGGTCTGACTCATCCACAAAGACCCCTGTTGTTGACGATCTATCAATTCTCTTAACTTTCTGTACCAAGCTTCAGGAGTAGTAAGTGAGATCACTGCACTAAATATGTGTCCCCAGATCTTGTCTAACTTCTGACACTGTTCGAGAAGCTTTTTACTGCTCTTGTGTGCTGATCTGCATAAAACCCAAATATTTATAACGTTTGCCCTAATAATAACTTATATAATTGGTCCAGAGTGTTTATTAAGAAAAATAAACCATTTCGAAAAAATAATATGAATTAGCTAACACTCGCAATTCTTACAAACACTTAAAAAATTAAACTTTAATTGTGAAAAGAACTTGTACTTTGGAATTCCAGCTCTCAGCTCCTTGATGACTTGCTTTGTATCGGCTTTCAAAAAAATCACTATAGGATAAAATTGAGCGTAATTCAGTCTGTCGACAGCATTGGGCGTAATGTCGAGAAGTGCATGCTTTCCTCGGTCCATGACCTCCCTGATGGCACTTAGTCGGATAATACCGGATGGCTTCGTGTTTTTATCACTACCTTCTTCAATTTGACTTTCCATTTCTGCAAGGGAACGCCCTTTTTGTTAGTACTGATGGTATTCGATGCATCCCGCAAACTTTCCCCGACTCACTTTTAGTTTACTCACGTGGAGAAGTAAATTTGTCGGGGAAATCCTTGAGGAGTTTCTCCCGAGCGAGATCAGCGACTGGACCAAAAAGAACGACTGGTCTCACGAAACCGGGATGTCGTAGTATTACGCGTTCATAAGCTGGAAACTTGCTAACGCTGTCGGAAAAGACGACGTCATCCCAATGGTCCTAACAATATAAAAACATGATGTTAATAAGCCACCAGATATAACGTAAGCTGATAAAAGTTCTCTGAAAACTCTAGTTTCCGTGAATTTCTAGTTATTATTTATTTGTTGCTATACGTACTCTGCCTAAAGATTTTGACCTTCTATGGCTACTTCGCCTTCTTCTGAAAAAACTACCTCTACTTTCGCTGGCGCTCATTTCTTTTTTCGTCGCATTAAATTGAGCAGTCGCGAGTTCCTCGGCACGGGCTTTGTTCGGTATGATGCCTTTTTGCACTTCCTGATTATTTCTTCCGATTCTGAACACTTGCCAAGAACCCACTACTCCATTGTGCAGAGTATCCACCACATGAAAAACATCACCGCTACGGAAACTCATCTCGCCTTTCTCCGGTTGTTCATAATGGAAATGTGCCCTATTTTTCGAGCAAAATTTTAACATTTTCTTCAGACAAACAGCAAAATCTTTCTTAAATAATAATAATCATACATGTTTCATTGTTTTTTCATACGGCTAAATTATGTCTCTTATATAACATAACATACTTTATATGAAAAGAATCGCCTCTGCCAGACGCGACGATTTGATCGTATTCTTGACGCCGATGCTGCACGATGAGATCTATTTGTTCTTGAAGACTAAGAAGAAACAGAACAGCCTCTTCCCTTGTAACTCCCTTCATATCCATGTCGTTTACCTGTTGATTTTCTACTTTAGTTTCTAATGTTTCTCACAAATTTCTATATAGAAACACCGAAATATTGCTGATATTAGTTTCACCTTTAAAATTTTGTCGCCCGGTTGAAGCCCTTGCATGGAAGCAGGACTTCCTGTTTGGACAGCAGTAACGAACACACCGGTTTCATTTCCACCTGTCAAGCGAACGCCTACGGAGCCTTCTTTTTGAAACGTGATGAACCGCGGATCAGGCCTACATAATTCACATATAGCAGATAAATTATATATATTTTCACACAAGTTACAAAAAGATTAATCTGCTGTCATTAAAAAATGTCTTACATTGGTTGCTTCGTTCGTTGCGCAATGAGATCTTCTTCGTACAATTGTCTCCGTGAACTATAATAATCTGCGAAGAATTATACACCGTTACGTTCCGTTGCTACTATTGTCATGAACTTATTAGACATCACAGGGATTAACAGTCATATGAAAATGTAATCCTTTTCACTGATTTGTTATATACCTTCTGGCCTAGGTGGTGGGGGTCTTGGTGGATCTACAGTTGGTGTCGCTGGTAAATCCAGCTGACTTAAAGAAACGTCCATCAAGGGACCCCTTGAACGTCCTCTAGGCACGAGATTACTTTTATCATCCAGTGGTTGTCTCGTCGGCGGAGGAACATACAAATTTTGACTGCTGTAACTTGCTCCAGGCAAATATTCTCCGCTGTCCCCTTTGTTCTGTTGCTGAACTTGACTGGCAGATGAAGAATCACGTGTAACTACTATGGAGAGCCTGTCTTTACACTGGTCCATTATCTTTCTTGCTTCCTTCAAACTCATATTGTCGGCAGCTAATCCGCCAATGCGCGTCAGGACATCACCGGGTTTTACCCCAATGTTTTCCCGTGTCACTTCCTTTATGTATAGTCGACAACCCAGTACCACGCCGAAGTCTGAAATAAGGTAAATATTCTTACGATTACAAAGACATTAGAATTCGTCATGTTTTCCATGGTAAACAATACAATTTTCACGTGAATAAACGTGTTATGCATTTCTATTGTACGAAGAACCGGAAAATTAATTCCTTTTAACTGCACAGTACTGCATATAAGATGTTATATAGAACATGGGAAAATACGACGGAAGAGAATATGAAATCGTTACCATCTTTTTTGTTATTTCGAGTAAGAGTAAACCGATGACTTTGTGGCCCCATAGTACTTGGAGATCCGGGTGAATTTGAAGAAGCTCTTCTTTTCACGACTAACAAAACAGTGGATCCTGAGTCCCTAAGGACACGTACTGCTGCTCCATAATCTGCGCCTTCGAGCGACACTCCGTTCGCAGAAATTATACGATCGTTTACCCTGAAACATATTGATACGATTATTATATGAATTTGGCCATGTATATAAAATACAATTTTCTCCACTTCTTAGAGATTATCAGCGCACGCAACTGTTAGATGTTTCGTCTGTTTCAGCACTTGGAAAATAATTGTAACTACAAACAATGAAAGAAAACCCAGACATTTCTCTCTATATTCCGAAGAAATTGCTCACAGTGAATTGCTCAAGAAATTGCTCACTCTAATACAAAAATTTGGAGAAAGTTTGCAAAGTAGGTACTGAGTGTGGATAGAGCATACTTACTGGAGTTTTCCCTCGGCCGGACCAGCCTTCAATACGTCGGAGATAGCGATGGCCGGATCGCCGTTAGTAAAATGCGGATTATCGCGGCCACCAGACACGGCGATTCCGAATCCATAACCAGGGACCCTGGTCACCGTAACGTGGTGAATCTCCCATCCTCGATCAGCGGTCTGAAATTATATTTATTATATAATAATACAAAGTTTTACAAAGTAGTACATTTTCTTTTATATAGCACACTGTCCCACTCTGAATTATTTTCATCGCTAAATTACTCGGAAATTCTGTCTGGTTATGCCCGATAAAAACTATGCTTACGGACGCCCCGTAGGACATACTTTGCGATCTAAACATATTTTCGCTATATTTATTCTTACTTGGAATTCCCTAACGAACCAAATCCGACGTAATCTTATACAGAAATTGTTCTCGGGATGTAACATAAACGGTCTTTATCCTCGCCGTGTTAATGCCATGCTCTAAAGCGCTCTATTTTCTTTCGTGTCAAACAAATGCTGCTTTTCACGCGTGACTTTCTATCGCCGGCGAGTAAACGCGACTTCTTGTTAGACCGGTAAACGTGCGCACTTACTGTTCGTTAAACAGGTTCTAACTACGTGAAATACACTTTTGTTCCGCACTCGTATTTCGAGATGCTACAATTTTTAAGCGTACTGTCGTCTTGAAAGATTATGCGGTCATGAGTATTACGCTAATGAATATAACTGCGAAATGTTACGTCACTATGAAGTTTGCTCCGGATAAAAATCGCGAAACTGACCGCAGCACCTTCTAGGAATTGGAAACTTTGAGCATTTAAGAACACGCTTAGTCGCTTATTCAAAGCACGATTTTTGGCAGTGCTGGTTTAAAACTGACCTTCCAGCAAAAAAATAGTAGATCCCCAAAATTATTTAAATATCCATTGTTAGTATATATTATACGTACTTTATATTAAATTATAAAGTATTTTTCGTGATCGACTGTCATTATCATGTTTTATAAGTAGTCCTGAGTAGTTTTCGAAACCTCTATCTTTATATTCTCTGAGGTGTATTGCATGACTGAACATACCATTTTCCCGAATGCCAGAACATAGAAAAACAATGGCAAATTCAGCTGTATGTGTTTCATAAAAAATTGTTTCACGAAAAATACAACTTCCTCCGCAACTTACGCCGCATTGAGCATAATTAATTGGCGTATAATAAGAAGTCTGCCACGATAAAACACGGAGAATTCTTGATATTCGGTACAAAAGAAGAGAATTATCACGAATCGTCGGTATACCACACATCGCTGACTTAAATGGCCCGAAGACCTAAACGTAGACAATGCACAAAGGCTGAAAGAATTGTCGGGCAACAGGTAGGTAGTCATCGGGAAATGAGAGGGAGGAGGAGGAATGTCGACACGCATGTGTGAGTCAAATCCCAGGCACTCGAGCAATTTTACCGTGGCGACATTAAAATGCGGGCTTATATGCCCATGAAAGTCCACGTGTGTAATGTGCACGGACAATTGATCGTAGAAAGTGTGTAGTAAACGTTCGACTAGGCTTCACTGGCAATTGACTGTTCGCGGGCCACTTTTACCCAGCTATGCGGTTATTAATTTGAAATGCAGCGTTCCAGGCGGGACATTCGCCTACCTGCAGATGGAAAAGGAAAGGGAGAACGCTCACTATGACTCAAAATACTGGCATTCGGCCTGCCGCCGCGAAATAGTGTTTGTAAAAGTCAGTGTGTTCAGATGCAGCCAGATTGTGCATGTGTCTCGTACAACCGACAGGTATATAACAATGCTTGTGACACACTGGACTAACAATATTTAGGGATCAGTGTGTTTTGTAAATATATGTACGGCTATGTGTAATGTGTTTACAACGTGCATGTTAATCGGTTGCTTTCTTTGGACAGAGTAGCAGCAAAGGGAAACACATGCAGACAGAATGTTTAGAACGACAGAGAGCGAATATAAAAATGACAGCATATCGTCGATCATTTTTTTGCTTCACCCTGGTAGCTTGTTCTTAACTTATTCTTATTCTAACTTGTATAAGTTGTAATTCATTGTCGTTTCGGTATGATCATTTTGCAGTTTCGAGATAGTAAACTGTTTAGTGTAATTACCGGCATGTAGATTTTTTTAATCAATTCCATTACGTGCGCTTTGAGATCTAGATCTGAATGTAACGGTAGAGAAAAGAGTAGATTGTTACGAAGATTTCACCGCTATCTGATCAAATATTTATATTTCGTGTCCTAAATTATCCGGAGGAAATCGGTTAATTCTGCATAGAGGCGGCATGTTAATTGTAAGTCACGCAGCGTGTGCTGTACTTATTCTCGGAGCACGTGGGCAGAAATCACGATGTGACTGAGCCTAGCATTTACGTGGAAAACATCGATTTCTCCAAGGTTTCACATTCAGGTTTTCCGAAGATAAAATTCTACCTGATTGTCCATTCCGCCGAGAGGATTGTGTGTCGGTGAGGACAAGTTCATGGGCGATCCTGAATTCCCGACGTGACAGTTTCCTACTCCATTACCACCGACCCCGACTCCACTCTCGTTTCGCTCCATCCTCCCTCAGGATTTTTCTTCTCGGTTCCTAACAGTTTGCAGACTACTGCTCGAGGACGATTGTCGGCATGGGATCGACGTTTCGTTGCACTCACGCACCAACTTGGACTGATACTTCGGGCATACCTCATCAACACCCACCGTTGCATTAATTACGAAGGTGAACCACGTCGAAGGCTCGATTGTCTTGCACCCAATGGATTACGTATATCCTCACTCACTCGGTGGCATTATGAGAGAAACAAGGAAATTCCTTCTTACGAAGTCGGTATGCTTTTCATTGCGTACTTCGTTTCAGAAAAATAGTCGCTCATAATGAACCGGTTTCCAAGGGACATATTACAGAGGTTTTGTATTTTTCAGATATGCACGATTTAACGTTCTATCACGTAATCAGGGCGTATAGAATCTTGGATTGGCTTACGCGCCGATGGGATTGCGATAATATTTGTACTTCATTGACAATCGTGTCGATGAGTGTCATTGAACCAGAGTATTTGAGATTCACACGATGTATGGCACAAAACGGCCGACGCACATGTTTACCAATTACAAAACATCAAGTGTGTCTGAGCACAAGGAATTTCTCTGTGTGTACACAACCGTAAAAAAATAAACAAGAAACGAAGATATGTCGCTGTCTGAAAACGTGCGCGAATCAGCCAGTTAGATTTTCATTTTCGATTAGTTTGAAATTGTCCTGTTTGATCACAGCTGGTTGCACAGCCGTTCGCCTTGGACGAGTGCGTTGATCGTTCGTAACAACTCTGTCAGAATTCCTCCACTTGGTTTCTCCCTCAATCCCTCGGTCCGCGAGACAACGAGCGGCGATTTCGAGAAATACGAGTTCTTTCCAGATTCAGGAGTTCTTCGTTGGCAAAGACCGAGACAGTTGGTTCATTGAAGATTTCTGCGCTGGGCTTGATAATATGGCACGACACTTGGATAGTGGAAACTGCAGCCGGTATAGATGTTGCACAGGATTGAGAGTTAAGATGACGATGAATCAGCGCGAGAGCTTCTCTCGTCCTCCGCATCGCCTCTAAGAGCTGAGATGTCGATCGCCCTCGTAATACGTTTCCCCTTCGTGAAATCGCTTTACGTGCTTCTTACGAAAACGAAAGAGCATGACAAAACTTTCCTCGCGTGCATGCTGCGTGGCTAACTCAGCCGCGTTCGCAGATTTAATGGCAGAAGAACGATGAAAAATCACTGAGCATCGATGCGCGGTCGTCGTCCTCGCGTAGAAACCCTTATCGCGGTCCTCAGTAGTGTATATCACAGTAAAAACAGCTTCCTCAGTATTTGGGAACACTGTTAAAGTGTTTTCCCTGGCCCGTACACGGCTGAAAATTCACTTTCCCTCGTAACTCGGCTGTTCCAGCGCTTGTATGGTATCTCTTGTACCTGACCTGCGAGACGTGGAATGCAAGAACGTTAGAGGAATTTTTCCGACAGCTTAGGTATCATTCCTAAGCTTTCTATAAGCCTGGAAGACATTCAGATGGCACAAGAATTTCTACTATGGCCTTTCCAGGGTTTAAGGATGAATTTCTTCCGTTAATCCTGTTTTGCTTCCATTGGCTTCTCTAGATCTTTCAGAATTTGTTTGAAAATAAAGTATAACCAGACTTCTCGCGTTAGTTTAAAAGAAAAATGGGATCACAGAGAAGCGCGTCTGTCACGCTGGGTTTGAAACCTCCGTGCACACGTGTACTATTGAACACTCGGCACACTTGGATCCCCTGGCATTAGGATCCAGACACTTGTCGCACCGATCGTCGTGTCTGCCGAACAGAATGACGATCGATGACGTCCCGTCCGGGAGATTCTTATGGAACTGCGTGAAATATTTACGGCCCCTGTTGAAGAGGTGGAGGAGAGGTCGACGAAGGTCCTTCCAGGATGCCGTTTATCCCGGGTGGAAAAGCGTGGCTCTCGACTCCGTGCCGCCTCGGTCGACTGGCCGGAGGGACATGGAAAGAAAGAGAGAGAAAGCCCGTACGACGGTCTCTTGCCGAGAGGAGAGAGGGCACACGGGGGGGGGGACCAGCGAGACAACCAAGGAACCAAGAGAGAGACGGAAACGATGGGTGAGAGAACGAGCCGAAGGGTACCGGCCGGAGGAAAAGAACTCGAAAGAGGGACCGAGAGAAGAGAAGCATGAGGCTTCTGGCATTTCATGTGACAGACTCAAGGAACTTATAGAGATACCGAATCCACGGCACCAGAATATGAGCAAAAGAAGTCATAGGAGAGACAAGGAAGAGAAGTCCGCTGGCTGTCGCGTCTAACGCGGGAGAAGCAAGGATCCGAGAGAGACAGACGGAAATGTTGGGTACCGGCACCAGAGGAAAAGAATATAGAAGGGCGAGAGAGAAGGGGAACGTGTGGGACTTATGGCATCTAACGCGAGGGCCGAAGGGGCAGCGAGGGCGGAAGAAGGGCACCGTCGCAGGGCAAGTGAGTCAGAGAGAGACGGAACTACGAAAGGAGGTCGAGAGAAAGAGATGGACGATGCCGAGAGTGTCCGACACCGGTTTTGTTTGCTCGCTCGGTTAGTTGGCAGGCCTGCAGCCAGAGGTCCCTCGGATTTGCCTGTATCGACGATAACGCACTTGTATTGGGCCGTACGGACCTGTCCCGCGAGCCAGGCCTTTCTTCGAGGCATTAAGACGAGTATGACACACCTTCGGCCACCTGGAATGCTCCTTTGCCTCTCGCAGCTTCGGCATCTTTCTTCCGCCTCGTCTTTTCTTCTCCGTCCCTCGCCGTGCTCTTCCTTTTGCCCGTAAATCTTCGCCCGGGACGGTTTATTTTAGGATATGATCAATCGTTTACTCCCCTAATCCCGTTCCTTTCTTCCTCAAGCTTTTTTCGCGTTTATCAGCGGGTACCGCGAGTACAGGGGAAAGATTTTCTCGACTGAACGTAATAAACTGATCCTCTTGCTCGTACCATCGTCCTTGCCAACTCGTGACCTTCGAACGGGCATTCGCACTCCTTGCCATAACCCGACGGTCGCAAATGATGACGTGCGAGATATTTGATAATCGTTTTAGCGGTGAAAACAAGAATGCGCTTGCGTTACCACGGTTTACATGTACCTTTTCAGAATGCATTATACTTTCTATTTAATCTGCCTGTACGATTTCTCTTTCTTTCACTTTTTTTGTATCTGTTACTTCCAAAATTATAGTCCTAAACACCTGTATCTAGTTACCCTAAGGGTGGAAAGTGATGGCTACAAGATTATTTCTTTCTTTCTTTCTCTGATTCACTCCCGCTATT
This sequence comes from Hedychridium roseum, assembly GCA_963989215.1. Taxonomy (NCBI): domain Eukaryota; kingdom Metazoa; phylum Arthropoda; class Insecta; order Hymenoptera; family Chrysididae; genus Hedychridium; species Hedychridium roseum. The sequence continues at coordinate 5,125,082 of OZ022305.1, forward strand.
CGTTTCTACATTTTCCCAACAAGTGCACACCGATTCAAGTTTCCCAGGAGTGCTATATTATTAGATTAAATACTTCGGGGCAGTTTTTTTATTTCTGCGTACATAGATAACGCTGCGGAGATTCTTGATAAAAGCTTTCAAGAAGCTTTTTGTATTCCCACCACAGCCACTTCAGATTCTAATCAAGGCTTATTTACTCAGCTTTTTTCCCACGACGCTTAGTGTAAGCGGAAAAACTCAACCCTCCCATGAATTCATCAACGATATTAATCTCCAACAGGAAAAATTGAGTTTACAAATCAACCAGGAAAAATGCGTGACTGTGTTAGTGTTAAAAATTACTTTTGGTATATATCAGTTGTTGATCGTCTCATTTTCAGGGTAAAATACAACATTTATATTCGTGGACTGCGTAAACGTTTTAAGAGATTTTTCGTTCGACGGTAAGGGGTTTCTTATAAGGATAGAATCGGCGATAAACGGAAAAGCACCTGCTAAAAGCCTTTCAAGATCCATTGGCCTTTCTACGTAGGAAGAGACAGCTTTTGCTCGACCTCCAACCTGCCATTCTTATACACGCTCAGCTGAGAGAGACGAAAACAGCTTGCATTTCACACTGTCGGTTTCATTGTGCGTAACTCAGGTAGATAAACTTTCCCCCTCGGCACAGGTAGTCCGTTTCCCCTGTGCTAGCTAGGTAAAACTTCTTCAAACGACGACGCTCTTTTGTTTTCAAAAACCGTATCGCATTCACTGGCTTACTAAATTCGCATAATCATAATTCTAGCAATTTTTTCCATTATTTTACAAAACACTACTTTGTAGGTAATAATTTTTCGGTATGCTAATCAACAATCAAATTTAAGGCTAACATTTTTCATGTAAAAATACATGTAGGTTAGAAACTAAACTTAGGAAAATAAGGTTATATAGGTTTGATGTGTACAATGTGAAAATGATGAATGAAAAAAAAATGTTATCAATGTTAGTAATTGTTAGTAATTGAATTTAGTAATTGTATGTATCTAAAATCTAGGCAAACAATTACTGAAATAAGTAGTATGTATATTTTCCTCCTATAAAAGGACTGATAACGGTAATACATTCCGTTTCATAGTGCGTAAATAACAATCAAGATCAAGCCGGTTTATTCCCACTGCGAAAATACGGGCGTTACGTGCAAAACGAAGCCCTTGCCGGTAAGATCTTATTGTTAGAGGATGGACTATATAAGCTACCGGAAGCAACATCTCACACGATTACGAAACACGTAAATGTTACTAATTCAAGAGGAAAAATTACTCTTGCAAAATGGAATACCGCACCGAAAAGAATTATCGTTTTTAGTGAATGCTGTATGGTGCCGGGAGATATCTTTGGGGGCGTATTATCACATCGAACCGATACAGTGCTATGTACAGTTAGAAATTAAGTTCAGTCAGTTAGTTCAAATACGCTTATTGTAAAAGGTGGCAATACATTTTTTAAATATAATGGAAATAAATATAAAATATAAAAGCAAAAAATAACTTCTGTTTGGGGATTTATTATTTGCGTGTAAGTATTTACCACCTTGGTTGTACTAAATAATTCTTTAGTTTTCGCGTGGTTAACATGTCGGTCAAACGTTTATTACTAGAAAATAATACATTTCCACTGCATCTACGAACATTTTTTAGATCATTTTAAATGCGATTTTTTTAAGGAAGTCGCTAACAATACTCTTCCAATAACCAATTCAATAAAGATTGAATAAATCTTTACAGAACTTCGTCAAGAAATTCATCTTTCTTTCCTAGCCGTACGGCAAAAGAATACTTTGGAAAGTGGATGTATACAATTACAGTATGCAGTAAAAATTGATATATTAAAGTATGTTAAATATACCCTGTGTTTTCGTCGATATCTCTTCGTGCTGGAAGCTCCATCCCCGAAGAGGAAATCGTCACGTGGGAGGTGGGGTGGCCCATTATAGGTTTTGCTGACGGTCCGTCTCTTGGTGGAAATTTTTCTGGACCGCTTGGCGGTGGTTCGTCGTTTCTCCTTATCGCGAAACAATTTACCGAACATCTTCATAGTCCGCGACGTTTGGCCAACACTCGAACAATTGGAGGGACAACGTGAAAGGGAAACTGTGGCCTCGCGGAGTAGACGAATGTCATGGATTGTGGGTCGCCGGTAATTGGCTCGGTACTAATATTCCGAGCATTAGGCAAAGCCTTACAAGACACGCGCAATCGTACTTTATAATTCGCGGAAAAGGTATATTTCCCGAGAAATGAGGGTGGGTGTAGATCCACGGGGTAACCACTTTGAAGCACGCACGGGCAAACACTAAATCGACGAGAAGTGCATGGGAGGCAAATGGTACAGCTCGTGAGAGAGGAACCAAGTGTGTTGGGGGCGGCATTTGCCGGGTCTTATCAACAGAACTCGCGTTACACATACCAGATCAACGAACTGAATCTTCGTGTATTACTACTTCCCTATGCGCCCTGCGCTTCATCCGATTAATCAGTTTAACGAAGCCGTATCTCTCGCGGCAGAAACCGATAGTCTTGCCGCAATTCGCCAACTTTTCTTTGAATTTTTCGCCCGACCGGGGGAATTTACCCTCGTCTCCTTCCTTCGGTGTTTCCTCACAAATTGTTGTAGAACGACTTTTGCTAAGTATCTTCAGCGGAGACTTATTCTACGGCGATCTTTTTCCACTTTCGTCAGCAGATTTACTGGATAACGACACTTTTTCCATTAGTGTACCGAAGAATGTTTGACACTGGTTCTTGCTAAGGTTTACTGGCAGATAAAGCATGGTTAACGACCTTTTCTCGGTTTCGCCAGCAGAGAATTTTCCATAACGACTTTTCGTATTTCACGTGATGTTTCAGTTGTTCTCTGACAATTCTTCCTTGGTTCCAGTAGCACAGAATCGTTCCATGTAGACTTTTCCTCAGTTTCTTAATGAACTAAATATTCTACAACAAGTTTTTTCGACTTCCTTGTCAACCAAGGTAATCTTTTTACGATGATTCTCCAATTTCGTCGGTGTAGAGACATCCTGCGACAAGTTTGCCATAGTTTCGATTATCCGTATGCGGATGTAGCCATCATCAAGTCATGATTGCGGCCACTTTATTCAATCACCAACAGATATGGAACTGTCTGGTCTGCTCGTAAGTTCACCATCGGCCAATCGATGCACTAATGAATTGCACAACACTCGCAAGCTTGTTTTTCCCTACAGTAATTTTTTTAATTAATGCCTTCCGGGTTGGAACCAACGGATATTATCGTGGGGAACGAGAAATCGGATTCTTTAGGGAAACGTAGATGAGGGTTATCGAATAGCAAAGAAGAACCAATGGTCTTTGATGTGCACGTCGGTAAAATAGCAGCACGAAGGCTGATGGATTAGAAGCCATAGACACAAATACCGGTCTGTTCTACAGTGTACCGGCTTTTTTTACCACACGTGCAGTAAGCTTCCTAGACGTTCGTATAATTCCCGCCTACGTATTTTTATACAGTCATTTTGTGCACTTTTATGACCTTGAGCCATCATTGTGCCACTAAATTTACTGTCCCCTTAAAAATATTCTTCTCCATTAAACAAACTATGTTTGCTAAATTACTTTTAATATAAACAATTACAAAGTCCTGTTCACTAACGTAATATGGATCTGGCGATTGTATATACGTGAAGAATTATATGTGAAAAATATGCGAAGAGTTATGATCTAAAGTGTGACTAGTTTTAATTCCCTTCTAATTATACTTAACTGAAGCTTTTTCATTGTAGACATTTTGGCAGACGGTAAAACACGAATTTCTGCACGCGTTTCAGTCACGCGTAAATTTCGATAAAAGTTTTGGCCAAATAGATCAAACTACTCGGCCGGAATTTATGATACACATGTGCATATGTGCCTACATTATGTAATAAACGATAAAGAATATTTATACGCGTTCTTCCGACATACGAAGTTCAAAGCACTTTGGACGAGTGGTTGCAATTTCTGCAATGTCAATTTCGTAAGACAATTCTTGTTTAACAGTCGCGTCGAAAGGCTCATCAGTACGAGATAACGATAATACAAAACAGATAATTCAAAATAAATACAAGATAAAGTACTGCCGTGTAGTTTCGAAGAAATTCTTCTTTCATAAAATCCACGTTGTAGGCATCAATAATTGTTTGTAAAATTAAGTAGTAATTAAATTAATAAGAACATATGTGAACAGAAAGCTTTTGCAATGTTATTATGACAAAAGGAATGTAACAATAACTAGGGCATTACAATTTTTGGGGTGACTAATAGGTTATGTAAGGGACTTTTTTACTTTTTAAGGATTGTTCATAAATTTCTAACTATAGACGATACCGCTGTACCGAGATATCGTGATATTATCCTTTGATCCAAGTAAATATTCATGAATTATCTTCTCAGTATCAGTACAATATTATCTTCATTTCATATTTATATTTGACAATGAAACATTTCATAGGTTAAACTGACTTGAGAGGCGATAATTGGCAGAAAATGTCAACGCTGCCGTATTATCTGGGTTCCCTGCGTTTATTTGGCGATGAAAAATTACGGTCCCTGTGTTTGCTGACCGAATTTGAAACGCGATAATTGACAAAAGGTTGACTCACCGGCTCATCCACTGGATCGCCCAAAGCTTCGTAATTATCGGATTTCGTGACGCAGAGGCCAGAATATTTCACAGAAACTGTACGGGTTGGCGTGGTCGGAGGTACTGGGGTAGAAACCGTCGAACACGCGGAAGATGTCCTCGAAGATTTTCGTAGATCGTCAAAAAAGTCGAATCTCCGGGATTCAACGTCAGCGCTGTAACAAGTAAGAAATAATGTGCACCTGAAAAAGGAGTAATAGTAAGAAATGTGTACTAAAGACGTCTTTAAACAGCAGTGTGTGGTCTTACAATTTTATTTAAATACTGATTTTTAATCCGATGGTTAAGTGTGATTTCGAACATCGTACTGTGAAATTAGTTAAGATATTATTTTAAAAGTTTCATCAAATGAATGACGGTCATACTAATCTATTAATGTATAGGCAAAACAGTAAATAAAACGAGCTTTAATTCTCTTAAAAATTTTCGAAATTATCATGTTTTGTAGTTTTGTTTTGCAGGCATTTAGGAGATAATAATCGTCGCCGGGTTGTCTGTGATTGTTTCCGATTGTCGGTATTACGAGCAAATTGAACGGCCCTGCCAAAATTATTTGAAATGAATAGGCATTGGCAACGATCGATTGAAAAAAAATGTGTCAAATATGTCTGATAAGAAAATAAATAGTAGCTGATAAGATTAAACTCTGAATATCGTCATTGTAGAAGTATATCAGTTGCGAAAAAGACAATGTACGTCAGTTTAGATGCGACGTGCGACCAGAGTGCATAGTGTTACTATAATAAACGAAAAATGGTAATTATAAGTAAATAAAGTTATGCAAATAACATGCATTAAAGCTGAAACTCTGATTCGCCTTGTATAACGAAATTAGTTTAATTTCCGATTCAGTTATGTTTCAGTTCTGTAGACATTGCATATACTTAAAGTTTAATCAATACAAGCAGCCAAGAAAACTTTCTTTTGAAAATAAATATCGTTCAATTGAGTTCCAAATAAGATTCATTGAATTAAACTGAGATGGTATAATTAAAAATAGCTGAACTAATAGATATCTAAGGAAAAGCCGACTTTTTAGTGACGATGATTTTCGTTGAATTAATATTTTCATTTTGAAGAATTTAAGAGATATTTAAGATACTCATCGTTTTTAAAATTGAATTCGTAGTAAAATCGTCGAATCTTATACGGAATGTATAATTATGAAAATTATTTTATATTAGTAGATCGTAAGGATGGGGAAGGAGAAAAAGGGAAAGGATACTTTGAGAAGATCTGTTAGTGATTCATGGCATGAACTGCTGTACCTTGTATAATTCTCAGTCGAAGAGAACTGACTGAAACTATCTTAAACCAGTAACATCTAATCGTAAAACTCTTGTAGACACTTCTGGATAAAGTTTCTGATAACAGGACACTCGTTTAAACGGGGCGGCGGACGATGCTGAGAAGCCGGAAAAGAATCGGAAAAGTTGTATGCACGTGAACGGTGAAAAGATTATTACGGAGAAGAAATAAAACGGTGAATTGTCGCGTAGGAATAATCCACGGCGAGTGGCTGAACAGTTCGACGTCCGTGAGAGGAACGAAGATTGATGAAGTTTAACGGTAAATGTCGCCAGGAATTTGCAATTCACGCGACTGATAAAGAAGGAAAAAATTAGAGGAATCCAAGTTGTGTAAATCTTCGAGATAAGAAGACAGTATCGCGAAGGGCAAAGAACGTGGAGATCGACGCTCGAATTTCTGGCCTTTTTTTCGGCACGTTTCTTCCCTGGCAAGAGTCTCCTCGTGCTCAGACGACTTCAATACCCTTTAGGAAGGGAAGCGACAACATCCGAAGCCTACTTTGTCGAAAATGGGGACCAATGGACTTAATAAGGCACAAGAATCGTGTCCCTCGATGAACGGTTCTGTGGTAAATCACGGAAAAGGTCCCCCAGAATGCTGCAAGGACGAAGAATGTGACAGAATTACGGTAACCATGAAGAAAATGGAAATTGAGATTGACAGAAATGAGGGAAGAAAATATTTTCAATACTTGGCGTCTGTCAGCGGTAAGTTTATCGTTGTTTTAAAAGAATTTGCTGAATTTTATTTTTCTATTGGCAACGCTGAGTCTTTTATCGGGTAATCTTGGAAATCCTAACGTGTAATCTTTCGCCCCGCTTGTATTGTTTAAGAATTGGCTTTTGATATAATATAATACTGTTGAAAATATTTCGCAATAAATACATAGCTCGACTAACGTAAGTGAAAGGACTAATTTTGAAGAGTTCGAAGAAAAATTTTCTCATATAGTTCACCTGAATAATATTTCGTAAACGATACACCATGTGATATTTTGTGTATAACTAATACCTAGAAAAATCGTCTTAAAAAGTGTATGTTTAAAATAAATCATTTCGGAAATGATATAAATTTCAGCTGGAATTATGGGTATGCAGGCGGGTATGCACTTGGGTTGGACATCACCGGTTCTTCCATTCCTCAGTTCCGAAGAATCATTCATCAATGACTTAACCGACGCAGAGACTTCCTGGATAACATCGTTGATGCCAGTGGGTGCGATACTCGGTGCAGTTCCTTCTGGAAAAATAGCAGATTCGATGGGAAGGAGGTTGACGATTTTACTGACCGCCCTGCCATTCATGGTGTCTTGGATAATGTTGCTTTTGGCGCCAAACGTCGCGACGATTTACGTTGCCAGACTTGTGGGCGGAGTGGGTGCGGGTGCGGCGTGCGTTTTGGTTCCAGTTTACATCGGCGAAATTGCCGAAGCCTCGATTAGAGGTACCCTGGGAGTTCTTTTCCCTCTTCTCCTGTCTCTGGGCATCGTTTTCTCCTACGTCATGGGCGCGTACTTGTCCTACGTGAGCTTCAACGTAAGCTGCTGTGTCGCCCTGATACCGTTCTTCATCTGCGTCCGTTTCATCCCCGAGTCACCCATGTGGTTGGTTCACCAGGGACGTAAACACGAGGCCAACACGGTCCTCACGTACATTCGCGGCGAGGATTATGACACTAAGCAGGAAATGTCGCTCCTTCAGGAAGAAGCTAATCGCGTAGAAAGCAAAACTGGCGGAATCAGGGACTTGATAAAGACGAAACCGGGACGCAAAGCCATTGCTACTTGCGTCGGACTTATGGTTTTTCAACAAATGTCCGGCATAGATGCCGTTTTATTCTACACCGTGACCATTTTCCAAGATGCTGGCAGCACGATCGAACCCTTTTTCGCCACCATCGTCATTGGACTTATCGAGGTCATCATGACAATCGTCGTCGCACTGATTATCGATAAGTATGGTATCACAAATATTCATCTCCATTCGATCTCAAGAGTTACGCGAGATATGTATATAAGATTTAGATAAGTCTAAGATGTGCACAACTTCACTCTCGTTTCAAATATAACATTTTTTACGATTCAAAGACAAGTCTGAAAAAATCTCAAGATTCGACTCTTTGTTCATTCAAGATTTGCGTACATCGAAAGTTCAATCAAGTTCAATGTAATTCGAGATCGGATATAAATATGTAATATATGTAAGACGAATAATTCTTATCTAATGAGTTAATGAGGTTTATAATTAAACCGGTGAACGTCACGGTAGTAACACAATAATAGTACAGTACGGTGTATTATACTACTTATCCTACTTGCGCTACATCACATAATTACCTACCAATTACCGACTGAATATTCACTGATCATTGTCCTGTTGAAGGAAAAATTCTATTCAACCGCTAGTCTTAGATTTCCTTACGTTAAAAACGATTACATACATTCTGTTATTTTTTTATCTTCGTGGATAATGCGCGCTTGTATTATCCATTTTTTTTGAACATGGAAAATATATTTAATTGAGAATTCGAATTTTGTAGATTCGGAAGGAAACCACTTCTGGTGTTGTCGGGAGTGGCAATGACGGCTTGTCTGGGCGCTGTCGGATATTACTTCAAGTTGAAGGCCGACGGGGAAGACGTCCTGAGAATCGGTTGGTTGCCACTGACGTGTTTGTCGTTGTTCAACGTGGTATTCTCTATTGGCTACGGGTCCGTGCCGTTCGCGGTAATCAGCGAGCTCTTTCCGCCGGAAACGAAAGGAGTGGCCAGCAGCATTTCCATCATGGTCCATTGGACCCTGGTCTTCGCCGTGACGAAGCTTTTCCCTACGATGGAGCACCTGCTGGGCCAGGCAGTGACGTTTTGGGTCTTCGCCTGCTTCACCGCCGTGTCCGCCGTCTTCTCGTTCTTTTTCGTCCCGGAGACCAAGGGGAAGACCCTTCAGGAGATTCAGAGAAAACTCGAGAGGAAACGAAAGCCCGCGGAAAGCACGCTTCCACAGCCCGTTTAAACATTCTCAAAACTCAATACTGTTATGACGTCAGGAAATCGCCGAATCTCCAGGCGAACTTGCGAATTTATCTACTTCGTATTTTTTAGTGCTTGCGGTTTTAATGAAACGTAATGCATGCGACGTTTGTTCAATTACACATCTGCATTTCAGTGTTTTTATAAGAAGTATTTATAAGCCGAACGTGGTTGAACAATACGAAGAAAATTTTTAGAAGCTAATTGCAAACAGGAAGGGGTCGGAATATTTTCTACCTATTTACAAGTATTTATTTCTAATTTTTTCGATTGTTGCCGGTTTTACCTAAACCTTCCAACATGAAGGAGTCTTTCATGTTTACAAATATAAAGTTTACTCACGGGTACTGTATTTATGTTAATTACATGTGTAATGTACTCTTAGGTATGAATATTAACTTTGTAAACAGAAATCGTGAGAACACGATTGTAATTAACATCAGTGCTACGAACAAATTGTTACTTCTATACATAAGTTAGATAATACCTACAATAAATTATTATTAACACGAATATCACGAATATCTAACACGAAGGGAGAATAACTCCCTGTTAAAGGTCTAAAATAATTTTATAGATAGGTAAGTATTTCTGTATTTCCATCTAACCTACTAGTATTTAAGTACACCATTTTTAATTCATTCAATTCTGCAGAAAAAAATTGTAGAATAAATCTAAGTCTTAAATTAATTCTACAACTGAAATTAACTGTTACCTGAAATTTCAAGTAAATACGATGCTGTACGTATGACAATAATATTATGAAAACTCTAAAATAGAAGTAAACTTACTAGAGTGTATGACGCGAAGGGGCAGGAGGTCGGGAAAAGACATCTTCCTGTAGCTGACACGATGTTCCGATTTGATAGAGTCCACTCAGTGGTACGAAATAGCCCAGTTGAGGGCTCATAGGGAGGACATTATAATTACTACCGTAACCGCACCAATTCGGATCTTCATACATTTTCCACCGAGCCACAACAGTTCTTTTGATTTGTAGGCTTATTGAGAGCGATCGTAATCATCTGCTAAAAATTATAACAATAAGAACTTTTCAGAGAAGTTGTCCGGCGAATGATCATTTTCTCCATTCACGTTTGCCCAGCAAAAACACCATGGCGTTTATCACAAAAATGAAAATTAAAAATTAACTAAACATTAATTGAAAATTAACAAATTTTGTATGTTTCGATTAATTAAATAAACTAATTTTGATTTCAAGATGTTTAATCATGCGTAGTTTTTTAAATGCGTTCGATAGATCACTTAAACGTTTCAAAGAAATTTGTCAGGAAAAGTTGCGTACTGGAAGAATATTGTTTACTTGAAAAATTTAATATAAACCGCCGGTTTTACGCGGAGTTGAAGATTCCTAGAACCTCGTGGTGCATTTTACCGTCGTAGACTGAACTATGCTGGATGCATTGAACGTATGATGCACATCGTGACCCGAGTTTCCCTTGCGACACACTCACCAGCTCCAAAAATAACGAGATACGCCATGCTCTTCAGCTGGTCTTGCATTTCATCCACGATTTTCACGTACAGAGATTCTGTTATATTTGTCACCCCATCCACGAGCGATAAGGAAATTGCGACGGACATGTAACAGGATCATCGACTTACGTCATGGCGTTCCACTTGACGAAAATATTTATCTCCAGTCCTTGCGAGACAGTCCCATACAAACTAGTATATCGTGTGAGGCAATTTATAACGCAGGAAGAAATTCATTTCGTGAAACTTAACGTAGTCCATTACAATGAAAAGTCTTTTAATCCGATATATTTTTCAGCGATGCGAGCAATAACTTCGTTTTAACTGCTCAGATTAGATTTATATGTAAAAGGATATTTCACTGAATCAGCTGTGCTCAGCGTTAGTTATACAATTCCGATTTTTAATCAGCTGAGGCTGCTGTTTTGTTTTCATTACCTTCGAAAATCTTGTTGTATTCTTTAATCGGCATTTTGTTGAAGCGGGGATTGAATATAAATGAGCCGATCGCTAAGTGGTGCAGAATCCCTCCTTCCTGCCGAAGCCCTAAACAAGTTCCTTGAGAATCATTTTCGGAATTCATCGTGGAACGGAAAACCGAAACTAATTTCCATAGAATTTGAGGCAACTACTTCAAACACTGAAACTCTCCAGAGACCCGTAGAAGATTTATTACCTTAGACCTTTTTGGCCATACCTAAAATTTCCTGGAATCTCAACTAATTATCTCATTTTTCCTCCTTATTCCATCAAGTATTTGTACCCAAGATTTTCTTTCCTTAAAACTAATTCGATGTTTATTCCTTAATTGCTCAAGCAGGTTCGAGCCTGTTAATTTTCTTAAATATACTGACCCAAACCGCAGGAATGTATTCATCTGTTGTATTAATTATTATAGACGAAACAAAGATGAATGTTGTCAAATTGGTAATGAAACGACTATGTATTACTGATATTACCTACAATAACAATTCATCGGTTACATTCAATTAGTAGTACATGTACATATATACATATATCAGTTATCGAGTAAACACTTATTTGAAATGGTCAAATAGGACACATTCATTTAAATTTCTTTCATTGCTTTTGTGTTCTAAGTCTACCTTTATGTGACGTCGACTTTTTAAAGTTCACCCGTTATATTTGTTTCTAAGTGTCGCCTATAGCCCGCTCAGATTACACTTGAAGATTAAACACGACAGTTCTGAGTTCTGACTGTGCAACCAACAGCCTTATTCTCATTCGTATTTCAAACCTCAAACCGTCCGTTCATACAAGGTTCCTTCCATAGGCACTTTCTTTACATACTTTTCAAGTTTATTGTTCAAAAGTCATGGCAATTATTTCAATTTGCAATTAAATATATAATATATAAAATTTATATCGTGTTATACTGTGCTTGCTCGACATTTGAATGTATAAATTGTTACGTATTTTATAGTTTCTGAAGTACAGTTGAAGTCGTTGGTTTTGAAGATCATTAACGCGTAGTGGGGATGGAGTAAGAGATTGCGATTTAAAGATTCGCGGGTGAGCAGAACGTTGCTTAGTCTGGAAATTTCATTCCTGGCAACAACAACGTCTTCGTGTCGGTCTGTCGTGTTGTGTCCTTCGCTCCAAAGGGTAGGCGTAAAATCGGGAAGAAAAGGTAAAATAAAAGTAGTACAAGTATTTTGCAATTCAGTGGAAGTAGATATTAAGTTTTCAATCTGGACACGAAGATTGTACATGTTTTAATAACATTCCGACGTGTAAAACGGATACAAATAATTGTGTTATCCGTTCACCGGCGTAAATGTGTCGTTAAATTTAACTTGTCTGTTTACACGATGTGTCCTCTAATTTTTTTTGTACCGTTTTCAGGCTCAATTTAAAGTAAACAATAGTTCGTGCAACAGATTAAAGAAGGTAGAATGGATCCTTACGACCCTTTAGTATTTTGTCCATTTGATGGGAGTCATCAAATACGAAAAAGCATACTGCAAACTCACTTGACAAAATGCAGCAGACATCATACAAATACAACAAAACGATATTGCCCATTTAACAGGACCCATATATATGACCAAATGGAATTACAGGTTTTTTTACCCAATTCATTATAATTGTAGTCAGGTCTATATACTAATACAGAATATAAGGTGATAGTTGAAAATACATATTCTTTGTTACAGGCACATATTAATGAATGTCCTGACAGTGTAAGTGTACAAATTGACAAATATGAAATGGAACCTGGACGAACAATTGGAATACCAATTCAGGAAGTGGCAAGACTTGAAGTTGCATCTGCTGAGAATTGGGATGAGGTAGTAGTTTGTAAATAATTTTCTTTTTAATTGTCTTGAACTACTTCTGATTTATTGATTGATTGTTATTCATTACTACTTTCTTGCAACAGGAACCTGCACCCTTAAGTTCATATAACCCTTTGGAACATATTCAAGATCGCAATGTATTACAAGTAAAAATGACTCTTTCAAAAGCACAGAGAAAGAAATTCAGACTTGCAGAACGTCAACGTTTTCAATCTTTGCCAGAAACTTCAGAAGAGTCACAACCTACAACTTCAACTGCATCACTACAAGAGGTGGTAGAAATTATTTTCTTTGTTACATATTATAAATTAATGACTAGTATTCATGCATATCTACATATATAGTTTAATATAATTTATAGCAAGTAATTGTAATTGTAGGATATTAATAAGCCATTGCGTACTCCACAACGATGCATAAAAGCTACATCATCAGAAAGCAAAGTTTTGAAGGACAACACAGGAAATAACTCCAACCTAGAAGAACAAAAGGGTGCAATAAGCAAGAAAAACACGACAGCGCAACAAAATAAAGCCGACAATTCGTTAGAAGAAATCAGCTCAGGGTTTAACAATTTAAAGATAAACAAGACAGGACAAAAAACAAATACGAAAAACCCTGGAGCAGGAGAATCATCAAAATCATTAGACAAAGTGCTAAAACCAAAGATCTCATCAGGATCTCGTAATTACTCAGGCCATAACAGTCCAACTATTGAATTTAAAGATGCTGACGAAAATACAGTACCTTTGCCTAAAGCAAACAAAAAGTTTAAGTAATTATGACACATGCAAGATTCACTAAGATCATATACAAAACTTACTCCGTATTTCATTTGTATTTCAAACACTGAATCACTTGAGTGATTATTACCCAACATTTTTTACCATTATGTTCTAAAAGATTATTTTGTGAGTGGAGAATATTTTATACAAGTGGTTTTTATACTTCCATTAGTATAGAAATTAGTCATACTAAACATACATTTCGAGTTTTATTGCTTCTAAGTGTACTTTTAAATTCTATGATCTACATGCTATGATATAAGAAAGTACTTAGGGTTTCACAAAATTTTCTGAAATTGTGCATAGAAATCATTCTTTACATTGTTTATGTTTGGGACATAGAGCAACATTCATGTTGATTATGTAATACTTTTGACTTTCACATTATGAGAGATTATTTTACCATTTATAGAACGTTATGCTGATCAGATATAAAATTTTATAACTTGTGTACTTGTTAATCCTATGATCTCTTATCATCAAAAATACATATGAATGATTTACTTGGCATACTTATGTCAATTCCTGTAATCATTTGTATTTTCTTAAAATAAATGATGATGTAAAATATTGTGAATCAACTTCATTTCAAAAAAGGACATTTTGTACATTGTTTTTAAACCTAATAACAGTGTGAAAAACTTATTGAAATTTAGTAACAATAAAAAAGTGTGGATTGACATTCATCAGTTAGGCAAAATCATTGTTATGTGAGTTTGTTGTAGCAAGATATTTACATCAATGAAAAATAATACATTTTATTTTTGGTGCCGGCCGTATCAATAATAAGAATTGAAAAACTTATTCGAAAGAACTTCTCTGTACATGAGTTGCTAATGGTGTCATCACCTGCACATAGCGCTATCTTTAAACTATTCCATGAACTACACTGTATACGGAATACAATTACAAATCGTATTTGGTTAGCGGCTAGAATTCTTGTATTACTTTAATCTGTCGTACATCATTTTCGAGTGTTGAAACAATACTCAATAAGTGTTACAAAAAAATTGTGATAATATGGTAAGTTAACAATTATTACAGCGTTATGTAACAATAAAGTACGCGAAAATTGTATTATAGGTTAGATCTGAATTGCACTGTCATCGGCTAACAAACATGATTATGTTACATGTCACATTTGTTAATAGGCACGCAGATATGATACACGTACAACGATATTTTCGCCGGAAGGTCGGCTGTATCAAGTAGAATATGCTATGGAAGCTATCAGTCATGCCGGTACATGTTTAGGTATATTAGCAAATGATGGCATTCTCTTAGCAGCAGAACGGAGAAACACTAACAAGCTTCTAGACGAAGTCTTCTTCTCCGAGAAAATCTACAAGTTAAATGATGACATTGTTTGCTCTGTTGCTGGCATCACGTCAGATGCCAATGTTTTAACAAATGAGCTGCGGCTAATTGCACAAAGATATCTTTTCCAATATGGAGAAGCAATCCCTTGTGAACAACTTGTATCTTGGCTGTGTGATGTTAAGCAAGCTTATACACAGTATGGTGGTAAAAGACCATTCGGTGTGTCAGTCTTATATATGGGATGGGATAGGCACTATGGCTATCAGTTGTATCAGTCTGATCCTAGTGGAAATTACGGTGGCTGGAAGGCAACTTGCATTGGAAACAATTCTGCTGCTGCTGTGTCATCATTGAAGCAAGAATACAAGGAAGGAGAAACTACTTTGAAGGATGCAATGGCACTTGCTATTAAAGTGCTTTCCAAAACATTAGATATGAACAAACTTTCTGCTGACAAAGGTTTTTTTGGTTTTACATTCTATTTACCTAGTCCTTAAATGACTGATTGTATTAAAATTATTTTTCATATTTTCAGTGGAGATGGCTACATTAACACGCGAGAATGGTAAAACAAAAATTAGAATTCTCCCAGCAAGTGAAATGGAGAAACTGATTCAAGAGCACGACCGACTGGAGGCAATAGCTGAACAAGCTAAGAAAGAAAAACAGAAGTTGTAGAACATATAATTTGGCTTGATAATATAAATATTAAATTCGTATTGTCACATAAAATTTTCTATAATATACTGTTTAATAATGAATTCAAGTCTCATTATTGTACATTCAAAGGTATTCAGTTATGACCCCACCTGCAATATTCTGAAATACACATCGTTTTACATTAAAAATACCAATGGTACATTTTACCTCACCCTTTTTGAAAAATATGTCGACGTTCAGTAGTTTCAGGTTATTGCATTTAGCGAGTGTAATTGCAAATAACTTACTTAGAGTTTGTCAAACGAAAATACTTTCATAAACTTAATAGAAAAGTGATCCCTTCATACGGTATATTGTACGCGATACAATTAACCATAGTCCATGCAATGGATTTTCTAATATTCTCACAAACCACGTTAATAATCATATTATGATTTGAAAATAAAATAAGTATTACAATAAAATAAGTATTACGATGAATCGTTCTAAGTCATGCCATGATACAAACCGTTGGTGCAGGTATTAAATGTAAAATGTGCAACATAAGTAGGCTTAAATAATAGACATTGTTATATAAAAAGATTGAGGATAGTGTTGTGATGTTAGAAAAATAAAAAAAAATGCAAAAAGTTATGTGTCGGATCATATCGACCAGGCTGCCGATACGGTCCCACTCCCGGGCGCGATCCCACTACTGCCCGCCACGGAGACTTTTGGCTGCTGGGTTTCCCCTCTGGCCCGGTTCGCCTCTCCTTAGCCAACCTGGTTACCCCGGACTCCTCCAGGGTACCCATATTGATGGCGAGCTTAGTGCGGACGCCCAGTCAACGTGGATCCCGCACCAACAGGAACCCCCGACCTCAGACCCTCCGACATAACCAGCTTCCGAGTAGCCGGATTACAGGAGTCGCCACGCTCCCAGCTGAGAGAATTGCTACTATTTGTCGTCATAACTCACGAGACCGGCAAATTTAACGGATTATACTTTATTTGTACTACGCACCTTATGTTTAATATAATACTTAAGTTCGTACTTGTGTAGAACTATTGAGAATATCAAAAAAATCGCTAAATATTACGGAAATAACGGATATTTCGTGTTAAAACTGACGAGTAGGAACCAATATGGCGATTGTAGTTAAAGATTTCTAGTCGGTAATAAAGTGACGTAACAGCAACGGGTCACTGCTATAGACGGTAATATCTGTGTTTTGATGTTCTCCGCATTACCGACAGAATGTAGCTTGCGTATTCGTAATCTCATAATAATTAAGTCTTTTATTGTTAAATATTGATTATCTAACACTTATTTCCTGACCCTATATGCGATAAAAACTGTCTCTTATGTCTCTTGCCTCGAATTATATGTTTCATACATGTATACTGTTTTCTCTTAAGGGGACTTTATGAACGAAACAGATTGGACATTTGTCGGTAACATGATGCTGTAAATATGCCCTGCCTTTACTACATTAAATAAACATATACTTCGTTTCTTATTTGAAATAAATCCAAGGTTGATCAACAGTCACACTTATTGAAGTAGAAGCTTACGATGATTTAAAATTTGTTGATAATTTAATAGTCATAAATTTGTATACATATATTTTCAAATACATTAAGAGTATCCATTACAATTATTTCGCGTTATTTTTTAACGTTAGTTAAAGTACTTCTAATAACAATTTACGTAGCTAAGTTATTTTCAAGTTTGCAATACTTTCATACATGTATCTAACAGTCTTCATTGAGGTTTTGATGCGGTCATTGATAAAATACTGGAGAATAATCCCAAATGTATACTGAAACAAAGGGAATAAAATAAATATAAATTTTCGGTTTTTAAAATAATATTTTTCTTCCTGAAAAACAACGTTTCAGGAAAACATTAATCTTTAAGCAAACATTGTGCTTTGTTTTCGCTTGGGGTGAGTAGCCTTTCATGAAGGAAAGTTCCCGCCAAAATCTCATAGGGGATGCTCTTCAGGGAAACCTTTTAGGGTACCGGATTGAGAACTTTTCACGGCTATAGCATCGTGCCCATTGTGGAAAGTAGAAAAGGAGACACGTGCGGCCGAAAATCCATCCTCCTATTTAGACTCTGTCTGGACCTCTTCTTTTTAACGTACAGCAAGAATCGGAGAATAAAGATCAAAAGGATCTAAATGAAATACTTCCAAGCCTTTATGACGCTCCCTCCAGAAATCCTGGCCAGCAAAGAAATTTCGCAAAAAGTACGGTCAACATTTTCTTTTACGATATAAGTGTAAATACTTTTCGACAGCTTGAGTGATAATTAAATTGCTTTGCTATTCTTTTGTATTAATCAGGGAGGAAAATCTGAATAATAGCTTATCTACTTACATTAAATATCGCATGCGTTTTCACATAATAAATAGTCATGCGTAACTTTGTTTTACTGTGATTACGTTTCACACGAACTTCAACACGTAAATTCAGAAACCTATTTGCCGTTTCCAAAGCAAGGTATTTCGAACGTTTGTAACGAGAGATTGTCAATAAAATCCTTTTCTCTCCTGTGCAATAATCTACTTGTAGATAAATTGTCGCACTGTTTAATCCGGAGTGGTTGAAATACTTAACTAAATAAATACTTACTGAGTAGAGGCAATTTTATAAAAGCCCAATAAAATTTTCCAACCGCGTGAACCCTTTTATCTGCTTCTTTTAATTTTGAAATCCACGGAAGTAGCTTGCAAAATACAATCAATAATATTGTATTTCAATTATTCCTTTTCGAAACAACTTTTTATTAAAAAATCATACCTTTTCGAGTATATGAGAGTAAGTTATGAATTCAAAAACTCGTTTAACCCCGCCATTAATTACTTCCTCATGCTTCATGACGAGATTGTCATAATTTTGTTCTAGTTCGGGGACGTTATATATAGCGTAACACACTATCACTATCAGCAAAAAGAAAACCTTCTTTGTTAACATTTTTCATCTTTACACCATTCGAGATTTTTATTTTATTTGAATATATTGTAGTTATTAAATTCACTGCATTCTGTTCTTCACGTTGGAGAGAATCGTCACTGAGGTGACAGCCTACAGCAACTTGCTAAGCTAATCGATTTATTGGAAACCATATAATAGTAACCCACAATAAGACTGTAAATTAACTATGTTTAATGCAGTACACTTTTTACACTGCATAAAATGATACATTCGCATAAGAATAATCCACTAATAAGATTTTACCACTCGGGAAAGTCAGTAACATTTATTTATTATCATTATACACTTGTAACTTGTAAATTTTATGACATTATACTTTTTCTCGTGCTTCATTGCGTTTTCATTCTGTACACTTATGCATGACTGTTATTTAATATGTAAATTACCGATGAATATGCTTCCGACTGGATTTGTTGAATTATTTAACGAGCCGACACGAACCGTCATCCGGTTTCTGCTATTATGTCCGCTGCAGAACGCACTTTCCCATAACGAGAATGCCTCCGGTTTTGCTTAATTATATTCGTCGCGGTCCGATAGTTCGCGCTTCGCTTGAAATCAGTGTGAAACCATTCGCGGTACACACATCTTTAGGGGATTATACTAATCAAGCTTTCCGATGCGTGAAAACTCTTCCTCGATTAACGATGACGCATACAATGAATTTTTTAGGACATTTTTTCCTTCTTGAAAATATCCATATTCGTAATTGTTCCACTACTCGAAGAAAATTAAAGTATCAGGAAGATATTTTTAGAACATGAGATGATTAGAACATTTTAGAACATGATTATATATTGATACGTTTGTACAAAACATTATGCTGTGGGAATAGATCGTCAAAATGGCGGAAAATCAAACTTAATACGGACGACAAATATGGCACGTGACCAGCAGATTCTAATGGGATTATAATGCACCAGCATGTAAACCACACCTAAAATGATAGAACCCTCAAGTACGACCCACGTAAGTTGCTTTTTCACAAGCCATACCCGCATCGCACCCACTAACCTCTCCCCCTTCAAAAGCTACCCCTCGCTACGCCACGTTTTGCTTTAAGTGCGTTCATTAACTTCGTAATTAAACTTTTTTTGTGATCGGTCAGGGTAAACGTATACGAAGGAAGAACCGACAGCTGTGATATCATCTTTCAAATGAATATGTTCCGATAACTATACCGACAAATTGGCAGTGAAAAAAATGACTAATCTTATATCATTATGAAACGATAAACTCGATAATTTATAAATGAAACTTTAAACAAATTATTAGCACGTTAAAATTATAGAAAGTACAATAAATGGTATTTTGAAGCTTCTTGTTTAATAAATGTTTAATTATTATCGAATTGTATAACACATTTTGCATTTTTAGATTGTTAGAGTTCACACGACTGGCATGATTGGCACGACTCTACGAAAATATGATCAACATACCGGTAGTGAAAAAATCCATAATTCATAAAAACAATACCACAACCCTTTCCGTGATACTACTACATTGATTGTTCCTTTTTCAAAGGGTGGCGGCCTTGAGAAACGAAAGAGAGAAAAATGTTTGAACGGATCGAGGAGGATGACGGTTAAGATTTTTTTTATCGGACAACGGTTGGACGTATTCTTCCCTGACCGAACTCACCCCTCCCTCGGCGAGAAACTGTGCCGAGGGTTTTCGAATCGTTGGAATAGGAGGGGCAAAAGGTCGGTACCTGCTCCGACGACTTTGAGGGAGAACTCTGCCGTAACTCATCGATCAGAGGGGAGGAGGGGAACACCGATGCACTTGTTCGACGGAACATCAATTTTCTTTAGAGTTCACTGACTCTCACGGTTTGTCATTTACCGCTATCCTTTTTTTTATTCTCTCGACTTTTTCCATCGTTCCTACCTGAAACATTCCGAATCGTATTAGAGTGACGGACGTACGTTTTCGAAATTGTTCGCAAGGACTCGAACCTACCCATTTCACATAGTTTTTGTTTTCTTAATGGTTTCGAGCTATGTTTATTTGAGACATTTCAACGTGTGGAAAGATACTCTAGTGGAGGTGATACTTGAATCATTCCTGAAAACTAGACCAGGACATTAAGTTTGTAAACAGACGCATAAGAATGTTTCATGAATTGATATGATTTTAACAAAAGATTTCATGTTTAACTTAGTTTTGTTCGACAAAGAAAACAATACTGGCTTATTCTCAGAAGTGTACAGTACTGTTTACGATTAAAAATTTGCAGTTGTTTTTCTAATACTATTCTAAACTTTCCAGAGACCGAATAATTGTTTGAAAAATCTGAGAAAAGTCGTACGAATTTCCAAAAGAAACTGGTATTAACAACATGCAGGACTAAATTTCTTCGTATGAACGGTTGAAATTTCAGTTAGCAATTGTCAACGTAAATTCACTTGTAAATAGTCTATCATTTCCTTATTAATCGTCTTTTGCATCTTATTGTCTTTCACATAAAAGTGAATACATTTTACGTAAGACGGGAAAAGGCCTGGATTTTCTGCATCCTGTTTACGTCACGTGGTACGAAAATTTTTGCGCGGGATCGGAGCAGCAGAGGCCGGCTGTGAAGGTAAACAGCGTGAGAACTACGGCAGATGCACGTGTAGAAATCTACGCAGCTAAGCAGACGCGTAAGAGAATCCGTGGTAGGGATAAGGGTGGGCCTTAAGGGTCCGATATAGAGGGTCGAAGGGTCCAAGAAGTAACGTCTCTTCTGACCCCCACGTGTCAAGCTGATCATGCAACTTGCACGATATTCCAAAGCAAACCAGAATACCGTAACAGACAGATCTCGATAGATGAATCAAACGATTTTTCCTTGTGCAATGAATATATTTTCCCCTTACCCTCGTCAGACAAATAGAAAATCGTCCCTCGCTGTGAAATACTGTACTATTTTCGGTAACATAACCATGTTCTATTTTATATATTCCATAACGTTTAACGGAAATTTCAAAAATGTCTAATCAATGCTACAAATCTTGCAAAATTAA
Organism: Hedychridium roseum; assembly: GCA_963989215.1. Lineage (NCBI taxonomy): Eukaryota > Metazoa > Arthropoda > Insecta > Hymenoptera > Chrysididae > Hedychridium > Hedychridium roseum. Next base: position 5,146,691 of record OZ022305.1, read on the forward strand.
AATCTGTTTTTAATCTAAATTTCATTCACGGAGTTCCTCTCAATTTCTGTTATTTAATGATACCACCTCTTTCTTTGATTTGCAAACGGTGATTTAGAATTATAGAGCATATATATATAGGCACGCACCTTTTCCATTCATCGCGTGGGAATCACGGCCAGGGAAATTTCGATACACCGTTCTCGTTTCCGACGCAGCAGTCACCCCTAAAGGTGCAGTTGTGTGAATATTTCTTTGCACGGAAAACCGGGTTACAGTTGCAACAAGCTTTCGTAAGGGGAAGTCCTCCTAATCATCCATTTTCATGAGAAAAGAAACAGACACGTGTAAAGTATGTTTAAACTGCTGTAAGTTAAGTTTACGGCTTTTCAGGCTTTTATTGCATCTAAACCGTAAAATGAACTCTAGAAACTGAACATCTGAATAAATGATAGTGTTAGCTTAAGGCAAATTATTTTTCAAAGAATAAATGTATTCCTTGCAATTTACGTTGTACAAAACTTTATGAAAAATTCTAAAAATTTACACGACAATATTTAGTATTAGCTCCTATTTTTAAATTCATTTTCAGTTATGCTATATTATTTTTTATCAGCAGAGAATATTACTGATGTTTAAGTCTATAAGTAATTAGATAGCAGGAAGTAAAGTGTACGTAAAAATGTATTAATTCTATTTGCTACTGACGCATTTGTAGATTCGTTTGCAGGAAAGTCTGTAGTAAGAATTACGGGACTTTCTGCTTTGCAATATTCACACGCTGTATAGAAAAAGCAGGGAGAGTCATTAGCGAGTTATCTCCTCGGGTACTGACAGCTACCCGCATAAAAGTCAGCGGGCACCACTTTACCTACGATTCGATTCTCCTACTTCCCCCTCTTTACCCCCTATGATTCATACTAATTCTGCGTTTTATCGAAAAATCAATTTTCATTATAACGCCACATGATGCCGTCATCGCCTTTCACTTTTGAAAACCCTTGGCTAAATTACTATAGCTATTTTGTCTTAAAGTAAATATTTAGGTGGTTTCAAGGTGAATGCTTTGAAAGTATCGTTTCTTGTCGTATCGCATAAAAATCGAAATCATTTACGGATTTCTGACCTTCGACAAATGTTCTAAATTACACACGTTTTGATCAGATGGAGTGCTCACGGCTCACAACGTCTTAGATTACTTTCCGGAATTTACCTTTGGTATGATTTTAAGAATCCATTAACGATGGGTTTGTATGAAAATTGTCTGTTTAATATCTGTCAACATTTTCCAGTAAATTAATCAACTTTCCTATGTTTGAAACTACAAAACGGTGTGTTGAAATACAAAAATGAGAAGAATGTTAGGAAAATAACCGCTATTTTTGTGTCTATCGTGAAAAATTTCTGTAACTAAACTTGACAACGTAACCATCAAGTATCCAAGGAAAGCTCGTAAACTTTTCTTTCAACTTCGGCCATGCTAGTTTTAGACCAGCGAAGAAAGAGTAAAAGCAGGGGGACCGTTTCAAAGATAGGCCATAAAGAAAAGCTCAAAAAACACAGATAAGAAACTAAACGTTAAAACGACTTCCAATCTGTGGGCTAATTTGGTGCAGGAAAGACCTGGAGAGTATTTGAGAAATTTCAGGATGTACATATTAGCTGCACATTGAAAAGTTTCACTTTTAAGATCATTCTAGAACAATACTTTCTGCTTTCCACGTTTTTCCCTTGAAGCTTCTAATATTCAGTATTATAATAACAATTTCTGGGCACTTGCCATTTAAAAATCGGTTCGTTTACATTGTAAAAAAGATTCAATAGCGGAAGACTATTAAAAGAAACTGAAAGAAATGTAATCTCGAAACGACGACAACGTTGTAACACATTTCCACAACACTTGAAATGGCATTTTAAATCGCTTCTCAAAGTTTCTATTTCCAAACTTCTAATTTCCAGCATTGTAGATTCAACTTGCGACTCTCACCATTTAAAAATCGGTTTGTTTATGTCGCGAGAAATGTTCAACAATGAAAGACAGTTAAACCGAATTAAAAGGAGTATGGAGCTAAACGAAAACATCTTTGCAAAACATTTCTCAGAGACTTTAACTGGTCCTTTTGGCAGCATAAAGGGTTTCGCGATTGAATGTGTCCTTTTCATATGCATTATGCGTTATTAAAAAAATCCGTGCAAACAAGGCGTCCGTTATCGCTCGCACCTGGAGCGAAGAAAACGACGTGGGGTGAAGTCGGAGGGCTCGAGAACGAAAGCAACAGCCGTTACGTTTAGGAAACGTGAAGGAAACAGGTAACGCGTGGATCCTGGCTGTCTAGTCCCAACAGGATTCGCCCGTTCTTCTACGTGCTGAGAATAAACGGGGGAACAGGGAAGAACGACGAAACGGGATAATCGGCCACTCAAAGCTGCATGGGGAAATGCCAAAAGGGAGGGAAATTTTCATGTACGTCCAACATTTTCCCAGGATCTGTCAATTTAAAATTTACCATTGAATGTACGTACAAATTATTTGTTTTTATGCAAACCTTGTCCACTGTGTGTAAAAACAATTCTAACAATCAAACGATACTGGTAAAACTTTCGTATTCGAATTCTTAAGAAAGATATCAAGAAATAGGATAGAGCATGCGAAAATTTTCTTAAGGAATATTTATAGGTAATATATTTCAGTTGTAATTAAGGCTCAGTAGATTCTAGTCACTTCATGCTTAAAAATTTCATTATTTCTTGAACATTATGAATGAATTTTTATTATTAAAAGAACGCAAATGTTTACACAATGGACGTGTAAACCTGCATAGTCAGTAACAGTAATACTCAAACTCTACGAATATCCGAATACTCGAGAAAAATACTCTAGTACTGGAGAATAATATTTCCATGCATAGAAATTCGTCAAACAGTCTTGTCCCTGCTTGTCATAAACAGTGATTAAAGAAACTCGAGTATCGAATTGAATTTTGGAGAAACGATTTACAGGACCCAAGGGGAATAGTATTACAGGGATAACTCTTGGTTTCTTTCGAGGGGTAGAAGACGAGGACTAAGAAGGAAGGGAAGCGAGGACTCGAAGCGTGACAGGGGGGGGGGGGAACTTTGTGCATTGACCGTTTTCCCAGGACCTCCCCCGGGGGTTGTTCGGCCAGTATTGGGGCCCGCAGCACGTGTGGAAGCGAGAATTCGGGCGTATATAAGGTGCTGGCTTGGCGGTTGTCAAGCACAGAACAGCAGTGTCTCTCGTGGAGAGAAGATCGTATTCCTCCGTTGGCCGGCTGGCCCGGCCGAAGGGGGCTCTCAGGGAACAGATTACTAACCGGAAGTGCTCCTACTTTTCTGTCGCAGATACGAAAATACACGAAGATACACGGCGTTATCAAGGTGAGTGTCGTTCGGCCTTATTTCGACCCATTTATACGATCTTGGTGTCTCGATAGACTACGCTAAAATCTTTTGCATCTGCTTTGCCGCGATTCTCGACTATACCTTTGTCATCGCGAATCCGCAGTTCCGTACGTAACCGCGAGATATTCATGAACGACCTTAAACCACGATCAGACACGACGCCTTTCACGATTTTCTTCAAATTTGTACTTTTTGCGTATTTCTGTTACCGCACTGTGGTCATTTCGAAGCTGGATATCGTTATTATCCGGTTCAAATGGAAATTCAAAGGACTATTACCGATGCAGAAAATGACAAGAGCAAAAGAGTAATTACAGCAGAAAAGTGAATTAAGTGTCTTTAACAGTTTTGATTTCTATTCGCCGTTGATTTTCGTACCGTCGACAATGTTTTCTTTACTCATAAATTAAATGCACCTTGACGGAATCACGAAGAAAACATATACAGGATTCTGTTGCTGATGTGTCGCGTTTCACAAAAATATCGAACCATAGCACAAAATCGAATTTGCTATACACGAAATTCAAATCAAGACTGTAACTCGTAAGCGGAACGACGCGGATTTACAAACTTGTTTATGAAAAAAACATTGAATTCGGACTTACTCTATCCAGACACTAAGTTTTGTTAGAAATTGTGCACAAATTTTCTTTTTCATTGTTGTATTACGTTTGAAAAGTATGTAAAATGTGTCGTTAGATTAGTTTAAATTAGTTACCACAACATAGACGCAGAAATTCCTCTGTTAATTCCGCGCAAATTCAAAACGAATACTTATTGTTGTTATTGTTGCACCCTACCACGTTTACATCGCAAGAATCTGGTCTGTAAAAAATATACGTAGTTGGAATGTGTAATGAATTTGTTTTATACACACGATACGCTTCGTCGGTATTCCACGGAGACGGGTGATAAACTTTAACGGCCATTCACAGCCAGTTGATTTTCAGAAGAAACTTCAAAATAGCAGTGGTACATGCGTTTAGATGGAATAGTTATTTTTATAGTTAAACGAACCGAGCCCGTCTCTCGTTCATTTTACGCCACTTTGCCTGCTAACGTAGTTCCCAACTAACGTCAGAACTCAAACTCACCTCATAGAAAGCCCGTATATTGCCCGTAGAATCGAGTAGATTTAGAGAATTGTGTAAAAGTTAGTTACACAACGTCCATTCTGATGTTGCATCGTGAGCGATACATGTAAATGTTTGGTAATTGTTGAATGCCCGATATTTCAAAAGCTCTAAGTCGACAGCCATACGTATAATATAAAAAATAAGAATTAATGTAGGCAAAAAGTTACATTGGAATGAAACTCTGAGCATTAACAAATTTGTCTGCTGACAAGAAATTATTTATTCAATGGGACTTAAAGCTTTTGGCATGAATAGCATTGTTGTCGTGAATTTCTTTTATGTCTATTGCCAGAAGGAAAACCTCACGCGTATCCCAAATCCATCGATAAGATAGCAATATAATGTTATGATTGTAATCCTATGACCTCAGCGAGAAAGGGATCGTTTTATTAGGGTTGGACAACATTTTTTCCCAGAGAGACTGACAATCGAGAATTTCTGAAATACCCTGCTTTAAACAGCCTAGAATCTTTAAACGCGAAAATCTTACAAGCACAAGTTTACAAACGGACAATATCGTAAAAAATGAAACAGGAAAAAGTTCAAATAACTTCAATTTTGCAGACGATAGGTACACAGTAAAAAAATATAGTGCGTTTTGTAAAGAAGATTCAAAAAACGATACCTATTCAAATGTCAGATTTAACCTACGAAAATAATTCATAGAAAGTAAATTTGGAATTTACACGTAACTGACCTAAGATCTGTGTCTTCTTTATCGGATAATGTTATTTATATTGAAAACAAAAAAACAATATTCCGATTAACTGTAAAGTGTAATGCAACAGTCTTTCAATAACGTTGACCAAATGATTCTCGAGATTTTTCACTACAAAGTGGTTTATAAAACGCTGACGTGCACAAAGACGCAAACTCAAACAAATTCAATGAAAATTGATGGAAAAGAAATGTTTGCTCATACCTTTGTTATTATACAGATTTTAACCACTTTTTTTTATAAGTGACAAATGAAAACTTCTGGTTTCTCTAAACTAAAAAAATATTTGACTGCATTCAATAGACGATCGAAAAATGAATATTTCAATAACTTATTCATCTGAATTTGCCGAAATTTCGAAATTAAATTTATTACAAACAGATCTGACGGAATTGCACAGTCTTACAATTATGATGAAATATTATTGCAAGAAATTCCAATCAATACAGAATACAGACAATTTAGGCAAATACCCTCTGGCTTTACATTTGATAATAGAATTTGGTATACCATTTTCAAAATTATATTTTAACCATTTACAACAAAAGTTTTCAAAACGGATTAACAAAACTGTATAAGGTACAGATTTGCTCGCAACTGACACTTATCACAAGATTAAATATATAGAATTTACACCGAAAAATTTATAAAAATTTATAAACATGATTACATTCACAGTTGAAATAATTGAAAATCATTTCCTCTGATTTTAAAAATGATAATATTACTGATCACGACAATTGAAATAAAGAATAGGTAAAAATCAATACCGTTTGCAAGAATCATACAAATCACTGGGATTTTAAAGCTCGTTTCACTTCAGGAATGCTTTAGCTTCGAAAATTGATCTACGTCACAATCCCTCGAAAGGAAAATAGAGAAATTTGAACCTTCATAAGATATTATCTCAAACTAGCCTGGTAAAAGGATCCATTTCTCGTTCCTGCAAAAATATTACAATATTCCTTGTATTACAATACGAAGAATTGAAATTTCCCTGTAAATTATGTATATAGTTTATATTAGACACGCAAATTTGCACACAACACACATTATTTGAAATATTGCAACGTATTCAAATTAACTATTTTGGTTAGATAGGATTGCGCTGTACTTGAGATGAAAATGCATGCTGATGATCGCACAAAATTTTCTGAAATTGAAATCAACATGTATCTCAGTAGACAGAAATTACATACTGATAGGCCCAGAAATTAATAGACGTACTTTTTGTAAATCATTATTTTCGAAAATATTTACTCAAATCATACATTAGAAAATTACTGTCAAAAAGAAGATGCTAAATTTTTAGTGAAAATGTCTATGAAATATTGTCACAAATAAGGATAAAATGGACTGGAATTTAAATGTTCCTATAAAATATCATTCCAGAAACAAATTTAATATTTCGAGGCAAATTTAAACAAAATGTTTGCCGCTGCGATTTTCGAAAGTTAGTCGAAAGTTAAGTTTGGAACTTACATTATACACTAAAAAGTTATTACAAGGTTTAATTTTCCAATTACAAGTATAATCAGTTAAATTATAGAAAAATATTCACCATGGAACAGAAGTCTAAATTTTTGGCAAAAATTTAAGAAAAGAGATCATCATAAGAAAAGAATTGACTTACTCGATACAATATGCAAATACAATTGACTAAATTCTGTGCCTGAATATTAACCCAGGAACAAAAATCTGAACATTTCGACAAAGCACAGAACAAAAACTGTCATAGAAAAAGATTCAAAATTTAAATTGATATTCAAATTCGGTAAATCAAAAATGCCAAATCGGTACCATTTCCAAACCTAGTTTCCTAAATTATATTCTGAAGATGTCAATGTAGACAGAATGATTGAATGCTTGAAGATGGTTAATTAACAAAACTGAATGACAGTTCCTTGAAAGAGTTACAAAACATGATTTAACACGAAACTAATTACTCTCTACCATTGCAAAAATATACTTCCTTACAGCCGTGCATATTATTAGAAACATATCAGAGAAATATTACTAAAGAAAAACTATTAGTTAATGAAATTTAATAGCTGCCCATTAAAGGACTTAGAAAATATAATTTAACACGAAACTAAACACCTTCCACAATTGCATAAAGGTGCTCCTTAGGGCCGTGCATATTATTAGAAACATATTAGAAAATTGTTGTTAAAGGAAGATGGTTAGTTAAAAAAGCTTACCGAGAGCCCGTTAAAGGGCTTAGAAAATATGATTTAACACAGAACTAAATACCTTCTACCATTGCACAAACTTATTCCGGGAAAGTGCGCGCATTATTAGGGTAACGATCACAAGTAGAAACTGCAGAAGGTTGAAAATAGTAAACGGTCCTGGAACAACAAAGGTCTACACTTTAGACGGCTGGGAATTGAAGGCATGACAAAAGGCAAGAACTCGGGGCCCGGCTTTCTTATTTCCCCGATGATTCGCACATACACGTACCGTGCCTTTCTTGGCTCCCCATCGACGTTTTACCCACACCACAATCCCGAAAACAAACGATAGAAAGAACGAGCTGGCCCAGTAGTGATTCCCAAGCACGCAGAGCCGGTCTCCAGAAGGCCGGACAATGGCAAAAAATTTCTTGCTTTTCTCTTTCGGCTTGCGCTTTGTGTCGTATCGTCCCTCCTTTCGGCTTCTCGTTAACTCGTGTGCTTCGTAGCTAACGCTCACACCCTTCCAGGCCCTGCCGAGCGGACGAAAAGGATGATCAACCGGACCTGGGATTCAGGACATAACGGAAAAACTCAACGCCAAGGGGAATCAACAGGTGCCAGGCAGCTCCGAAGAATATACCCGATGACGCAAGCGGGACTTCTACTGCAGAACGAAGAAAAAAAATAAGACGGCGTAACGTTATACGCATAACATGGTTCCTCGTATGAAAAAAGATGGGGAAAAGGTCGAACGGTCTTCGGCAATGCAAAAGCATGAGAACCTATAGGATTTCACGTATTACCTACTAAGTTTTAGTATCAGCAACTGTGACGAAACATATTCCGTTCGACGAAAATGAATGGAAAAAAGATCTTTCGATGCAATTCAAATTGCTGTTTCTTCGGATAGACTGAAAATACTGGAGAGTAACCACGGGCCGCTGAAGAAATTCTCAGCAACGTCAGATGATTATGCAATATTTTACCAAGATATCTCCTATAATCTACTATCTGCAATAACGGCAAACGGGAAAAGATATTAGAAGAAAATTGGTTATGAAATAGAACAGCAGACGATGAAAAGATAAAATAGTCTTCGACAAAATGATGAAAATATTTCTCAGGGAACCTTCGATTATTTGGAAGAACAATAACAAAATATTTCATTCGAAGACAAAAATAGTCCGCCAAAATGAACTGTAAAATGCTAAAACAGATTAGTAAGAATAGTCTCACAAAATCAGGAAGAAATAAAATACTTTATAAAGCACTTGAGGAAATCAATTGGTTATGATAATCATAAAAGAAATATTTCATCCTAAAAGGAAAACATTACAACGTAATTTGAATTCTCAACTATTAAAAAAGCAACAACCGCCATACCCAAAAGAAAATCACAAAATGAAAGGACAGTCTTCTACAAATTGGGGCACTAAGAATTATTTCACAAGATACCAACTAAAACCATTTATTTGCAACAGCAACAAAAACATATTTTATGCAAAAAGAGATTTTCTGAAAGTAAAAGAATCTGAAATCAAAACTCAAAGGAAAAGCGCAAAAATAGGAGAAAATCCAAACATTTAAATGGCATTCCTCCGGTACTGTAATCAAACAATTTTCTATAAATTAGAATTGACAGAATACATTAAAATTCGCCTCGAAGAAAACAACATCCAAAAGTGACAACATTACAGGAAAATATGAAACGCGAGGAGCATCAACGAGAGATTTGTGGTTTTTCCAGAAACATCGTTTTGACATATAGGATTGGGAAGAACAAATGAAAACAATGATTTAGCCATCTTTAATTTACAGAAAACGCCATGTTGATTTCACACTGCATACACAAACAGTACACAGGTTTCTTTTTATAGTACGTGCAAAAATTCTGTAATCCATTATTACAGAATAACTCGAACCAGGCGCTAAAAGATTGGCCAGTCAGCCAATTTTTTAAGGACAAACGTTTGAAAAATCCGAGAAGAAAATTGCTGAACAATTTACCCAAAACCTGGACGATACAACAATACAAAAGGAAAGCACTATCTCGTAACTCCTCTTTAAAATCTGATAAATGTGAACGAAGCAAGGACGGTTTATAACATGCTTCTCGTTTTGATGAAGAAATAGAATAGAATTACCGATGCCAAAAGAAAACAAAACTCACTGAAGACGTTCCTATTTGAAGTTTCAACAAAATTTCAATGATTCAAGTTTCTGTGGTATCTTTACAAGAAAAATGTAACTCTACAAAAACCGGAATATCGAAGAAGCAAATGTAGCAAGACTGAAAAATTATTGCTCAAAAATAATGATGTGTCATTAAAAATCTGATCCATTACAGTATGCACATATGTTGGAAGGTTCAGTAACGACTACTGAAATTCTAAAAACCAGCACTTCGAGGTATAAGTCGTAAACATAGATCAGATATTAGCAGAATAACGATTCTCATTTGGCGATACATTCGTAAAAGAAACGATATAAATTGCAAAGAAGAAGACAGCTGAGCTAAAACGATTTTAAGATGAATAAAGATTGATGAAGAAAGAAACAATACAAATTGCAAAGAAGAAGACAGCTGCGATAAAACGACTTTAAGATGAACAAAGATTTTCATTTGACGATACATTCGTAAAGAGGAAAACAGCTGAAACGAAATAACTTTTGTCTTGGTAGACTGGAAATTTCGAAACTGCGAAATTCTTTAACATACGATAAGCATTCCTGGAACTTAAGGCGGAATGAAATTGAATAGTCGGGGGACATCCTGTGATATTTCCCGAGCAGATCGTCGCCGCTCTACGGCAAAATCCTCGGCAAAACGTTCGAGGAAAGAAGAAACGATGAACCTCCGAGGTCGAAAAAGACGCACGGAAACGGAGGAACCTGGACGCCAGGAAAAAAGGGACTCGTCTCGTGACAACCCGTTGAAAAGGAACCGGATATGACGGGTCTTCGAAGGGACGCAAGTTCGAAGCTCGATTCACGTGGGCATTCTTATACATCATCGTGGGACCTGATTCTCTCATGGAGAAACCCAGTCGTCGTGGGAACATTGAACGCAAGCAAAAAGTAATGTCTTTCTTGTTCTAATTGCATGATTTAACTATTAATACGTATAATCATAACATATGTACAACCGATCGGTCGAATAAGCTATGAAAGGATTTTAAGAATCGCTGCAATCTATTAACATTTCTTTAAGAAAAGATTTTCTGACTGTCACAAACAGGATATTTTCTTAATTGGCAATGATAGTTTTACAATTGAAGATCGTAGTTCGGAAATGAAAAAACGTACGATTAGACGGTACCCCCAGGAATCTTTTATGCAATATTTCATTATCATGAGATATTGTTTGGTATTTTCGTGGTAAATAATAAGTCATTAAAAAAATATCCACGCTGAAAACAAAACAACCAATAAACAAGTAAAGTTGTAGAATAAGTGTATTCTCGCTTTGAACTTCTCCGAACTACGAAGTAAAATATTAATACGATCGGTTGACATGTCATTTTACTCTTTATGTTTTATAATTATTATGACATCCACTGAAACACTGCAGTTTCTTGTCGCAAAAAACATCGCTCTATTTCGCGAATTGCAGGTTGCTTTGAGAGTTTTGCAAAACACGAATACAAAAATCATGATAAACAATTTCAACGTCCTAATTGAAATTTTAGTCGTCGTATTGTACGCATTTTGAAAATTCTACAAGTGAATTTTAAAGAAACAGGATGTCAGTACGCGTCTATCTACCTCTGGCAAAGATTTCTTGTATTCGTTAAAAAATCATGAAAACTTTCAGAGTAACCTAGGAATAGACAAAAATCGATTTACTTGAAATAACAATTTTCAAAGTATGCGTTCATATACATTTTTCGGAAAAAACCCTGCATTGGTCAGCAACTTCGAAACGTTCTCCCCAGAATTAAAATCTCTTTGAAAATAGGTTTATTATAGAAGTAAGTAATAGGTAAAAAAATCAATAATTCATAAACCTAATATTACTTTTCATTTTATTTCCCAATGATACAGTAGGAAATATATGCTGACACATGAAGGGTTACAAAAAAAATAACATGTAAAAATATGATCTGTTTCTGCAGGTCAACGTTTTTTTTCTTTTATGTTTATTTATTTTACTTTTATTTCTTTTTTCATTTTTTCGATTAACTTTTCGTTTCTCCTAGTATTTCTGTGATCGTCGACAACCTTAGGATCATACTTTACTCATTACATATCGACCTACGTTGAATGAATTAAAACAGCAACTAATGAAATCCTCACTGATCATCACGAATCAATCAGGTTGCCATGATTCCATAGTTTTCGTCGACGTTTTCACCGTTATACAAGGAACTTCATTCTCTTTTCGTTAATATATTTCAGTTTTCATTTCGTTTTACGTTCTTTATTTGAATTATTATTTTTTTTTCTCAAAAAAACATGTACGGAATGTACGGAAGGAAGAAAATAAAAAAAAAAAAAAAAGACGGGCATGTCAGGGTCAAAGGAAAAAAAGATTGATCGTGATAACTGTCAAAGAAAGACTCGTAAATTTCGGGTTACCGTTGAAATTTTCGGTCGTTACACGCTTTTATGTTAATTTTTTGTTACGAATTTTAACAAAAATCATTGTTATGTAGTTGATGTGAAAGAAAGGGAGGTAGCAGGGGTAAGATCGAATTTAGCGCGTACGGCTTTCACGAGGATATTGGTTTCTTCGATTCGCGAAATTGTGCGCTCGGAAAAATTCATTGGCCCTGTTAATCGAAATTGTTCGCGGAAGATTTATAAAACTGCACATTTCCGCGGAATGACGCAATCCTTCTGGAAGCCGCACGTACCTCAAATCGAAATTTCTAAACGATTTGTTAGATGATCTGCCGGAAAACTCAAAAAAAGTGCCGTTTACGAATCGCTCGATCGACGTTGATTTAGTAAAAACCATTCTTTTTTTCGTTGTTTCATTTATTTCTTAATCTCGACGTTTTCCAACATTTTGTAAAATAGCTCGTTCCTTCGCACTTTGAATTGGTTAGTGGTTCCATTGCCGGCGAAATGCACAGCCTTTCATCACGTAACATTTTTACACTGTCGTATAATTCTGATTGAATTATGATAATTGTTGATGTTGATTTTACAGAGAGTTCTGTATGTTGTTCGACTATTAATATCCGTGCAGTTTGATTTTTATGAAAAGCGTTCCTTCGCTTATACTCGTCAAAATATGACGAATATCAAATCACTCGGAATTCTATTTCCTCTTACATAAACTCGTTGTGTTTATTGAGGAAAAGTAAAGATCGATAATTAACTATTTTTTAAGCTGACATTGACAATAAATGGATGAATTACCGGTGAATAAAAAAAATACAATGTTCAACCTACAGCCAGTTCAATGGAAAACTATGAGCAGTTGTAATCCTCAGTTATACATTATTAATACTATAAACTGCATTTAGTATTGATCTACTGGCTTGCGAACGGAGTATCATTAAGTTTAATTAATTTCGGGTTAAGTTAATTTAAGTATCAGGAGTGAATTTTAACTGACATTAAAATAGAAATTCGTTTTTAAACGAAATAATTTAGTTCCCTACGAGTAATCGATAGGTGTGTTTGAAAACGTTTGTGCTTTTTATTAGTTTTGTTTAAGTTAGGACATTAGAATAACTTGTTTTTTAAGAAATATTCGAATCCTGACTACTGTATGAAATTCACTCGAACCAGTAACTGTCACCTCGTATAATATTATGACAAAATACTATGATTGCTTAATACATAAAACCGATTGCCAGGAATAATTCATAAGATGGCAATTGTTCGCACTGCTTTTCAACAATTTGTCACAGTTCGTTTTTCAACAAATCTCAAATTTCTGTGTTATGTTTGTTTTTTGACACATTATCGAACGATACTTTTATTACCGAGAAACATTTAAATTTACATTTAATTTTGAAACGTTACAAGTTAAATTTTTGTATTGTTCTAAATAGTTATTCACTGTTAAATGGTTAAAATTGTTCGACATTGGTATTTGCTCTTTGAATTTGTTGTCTTGTTAACAGGTGTTACGGTATGTTGAAACCTTTGTTAATTACCCTTTTCGCCCAAGTTTCAATTGTTTGGCAGTTTTTCAGGGCTGTTAAGTTTGATTGGATCCATTGTTAGCAGTTTATTACATTTGAAATTGAGCACAATTCGTTATATCATTTGCAAATCTCATCCAGGTGACATCGGAAATGTTAGATACATATTTTTACGTACAGTTACATAAAACAACCTTTCGACTGTTTATGAAAAATCTATCAACCGTAGAAATTCACTTTCGAAGTACATTTTTACCGTTTTAACACATTCATTTTACTATTTTCGTTAGAATTGTTAAAACTGTTTGATTTCTTCCCATTCGCGCATAATTAGAATTTCAGTTATTGAGTCTGACTCTCATTTGTTTTCTGTTATTCAAATTACGCTTACGGTTTTATTCGTTTGTAACGTTTTATTATGTGTTCCATGGTTTCTGTGCGCACAGACAATTTTTATCGAATAATCAGTTACGTTAACGTTTTGCCATAGGATAAATGTTATGTTTGAATCAGGTTTTACACCGTTGGGAATGAAATTGTTGGAATTACTAATAATCAAATTGTTATAATCGTTATCGTTAAATCACAAAAACCAAGTTTCTGTTCCTTCAGTTTTTGCTACCGTATGTGGTTCACCCGTTTAAGTTATTTGTTCATCAAACTCGCACTACATGCTGAATTTATTACGTTTTTGTTTGACCGTAGTCTTTGTTGATATTAAGTTTAACCGCGAAAGCATTAAATTTGAAGTTATCTATATAGTTGTTAGCAATTGCATTGTGGCGAAAACCGACAAATTAAACCCTGTTAAAAAATTGTTTCCTTTCAAGTATTTTACGCTGGTTAAAGCTGTAATAGTTCCCAATTAGAAAGATTACTTGTTCAGGTTTAAATATTCACACAACATTTCAACGTGGTACAATAGTTAATTTTCTTCGATCCTCTGTTACATTTTCTATCCGTTATTGTTGTTCAGCTCTGTGTTTCGTCGTTATTATTGTTCAAATTTTCTCTTGTTATTTAAGAGATACCAATGTCGTGTTGAATTTCGTGGCTAATCCAAATTTTATAATGAATATCATGAAGTTGAATTCAGCTAATTTTGTTGCAGAATTTTTCAAGAAAAAACACAAAAAATGCATGACATTTAACAAAACTTAATAAAAACAGGTATTCACACCGTTCTCTCTTAAAACATAAAAACATCTAACAACATCACGTTTCCAGGTCAACTTCTATTTAATACTGTTTTTAAGAAAAGAAGAAAATTGTTGAAAAAAAAACAATGTTAAAGATTCATTACGTTTGGGAAGAAAACTTTCATTATCTACTAATTGCATCCTTTTTGTTCAGAATTTTTACTCTTACTCTTTCTTTAACTTTTCAACGTATAAGCAGTGTGAACAAACGCCGATTTATATTTCGCATACAATAATATTTAGATTTATCCATTATGTTTAAGTTGATTGATGAATAAATATTTTGGTTTCACCTAAGTGCCTTCAACTCCTAGAAGTAATATTAGAAGTAATAATAAGATTCATGTATCTTTTAAGACTAGTTTAAGTGTATTATGTAGTGCAGTGTTGCAGAACTACTTTAAGAATTATTAGA
This sequence comes from Hedychridium roseum, assembly GCA_963989215.1. Lineage (NCBI taxonomy): Eukaryota > Metazoa > Arthropoda > Insecta > Hymenoptera > Chrysididae > Hedychridium > Hedychridium roseum. The sequence continues at coordinate 5,161,839 of OZ022305.1, forward strand.
ATTTAAGTTCCGAGATTGGCATTTCGATTTCATACTATTTTTTAACATTGTAATCACGTATAATCATAACTGTAATTAAAGTTTTGAAAGCCCTTCGGATTCAAAGTTTGAATCAACGTGCTATTTTACAAATACTGTCGGATAAATATGAAACGTATGTAATCATTTGCAAAATAAATTTGTAAAAAAAATACATAACGTTTTTGATAATTTGAAAATTGACCTTATCCTATTAAGTTCTCCGTATTCAATCATGTCCTTTACTTTATTTATTTAATTTCATTATTTTTCTCCCACAACATTTTTTACAATAATCTAATATATGAAATTTAACATGAAAAAATGTTTATTTGCGAAATTAAATTCATGACCCGACATTAACCGCGCATTCACATTACATTTACAGAATCATTTACACCGGAAGTCAGTATTACCTTAATGTTAAATCTTTGACATAATTATCGTAATACTAAGTCCATCTAATGTCAACATCATCTTTTCGTATTAATTGAATCACAGACGAGATATAGAATAGACCTAACATCCAATGTAAGTTTCCAATGTAAGTTCACATTCTTGGGGGCCATGGAGCTCCTTACCATTTTAGGGTCACGCTTTATCTTACCAGTACAGCTAGAAAATGTATAGCAGCGCTACTGTTAGTGGGAATAAAAATGACGAATTATGGAATGAGTTAGAACACCGACGAGACATAGGATACATTTGAGATCTTACGGGGTTTCATGGCCAGAAAATTAAATAATCGATGCAGTCAAAATTCTTTTTTGACAATTACCGCAGTGTCCCGAAATTTGAGAATATTTTTCGCACATTATATTTACGAATCAATAAATCGCCAAATAATAAAAAATTTACACATTCTCACGCCGAAAATCATCGAATAAGCTGAAAGTTGCGTAATTTAACGCCAAGAATTGCGAAATGTATGTTAACGAGTGCCAACAGCATTTTAACATATTTTAACACACAATAACGCAATTAACGCAATATTACAATTTCACGCGCCATAGCGTATTCTCAACTCATTTTAATACACTTTAATACATTTCGATACACTTTAATACATTTCAATGCATTTTAATGCATTTTCAATGTATTTCATCGTATTTCAAGACGTTTTAACGGATTTTAATGCTTTTTTAACGAATTTTATCGTATTTCAACGTATCTTAACGCATTTTCAACAGATTTTCAACACATTTTAACGTATTTAACCGCAATTTAATGGATTTTAATGCTCTTTTAACGTATTTTATTGCATTTAAACGCAATTTAATGGATTTTAATGCTCTTTTAACGTATTTTATCGTATTTAAACGCAATTTAATGGATTTTAATGCTCTTTTAACGTATTTTATGGTATTTAAACGCATTTTAATGGATTTTAATGCTCTTTTAATGTATTTTATCGCATTTAAACGCAATTTAATGGATTTTAATGCTCTTTTAACGTATTTTATCGCATTTAAACGCATTTTAATGGATTTTAATGCATTCTTCACGTATTTTATCGTTTTTCAACGCATTTTAATGGATTTTAATTGCATTTTTCACGTATTTTATCGTTTTTCAACGCATTTTAATGGATTTCAATGCATTTTTCCCGTATTTTATCGTATTTCAACGCATTTTAAAGGATTTTAATGCTCTTTTAACGTATTTTATCGTTTTTCAACGCATTTTAATGGATTTCAATGCATTTTTCACGTATATTATCGTATTTCAACGCATTTTAGTGGATTTTAATGCATTTTTCATGTATTTTATCGTATTTCAACGCATTTTAGTGGATTTTAATGCATTTTTCATGTATTTTATGGTATTTAAACGCATTTTAATGTATTTGAATGCTCTTTTAACGTATTTTATCGCATTTAAACGCAATTTAATGGATTTTAATGCTCTTTTAACGTATTTTATCGCATTTAAACGCAATTTAATGGATTTTAATGCTCTTTTAACGTATTTTATCGCATTTCAACGCATTTTAATGGATTTCAATGCATTTTTCACGTATTTTATCGTATTTCAACGCATTTTAATGGATTTTAATGCATTTTTCATGTATTTTATCGTTTTTCAACGCAATTTAATGGATTTTAATGCTCTTTTAACGTATTTTATCGTATTTGAACCCAATTTAATGGATTTTAATGCTCTTTTAACGTATTTTATTGCATTTAAACGCAATTTAATGGATTTTAATTGCATTTTTCACGTATTTTATCGTTTTTCAACGCATTTTAATGGATTTCAATGCATTTTTCCCGTATTTTATCGTATTTCAACGCATTTTAAAGGATTTTAATGCTCTTTTAACGTATTTTATCGTTTTTCAACGCATTTTAATGGATTTCAATGCATTTTTCACGTATATTATCGTATTTCAACGCATTTTAGTGGATTTTAATGCATTTTTCATGTATTTTATCGTATTTCAACGCATTTTAGTGGATTTTAATGCATTTTTCATGTATTTTATGGTATTTAAACGCATTTTAATGTATTTGAATGCTCTTTTAACGTATTTTATCGTATTTAAACGCAATTTAATGGATTTTAATGCTCTTTTAACGTATTTTATCGCATTTAAACGCAATTTAATGGATTTTAATGCTCTTTTAACGTATTTTATCGTATTTAAACGCATTTTAATGTATTTGAATGCTCTTTTAACGTATTTTATCGCATTTAAACGCAATTTAATGGATTTTAATGCTCTTTTAACGTATTTTATCGCATTTAAACGCAATTTAATGGATTTTAATGCTCTTTTAACGTATTTTATCGCATTTAAACGCAATTTAATGAATTTTAATGCTCTTTTAACGTATTTTATCGCATTTAAACGCAATTTAATGGATTTTAATGCTCTTTTAACGTATTTTATCGCATTTCAACGTATTTTAAAGGATTTTAATGCTCTTTTAACGTATTTTATCGTATTTCAACGCATTTTAATGGATTTTAATGCATTTTTCATGTATTTTATCGTTTTTCAACGCATTTTAATGGATTTCAATGCATTTTTCACGTATATTATCGTATTTCAACGCATTTTAATGGATTTTAATGCCAATTTCAGTTTGTTTAATTTTTTCTGCAAGTATAGTAGTTTTTCTGCTAGTATAGTAGTTTTTTCTGCAAGTATAGTAGTTTTTCTGCTAGTATAGTAGTTTTTTCCCACTAGCATAGTAGTTTTTTCCCGCTAGTATAGTAGTTTTTTATACTACTATACTAGCCGAAAAAACTACTATGCTAACAGAAAAACTACTATACTAGCAGAAAAACTACTATACCAGCAGAAAAAACTACTATACTAGCAGAAAAAATTAAACAAACTGAAATTGACATTAAAATCCATTAAAATGCGTTCAAATACGATGAAATACGTGAAAAATGCATTAAAATCCATTAAAATGCGTTGAAATACGATAAAATACGTGAAAAATGCATAAAATACATTAAAATGCGTTGAAATACGATAAAATACATGAAAACTGCATTAAAATCCATTAAAATGCGTTGAAATACAATAAAATACGTGAAAAATGCAATTAAAATCCATTAAAATGCGTTCAAATACGATAAAATACATGAAAAATGCATTAAAATCCATTAAAATGCGTTGAAATACGATAAAATACGTGAAAAATGCATTAAAATCCATTAAAATGCGTTGAAAAACGATAAAATACGTGAAGAATGCATTAAAATCCATTAAATTGCGTTTAAATGCGATAAAATACGTTAAAAGAGCATTAAAATCCATTAAAATGCGTTGAAATACGATAAAATACGTTAAAAGAGCATTAAAATCCATTAAAATGCGTTGAAAAACGATAAAATACGTGAAAAATGCAATTAAAATCCATTAAAATGCGTTGAAAAACAATAAAATACGTGAAAAATGCATTGAAATCCATTAAAATGCGTTGAAATACGATAAAATACGTTGAAAGAGCATTAAAATCCATTAAATTGCGTTTAAATACGATAAAATACGTTAAAAGAGCATTAAAATCCATTAAATTGCGTTTAAATGCGATAAAATACGTTAAAAGAGCATTAAAATCCATTAAATTGCGTTTAAATGCGATAAAATACGTTAAAACAGCATTCAAATACATTAAAATGCGTTGAAAAACGATAAAATACGTTAAAAGAGCATTAAAATCCATTAAATTGCGTTTAAATACGATAAAATACGTTAAAAGAGCATTAAAATCCATTAAAATGCGTTGAAATACGATAAAATACGTGAAAAATGCATTGAAATGCATTAAAATGCGTTGAAAAACGATAAAATACGTTAAAAGAGCATTAAAATCCATTAAATTGCGTTTAAATGCGATAAAATACGTTAAAAGAGCATTAAAATCCATTAAAATGCGTTGAAATACGTTAAAATTCGTTAAAATAGCATTAGAATCCATTAAAATGCGTTGAAATACGTTAAAATTCGTTAAAATGCGTTGATATATATAGTAGGGCGAGGTTCAGCAATACGCTGAATTGCAACCTAACCACTGCGCTATAGCTAACAATTGAAATAACATTTAAACATGGTCATCGCTAGTTGAAGATGGAACGTATAAACCGATGAGCAGAGTTTTAAACGATGAAAAGGATGATAAAGAGCGAATGAAATAAGGCAGAAGATTATAATAGTGAGATGAAAGATAGGAAAATGATGCTTGAAATTTAGTCAAAGAATGTATAGGAGCAACAAGATCTTCAGGAAATCGTGTGGAGACAGAGAGGTCTAGATGAGATTGAGAGAAAGTAGATAGAAGTTGACGAAGATAAACAGTACGTATACAACACGTATATAGTATATAGGACGTATATAGTATATATAATAGGTATACAGTACGCAAAAAAACAATTTTGACTGCATCGATTATTTAGTTTTGTGCCCGCGAAACCTCGTAAGATGTTAGGTCTATCCTATATCTTGTCGGTGATTTAATCTCAACTTTTTGGATTCATAAGTTTTTCTGCAGTGATTCCACATTACCGATCAAACTAATCTTCAAAAAGGCACATTTACCGATTGAATAGTCTACTTATCCTATTTTTTTATTATCGTTATTGAGTAATATAATTAACTTATTACTGTTTCAAACAATTAGAAATTCCCACAGAAAGAGAGAGCATATCTTGTAACAGCATTATTTTCAAAATATACCAGTGCTTAACAATGTAACAACCCTTTTATCGTATTCTACTATTTTCTGCCCTACTTTACTGATGAATAATGTACAATATTATTTAGGGCTATTTTGTCTTAAACATATTTGACTTTTACTATACGTTTATGAATGTTAATTTACATTTGCAATCTTCCAACTCATCTTTTATAATATTTAAAGAAAAGTAATAGAGGGCAGCACTATGACAGCAAACTGCCACGTGGTGTACGTCATCGCCAGTCACAGCTACGACTTTTGCGGGAAAGGAGTGACTTCTCTCACAGTTGATCCATACAGTCGTTTACTCTGTCTGTTACAAATCCAGCTGACAGGAAAGGTTTCGAAAAAACGTGGAGTTAAACAGACCGACATTCAGAATGAACAAATTCATCTCTCTCTTTGTGGTTTTTGCTGCACTTTCCGCAGCCTTTGCGGAATCGTGTCAGAAACCAGAAGTTGCCGCTTCTGCATACGTAACTGAAGATGCCACAGTCCTCACGAATATTGCATTCACGACACAATTTGTACTAAAATGCAGTAACGGCGTCAAGGGTATTTCGTTATATGCTGAAGTCGAAGGCAAAGCACTTCCCGCAGTAAGGTTAAGTGCCGATAATAAATATCAGGTAATTTATTTCTCTCTTTATGACAGATATGATTTGATCTATCAGTCCTGTGAAATTACATGCAGCAAAAACTGAACGCCACGTATTTATTTATTTTATAGTGGGTGTTATTAACTTTTACATTGACCTTGCTTTACCCTTCTGTACCTCTTAAGTTCTAATGGAATCTTTGTTATTAAAAATTTCTTTTTCATACCAGGTTTCTTGGACGGAAGATATCAAAAAAGCTCACACTGGAGATTACAATGTGAAATTATATGATGAAGAAAGTTATGCAGCAATCCGCAAAGCTTACAGAAGTGGTGGTGATCCTAGCAATGTGAAACCACTTGCAGTTATTGTTGTGAATAACCCAGGCATATACCAAGGCCCATGGGTAAACTCAGAACTACTAGCAGCACTGTTAGCCGCACTTGTCTCATACTCTGCATTTTCGGCTAAATCAAAATTGCTTGCATAAAACATATCTTAGAAGTAGAAATTAAATAGTAAATATTTTAATTTCCGATTTTTGTACAAAATAAGTCAATACTACAGTTATTTAAATTATATGTTACAAATTTAGTTGTATGTACAACAACAAAGAACTTATAAATTTAAGACAATTTTACACTAATAAATATTATGAACACAGTGAAATTATTGCATCAATTTTTGTTACAAGTCCCCTTGCTTTTATCGTATTTCTAGTAAAATCTTGGTATATTGTATAAAAAGTGTATGTGTACTACAAGAACAATTTTATCCTTATGTAAAGTATGTGGAATCAAAACAGTGGGAGCAATTTTTATTTATTGTAATCAAATTTTTTATTCACATAAACTTAGCACAAAATATCAAATCAAATTATATACAAATAGTATAATTTAATAGATTTCAGATATTGGTGGATTACCAAATAAATATTTCCAAGAGGGTGGATATTTCACATTTAAAGACCCATTAGCATCAGTTTTGATCAATCTAAGCCATTGATTGAGATACTTTGTAAGATCTAAAGCATCGGGGATATTATCTCCTTCTGAGCAAAACTTAAATAAAATAATACAAGGTAAATTGGCATTAGAGAGAACATTGAACAAAGTCCTTGCATAACCTCCTCCTGGAATAACTAATGATGTATTCTCAGTGCTGATACCAGGTTCAATCTTTGATTCATGTTGCATCCATTGAAGATCCTCAAATAACTTTTTATTTTCAGAAATCATAGCAGTACTTGCAATGTATCGTAAACTTGTAGTCCTTAGTTGATTATCTCTTTTTTCATGTGCATAACTGCTTGTCAATATGATAGTCTGTAATAATAATGAAATCATAAATTATTTTAAAAAATATCTTCTGTTGTCTCTGTATTTTAATTACTTTTAAATACATTTATCCTTCAAAACGTGAAACACTTTAAATACCTTTGATATTTTCTGCTGCTTGATGAATTGTTGCAAGTCATTGAAAAATTCCATGGACCTATTAACGAGCGGTGATCTTATTTGCAATGTTACAATCTTTTTTTCTGCGTTCGCGTATATGTCAACTGCAGTGCAAATATCATTGGAATTTTCATTGTAAGGATCTTGTCCTACGACAGGTATAAAGCCGGGATTTATCACACGGCCAATCCTGTCGAAATTAAGATTAGAGATTAACAAATCCACAGTTAATTGACCGACATTCCCTACAGCTACGGAAGGAATGATCAATGTAAAATCTTCCAAACTGATCGTTGTCGTTAATTTTATCATTGTTCTCGTAGTATTGTATTTTAGTTAAACTTAACCTAACATTTACAGCGGCACTACACGAATGCGACTGCCGAAGGCTGTCATTCTTAAACTTCACATACACATCCACATTGAATTTCGCTGGGCTGTATAATGCATGAGGACCTGTTGCTAAGCAACTATCCATGTAAACAGTTGAACACTCTGTCATCGTTTTACACTTTCTTTTACCATTCGAAAGAACACAAGTAGTTTATTACTCAAGTTTTTATAGTATCATCTTTTATATTTCACAAATACTTGTCAAACCAGCACAATGGGTGAAGAGAAAGTAGATATGAAATTTATCATATCCGAAGTGAACAAACTATTAGGAAAAAATTACAATTTAATTTCATTTAATGCTCTCAGTCCAGATGACTTGCTACAGGTATGTTTTTTATTTTCGAATAGTATTTGGTTAAATTAACATTCTTATCATTCTTTTTCTCAACTTATACTTATTCTTTGTACAAAATTTATAGGTCTTGAGTGATATATTAATGGAAATACAAGGGGATGGATCTCGAATTGACATTAGAACTGAAATGCCTGAGCAAAGCTCCATTCGTATTTTTTCTATTCTGCGTGTCCTAAAGTACCATCCTAATAAAGATCCTGCAGTTTTTAGGTAATTAATATTTCTTTTTCTACATTATTACAGCAAGTTCATTTTGTCTTTAAATATAAATTATGTTGTAGGCAAGGATTAGTTCGAGGTGATGCAGAGACTATACATCCAATTTTATATTGGCTTTTGTCAAACATGGACTTGGTACGGCAAAGAGCATATTTAGCGAAATTCCTTGTCAAGGTATAAAAACATTTTACAATAATTTAGTGCTTTTTATGATTAATCATTGATTTACATTTTTTATATGATACAGATTGAAATACCTGTTGACTACTTAGGAGATCCAGAAATCAATGCCCTACATGAGCAATATTCAAATTTAGTGGAGCAATTTAAAATTGCTCACAGAGAAATGGTAGCTGGGAAAAAGGTCTGTACAATGTTTTTGTTAAACTCATTTATTTTATTATCTATACATTTTGTCAATTTTTGTTTTTCTACATTATTCATCAATCGTTTGGTTTCTTATAGACTGGAGAGACAGCAGCTGAACTCAAAGCAGATCTACAAGCAATGGAAAAAGAAAAAGAAGTAAAAAGTACATAATTAGCAATATATATAATTTTGTTTAATTGAACAATAATAATGTTGTAGGTGGTTATGGCACGTATAGAAAAAATGAAATTAAGAGCTGAACCAGCTCTGCATTTGTTGGGTGTAGCCCAGTCTTTGAGAATGGAAAGAGACAAAGAAAGGGATTTTGCATTACAAAAAGAACAAGAAAGAGAGGCTTTATCACTTTTACAGGTACATATCTTTTTCAACCTATGTACTACAACCGAGACTCATAGTATTTTACTTTACTAGGTATCACTACAAAGAGTTGAACGAGAATTGCAAACTTTAAAAAAACATGGGGAAGGAGTTACGCCACAAATACTTCTTCAACGTTTAACGGAAGAAGTGACAGTCTTGAGTGCGGTTGCCAAAGAAAAACTTCCGTCTGAAATTAATTTGAAGAAGAATCGTGTAAAGGCGTTAACTAATGTGGCAAACTCCTCTTATTTCGGACCAGATGAAATAGTTGCTTTGAGAAATAGACTAGATGCTATCACAAGAGACGTACATACTTTAGTAGAAGCTAAGGTAATTAAAAAAAATTACTCACATTCACGAGGCAGGGACAAAAACAGTAGAAAATTATTAGCAAATCCTCCTGCTGTGAAAATTAAAATTAATACAAAGATAGAATTAAACCATAAGAAAATTGCCTATTATTTCTCTACAAATAGTCTTTGTTTTGTAGATTTCCAGAAATGAAGTGGATAAAATGGAACCATTCAGACAACAAGCTGCAGCAATTGCGAATATGAAACGAAATGTACTTGAAAGATTACAAAAAACAGAAACCGACTTAGAAGAGTTAGAAACAAGACTAGAAGAAAAAAAGGAACAGTCAAAAATGCTAATTGAAGAAGTAGCACCAAAGGGAGAGGAATACAAGAAATATGTTTCACGATTGAAAGTAAAAAATACAGCCTATAGACGTTGTAAAGCCGAATTAGATGCGCTTAAAGCAGAAAATGGTGTTCTTCGACGGACAAGCGTTATTTTAGAAGGAAAGGTATACTTTATTTTTAGTATTATTAGTATGTACTTTGCGTCAACATCGTGTAATGTATATTTTCGCAGGTTAATAAGCTTAGTAAATCTGACAAGAATTTCAAATATACTGGGCAAAGTATCCCCGATAATTTTACAGAAGAAAACGGCTACTCAGTAAATGTCCAATTATCTAAGACCATCTCTAACTTACGTTCTAAGCTTGCGCCATTATTAACAGGTAATAACTAATAATAACTATCATGGAAAGGAAAAATTATATGAACTGTATAATTTTTCTCTTTGTTTCTATGAGCGTAACTCCTTATTTTCTAGAACTGAAAGCTTTACGACAAAAATCATCTGAGATTGATGAAAGATATGAAGAAGCAAAGAAAAGTCATAGCACAGTAGAAGCTAATATCGAAAATTCTACGACCAATCTTGCTTTGGAAACAAATAAACTAAAGAAGAAAATACATGAGGTAAACAGAACAATTTTCGGTAACGATTTAATGTAAACGTACTTATTCATTTTCTTCTGACATAACAGAACACCACAGAAACAACAAAGCTACAAGAAGAGGTGACTAAAATGAAACGTGCTGAAGAACGGATACAGCGAGAAATTAAAGTAACGAATTGTTTTAGATTCAACTATTATTCTGTTTAATTTCTGAAATGAATTTAATTCTCGTTCACATTTCAAAAAACAAACAAACTAAAAAAACTGTATATTTTACAGTTTTACACATCCCCCAGTGGAGGACCTACTATGAGAGATGAACTGAACGAAGCATTAGCTTCAGAAGAAAAGAAAATGAGAAGTCTCAAAACTGAAGAAGAAAGTATAAAAGAACAGGCAGTCTACAGAGAAACTCAGATGCAGCAGTGGCAAAATATTATATCGTAAGTGACTATGACCTTCTCGCATTTTTAACTCATATACAAGCACAATGTTCAAGTGACCATCATTTTCTTTGTTGTAGGATATTTACGTGTAAACTCAAGTGTGCTGAAGATAATAAACAAAGTGACGGAATTGTAGTACGTGGGGGCGGAGCCGAAACTCTTATTTTGCAATAATGTGACTACAGCAATTATTCAATTCAACTAGAAGAAATATTTATGTGCATATTCGAGTTACTATTAGAAAGTAGAGAATTATTCTGTTGTGTATACCAAAACATAACATTAACCAATGAAAATACTAGCATAAGAGAAATAAAAACAAATATATGTAAAATTGTGTTATTTTCAATTTACTAATAAATCGTTTCGAAACTATAAAGAAACTTCTTAATACTTCATTTAAATCCCCATACCCATAAATTTAATGAGAATATTATTACCGACTAAGACGAGCTAGTCGATAAATTAGCATGTAGGTCTACAGAAACATCTATTAGAGCCATCTTGTGAGGAAACATTAGAATTACGAGTTCTATACTCCACAAGAGCTGTTGACAGATTACACTTAAGTTTCTGCTCTACAGCGTATTTCTTCGTTCGAGCACATTTTAGTAGGTATCTTTTCCAGTGCGTGTTTTGCGGTGGTATGTGGAGATGTTCACGGGATGGGTAGTATAGGTTATTGCGAGGGTGTGAAATTCCATGTTATCATGTTCTGGGTTAATTGTCATAAGTAAGTTTTTATATTGAAAAATAATGGCAGAGAACTTGTCGAAACGGCCTTCAAAAGGGATCCTAAAAACGTCCAGCAGTTTTGATAACCAAGAGGCACCGAGGTAAGTTCTATATATGGATACGTTAAACGCAAACTCAGCAGGAATTTGATGTTTTAATGATTTCATTTAACACCATTATGATATAATGCTATTTTATCAATGGCATTACGCACTTTGTCTAACTTCGTACCCACGCATCCGGTATAAAAATGATACTGACCTCATGTAAGCTTTATGTCATGTATGTTCACCTTCCGGCAATACATCGTAGCTGCAAATTGAAACGATGATTTCATCAACACTGACGCGAGGACGACAAGAGTTTTATTCTTTATTTAGCTGCATTGAATAATAATGTTATCAGTTCACTTGCTGTTTATAATGTAATGCATTCATATAAATTCTTTAAGAAGTACCCCAATTTAATACATAATTCAAAGTATGAAGTGTTAAATGTATTATTCATATCACACATTTTTATTTATGTTCTTTAAGAACCTGAAAATAATTGGATAATAGTATCTATGAACCAAACTTCTGTTTACTTACACAAGTTATTTACTTGATTTCATTTATATCAACTTGGGGTATTAAACAGTTACATAAATTTGTATGTGTTCCAAATATAAATTTTCTATTTTGAAAATATTGTACAGTCACAGGACTTGAAATATAACAATAAAAAATACAGACAACATGCTTCATATTTTTTAAATTATGATCATATTCTTAGCATTTTATTTAAATGTACAATATATTAAATGTACAATATAACTCAATGCCAAATTTATATAACATACTTATATATATATATATCTCATTTAACAGCCTTTTATCATTTAGACTTTTACCGTATGCTACCAGAGATATGAATTTGGAAAGTTAAAATTTTAGTACCAATAATCTTTAATTTCCTAGACCAAGCAAGGAAACAAAATGGGATGAGATGAACATTATTGCGACTCTTCATCCACCTGAAAAGGATTATGGTCACATGAAAATTGATGAACCAAAAACCCCATACAATTATGAAGGTGTTCAAAATGAACATGACCTGGATGAACTAGACTCAGAAGCAGTTGCAGCAAAGTATGAAAACAATTAAAATGCTTCTCATATTCATTAATTTGGGTACTCATAATCTTATGATAAACTATTTGAATTTAGATTGGCCAAAGGCACCAATCCAAAAATTTTTGACGAATCAAGCGAGGAAGAGGATGAAGAGACTCCGGAAGAAAGAGGTAAATTCCACATAATTGTCTGACCTATATTTAGAATTTTCTTTTCATTATGGCATAATAACTGAATATAATTTTATCCCAGAGAAGAGAAAAGCATTTGAGGCAAAGAGAAAAGGCCATTACCGTGAATGGCAAGCTGTTCAGCTTGCACGAAAAAAACTTTTAGAAGAAGATGAGGATGAAGATGAAGAAGCAGATGCGGATGATGATGATGATGGTGATGATGATGAAGATGATGACAAGGAAGATAGAAATTCCGACGAAGAGAGCCAAAACCAGACGCGATTTAAATGTATGCCGTCCTGTGATAGAAAGAAGAAGAAATAAATGAAAGGAATTTATTTAGTGAGAAATATTTTCTAAATCGTCCATGTAGGATACACACTCATAACATATTTTGTTAACATCTTTATTTTCATGAAAACCGCAGTATCGCGTATAGAATTATGAAGCACTGCATCCTATTTCTTTTTGAAATAAAGATAGACTGCATATTGACTTTGTACATACACTTCGCTTCATTTTGTCGGCTGTAAATAAATGCGATATATTCGGGAAGACTCTTTTGATGGAAAAGAAATGTATTGTTTTACAACATTGTTGTATGATTGTCGCATTACGTCTTTGATTTAAAATAATCTCACTGGCCTATTAGTTTCACTTGCATTTATCACAATCGATTACACACATTTTATGCTTACAACTTCGTTTGTCATGTAAATACATACTTCATACTTTACGTTACGGCAATGTGATATCAGCGACTGTGTACTAAAGCAATGCAATGAAACTAATTACTAAAAATGATGTGATCAAAATTTGTGCTCGGATTTAAGATATTTATGTTAGTTCGACGACCATTACCTACTATGGAAAAAACTGTACTCAGCAGACGAAACGCAACATAATAATTACTACAGTTCGATTATGGTTACCTCACTTAAGTTCTTAAAAGGTATGTGAAAATAAATTGTTGTTTCAGGGCAAGATACATACGAAGAAACATATAACAAAAATTAAATACTTATTAGAAGAGATTAATAAAATACATGCCCATTTTTTATTTATTTGCTATTCACTGTAGTCAACATTTTTCAACATTGTTACAACACAATTTAAGTCATAATATTCAGACAGCTTTTAGTTTATAGTAGTACTATTAGTATCATAACTATAGTCGCGATTGTTAGTATTAGTAAAACTATTGTCATTCGTAATAGCTTTTGGTCTTGTAACAACGTTGAAAACATCTCTATCTCCAGTCATGCAGCCTGCAGTATAATATAGATATATATGAGATTTAGATGCTTAATGGAAATTAAATGTGCATAGGGATTAAGATGACTATCGTAATGTAATAAGTATATGAACACCGAATCTTAATTTTACTGCTAAGCTGACACTGTATGGTATATGATATTCTGTTTTATAATAATATAAATATCTTGATAGTAGGCAGACAATAAGAGAACAAAACTATCAACACTGTTAAACAGCACGCTTCTGTAATGTCGATAAGCGCTGTGTAATTAAAAATCGCAAAAATCACCCTTGCTATATCTGAACAAGCGAACTTATCACAAGATATTCAACTGTTAAAGACGCAAATGTTATTAGAGATTAAAATGTATAGAAATAGGCAGTAATCTACAATAGTAATAGTTTAGAGTTCATAGACAATGAGAATTTTGTTACAACAAGGAAATATACCATTTATGCATTAACAACACTACATGATGGTGATAACCCAGTTTATTTAAAAATACACGCAGTACTTCGACCAGTGGCGTATATTCATTCTCACTCCTCACTTGTATAATTTTGTAACAGTTTTTAGGCAGCTTCATTTATGTTAAGCTTACGAAAGAAGCAATATTAATAAAACCTATTGCATTTATTATAAAAGATTGATATCTCTTATTTTTTCTACCTGTGACATCTATATATTGTGAAATTGTTTTCGCAGTAAAGACTTTTAATGCTAATTGAATATGACTTTAACTAACACTAGCACAAATACACACAGAAGGCTTTATATGGATTTAACTATTATGAACGTAAAAAGCGAGTAACATACATAGCTATTTTATTGAATTACTATAAATGTTTCAACAGAATATAAAATCCTAGAAAATTTTATAACTGTATATTACTTCAATAAAATCCCACTCTCGAGTGTAGAATTTTACCGTAAAATAGATTGGAATGAAAGATCAATATTATCAGTATAATATTGAAATGTACGAATATAACAGTGACATGCAAATAAGTATGTTTCCTAACATCCGTTATCTGCAGACGAAAGTTACAATGTGCATTGCTCAAGGTTCAATATAACATTTCATACGTTCGATGTTGCAAAGTATTTTAACATTAGCAGACATCAACATCAGCGTGTTTGAAACTTCGTAAGCAGACGGCTTATAAACATTACAAAAGAACGTATCTTATCCAGCTTTGAAAAAGTTGTTTGTGACTTTTTCCGCAAGAAACAATTCTATCACTTTTTAGTGTTCTTTGTTCGTTGTTATTAGAAATTTTTATAAAATTACCGCTTTGCAAAAACTTATTGCAAAAAAACGTATTCCTACCGAACGTGTCTACGCATTTGTATAGAAATACGTCGTACATTTGCAACAGAAAGATTCAACCTTTTACACTTTTACGAAGAAATAAAAAAATAGTAGTATGAAAACGTATAGATACGAATCTGACATTTCTGTGAAATCAATTTCACTTATAATTACTTTAGAAAACTTTGAATTAAAATTATTAAATACTAGCTATTTTGGTTCTTTCGAAAATATAGTCACTTATTAATAACTCCAGATTATTCTTCGTTGGAAAAGTTTAATTATATCCATAAAACATGATATGTAATCATATGCTAATATTAGAATGATGACAGCAATTTACTATATTTTTAAGAAACATCGTTTTTCGTTCAGCTTTTCATCCTCAATCGTTGGCTACTGGCAATCAGCTTTTTCGTTACTTACGCTCCCGTCGTATTTAGCACGTTATAAGCGGAATATGCAATCTTTAGTACCTGTAATAAACATTTTGCCGACATTTATAAAACTCTTGGTAAATAGTATCAATTATATACTGACATGTACAAAAGAATCTAAGTTCAAATTGATAATGTGTGCTCCTTTCAATACAATCGGAAACGTTGCACGTCTCATTATCATTAATAAACTTTTTTTTGTGCCAATACTCAGTGGTATCCAGTCTATTCCGAAAATCGTATCTACTACACGGGCACTCTGAAATTTTCAAAGTATTTATTGAACCTTTAGCCAGCAATTTAACCGTACTTATATATTGTTTTCTTAGTAAAACACCTTCAATAAAATGATTTAACATTTCTCTCATACGGAAATGTTTTAGAGGCAAGAATTAATTAGTAGCAGTTAATATCTTTAATTAACGGCGAGACGTACTTTTAATGTCACGATAGTTCCGTACCAGCAGTAAATGTACATCTGCAGAAGCATGCAGCATAAATATAGAAACATGGAGATAAAATCCAGACTGAAAAGCTGGCTTTTTAGCAGTACATATGAAGTCGTGCACATAATCAGCGAACTTGCGCAGAACTGGGCAGTCATCGTCATGTTAATTATTTTATTTACCTGCGTCGCGTATCTGAAGATTATTGACAAAATAAAAATACCGTACTTAACACGGACAATTCTGAAGATAATAATTTTCTGTTCATAATTATCGACATCAAAACTCAAGTGTTTTTAACATATGTTTAACATATTTTCGAAGAATTAAAGGCTATTGATAAAAATTTCGTCGTACATTTACACTATAATAAATACCTTCAGGAATGATAAAATGTAAAAACGATTTAAAAATATCGCCACCACGTGTACAAACAATCTGTTAAAAGCGTTTGTTACAAATACTTAAATTCAATAAGGAAATACTTAACTGATGAATGATACAATGCTGACGAGCGCATTTTTGTATGCTCGCACATTGATCGTTTCCAGACTGTATTCTCTGTAAACGATGCTCGAGAATTTCGATTTGAAAGCAGACTTGCAACATCAACCCGCTGATTAAGCTGTCAGTAGAAATGTGAATTAGCGAACCTATTATCAAAGCTGCCATCTGATGCATAAAAGGCAGCCATATTGTTCCCGTTGATTCGTAATCGTAAGGATACCAGCCTCGGAACATCAATTCCTTGCTCTTACCGGACCGCACCATCGAATTTACAATAAAAATTATCACGGTACACTCGATCCACATTGTGCAAGCCAGAATATTCCGCCTGCAAGGGAATGTTATCGTTGTCATTACTCAAAGAAATAAGAAATTTTTGTTACTTCATTACAAGAACGTTGTTTATGATTATTCCTTTATGTTTTTTATTAGGTAGAATAGATATGTTGAATACGTAAAGAAACACATGCAACAATTTCGGTTCTCAAAAATTTCTAAAACAGGCAAGTTGTTATTATTAGACGTATGAAGAAGGGATTTTCAATTACCGATTTCAAAAGTTTCATCGAAATTTCTAGAATTAACCAAGAAGGTTTGACTACACTGCGTAATTATTCGACACACGATATGTTTATGAAATTTTAAAAACATTTTAAAGCATTAACAAATGCTAGGGTTATTCGAGGAAAATATTATCTTTTCTTATTTTCCAGTCGCGAAGCTCACTGTATCTCATACGCAGACGAAAAAAATAAGCAGTGCGTACTCTGAAAATCTTCTAAATGGTCGTTAATTGATTACAAACCGAATCAACCAGTCGTATTTGCTTTGTATGCGATCCTCCTCAGCGTTGCACGGTTTGCACGGATCTTCGGTCAGCATTTTCAAAGAAACCACTATTTCCCTGCGATATGCGAGTACATTAACCAGTCGAAAGCAGGTGCTCGTAATGGTAAGCAGCATAAAAATGCTGTCGGAGACCTCGCTGACGTTGCTCACGAAGAAGAGAGTGTCTATTATTTGCGACAGAGTCATGGACGACTGCAAGAGGAACACGAAGACCGTGTAGGCATTGTAGGCCAGTTTTTTCTTCGGAGAACCAGGGAAAACCGGCCGCCACATACCGATGAACGTGAGGTACTTAAACGTTATCGAACACTGTTTATTGAACATGTCTCAAAAATAGCCTTACGACCGCTTGCTCTCTGTGACTTTGCCTTACGAGCAAGAAATTCTGATTACTTCCAGATCTGTGCTTTCCTATGCAACAGTTTTTCCTCTCTAGAGGTATCCCTATTATAATTTTCCCCGTGCCCTTCTCTACGACGATTATTCCCTTCCCCTTATCCCAACGATATTGAAGTTCTCTGCATGTTTTCTAGCCGAGTATACCCTTCAGCTACTCATTACCGTTCTTCATTATTTACAATCGACAACTCGTGCGAACGTTCTACCTGCCATTCCACCTCCTCCACTCGGCTTCATTTGTACTCGGAGATGGCGATTTTCATAATTACACAAGCCATCATTTATTTACTCAAATCGTGGGGGTCTTTCCACTCCAACGTTATTTCCAATGCATACGTCTACACAATTAACCGCTAGTATGCGGAACAAGTGTCGTGCCATTGTAATAAGTACTGTTTTCTCAGGATTTTACACGACATCAGTGGTAAATAAACATACGCTTAATCTTAGTGAATGTGCATAAAAAGTCAATGGAAAACTATTGTCAAACAGAAATGGCGATGCCTTTTTTAATTACAACGTTCTTTTCATACTTAGCTTAAAGTTATTAAAAAAGAAAACCAATACTTTACAAATTTGCACTACGTACGAAGGAAATAATATTAACGACTTGACGATTGAAGACGTTAATTTTTACCTGTTTTTACGTAAGTATAATATACGTTTTAGTACCTTGCTAATTGTTAAAAATATTCTAGTACCAAGACTGTCGATTTAAAGCTAATTTTAAATATGTAAGAAACAATGGTAGTGATTTCATTCCATCCACAATAATTTTCAAAAAGGTTATTGCATAATGCGGAGCACTATGCGGAACACTGCAAATTGCAATTTTAAATATACTTACAATGATAATATTGATTTCGTTGAATATATTCGGCGAAGCTTTTACTAATTTTCTGGAATCAGATCTGTCTTAAGGAGATTACAAGACTTGTGAAAAAGTATTTTTAGTTATTCCGTGCGTATTTCAAACTATGATGAACATATTTAAAAAAATCATAATCACAGAATTTGTATCAATATGTTGCACAGCTTATGTGATAATTGACAGCTTTAAGCGATAACGTCAACGACGTTACTTATGTTAGCATACCAACTCAACACAGACTGATAATCTTTTAAAACAGTCATAAAAATGCCATGAATTAACATTACTTATATGAGACATGACAAACTGCAATATTTTGGGCTGTGAAAAATGATTCAAGGAATTTACACCGAATTAATTCTTGTATTTTTACAGACTGTCCGTTTCCCTTTTTTTAAATTGTAATTCCCTTTGCTCAATAATCCCCTGGAGAATTAAATTATTCTTTTGTTTGCCTTCAAAGTACACGACTTTTACAGAGTTACTATGAAACAGATATATACACATAACATTTTTTCTATAGTTTTACACACAATTTTATTTAACTCATTCTTTATTGTATCGTTATTTTTCTTGGGCTTGTTGTAGAACGTTAAAAACGGAATACGAAACCTTTACCAGCTGCAAGAAAAATCAAATGCTTTTAAATGTTATAGTAAGATTCGAGTGGTGGCAGATTGGGACTTTATTTACTGACGTTTACGAAGGAATTTAAATCCAAAACAATTATATTCGTACTGGTCAGCACAATCGGTGTCATTGTACGTCTCATCATAATTAATAAACTTTTTCGCATTTGTGCATTCAGTGATACCCAGTCCATCTCGAAAACCGTGTTTATTAAATCAATGCTCTAAAATCATGAAAACGAATTATTAGTTAATAAAAGATAAACACCATGAGACAGGCATTTAAAATTATATTTGTTACAGAACCAATATTTTTTCATTCTAAATTTTTAACACTTAATCAATTAAAAATATTTCTCTAATAAAAGCCATACATCAAAACGTATAAATGTTTCAAAATTGCATGAAAAACAAAAGAACGTGAACACAAGGAATTTTTATTACACACATTAATGTTACGTTTATTTCTTTTTTACGCGCAGAACACTAAGTAATTCCAAATAAAATATAATTCTCGTAAGTATTGTTTATGAAAGAAAAATTCATCAAAATAAAGCGCATCGAAGTACTGTTTTTCTTTGTATAACACGATTGTATCAAATCATACAAACCTTTAACGTGATTTCGTTAGCGTGCCAACAGTAGATAAAAATTTCGCATAACATGCAAGA
Organism: Hedychridium roseum; assembly: GCA_963989215.1. Classification (NCBI taxonomy): domain Eukaryota; kingdom Metazoa; phylum Arthropoda; class Insecta; order Hymenoptera; family Chrysididae; genus Hedychridium; species Hedychridium roseum. The sequence goes on from OZ022305.1 coordinate 5,181,928, forward strand.
TTCATAACTCAACAGCGTGAAAAATTCTCGACCGAAAAGTTTACATTGCAGCATTTGATATAAAATGGTGCATATTATTATTGCAGTTGTACAAAATTGAACCGAAATCGACAGGTTGAACACATCGTTTAATGACGCCGCAAATCTAATAAAACGCATAAAAGTCAATGAGTTTCCCTTATAAATTATCAGTAATCTAAAGTTTCTGAATCACCGTAAACATGAGTTCATCGTACAAACAAAATGATATAAAATAATCTACAAAGTGATATCGTAGATAAAACGGCTCGAAATGGTTACAGATAAGATATTTTATAAGATTCTAGATCTTACGTGAGATCAGAATCTCTTAATTCTTTATTTATTTTGAAAAACAGACAATACAGGTCTCTTTGATAATGACTGACAATTTTTCCAAGCGAAGTAAACCATTGGAGAACCGAAGTACCGCAAAATGGATATTGTCTTTGTAATAATCGGCAAACTATTTTACAAAAAAATACAGTAATACGGGAAATACTATTATTAGAGGAACACTTAACTGATAAATTCGGCCGTGATGATGAGCGCATTTCCGTAAGCTGGCATTTTGATCGGCCGTACTGATGACATTATTCAGACGATATTTTAGGATCTCTATTTGACAGCAGACCTGCTGCATCAGCCCGTGAATGATGCAGTCGGTAGAAATGAGTAGGATTGAACCGACAGATAAAGCCACTACTTGGTGCGTGTAAACGACCCAATACATTGGGGAACTCGTGTAATCGCAAGGATACCAAGCTCTGTACATTAATTTCTTATCCTTCACATCCCTGAGGACAGAATCCGTGATGGAGAACAGGACACTTGCACTGAGGCAACAGCCGTAGATTATCGTATTCCTTCTACAAACACTCCATCGTCGTCATCATAATTCTTACATAGTTTCACGAATCTTTTTACAGCAAGTAATGATAGAGTAATAAAAAAACTATTATCGTAATAATCAATGATAATAATACTTTTCAATATTACTTTCTGGAAAGAAGCTTGTAAGGGTATGCATAATAAAAATTTTATTAAACTCATTTAAATACGTTAATTTTACTTAATTTATTTATGAAGTAAACTTAACCTTGGGCGAAAAAAACCTAAAATATTTTCCATAGTTGAAGTCATTAGTTCGTAGTCAAGAACATTCTTTATAGAGAGTAGAAAGAAAAATTGATTTTCAACTAAATGTTTACATTAATCCGTGTCGAAGTTAATTTGCAAGACCTACTTTAACTCAGTATTATTTGTTTATTACAGTGAATAGCGGCAATAGATTCTTGTAGCGCTTTTTAGATCGTTTTGTATATTTGTACAACGCCGTGTTTCTACAATTCGTGGCCGGTACTCGTATTATTCTTAAAAGTGATAATACCCTCGTTGACTGAAAACATGCGTGTGCAATTACATGTACGAATCTCGTATAAACAAAAATTTGGGAAATATTTGTTTGAGTGGTCAAGAATGGGCGTACTCCATTTGTTTACAAAATGATACGTATTCGAAATATCTACACAGGGATAAAGATGAAACATGCATTATTTTCGTGCACAAAGGCTTATCTTTCAGGATTTAAAATAAATCAGATTTGACAATTCTGTGAAGGATGGTTACAAAAGAATCGTTTTACTAGCTGTCTGAGCGTATAATAATGCGGTAAATAATTACTTTTCGAGTGTTTTGTTTTAAACCCATTCACGAAATTGTAAAAATGCGGTGCCTAAAATATTATGAAATTAAATCGCATCTGCAGAAAAATGCCCGTTAACAATTTGTCGGGAGATTGTGTGAAACATTCCGATGAAAACTTTGCCATGTTTGCCATGTTTCTGTAAACGATCGACAAAGAACGTTAACGTATCGTTACAAACCGTACAATTCCATCGTATCTGGCTTGAAGCAAACCTTCCCCCTCGTCGGCCGATTTGTAAGGATATTCCGTGAGGGTCATAATTAGCTTGACGACGTCCTCGCGATTTTTTAAAACGTTGATTATGCGACAGAACATGCTGATTATCGTGAGCAGAATGAACATATTCCCGATAACATCGTCGGTGGTCTCGGCTACGAGAACGATGTCCATGATTTCCGTGATGACGAAAATTAGTATAAGAAAGAAATTGAAGATCGTGTAAGATTTATAGGTCAATCTTTTCACGGCCGAAGGGCTGGGCTTCGGTTGCCAAAATCCGATGTATCTTAAAACTTGAAAAGCTATAGTCGCGTCCTCCATTTTCCCACTTTTATGAAATTCACTGCGTCATTCTTCGTCTAATTAAGGTTTAATGAGAAACAATCGACGTGCACGTCGTATTCGACGAAACTCTGTCTTTTCTTCGCCGATGGACAATTGCTCGCGATTTCGAAATGGCGCCAATTACGCAACGATTATTCGTGGACCAGTGCGGACTCGTATCTTGAATCTCTAAACGTCGTTGCTTCTACGATCGCATGACGGACATTACGTAACACGATATGTCTTGCAAAAGCTTCGGTAATACTGTCACGCGGAGCGTAAATCCAACGCGATAATAATAAATTCCTCTGCGTCGTTCTCCCTTCGACAACTTCCACTGACCGTTCATTATTAATTTGCTAACCGTTTAGAAATTCAACGCCGGTAGAGTCGCCGTCTGAGAAATATAATTGCTAGAACATCAGTTTATTGCCGGTGCGGACAATATTTCCGGGTTATTGACATTTCCGATATTTACGTACTACTCACCGTGACTCTCTGTTAACGTGAAAATAAATTAAACAGTAAAGTGCAAAGTATTATACACGCATAAATCAAGAGGTTGTTTCAATTCAAACGTTTATTTCTCCTTTTGCATTTTCCGCAATTTCCTTTTAATTAACTTCAAAGTAAAACGAAAGGATAAACGAAGAAATTCCTCGGGAAAATTCGTCTTTAAGCGCATTTTCTCTGATTGCCTTTTACTTAATTTCAATGCAAAATGAAAGCATGAAGAGATTTTTTTACTTTAAGCACCACGTTTTCTTATCTGCCTTTTCTTTTAATCTAAATCTGAAACAAAAGCATTAATGTAGAAACAGTCTCATTATCAGTTTAAAAATTTGTTCTTTCACTGCCATTATTTTCCTTTTTTCTATTGTTTCATCGAAATTCAGGATAAAGCAAAGCTACTGACACTGCTATAGTCTTATTCTTTCTCTGGTAAGTATTATTTTTCCTTTCTATTGATAATCTTCCTGATAATCTTCGTAATGTCAAGGGGGTTCGACACGTTACCTCCCAGGTAAAAGCGATGTTTTCATCATCTTTAATTCATCATTACTATCCTCAATTGACGTATTATATGATCACCAACACGTGTTTCTTGTCGTCATCTTTAATTCATGGTAGTTACGTTGAAAGTCGAATTTTTCAGCACGCATAAAATCGAATTTTATGAATGAAGCATTATATGGAGTGTCATGATTTGCAAAAATGCGGCAGACAACAAAGACAAAGTCACCTACATGCCCACTCAATGAATCAACTATGATCGGGAAGAATTTTTCAAACAATTGTAATTAATTACCATTTCACTCTGATGATTTTAAGAAATATGATTCGCGGACAATATTCTGGGAACAGTACTTAACATTTTGTCTCGTCAAACACATAAGCACGATATTTACATACGTAATTAGTGGAACGACCTGCGCATTTTCCTATTGACAAAAAGCGCACGTGGAAGACTTGGCAAACAAAATCGGAATATGCGATAGGTTCCGCACATCTACAGATAATGACTTACAATAAGTGAGGGCCAGACGCGTTTCGAGTGCTAAGAGCATCGTCGAAGGACTTTGACCATACATCTGTAAGAAAGTCCGGAAGATCGGAACATCGTAGAAACCAACTGCCATTTATCATTTGACGACTTCAGTGCGCATTTTACCGTCTCAGGTTGACCGCATCGCGTAATATTTTGTAAGTAAAAAAAAACGCATGTTACGATTGAAACAATTCACAGAACGATTATGCTCGCACTGATCGCGTTTGTAGATGGGAGATCAAACGTGTATAAAACATTGTAAATATTCCCACTAAAAGTTGAATTAAAAATTCGAAAAACTAATCAATACGAAAGAAGGTTGTGGTTTCATATGAAAATGAATGGAATGTAATTGAATTGTAATGTTATTAAGAAGAAGTTTCGTACGAAATCGAAAAAAGTTGTACATAAACCTAACCACGTATTGGTGGGAATGTGTACATCTATATCATTTGAAATATTTTTTGAAAACCCAATAATCTATACATGCCGAAAACCCTACCAACCCTACAAACTTTCCGAAAATTATTTCATAGGTTCATATGTTGTGCTAAAAAAATTTTGCACTTTAGTAGATTGAAATGTCTCGTACAAATAACCAACACGCGAGTTACTTGTCACTAATTTTAAACGTTAATGATTTACACATTTTAGGTGTTTTACTGCTCGGCACAATCGTTAAGGGTGAAAAACCTAACGAACGCCTTTTTCATGCTATTTTTTGAGGAAGTTAAATTATAAATTCTAACAAGTTGATATTGATGCAAAATTATGCAGTTTCATGCATAGTTTTACGTTTTCTAACAGTTTTATACTATTTTGCGCATTATTATTCAACATTCTGTTTTTACAACACTTCGATTACGTCTTGCGCTTCGACCAACATGTGGAATATGTAAAACTATGTTAATATTTGTAACTTTTGATTTTTTTACAGAGAGTTACGCGGTAACTACTAATACACTTTTTATACTAGTTTTTCCAGTACTGAGATTAATGTAAGGTAAAACGCAATATCCTACTATTTTTTACAATTATGCCATTTATAAGTAAAATAACTTCAATAAACCTTTGATTTGATTAGACCAAACGTAATAATGACGCAGATAAATTAAAGAACAAGATTTTACGATATGCATAACTTTTATTGACATTTATCTTTTACAAATATAGTATAATAAAAAATAAATAATAATAATAGTACTAATTCTATTTACAGTGTATCGATCAGTTATTGCATCAATGAAAGTTACGATCGATAAAATAAAATTTTAGACTCGAGATTTAAGAATCGAACGTGGATGCGATGCCCATGAATTTTATTTCATTTAATGAACATTTTTATTACCTATCTAAAAATTGTACTTTTCGGACGACGCTAAGAACATCCGTCTTTTAACGTATTACGAAGAATTGGAAAAGATTTTCGCGTCCATCTAATTCGACGATCCTTTAACGCTACAAATTACCTAGGAACTCGAGTCATTGCCTCCGATTTTGCGTCCGCGTTAACGAAATTAAAATTCGTGTGTATGATGGCCAGGAATGGGGGACAATTTATTCGGAGTGAGAGGGAGACGAGTAAGAATTTCAAGAAAACCCACCGATCGTGTCTCATATAATCGTTTGAAACCTTTCCTCGCGGCACAGAGGAATCAAAGGAAAGGAGGGGAGGGGATTAAAATTTTTCTGATCTTTAAGGACTGTTCGGGATGCTGACGACGAATGGGACTCGCGGGACAAACGTGACGCACGTTTCCTTTCGATGCGCGAGAACGTAGAAGGCCAGAAGGAAGGAAGTGGAGAATAACCGAGGTCAGCGGGGACCCGGGGACGAACGACGAGGCACCGTTCCGCCATTCGTTTCCTTCGCCTTCGATGGTGGTGGTTGGTCCTCGAGTGTCTCCGAGGTGTTGGCGTCGGGGTGACGACGGTCGAGGAGTCGACGTTTCGGAATCAGACCTGCCCGCCCACGTCGGCCTGGTACCGCAGGCTCAAGTACTCAGCGGCCTCGGTCATGCGATCGATGCTGCGGTGCAGACCCCGCAGATGACGCCGGAAGTTCTCCGCGGCGATGTTCGCCAGCCGATCGCTGCTCTCCTCGCTCTCCAAGCCGGAGTCGTTCTCGATGCCAGCATCCGAGTCCGAATCCGACGAGCTCGAGACTATCGACGAAGCACTTTGAACGCTCTGCATCGACGTCGTGCTCGGGCAACGCGCGTGGCCCAATCTCCCGGAAACCTCCATCCCTGAATTCCGATCCATCTGTTCAACACAGATCAAACATTCTATAAATATCGGGCAGAAATGCCAGCCATTTTATGACGTCACGAAAGTATCATGAATTATTCAAAACCATCCAACCATCATCATATACAAGCGTCTTCTTCCGTAAATTTCGATGCTCATTTCAAACCGTTCGTTATTATTATGCTCGAAATATTATCAGTTTGATTTACATAGAGTATGTTATTGTATGTTCTCCGTGGGGGTCCCAAATTGCTCGATTAATATCTGCTAAAGCGGAATAATCTATTGGGCAATAGTGATAAACGAGACCCATGACATTTTGGATCAGAGTCATGCTACTCGGTATTTATCTTCCTCATTTAGTTAAAACGTACATTGACTCCATTAATTACTCGGCGCAATTATTTGATCATGGACAAACTGAGACAAATTGAAAGCTGATTCGACTATTCACACGATTCGAAATATCCAAAAAAAGATATTTTCTCATAAATTTTTATCCATCATTGCATGTATATATTTCCTACATTCGTCAACAAATGTCGATATTTTCTTTATAACATGTACCAAGTCTTTTTAAGACACTTCACGAGGACAATCACATTTCAAAATCGCGTCCCAAGGGGTGGCACAGTGTCCGCGAAAGACCTGTTATAGTGTATAAATAATATAATAATAATAGTGTATAAATAATGGTAAAAAATTTACCAATCCTGTCTTCGCTTTTCCGTCGAGCACATCCTCGTCGTTCTGGAATTCTTTGCGCGAATCCTGAGACCAGAGCAATTCGACCTTCATTTGATTAACGATGTTGTAAAGCCGGTATAGATCGGTGTTGGCCATCGTGTCCTTGATGGTCGATCCTCGTTTGCCCTTCATGCAGACGGTGTCGGCGGCATCGCCCACCGAAAGATCCAGCAGACGACTCGGCACTAGGATCGTCTCCTCCATTTCGCTGACGGTTCTCACAAATTTCTCCATGCTGTTCAGGATACTAGTGTTACTGAACTCCGGCTCATCATGTCGCGCAATCCTCCGCAGGCTCGTCCTGTAATGTAAAACCACCATTCGTATGCATTTCGTCAACGTATTTTACATTTGTAAGTGACTCATAATATATAAGGATAAAGTAGACTTAATCCTTTGCACTCTTATGAGAAATATGCTTCAATGTTATTTTCTTTCGTTTTAACTAATTTTCACAAAAGTCGTAAATCGTACTGTCACAATGCCCACGTTTAATTTACGTATGCTACAATTTAGTATAGAGTACAAAGGATTATGATACAGGTTGTACTTTCGATCGGAGTTAAAGAGAACTACATTTTATTTTACTAATATTTGCGCAGAGCAGGTGCTTTTCAGCAAAAGCTCGTATTATTTTATAAACACATTCACGGCATTAGTATAAGTCTTGTACCTTTACAAAGACTACAAGGAAATGTATTACATTCAACTGAAAATTCCAGTAAAAACTGAACTTTTAAGTAGAATAATAACCACTTTCGGCGGAAGTGAAACATGGGCGATAATTCGCGACAAAATGACGACGCGTGTACGGAACGCGAACAGGTGTTAAAATATTACATCAGTCAGCAGGGATACGCTAAATGGAACTCCTAAATTAAACGTTCCGTGTTGGCGATCGTTTTATTTTCCTCCAAACAATCAACCTCGGCGAAGATTCTGTCTACGTTGGCAAGTACGCACGGTACGTTCTTGACCATGAAAGGAACGTCCTACTCGGCGGTGGTTTAAAGAATTTTAGAAAGTACGAGGTCCGAAGTCTCCGATGAATTTTGCTCGGACGCATACGGTGAAAGAGTTGGACGATCGCGCGTCAATGTTCGGAGCTGATCAGTCAAGGACGCGAGGAGAAACCGTAATAGGATCTGGGGTATAACCAGAAGAAATCTCTTCGCCGAGATTCTAGAGACTAAAGCCCTGTTACACGAGTCATCAGTATGTCAAAATTTCTTTCATTCTCGGCCGACTCTTAGGAATTTTTCTCGCTAAGACTCGCCAAGGAGAGCGTAAATTTGCGTATTTCACCTACCCCAGAGACAACATCGAGACACATTCGAGGACGACCGACATGGTACACAGAAGTACACAAACTGACGACTATTACCGGATAATAACAAGGAACTTAATCCCACATAGACGCGATAAATACAGCGGCAAGTAGACAGGTACCCTCGCGACTTTCGACGTGATTTCAGAGAAGCATCGATGTAATAGTGGGAAATTTCCAAAACATACACGCCACGATAGTCACGTTCAAAACCACTCTCCATTTTCCCTGTTGGCCCATCCTCCCGGCAATATTATATATAATACTCAAACGTATCGATGATTGTTTTATTACGTCTTCCCGATGAAAATAAAACAACTTGATACTGAGAAAATACTGCAAATGATAAGGATATTCCAAACCATGAGTGTCTGTATTTTTATCAAAAACTCTGACAAGTTTAAATAATTAATGCAAATTACTGATAATGATACAGTTAGTACGAGAGTCATCTGTTGTTGCAATTGTTTAAACAAATAAATTCCTGCGAAATCCAAGCTTCATTGTAATTTGGTTAGAATTGCTTTCCTTAACACTTTTTACACTTTTCAAGGAGAAATACGGCAGATTTATTAAAAGCTTTACCACCAACAAATGGATCCGTAATACTAAAAAATATTTAATGTACCGAGTTGTCAATATCTTAAATCAACTTCGTGTAGGTAATAACTGATTGACGAATTTAGTCATTTGTTTACTATTCTTTTAATCGTTCCATTTCGGATCTATGTCGTTTTTGTCAAGCCCAAATATTCATAAAATTCTGTTCGCAAAGCGTCACTTTTAATCAATTCCTGAAAATTTGCATTCTGGAAGCAAGGCATTGAGATAAATCAGTGACCCCAACGTCATTGCTTTTCTCTTGCCCACTAAAATTCTTAAAGTGAGCCTGAAATACTCAAGCAATTTAAATATCTTCAGAGAAAAATAAGAAATATCGCAACTTTAGAAGCTTCTAAGATCTGAGATGGTTTCTTTGATTTTTTTTAACACAGACCGCACCACCGTATAAATCTTCATCCAAATAGAAAAATTACCTTTCTAGATCCACACAATAAATGTCACTGTAATATTAAAGACTGGTGTCTAACAGTTTGACAGATTAAAGAAAAAAATCAAAACATGACTTGCCGTCACATATACCTTGAACTGAACTTCAACTTTCAATAATACATTGCTTTTTGTGTAATTATTCGCAATTCTTCCAAAGGCTTACACGTAGATTAACGTATACTAAACGACACAAAACCCGGCAAAAATTTGTACAATATGACTTTCACATACCCCGCGTGCATCGCAGTACGCGACCGTGCGTTCTTCGAGGAATACATGTTAATCCTGAGAAATTGCTGTAGCAGTAGAAGCAGCAGCAAACATGTGCGTAAACAGTGTAGAGGAATCTAGAAGGGCGAATGGGTTAGTTGTCTTTCGGTGAACCGTATGACCGTCCAGGAACACTGCTCGTCGAACACTCAGCATCGAGGCGAGCTTTACTATCGCTATTTCTTACCACCGAATTCCCTCTTGCGCTAATGAAGAAACCCGAGGTGAAGGGGGTGGGGGTCGGGGGCTATGAATATGCGTCGGGGCCCATTTGATATGCAAAGTCCCGATTGACCCCGCACCGACTTTACCCGGGACCCACGTGGGCCCATTATATGCTAATTATTTGCACACCTCGATAAGGGAAAATCAGTTGACCGCACGACAATGTCACAACCGCATCGTCAGCGTTTTACAAACATCGGATTGCTCGTCCGCAGTCACCTTCGACCTCGGACTCTCATTAGAAACGTTAACGTTTCCCGCTATTTCGACGTGATTCGAAGAGACAGTTAGTCCCCTTTCCACCGTCCCACTCGTTCCATTAGAAACGATGTCTTTTTCGACCGGTGAATAAAGTTTTTTCCAGCGCGTGGTAAACAGTCGAGATTCAATGACGTCAATCAGGATTCGAACAACTGTAATCACGGAAACGTCCTATAACGTAAGCTTTGCGTATGAATATTGTAAATGGACGTTTTATTCTCGGTGTACCGGGATTACGTTGTTTTACCCCCATAATAGACTTCTTTGAATAACGTTGTTGACGAAGGAAGATTCCCAGCAATGGTCATTATCACGTTCTCGACTTGTCCGGCTTGCTGAGAAATTACTTTAGTGCAAGGTAGAATTGAACTTCGCCGTGCAAACATTTGCCTTTTTCACAGCCGGCGAGTGTAAGTTGGCAGAGTACATTATTCAACGAGCGGGGCAAAGCGTACAACGTAGTAACGGCAAAACTGCATTGAATGCTTCGGCTAAGTGCAGCACCGCTCGATATACATATGTGTAATGTCATTCAATTCGATTCAGGTTTCATGAATCGGTTTGGCAAACGATCTCAGTTATGAGCGGTATGCAAGTTATGCGAGATATATCGTATTCGACATCGTCATGCTGATGATGTGCGTAACGAATTCTCTCGCGTCGACGAATTCGGCTTTAAGAAATGTGCGGAAAGTGCCGGAACGGCTATGACGTTTTACTTTGTCCACTCAGAACGATAGACATAAACCGGTCCAGACTACAAAGTACATTGACGTCAGTTAAAATCCTATGGAAAAGCGTATTTACTTATGCTAATTACCGTCACTTCCTGCGTCCTCCCGCGAAAAATTGCCACATTTGCATATATAAATATATAGTATACCTACATACGTCACTACCACGAGAATGCGTACATGTAAATGACGCGAAGAATATTGTTATAATGTCATTAATAATGATAGGAAGTTACCAGTCGATATTTAACCTGGTATTCTTCCAACGACCAAACAAACAATTTTTTTCTTTTAAGTATGTGTTTTAAATCTTTCTTACGGTGTTTTTCCGTTGCCATTGCATCTTTCAAGAGGGTCTGGCCAATAATGCTGGGATGGATTATCGATATATTTCTCGATACAATTTGCAATCTTTTAGAGGTAAAATGAAATTCGCGTAGATCATACAAAAATCATGGTCAGGTGTAGTGTCAACTGATACCTTGTTCTATATTGCGTCGTTCGAAAAAGATAGGTTTCAAGTCCCAAAATAAACGAGACATTATCTGATTAATCGAGGATAGATTCGTAATGCAAGTTTCTAGTGTTTCGAAAGCACGAGTTTCGCGCATGGTCAACACAGAAATGTTTTCGTAAGTGGCTCACGTCCTTGTCCCAGCATTTTCACCCAGAAACAGCTTAATTATCAACTATATCAACGTGACAATTTTTATCAGTAACATCGAGTGTTATTCATCTATTAAAACTGGGTCTACATTACTTTTTACACTGCTTACTGTGCGTGACAGTTTTCGGCGTCAAGTAAAAAACACTTTTTAACAAATTTAATTAACGTTGGTCATTTAAATAAATTCAGAGAAAAATTCGATACCAGATTAAAGTGTTATTTAACCGACATACAGTTTCGACGATTGAGCATTCTGTTAGTATAATTTGCGGACTGAGCGTCTATTTGCTTCGATAAAATTGTACACTAATTCCCTGTCTCAAAATAGTAGCAATTTTCCAAATGTGTATACTCTAACGAGATTTGTACGATCCCTGGGCGTGTCAGTAACTAGACTTTTACTCAAGTGATTCATTCAGGAAATCTATGTCAGACCAAAGCAGCGTACGCGAATTCGTCTTACAAGTTTTGGCACCTGCGCGGTATTTTCGCGAATGGTCTACTTCGGTGACCCGCTTGTAAAGCAACAAGAAAAGAATAGTATATGGCCGCAGTCGTATCCGGATGTTTCTAAAATCACGACCGTGCCATTATCGCAAGACGAAGAAGACGCAGTTCGTCCAGAAGGGAAGTCGATCCTCTCGATCTCCGACCAAGATTGTCGAGCACAGCAGCTTCATCGGTCGAAACCGGTTAGGCTTTGTGCCAGATTACATTTTATCCGGAAATGTTCGGCACATCCAAAGTCCATGGGACGAACCAATCGATTATTGCCTCTTACGATCAACGTGTCACGCATTTCAATCTTCCTTCGATTAACGACGTTGTAACGCAGAAAAAATTCAAATAAAATTTCAAACGCGCGATAAAACTTTTTCCGAGGAAGCACATTTTAGGGGTTAGACATTAACTGCAGTTTATGCAACGCTTGTGCAATTGGATATGTAAGAGATCGAAGTGCGTACTAAACTTACTCGCTGCGCGTGTGCGTGTGTTGTGTGTATGTAGAGATCACTGACTGCAGATAATTGATACCGACGGGGCATGACGGTTCTTACCTTTTTCACATGTTCTTCTAAGTTTGTAAACAAATGTCTCAGATTCTCCCCAGTTATTACAATATAACAACGATAATCACCCCCGTGAATAGAAAAAAAGGAGATGATGCAAAGCCGTGGTATGTTTGTGGAGTAAAGTTCACAACTAATTAACTCGGAATTATCAACTACTGAAAATTTATAATAAAGTGGGTAAAAAAAATGATGGTGCAAAGGCTGATGCAAAGTCCGTTTACGGTTAAGAGAGCAAAGTCCAATCATATTCTCCGTGATTTAGTCGTAGCCAGCGGGCATAGGAATGTCCATGAAAAGCCTTGAAAACCGGCACTAAAAATGATTTCACCGGACACGAAAAACATGTCGCCGTAGGCAAGATCCGGCATATCGTTTCCTCTTTTGTCCAAGTTTTAAAATATTCATATCATTGTTTATTATAAAGATGGTTTTCCTTTCTCTGCATCACGTAGTAATGCCGTATTACATAACAAAACATTTAAAAGCGTTCATCCATGTATGAAGGAATGTAATATCAAATAACACATTAAGACCTTGCCCTGAGTATTTTAAGAATTTCCCTGAAATACTGAACTGATGTTAAAGATAAAACTTCAGTGGTAATGGGCATTCTATCACGCGGTCGTATCGTGCCATCGGAATTACGTGACGCAAAAGACAATTCAGGAACAAAAGAACAGCAGGTTTTAATCGATGAGGAATGTCCGCCGCAATACATGACAATCTCCGAAATTTCACGACGAACGTGCTGCGATGCTCGTCACAACGATTCTTTTCCTTCATCATACAGGGATAATCCGGAATGCTAATCAGTTTCAACATGATACGATGAAATTTCGTAAATTTTTAATCCTGAATCACAGCACTAAGCAGGAAGTCCTAAGTGTCGTTACAAACAACGGTTAACGGAGATCGTTTAAAAATCATTTAATTCCAGATAAGTGCTTTTGAAAAATCTGCTTTGTAGATTTTCAGAATACAAGTAAATTTTTACTCCAAAATATTATCAATGCAAACTCTCGCGTATTCATATCACCGGCAATAATGTAAAGCACGGCTGATCATCACTTGGCACATGCGTGCTTATCGGCAAATTTTCTCGACTTTTCCGAAGCACGAATAATTGCAACGGAAACGAGATAACGATTCGCGAACAGATGTTCAAGCACCAGTGCTATCAATTTAACCGGAATGGTTCAACGCGAAAAATGAATGAGATAAGAGCGAACTAGTTACCGAATATTATCTGTCTACTGAGCGTTTGATAAACGTTCCGGTCGTTTGCATCGGAGTTTGTACACAAATCATCCATCGACAAAGTCCACGCGAATGAACTCACATAAGGTCGTTTAACCTTATCTGCCGTCTCATTATTTACAATATCTAATCGTCTATACCACCTTGCCTCTCTTTCTATTATGGATATTTATTAATGAAGTCCAAACTGGTAGACAATAGTCCGCACTTTAACCTGAATTTATTAAATGTACTTTTTTACTGACCATAAATACAATAATGACATGTGTAAATTAAGAAAGGAATATTATTACAATATAGAATAGCAAATCCTTACTTCCCCGACTGTCTTAAGTTGGTCATCAATTAGATAATATTGCAATCAAAAAAAGTCGGTACTATTGTATTGTAAATATTCTACGAACGTCGATCAATATAATTATTTAATATTATCAAATTATACTATTATAATTTTAATAATATTATATTATATTATATATAATATTATATAATAATATAATAATATTATAATATAATAATATTATAATAAATTATAATAATATTATCAAATTATATAAAATTATATTAATATTATCAAAATATACGCTAAAAATTATTTCTGTAGAATCTCATAAGAATATTTTATATTTTGAATTTTTAAAAGGTGATTAAATCAAAATTACATCAAAGTTAAATAAAAATAAAAATATGGAATTACACAGAGTAAGTGCGCAACAGCATATATGTATGTGTATATATATACATATATATATATATATCTCCTTTTTCAATTGAGACATTTCTAGAGGCTTCCACACCCTACCTAATTCCAATCACGTAGAATAATTACGTTATCGTCGGCGGCAAGGTTAGTAATGCCAGTGACGTGCTTTAAAATCGTGACACGTTCAAACAATGTACCAACATAATCGTTAACAAAATGTACCTTTTTTTATCTGTGAAATAATCAATGCACAAACGTGTCGAAAAACACGTGTTTGCAACAGAATAACAGGAGTTACGTGCGACTGCGTCACACGAATCGACAGCTAATATACTTACCTATCGAATAAATATATAATGATGACACGCAACTCGTAAGAATTACGCTGCTAAAGCTGTTACTTAATATCGTTCATTATGCACAAGGCGTAACTATCTTTCACACGTGCCTGGTCGTATTGCATTTAAAACACAAATTTCAAGCACAGCCAAATGGATCATCGCTATAAGTTTATATGCTTGTGCACGCATGAAAGAATCATACATACACTTTTATATATACTCTTCACAACGGTAATACGATTGTATTGCATTTAGGAGATTTCATTCGATTAGGATTCATAGAAGACTTTGAGCATTAACGGTAATTTAGAGCTTGTATCTGACTTCCTACCGAGTAATTTCTATTTATGGCTTTAACCGGACTACAATATACTCAACGAGGAGATTATGAAACGGGAAATATAATACAGCGACGTTATTAGTGACGACCGTACGATATTTTCTCAGAATGAATAATACAATCTTGCGCATTTGAGTAGTATGCCCAGGAATTACTCTCCTGGTTATCTTTCCTAGAAAGTCTGTTGTCTGCTCATGATTTTACCATGACATTATTATATCAGTTTTCTTTCTACGTTTTATACTACCGTACATAATTGTGGGTACGGTCCACTTAAACGCCAACAGGTATATGTGTGTTAAAATAGGACACACGAAATCGAAACAAATGAACTAGAATCGAAAGTACATTTTGCCCGCATGATATTATATGTTGCTGTAGTGCAGTTAGCTGCAAGGAAACATGTTTAATCCTTATTCGATCAGTTTATATAACAGAAAATTCTAGGGATCAACTAGATCTTTTGCTTCTTACCGCGATGGTTACGGTAACTTACATGCACTTTCATAAATACCAATTCACATAACGGTCAGAAAAGGATTTTAAAGTATTCTTTATGTTCTCGATGAATAACACTTTCGTTTGCATTAAAACATACGAAGAAAAGAGTATTTGACCCTCAGATATATTTATGTAACATCTAGCGACCTAATTTATTTAAGTATATCATCAAGGAAACTACTCCTAAATGAATCGAAATTATTTTTTCGTCATACAAACTTTTCGGTAAAAATATAAAAGATGGACACTCAAGAAGTCAAGATTGTTATGCTTTTTAATTCTTTACAGTTACGCAACGTACTTGAGAAACATTTCTGCTGCGAAAACTGTTGTGGTTCTTCATTTTCTGATATTATGATTAAAAGGAAAAAAACGTCACTTGGGATTACCAATCGTGGAACGAAATATCCGCATAATAATTTGACGAACAGATAATTTAATCGCGAATATCATAATAAATTATTTGTATTGGTAGCTGCTTGCGCGAAATAGATATAGGTAATGACGAAGAAGTAGTTTGGCATAAAACATGCAATATCATTAGACTCTCGGGAACATTCCGTTTTACACCGATCGAAGTACAACGGTAGATAATAAAAAAAGGATTAATAAAGACACTGGAGAAATGCTCACCTGCTACTATCGACGTTCGTTGTCATGTCTCCGTAGTTCATTGTGAAGGCAATAGCGGATATGTGAAATCGACGAGTTAATAGTCAAGTCGAAGCAAGGTGTACGCACTCACTTGATTGTCACTGATTACTTGCAGTAAGCGGGACAGCGAAACAGAAAGAGAAAGTAAACGCCGTCAAGTAGGACAAACGGACGCACCCCGTGATTTCACGATAAAATAAAAGATGGAAACAATTGGCTGCTGGTGTGAATACGACGCGTCTGGCTAGCTCCTGATTGGAAAAGTGACAGCGTCGTTCTGCACGTCATTTATATTAACCATCGGGGGTTAACGGCACGGAGGAGGCACGAAGGAGGCACGGAGGGGCTTCGTTGACCACGTCCCTCTTCTCACCACTCCAATCCTTTCCTTACGTCTCCCTCGCGTCTAAACAATGCAAAAACTTCCGCCAAGCCTGACACGATTCCACTCCCTTTCGCGACAATCGTCGGACGACGCCGATGCGCAAGAATAAATCTCCGCTTTTATCTGGCCACGTGAATACGTTGTGTCGATCAAACGTGAGATCCCGGGGTATCGTACGCAAAGAGCACGGCTTCGATTTTGGCTGTCACGCGGTGCTGTAGTGATATCCACGATAGTTCACCGTTACTCTATGCCCAGCTGGTTCCCCCTCACTGTTGCCATTAATTCTCAAAGTTGGCGTCGTCGTGTCGGACCACAATCCGCCGTTCTCATTGGTCGATCCGCAACACGCCAGCGTCTATGTCCATCCTTGTCTTACTAAAGCCACGCCACGGTTTACATTCTTCCCCACCATCACCTCTCTCTTTGGTGGCTTAGTCAGCCAATATCCCTTTCCTTCACTGACCCCCTACCACCGATACCTGCAATATCCCATCGTGCGTCCACGATATTGGTCGCAATTTTATGACAAGTAGACCGACGCCGGTGCTAGGAATTTATGTTAATTCCACGGAAATTAATACAAACATATCATATTATTTCAATGTTTATTCGTAGTTCTTTTCCTTATATCATCATTTGATGTGCGACTGATTAATTTCATACGTGCAACGTATGGATGAGAGGCGTATGTACGTACATACATATGTATAGGTGAATGGCATACGGAAACAGCACGGGTCTATTATTAATAGGAAAGTGGAAATGCGCATCAAAAATGCCCGTACTGTTTGAAGGTTTGCCAAGAGACAAATTTATACACAATTGTCTGGATAAGTTACAGTAATACAGTAAATCTACTAAAATATTTACGTACAGGCATAATCTGTGCGTTACAACATATAGTGCAAAATTACAAACACGATATAGTACTGTTTTTACATACAATACATTTTATCTAATATGTACTGTGATAACAATGTGTACTTTCTAATTGATCTTGTACATAACATATAAGTAATATATGCATATTTCTGGCACAAGTATGTAGATACTGATACATAATACAGTTTTACAAAAGAATCAGTCTTATGAGAATATTAATATCACATGTATGAATGTCACCTGCCTTATGAAACATTATAGTTTCAACTGCAGTCCCAAAAGGGTACAATTTTACATCGTGATATTACTTCTATAATGCATAATATTTTTATTATGTACCGCCTAATTCTCTTTGAATTTCTTCTAAGCTCTTTCCCTTGGTCTCTGGAACCAAAAAGAAGACGAAGAAAATACCGATACCACACATACCCGAAAATATCCAAAATGTGCTACTGACGCCAAGACTTCGATTTAGGTCGTCGTAAAACTTAGTAACAATGAATGCCATTAACCAGTTAAATAAACATGCACTGCTAGCAGCAATTCCTTTTACGTTTGACGAAAATATTTCTCCCATCATCATCCATGGAATTGGACCAAATCCAAGAGAGAATAAAATGATGAAAACACAGACAGACAATAATGGTAACCACCCAATGGACTTGACGTCATTTCCGTTATTCAAGAGGTAAAAGTATACCCCAAGAATGAGCGTAGTAACGAACATAGCTACATTTGAAATTAAGAGTAATAGTCTACGACCTAATCGATCAACTATTAAAGTGCTGACAAAAACTGCTATTACTTGCATTACTCCTACAATAATAGCAGAATCATTTGGGTCTAAGTCACTTCCTGCCTTTTTAAATATATCACCAGCATAAAATATGACAGCATTGACGCCACTAAGTTGTTGGAATAACATTAAACCATAAGCAATTATAAGTCCTCTAACCGCAGCCTTAGATTTGATCGCCTCAAAAAACGACACCTGGTTCCTTTTGGTTTCTTCTATAGCTTCCCGTTGTGCACGTAATTCACGCTCAACATCGTATTCCGTTCCACGAAGTTTAATTAAACTTGCCATAGCAGCATCTTCATCGCCTTTTTGTAAGTAATATGTCGGTGTCTCCGGCATGAAGAAGAAAACGATGAAAAATATAAGAGGAACAATGCTCGATATTATAGATAGTATGTACATATTCACGTATTTTCCTAAAACGTAAGTGAAAAGAATTCCGACAGTGAGGAGCAATTGAAAATAAGATCCGAGGCTGCCACGAATTTCGCTTTCCGCTATTTCGGCGGTGTACATAGGGGCAGTAACGCAAAATGCACCACCGCTTAGACCCGTGATGAATCTCCCAACGTAAAACAGGGTTATTGAATTTGCAAGTATTATACAGAGCCAGCCGGCAGTGAATGGAACGACGAGCATCAGCATGGCCTTCTTTCTGCCTATAAGATCGCACAAGATTCCAATGGGAACGCATATTGCTCCAGCGCCGACAGTTGCCAATGATCCAATCCACGAAAACTCTGTTGGTGATACTGATATACCAGGATATCCGTTGGGTAAATTTTTGCCTTCTTCTCCAGCAGGAGATGTCCAGCCCAGTACCATCCCTGCTGCCAATGCACCGAGAGTCGAGGCAAGACCAGCAATATATTGTGGCAGTCTCTTGGCCCGTGCGTCTCTTTCCCCGGGATAAGACACCAGGGTCTGCTGAGAGATCCCTATGTTTTTTTCCATGTTAGCAGCCAGAAGAGGTGTGGTCTCGTTTGCCTGAAAAGCATCAAGGAATATATACTAACAACAAATAGTTGATGCATTAAACAATCTTCGATCTATCATCATAAATATTGGCTTGATTGGAAATATTATATGTAAATTTTGTCGAAAGAATTTTGAAGTCATAGTTATTTTCAGAGCGGAAGTATCGCAATCGTTGGTACATGGATAGTGATGAATATGATACGTAGCAACGGGCAGATAACGTTTTAACGTATAGCTCATCCCACTAACATCAATTCTATTTAGAACAAAGTAATAAATTTGCTTTTTAGCATGTACAGTCAGTTTGCACACTACTAATAGAAAGGAATGATTCACGTAATTCTGTTTCAGGAAAATACAGCTGTGTTAACAATTATTGGCAGTTATGATTGTACAAACGCTTGGAAAATGTTTATTTTGGAATACTTATTCTACTTTGTCACGGTGATAGAAGTTGTAACATTAAACGAGGCATATTAACGCATATTCCTTATTTTCATAAAAAATTTAAATGTGCACTCTGGCTACTGCATCGAAAATTTAAACGCACGTTATATGATTAGAATTGATTAGAAATAATAAATTAACGCATTAGAATTAATCAGATATGAAACAATCAAATGGAGATCTTGGAATTTTTTAATATAGAATTTCCATCGTTCCAAGAATTTTGCGGAACAGAACATTGTTCAAGTTAACGTAACTTCCAAGAAGTATCGTGTAATTTATTAAACAATTAATCGAAAATTACGGATATGTATATATCGTGAAATTGTAATAAGTTAGTGTAAAATATATTTTTCAAAATTTACAAATAAATAAGAATGAATTCTTTTGTACGTTGTATACGGTAAATTAAATTATGGTAAAAAATTGGTAAAAATTTGTAAAATTGGTAATTTGGTAAAAAATTGATAAAAAGATTGGTAAAAAAAATAATAAAGATATAAGTACAGATCTTTTGAAAAACACAAATGATATATTTGTCCATTTTAATTAGTATACAATATACAGTATCGATCAAAATATTGCCATTTTTTTTATAACCTTGTGGTAGGTCAAAAATATGGTATAGTTTATTTAAGTAACACCTACACATAGTTGTAAGATAGCAGCTTATAAATCATGAGTATCAGTGAACGGTACATGGTTATTTATAATTTGTTAGAATGAACTTTTATCATAAAGGAATGCCCACGTATGCACGTAGGCAGTTATCCCTTGAAAACGATCTGGGCAATTACTCGGTCTACAATTCGTTAAAACCACTGCGGTAATTATGCGAGTCCTATCTTACTCTAGCCCTAATTTCTGTACTCTGTTAGATACTAACAGAAATCTTTGGTAAAATAAAAGAGGACCACATCTCTGGAACTGTATGTAGAACGCATATTTCAAAAATACCGAAATGCGAAATAACTTTATTTGATGGTATCATACAAAAAAATGAATAAAAGTACTGATATTTTCTACAGCACGGCATTGTTGCAAAAATTATAGTAGTTTGCACTGTCAAAAATATTGTTAATAATTTTTTGAGAAGCAATTGAATTAAATATTTTACAACGTAAAAATTGAACATTCTTTTTAAATATGATAGTACATACTATTGACAGGTCTGGCCGACTTGGCCCTGCCGTAGATAGGTTTTTCCCTGCCATTGTGATACGTTGTGTTCTTCGACGCTTTATTTCTTGTATAAAATAATTATGAAGTACCACGAAGTGTGCTTTACTTGGGTTGTCTAACCCATTTCACTGTACAAATAAATACTACCGTACGGTAAACACTGTACAGCAGTATACTATAGCAAGTGACGGGTAACACCTATTACGTAAATACAATACAGTACGATAAATTTCAAGGTCGATCCGTATCATAAGGATATATGTTCACTTTCACGGAATAAAGCATTTTATTGGTCAGCTGCCACACACGTTGAGAAATTGAACTACTCATTGGAGTTAGTAATGTCCAGTTTCGGAATAAGAAAGCGATAGAAATCACTAGAATCCCTACATATTCGACTCTAACCACATTTAGACCATTATAGCTGTATTATCATGATGTGACTTTTATTACGTGGTATAGTCTAATTTAAGTAAGATGATATTTTTATTGAAATATAAACATGTCTTAAATAGGTTTATAGTAAATAAAGTTGTAACTAGGATTAGGTAAATCAATTATTCAGAGCGACCGAGAACTACATACGTTCATCAAATTCTACCTTACCGAATAAGTATTGTATGCTGCCATCGGTACTTTTTCCATGAAAAGTATGTCGATAATGTCGTTATTGTAGTAGATATGTCGGTAATGTCACAAGTACAAGTGATCAGTCGATTGTAGTAATAAAAAGAAAATAATGATTATTGAGAATTTCGGAGGCTATGTAATCCCCATATCACGCTCTATATTGCCAATGTAACTTAAAAATTTATAACACCGTTATTATTGGTGAGAATCAGAATTACGATTAGAGTGCATATGGATATGACCGAGTTACGTAGTATATCTCATTCTTGACAAGAGAAATTTAGACGGAACAACCCTCGTCAGATAAATATATATATATATCTTAATAATATATATATATATATCTTAATAATATGTACAATACCATCATCTTTTACACTTTTTAAGTTAATTCTGAGACTGGCCGCTGCTGAATTGTACTGTACGCTGTACAATATCCTTATAATTTTACCTAGATCGATAATCCAGTTTTGTGGCCACGAAAACCCGTAGGACCTTAGGTTTATTTCAGAACTCATCTGTGATAATTATATTTACTTACGGGTAACCATTTCAATAGTAACACTCGCACTACGCATATGTAGCTGTAAAAAATTACTCTTAACATAATCTTTTTGAACTTTGCACAATGTTTCTCACAGTTACAGAACATGAGGAATTATTTATAACTTTTAAGTTGTAAACATCTTCGTACGTGCTTTTACTTTGAAGTCTGACAATGATAAATAGTATATTTATCTTCAGTTACAACAAGCATTGCGTCGCAAATGTAGATATGAAAATGAAGTTTTATCATAAAAGAAGTCTCAGCATTCCCGAGAATGCATGCCAAGTGCATCTCATATTCGCAAATTCTACCAATTTTTCTGCAATTATCGTCTATTAAAAAAATATTATGTAAATGCGTGAACATCTACAGTCTGAATAATGTACTTGAATTTGTAATGTTTGTTAAGAAAACAGAATATGCTCCCAATTATGTTAAGAATACCATCTTATCTTGCTTAGTGAAGATTAGTTTTGCGATGATAAAATCTGGTGTTATCTTAATGTTGGCCGAACGTTTTACATCCATCGCTCGTATAGTTTTCCCGCAAAATTTTCAGAAAACGGCAGGAGACATACGTACATCTAAATTTTTATTGTCAATTACAATTAATAGGTAAATTTGTTTTTGTCGCTTTGAAGGAAAAGTATTAAGTACTATTGTCTATTTATTTGGGGAGAAAATTATGACCTACACAGAACTTTATTAGTGAATTATATACAGGGTTACCATAATATGAAGGACCAAAAACGGGTCAGAAATAGGACCGTGGGGGAAGAGTGAATAGCTATATCATATAAGTAAGAAAGAGCAATATTATGTGCATGAGCACTTTATTACCTTATTTTTCAGATTCACTGCCATTAATAAGACAACATTGAACTACACCACCCTTTTACGACCTCTTTGGAACAATTGCAATAATACGAAAAAAGCGGACCTAAATCCCGGGAAAATAGAATAACGGGCTACGGGAGATAATTACCGTGATAGTCCCATAAATCCGGGTCTTATGGCAACTCTAATTATATGTATTGTCAAAAGGCCTTTTATGGTACTTATGACGCTTTTATGATAGTAATGTTGGGATAATGGGAACACTGGATTTATGGTTTTCAAAAATCGCTCATGAGTCATTCATTGCATTGATTCTTGTAAATAATCTTGCCGTTGTTTCCTGAACAGCAACCCTATCGATTCTTAGAAAAGGATGCATTATTGGTGATTAATGCGACCAGGTTTTTTCCCATACATGTACAAGATTATTTTTATCATTATCGATTTCTTCACGGCAAATAGCCACACGTGTGTGCGTATTATGCATAACGATTAATCTTTATGTTAGGCAATTGGAGCGCGAATTATAAAATCCGAAGAAGAAGCGCATGTTCTTCCTGCAGACAATATTTATCAGGCATCAGCGGGCCATTTATCATTTTTCTGATAACAGTTGTAAAAATGAAAGGTCGGAAAAGATGCACCGCGAATACAACGACAAAAATCTAAAATGTAATTTCTTGCAGACTACACTTTTGAAACGGATATAGAAATACTTGATATTTTGCAAAATTTGTTTATATATGTTTACAGGTTATTATGAAATTGCGTCTATTGGACGATGTTAGAAAATTAATTGCAAGTACCATTGGCATTTTTTATTTTCATTTTGCATTAAGTGCAAAATTATTCAGAAAACTATTGACTATAAAATTTATTTTCAAATTTATTTTAATGCGCAGTTATGCCTGTGTAAATAAATGTAATGTTTTATAAGTTTTTATATCTTTTACGCAATGTACTGCTTTTCACTTATTTCCAAGTCAGCGTTTTTTTGTAAGGAAAACCGAGAGTAATTTATTACCGTAAAATCAATACCCACACTATACTTAGAGCATACCTTACAAATGAAATTGAAGGAAAGAGTAATCGTCGAAGTACAGTTACGATAAATTTAGTAAAAAATTGTACAAGTCAAAGAAAACTCTGAAAGATCGCATATATTTTTGACACCTTTAACTGTTAGATTACCCCGAAAACAGTTGATACATTTAAAATGTGTTGGTTAAAATGAGGAAAATCGGTTGTATCTTGAATTTCCTTGAACTTTTAGTGTTTCAATGATCGTGAAAAAGCTGCTGAGAATACAAGGAAAGTCTGGCGATTTGATTGAACGAACATTGCGTACCTTGTATAATCGTGTTATTACGTCTACGAAGGTGGTTCCTCGAAGTCGTTGGGTCAGAGTCGGAGGTCCTTCATGCAGTCGAATGTAACTCGCTAAAGCAGACTTCCTACTGAAGCCCGCGGCGAACTCATGCAATGATTTCTGACTGAGCCGCGATGCTAACGCTAATCACTACCTTGGGGGAAGAATTTAGTTCTTATCGGCTGAATGTCGAATGCGGTGTACACCACTGACAGTAATGATGATGTGTATCTTGATTCTTCCGTCGTAAGCTGTTTACCTTAACCGTCTAAGTGTAGAGAAGACTAGGATTATTGCGCTGCAAATCACACTTATTACATTAATGTCCCTGCAGATGAACAATAGCGAAACTAGCATATCGTGCAATAAAAACTCTACGCCTACACTGATTCAAAAGGCACTGGGTCAAGAGAAGTAAACGGAAATGCAAGCTTTTCAGGAAGCGGGACATACATTTACGTCCTACTTGAACAAGGGAGTAAAATAATTCCGTTCCAATTGAGAAGAAGTTCACAGTTTTCAGTGTTGAAAGACTGTTATCAAGAAAAAGATTTTGATCGAAGCAACATATAACACAGCAAAAGCTTCACCTCTACGTAAATGCTAGAGGCAAACGCCAATTCCGCAAAGGAAAATATATTCATTTACAAAGGGGAAGAAATAAATACCATTGAAACTTCTGGAAATTATTTTCATTACCTTAAATATTTTAAAACGACTAGCAATGAAACATTTGTAATAAAAATGGGTTATCGCGTGACAAGAACTCTACTTTAATTTACGGTAATTTGATAGGCGGTGGGTGCTAGGAAATAAATATCAATGCACGCCAACAATTCATTTATCGGACTACTTTCGACAGGATGTTATCTACTAATCCGATACTAAAAATTAATCAATACCGTTATATAAGATTGACATGGATTGTTAATCCACTATCGCGATAGCGTTGAATTTACGTTCACCGACGAACATTACAGAAATAATTTTTTTATGCGTTCATTTACCCAAAATAGAAGTAAATTGAGATCTGTGTTTAAATATAGTGGGTAGACACTTTGTGAACTGTTTAACTGCATATCAATTTATTACTGCATCATTTTAAGCACAGACATTTTCACATTGTATGAAATCCATTTATGAAAAGTTGAACCTTTTAAAAGTCTGAGTAAAACCAAATCTCAATTTACATTTTCTAATGTATTTTTTATAATTTTAAAAGCTCTGAAATTTTGTTCAGATTAAAAAAAAATCTAAAAACCTTGTACACAGCATCTAGGAAAAATTTGTTGACTAAGTAGAGAATAAACTGCTACAAATAGTTGCTCATGTTGTAAGAGATGATTGAAAGGCAATCAAAAATTGACACGATAATGTACAAACTTTAATGCAACTTCGCAAAGCTGTACAACCGTCGCCGGAAGTTTTCGAATCCGCACAATAATTAAAGTTCGTTCAGCACGCTGAATCGAGATGGAATAGAAGTCCGAGCCGGAAGTGTTTAAGTACCAGTCCGCATGTTATAATAATCTCGTAGAAGAAATGATCTTTACTCCAGTCCGTCTCTGTCGTTCAAATAGGAATTCAGATCTGATTTCTGATTTTTACTTCGTTTCGAAGATAGTATAGTTATGACACACTGTCTATCAAGCAAAACACTTGAAATATCCGATAAAAACATTCAGTGTCGGAAGAAATTGAAATGAACCACGAGGAAATTACAAAAATGCAGACTAACATTAAGAAATGTAGTTTTCGAGTTTTCAGAAATTTAATAGTTTGCATTATGCGATTTCCAAACAAAGGGAACGGTAACATTTATTCGTATATCTTTCGTCCGTTTTGATGCCAATGATTACTATATTACTGTTATATTATTTTAATTGTTATAAGTATTATTTTTGCCAGGTATTCATAATTTTAAATATTTATTAGAAACGTCTGGTTTTCGTTCATTTTATTTACATACACACAGACGTATTAACAGCGAAATTCCGATAAAATTTTATTCCTTGTGTGCAGAATTATGTGACACTTGCAGTAATAACATTAGTGGAAACGGTGAACAAAGACGCACACACGGATGTGGATTGTCATATATTAGATAAGACCTACAGGAAAAATAGCTATTGTATCGTAACTATCGGATTATCTATGGTAAATGAAATAAGGAAAGCAAATGTTTGCCGATAACGCCAACCGGGAGATTTTTTTTCTATTGGGGACTTGATATAGTAAATTCTTACTGTCATATAATCTTTTCCACCTAGTAAAGTCGCTTCTTTTGATGCCTTCACTTAGTACATGATAGCACTTGTCTCATTGTCAGAAGATCGATTTCTCAAGATCCAAGTAAAATCCCAGATAATCCCAATCCCAATAAAACTGAAGATCGTAATGATATATTTATTCGAAGGTTTGTTTAATGTTCTACTATAAAAACATTAAATATTTATCTACATTTTGTGTAATTATATTTTGTGAAATACCTAAAACTATACTTTTTTTGCCAAACTTTAAGAAGTTAAGTTCTTTTACAACTTTTTTAATTCGATTATTGATGTAAGCTTATGAATACTTTTTTGACGGATTCATTGAAGTATTACGTTGCATTGCGTTATCGTTCAAGAGAAATTCATTATCACGGATATAATTTTCCAGTAACTACTGTTTGAATAACCTTGTGTGGATAAAAAATGATGTGCTTGAATTAAAAAATATGA
Organism: Hedychridium roseum; assembly: GCA_963989215.1. Taxonomy (NCBI): domain Eukaryota; kingdom Metazoa; phylum Arthropoda; class Insecta; order Hymenoptera; family Chrysididae; genus Hedychridium; species Hedychridium roseum. The sequence continues at coordinate 5,208,931 of OZ022305.1, forward strand.
ACTGTTTGTTCAGGATTAGATTGGTTCCGAATAATCCAGTCAATGGGTAATTCATTCTAAATGATTTTTCCTGATAATTTTACCAATGAATAATGAATAATGAATAATGTATAGTCTTTACAAAATAATTATTTGAAATCATACAAAAAATGACTTATTGTCATTACTTTCTTAACTTTCCAATGAAAATAATTTGAAAATAATAGAATTTCTTTATCATTTTGAATGTTACCAATTATTGTAAATAAGCATTTATACAGTGTATTAGGTTATAAATAAGTTATTCGGATATTTTTTTGTTGGTAATAGACATGTGGTTTATTATAAAGAAACCATACATTATTATTAAAAATGAAGAGCACATTAATTCATTTCTATATTTAACTTGATGTTCTAATCGAACAACTGAATTTCACTGTAGAATGAGGAACAATGAGAATATGTACATACTACGACGCTAAACTTTTGACATTTCAAATTCACAAATTTCTTGACAATATTTACAAAATACGATCGGTGAACATTTTTCGCGCGATATTCAGAACTCAGTTGGGAATAACCTGTGAATGTGTCTTATATTTGAACGTAAAATGATGATAATATCTCTATAGCACATTAGAAAAATAGAGATCATATCCCATAGAATAATCGCTGTATGCAAAATAATCTTTTATTTAACTTTGTTCCTTCCATTTTTATCATAAAATGTAACAGAGAGGTGATATGTGTGTAATGATTAAAATAATGTAGGATGAAATGCAAATGTGTAATAACGGGTTTCCATAATTATTATAAATCTGACGGTTTCTATAAAATTTAAGATTTACTATTCAATAAAAACAGAATTGAATATACAGAAGGACGAAATCTACGTTTCTCGTAATTTGTATACATATATGCAGTAAATTACGATTTTCCTCTTTCGTCCCGTTTCAAACTGCCGCCAGTTTTCATAAAACACTATGTAATAGACATGCCAATTTTTAAGAGCAATTAAAAATATTAATTAAATAGGCCACTTTGTAATTCTGCACTCGGTGATTTGTGTATGATCACAATAGCACGTATCACATCTTTCATACAAAAGGGTATACATTGCTGAAATCAGTGTGTATACATGATTCTCGTATAAAAAAAGCACTATATGGGAGTTAAAAAAGAACATACTACATGCATTATTTAATATATTACGGTTTCGAGAAGACGTTGAACGAAGAGTACACTAACTGATGGGTACAGGATATTTCTGCTGCATTTATGACTGCGCACTCTAATCCACTCTAACAAAATGGCTTTCGCTAGGAAAGCAAAATAAATTGCATTGATACTTATGAACGACCACTGACCTACGCGATCGGAAATCTGTAAACGGTCAACTGCATCGTGTAAACATCCTTTTGACTGTGGTCATACGTTATGTATGAAGAAATTGTAAGAGTAAGTTTACAATTATTGTACAATCTACCTACTTAGCTCGAAATAAACTATTGTTTGAATGTCTCTAATGACGGGTTTATAAATTATCGTTTGTAACGTCCTTTAATTAGTTGCAGAGCCTTTGCCATGAGCGGCGCTTTAGTCTTCTTTACAACGCCCGATGCTAATACAAGAATACAAAATTAATGTTGTTTTCTCGTAATTTATTGGCATGCTAGAAGATAGATATATGATTTGTGTAAAATGAAAATACTCACTAGATGTTCTCATACGCGGCATTGGTGGTGGAGGCACAGAAATATTTGTGGCTGCAGATACACCACCTCCTGCTATTAATTTCTTCTTCAAGTCAGACGCAGAAGTAGAACTAGCTGTTCCGTATTTGGCTTGCTTCTTTAATACATTTCTAGGAGGTTTGACTACATTATCTACATAAGCGAGTTTGGTAGACCTCACTGGAAGAGACTTGTCTATAGATTGTTTTATGTTGGCGGTGAGTGTCTTTAATTTTGCTTCTCTCTCGTCAAGACATCTCTGAAAGTTTAATAAAAGTGTCATTAAAGATTACTTCAAAATGAATTTCTTATTTTACGTAATTTTGCAATAATAGTTTATGTACCATATACATTTCGCGCCATGATTCCATTTCTTCTCGTTCTTTATTCCGAAACTCTCGTTTGCAATGAAACTGCCATAAGGAATCTGTGTCCTCGATAAGGTACGGGTTATAGTGCTCCAACATAAATAATTGGTCGGGCGTTGCCCGCTCCAAAACGGGTTTTAATATGTCATAAGGTACACCACCAGTAAATTCTAATGCTGAATAACCAATACCGGTTTAATTAAGATTCGCAGTAGTATAAAATAAAACAAGAAGACAAAGTACGCACCATCAATGTTTTCTATTAATATTCTTATACACATTTCATAGAGAGTAGGAACACTTGTATAACCAGACTTGTTTCCTGAATACACTTTTGTCCTGAGAAAGTAAACACAGTATATTGAAATAGTAAATAAAGTGTCATGTATATACAATAATAATTACCTTTGATTCTTTGTGTAAATCACATCAGTGAGGGCTTTATCTTCCTGTCTACGTTGAATGTGATTTATGTATGGCAGTGGTTTGTAATTAGGACTAATTTCAGGTAACGTGGACGCCAAATCTACGTTCAGTGGTTCTAGTTTGACATTTGGTGCTAACAACGGCAAGGACTAAAAACATATGCTGTAATTAATGATAGCTTCCGAAATTAAATCCAACACTTTATTATTTACGTTTTAGTACTTACATGAGAACTTTCACTCTCCGTAGGTTCAGTTTTCACAGGCTGCGACTTTTTATTACTCGATGATAAGGACGTGTTTGGTTCAGTTTTGACTTTCGTTGCACATAAAACCGGAGAATTAGTATTACGTTTCTTGGATGGCATCATTGTACACATACCCAGCGCTTCGGCAAAACTTGCGCCTATAGGAGGATAATGGATATTATTTACTAACATTTCACACCATAAGTTTACATTACAAAGAAAATAAATGTATTCTGCTTTTGTCATAAATTAATAATATATGCGTATAAAACTATTTTTTTTAATTGTAACCATACCAAATGGAATGAATGATGCGTTTACAGAAAAAAGCATTTATGAAATCAAGCGAATGTTTCACAAACCAGAATTGCAGTCAATTCCTTCGTCACCGTTAATTTCTTGCTTAATCCTCTTTGATTCTTTTTTACTGGATTTGGTGTCGACATCATCTTTTCGCTTTTCTTTTTCACCGTCTTTTTTCTTACTCTTATCTTTACTTTCTGTATCGTGCTTACTGCTAGAGGAACTGTGATGATTCTTTGATTTCGAAGATTCTTTTTCGTGACGGTGAGTACTTTCCCTCTTTTTTTCTGTTTTTTTCTTATCTTCTTTCTCATTGCTTTTATGTTTGTGTTTGTGCTTGTGTTTGTCTTCACTTTCTTTTGCTTTGGTGCTCGACGTATCTGCCTTAGATTTACTAGGGTTACTACGCGACTTTTCATGCATACTCCTTTTTTCGCTTCTACTTTCGTCTTTGTTAGAAAACCTTTCATTTTTTGGTGAATTGTTAGTTGTTTCTTGCTTCACTCTAACTTCCGAAATTTCCTTTGGCGATTTAAATTCCGCATCTGCGTTCGATGTTTTAATGCTATCTCTTTCAGAATCAGATGAGGGTTGTCCCATGTCATCATCACTTTCGTGAAAGCTTTTTCTCTTTTTGCCTCTATTTCTATCATGAACAGGATCTTCTAGTTTCCTTTTTTTCGGATCCTCTTTATCATTTTGTACGCCTACACTGGATTTACTACTTGCAGTCACTTTGTCAGAACTCTTTCTTGAACTTCCAGACTTACTATGGTCTTTATCTTTTAAAGTACATTCTTCATCCTTTTTAGATGTGCTTTTACTACTTTTTGAGTCTTTAGAACTTGATTTTCTTTCTTCTCTAGATTCACTTTTGGAACAACCTCTACTCTGTCTTTGTGATTCATCTTTTGGAGTTTTCGTATTACTACTTTTTGTTGATTCTTGTTTATTTAAAGATTGTGAATTGGGATCAGTATTTGATGACCCACTCGTCCCTGCTTTATGACAATGCTTTTCTGGAGAATCCTCAGTCTGAGATCTAGAAGAATTAATGCTAAATGTTAGTTTGAAAAGGGATTTAGGTAAGGTGAAAAATGCTGTTTTGTATCTTTAATATATATTATTGAGAAATAACTTGATGATTCAACGAAATGATTTTGTGACAACAACATTGTGACAATTTTTACAATAGGTAGGAATAAGTCAGACGCTCACTTTGGTGCCTCTGGTAAATCCTGCATATGCACAGGTGATTCAGGACTGTAATCACTATAACTTTCAGGTACATCTGGTACGCATGCTTCATCTTCTTCATCTGTAGTTTCTTCATCGGCAACCATTTTTTTCCATTTTGCCACTAAAGCTTTAGCAGCATTTCCTATACTACCATCATATTTTCTTAGAATATTCACAGTGCGTCCAACCCCTGTTTCCTGAAGATGCTGAACCGTTACAGGCAAGCTGTGCAGCTTTTTAATGCAATATAATGTCTGTAACAAAAGCAAAGGAATATTAATGATATAAAAATATTTTCTACAAATATATCTTTATCATGAACAAGAAATTTCTCTTTAGTTCATTCATTATTACTACTCAATTTTGAATGTGTTTTGTTCATGATCTGGTTGGCAAGAATATATAGTCATGCACTATTTTAATAAACATCTTAATAAGTCCCCAAAAGACAAAAAAATTTGTATAACTTTATCAACGTGTATGTATTACCATGTTAAAAAATGTCTACAGTTAAACAACAGACAAAAAGAAATATGTTCTGAAAGAAAATATTGCAAATTCAGTGTCTGTCAAAGTGCAAAAAAAAATAATTATTTACATGCATAAAACGTATCTCATATTAACAGAATTCAATAGCCTGGAAATCATAACATAATGATGCAATCATTTCTTAGAAAAATATTGAATGACATGGAATTGAGACAGTTCTGTTAAGTTTTCATGTACGTGCAAGAGGTTATCTGTTACTAAATTTTGCACTAACTATAAAAGTGAGCGTGCTCGTGTAATTAAATACAACCAGAAATGTAGCAAAAAAGCGTGTATACCCTCTCTTCATCCTCTTTGCTTTTATATATACTTCGCTGGTAGTGCCGAATTTTATCAATGACAGACATTATTTCCAACTGCCAGCTGTAAGTACTACACGAACGATCACAGCCAACAGCACAGCCAGCTTGACACACACGGTTTGGCGTGTGTGTTGTACCACTTATTTTTTACGCAGTTTTCGGCGTATATCGGACAGGAATTAGTCCTGAAATCGAGGACTAGGCCCACAGATAAACCATATTTGAAATCTATACCGACTTCTGAACCGTCGACTTTTCGAACGACAGAGCAGCAGATATCCGGAAATGTTAGCTCGCAGCAAACACAAACGCAACTGCAACCGAAGCTCAAATAAATGTACGCTAACACTGGCTAACACTACGGACCCTCTGGCGGCGATACTATCGACTATCACAAGTCGATTAAATCGACGCCATCGACTTAAAAACCTGAAAATATTTTCTTCGGTGAAAACGCGTCCGTTAATTGCAATATCGAGAGAGACAGAACGAGAGAGAGAGAGAGAAAGTGCTATTTCTTCGTGGGATATACTGGATGTTCACCGAACGTTTGTGCTTTCCATGCGGGTAACGAATTGTTTACGGAGAAAGACGTGTCGGTGGCCGTAAACCTAACCTTGAAGGCAACGGGCGTCCCCGGTTATTCATCGTGTTTCGCCGAAGATGCAGCCCCTTAGGATAAACAGAGGTAGCAATGACGGTATGCAACAACGAGAACGGGGACGTGAACGCGGATCCGGACGTGGCCGTGGTTCCTGGTCCCAGGAACCATCGCAGGGATATCAACCACCCTTACGGAGGCCCTACCAAACTGTATATGATGGTCCCGTTGCTGGTTAGTTTATTTAGTATTCCATTAAATTTTCCGGCGAAATTGCTTTTATTACGTTACTCAGAATCGCTGTATCATTGTGCCTTCGGACAATAATCTTTTCGAAATTTCAGAAAAAATGGTTAGTATATAAATGTACCCAATGCTGCCTTCTTTCATGGTACAATAGCAGACACAGTGAACAGACAGAGTTAATGTGTGCAAATAATAACTAAAAGTAGAATCTATGTTTGGTCATTTGATTTACTTGAGCCCTGTTTTTCTGGTAAAATATTCAACAGTCATACTTAGTTATTTTAAGTCAAAAATATTTGTAAGGACTATTCTGAGGAAAGTTTTACTTTTTACGTTGCAGCATAAAAGCAGAAGCAACAATAGCCTACTTGCCCTATTATGTTGAAGTATCTTAAGTTACCTATGAAATATTGAGCAACTATATTTCATTAATAATATATACTCCATACAGGAGTGTCATCTTCTAATAACTCTGACGGATTTGGCCAATCTTCATTAAATAAGGAAGAAGTGGTTAAAAAATCCATGTTGTCTGCTGATGCTGCAGAATTTGTACCGAAAACAAAGGTCTATTCAGTAAGTATTGTCTAAATATATTTTGTGACTTGCAATGATTCAGCCACCTTTTTGCGTTGGTAATTGGGATTCTTTACAGTCATCTGCACCAAAGAGCTCTTTACAAAGCCGTCTTGAAACTGCAAGGAACTTGTCAGGGCAAGCAACAGGTCAGAGCCATATATACAGACAACCACAACAGATGTCTCAGCCAATAAATTATGATTATAATTACAAGTACTATCATGCTCAGAGACAGCAACAACATGATCGATTTGCCGATCATTTTCATCAATATCAAACTAATGATAATGTAAGTGCATTTTATTACCATTACTTTGTTGACTCCTCTATTTTTAACATGTGGGCAGCAAAGGTTGCAATGAGAAGGTACAGTAATGTGTTGTTTTTAATAGGGAATAAAAGGAACTGATTATGATGAGACATTAGAATACATGAACACCATGGATCAGCTCGGGAATGTGATGCATTCATTAACTTTGAATCCTGGTGTCTATCAGATGTTAGTTCCACCACTTGTGAAGTCAATCTTATTACATTTGGAACATTCAAATAACTTTCAGAACATTATATCAGCCATAATACAACAGGTCTCTACTTACTACTTTATGACACATGCACATTGGAATATTTCATTGATTCAATGTTAATATTGTGAATTATTTACAGTCTATAAATGACAGCAATTTTCGATACAGTGGTGCACGACTGTGTAAAACTCTCGAAACGGCAGCCACACCGAACCAGGCAACGACATACAGAGAAATTTTATGTAATCTGTAAGTATCGATGTTCGGGAATTAATAAAATTATGGCCGTGTTGATCGATTCGTTTTATAATGATTAACACCATTGTAGATGCCAAGAAGAAGTTCAGTCACAAGCACGGATTTGGCAGAAAAGTATAGAACACAAAGAAGACGAGCAAAAGAAATGTCATGGATTAATATTATTTTTAGCAGAGCTAGTCGTTCAGATGGAGGATGCATCTCTACCTTTAGGGGAACAGCTTATTCAACTAATTAATATAATACTGAAGAAACCGGCTCCCAATACTGCAAAACATGTTTGTCAAGCTCTGAAAGTATGTAAAATGTTTACAAAATATAAGGACGGCAAGTGTGATGTTTCAATGAGTATTTTTTACACAGTTAGCGGGTCATGCTTTGGAAACGAATAACACTGGGTGTCGTGCAGAAATGGAAAGCATGATGCGTTCTTTAACGGAACTTGTCACGCAGGGTCATGTAGATTCGCATGTAGGTCGCATGGTACACAGTGTACACGAATTGCGAAACGGAAACTGGGGTCAAACTGCAGCTACATATGGTACACCACAAGCCGATGCTGCATACGCCGCGAAAGTAGCGTTGGACGAACCTGTTTTTTATGGTCCCGACGGAAATATCCTTTCTCCCGAAGAAAGCCAGTTTTTAAGCGATCTTACGCAGGACGGAAGCGATTCTGGAGAACACGAGTAAGTATCACCAGTGAAGTCCAAAGCTTGCCTTTTGTACGTCGGAGAAATCGGTACAAATAACTTCTTGATCTGCTTAGGAAGAAACTTCAATAATATAAAAGTTAAATTATATAAACAGTTTTTTAATCCATTCATTATATTATTAAAACACATGACAATTCATATACTATTTGTTTAACAATAGTATCAGTACTCGTAATTCATGCTGACCTTCTAATGGTATTTACAGTGAAACCCATAAGGATGACGAAATAACAGATGAAGAGGAAGAAGATATGATAGCGAGGGCTTATGAAGAATTTCTGAAAACTATACCTAACAAAAAGAAGTGACCGCGAAACGTAACCACCAATATTTATATTCAAATGAATGCTGCATAATATCTACTTACCGTATATACCGTCATTAATACGTATATTTCTGTCAATTTTCATAGATGAAAAGTTTACAGAGGAAGTATATCGACTATTTTATAATTCAACTTTGTCATTGTTAATTACTCAAGCCATTAAGTCATGAATACCTCGTGAGATATTGAGGACTGCACCTGTACATTTCTCAAACATTAGATACTTGACGGTTAAAGCACTGACTCCGTTAAAAGACTGTGCACACAGCAAAACGATTAGCTTTGAATTTGATACCTTAAGGTTTGTAGAAGCGTAGAAAAAACGTATTAAGCATTGTGTTTGATGTATCTATAAATTATATTTTATTTAAGTAGTATATGTTTTCTATTGCTATAAACATTCTAAATATTTTTAATAGAAGTTATAGACATTCAAATGTCATCGTTATCTAATGTTCTTTTTCCATGAATTAACGTCATTGATGTATCACGATGTTCCCGTTATATTTAAACCATAAATATTCAACTTCCTACAAAGTATGACCCAAAATGGACTACCTCGAATTTTTCTCGGTAACTTCCACTGCGACATTGCCCATGTTTACTCACTAAAATTACAACTACAAAAGCTCTTTATTAAAACTAGTACGAATTACCAAATTTGATACATATTACTTTAGTTAATAAAACTATCGTAAAGAATATTTAGTATAACTCTCTCCGTTAAAATTGTATTTATATTGCTTTATTTATCATTAATGTTGAAGTAGAACAGCTAGTGTATGTTGAGCAAGGTTTTAACACCTGTGTAATTGTCAGCAAAAGAACATGAATTAGAAATAAAGTTGTACCTTTCCGCGCATTTAAATAAATATTCCTGAGTTTGATTCCTTTGATTCTACTGCGATAAATAGAATTCCATGCAAATTGCTCAGATGAGTCACGAAATTCAATGGCTAACCTTGCTGTGGCTCTTGACCTTCAGAAGATAGTGAAATCTAAGTAACTACTGGATTCCTATAACTAAATACCTTACACGACCTTTTGCTATCAACGATTTCAAGTGATAAATATATCGAAAAAACATGTGTATCTAAAGGAACGTAATTTTCTAAATTCATTAAAGTAATTTTCTTGAATATTGGTGGTGGAAATATTTTCTTTTCACCACTATTCTCATTAGTGACGCGTATTGTTTATTAGAGATAAGATGGATAACCGTAAGTCAATGAACAAGTTCTTTAGTACGGATTGATTCAGGAACTTTATTTTTCATTTATTGTAATAACACAATATATCTACTTCTCTGGCGCATTTTTAAACGTCCCGTTAAAATCTCATCCATCACACTACCGCATTCATATTCAACCATAAGCTTTGGTATACAGCAAATCATCGCGGATAAAGGATATTTTTCAAACTGGGTAACATCATTTGGTGTGGTTTAATGTAATAATACGTCTATTAATAGTGTATTAACTTTAACAAATACCTTCGACTGTTCCTTTTTCTGCTCAAAAAACTTCAAAATATTGAAATTCGTTAATGCTACTACTCTACTGCTTTTCAATATTTCGTCGTTAAATTTTCAATCGTTTAACAGACCTTTTTAATACAAGATTAACACCAATTATAGTTTTTTTGTTACATTAAAATATCAGATATCTGAATAGGCCGATAAGATTCTTATTTTTGTAGAATATCATTATTCGTCTGCTAGGTAGAGTATTAAAACTCTGCTGTGATATATTTTAATATTTAGTTCGATGTAAATAGGGCATGCGGGTCAGTAGTGACGAAAAGACATTTGCGGCAATTCTGTCGTGATGAAAAGTCCTTTTGCGGCGAACCAGCTGCAGTAAATATGTCAAGGTACAGAAAATGATTTTCGTTGCCGTTACACATTTTTTCCAGAAAATCGACAACGAACTATTTGAACGCCTCGATAACAGTATACACTGTCATATTAAAATATGTGGAGAAATAGCATGAGAATAACTGACGTAGATATTGGTTAAGGGTTTGATAAATCAAGTCTTCGATTTTCGATCCATTACACGCATCAATTTGTCATACAGTTGAAAAACACTTAAGAGGAATTTTTAAATTTCACTTCCGCGAAATTTTCTATCAAGAACCAATAAAACGAGGCGATAATAAATTTGCATAAACGTATTACTCTTCGTAGAATCTATTTAGATAAATCGACTACGTCAAAAATTGGCCTTCCTTTCACCCATGATTCCAATAATCTGTCGTATAAAAAAGGAATAAAAAAACATTCAACTTTTCGAACGTGAAAAATAAACGCGGATTAATGCGTAAAAAATTGAATTACTAGTAAGTGTAAGATGTAAACCCTAATTTATGTTGATCCACTGTGTTAACAACAGTCTACGTTGATACACACAAACTTTGCTCATTTCGCATTTCTATGCAACATTCAGCAAAAAACTCCAGTGAATTACTGCACTTTGCTTTAAAAATGTGAAAATTTTCTATATCCTGGCCATTCTCAGATTTATGTAGATTAGCTATGAATTATATATTCAGAGAGCGACAGAGGCGGGGTAATCATTTTACAATTTTTCGTAGGTGTTGAAAGTATGCAATGATTACTCACCGACTGTTTTGAGTTGCTCGGATTATGACAATACGGTTTTAACTAGAAAGAGAAAGAAGTGGTGAAACCTACTCATAATACTGCGGCAAATATTGTATTATCATATATAACAAGCCGCTAATACTGTTTGGATTTTCCGTATCTTGTTTTTATACACGTAAAGTTGTTTCTGCTATTCATCTGTTTTCTTTCATAATTGGTTCTCTATTCATTTTTATATGTAATGCTAATTGATGGAGTATTAAAAACTATTAAAAACTCGTACTATTAAAAAATCATGTCATAAAAATCGACTATATTTTTATTATCGAATTGAAATATTAATTTTTATGTCTTTTCAAAATATGTTACACATATATCAAAATAAAAATTTTTCTCTCAACTTTTACCACTTAAGATTAGCTTATTCCATTCGGTGCTTACGATAATCTTCCTCTTCGTATTAATCATGATGCTCAGATGAGTGCATTTAATATTTTGTACGGAGAATTTAAGTGAAAAACTAATCAAGCTAATCCGTCTGCTGACAGCCATCAGCGGAGGGCAATGACTTTGTTAAAAAAACATCTAAAATCTCAGCCATTGGTCATCCAATTGGGCCTCAAAATGAGACCATAGGATTATAATAGAACGTGAAAGTTTTTTCGATGCGATAATTACATCATAACTTGACACAGCAATTTCGAAATTTAACTTTAGGTAAAAAGATGCGTGCAAAGTAACACTTCACCTAGTAAGACTTATAAAAAATAATGGTAGACAGTAGTTCTAAGACTTTGACAATGTGTAAAAATTCACATCTGTACGGGTATAGTGGAATCGAACGATTGAAAAGGATGAAGAATGAAAGGTTCACACGGAGACCTGGCGAAGACATTATAGCTGATAGTTTCGCGTAAATTGGTTTCGGATGACGTAGAGATACGGCGGCAGAGAAGATGTGGGCTGAGAAATTCGCCGAAGAGGACGTACGAGGTTCCTTGATGGAACGCCCGAGGGACATGCGTGGGAGACATTAGAAGTAGGATATAACGTTGCGTATGGCCGCGGACCTTCACAGTCTACCATCATACTCTTCCTCGCGAAGCACCTTTATAACTGTACGCACGCGGAAGCGTTGTCAGTTACTTCATCGCGATCAATCCTCGGAAAACCATCATCGATCCAAGGTATGTTTACGTCTTTCTCCTCTTTTCCCACACCTAACATGTTTATATCCAATAGAAAAATGTGCTGCAAAGTAATGATGATTTTTATTAATAAACAGTATACACTATGTTTGTAAATAATAATGAAATAATTAGAAATAGTGAAAAGCGTCATTAAATCGATCCATCGGAGGTACACTTATCTTTTTTTTCTTTCTCTTCTTCTCTAATAAAAAGTAATGCTGCAAAGCCATTAAACAATTTGCAAGCAAAAAATATTAATTCGGTTTTTAAATGAAGTATGTAATAAATTGTGATCGTGTAAAAAAAATAAGAAATTAAATCCGAGGGTCAGTTATGAAATATCTGGAATTGTTATTAAATATAAACGTTAATGTTACGAATGTAAATGTAAGAAATTATTAAATTCCCAGATAAAAAAACGAAATGAAGAGCTTGCAGACGGCAATTCTGCTTATAGGGCTGTTGGGTACAACAGTTAGTGGTAGTCAGTACGTTTTACAACCAAGAGTTGTATATGGAGGTGAGTTTTTTAATTCCCAATCTTTTTACAAAATTGAGATACATTTCGCGATTTACGAACTAGTGTGTTACACGTTCTCTACGTTAAAATAATATGTATGCTACTATACAACAACGTTTCTGATATAACAATCTATGGTATTAATATAAATTTAACACTTTTACGACCAACAAATACATAGTAAGAATCGTTTTTTATTGATAATCGTAATATTTGCATAACTCCACTTCTGTATGACTCGTGTACAGATACTCACACATGCTTATCAGTAAAAAAACGTTACAATAGACCCATTTCTTGTACTTGTTGAATTTGCCGCCGACTCTTGGACATTTGAGAAGAATCGGCGGATTCATCTCTTTATTATGCAAACTACATTTTGAAATTCAAGGATGGAGTCAAAAATGTAACCGACGTCATTCGAAAAGTCTAGCCACAATATAAATTACTGTTTTTATATTCAGTTAAATGTATTTATCCGCATTGATTTCAAGGCGTACTTGGAAAATTAATGTTAACAAAATTCTTCGTAAAATCTACTGAATATATTGAAACAAATACCTTATTTTTAAGACAATTTTAAAAATACGACGAATGGTTTAAGAATTGTAGCATGCTTTTTGTGCACAATTCGAGGGTAAAAGAAATAGGGTTACTTTTTTTACTTTTCTAATAAACATAATAAGTTTGTAAGTACCTAAGAGAAGTGTAATATTTTGCTATTGAATTCGTAGGAGGCTGCGACTCCTACACATGCGGAATCAACGCAAAATGTACCATTAGCGAAGGACGACCAGTGTGTTCGTGTTTGAATCTGCATATGGGCGATCCCCTTGTTCGGTGCGATCGCGTTGAGTGTTTAGGTAAATTTTTATGCTTCCCGTATAATACGCAATGCTAATCTAACATTACTTCCGGCACCTTAAGGACGTTCTTCTAACATAGGGCTACTGTGATATGAGGACTTAAAACGGGGCAGGAACTGGACTAAGGGGTAGGGAGAGTAACTATATCGCACCAATAATAAACAAGGCAATATCATGTGCCGAAGCATTTTATTTCGATCATGCAGTTTTCGAATTCAATTTCATTAACGACACAATTTTCAATTACGCCAACCTTTTAGACCCTGATTGAAACAATTGCAACAATAGGGGAGAAGTATTAGGGAGGAATATTTAGAGGTACTGCTGTTACGCCAGTAAGTTTCCTAATGTTTTTCTAAATGTTTTATAGTGGACGAAGACTGTCTGGGAAATCAGGTCTGTTCAAACAACAGGTGTATCAGCGGCTGTGCTAACGCAGGAAATTTGTGCGGAATAAACGCGTTTTGCGAGACAGTTGACCACACGCCGACCTGCAAGTGTCCCCCCGGATATGAAGGCAACGGGTTTTCCGGTTGCCATGTTCGTGACCCGCGTAAGAGAATATGGCATTTTTTCATATAAACAAAAAATAATGAATTAGACCATTTGATTTCGCTGTCCTTGTGTAGAGAAACATTTTGAAACCTTTTTAAAATCTGATAATTATCAACTATTACTCTTCTCCATTTCTGTTGGTGAAAAAGTCCTTTCAATATGAGTTTCCTTCTAGAATTCAGTAAACATAATGATTTATTTACAAAAATCGTTAATACACGGAATACTTCAATAATTTTTTCGAAGCAAACGCCAACCAAAAACTGAACATCATGATTAGTTGTAAAAATAATTAATGCGACAATTTTCCTTGTGCAATTTGTCTACATCAGAGGCAGCCTGTAAACCCAATCCTTGCGGTGCAAACACGATGTGCGAGGTTGTCAACGAGGTAGCATCCTGCAAGTGTTTGCCAGGATACAGAGGTACCCCGCTCGGTGACGGTTGTCGTCGTCGAGAATGCGAAAACGACGGCGAATGTCCTTTTCACCTTGCTTGTTCGTCGAATTTCAAATGCGAGAGTCCATGCCACAGATGTGGTAACAGCGCGAACTGCAAAGTCGTTAATCATCAGCCGCAGTGCTCTTGTCCAAATGTGAGTAAAATAACTAAGTATATTAACAAGTAATCGTTATATCGCAATTACAGTATTCATTACCATCAGTAATCATGAATCGTCTGTTTGATTAGTTTTCATTGATTAGCATTGGCTTTAATATTAGATCTGATATCTATTTTTCATTATTGGTAGAATCTATTTATTACTGAAAATGGCAGAATGCCACAAAGGAAGGTTTATAAAAAGTTTATCTCATTTGTTATTAGAATTGGTTGGGTAACCCGTATGGATCCGGCTGCAGACCAGAATGTACTTCACATTCGGAATGTCCAGCTGGTAAACCAGCCTGCTTAAACCAAAAGTGCACGAATCCCTGCCACGGAGCTTGTGGGGAGAATGCCGAATGCCATTTAAGAAATCAGATCATCCCCGTCTGCAGTTGTCCTCGAAATATGGTAGGCCACGCCTTGATCAGGTGCCGGCTTCCTACGCCCGGTGAGTTAACTCAATACTTTTTTGTAAGCTTTGTAAGTCCTTACGTAAGCTGCCCCCAGTTTTCAGTCAAATAACCACATTCCAAGTGCATTAAAAGAACATCAATTTTATATACAAATTAGTTTATTAAAATCTGAAGATTTATACATAGGATTAAATTTAGTTAAAACATACAATACAGTTTATAAGTCACGATTAATGCTTCCAAATTTAATCGACCGTCTTTTATTAATGATATCACTATTCTGATAAACCTGGAAAGAATTAGGAACAACATTCAGTACTGCCCAGTTTCGCATTCGTTTTAGCAGTGACCTTCCAACGTGATGAAATACATTGGTTCATCTCTTGTCTTTTCTCACGACTATTTTAGAGGACCTGTGTGAACCTAATCCCTGTGGAAAGAATGCTGTTTGCGTTCCTGGACACGACGAAACAGGCGCTGAAAGACCCGTGTGCAGTTGCCCGCGCGGATTTTTCGGTAACGGATTGTATTACTGCCAGCGGGGCGAGTGCATGACGAACAGCGACTGCCCGTTGAACAAGGCCTGCATAAATTATTACTGCGAGAATCCTTGTACGGGCCACGAATGCGCCCCAACCGCCACGTGTTCGCCGAGAGACCATATAGCGGTCTGTACTTGTCCGGAAGGTACTCGCGGAGATGCCACTGTCCTCTGCAACCCGGTCGTCGGAAGAAGCAGAGGACGACTCTTCGGGTAATCTGCGCAAATATTAAACGGGGAAAAACACGCCGGGGAAGGCCCTAACAAATTGACCTATCAATCACTTGCCAGTAAACATTTTTGTTTCTTAATCTCATGATGACTGCCACACTGTCATGGCAAAGTGTTCAATATTACCAAGAAAGCGTGAGTAGCCAACAGAAAATGATTCACTGACAGTAAACTTTTGGAAAAAGTTCTCGAATAAGTTTGTATTAGCGAATTTTATGTTGGTCCTAGGAAATTTTAGATTTGTTATTAAAAGTGTATTTGGCTACGCATGTTTTTACCATTGATATATCGCAATAGATGGGGTGGCTATAAATAAAACTAATAAAAGCATATAGAATGCACAAGCGCACGTTAGTAACATTTTACATCTCGCGCATAATTCACTACAACGAACAATGCAATGAGGAGATGGAAAACTCACAAAAGCTTATAATAAGCGTAATTAGATCTCAAGGAAACGTTTGTAACAAACATTTGATGTGTATTTATATAAATTACATATTCCTATGTACAATTCATGCCAAAATTCATTTCCCCAAGCATGACTTAAAACCTGTAAAATGAGTACGTATATAAAAAGTAATTTTAATACAAGTATAGAATAGACATATATAAAATATAAGAGTATTATATATAAAGAAATCACAAACCAAACGAAGAAATATTTTTTCCCTTCTATTGATAACATGATGTATAATTTTGTTTGTGATTTTGAAATCTTATAAATGTTTTCGTCTTAAAATGTACCAATCCATGTTTCCTTTGCGAATGTATGTACCCCACGTTAATAAGATGTACATGATTCGCTATTAATGTTAGCAACCAATCGATATGTATTAAAGGGCCCTACTCGGTGCAGATGATATGACGCAGTAAGAAAATGCGAGAAAGACAGCGACGAAAGAACATTGAAGAAGGAAAAATACTGAGCGTTAATCACTGATATATATATGTATATATCAATACGTCAAATGCATTTCCGACTGCACATTAGCGCCGTGTACTTCGGTAAATGATTGGCGCTGGCGTTTGTGAACTGTTTCGTTTTTCTCGTCACGTAGAAGAGCGTAGGTGTACGCTTTGACGTTGGAGTTTTCGAAAAATTACATGAGTCGTCGACGGGCGATCGTCGTGGGAACGAAGGATCGTGGGAATTCACGGTATTAAATCTCGCGGGCATTATACAGACAACGGGGGAAGTATTCTCCTGAGATTGAGCCCGGCACTGGGCTATCCGAGTCCAGCAGAGCGGAGAGATGTCGATTCGGACTACGGCCTACCGTCTCCTGCAAAATGGTCGGGTCCTTTTGCGTAGTATTCGTAACGAGGGCCTATACTCCAACACCAGATACCACCACGGCAAGATACACGTTGCGCAAGTAGGTAAGTAATCAGCTTTTCAATTTCTAAGCGAAACTCGAATTTTCCCGAATGACACTTGTGCTTCCTTGAATTTTGGGATGACGTTCGCATCAACCGTTCCAAGGTATCCACAACAGAATACAAATAGGCACATAGCATAACGGTTTTTAGTGTCATTCCGCAATGACAAGACGCAAAGCGAACAAAGGAACATAGTGCAAACCATAAGTCGTTAAGAAAATCACGTAAGGTCATTCGGAGTACGTGCATAGCGCGTAAGCAACGAATTATACGTGTTTACGTAGCACGGTGACCGCGTACTAAATTTATCCAAATCAACTGTAAATTAATGGGGTTGCTCGCAAATGTCAGGCAGTTTTCAATAAGACCTAATATGGAGTGTGTAAATTTTGTTGACAACGTGATTAGATTGACATTAACGTTGTAGACCTGGTGAACGTGTTTTGAGGTTATTTTGTGTACGTTCGAAATAGGCAAGTCCCAGGGCTGCCTGCCCCAGGGTAGCGGTGATGTCTCAACTGCGGGAAAACACCTCGGTTTCCTGGGAGCTCATGCTCGACGAATTTTCGTCGATAACATCTTAAAGAGGGTGACGAATAGTCTCGCGGCAGATCTTCGACGCCGTGCGGCTAGTAGACTCCTCTTTGGAGATTCTGCTCCCTTTTTCGCCTTGGTTGGTGTTTCCCTCGCATCGGGAACGGGAATTCTCACGAAGGATGATGAACTGGAAGCTGTTTGCTGGGAAATCAGGGTATGATTTTAATAAAACTCAGAACAGTTACTTCAGTGCACAAGCAATTAAAACTTTCTCTCAATATGTGTAAACTGACAATACCTACTTGCGATTTATCCCATTACCACATTTATTAATGTATATTATTCTTTAAGCACTTAGTAAGATTGTTATACAATAATAACAATTAAATGACAATAAATATTTACATTTGATTTATTGAGTACAATAGGGGCTAACTAATCTGATAAATTTTGTAACTATTATAGGAGGCAGTTTCAAAACTGCAATGGACTAAACCAGAAAATGACAAAAATTATGAAAGATCTACAGTTGATGATACACCTGGATCTTTAAAGAACTTTGCTGTTGGGCCTGTTATTGCAAAAGGATGTTCTGCTGTAGTCTATGCAGCACGTTTTCGAGAACCAACTGAAGCTGAAAAATCCAATCAAATTCTCATTGATGATAAATCTAAAGAGATAACCACCTATCCTTTGGCAATTAAAATGATGTTCAATTATGATGCTGAATCCAATGCAACTGCCATATTGAGGGCCATGTATCGTGAAACTGTACCAGCTAGGAAACATTTCCAGAATGAAGAATTGGCTGACTGGGAGCAGAGAATAGCTGACAGCAAGAGAGTTTTGCCTCCCCATCCCAATATTGTCGCAATGTATTATGTTTTCGCAGACAGAGTACCCATTCTACCGGGTTCTTGGGGAATGTACCCAGATGCTTTGCCCACACGAATTAACCCTGAAGGTTCTGGCCGAAATATGAGCCTATTCTTACTCATGAAAAGGTTTTCAATTTTTATAATAATTTTGGTATTTCTCTACTCTTATAAATTTTTCTCCTATAAATGTATAATAACTCTGTGTATTCATAAATACTTAACATTTTATATTAATATTTCATATTGCATTGCTTTACTTTAATGTTTATATATACCCTTATCTTCTTCTAGATACGATGCTACTTTGAAACAGTATATGAACAACCGTGAAGTCAATATTCGTGAATCGATACTACTTCTTGCTCAACTGCTAGAAGGAGTCGCACATTTAAACTTACATGGTATAGCACATAGGTGAGTTAATATGATCACGTTACAATCGTACATTTGATATTAGGTATCGTGTTTCCATAGTTTCGTAGAATTTAATACCAGTACCAATGGTCATGTTTAAAATCTTGTAAACAGTAGTTGAACAAAACTTCCGGAAAGGTTTTAATATGTATAAATATTGATTCACTTACCAAACATTTCCTTCAATAATTTCAGGGACCTTAAAAGCGACAACATCTTACTTGATTTATCTGAAGAGACTGACAACTGTCCGTCCTTAGTAATCACGGATTTTGGATGCTGCTTGGCGGATAAACACCATGGATTATATCTTCCGTACAACACTCACGATACCGATAAGGGCGGCAATGCTGCTCTCATGGCACCGGAAGTTATAATGGCAGAACCTGGTCCATTTACGAGTATCAATTATACTAAGGCTGATCTCTGGACAGTAGGCACCATAGCTTATGAGATCTTTGGACAGAAAAATCCATTCTATGGACATAAGGATGAGAAAGCCGCGCTAAAGAATTACAATTATTCAGAAGATGAACTGCCACCACTTCCGAATAATGTGCCAAGTATTATTAGCGCTTTGGTACAAAACATATTATCTAGAAGTTTATATAAGGTTTGTATTCTACAAAAATGATCTCCTTTGGAAAAGCTAAATTACTTGGTTTATTTGGTGATGATGCACACAGTTTGAATTTAAATCCAGCGTGTGTCGACGTGCTACAGATCATCAAAACAAATTTTAATTGCAGAGACTTAGTGCAGATTTGGCAGCAACAGTCGTACAACTTTACTTGTGGGCTCCCAGTTCTTGGCTAAAAGGTGAAGGGAAAATACCATCAAGTAATGAGGTACGTTTGCCTGGCAGAAAGAAACATTGTTCTCAAATACTCCCGTTTATCACACAATTGTTTTCAGGTAATGCAATGGCTTCTGTGCTTAACTACGAAAGTTCTTTGCGAAGAACATAACGTCGCGTTAATGGCATTGTACGAGGGGAACAAGGGAGATTCTGAACAGCAGCGATCTTACCACCGGATGCTGTCAACACGATCCTGCGGAAGGCGAACAATGCCAGAATATCAATTAATAGCAAGCTTTCTCGGAAGAGTCACTCTAAGTAACGTTCGAAATGCATTGAGATGGATGCAAAAAAATATCTAAGATATTTTTTAAAGTGAGTAAGTAAATTGTAATGTACGAAAATTTCAAATTACGAAAGTGGCAAAAACAACAAGAAAGTATCGGTTATATCACAGAAGAAAAACAGTAGGCGACAGTATAAAGATGCACTTACCAAACTTTTCCTTATTCGTGGTTTATAGCATTTTTATTGCACTCTTAGAATTGCACGCTTTATAATTTGAAATTGATTTTTGATAACATCAGAAACACAAAGGAGTTACTCTCGATTGTATCTAGCAATTGAGAATGTTAAACTCTTTTATGGTTCCAGTGCCTTCTAACGAAACGATTGCAGGCGATTGTAAAAGAATCATTCATATTTTTGATGATATTTATTGTTTTCAATGTATACAGGAAAGGTGTTACAGCGTTAATGTAATTTCGGTCTGAAACAATATATATCGGTTGTAAGCATGCATCAAAAAGCCATTTTGGATATGCATGTTGTAATGATAGCTTATATTTTTTTGTTCTTACTGTGCGGTACCTTAAAACGTATCGTCACGTGTGATATCATTTAGTTAAATATTTTTTGCGGGTTTTACATGAATTATTGTATTTGCATATTTATTAAGATAACGGCAATTGATATGATCAGTGAAATTTGGAACGACAGAATGTTAAAAAGTTTAGATGTAAATACGTTATTGGATAGAAAGACAAAGATATATACTTTGTACAGAGTTGAAAATAAAGCTTGTACATAGTACCGTAATCAAAATCAGTGCAAAACCTTATTTACCAATTTTAAGGTAGCATAATATGTGAAGTCGTTGGTTCGCCTACTTTCCGCATTCTGTAAATTATATCTTGAAGATTAAGATTTTTTGAACTTGCAAGATCTCCAAGGAAAATCAAATACTCTTCATAGGAAAGTGCTCGTTTGCGGAACTTAAAGAACGCTAAACCGGTCTCGGTTGTCGTGAGATTTATCGCGTTGAAAATGCCTGCTGCTGTCATCCATGTATCGCTTTGAGAAAGAGGTAATAGCTGTACATTCAGGGCATACGATGTAGGATCCAACCTGCAATATCCTGATAAATAATTTATAGTTATGTTCCAATTATTAAAATTTGTTAATATTCGTGTACCTAGAAAAATATCGTGCAATGACTGCAAATTTTCTTCCGAGTACTTCCTTTTTAATCTGTACATATTTACGAAGTTTTTCTAATATAATTTAAGAGTTGTATTTTTTAGTCTTCAATATATTGATTAGATCTTTCAGCCTTCAAAATGGTGATTAAAAAACATATGAATAGACAATCGCATCAAAGTCTCATATGAAATCGGTCCTCTGATTTAATATTTTTACGAGAAGTGTTATATTGCTCGCAGTAATGGACCGTTTAATAAAACATATAACTGGTGGAAACATTCGCGTAGATGTTTATACAAATTTCGTATTTCCACGAACTGAAGTGTATACATTCGATAGGGAAAAAAGTTTTTATGAAGAAGGTAAAGACCTAATGTATGTAATATTTTCTCAGTGGATAATTTTGTCGATATTTAGAGGATCTGTCGCCAAAAATTCAATTTCCCTTGAATTGGACAAAATTAAATTATCCATACACACGAAACGATGACGATGTAAAATCGAAAAATTTCAACGTGGTAATAAACGACGACTTTTTTGCCGGCTTTTGCAAGAAATTGTGTAATGACAACAAAAAACTAACTGTTAATGGCAGTGAATTATTTCTTAGAACAGGGTAAGCAGGTAAAATGTGTCTAGTACTTATGCATTTCACAGAGCTTATAATATTCGTAATTATATTATTTACAGGAAACGCTTAAATAATTCACATTTACCTGCCTTATTGAATTTTTTAATAAGAAATAAAGATGTGGTATCTGTTAGTTTACCATACAACCGAATTGATAGCGACGGTTTCAAAACAATAATAGATCATCTTCTCGTAATAACAAATTTTTACCAGATTCACAAATTCCAAAGACTTACCAAAATTATATTAACAGCCAATGTTTACTTCAAGGTAAATTACAACGTACTCGAACTTAATCTACAAAACAATGATATCGAAACACGTGGAATCGATTATTTGTTTGACGTAGGAGAAAATTTACAACTAATGTGCCTTAGACTAAATGGGAATAAACTTGGCACTGAAGTATTTATCAAACCGCATTTGAATTATGAATTTAGTTGAATTTTTGGCATAGAGACACAGTTTTTCAGGGCTCGAAAAAAATTGCACTCCTGTTGCTAAAAAATAAGTGCTTGAAGCATTTAGACGTAGCAGAAATTGATCAAACGGCTTCGAGTCTCGTATATTTTTTGACCGTCATAAGATCAGACCAGGAACCACACAATAATAATTTAAAAATATTAGATATTAGCAGGCCGAATCCAGACCCTATGTATTACTTTGATTCTGAACACATTGCCAGCAGTATTGGTGCTATGTTAAAAGTAATCAGTTCAACATTATCTTGTCTTTAATTTTCGATAGATATACCCACGAGTAGCAACACAAGTTTCACAACTTGGATTAAAATTGTCTAAATTAATGCATTTAAAACAACCAGTGAGAGAAATAATTTTGGCTTTTTCCTTATGCAGAACAATAAGTGTTTGTCCGAGTTACATTTACGGAAATTTGGTTTGTATTGTCACGACATTGAAACGTTGATAATGGACGCAAAATACAATAACACGTTACGTTTGCTTGACCTTAGTTGTAATAATATCGGTGACCACGGTGTAGAAAACCTTGCTACTTGGCTCGCAAAACGACCCGCTTTGAAAGGCCTAATCTTGGCTCGAAACATCATAACTGATCACGGTGCCAGGTAAAACCGACAAAACTGTTAAAAAGAAATTAAATACCTGTATCAGGCATTATAATAATATTATTAAAAAGAATAGGAATATTCCTCAATGATTATGATTTTTATCTCTGAAATACTGGAATTATTAATAAATTTGGTCTAAACACATGGTATTATAATCCTTAAAAGTAAATTAATACTAAATTTACTCTAATACATTTTAACGCAAAAGACTATAAACATGGTTCAAATAGACTATTTTCCGGTATTATTTTTGCTTTAGCTCGCTCAGTCGTAACGTACCATTTTCAAGACTTATCTTGTTAGACCTTTCGTACAACAAAATAACTGACAACGGTATGGCAAACATTTTGTATACTTTGAAGAAAAGTCCACCAATGCAATACCTACGAATGTTTGGAAATAATATTGGCCATTCAACTGCTAAAGTAATACCTTCCTCAAATCTGTTAAAAAAATCTTAATGTAACCTCATTGACAGCATGACGTTTAGTTTCTCGATTTTTAACAACTTTTTTAATAACTAGTGATTTATCAAAGTTTACTCTTAGGATTTTTAATAAAAGTTCCATCATCGATACAAGCATTATAATGAACTTTAAACTGTCAATAATTGTACTTTATTAGATTATTCAGCGTATGTTAACGTCTCAAGTACTCAAGCAAGAAAATATTGATGTAAAACCATACAGAACTGACCACAAATGGTATATTGCTTATTATCCAAGTAATAATTATAATGGAAGATATTACGATGTATCCCGTTATTCCTCAATGAAATCTCTGAACGCTTCTACCATCATTCATCCGGAAGAAAAACTTGGGTCGTGTTTCTCTTACATGGATCCAAAATTCTCTAAGCTTCCAGGAACCCAAGTAATTGAATATAACATTTTTTTTCTACGATTTTCATCGGTTATTTTAATAACTTAGGATTTTCGTGGCGGCAATTTCGTTTGTAAATGTGACATGCAAGAGCAGGAAGCTATAAAAAAACGTCATATACTTCAATCTGATACGACTATTGGGACAAACAATTCATGTGAATGTACCTTTAAATCTGAATCAAAAGAGGAAGGTAAAATTAATCAAAAAACCTACGTAAAAAAAGGTTTACAATTATCATATTAGTTTTATACATAAAAACTGATAAAACTAATGAAATTATTTATCTGAATTATAACATCATGAAATTACGGAATTATGTTGACCGTCACAGAAAGACAAGAACGTACTGATTCATCTTCATCGGTGAAAACCGGAGAGTTACGGCACGATGATGAATTTAAAATCGATCCAACGGGCAAGATTCCACTGATTTTGAAGCGAGTTTCACCAGATACTAAACGCAACATTTTACGTTGGATTAATATAGATGAGAACATATTGGAAGAAGATTTAAAAAAACAAGAAGTATCTTCGAAAAAGTTGGAATATGATGAGAAAGATTTGTGTCACTGTTCGTGGATACGTTTTATGCTATCACCTGGACCACGATTCTTATTGGAAGAATCAGTAAGTCAATCAAACATAAAAGTTTGAAACGTTAAACTCTTTAACGGGGAAACAAAATTCTACTATTGAATATAACAAAAGACGATATTTATATATAATAAAATTTTATATTCTTTTTAGATTTATGAGTTATCCTCTGCACAAACGCAGTCTGTTAAAAAAGTTAATCTTTTAGTAACTAATACAATTTGCACTTTACTTATCACTACTTGCACTTTTTGGCAACATCACGGATGTTGCTTCGTTGCACAATATGTCCGTAAGTTTGTCCGAGTGAGAAACGAAATCCGCAGCACTGTCATAATTCAGGATTTCTCCTTTCAACTCCTTGAGCTTTAGAATTGTACTCTTGTGTATCTTCAAATTCTTCCTCTTATATCTTACTGCCGTAATCATCTTATCTAAAGTATAATGCAACCATAGAACGTTGGTATACGGTTCGAACGTCTGCCACTCATTTCTGTAAATTAAAAAATGTTTTCGAATTTACAGTGCATTAAGTGGGCCGTAAAAATGATATAATTCGAGAATGATAACTTACTGCACTCTGTCACGCATTAAACGATAAATTTCGAATTGGTATTCTCCCTGAGCCGTGAATAATGCGGGGTCCAACGCTAAATCATTGTACATGTAGCATCCTTGGTAAGACATCCTCGAAAGCGTAAAATCTATTATAGAGACCTAAAAAAAAAGTTTTCTAACAATTTATTTTGATGTTTTATCAAATTGGAGTATAATTTTAATCAATATAATATTGTGACTCTCTACAATCAAATAATTTGTCAAGTACAGAAAATAATGGGGAAGAGTGAAGGAAATTAACAGCAAAATAATTGTTCTATTGTAAGAATTTGTTGTGCATACCTTTACCCCTTTCGTTGGTAATAATATTTCCTTGTCATTAAATTTATACGACACGAATTGTTCATCGGTTCTAGCTATCAGAATATTGCCCCAGTGCAAGTCCCTGTGTTCAAACTCCAAGGACTTTTCAGCAACTGCCAATGCTAGTGCAGTCTAAGGATTTCAAAAACAAAAATCATGACGTCGGAAAAATGTTATTTTGGGACTTATTGCGAAAAGTATAATCAAGGAGTAATGGGAGGCATATTGAAAATATGAACCCAGTAAATTACTAAATTATTCTAGTACACTACAGAGGACGCATTTTTCCATTGGATTCTAATCTCGGTAATTCGTACAAAAACGGATAAGATTGCTACTTGCTTGTATAAACGAAGAGTATGCTTCTTCTGCCGTCATGAAAACAAAGGCTTCTAAATCTTGCCCGCCATGACCAAGTTCAAGTGCAATATAAAGTTGACTTTCGTTGAAAAGTATAGGACAGTCATTATCGGAATTTTTATCCTCGTCATAAGTTTGCCACAATTCTACGAGCTTCTGCGGATACTTGCCAATAATGCATTTTACACTCTTAACTTCCACGAATCCACTAGTATTATAATTCTTGTTAGATCTTAAATTATGTAATTCTCTGAAAATATAATTACGAAAAAATGTACACAATTAGGCAAACTGCATACTTTTTAAGAACATGAATTATAGGTACTTTGCAATAACAATTTCAGATAATATCTCATTGAACTTCTTCTGTGGTTCCCCATTCACCAGTTCACTGCCTTCAATAGGTATAATTTTAATCACAGATTTATCTTCTTCGTTATTGTACAAAAAAACTTCCCCATAAACACCTTCCCCAATTTTTCGACAGTGATCTAAATACCTAAAAGGTAAAAAAATATTTCATTACTACAAAATGCGAAATAAATTTTATTAAACGTCTGATAATATACTAACGATTCTGGGAAACAGTTTGTAAATGACATGTAGTTTTCCTGTGAACACTGTTGCAAAACAATTTTTCTAGCTGTGGCCTCTTCAACAACACCAACATTGTTCAAAACATCTTCAAACGCACTTTTCCTGGCATTTTCTACTTAAAAATTGTTAAGAATAATTTTAGTTATTTCCAATACACATGTTTAGAAATTAGTTAATTTTTTTACTGCATCTTGCTGCTACACTGTGTTATTAGTCATAACTGCTCTTTTCAAAGGAAAGTATGCTGCATAATCTATTCTTACTTGTTTGTATATTTTCACTGTTCTGTGGTGTAATACCACACGCGGCAAGAATGGGCGTATCCTCAAAACATTGCTCATTATTAGTGTCTGGTACAATACGAACAGATATCCTCCTACTAAATCTACTTAGGCTGAACGATCGACATCCATTAAATTTATTATCAGCCAGTGCAGATTGCCGAACCCGTGGATCGTAATGTAACGATGATTCCTTCTCTGCATTTTGCTTTTTTACACAACTCTGGATAACTCCTGCAAATAACACATGATTGTTATTAATCGCCGGATGTTTTTCACGTGCTCTCTACGTCTAAAGTATAACCCACCCATTTACCAAATTATCAATCAAATATTCAAAAGTGAATTTATGTGCTCTTCATTTGCCATTTTTGCCAGATAGTACAATAAATCATACTTTTTATAAATATTTATAATGCAGAAAATAAAAACATAAAAAATTCATCAAAATGTAATAAAAAAGATAGATCTTATGGGTTATCATTTTGAAATGAATAATTTCATGCTAGTTATTTTTCAATTGTTTAGCTTTCACATGAATAGACAACTTCCTTGCAATACATCAGTGGTATTGTTCACTAATAAAGAATTTTTTACTACAATAATTCACACAAATATAATACTGTGTAACATAAAAATAAAGGTTGTACCTTGGTTTTGCATATCTAAAATATCCTTAACACTGTTCCCCCATTTTTTACCCTTCCCAATTGACAATGCATTTAAGTTTACTCCGTTCTGAACATTATTTAGAATCGATAACGACCGTGCCCAAGATTTGCCCGGTTTTAAAAACACAGTCCTTCCTGGTTCTGATATGGATCTGTCTGCCTCTAATAATTCAGTATACGTCCCAGAGACATCTTCCGCTATTAAGGAATTCCTAGGTGGCTTTGTTGCAATTTTAACATCTGATTTACTGTCATTGGACTGTCTTCTACTATTTCTTCGTGACTTCCCTAGCTTAGCTGTTTCATTCTGAACTTCAGAAATATTTGTTAAAAGTAAATCCCAATTATGGTAACGCTTCCTCCTTTCTGTCACTCGGACTGGATCATGCAAACGTGTTAACAATACACGGGCTTCGAGAAAAGTTGTTACTTCAGACTTCTCCTCTTCAGTACCATGTTCTAGAGTTTCAACGCCATTCTTATTACTTGTGGCACTCTCCCTAAGTCTTCTCTTCTCTATGGAACTTGTTGGTTTCAAAGCTTCGATATTTTCCCTTGATCCAATGTCTTGATTTTTTACATTTAACTGGAAATCATTTAATCCATTCTCTTCAATATTTTCCTTTTCATCTGTGTTAGTGTCTACATTTTCATTGCTTCTTGCGACGCTTACTATAGAAAGTGACTTTAATGAATTATTAGAACGCGCTTGACTCTGCTCGCTAGTTATAGACAATGAGCCATTTAAAATGTTGTTATCACCTTCTGTATTACTAAATAATGAATGAGAATTATTAGATTGTAAGCTAGTTTCTGTACGTTTTGTTCCCTCCATATTAGATTTATGTACACTTAAAATTTTTGTTGTACACTGTGGAGTACTAAGTTTGTCAGTCTCAGAATTCGTATCATCAAACATTGAGCATGATGTTTGTATAACTGAAGCATTATCAGCGAAATTACTACGTTCTTTAGGCACGCCGAAATTGTTTGTTAAAACATTATCTGCACTGGTATTAGAATTATTATCAATATCCATTCGTTGGAACATTACACTTTGTGTAGATTCTTTTTCAAGTGATGTTTTTTTCTTAAGAGTAAAATGTGCATCTTCCGTAGTTGTAACATTAGCAACAGAACTTAACAGTGCTGATGATAAAACAGTAATCCCATTTTTAATTTGTTCCATAGAGGTGATTAATTGTAATGAATCGCCATGTTTGTTAATTTCATATTGCTCTGGCTGTTCCCCTGGTAAAACTGCAGTGTTATTATAATTTGTTGTAATACTCAATCTAACTGCTTGTGAATCACTTATACCTTGAGTGTCAATCTTACTACCATGAATTGGGGAAATAGAAACATTTTCTATAACTGATTTTTTCAGTTTACCAACTGGTGTGCTACTAATTACAATATTGTTATTTATTCGTTGAAGGAAATCTTGAGCATCCAATCTAGTCAGTCTAATAAAGCAGTTTTTCGTTTCTATATTTTGCTTTTTAGGAACATCAACGGAAGAAGCTTTGTTCACAATGGCAGGTAGATTGTTTTCCACCTGCTTAACCCTTTTTCTTTGAACATACTTCCTAGCAGTCTAAAAGGAAATGATTAGAAGAAAATTATTAATCATAAGAATAAATATAAAACAGTACTTCAACTTATTTCCCACAATATGCTACGTACTTTACCTTTGTTTCCTTTTGTGGTTTTTTAATAATCTTTTCATCTATTCTGTTTAGTTTGATTCTAAGTGTTTTCATCCGGACTTGCTTTCTACTTTTTTTATTTATGTTATCTTGGCCAGCAGGATTATTATACAAGGCCAAATCAGTATGTCCAAAAAGTGATGATCGATTATTTGAATCATCATTGGTAGATATATAGCTTTTGCTGATGTCAAATATATTTTCTTTTTCTTTTGGAAGTGGTAATATAGCTGTTACTCTAAACATAAGATCAAAAGTCACAACCAATAAATGTATATAAGCTGCCACAATATGTTTCATAACAAAAATAAATAATGGTATCAAAAGCATTTCTCATAATATTTTGATCTATTTGCTACTGCATTTGCTATAATTTCTTTCACACATATGCATACTTACTTATTCTTAGATCTGCACGTAAGTTTAAGTTAAATTTTGTTATGTTTTCCAAAATTAATTAAAGTTGCGCACTAACAATAAATTGGAAATGATAGAAAATGAAGAATAAAACCTGTACAGATGATTTTACAAATTCGTTCTCTTACCTGGGACTTCGTAGAAGTCTGTCAAATGTCGTGTCAAAGGGATCATAATCCAAAGATATATCGGAACTCTTATTCTCTTTATCATTTGTTGTGACTGAGTTACTATTGAGTCGAATGTGTTTTGATGAAGTTATGTTTACAATAGATTCCTTAGGCAACTGCAAAAAAGGTTGCCCGATAGTTTTCTTACTGTACGTTCTCAGAGGCGGTTTTCGAATCATTTTACACAAATTATCGTAAAAGCACCATCCTAGTTTTGCGTTATATTCTTCAAATTCTTGCCGACTTTAAGCCGACAATGTGAGATTCCTACCCGTCTTTTTAAATTCTCATATTTCTCTCACTGGACGACACCCGGCATGCTATGCAAGTATTTTCACCAATCACAGCCAAATAAATTCCGGAAATTCAAGTTCATGGATTTTACACATTTAGGTGTTACAGCCATAGACTTCTATTCTGTGGTTACAGCCCATGGACATAGGAATATGGAATACAGACATGGAATATATCCATGGTTACAGCCACAGACTTCTCTGTGGTTACAGCCATGGAATATGGAATATGGAATATGTCCACGGTTACAGCGGGTACACCAATGCCGCTGATCACCAAATGCAAAAACAACAGCAAGAGCTACTAAACTATTTTATGTTTCTCTACAACATTTTATGATTACATTGTTTCTTCTATGATTGTTGTTGTTAATTCTATGATCTTGCTCAAAATTGATCGCATCAATATGGCGGCAACGAGTGCCCTCTTTACACCCTGTAATATGTCCATCACTACAATTGTACTTTATGCTTTGCTTTCCTAAGACCACAGACTTCTATATTAAATAGACCTAACACCCAATGCAATTTTTCGGCCACATTCTATGTTACCAATGCGGTTTAAAAATGTATAGCAGCACCGACGAGGTATAGGAATAGACCTTTCACCTTATGGGACTTCGTGTCACCAGGTATGAATTACCGACATCGTCAAAAAAGAGTAGCACTCTACGTTTTATGACGGTAATATGTGGAACTGTAAACGTTTTCCTCTTGCTTTACTGATCAAATTTAGCGATGTTGCCAAAGGTATCCATTGTGACGCATGATTGCCACATCGATTATTTTCGCTCGATCGCAATTCTGGCCACTTTTGCCTCGGATCGGGCTAGACGGGCCAACCGATAAGCAGAAGTCGTCAAATCCCAAAATGGTTCCAGGGACGTCCCAGGGACCATATTGGGACCAATTGGGACCATTTGGGGACCATATCGGGA
Source organism: Hedychridium roseum (assembly GCA_963989215.1). Classification (NCBI taxonomy): domain Eukaryota; kingdom Metazoa; phylum Arthropoda; class Insecta; order Hymenoptera; family Chrysididae; genus Hedychridium; species Hedychridium roseum. Next base: position 5,239,906 of record OZ022305.1, read on the forward strand.
TGTCCCTCAAATGCACTCCGTCTGTCAACCATGTGATGTAAATTAAAAATTTTATCAAGAAATTACAGAAATATTATATGCCATTATATCTGTGACTGTACATCATGCCAACGAATCGGTAACTCATCGACACAGATGAGATATGGGACAGAACTGTTATCTAAATTACACACATTTTATACAATTACCGCAGCATTCCGAAATTTGAGAATATTTTTCGCACATACTATTCATGAATCAATAGATCGCCAAATAATCCAATGTTTTCATATTTTGACACTGAAAATCATCAAACCTAACAGTTAAGTAATTTAACGCCAATAATCGTTTAATGTAATCTAACGCATTTTAACGCATTTTAACGCATTTTCGCATATTTAATCGCAATTTAACGCATTGTAATGTATTTAATCACATTTTCCACAAATTTTAACGTCTCTAAATGCATTTTCAACGCTTTTTATCGTATTTCAACGCATTTTAATGAATTTGAATGCATTCTTCACGTATTTTATCGCATTTCGACGCATTTTAATGGATTTGAATGCATTCTTCACGTATTTTATCGCATTTCGACGCATTTTAATGGATTTGAATGCATTCTTCACGTATTTTATCGCATTTCGACGCATTTTAATGGATTTGAATGCATTCTTCACGTATTTTATCGTATTTCGACGCATTTTAATGGATTTCAATGCATTCTTCACGTATTTTATCGTATTTCGACGCATTTTAATGGATTTCAATGCATTCTTCACGTATTTTATCGTATTTCGACGCATTTTAATGGATTTCAATGCATTCTTCACGTATTTTATCGTATTTCGACGCATTTTAATAGATTTCAATGCATTCTTCACGTATTTTATCGTATTTCGACGCATTTTAATAGATTTCAATGCATTCTTCACGTATTTTATCGTATTTCGACGCATTTTAATGGATTTCAATGCATTCTTCACGTATTTTATCGTATTTCGACGCATTTTAATGGATTTCAATGCATTCTTCACGTATTTTATCGTATTTCGACGCATTTTAATGGATTTCAATGCATTCTTCACGTATTTTATCGTATTTCGACGCATTTTAATGGATTTCAATGCATTCTTCACGTATTTTATCGTATTTCGACGCATTTTAATGGATTTCAATGCATTCTTCACGTATTTTATCGTATTTCGACGCATTTTAATGGATTTGAATGCATTCTTCACGTATTTTATCGTATTTCGACGCATTTTAATGGATTTGAATGCATTCTTCACGTATTTTATCGTATTTCGACGCATTTTAATGGATTTGAATGCATTCTTCACGTATTTTATCGTATTTCGACGCATTTTAATGGATTTGAATGCATTCTTCACGTATTTTATCGTATTTCGACGCATTTTAATGGATTTGAATGCATTCTTCACGTATTTTATCGTATTTCGACGCATTTTAATGGATTTGAATGCATTCTTCACGTATTTTATCGTATTTCGACGCATTTTAATGGATTTGAATGCATTCTTCACGTATTTTATCGTATTTCGACGCATTTTAATGGATTTGAATGCATTCTTCACGTATTTTATCGTATTTCGACGCATTTTAATGGATTTCAATGCATTCTTCACGTATTTTATCGTATTTCGACGCATTCTTCACGTATTTTATCGTATTTCGACGCATTTTAATGGATTTCAATGCATTCTTCACGTATTTTATCGTATTTCGACGCATTTTAATGGATTTCAATGCATTCTTCACGTATTTTATCGTATTTCGACGCATTTTAATGGATTTCAATGCATTCTTCACGTATTTTATCGTATTTCGACGCATTTTAATGGATTTCAATGCATTCTTCACGTATTTTATCGTGTTTCGACGCATTTTAATGGATTTCAATGCATTCTTCACGTATTTTATCGTGTTTCGACGCATTTTAATGGATTTCAATGCATTCTTCACGTATTTTATCGTGTTTCGACGCATTTTAATGGATTTCAATGCATTCTTCACGTATTTTATCGTGTTTCGACGCATTTTAATGGATTTCAATGCATTCTTCACGTATTTTATCGTGTTTCGACGCATTTTAATGGATTTCAATGCATTCTTCACGTATTTTATCGTGTTTCGACGCATTTTAATGGATTTCAATGCATTCTTCACGTATTTTATCGTATTTCGACGCATTTTAATGGATTTCAATGCATTCTTCACGTATTTTATCGTATTTCGACGCATTTTAATGGATTTCAATGCATTCTTCACGTATTTTATCGTATTTCGACGCATTTTAATGGATTTCAATGCATTCTTCACGTATTTTATCGTATTTCGACGCATTTTAATGGATTTCAATGCATTCTTCACGTATTTTATCGTATTTCGACGCATTTTAATGGATTTCAATGCATTCTTCACGTATTTTATCGTATTTCGACGCATTTTAATGGATTTCAATGCATTCTTCACGTATTTTATCGTATTTCGACGCATTTTAATGGATTTCAATGCATTCTTCACGTATTTTATCGTATTTCGACGCATTTTAATGGATTTCAATGCATTCTTCACGTATTTTATCGTATTTCGACGCATTTTAATGGATTTCAATGCATTCTTCACGTATTTTATCGTATTTCGACGCATTTTAATGGATTTCAATGCATTCTTCACGTATTTTATCGTATTTCGACGCATTTTAATGGATTTCAATGCATTCTTCACGTATTTTATCGTATTTCGACGCATTTTAATGGATTTCAATGCATTCTTCACGTATTTTATCGTATTTCGACGCATTTTAATGGATTTCAATGCATTCTTCACGTATTTTATCGTATTTCGACGCATTTTAATGGATTTCAATGCATTCTTCACGTATTTTATCGTATTTCGACGCATTTTAATGGATTTCAATGCATTCTTCACGTATTTTATCGTATTTCGACGCATTTTAATGGATTTCAATGCATTCTTCACGTATTTTATCGTATTTCGACGCATTTTAATGGATTTCAATGCATTCTTCACGTATTTTATCGTATTTCGACGCATTTTAATGGATTTCAATGCATTCTTCACGTATTTTATCGTATTTCGACGCATTTTAATGGATTTCAATGCATTCTTCACGTATTTTATCGTATTTCGACGCATTTTAATGGATTTCAATGCATTCTTCACGTATTTTATCGTATTTCGACGCATTTTAATGGATTTCAATGCATTCTTCACGTATTTTATCGTATTTCGACGCATTTTAATGGATTTCAATGCATTCTTCACGTATTTTATCGTATTTCGACGCATTTTAATGGATTTCAATGCATTCTTCACGTATTTTATCGCATTTCGACGCATTTTAATGGATTTCAATGCATTCTTCACGTATTTTATCGCATTTCGACGCATTTTAATGGATTTCAATGCATTCTTCACGTATTTTATCGCATTTCGACGCATTTTAATGGATTTCAATGCATTCTTCACGTATTTTATCGCATTTCGACGCATTTTAATGGATTTCAATGCATTCTTCACGTATTTTATCGCATTTCGACGCATTTTAATGGATTTCAATGCATTCTTCACGTATTTTATCGCATTTCGACGCATTTTAATGGATTTCAATGCATTCTTCACGTATTTTATCGCATTTCGACGCATTTTAATGGATTTCAATGCATTCTTCACGTATTTTATCGCATTTCGACGCATTTTAATGGATTTCAATGCATTCTTCACGTATTTTATCGCATTTCGAAGCATTTTAATGGATTTTAATGCATTTTTAACACATTTTATCGTATTTCAACGCATTTTAATGGATTTTAATGCACTTTTCACGTATTTTATCGTATTTTAACACATTCTAATGGATTTTAATGCATTATTAACGCATTTTATCGTATTTCAACGTATATAGTAGTATAGTAGTTTTTTTCGGCTAGTATAGTAGTTTTTTCGGCTAGTATAGTAGTTTTTTCGGCTAGTATAGTAGTTTTTCTGATAGTATAGTAGTTTTTTCGGCTAGTATAGTAGTTTTTTTCGGCTAGTATAGTAGTTTTTCTGATAGTATAGTAGTTTTTTTCGGCTAGTATAGTAGTTTTTTTATACTACTATACTAAGTATAGTAGAAAAAAACTAAGTATAGTAGTTTTTTTATACTACTATACTAGCCGAAAAAAACTACTATACTACCAGAAAAAACTACTATACTAGCCGAAAAAACTACTATACTACCAGAAAAAACTACTATACTACCAGAAAAAACTACTATACTAGCCGAAAAAAAAACTACTATACTACCAGAAAAAACTACTATACTACCAGAAAAACTACTATACTAGCCGAAAAAAAACTACTATACTACCAGAAATAACTACTATACTAGCCGAAAAAACTACTATACTACCAGAAAAAACTACTATACTACCAGAAAAAACTACTATACTACCAGAAAAACTACTATACTAGCCGATAAAACTACTATACTAGCCGAAAAAATTAAAGAAACTGAATATGGCATTAAAATCTATTAAAATGCGTTGAAATACGATAAAATGCGTAAATAATGCATTAAAATCCATTAAAATGCGTTGAAATCCGATAAAATACGTTAAAAATGCATTAAAATACATTAAAATGCGTTTAAATACGATAAAATACGTTAAAAATGCATTAAAATACATTAAAATGCGTTAAGAATACATTGAAATCCATTAAAATGCTTTGAAATACGATAAAATGCATAAATAATGCATTAAAATCCATTAAAATGCGTTGAAATCCGATAAAATACGTTAAAAACGCATTAAAATACATTAAAATGCGTTTAAATACGATAAAATACGTTAAAAATGCATTAAAATACATTAAAATGCGTTGAAATACGATAAAATTGTATGTACAACGAGTATATAATACGTATATAATATATATATTACGTATACAGCATATATAACAGGTATATAGTACGTATATAGTATATATAATAGGTATATAGTACGTATGTTACATATATAGTACGTATATTGTATATATAATAGGTATATAGTACGAATGTTACATATATAGTACGTATATAGTATATATAATAGGTATATAATACGTATGTTATATATATAGTACGTATATTGTATATATAATAGGTATATAGTACGAATGTTACATATATAGTACGTATATAGTATATATAATAGGTATATAGTACGTATGTTACATATATAGTACGTATAAACTATATATAATAGGTATATAATACGTATGTTATATATATAGTACGTATATTGTATATATAATAGGTATATAGTACGAATGTTACATATATAGTACGTATATAGTATATATAATAGATATATAGTACGTATATAGTATATATAATAGGTATATAGTACGTATGTTACATATATAGTACGTATAAACTATATATAATAGGTATATAATACGTATGTTATATATATAGTACGTATATTGTATATATAATAGGTATATAGTACGAATGTTACATATATATAGTACGTATATAGTATATATAATAGGTATATAGTACGTATGTTACATACATAGTACGTATATTGTATATATAATAGGTATATAGTACGTATGTTACATATATAGTACGTATATTGTATATATAATAGGTATATAGTACGAATGTTACATATATAGTACGTATATAGTATATATAATAGGTATATAATACGTATGTTATATATATAGTACGTATATTGTATATATAATAGGTATATAGTACGGATGTTACATATATAGTACGTATATAGTATATATAATAGGTATATAGTACATATGTTACATATATAGTGCGTATATAGTATATATAATAGGTTCGTATGTTGTATATGTGCTATAATGCACGAAAATATATATTATGAATGCGTTATAAGGTGTGAAAATATGTTAAAATACGTCAATAGTGCATGAAAGTGAGTTAAAGTGAGTTAAAGTGCGTTAAGAATGCGTTTAAATACGTTAAAATTCATTTACTTACGTTAAAATGCAATGAAAATGCATTAAAATACGTTTACATACGTTAATGTACGTTCAGAATGCGTGTAAATGTGTCAATGTGCGTTGAAAGCGCGTTAAAAATGAGTTGAAATGCGTCGCAGATGTGTTAAAATCTGTTAAAATGCGTCGAAAATTCGTGGAAAATGCGTTGAAAATGAATTGAAATGAGTTAAAACGCATCGAAAATGCGTTGAAAATGCTATAAATTCTGTTAAAATGCGTCGAAAATTCGTCGAAAATGCGTTGACAATAATTTGAATGCGTTAAAATCTATTAAAATGCGTCGGAAATTACAGATCGGTTACCGACGTCCTACACGGATGTAAATTGAAGACGGGGAGAACCAGGCTAGCGATTACAGTTTGGTTACCGACGTCCTACACGGATTTAAATTGAGAACGGTGATAATCAGTCTAGCGATTACAGATCGGTTACCGATGTTCTAGACGGATGTAAATTGAGAACGGTGATAATCAGTCTAGCGATTGCAGATTCGTTACCGATATTCTACACGGATGTAAATTGACAACGGTGATAATCAGTCTAGCGATTACAGATCGGTTACCGATGTTCTTGACGGATGTAAATTGAGAACGGTGATAATCAGTCTAGCGATTACAGATTGGTTACCGACGTCTTACACCGATACAAATTGAGAATGGTGATAATCAGTTTAGCGATTGCAGATTCGTTACCGATATTCTACACGGATGTAAATTGACAACGGTGATAATCAGTCTAGCGATTACAGATCGGTTACCGATGTTCTTGACGGATGTAAATTGAGAACGGTGATAATCAGTCTAGCGATTGCAGATTCGTTACCGATATTCTACACGGATGTAAATTGACAACGGTAATAATCAGTCTAGCGATTACAGATTGGTTACCGACGTCTTACACCGATACAAATTGAGAATGGTGATAATCAGTCTAGCGATTGCAGATTCGTTACCGATGTTCTACACGGATGTAAATTGAGAACGGTGATAATCAGTCTAGCGATTGCAGATTCGTTACCGATATTCTACACGAATGTAAATTGACAACGGTGATAATCAGTCTAGCGATTGGAGATTCATTACCGATATTCTACACGGATGTAAATTGACAACGGTGATAATCAGTCTAGCGATTACAGATCGGTTACCGATGTTCTTGACGGATGTAAATTGAGAACGGTGATAATCAGTCTAGCGATTGCAGATTCGTTACCGATATTCTACACGGATGTAAATTGACAACGGTGATAATCAGTCTAGCGATTACAGATCGGTTACCGATGTTCTTGACGGATGTAAATTGAGAACGGTGATAATCAGTCTAGCGATTGCAGATTCGTTACCGATATTCTACACGGATGTAAATTGACAACGGTGATAATCAGTCTAGCGATTACAGATCGGTTACCGATGTTCTTGACGGATGTAAATTGAGAACGGTGATAATCAGTCTAGCGATTGCAGATTCGTTACCGATATTCTACACGGATGTAAATTGACAACGGTGATAATCAGTCTAGCGATTACAGATCGGTTACCGATGTTCTAGACGGATGTAAATTGAGAACGGTGATAATCAGTCTAGCGATTACAGATTGGTTACCGACGTCTTACACCGATACAAATTGAGAATGGTGATAATCAGTCTAGCGATTGCAGATTCGTTACCGATGTTCTACACGGATGTAAATTGAGAACGGTGATAATCAGTCTACTGATTACCGACAGAACGCCAAAATGTTTAATTGAACATACAATTTTTAATACGTTAAAATATACTGAAAATACTTTCAAATAGATTAGAACGTTTAGAAATGGATTAAAATGTGTTGTAATAGGTTAGAATGCGTTAAAATATGGTAGAATATTTAGAAATGCATTAAAATTCGTTTAAATACGATAAATTATGTTAAAAGAGTATTAAAATCCATTAAAATGCATTGAAATACGATAAAATACGTTAAAAATGCATTAATATCTATTAAAATGCGTTGAAATACGATAAAGTACGTTAAAAATGCATTAAAATCCATTAAAATGCGTTCAAATACAATAAAATGTGTTAAAAATGCATTAAAATCCATTAAAATGCGTTGAAATACGATAAAATGCGTTAAAAATGTATTAAAATCCGTTAATATGCGTTAAAATAGGCTACAATACGTTAAGAATGCATTAAAATATGTTAAAATGCGTTAAAACACGATAAAATACGTTGAAAATGCATTAAAATCCGTTGAGATGCGTAAAAATAGGTGTATAATACGTATATCATATATACAGTACGTATATAGTAGATATAATAGGTATATAGTGCGTATATTATATATACAGTACGTATATAGTATATGTAATAGGTATATGGTACGTATGTTATATACATGTTCCTATATCGTGTATGTAATAGGTATATAATATATATAATATGTAGGAATTGCATGTATAAAGTATATACTTATATAGGATAAATACATTAAAGTGGGTTAAGAATGTGTTAGAGTGCGTGAAAATACATTAAAGTGCATTAAAAATGCGTTAAAATTCATTGAAATATGTCGAAAATGCATTGAAATGCGTTAAAATTTGTTGAAATACATTTACTAATTATCGGCGTTAAATTACGAAACTTTTAGGCTATTTGATGATCTTCAGTGTGAAAATATGAAAACGTTGGATTATTTGGCGATTTATTGATTCGTGAATAGAATGTGCAAAAAATATTCTCAAATTTCGGGATATTGCGGTAATAATCAGTCTAACGATTACAGATCGGTTACCGATGTGCCACACAGATCCTGTGCTAATTGTAAGATTAATATATGCTTTGTGTTACCGATGGATTAGAGTGTGTTTGTTAGGAAGGGGGGTGCGCAATTCTAAATTTATAAAAGTTTACGGGTTTGTCCAACGTTGTCATACATTCATCCCGTGTTGCCACTTGTTCCAAATAACTTCATGCTCGACCAATTTGGCGCTATCTGCTTCTCTGCAAGATGAGAGTATGATCTACCGAATCCCGTTGTGCACAGATCAGTACTGATACTGTGTCTAATTTTGTAAAGATTAGTAGCAGTTCCTAAGTCATCTCCGTTTTGAGTAAAAGTAGCCACGTCATGTTCCATTTTTATGTGAAGGTATCAGTTTGGGTTAACTGCAGTTGATTAGGAATGACATGACAGGAAGAATTTCACGTTTCTATCTCGCGAAGTTGTAAATTATTGACAGGCCAAATAAATAGATAGAAATGTTTTTAGTAGGAATTACGGGTGGATGTGCTACCGGTAAAAGCACTGTTGCTGCTATTTTTCGTGAACACAACATTCCAGTTATCGATGCTGACTTGATAGCTCGAAAAGGTTAGAACTTCGTCAATATGACAAAGTATAAATCTGTACCAAAAAAACTTTTAAAATCCGAAGAAATATGATACATTTTACAACACTCCTTTACATGCCCTCAACATTTTAAATATAAGGATTTAATTATCCGCCACAGAATTTGATTCTTAGCCAAATTTTATTCATTAAAAATACCATACCACCGCATTTATTCAGGAACGAAAATTCATTGTGCCACATATTTAATGAATGTCATAATTTTATTGTAGTTGTTCAACCGGGAAAGCCAGCTTGGCATAAAATTATAAAGGAATTTGGTCCAGGTGTGTTGTTGGAAAATCAACAATTAGATAGAGCAAAAATTGGTGATCTGGTATTTACTGATATAGAGAAAAGAAAGAAGTTAAATGCCATTACACACCCAGTCATATACAGAGAAATATATTGGCTAACACTGAAATACCTTTTGGAAGGTCACCCATTCATAGCAATGGAACTACCACTGTTGTTTGAAACAGGTCACTTGTTGAATTATTTACACAAAATTATAGTAGTTACATGGTACGTTTTACTTAATTTGAATTATAAGTGCATTATGTGTACAATCTCTAAGGTGAATAACATGAATGTTGCATTTGTTTTTTCTAGTGAAGAAGATTTGCAGCTCCAAAGATTAATGGAAAAAACTGGTCTTTCAGAAGCTAGAGCAAAGCTAAGAATAGCTGCTCAGATGTCATTAGATAAAAAGGCAGAAATGGCAAACTTTGTGATTGAAAACTCTGGAAGTGTGCGAGATACATTGGAGGAAACAGTTAAAATAATTAATGTTTTGAAGAGTTCAAAATATCACTGGAAACTTCGTTTCATTTTTGGTTTTTGTTGTACTGTACTTTTTGCCAGTGCTTATTGGATATTTCACAAAAATTGGAGACTTTTACCTCCAAGTACATAGTTACATTTCTAATTATATAATGGGTATCAGCTTATGGAAAAAAGATATTATTTAAAACTGGGTCACTTAATGGATTCTGCACAAGCTAATTAGCAAGAAAACAACAACTGTGGGATACAAAGGTTTATCATAATAAATATTCCTAAAGATATGTAGTGTTTTCTACAAGGAACAGCTATTTCACGCACAGCAACAGCATGATACACATCCAAAACAGGTCCATTTGGAGAAGCACATGGAAATTTTACATCAATAACTGTATAAATTATAACACATAATTTTTTTTGTAAATATTATTTAATGATAATAGTTAAACTTATGTTAATTTTATCAGACTACTTGAGCTATGTACAGCAAACATTTCTCACACCATTTCTCCAAAAGCAGGACAAAAACATATCTAGAATTATATTTGTATAAATTCTGTGATTAATTGCTTTCATGCAAAAATCTATTTCCTTTATATTGTAAGTAATCAACTATAAATTTTTAAGTATAAGCATTTTGAATTACAAGTAATAACGTAAAAAGAAGTTGAATTTGAATATGTCCCAGTGATACATCAAGTTTTGCCATTCAACGGAAACATGTATATTGCAACTACAATTGAATACAAATTTTGTTTTAAAAAAATAAAAAAGTAAACAAGGTTGGGTAAACATATGTGTTTATATGTACACAAATGTGTGTCTTCTCCATATTTAGTGCAAGGCATGTTTTCTCTCCATTTCTGTAAAACATCAGATCATTTGGTTCGAAATTATTGACATAAATGAAACGATACCTTTGGCGATGACGAAGTGGAAGAAAGAGAGGAATTTATAAATTTTCGAGTAATTTAACTTAAAAAAACGGCTACTTCAATGTCTACGAAATCACATTGTCGTTATACATTAACTGTATTTTACATTACATGTCTTCGATGTACGAATTTAACGTTAAATGGGCGCTCATTGTATTACCATAATGGAAATTTTAGTTACAAAAAACAATGTTTGTTAATTTAATAAAATGGCATTTTAAAAGTATACAGGTGTTTATTGCTCTATTTTTTTGTTATTTGTATTTTATGCATGGGTACTATTGTGATCCCTTTAGACGGTTAGTCTCAAAATTTCAGCTAACATGCTTATTTTATGTAGTCATGGAATATGGATATAAGATATTATGCAGTTGATGTTCACCGAGTCTTTTGCCTGAAAATCTCGGAGTAAACTAGCCGATACTAGAAATTACAAAGTACGCCTACGAAATAGATCGCACCGTTGTGCTGTGAGAGATATCTGTTTAAATTCAAAATAAAAATTTGTTTTTTTGAACAGGAGCTGAATGAAAAAATTAAATTAAATCTCTTACGCACTCGTTAATTAACAAGAAACTTATCGTGTAAGTTATGCACATAAAACCCACTCATATGCTCTTTTCACAGAATATTTACTGAACAACTTTACTTTTACTAAAGCTGCTTGAGATGATTTTGTTAAATTAAATATAACATTCTCGCAAGAATACCTCACTGGACATCGGTACAATTTCACATATACATTACGCTTACACTGAAAAACATGATACTTTTCTGTGTAGAAGCACACCTATACATGCACATTTCTATCCATTCTTATGAAGTTTAAAATGATTCCGTGAAAAGTGACTGATATAATGTATCCACTCACGCGAGAATTCGTACACATACCTAATTTACACATTGATTGTGAAAGATCTTTGTTTCTCTACCACATTATAGTTACCAACATAACATAAAAATGAAATAGGTGTTTATTTGGTTTGCAGGGTGAACATTAAAAGTCTGTATATCTCATCCTCACACTGACATCAGATTGAAACTGGTCTCAGTTTTATTATTTTCACGACGCATGAGCCTTAAGCCAAATGTGTGAAATTAATTTATACCAGAAGGACCATGGCAATATCTTAATTTACTATCATATTACTATTTCATACGAATAATTAACCTAATATTAAATTTGGAAGTACAAAAATTTGTCTACGAAAACGAAAAAGCAATACAATATTATTTACAACGACCCATAGAAAAAAACTGTAGTGTCAACCAGAAATATCGAACACAACGTAATGTACTTATTCGATATATAAATATCATCATTTCGCATTTTTAGCGAAATTTACAGCTTCACTATTCAGACAATTCTGTCCACTTATACATTTCACGAAATTTTGTACTTATGTTAATGTACTATTCTAAGTAAGCTTACATTCATATGCATTCTTATTTTACAGCTTTTGTGGGGCACGTTCACCTTGTTATAGATTATACGGAATAGTATTTCGCAATATCATTTTTAGCTCGAAGAAGTAGCAACCTAAAGAACGTCAGCCAATCAGCCTACTTCTTGCAGATTGTCCTTGTAGTTATATTAAAACTGTACAGACTCTGTATATACTCCGTTTTTGATGACACGTTTACAACGGAATAAAGTGTCTGTGGGTAACGATGTATTCCCAAATGCACTACGTTCTTAACGATACGTATAGTCACATAAGGGCAGAGTTTTGCAATGAACAGTAATTACATACTGTCAGAATTGTGATGGTACTCTACATGTCTTTCTTATACGAGAAACCCTACGATGCTTGCACGATTTTAAAGAAATCCTTTCTTAAAGTAGTCATTTTTCAACTGTTTCACTTGTCAAAAGAATACGTTCGATATCGGCTGAGAATGATAACTCCCAACCGTGGAACAAGACTAAATTGTATTTTGTGACAAGGACCGAAACCGTTGTAGGCTATTTGTCTGCCCGGATCCTGGGTGTAACTATAGAAAATGTGAAACACACCAGAAACCCATGGCAAATAACGTCATGTCTATTTCTGACTTTGAAGATAGCCGAAGTAGTCATCTCAATCGACTATTTATTGTAAAACAGGCCTCAGTTCTTGGGTCATAATCGGATAGGAAACGAGTGGTGCAGTTGCTCCTGATATTGACAAAGGCAAACTCGCAGGTTGCTGAGTGTTAGGCGGTTGCTGATTCGTAGTCTGCGGTCCTGAACCGCTCATGGTAATTGTCTGCTGAGCCATGGTGACAATGGGAGGCGGTATAGAGACTGGAGCCATGGAAACTGCGGCGATTGATACCGGAGCAACGGTGGCTATGCTCACAGGAACCGTTGCAACGCTTGCCGTTACCGTCCTTAGAGTTCCAGCTGCAACTGCCGCGTTCACCATCTGCTGAGGAGTTGGTGCTTGCGATGGCGGAACTGTGTTTGTGATTGTTACGGCTGGAACCGTCACGGCTGTCACATTTGCTGTTCGCTTCCCCGACATCCGAAGTTGAGCGTTTTGGTCCAAGAGAAATTCGTTTGTGGCCGTTAAATCACTCACCTATCAAAAAACCCGGACATGGATATAACTAATTTTCTCTGAAGCCAATTAAATCGATTGTACCAAGTTGTATTTTTATACAATTCTTAAAACTTCTTGCTCTAAGAATCAATGCGCATGTTTGATTATGCTTATAAGTATTCTTTAATAAACGTTACAAACCATTGAGATAATAGTTTACCTGTTTCTTCAATTCCTCTATTTTCTTTCTTAGCAAAGCATTTTCGTCCTCGAGGACAATCGCCCTGGCTTCGTTGCGGGGAATGACTGGATAGTAGTACCCTGGGGTAACTGGTTGAGCAGCGTGATTCACGAGGGGCGAAGCTTCAAAGTGAACAACAGTTTCCCCCGACACAATTCGCCTCTTAGGCTCCGGTGGGCCTATGTAGTCGGTAGAATGCGACTGTGTGTTATAGCCATTACTGGGGACCAAGCTATGTTGGTCTTCCATTTGCCAATGGAAACTAAACAAAAGAATTGTGCGTCATAAGCAAATTTGGTTCAGTAGATAATATTTTTTTGACATTTGTTTTGTATAAACAAGTAATACAGAATTCGTATCGTGAAACCAATTTCGCAATGTTGTTGCTTCATTCAATAAGTTAAATAAGTTAAAGTGTATTAACCATTATTAAAGTTACATGTGTTGCTTTTTGTATATGAACGAAATGAAAACGAAGGAAACGAGGAGAAAATGAAATAGTATTTTATTGGAGATATTATTGCCCTTCTCTACATGCAAAAGAAACTGATTAAGCAGCTTCATCTTTACTTCGCGCTGCTTCAAGTGATGACTTATGTAACGGTTTATCTATTTATACGTCGTGCTAGTTGCCAGTGCACGTATGAATCAGATACTTAGTTATCAAACGAGTTGTTTCACGAGTGCTTTTCATTCACTGCCCAGCATTAATACGTCGATTCAGCGTTGCCTCGACAACGATTTTATAGCTCGATTCATTTCAAATATCGAGACACCGTGATAGCACAAAATTAAACTAATATACCCGTTAAATGAACTCCGGCTAGAAATCCGGTTTAGGCAGATCAGCTTTCTTTGCTGATAAACATACTTACTTTCTATCCTCCTCGTATCTGTGGTTGTCGCCGTTACTGGTACCATTGAAATTGTGTTGCGGTCTAGCGGTATTATGATGTGAGACGGCCACTAAATTATGCTGAGGTTCTTCCTTCTTGTAGTGCCGAAACTTGCAATTGGCCCTTTGGCAGCTGCCCTTCACGAAGTCCTTGCAAATTGGGTACTCAGGTTTATCGGCATTTGATTTCAACCTGCTTAGCACATGTGCCGGTAGCTCCCCGGTGGCCCGAAATCTCTTCTCTTCGCTCTCCGTGCAATGTAGAAACTTGCAACCCGGCCAGTTGCACATTCCGTTCTGGAAATCATGGCAGAATGTGTAGACCTCGACCGGGTCGTCCTCCGACCTCTCGTGCAGATATTTGCATCGTTTCCCTCGGTGACACACGTTCCTCAGGAAATCCCTGCAAACACGCGTTGGCGAACTGTCCCCGTTCGCACTTGCACCACCTGCCATTTTCACCATCTGCCCGCTCGGCCCGCGGTCCGACTTTTTTTTCGACTTCATCAATGAATCATCCTGTACAGGTATCCCTTTGTCACTCTTCACGTTCTGCACGTTACGCTGTAAAATCAAACACATGTAACCGACTGTAATACGACGAAGGAATAAAACCTACTCTGCTGTTATACGAACCTAATTCTTGCACAATCCGAATATTTTTTCTTGTCACATGGCAATCCTTTTTTAAGTGTAAATAAGAAGGCAAACGAACGTAAGAAATCGCAGTACTTTGACCAAATAAAATTGATCAGAATTTCTTTTTAGTAAGAACTTGTAGGCAAAAGAGATTTTCCAATTCAACATCTTCTATTTTAAGGATACTTATAAGTGCGCGTGGACTAATAAATCGTGAAGATTTAGCATCGTGAATCGTGAAGAATGATTTTTTGCACTTTATAACTGTATATATTGAAAAGGAAATAGAGAAGCAGATTATTTTGGCAGGCAAGGTCACTACCATGTCTATATTTTCCAACGTAGGCGACCAAATTCCCCAGTCAGACCATTAGTCAACGTAAAGTTATTCGGTAATAAACAACAATCTTACTCAAGTTAATTTTTATTAATTTTTTTATATAATGACTATTATTACATAAGTAGTAAGATTATATTAACAAAGTTATTTACAGTATTTCCTCACTACACATTTTGCCCCGATTCTCCGCAAATAATTTATCAAGACACATGTTTTAGTGCGATTTGATCGATCATGAGGACTTTCTTGTCGAAATGAACGGCTCGATATTTCCAATGATTACATTTTGCTAGACAGAAATATATTCGGCAATGGCACTCGCAGTGAACAAATTATAAACCGCCAAAATATTTGTCATTTCGAATAGGTATTACAAAAAACCAATACGAAAGTGTACATCAAATTTTGTTGGAAATGTTGAAGGTTCTAGGTCTGTGTGACTTGTATTAGGTCGATCGACAGATATGCTTCAGAAATCATGCTACCAATCGATAACAAGTAATACATTTCAGCAAATTGAGTATGCAAAGAAATGAACAGAATCTTCCTTAACATTAATAATTTTCTTTAATATTATATGAAAGTGCTGACGAAGAAGTCTGAATTTACTGTCAATGTTGTTAATGATTATTAATCGCTAATTTCAGTTATAGTTAAATCGAAGGATGAATTACTAAATTAAAATTCTGTCCATTTCCTGTCTTTAAGAAAGTGGACTTTACAGTATTATCGAAAACTTGCATATCCACCGCAAGTAAACTTTTATGAAAAAAAATGTAATACTTTCCAGTGTTAATATTACATACACAAACATAACTGGGCGTTTTAACGAGAAACCAACTCGTAAATCAATTCGGATAAAAGGCTCAATTATCGAGAGAACGCGATAAACGAAAAATGACAAAACACGGAGTACATGTCCATAGTATCGTATATTACATTAAAGTTATAGAGGTCAGATATGAAGATCAGATTGGCAGCATGTTGAACATTTTACGTGGTATTGTCTAGTTACTTCTGCTAATTACTTTTTTTCATTACCTTACATCACTTATTTATTATACAATATTTACTGATAACGCGTTTTGCTCTCTTTGATTTTGGTTCCTATAAAATGGTATAATATAATACACTCCTGCATTTTACTAGGAGACCCGACAGGAGGGTCATCTCAATTGCTATTTCATCGATGAGATGGAAAAATATATACAGTTCTTAATTCTTATAATCGTATAAAAACATTAGTTTCGATGGAAGCTACGTATCTTCGATACATGCGCGCCGCCATGAATCGCATCAAGTAATAAACGCCCAAGCGTTTGTAATTGCACCGTAAAGTATTAAAAATCGAGAAAGATAGAGAGAGGAAGAAGGGGGAAAGTAGTGGTAGGATAGGGGAAATGAGACGTACGTAATTCTCCATAGTGTAAACGATATATACAAAGACGAGACATTAGAATATTTTCTCCAGCAACATCCAGATTAGAGCTAATACGATCGGAGCTACGTAATGTATTGGGATAGTGTAAGTTGCGTTAAGCAGATCACCACATTGTGCCTTCAGAGTTGTATACTTTTTCGTGAGTTCAGACTTCTCTTCAACAAACGCGTTGTATTTCTCCTTCAAGATGACGAGTTCTTCGTTGACCTCTTGGACACGCTGGGCCTCGTTTTTTACTCGGTAATACACGTCCTTCAACCTGTCGACGACGATGTCAGTCGACTCACTGCTTAGCCAATCCCTTAATTCTTCCAGTTCTCTTCGAACCACCTGCTGCGCCTGCAGATTATCCTCGTCTTTCAATGATTGCAGCGACCTTATTAAAGTTTCCAGTACGTATTCTCTCGTCTGTAGATTTTGCCCCAGGGAATCGCTCTTCGATAACGGTTTTAACGTTTTTGTGTACTCTTCATTCAGATGTTCGTCCTCACCAGCGGTTTCTGTACTTCGATTTACTTCGCCTTTTACTTTCTCAGTTTTGCCGACAGATTTTAAAGTTTTTGTACATTCCTGATCTGCTAATTCCAATTTGTATTCCGTTGTAAATTTCACTTCTCGTTTCTCAGCTTCCTCGGAGGTTCTAGCAGTCGTGCCAGGTACAGATTCGGCGTCAGATTGGCTTTTACAGGATTCTGTACAGTACGCGGCTTTTTCTAATTCGTTAGTTTTATCATTCTTGTCCGGTATCATACTAAGCGAAGTTGCGATTAATCGATCGAACATGCTTTTTAGATCCGTAGACCTATCAGATGTGTCCAGATTTCTGCTGGATTCTTTCACCCGTTTTTCTCTTTTACTGCTTCTCCGTTGAAGAAGATCGGCCGATTTTTCGCTGAATCTCTCGAACTCGTCGGTGTCGTTGGCTGTATTCGAAAGTTGGTTGGTCTCTTCAGTCGTTCGATCGTCCTTCGGCTCGTAAGAAGTTCTTAACAGTTCGCCGTTCTCGTCACACGCGAATCGAACTTCCAACTTTTGCGGTCCGAAGGAATCTTTCGTTTCCACTGTATCTTTCTCGTTCTTCACTTCAATGACCGACTTCTCACTAAGGTCATCGCTAGTAATACTGCAGGAGTCGTCATTAACGCTACACGTGTCATCAGTCATTTCAAAATCAGTATCGGACTTGGCGTTACTATCTGGAATTTCTGCGTCTACGTTTCCGTTGACGAGAGTCCGCCTAGACGGTGGTGGTAGTATGTATTCCGCCGTATTACCGCTTTCATCTAGTTGGTCCTTGACAAAAGAAGAATCAGTGTTCATGACCTTCAATTGGTTTGAATCAATGTCCTGTGAATTGAGCTGATTGTCATGATCCGTTTTATTCAAGTAAACGTCGGTTTGGGAATTAACATCGATGTTATCTGCGTTTATGGAATTTAGTTGATTTAAGATGGCATTTATGGCTTCTATCGGGTTCTGCTCTTCTTTGCAATCTATCATTTCGTCGGATATGATCTTCGAATTCATGTCTTGTAACGTTTGCATGTAATTTCGTAGGGCAGTGATCTGTTTGTGTATATTGACAGAATCTATTCGAGAATTACGCAATCTGGCCTCTAAACATATCTCTATTTTATATTGTTCTTCAAGTTTTTTCTGGAGAGCACATTTCTCTTGCTCAGCATTCTGCATTATTTCCTTACATTTTTCTTCCTGTTGCACTAGCTTGTACGTTGTGTCCTGAAGTTGTTTTTCTACTTCTACATATTTACTACTAAGTTCTTGCAATTCTGTTTGAGTATACTTGGCCACATTATGTAGACTCTGGCACTCCTCTTCTGTCTCACTCAGACGTGTCTCTAACTCCACTAGTCTTTGTGTCACATCAAGTTTCTCTTGTAAAACTTTCTGTAGTGCTTCCTTTGCAGTATTTTGGTACTGTGTTTTTTCTTCTTGAAGTTTTATTAATTCATTTTTGGCTTTATCCTCTGAATAGTTCTTCTTATAAATTGCTAATTGACTTTCCAATGTCTCTACCCAAGACAGGAGATGATCTTCTGCAATTAACGCTTTCCAGGACTGATTAGCAGCATTTCTTGTATTCTCAACCAACTTTTGTAGATGTCCAAGTTTTGAATAGAGAGATCTTTCTCGCTTAGATGCTTCCTGCACAACCTGATTGAGCTTATACAAATCTGCAATTGACGTGTACAAACTAGCCTTTGCTTCTTTCCCATCTGGTAAATAGAGTTTTAGGGTAGCAATTATACAACCATGACGGACCTTCTTTGCACTTTCTACAACATCTACGCCAAATTGCACTACATCACCAGAACACACCTCTATAGGTGCTGATTCTAATCCAGATGCACTAAGCCTTTCGTTATTGATGAATGTCCCATTACTACTGCGAGTATCTTGAAGATAAAACTTGCCTGACGAGTACCACAGCAATGCGTGATTTCTGGACAACACCTTGCAATCAAAGATCGCATTATGATTGGTTGCTCTTACTTTTCCGACAGAGCGACCAATTCTAACAGGATTCTGTAGAGACAAAGTACGCTCTTCAAAGTGATGCGAGTTCTCACGGCAAATCAAGATACCTTTGGCAGTCATCTTGTTGTTTGGTGAGGCATTCAGGTTGGTATTATTCGGGCTGCTATTCTGACTGGTATTCTGATTGGCAGGTGAATTGGCATATTTAACCCACCCGCCACTGGCCACAACCATAGCCGTTTAAGTATTTGAACAACAGAAATGATTCCGAAAAGAGTCTCGGATTGTCCGCACTAGTCCTTAATGAGCCATGCGAGCCTGTTCACACGATACCGTGAGACGTACTGTCATACAAATGATCCACAATGCAGAGTAATTGTCGATTAATTCTCGTGGAATTTACCGGCTCTCAAAATCCCTGTCATATGAGTCGCGCTTTGACCTTTTGCAACCAACAACCACTCACAATAAGGCGTGACACTTGATTTGGCATATTTTGACGATGGAAAAAATTCGTTCGTTACACCCGTTGTTTGGTCCACACGTTCTTGCTGCTCTCGGCCTGTCATGGAATTCCCTGCTGGTAGATCGCCATCGCTCGTTCACCGACGAAAACGCCGATCGGACAGTCCCCCAGCGCTTATCGGCTCAGAATATCCGTCACTATGGAACCCGTGATGAAAATTTCCCGAGTCCCGGAGAGGAACGAACACGAAAGTGTTTGCCTCTTCGGGTCAGGCAGTCGTGAGAGTACGCTTTCCTACTGTTGCCCTTCTTCTCCGCGAGATTCCTTCTTGACACCGAGAGATCCCTGTATGTCGCTTGTTTTGCACGCTTTCGCCGAGAAGCCAGCAGAAAACACTACTCAACACCGAGGTGATCAATGTCCGTACGATCGAAAAACGACGATCGCTTAAGTACGAGACGAAAAATATTGTTCACAGCTAAGGAAACACACTGGTTCACAGTCATTCCTCCCGTTCATGGCTGTTCACAGTTCCGCGTTCCGTTTATCGACCGTAGCAGCAGTAGTAGTAGCAGCAGTGTAAGCAACGGTCGCACCAACACACACGGCTAGAAATACGATGCTATTACACGACAGCCTGCAGAGTTCGGCACTTGGGCGTGCACCGTTCACTATGTATTTAGTTCTTGATCATTGCCCGCGACTTAGAAACGCATCACGAACGTTTACAGACGTTTATCAATCCCCTTACAAATAAACCTTGACGCCATCAGTATAAAAAAACAGCGCGTTTATTTTCCACAAATAACTTCGCTTGCCTCAAACATCGATACACTCCAAAATTTCTATCATTATCCTGCATATTTTCTTAGTCACGTGCGAGACCGCCATGGCAATTTTTTCCGAATTACCTAACTTTGTATAAATCTAATCGCATAGATATAAATGTTAATATTCGGTAAATCACTCGTAAACTATTATATTTATTGTTAAAAAGTTTTGAGAATACAGTAGATAGCGATATCATTAGTTAAATATAAAGTACGATGGAAGGTTACCAGCAAATCCATAAAGTGACATTTGTCGACGAAAGATAATAAGTTTTTGCAGAATGTACCTTAGGAGCTTTCGAAATTGTATTTTCGTTTTATTTCCTATTCTTATTCCTCAATCTTCTGTAAATAGTGACCTCTATGTAGAGTTTTCAAAACAGGATTAATGCAAAGGCTACATCGGCTACATAATGTCATGTGAATAAAGCATCACTTGATACATAACCTAAAATCTACCGTCGTATACCAAAAGAGTGTAAATATTGATAGACAGGAATTGTGTAGTATTATACTGTGTATAATTCTTGTTATAGTAAAATTGATATAACAAAATGTCAGACGAAGATGATTATATGTCTGACAAATTTCTGCAAGGTGCTGACAATGATAAAGCACCAAGTCTTATTTACAAACAATCTGAGAAAAGAAAAATTGAGCTTGTGAAAAAAAAGGAATTACAGGAGAAATTAAGAAAAGAAAAAAAGTCAATCCATGTTATAGAGCAAGAGAAGAGAGAAGAAGGTCTGACTTCTGCTATTTCAAGCAGCAATAAAGGTCTGTATTCTTTGAATATAACTTTTCATTTAAGTGAAGCATGTTTTTATCTTTAAATGGTAATGTATTTTTTATTTAAGGTTTTGCACTGCTTATGAAAATGGGATATAAACCTGGTCAAGGGATTGGTAAAGCAGAGTCTGGAATGACAGAACCTATTTCTGTTGATGTTAAATCCGACAGATGTGGATTAGGAAAACCAATGAAAAAAAAGAGTGTTCCAAAAATAAAGAAACCAGAAAATCGTTTAGATAATTTGAATACCAATGATTTTCGTGATAGGCTAGCACAAAAGAAAATGGAACAAATGTTGAAAAGTGATATTTACAAAAGTCAAAAAGTTTGTCAACAATTAGATACACAAAACAAAATCGAGTCACCATTAGAAATTTGGTACTGGCCACCTGTTGAGGTGACAAAAGACACAGATGATGAAACCAGTAGTGAAGAAGATGAAGACAAAGACAATGATACTTTAACCGACAATGAAAAATTGGAAATTCTCACAAAATACTTAAGGGAAAAATACATTTATTGTATATGGTGTGGCACTGCATTTGAGGATGAAGATGACTTAAGGGATAGTTGTCCAGGGAATACAAGAAACGACCATTAAATTAAAAACAGAAGAATATAGAAATTACTGTCATGTTTAACATTGTAAACAAAAATAAAGGACAAAATCATCTTTCTAAAAACTGTTGTAATCTTCATGTGCGTCTGCAAGTGACATAATAAAAAGTATTGCAAATCAAGAAATATTAGTGCAGCTTGTCTTATTTCTTGAATATTGATGCCTGCTGTGTGTATTGACACAAAAAGTCCATTACATACCTAACATAAAATATTGAAAAAAGCTGTATCCAGCAGGAAAAGAACACAAGGTACCACGTATAAGCTGGCAGAAGTTGTGTCAGTTCAGATATGCTATTAAGGCATAGCAGGAGCTCAGCACCCTGAGGTGTTCAATGGAAAAGGGGAGGGGAGTCATCTATAAAAGTACCTATTTGACTTTCTGCAGTTTCACTTCACTTTAGCACCTAGACCAAACATTTCCTTAGCATCAATACAGCTCACTGACAATTAATAAAGAACTAAAAAAAGGTCTATAGAATATTTGCTGTGCTTTACTTAATTTTTATGATGTTCAAACTTGCCATACTTCTCTTTGCATTTGGATTTTTTTTTACATCAACACTTACAATGAACACAATTGCTCAACTAGAACCAGAGGAAGAAAATTGCGAAACATTACAAACCGAAATACATATCACTAAAGGTATCAAATCCCATCTGGAGTCGAATATTGGACCAAATAAATTTAAAAAAATGTTTTCTTAGATGAGGAATTCGAAGGACGTCTAATAAGAACATGTAGCGCCGATATATCCGTTACCAAGTGTGAAGGATATTGTAACTCGCGTGTACAGCCGAGTGTCATGAGTAGCACAGGTTTCTATAAAGTAAGTATTGTTAATATCCTGAGAGATAGACCATTCAAATTTCTGCTTCAACATTACTAACATCTTTTTTAATTGCAGGAATGTTTTTGCTGCAGAGAGAGCTATTTGAAAAAACGGACGATCCTTCTGAATCAGTGTTATAATGCAGATGGCATTAAGTTGACAGGGGAAGATGGATTTATGGAAATCACACTAGATGAACCTGCTGAATGCAAGTGTATCAAGTGCAGCGACTTTTCTAGATGAAAATATTACTTATAGGCTATAAAAATAAACGATGTCTTCTGAATGTGTTTTAAGCAGCAAATTACCTGTAATCCTCTGAAAAAATATAGTGTCATGCCAAAATATATACGACTTGTACATTTCTTTACATAATTCCATTATTTCATAAAGATTACAGTATTCTTATATTATTTTTAAAAGATAATGGCAAACAATATGCGAGTAAACACTTACTGTTTATTTTTATGACTTACAATGCCAAACGTAATGCATCCTTAAATAGTGAATCAGAAAATCCCTCAGACCAATATCAGAAAAGACTCAGACCAATAATTATTTCTACTATTCTTGAAAGACCAAAGATACAAATCTTTAAGGAAATTTAGTGTTTTTAATTATTTATTTTGAAGTGTTTTTTTCCAAATATTATGACTAGAATTATCTAGAAATATTATTTTGTCTGTTTCAACTGTTTCCTGGGTTATTAATATATTTACAACATATAATTACTGACTGTTTGAAACTTTAGATATTTCATGCAGAAACAACCTCATTTTCTAATTTAACAAATACAAATTTATCAAGCGTATATGAGAGTCTGTACCATAGAAAAATTTCCCTTAATCTACATTGAAAATGTTAACAGATCTGAATGATCCATCATCAGTACATAAATGCAAATCTAAGAGTATTTTCTCAAAAAATGTGTCCTAATACGTAGGTCCCTTAATAGATTGTACAGTTCATATTGACTTTCATGAAAATGTGTTGGCAAAAAACTGTCAACTCATTAAAACTTCAATGATTTTAATTTTTCATAATGGGTCTGATGCACACTTGTTAAGTATTTTTCTCATGAAATATACATATATCACATGTATCAATTTTTTTTATGTTCTAAACATATACTAATGAAAAAATCCATTAGAAAAGTCAAAGAAATGATATATTTCCTTTCAGTAGGTTCATCTTTTGTTCTACAAGATATTAGTAGTTGTATTCTTCACTAAAACCAGCTGTTACTAGTCTATGTGGGTTCATTGAACAAAAAATTGTTTTAAACATTCCACTTAGGTAATAAGCAAATGAAATGTATATCCTACCTCCTTACCTTGATGTTGTACATGGAGGAATTATTTATGGATATCATAATATAATAAGCATAATAACATTACCACTAATTAGAAAAATAAGTGTTTCACAGGGGATAAAATTGTTAATAAAGATTATAAAAAATATAACATTTTTGTATGGTAATAGACTTAGTGTGTAAAACAGTACATGACTCTAATGCATGGCATGTAGAGTTACCCCTCCTTTGGGGTCACTAAAAGGTCGGTTTCAAGGGAAGGGACAGAACATGGCCACCCACAGTGTATAAAAGCTTACGGCACAAAGCCGATCAGCATAGTAAGCTAGTAGAATAGGAAGAAAATGCATCACAGTCTAGGAGTGCCTTTAATTCACCTTGGTAATTACATTGAAAACATTAATAAATGTGTTATTTATAAAAATTCATCAAGAAATAAAAAAGTGAGGCAACACTGACACGACAAAATCAGTTAAATAATGTTATATCTTTATTACTTACTGTGCAGTGGTTACTGGTATACTGATATGTTGTCTGTATGACAATGTGAAGGCAATCTTGGGTGTAGATGAGTGTCGATCAATCCCAGTCTTTCACGTTCTTAAACGTGAAGGATGTCTGCCAAGAACGATCCCTAGCTTTGCTTGCAGAGGTCGATGTAGCAGTTATCTCCAGGTTAGACTGTGACATATGTATATTATGAAGTCAAGGTTTTATCTGCTAAACAACAGTATGTTATACATGTTTATACTATACTATTTTTAATTTAAATTTATATTTATAGTAATGCATACAGTCATAAAGCATAGAACTTAAAACATTATGAATTAAAATGATAAAAGGTTTAGCTGGTAAGTGATTTTCAATCATTGATTTGTCTTATGATCCAGAAGAATAAAAAATCTAACTTCACCATTCAGAAAAGTCTGCAAACGAAACAATAACCAGTTATTGTTTTTAACAGAAATGTTTAATTGTCTGTCATGTACTATTTTAATAATAATTCATTATAATGTACTATGACATCGTATACCTATTATTAACGAATACAATCGGATAATCTCAACTAAATCAGTCGTAATGTCAACTTATTAATTGATGCAGAAAGTAAGAAAAATATAGTTCTTTATGGCAACTTATGTCGCTCAGGAAACTTGGTTAAGGTGTATTAATGCTAAGAAATTTCTTAATTCTCAAAGTATACGAAAATGTAACAAACTCTGTACTGATAGTAAACAAATTTAAAATACTGTGCTTTCAAGATTGGTAAAAACTTCAAAACAGAAAAATCAATGAGAAACTGAAAAGATTATGCATTTCCTGAGTTCGACTGACAAGAAAGTCTTCTGAAAAGTTATTTATACGACAGAGTGTGATGAATATTTATTTGTACCTGTTCATACAGGTGTCTGGATCGAAATTTTGGCAAATGGAAAGAAGTTGCATGTGTTGTCAAGAAAGCGGCGAGAGGGAGGCCAGCGTATCCCTGTTTTGTCCGAATGCGAAACCAGGCGAAAGGAAATTCCTCAAGGTGAAATTCTTTTTCTAACTGCAGCACTTAATTAGGAAAACACTACCGAGTTTGCAAAACGAACCGAAACGACATCCAATCTCGTATTTTTCGATTGAAATTGGAAGAAAAACTTCCGAACACGACATTCAGACCGCCATATTGTTTTCGAACTACCGACCAGTAGTAAATGCGTATAGGATATAGACGAATCGCGCGCGCAATTTGAATACAATACTTCCAAGTCGTATTCAACGTTAAGATATTGCTGTTCATCACTGACACTAATAAGAGAATTACCGTTCTTATGTCTAACAATTGTAACGCGTAATACTTAAACACTTTATTGTAAGGCACATAACTGTCATTTTGAAAACTCTATACGCTAGTAATACGTTTATCTACGTTGTTTTTTTTGTAGGTTGTTACAAAAGCTCCATTAGAATGCATGTGCAGACCTTGCACGGCGGTAGAAAAATATGCAATAGTACCTCAAGAAATAGCCGGATATGCGGAAGAAGGTCCACTTACAACATCCGCACATTTCCGACGGTCTCCAAGCTTGCAGTAAAATGCAACTTCATGCAAGCGGTAAACCACAAAGTACATTGCAAAGTATTTAACAAACATTTAATCGCAATGTATATTTAAGGAAACAATAGCGTAATTCAGTTAAAAATGATGTAATGTCAAAGAGACTAATAAAAATTCTGCACTTAGTAAACTTCATTTTATTACAAATATATTATGTGAAGTAAAATAGGGCGTTGATTTAATTGATAATCAATCTTGAAAACAAGGAATAAAGAGGACGATAATCACCGGAAATTTATTATTTGTTTTATCTATAATACGAAAAATGACATGAATTACTAGCCTTATGTATATCCCTCTTTGCTTCGAACCAAAATATAAAATCCGTAAATATAAAATACGATCCGACAGAAATTAATCGCTCACCCCGTAGTTCATTAACAACTTCGTTGAAAAATTCCGGCATTTCTGATAAGTGCAATGTAAAAATTGACAACACTTTGGCATGGAGTTATTTTTTATTTTTTTGTTGTTTTATATATGATTTATTATAGAAGTGTCGTGTGTATCTGTGTATTGTGTTTTAAAGTCCTTAGGAATACTTTATTGTATTTATATTATGTATATATATACAGGATGTTGAAAAGAGCTGCCGTCAAACGTGAGGTATATGTAATATTCATTAAAAGAAACAATAAAATATTAATAAACAGGGGTACAAAAATTATCCTTTTCTGAATTTTCCTGTATACGGTATATGTTCGATACGCCCCGTTAATTTCAACGCATGTATCGAGACAATTATAGGGATATCTCTTGGCAGACGCAGTAACAAGTGTACCTTAAACCTTACTTTTTAAATACCCCACTTTACCCCACAGGCAAAAGTCCGCAGAAGAAAACATCTTGTAAATCCGAAACGAATGATTCTTGTACCCATATTTATTAAGACATTTTTGTTTGTTTTGATGATTACTAAATGCTCCCAATGTTTAGTGGTAACTTTTTTCGGCACTCTGTATATTTATATGTATCAATGACGCGAGACACGCAAATACATGAATATACAATGATATATATGCGTGTTCATCATACGTAATCATCAGCACAGTGTATTCGCATTCACGTGCCATCGCTAACCGAGGCAGCGATCGAAATTATTTCTCCTTGCTATCTATTTGTTACTTACAGCCAAAAGGTATTTACAGTGATAACTTCTTTACCAGTTAATTACTTATTCGCATGTGTTCAACAACGATTTTTATACTTTAACTGTATATAAATTACTGTATTTTATTTACCTACTAATCATGAAGTCGATCACATAGTTCATCTCGTCAAACGACAAATTTCCAATAGGTGGAATATATGAATGTTTTCGTAGTCTTACGAATGAACTTATCGGATCTTTTGTTCACTTTTCGCGACTCCTGTATGCCTTTTTACAGCGTGAAGACTTCCCTCAGTTCATAGAACTACCCTTCTCTCTTTTCTCTCATTTGCTTACACACTTATAGTTACAGCGTTATTCAGGCATGTAAATTATCTTCAACATGACAACATGACTTGCACAAAACTAAAATTTTCTAAAACCAAATGCCACGTTAAAATCATTCGCAGCTACGTGTTTTATCGGATACGTTAAAAATACGTTCATGCACTCGTAACTGAACATCTCTGTACATATCTGCAAGTGGTAGCAAAATTTACAAGAGAATAAAATGCCGTCTAGGCACGCCTTATGGGTATCACAAAAAATATAAAATGCGATTACTCTGGCGATATCATAACGATATTTTAACATCAATTAATAGTTTGCTTAGTATCGTTTCCGTTACTGTTTATGTACATATCGTTTATGAGCCTACAACGTACTGTAGCGTAACGAAAAGTGCTTCTGTTCCTTTACAGCAAAATATTGAATCCGAATAGAGTCAATCGCGTAGCTCGCATGGAAAAAGCACTTAGTAAGTATATTCTTCGGATTTTTCCATCATCCCCTGCCACTTAATATATATATAAATATATAGACGTGTGTATGTGTATGTATATATTTTAATTATTTAAAAATATAAAGATGTCATTCAATGTCGTACACCTTTCAATTTTCATAGAATATCGCAGAAGCTATTCTTGGTGTTTTCGCGTATTTTTGTGTTTTTAATCGAATTGTTTTTAATTTTCATCGTTAGAATAAGCACATTTTAAATGAATGTAATGTCATGTTTATCATAAATCGATGTAAGAACTTTATACAACTTTTACGACACATCCGACATATATAGATACATGCAGGCGTTCCATTCCCACGCACAACCGCCCTATCCTGTATCAATGATTATAAATAGAGTTAAAAAATAATAGCGCCGCGAACAATCAACTTGTATTCTTTCATTTCTAAATTTCAATAAGTTAATAACTACAAATTCCAGGATCACGAATTCGTAGTTTTGCTGCTCCTTTTCACCCTCTTTCAAGATAATAGAGATGGGTTTCGTTCACAACGCAACGTGGCATAAGCGTTCTTTTCACGACAATATAAATTAACCGACCTATTACACTAGTTAAAACGATAGGAAGAACTACCGTTCTCGTATAAAACTTGTCTGAATCAAGTTCCTTTTAATTAGGTTATAATTCACTTAAAATTGACTTACTTATCCATCGTCGTTAATAATAAATCGTAAACTAAGTTCTGTGACAATCGGTTAGAACCCTTTTCACGATTATGACTTTATTTAACTGAAGATAGCTCTACGATTCTTTTCAGACTCCAAGCACGGAACAGAAATTCATTCCTGTTCTATTGAGCGATTGACAAGCTGCAGAGACTCTGTAAGATATAAGAAATACGGTAACGATCTCGATTTTGTTTTTTTTTTTACTTTATTAAATCTTTAAACCATTTCAAAGAATTATATATAATAATTATCTCGCATTTACTTCTGGACCATAATTAATAATTAATCTTTATCTTCATTATGTATAGCGTATCTCAAATACGACTGTCGTGAGTCCATTTTCATTTTACGAGCTTTTACTCTCCCACTTGCGTGTTCTTCAAGGTCCTAGACTATATTACATAACACTCGCGCACGTTAACTCCAGTGTATCTTTTACCACTTGTGACGCTTTTTTCATTGTAAACTGCAATTTGACCTCGGTTCGTAATTTTCGAACGTTAGAACGTACACATAAAGTACATTTAAGTCTTTTGTAGTAGTCGATAGTTCACTCGACAACGGCACCGTCAACAGGCGTCTTGATTCACGCCGGTCGGCCCTTCCTCCACGCTGGAAGAATCATCGGGTTCTTGTAGAGAAACAAAGAACGATGTTAGAGCAACCTGTGCGACACTATATCCATCGTGTTCAGCTGGATTGTCCGTGTCATGCCATGCCAAAAATGTTTCATTAGCAATGGTGTTTGTATCGTACAACGTGTTTACGACATCTTTCAAAATACCTGAAATTCAATAGAAATAAATACATAAGTTATATGTATTTTTCAATAGAAACATACATTGGTATACAAATTTAACGGTATCTGTGCAACACACATGACTCGATATCTTACCCGAAGGATACTGCAGTTTATTAAGGTACACCTGCACTGCATAGAGGCATTCCAATTCCAATTCTTCCTTAGTGTCGGCAAAACGTTGAATCAGAAGAAGAAGATTTTTAAAAGTACCCGTATTCAGTTTTCGTACTTCATTTTCTAATTCTGTAAAATTATGTAAACACTCAGTTAATATCAGAATGTTATGTATAGTTGTAAACAAATAATTCGAGGACATAGATACAAACCTATGGACGTCTCTAAAATGGCAGTCATTAAAACTCGGATGAACTTAGGCTCCTTAGTTCTATCTCCGACATTCACCTGTAATACCAAAATATATTTTCATAGCAAACATAAATTTACGATTACACATCTGTTTATTTGTGTTTATTATCAGATGAACTACGTACCATTATCCAACTACAAATGTTATCAAAACCAGCTTTGTCCTTCATGAGTCGTTTCAGTTGATCATGAATTTGTTGTAAACTAAGCTGGTTGCTCACAGAAATTTTGGCACTATTATCGCCCGTCAAAAATCCCAAATTCTGTAAATAACAAGTAGTGAATGAAATAAAATATTACAGGCACAGAATGATTATATCACAAGCATATTTTATATTACTTACGTATTCTTTGATTATCTTTTCTGAGCTTTCCATTTTTGGGTCAAGTAAGTTACTCCATTGAAGTCCACTTTGGTCCCACTTTTCGGCTATCCAAACTGGCCCTTTCTCACGTGCTTCTCTTGCTAGTAATTCTCCTAACAATTTACCAACATGTCCTTGGCTTTTCAAACACGCTAACATGGACTTCATCTCGGACAACGGGAGCGTTTCGTCTTGAATTAAACAAGCTATAACAAAAAACAAACTTGAATCTTGGACTATTACATCGATATAAGTAAAAATTATTGGTTATTATATTCAGGCCTGTTGAGCTTATAAAACCTGCACGGTGTTATTCTATGGTATGAAGATGTTCATCATGTTTTATTGCAACATAAGCAAATTGTTCATTTGATAATAGATAACATATACTTACACAATATTTCCGCCAGGTATATCCAAATCTTGGGTATATCGATTATAAGATCATCTACTATTTCTAAAATTTCGTTGATCCTAAAACATTCATGACATTTCATTAGAATTCTATCTAAACAAAAATAATAGGATCATAAAAGAAAGAAATTCAGTATCCTTTTGGCTAAGCAACACAAAGATAATCTTTTACGTATCTTTCCTCTATATAAAAGTATGTCATCATGATTATTTTAAACTCTATTTTGCAAGGTAACAACAGACAATCAATGGCAACTATTGCTTTAATAATTCGTTGTATACATACCCAGTGATAAGTGACTGCAGAGGCAAAACCTTTTGACTAATTAAACGCGATAGTAATCGCGAGATTCGTTCACGATCAATTGATGTCTTTTCCAAAACATTATTCACCGATTCAGACACGAATTTGGATAATTTCGCATTGTCGAAAGTTTCTTTCACTTCTGACGTCGCAACCTGTGAAGTATGTCTGATTGTTAATAATATTCTTCAAGAACACCTTATAAAATTTATCGTTTATTCAAAAGTTGTGTGTCCTCTCTTTAGATTATGCAATCTGCGATACGAGTAAATTCAGCACATTCGAACCTGATTTTACGTCGCTATTGCAATGGTCCAAAAAGAAGGTAGGGCATATTATGGCACACCAATGACTCAAGCATCTCTGAAGGCAACACAAAGATGGATCTAAGGAGCGTGCGCTTCTATTCACATTACTAGAATCTTACTCTTATATTTTTTTCAATTTACACCAGATGAGATAAACTACGTGTTGCAACATATTTTGTACAAAGGCATTGTTAACAATATTAATTAAATGGTACACTTTGTCTAATGCGTATATATTGTGAAATCATAATAGAGACTGTATTACGGTAAACTACTAAAATCGTAAATAACATTTATACTTACTTCAATATCCAATTCCTCAAGGTACTTCCTCGTAATTGTATTTACTGCTTTTTTAAATTCTTCTTCGGACATAGGAGGTTTACGATTGCTAGAGGTAGGTTGCGATACTGACTTAACCGATGACGGCGGCATCGATACACTTTGACTTCGAGAAATTTCTAATAAAGTATTTTCTCTGTTGGAACTTAATTGATGACTACCGTTGCGAGAACCTCTTCCATCTAGGATAAAATACATTCTTTTTATTATGCGTATAAATAATTCGAAAAACTCCTCTGATGTTACAACTATATCAGCATCCTTTTGGATAACACTCATGGAGTTCAATTAAATTGTCATGGAAAAAAGGTTTCATCATATTAAATAGTAAACTAACATAAATTATGATTACAAAGCATGTGGGTTCTTACCGTAGGAAGATTTATAATCTGAACGACCATAATCTCTGGGTCCAGCAGATCTCGACCTAAAGCAGATAAAATACAGATTATAGCAATTGACATTATTGTCCTCAAAGCATAAAAAGTAATTTTTCATTTCAGATTATTTCACAATCACGTAAGTTTAAGAAGAATCAGAAACTCCAGTCTGGCATGACATTAAGATATCATCACATTATTTATCTCCAAAAAACAGAAGCTATTACAGAAACTACAGACTTACCCAGCGAGCTGCATCGGCATACGTTTATCTTGGTCAGATGGCATATTTTCTAAAGCCGCGAATTTATTTACATTGGGAGTCACTGACACCTTCGAATTGCTCACTGCGCCCCACACGTACATATTTCTGTTTCCTAACGTTAAGTCATCCATTGCGGGCTAAAAAAACATATCATCTTTATAGTTGATCATTCCAACCTTTATCTGGTATGTCGGAGAAAAAATTCAGTTACAGAAATTGTATTAACGTACCGGTTTATTTTTTAATTTTGACGTTTCTACGGAGTAAGGTTGTCTCGTTCGGCTAACGGGTTGACTCCACCCATCATCGTTAAGTCCAACACCTGTCATATAACATGATATTTTTAATCGATCGTTTAAGATAAATTAACACAGAAGTATATGACAGCCTATGTCAGTATATTTTTACAATCACTAATTTTCAGAAACTCCAGTCTGGCATAATGACTAACATCTCATCATACCGTATACTTATCGTACAACTAAATAGTACTATCACTTTATTCAAGTAACTAAATATTTAGCAGACTTACGATTTCGTTTCCTATCACTATTACGGTCATCTTTTCGCGGTGTATTTAAAGGAGTATTGTTCAATTGACTATCTAGTCGCTCAAACTCCGCTTCCTTCTGAATTTCATCTATAGTCTTGGGATTACTATCGTCTCTTCTTGGGACCCATTTCTTAGCCCTCAAGTCTATCACATCCTGCAGCATGAATCGAATTCTAGAACTAATTTTGCCCGGACCTTTATATACGACAATATCATGCATCCGGTCAAAATAACTCTTCATCTCCTAAAATATAGAAAGTATCATTTATTATTACAATTATATATTTATATCACTTTCAAGCAAGGTAGAAGCAGAGAATATATTGTCTCCGTAAAGTAAACATGTTGTTAATAAAGAAAACTCACTTCAGCAGAACATTTCATCTCTATGTCTTTTCCTATCGTTGTGAGCAATTTGCAGAGGCATTCTAAGCTATCTTCGTCATTTTGTTGGAGCAAATGTGTTATGCACCCGCGCATGACCTTCGTTGTCAACATGCCTTGCTTATACAGTTCTCCAATAAAACTGAAATAATTATATTATTAAGATTTTAATTTCACAACTAGCACGATAATAAAGAATATTAACAACCAATGGCAAATATCTGGTCAAAAAGACTACATACCGGATATTCCCGACGGATTTTATTCGTATCCTCCTTTCCTCTTCTTCTAGGATTAATTGTAGATCCTTCTTTTTCTCCTATTTAACAAATACGAGAAATTAGAATTGATTATTTACATAGATAACACGAATGTAGGATATATGTTATATAACATGTATATATACTTACAGGATCCGTACATTCTTCAATTTCTTTGAGTTTCGCTGCTCTCGCCTTTTCGTCAATTGGATTCTCCTCGAATTCCGTTTGACAACGACAAACTATTAAATTTCTAAAGTTGACCGAACTACTTTCTTGGTCATTTACGCCTTTTTCGGAACCTGGTACGTTTATTTTTGAAAGTTCTTTACACATTAATGCATATGCCACCGAAAAGTTAGGTTCATCAACGGCCTGTAAAAAAATCATTTCTTATAAAACTAAGAAGTATAATTCGGAATTATAAAAAAACATTCTTCATTTATACTGTTCAGGGCTGGCTAACGCTTGCGTAAGTCAATAATATTTATAAATGTTACCTTTTCGAACACTAAGTTGATAACTCCCTGTAATCTTTCCTGTGTGTCTATTTTTAGTGCTCTGACTTGTTCAATTAAAGTACTGAATTTTTGTGGTGTTAGTTTATTTAAGACACTTCGAACTTTTTTGTACAGTGCTTCGGTCTCTATGTCATCCTCAGCTGTAGTTGTTGGTTTCAACCTCGTTGGTTTCCATGCGTTCTCTGTTTCTCTGAGTTTAATGTCTTCTCGAAGAGATAAGGATACATGGATTACATTTTGCTTGCCGGACTTTGCCTTTCCTAAATGGCTCTTCTTGTTTATTTGTGGCTGCGGAAAGTGGAAGAAATCAGTAAAATTTTATCCGTACCCTCGAAAAATTCTAAGCAGAAAAAAAAACTTCAGCAATAAGATTTTCTGTCACAGACATATTCAGTCCACTACTTTCATTAATTGAAAACATCATTTGTTGAGAGTTGATGATGAAAATAAGACTAGAAAACTACTCACTACTTTATTTAACGACGTTTTAGCAAATCCAGGAAAGAGTACATCGTGCCTGCTCAAATTATTGTCCTTGAATGGTCTAAGGTCCATTGTTGTCCGGGGCTATAAGTACACGATTGATAATTAATATCTGAATGAACTTGAACAAACGACCTTGAGAATGATGACTTATGAACTAAGTAATTACCTTTCCGATGTCCTTAAGAACGACATCTAAGTCAGGCAAATTTGTGGGTCTGACTTTGCTATTAGGCTCGTTCTGAAGCTTCATCAAGAAGTCTCGATCGTAAACCTTTTTGCCAGTCGTGTTCAGTGGGCTCCACTGGTCTTCTTTGTAGGTATATTTAAGTGCCGGTGGAAGCTTAGGCGCAATTTCCGTGGGAGCAGAAACTTCCTTTTCGGAGGATGTCTCGATCGTAGGAGGAACTTGTGGTTTTTCCTCGTTAGTCGATCGAAGCGCAGAGACCTTGGAATTCTCCTCATTCTTTTGCGCGACTATCACATCGACCGCTAGTTCTTCTTCCTTCATTTTCGCGTGATCCACAACGTCATTAGGAACTGATTTTAACTGTGTGTTACACACGTTCTGAGGTTTGGAATTGTCCGTTATCTTTGGCGAGGGTCCCTTCCCTGTCTCTTTGTTACTTGGCACTTTCTCGATCAGAGGAGTCGGGGTTGCCGTATTTTCCTTTCCAACTTCCACCGTACTGTGTGCATCTACTTTCGACGCTTCCTTTTCCTTTTTCGCTTCATAGTTGTCTTTCTCCTTGCTGTCCTTAATGTTTTTGATTAACTCTTGGTTGCTGTCTTTCTCGGGAATAACCTCTTTGTTGTCTGGTTGTTTCACTTCCGGTTTCGCTGTTGGCACTGTGTTTACGAATGCATCCATGTCTGTGCCTTCTTTCTCGGCTCCACGGCGATTCAATTCGCGGGATTTGAATTTATTCTTGCTTTTTTGCTTTTGCATAGCCTTTCCTGAAATCAGGAGAAGATAGTGAAACTTTACCGATCCGTGTTTCTCAGAAAATTAAAAATATTCTATAGACAGAGCGGACGATTGGAATGATAGCACTTAGAAGATGTGTGCAAGGTAGTAGGAAGAAAACTGAGTATTTCGGCTAACAGCCAAGTATAATTATAGTAGCGAAGTATGTACAGTACATTTCGTGGTTGAGATTTTATCGTTTTTCTATTTATCATAATATGTATACTCGGTAGAATGTGATTGTAAAAAAGTGACACACAGGTCCTCTTAGTTACGTAAGCTTATAATGGAACGCATGCATCCTGGCGAAAATGTCGAAGATCTTTTATCCCAATGAATCATTAACAAATGATTATGCCGAAAATAGTTTCCTCACGGAAAGGTCAAAATAGAACAATACCATCGTTCCTTGTGTCACAGCTGTCGCGCCGATAATCGACTTAAAATACATTCATTCCGAATTATGAAACGGATGACTAAATCGATACACCGAATGTCTTCAACGATGATATTTAACGGTTCAAGGCATATATATTTTTCTTAGCCGGAAGAAACTCGAAGATCGCACAAAATCCCTTGTAACTATTTCGTCATACTAAGATATCATCGTACCCGTCATAATGTGGGAATTGGAAAAAATGACATGACTCGGGGAGGGAAAAGGTTAAACAGTTCGTATGGAAATGTCTTAAATGGCCGGTTTTGGTTGCCGAACATGATAATTGCGATGTGGAAGATCTACCGAGAACTAGTCGTTGATAAATAATTTGTACCATGATCTCTGGAGCCCCGACGATTACGACTTTTAGACCTAGAGCTACTGGTTGTACGAGCAGAGCTTCCATTGATCCTTCGATCGCCCATTTTTGCCGTTTTTAACTGTCGTGTACGAGTACCTCTCTTTTTCTTTGTAAAGGGAACACTGTTATTTGCACATGACTAATGTCTCGTTAACACCGATTTCCTCGCCGTGTGCAATTGATTGGTGTACAACCCTTTAATGCACTTTTAGTAATCACATCTTCGAGGAGAGGAAGGAAACCCCTTCGTCTTCGCGGCTCGAATTTCACCGACTCTCTCGAACCCACACTATTCTCTCTCTCTCTCTCTCTCTTTCCCCTGATTCAGTACTTATTTATACAACTGGCAGATCTCTCCCAGAGACACTGTAAACGACTGACTGACCAGCAGTTTCCAACGTAACAACATGCAACGTTGCTGAAAGTTTCATGTCGTTGGAGGAACCGGTGACAAGGTGAAGTGCAAGACTTTTTCGTGAATTTTGCAGAAAGGTCAGGGCAAAGAGGCGGCCGACGGTGAGTAATGCGTGGAGGCTTTTTATGGGAACCGTTGGAAATGAATACGCAGAGACCGAACAGGAGAAACGACTCGTTAAGGAAAATGAAAGTGTATCACAGAGTCCGCGGAGGGGCGCAACAGGCCTATCTTTGGCTAACGACGACAATCCTCCAGCAGAGCTTTCCGTGCGCTACTGATAGGGACAAAAATGCATGATAGTCTTTGGCCCCCGTCGTGATGCGTCGAACGTAGAGAGATATACACTTTAGAAAAGTCTCACACCGTACTGGCGCGACTTTCACGCGTCTATTTTAACCTGTGAACTGGCGCAAACCAACAAGCGGAGCACACGATTTCTTAAATTAGTTCTGTCCGCCGGTTGTGCGGCTGAGCAGGCGCACTGTAAGGTTCGACCGAGTCTTACCTTACCTCGCGTTTCAAGATCTATCAGAGATCCACATGCTTTGGCCAATTGCGAATACGAATATGCCGTTTCCTGAGGACGAATGAAAGGACGCACCGCCGACGTCGATACAACAGGTGCATTATGCATCTGTTATGCACTTGTGAATGAAACCAATGCGACGACTATCGTGTCTCAAGGAAAAAACTGACAAAATACCTTCTTGCGATAACGATCACGACGATTAAAAAAAACTTCTTTCAACGCATGCTGCGTATGAATTCCTTTGAAGAAGACACCGAGGCTCTACATATGGTTCGATGAAATCGTCATCGTATGACCAAGCTCAACGAAATTTCTCGGCTGTATCAATAGCGGACATTTTTTCGACATCGGCGGAGTCGAAAGTGTAACTTTCTGACCGAAAGTTCAGACATCGTCTACAGTTCTTCGAATTCTCTTTCCCGATCATGACGTGTACAAGGTAGCCTTTCGCCTCAAGACGGCGGATAATGTAATGCATGAAAGTAGGTTGTGTAAGATTTTATAAAAGCAGGTCAAGGTAGCTATCTCAAAACGATATTCACAATGTACAAGCGAGAGTACGATACGATACAACATTGCTACAGAGAACGGTCAAATGCTTTTCTGGCTATTTTCCCAACAAAACTATTCTTCCCGAAAAGCAAAAAGCTTCATCGGTCAACATTGAAGTTGAATATTTCCATTGAAAATCTTCAATGGTTCTTGCGATTAGAGTTTTACAAAATTGCATTATCGGTCGTATTCCTTGGATGTATGCACGCGTAAATAATTTTGTCCTACGAATTTGTGCCTGTGTGGTGATGATTTACCACACATACGACCCTGACCTCCTGCATCGTAGTCAGCCGACATATCTACAAGTTTATGCGCCATGCTGCCGAACAACGAGAACTTCGGCAACTTAATTTGGAATTGTCTGCCACACGAGAGTTTTTATGTAATAACTCAAAATAGACCCAGCAACCGTGAAAACGCGTAGCTTTCGCCAACGAGAAGTGAATCTTCGGGGAAATTTCGATAATAATACTACATGCGTATTCCACGCGAATGACAAATTATTTTTTTAACGGTACCGAAACGCATAACTCGGCATTTAAAACGGATGCAAAATTCCATACAAAAAATCATAATAGTATTAATTATTTTATATACATGTAGAGATCTGATAAAAAATTCTTCGAATCGAATTTTTTTTTAATGGTATATTTCGTATCATGTTTAATCTTCTATCTCGTTTATCTGAATAATTGAATATAGGGGCAGTAATAACCACCACGATAGAACAGCATTCCTAATCCGGTATGCTGGCACGAAAAATTCACGAGTCGATATGGAACGGAGCACTGTTTCGATCACTCACAAAATGGCTTCTCTTGAGTCTCGCCATGTGGTCGCGTGTCGATACAGAAATCCTTACGAAAAAAAGGCATCGTAAAAGATACATATTCAGATATGAAACATGCTGCACTGGATTAAAGAACGATATTTCTATTAACCGAAAATTCTAGCGTAGAACATGGTTACAGAAATTCTGTTGGAAAAAATCTAAAAGGCTGTTGCTAACCAAAGTAGATGATTCGGATAACAAGCATTACCAAAGAAATTTATCGAAAGCGCTACGCACTTTAGAATAATGATGATATATATCGTTTTATATTTGATACTCCAATGCGACCAGGGCTTGGCGGCCATATTTGAGCACGTTTCAAGGATGAATTTTAGGATTATGAATGGAATATCGTCGAATCCACCATTTGTGTGAAAATAGCATCAGTGACGCACGGTGGAAGAAATGAACATAATTTTTAAACAGCTGTTTAGGAAGATGGCAAATTATTCGCACATTTCTATTGGAAATCTTATCTATTTAAAATGTCGGGACCACGTTGCAGAGCGCCGACATTTTTTGGTTACGTCCATGCGCAAAAACGTGCGGGCAACTGCGATCTACCACACAGATTGTAGGAAAAAAGAATTATACGTACATCTTGAAATAGTTGTTCGTCGTCGTCGTTGCATTCACTCGACCACTTTTCGTCGAATAAATAAAATGTGTAAAAACTTTACAAAATAGAAAAAGGGACTTAAGGAATTACGTGTATAGGCGGAACGACACGTGTAAAGGGCGTTCGTCCGTGACAAATAAATATGTACAATTAAAGAACCGTGGAAAGGACTTATTTACAGGAGACGATAAAAAACGATGCGTATAATAAGCGTAATTGTTACGTTTTTTCAAGAACAACGTATCTTAGAACATTAGATTAGGAAAATCTTTACTCCAAAGTGATTGCGTATATGCTTCTCGATAATTAACGACTATAATAACTGATTACGAGTGACGTGGGATTTTTGCGTGAGAGAGCCGAACTTGGTGTGTTTAATTGTGATTATGAAACTTTAGTAGGATAAAGAAAATTGATTGTTAAGTGGAGAAAGAACTGCGCCCGGCTAGCACAGCACGTGCTGGCTACTGGAGAACTTCGGCACACGGCGTGGAAGACCCATTACCTCCACCCCGTGCTGCCTTCGGTATTTCTCGGCAAGAATCGACATTTCTCGACTAGAGTCGTAGAGCTTCGTGAGACCTCGTGTACGTGACGTCACCGCCCAACACGAAACTTCATTCCAAAGGTGCCCTACCTCTACCACTCTGTTGCCTTGTTATCTCCTAAAAGCGACCAATCCAGAATCCCCGATCTGCTACATCATTTTTCGGACAAAATTCATTACAGAGATAATGGCTCCTCACGGAATAGGTGCCCGAAAAATCAACCTTATCTCAAAGATGGAATAATCGTAAAACCAATAGAAATATACAAAACATGATCCAGACAAACGAATGGAGGGTTCGACTCAAATACTTATCGATCTGAATATCTTTGTACGTTTCAAATAAGAGATGTTAGCTGAAGATAACATAATCGCTGGAAATATTACTTCGTAGAAGATATTGAGCTACCCTCAAAAGCTGCTGTAAGGAACACAATTTTTGTTCTATTCGACACAAATTTCCATAATGGTTGGATGTTCAAGAATCCTCTTTAGCAATCCTCTTTGTAACCTCTTTTAAAACTACATAAAAGTTGGACGGTATTGCATACTATACTGGATGACAATGCTGATTTATATAGCATGCTAAGAATGCAGACTACCTCATTGTGAAGAAAATTTCCTATTACTCATTCGAGAGGTTGACAGATGTACGACACTGGCCGCATTAGAAAAACTAATTACAGGAGTGGGCGAGACAGAAATTATCGAAATTTGCAGAACTTACCCTTCTTCTTGTTCCCCATTTTGCAGAGATTATTGTCAACGCACTAATATATTAGCTAAGTTAGTTTAAGTCTTTAACAATTTATTTGACGAATGTTTCATAAAGAATCTTAGTCAACGTAATTACACCCGAAGGTTCGTAATTAACAAAGTAGGCTTTCCATATTTATGAAAAGCTTTTAACACGGTAAGTTCTTATTAACATTTTGTGACGTTAATCTCCACTGATTCTTACAGTTGAAACAACTATCATGAACACGTGCACTTTTGACGCCATACCGCTATAGCGCCACATTAGTAGTTAGAAGCCACTCGTTAGAATCCTGGAGTATGCAACGCGTTGGAATGACTTTTAAAACGTAGAAATAAATGCGGAGAATTGATTACGTAGTACTTCCGAAATGAGAGTATGGAAATTTTAATACTAGTTCGTTTAACACAACGGTCTAGCAAGACCTGGAAATTTCGAACGCACTCAACGGGTTCACACAAACGTTTAACATCGACAACGTTCGACAGTTGGCCGAACAAAGAAGAAAATCACTTAGCATTCGGCTAAACGAGTGTTACATCGATCTAACAGCGTTCACGTGACACAAATTTTCACAATATTCGTAGGTTTTCGACGACAGAAGGGGGATGCGTTCATCCACCGCACAGTAGAGAAGACACGGCTTCGAGAGAGGTTACGTTCTTCCTCATGGAATTTCACTGATTTGGCGCTAGTGGCGAAACAGCTATATAGTCACCCCGCATTGTCAGGTTAGAAGAAGACCAAACGAGCTTGAACCCCTATATTACACTACGTCTCGACTTTAACTAATGTACCGGCTGAGTGTTGCGTTACCAACCATTTTTTCAGCTGTTTTTATACAATGGTGCAATAATGTATGTGCGCATGAACGTAATTGTTAAAAATATTTGTAGAGTTAATGAATTAAGAAACGCGGAAAGACTAATAGAACGAATGCTACCTCACCGATAACCGTGTTTATAAGCTGTTACTATCCAGAAAAACTTGTTGATACCATATTGGAACGATTGAATATTTATGATTGTACATGTCGATATAACACTACGAACTTATTGCATCCTTCACCTTCTTTTTACAGATGCGGATAAATCATGAACGTGGTTCATGAGCATAGTAAAACCAATATATTTTATCAAATTTGAGTACCCATATTTAAATGTTGATCTTTAAACATTCACTTAAATGTTAAATTTCTTAGACGTGGTTGATTATAAAGTATGTTGTGCCATTATTTGGCTACTCTTATAAAATGCATTTCGACTATCTAATTGACTTATTGGTTTAGCAATGTAATAATTGATAAACAGATCTATTGAACGATTCGTTTCGATGGCAGAGTTTAAAAAAACCAAGAAGTCATAAAAGCTAAACGAAATATGGGTTTGATCAAATTAGCTTCACTAAGGTGCGAATATTAATAAAAATGAACATAAAAAAACGTTATAACATTACGGAAGTTTCACTCTGCTACTTATTTTATCACAACAATCGAATAGGATGAAAAGTGCATTTTTTATGCATAGTGCACTTTTAACATATTTGATATCATTTAAACTGGCAGTTTAGGAGTAAGAGTAAAACATGTATGTGCAAAGAATAATCTTTTCATGGTACGAATAATAACGTTTGATGAACAAGTTAATAAATATATGAACATAATAGAGACTTACCATCAGGTGATTTTTGTTGAACTTCGTTTCTGGAGAGCACCTCTGTCTCGGGTTTATCGACGGTGGCATCACCATTAGCCTTTTGGTGATGCTGTTCCGCTGGAGCATGCACAGGCGGTACGGGCGTACTGCCACGAGAGTTGAGGCTCTTTTCTCTAACCTTCTTCTCCTTCTGATCCTTCGGCTGATCCTTAGGAAGAGCAGCGGAAGGCTCGGCCATGGTTGCGGCGGCAACAGTAACAGCGACAGTAGCGGCGGCAGCTGGCTGAGTTTGAGGCTGGGTC
This sequence comes from Hedychridium roseum, assembly GCA_963989215.1. Taxonomy (NCBI): domain Eukaryota; kingdom Metazoa; phylum Arthropoda; class Insecta; order Hymenoptera; family Chrysididae; genus Hedychridium; species Hedychridium roseum. The sequence goes on from OZ022305.1 coordinate 5,282,920, forward strand.
TGGGATTTTCTCCTGGGCGGTGAACTCGAGGAAGTCTTGCTCGAGAGATTGGGGAATGGTTCCCTGGCAGGGACGGGGTTAGCGCTGAGGGCAGTGACAGACGGTTTCGGGGTGTCCGGAACATTTGCGCTGGGAACCGGCACGAAAGGAACCGAGGAAGACGTCGATGATACGGACGACGTCGACGGAGACGAGGATGGCACCGGTGGTGACATATTAATAGGTGCACTGCTACTCTTCATCTCGAGTTCTGTTACGGGTGTGCTAGGTCGCGCGGCAGGCTGCACAGGAATAGTATCTTTATTCACAACGTTCACAGCTGCCGAAGGTGCCGATTCTTCGGGAATAACAGTCTTTGCCTCGGTTCTAGGCTGAAATTCTTTAGTCAGCTGCAACGGTTTCGAGTCCGATTTTACCGCGCAAGAGTCTAATTGAGCCACATTGTTCGGGGAAGCAGCGTTTAAAGATTGACTACAACTGAGCACAGTATTCGTGTTCGGGTCAGTTTGCGTAGGCGAGTACGAACCGATATTACACTGACTATTGTTATTGGAATTTGTCGATTGGGAATTTGAGGTTTGCGTGGCGTTCTGAGACGCGGAGGTTTCGGCAGAACTAGTGGGTACGAGTGAACCGAAATCGGAGTCTTCAGTTAAGACTTTCATAACGTTTGCCGCGAATTCAGCGGCTACCATAGTCGCGTTGTTATTCTGTAACAATCACCAAATCTACATGATAGACGGTGGGATACGTGTGTTCGTCTAGTTATTGTATTTGACAACTAAAAACTGGCTCCAAACTGAAATTATAGGGCGACAAACATTTCAATTAAAAGCACTTGAAAAAAAAATCAAACGGATACGCAAGATTTTTCAGTTCCGTTACCCTACACTCAAAAAATAGTTTAATTACTTTTCAATGTTTTGATGTAAAGTAAAAGAACGATTCGCACGGCGCGATACAAACGCTTACTTGCCGTGAAAAATTGCTTTAGTATCCACAAAAGACTTTGCCAACAAATTTAGTATTTTTATCATTCTTTCGTCACGAAAGTAACTAAACTCTTTTTTGGAGTGTATAGCCATGGAAGTACATCAGAAAACGACAAACGATTAACACCATCCATGGCTATCGGGCACAGACATAAAATAAAGAATTGACTAAAAGAGAATACTGTTCTGCGACATAGCGTCAATTACATTTTAACTCTTTTAGTCAATTTCACGTGGAAAATATTTCAGAGACACTCACCTGTGGTGGCTGCACGTCACGATTGCTTGAATTACTACTTTGTGCAGTTGCCTCATCCGTGTAGATTTTGCTACTTATATTTTCACCCGTATTTGGATCGACGATGTCGTTAATGCGGTATTGCCTGACTCGATGTCGAGATCTCAGAGTACTGTTCATCGCGTTTGTCGCACCACCGTTGTGACCCGCGTAAACATCTTTAAACAAACAATCACACTTTTTAGATTTGAGGAGCTTTAGAGAACTTTTTAGAAATTTAGAGAATTATTTGTTACTCAAACTACACTGTTATATGTGGGCTACTAAAGCATTCTCTACACACTTACCGTTGTACAGCTTATACACGTTATTCACAAGAAACATCGTAAACCATGTAAAAACTATCACGTTCAGAGAGAAGTGTCAAGACCTGCTCAGGTGCTGAGCTCGATAGCGACTGACTAAACTTTTGACCAGGACGACCTTACTGACTTCGAAATAGACGCGCAAAATTATACCTGAGAATAACGGTCCACCCCTAGGATGTACCGCGACCTACGGTCAGTCCGCTTTTAGCCCTATTTAGTGCCCTAATACGATTACCTGCTGACAATTGCATTTATAAATTGGGATGCTATATGCAATAAAGGATTATTGCAATACAGGTATAGGTCATTATAAATTTTCCTGTTACTTTCTTAAGAATTTTCACGGTAAACGTTAAAGAGGTGTGGTCCGTTGTCATTAACTTTATTATCTATTCCTCCTACAAGCATGAATAATACTCTTCCAAGTAGGAAAGTTGAAGAAAGTGTAGTATAATTCTTATTATCCGAATACTTTACTAAGTTATTTATGTGAATTTTACTAGTTACTGTTCACTTCAGCTCATTTGCAATACTCAAATAACAATGTAGAAAGGAAAATCCATAGAAATTGACTTTATAAAAGAGATTAAAACTTCATCGACGTGTATGTAATATTTTTTCCTTGTTTGATATCTGCTATTCTGTTAACAGTTAATCGGTTTCAGTTACGTGCAAGGTAATAGATGAATGTAAATATCTGCATATGTGTCCACGCAGAAACCCACGTTTAGTGTATATCCATATGCATTTCATATTCATAAATGGCCATCTTTCATATTATCCCAAAGGATTAGGTTTGACAGCATTTGTGAAATATGTACTGATTTATGTCGTACTACCTGCAGTGATAGTGACGATATGAATTTTCATGATAATAGTAGAGATAGAATTAACATATGTTGACCGACGATTAATACTAGACGGACAGTTATGGATTTTTCATACCGTAATACCTTGAGCATTTTTAGTTTGAAGAAAAACTAATATTCCCACACATTGTTACGAATGCGTTATACGACATTATGCATATGTGCAATGAATCGTAGAAGTATTCGTACCCTCCCAAGTAGCGCCTTCAAATGATTGGTACTTTTTTACAATACCAGTTTTTAAATCATTATCGATGGAAATTTACAAAGCTTTATCTAAGCTTTCATTTGATATAATGTTTACTTAAAAAAAAAAAACAATCCAATTTAACAAAGACGGGAACTAAAACGGCTTCTTTCGAGCTACCCTACCATTACAACCGTTACTCCGCAAACCCCTTCTGCAGATTTTTGCACTTACTTGCTTTTTAAAATGTTTTGCAACATATACTGCCATTTTGGGGTCACTAATTATTAGATCCTTTTTTATTTCCTTAACAATTGTCCTTTCTTCCTGAATAGTCAGCTTTTTCAGGGCTTCTATTCGTTCTTTCTCAATCGATTTGATTTTATATTTTTTATCACATATTGCACCATGGACTAGCTTCTGGTTTTACTAATTTTCCAATTTTTGCATAGGATTTTCCTTGGGTGTACCATTTATATATATATTTTCGTTTAGCTGTAGGAACTTCTTTGATTTTACGGCTCATTTTGGAAAGTAATTGTTTCTAACAATGGGCCAACATATAGTAATGTAATACGTACTTGATTGACCAAAAATGGAGGACAAGACACACTAGATTTGTAAACATTTTGATATTCTGGTTTCAAAAGTCCACGGCACGAATACTTCTGTGACGCTAAATCTATGATAGTTTATTCGTAAAAATTGATCGATTCTTTGCAACAAAATTTATATTAATTGAAAGTTACTTTAGGTAACGCTTTATACTATTTGAATACTTGTATTGTAAAAAAAATACCAATCTTTTGAAGTCCATGGGGGAGCGGGGGGCGAATACTTCTGTAACTCACTGTATGTACATTTATTGTACATAACGTATGATAGTGCTGGCAACCGTGTGTTGTTGGTTGTCCGGCAAACCGTGATTGTTGATTAGAGAGACAAAAGCAAGAATGTGATTTCCATTAAAATATCATTTTTATAATTTAATATAAAGAGAAATACCGTTTCCCATGGCGAGCTTTGTAACAATGTGGTGATGTCTTTACAGACCATGATCATGAATATTACAACAGATATATTTGTAAGTATTTGTGGTATATTGCTACATAAATTTATTTATTTTCAACGTCATAATTTTATTGGAAAAATTTAGAAAACGGTATACAGATCTAAATTTTTATTTTGTTATGTACCACGGATGCGACTCCTCTAAAACTATTATCGTTAATAATAATTTACAGACAAAGACAACGACTACGGAAACCCAAAAGGCCCATCCCCTCCAGATCCAACTACCTCCCACTCTTACTTTTCCGAAGCGTCCCGAGTTTTTCTTCGGGACTGAGAGCCCAAAACCCTAAGTGAGTCACTTACTCAGGTAGTTAGCAATTAATTTTTAGTTAATCAGGGGCTCGGTTTAATTTAATTTACATTTACTTCAGATTGGTTAAGTTAAAGTTTAATTTCTGTGTTACCTCTGAACTAGTTTTAATGTACAGGTTTGTTACCTCAAACAGTTTAATAAATTATCGAATATCTTAACATCGAACCGACCATCTCAATATTTATCCCAACAATATCACATCATGGTTTCACTCGTGATATTTTCGGTAATTCTTAGATTTCAATAATAAACAATATAGTTACAAAAATGTTAAAATATATTTCCGAGAAAATAATTAATATTTTGAAAATGATTATAATTTCTCTTAGTAAAAAATGCTACAACTGTTCTCTCAGTATGATAGAAAATATTATAAAAGTGGTCGGTGCTGAGTATAAGAGTGTAAGACTCGACTAAGCATAAAAATTGTATGAACTTACCAGTTTGAGTAAGGGACATTGCCATCGGAGGCATTGGTTGAGGTTGCGTAGGTTGCTGAAGCGTGCCCTGGGGCACGACAGTGGCGCCTTGGGCACCGGTTAGTGCACCACCAACATGTTGTGCGCCACCGCTAACAGCACTTGCACTTGCCCTACTTATATTTACTGTGCTGGATGGGTAATAAACTGCGTAATAAAGGACTCAGTTAATGAAATCTGTCTCTTTTTTAAGGTATGTGAAAAACAAAATGTACTCACAGCCGTGTTGCGGCGCCGGTCCGTGCGGGTATGCGTATAAATTTTGCGTAATAAGAGTATGAGGTTGAAATGGTTGATAAAACGACTGATTTTGATGAGTTTGATGCCGCTGAGGACCAGGGAACTATAATAACAAAATAATCCGTTATATTTTGCTTGACTTTAAAATGATTTTAAATGGATTTTATAAATTTTCAGGAATTTATAAGCAATCGTACCTGCATCGGCATCTGGTTGTTCATAGGATACACTGACTGTTGATGCGCATTTGTGTGAATACCAGGCACCTGACTCTGGACATACATTGCTGGTTGGACTGTCAATCCAGGTGGATGTGGATATATGGCGGTTGGTTGTCCACCACCACCACTTACTCCTGCAATTCCAACAACCTGAGCTCCACTGCCACCTTGGCCTCCTCTGTGATTAAGACCCCTTGGTTGTTGAGGTCTTGGACCAGCTGGGTAGTAACCCTGTAAAAAGAAACTGTGAACATCGCACTTCGAAAATCAGGGACATGTGTGATTCGAAGATGAATCAGTTACCTGTGAAGCTGGCCTCGTTTGTGACGACACATAAACCTGTTGCAGCGGTGGTGGTTGGGACTGCAAATGCGCTTGCTTTCCCATTTCCTGAGGTGAAGGAGTATGAACAGGGGGTGTAGTTGTAGGTGCTGGGCCTTGCGGCTGTTGAGACTGAACTCCCGGTGTAGGAGGTTGTGGTGGTGCCTGTTGTCCAGCCGTGGGACCTCCTGGTGGTATACCAGCAGCTGATTGTCCTAATGGCTGTATGCCACCTAAGGGAGGAGGCCCTCTAGCTCCTGGTACTCCTACACTGCTCCCGCCACCACCCACTTGGCCCCCTGGCTGGGCGCCATAATTTTGTCCAGGTACATGGAACTCTGATCCTACACAAATATTAAACATTTTATTTCCTGTCCAAGAATATCAACTTAGCACAATTTTACGAGTACACTATGTGTTGGTCACACGTAAGACTTAATTTATTATATTGCATGCTATGCTATGAATTATTGTGTTTTAAGAAACTTCATAATTATAATTTATATGTTTATAATAATCATTAATTAAACAATAGAAACGAGATACTAAAGAAATTAAAACTTTTCAGGTCAATATACCTGTTCACTGCAAAGATCAACAACCTCACAGAAGTATTCATTATTTTTGTGGTTAATGAATTAAATGTCCTATAACATAATACTAAAAAAATTTGAGAGACATTTATATAACATGCTGGTCTGCTTGCTTCATCTCTTTATTAACGCAAGACTAATGCTTATTTCATTATTTTCTGGATTTTAAAATTCTCAAAAAAATATCCCGTATAGATGTGTTTAAGTAAGGTGTAATCGATATTGTAATTCAACAAGTTTTTCTGACGAAGATAATAGGCAAACATGTGACGGCAACGTATTTGCTTCGCCACGTACACATTTATGACACGAACCGTGCCTTGTAAAACGACATTAGCAAAATTGTAATTTTATTTCATGTACTTCTCAATCGAAAATCATTCATGATTCGCTCATTTGTCGTCGGGAATAATATTTTCCGATAGTAAAATACAATTAAATTCACGAAAACGCAAAATGAAAGTAGCGAAAATACGGAATATAGAGGCTCACCCTGGTAGTACAGTTTCTAAAGTGTTACCCTTTGCACTTGTTTTTTTAGGGAATATTAGGCAATTATTTCCGATAATCGTATTATTGCGATAAGGTAACAATGAGAGGATTGGATATTTCCGATGAAAATGCGAGAGCCGAAAGTGCTACCTTGGCAACAGCCATCTTGATACATGTGGGCAGGGACTGGAGCGGTGCTGCTATCTGCAGTCCCGCGGGAACATTGATTCTCGTACTCTTTACAAAAGGGGGGCGAGGCCGAATCCACACCAGGATCGTACTCTCTAAACAAGCTTTTGTACTTCAAAAATTCCAACATTAACCTCGAAATATAAAAAACCACCGGATCCTAAGTTTTAGTATGAATGTTTATGAACTGAAATTCCTTGATAAGTTATACCTTGAAATCACTTTCTACATTGCAGCGTGGCAGTGATTTGCATTTCGTGCCTACGATTAAGTCATTTGAGTCTATTAATGACAATTTGTGAATGTTAATGAGCGGTGAATACGACACGATACATGCCGGCCATAAAGATCCGTTTAGAAGGTATTACAGTTGGACCGAAAGCGGATACAGTTTAGAGAGCTTTGTAATTCGGAACCCAGGGAGCGGCACCTAAAGACAAACGTCATTTCCGGAGGGACGAATGACATAGACGACAATCTCTCCCCCGAATCCCCCGCGTCTGTCATTCCTCTTTCTACAGCTGCCAGAGAATCCCCCGTACGCCCAACGTTGACAGATTCATGCATGTGTTGCACGTATCGATCTTTTTACGGACCATCCCCAAACATTTCCAACAGTAGCCCGTGAAATTCCGAATGACTGTAAGACTTTACCGTGTACGGCGCCGTACATAAATTGCGTACTTAAAGCGTGAAAGGAATGGTTCACATGAAAGTAAAAATAAGGTTCTGACACATGACCCACGTGCCTTATTACATAACACAGTATCCCTATTAAAGCGATAGCACGACTCTACACATTTTTCTCTATTTTGATATACCATACACGATTAGTGCAATATTCATCTATACCGTTCCCTTTGTCTATAAAATATCATTTCATCATTTTGTACTGTTGTATAAAAATTGTACAGTCTACCACCCATAAATTTTCGGCGAAAATGCATTAGTAACTCACGTGTTAAAAAAAAATGGAATACCAGTAATTCGTATTTGCACAATCAACACACGCCAATGGAACGTGATATTAGATGTGTTGCGTGTAATTGCTATCGCATTTTCACATTGTAATTTGCAGTGCTTGTTTTGGATAATTTCTGCTTAAATTTCGTATTAAAACCCAGAAGTGCACAGGAGTAATTTATCAAATTATGGGAATTTTGATAACACGAAAATTGTTATAATATCGTTAGCGTACTGTATTTCTTAAGAGTACGGAGATCGAACGTATCTTCCTCGGAATACAAGGTGGAAACCATTTTATCGATTGACCCATATAGTGAATTGTACTGGAGCGCCGCCCAGGCTAAAATCTCGACAAAAAAACGATAACCTGAATTCGGGCTAACCGAGGAGCAAGATATTCCAAATTACTTATTTTCCCTGTACTTTGTTCTTCAGTTTCATCAAGACTTGAGGGTAATCGCCCAAATTACAACGTACACACAGGATGTATTTAAAATGTGTTTCTACTTAGGCTAAAAAGAACCGAAAACAAGACTTAATTTTTGGATTTAGGTCAAATTTCCCTTTCAAATTTTAGAGGGGTGTTTTCCAATATGCCTTTCCGATTTTACGGACCATAAATTGGGTACTTCGTAGTAAATAACAACGACATTTGAATGTGATTAAGATCGGCAAGGTAACTGTGCACGACCTGAGCCCACTTATGCTTCCGTAAATAGATGCAAAACACTATGATTCCTTACAAATAGGTCAGCAGATCAGATTAACTGCCCTTAGCGTGCTCCGAAATAACGCGTTTAAATGTACCTTGATACCTCTAGCAAAGTTAGGTCGGTATCTGAACGCTAGTAATTTATCTGAAAGTGTAAACGATAAAGATGGATATCCTTAGAATCAATCTCGTAAGATTACATCATTGACTACCTCATAAGCATGAAAACTCAGATAAAGCGACTAAATTCTGTTACCATAGAAAAAATTGCAATTGTACTCATAAAATTAAAAAACATATACAAAGATGTACGTTACAAGATAATCAGCTCCCAGTGGTCAAAATGCCATATGTCCATGACGGAGCAATTTTAAAAACCAAACTCAAAAGTCTTTCATGTCTCGTTAACGATGATCAAAGGAAAAAGTAAAGGTGACAACGTCAAGCAAGAAAACAACATCGAAGTACACATCTATCATCGACAATCAATGTAAAGGTATGTAAATGATGGACAGCCTGTTCAAAAAATATCAATCTACATTCAGCTTTCAACTGTCTGTGTAGGCAGGACAGTACTATCAATGTATTATTTCCAAAGTTAGCCCAATAGGAGTTTGTCATATTGTTAGCGTCAACTGTCTTTCTAAAATTCATTTTTTGTTGTAAAGGTCGGTATTTATAAGAGAACAAAGAAGCCAGCCAGACCACGTTGAATCAGCTGTTAAACAGATGCGGATATCGACAGAATCGAAGAAAACAGAAGCGCGTGCCCCTCCCATTGAGCGCTGCACTTTCATGCTTTTTCTGTACTTCCCAGGTGTATGAACGCAAGTCGGTCGAACCGACCTTCGGCAAAAAAAAGCGTCGAGCGCAGCGGTATTTGACCGAGCAGAGTTAAAATAAAGTAACGAAGGTCTGGTAACAAAGACGGGACAGGATTGACAGGATTACTGGTGGGATGTATGCGGCAACGCCGTGCGATTTTCTCCCTCTCTTTCTTGTCCTTCTCCACCTTCGTACAGTGGTCGTGCTTTTACTCCTCTTGAATCACCACGTGCCCGTCCTTCACACGACGACGATGGTGTATCTACTTACTGGCACTCGCTGTAACGACGACCCGGTACTGCGGTGGCGGAGGAGGTGGTTGTTGATGTTGTGTCTGTTGTTGTTGTTGTTGCTGGTGACTCAGATGGTTGATGTTGACCGTGAGCTGATGATGGCTCAGTTGATGGTTGACGTGGGGGCTGGGCGGTGGTGGGGGCTGGTGGGCAGCCGGATGCACGTGATGATTATGAGCGGATTGTGGATTCTGCGGATGGGGCGCAGAGATGTGATGATGATGAGGCCCGGCACAATGCGGCAGGAGGCAATGCATCGGTCCCACATTCACGGCAACACCTACTGTGCCCTCCTTCGAGACGCCGTATCTCGAAACCATTCTTTTACGTTGTTCGGCCTCAGTAGGACTTCTTTTTTTCAAGATCGTTCATTAAAGATCCGTCGAACCGCGCGCAGCAAATGCCGACAATCTACTCGAGTACCGTCATCTCGGGATCTCAAGGCCCGGTCCAATTGATAAGCCGATTTAACCGCCGACGGCAAAAGAATTTTCGTGTCAAGATGAAGGACATACGATCGATGTTAACCTTGACCTTATACACGGCTTAGTGCAACAAAACAATTGGTAAATTTACGATGATAAACAGTGCTAACGGGGAAAGTAACTGTTGACCATTTGTAGGTAATACTTTTGTCATCCACGGACTTCTTAATCGGTAATAATGCACCATGACGTCATTTTTCCCGTAGAGTCGATGATATGTAAACGATCGTTCAGATCAACAATCGTAAAAAATCGTAAAAGGCGGTAACTTGATCTATACAATGCTTAACTGTATTCTCCTTGGAAGTACCGGTCAATCTGTTGATCTTTCGTTTGCTTTTCGGCGTATTGTAGTGCGAAATATGTTCTTGATGATCTCTCCTTGAGTTACAGGTCACGGCAGTGTTTACATCAGAACCCACACATATAATGTTGAAATTTTACGCTCCCAAATTGATATTCCTTTCTTTCTAGGATGCCAAAGTATCGATTTATGGAAAATATTATTCGGTGCAGGAATTTCTGATAAAACGTGATTCTGATATTTTGTCGAATATACGAGATTTTTGCAAAACGAAAACACGACGATTAAAAAACCTTATTATGAGAGGTTTTTAAATATATTTCCAAACCAATGGCGATATCTTGCCCGTAGCACCGAAACAGCCTTTTAAAATGTGCACCTCCTGAAACTTCGTCGTGTATCAAACGTGACGATCGATAGATCGTCATCCATTCTCAGTGTTTCCAGATCACTTTGTAAACAGAGAACGAATGGCACACGTGGCGATAGACGGGCCTCATTCTCATTATTCCACGCTCGGCGACCACGATAACACGAATTCGCGGGAATGCACGGTTATAAGCACGGCCGGATAAGTAAGTGGCTCACTGCTAACTTAATTCTACCACTGTAAAGCACGTTCCACCATATTGACTCACTTTGGGGTTCGCGTGATCGTAACTTGATGATTATACCGCGCGCATACGACTGTCAAAACTTGCTGAGAGCAGGGATTCGCGTAGGGTGGAAGACACATACGAGCGAAACGGATAGTCTACTGCGGTTCGTCCGTGCCAAAATCGATATTTAAGCCTCGAGACACCGGCGTCTCACCCCTCCCCGCGCCGTTTACTCCCGTTGCGAGACACTACGTTCCCTGCCCTTCGTGCCGCCTAACGGAGGGACACACGCGTTTTCTGCAGGTTATGTGTCCCAGTGCAGTTCTATCTCCTTCGATTGTATAAACGTTTTACTCGAAACGGATTTTCGTGCGAGCTATCCGTTCCTTCTTCGTCTATCTTCGCGATCTTGGTCCCTCACGAATGGTTCGTCGGCAATGCTCGGCCGCCAACCGAAAAGCACCGAACCGTCGTGGACATTTATACGTTCCTCCGTTGATCGCTCCAGTCACGCACTTGGCATTCGCGCATGAAGCTTTTCGAAACTCCCTAGCCGTGTGGCGGGGCTGTACGTAGGCGCGCTGCACTTGCGGCTACCTTCACTCTATGCGAACTGCCGATGGCTTATCGAAGGACACGCGCAGAAGGGTGGGGAAAGGAGTCCCGGCAATGGAAACGTGGCGATAAAGAAAAGGATTTCGCTTGTCGTAGCCGCCAAGCGGACGATTCGCAACGATATTCAATCGTGAGGCGCGTAAACTTGGCGCTAATAAATGTCTTCTTTTTTACTCCCAAATCACGAGTAAATGCACGTGCGCACCTCACGTATTTTGCGATACACGAAAATCTGTCAATAGGAAAGCGACACTTGATGACCGTAGCAAAGAGCGAAGGAAGGAAGCGTACCCTTTGACAAGGGACGCGTCGTAGATACTGATGCAGGCCAGCCTTCCTGGCACGACCTACGAGCCGTTCGCGACCCGTGTCCCCCTAACCGCGTCGTCGCACAAGTAAGGAGTCAGGGCCGTACTCGAGAACCACAGCCCTGGCGCAATTACTTCCAAGGATAGCGCACAATCCATTCGAGTTTTCACGTCATTAAATTAAACATTTAGAAACCTTTCTTACTATTACCTCCGTTACTGTTACGAAAAATAATTATTATCGTTTAAAGAATGCCAGTTATCGATTGCTACTCAAGAGCATTCTCGGTTAACGCCCAATAATTGGACTAGACACATAGAAGATTAATGTGTATTAAAAAACCCATTAGACTTCCACACAGTGATAACTATAAAAAGTGGATACATCATTCTGATCGTCATTATCGATATCATCATTAATCTACGCATTGTTTCCTAGCCTCTCCTATTTGCATAATTTGCAACAACTTGCAATTTGTTAAAATTTTCAAGTTTCCACATTTCTTATTGTATCCCAATAGTGGGTTGTAAATTTAGAAAAATATGTATCAATATTTACATAATTACGGCCCTGAAGAAAAGTCAAATACTCAACTAACAGAACAGTTGCATAGCGGCATGCGTAGACGAATGGACAGAAGTGCATTACCACGCGCATGCGCGCTTGTCAACGGTTTCACGATACGGGTACTGTCCAATCGGTGCGAATGCAAGTAGGTGCAACCCCATAATATTTGGAGATAATTCTTGCGACATTATACATCAGTAAATTTAGGGTTAGCAAACTAGACGGGATTTACTGACAAATTAGAATTTTAGCTGATACTGGCACCCAATTCGACAGAAGAAGATATAAACTAAAGTTCATCAGCTGAAATTTCATTTTTTATCGTTTATTCCTTTTGAAAACTGAAATTCTTAACTGTGAGACGTACGTGAGATTTAAATAGAACAATATCATTATTATATGTGCTTGAAGGCGTACATTATTTAATATAATGTTTCATTTATATATAACGTAGTGTACGTTTGTAAATGATGTATTTTTAAAAGCAAGCATAAACAAAAAATATTTGGATTTAGATGAAAGTATTTACAACAAGAGTAGAGGTATTGAGTATTTGGGTACTAGAATAGCCCCCTGATGTTTATTTTTCTCCAGATAAGCACTGTTATCCTAGCAATGTTTACGTTTTACACCAACTTAAGAGATTCGAAAAGACAAGATAAATGCCCTCACTGGGGTAATAACGTGCCATTTTTACTAGCTAGATAAAACCGTATTTTAAAAATGCGATAAACATGTTTATTGGTATGCAGCTTTATAACTACCTATACCTGGAAAAAAATGTCTGAAATCCCTTACTATAGTCTGAATAGTTCTAACACCGGACGGAATACACCTCTGTTCAGCTGTGACAGTATGAATCTGCAGGCAACTAAATTTCCCCAAATTAATAGGTCTCATACATTTGACAAAATCTAACATGACGCGAATTCAGAACTTCGGATTAAACGTACCCTGAATCACTCGCAAGAACCGCTCATAAGTCGAAATAAACGATATAATTCAGAAAAATAATCGTGGGGGTGGTTGTTAAAATGCGAACATAAGTAAATTTTATTGTATTAAAAGGGAGGTAGCATAATGGGTCGTGTAGATGGATTATGGATGACCTTTTTGGGGACTTAACAGATACGAAATAATCGAAGAGGCGGAAAACGTATGGTTTCCAGGACAACCAGAAATAAAAACCGAATGATAGCGAGCGAGAAACAAGTAGAGGAGATCTCGTACAGGTTGGGTAGGTAACCCAGTTTCACCGTTGCACCAGGCCAAGCTGCAACAGCAACGTCGTGAATCGATCGGCACCAACATGCACGGCACACCGGCGTATAGCCTAGATTCACTCATCTAGGATATATGTACGCGCAAGAAGGGGGATGCATGACCTACTTTACATCTCGTTGTAGGGTTGATGCAGAAGAGACCTTCAAGACCGCACTTCTGCGAATCAGTGGAACAGGGAGGGAGCAGTAAATACATATACTCTAATAAAACAATGTAAATCTGACGTCAAGATATTTTTCGCAAACTTTAACTATTATACGCACAAAATTAGCACAGCCCATGCTGTAAGTTTACGTAATGTGCCAGTGACATCGCACAGTTCATACAAAATGTTATCGTCTACCGAAAATAAAGAACTTTGTCGAAAAGTAATAATTAATTAATAATAAAAAATGATATTACGTATAATCACATTGCTTCGTATATATGTGTGCAATGTTTCTAGACGCACATCCCTTCAAGATAAATCACAAAGGCATGTAAGTTAGCGAGTTGATATCTTCATGAAGAACCAGAAATATTTGTTTAATATTGTACACGCAGAAGGTTGGGAGAAAGTGTTGGAATACGTATCCTAATTTATTGCGTGACTGACATGTCAAAGGTTGGAATGACGAAGGCAGAAGAGAAGCGGGAGTGTCTAGCCGTCTAGATAGGGCAAAAACCGAAGATTTTGGGGGATGAGGTATTCGACTGTGCGTAGAACGCGTTAAGCCGAGCGCCTTTCGTTGTGTCCGTTGACCGTGGGGTAGTGGGGAGAGGGACGAGGTGGGTCTGATACCTCGAGCAACCTTGGAGTATCCCGGTTGAGCCACTCAACCAGACGAGACGGAAAAGTTCAAAGTCCTCACACGGAAAACATGGCCTCCGTTGATGTCTCATGTCTGTACGCAATGACTCGAATACCGTTGTTCAAAAATTTTTCGTCTACCCCCTGAGATATGGCGTGCGGCATGTTATAAGGACGGATACTAACTGCTGAATTGAGAGATAATAGAAATATAGATATATACGTCTGCAATTTTTGCCCCGACCTGTGTCACCATTTGCGGGGCAGACTCATCAAGGACATTGTCAGTGAGAGTAGTCGGAGGGGGCTGCAGACAGGCCTGCTGCGCATTTTCCAAGCGTTCAGAAGTCTCGGAGCCGAAATGCCGCTGACCTTGGATAGTTAAATGAAATTTTCCAGGTGTGACCAACGGTACAGGCCCTTCTACTTTCTCTTCGTGTCTCTCTTATGGCTCGTCGTAAATATAAATCTTTCTCCTTTCTCTGGTCCTTTTCTGTTTTTCTTCACTCTCGTTGGCTGCCACGCTACGCAGAATTGTTCTCCCTCTCTGAGCGTCCCTCTGGTTCTCCTGGCCAACACAACAATCAGGTAGGAGGGCCGAAAATGGTTCGTTGCCGGAGGAGAGGGGTCGGAAAGGGATTACCAGCATCGAATGCCTGTGTGTAGAGGAGACGAGGAGTCTGCACGTACGGTGGGTCGATATTCACCGGCCTTCCCCTCTGTCCGGGCAACGACCTACCACCCTGCGTATTACTCAGTCGTTCGCCCTTGCTCCGTCCTCCCCCGTGCTGCTTTAACAGTCTCGCCACTGAGGCTTTTGCGTCTGCCTGCCGGCTTCTCCGCGTTACTTGCCGATATAACCCTGAAACGGGAACTCCGAGATACGCAACCGTCGGCAACGGCACCGTGGTCAAGAGCCAGTGAGGGCCGACAAACCATGTGCCACCTCGCCCTCCTTGCGCCACTCCCGTCGTACGTTCCCCGCGGAATCTCGCCTGGCAAGCACATTAATCATCTTCTTCTTTGCCATTTAGATACGCGTACCGTCACAAGACGTTTTTTTATACATTCTGCAAGTAGCTTGTAAGATTGCTTTCTCAAAAATCATCCGTGCATCTCCACTACATTGAGAATTTACTTTTCTCGTGGTAAAATTCATTTAACTATTACCTTTCTGCGAAATGTACGTCGAGAGAGTAAAATTTTTTAAAGGTTTGCCCGTGTTTTGTGAATAAATAAGAAGTTCCTAGTTTGTTGACTGGCAGACAAAATATTTTCGTTTATTTGTGATGGTATTTCGTCTCTAATACTGACATCGAAGACGATAAAAATCATTTAACAAATATGTGGATTTCGTTAGTAGTTGATAAGAAAAATACTAAATATCTGAATGGAAAGAAAGTTTTATTTGCAAAAAAGTCATAACATTTTTCCAACCATTCGGTACAAGTTCATAGAATCGCAATGTTATAAAAAGTAAGAGAAAGCATAATGTCCATTTCTACTAGAGAAAATGTGCAGAAATATCCTTAAAATTTGTAATGGCAGTGCCATCTGGGAAAACGTGCTATACGGAGCCATATTGAAATCTCCGTCGGTAAGAAAACGACAAGCGGTTACCAGAGTACCGGACGAAACGAAAATCGTACACATTCAATCTTAGAGTGAAATCTTTCTCTAGTCATTTTCCTCCAGATAATTAGATATCATCGCGTGATCAATATTTATTAAATTTCAATTAGTATACTTTAGAAACAATTACTTAAAAACTTTACATTTTCAAGATATTAGAGACGTATTACCCATTGAAGTCTTTCCCAAGTGCTTAAAATTAGCACATATGGTAAAATTGACGACTCTAATGTTACACGAAAAGCTGTAAAATGATAGTTCATAGAAACGGGGTCAAGGAGGAAATCGTCAATCCTATTGACTGCTGCGATAACATTTGCCCTGTCTGAAAGTCTGGGTTCACGAGCACGTGGTTTTCAGAGTCAATGACTATGTAAAACCTTAGCTATCGGGAAAACTGAAGAACAAGGAAATCAACTTGAACGAAACAATGAATGTTAGCACCATGTAACGGTTTAATTCGTATCTGAGAAGAAATGCGCGCTCCGAAGCGTAAATGGCACGTGTGAAGTAACAGGAATTTGCTTGTAGCGACGATGGTTCGTATTAATGGTCAGAGAAGGTTGCACGTTCCGAATCGTCCTGAGTCACGTACAGCCAAATGTATGCAACGCGATGGGAAACCATCTCGTCAGACGATGCTTTGACAAGTCACGCACGAACTACTAATCAAGACGTATATCAAACTACGTGTTAACTTGCTATTTCAGAAAAGTAAATTTTTCAATTAAATAAACAATTCCCTGCGCACACGATACTTTATGCAGTTGTAGATAGAAAAATGTAAATAAAGTAGAGTTAAAAGGTTAACGCGAAAAAAATTCACTAAAACTGTGTCCGACGTCTCGATAAAAATACTGATCGATTGTCACACCTTGCGCGATGAGAATACAGTTCTACTCTTTGCGGTTTTCTTTCTTGCAATTGCAATAGAAAACAAGTGTGAATAGAATGGGGAGTTTCATTGATTCGGAAAAGGTAGCAGACCTTTTACCGATCGTATTCTTTTGGAGACACCGTGTATGCAGACATGCCGACTGGCCGGGGATGGATGGGAGGTATTATGGATTAAAGTGACTGGCATTCCTAACTGTACCTACGTGGTTTCTTGAATGGCTCGTCTCGGTGTTCTCTCGTGTTCCGCGTACTGCCACTTCCCTCCCCCCTTTCTTATCCTATCTACTCTTTTCACGAGCATCTACGGCGCACACGAGTGAGCGGTAAACGATGCACCTGTTCTCAGCGAAATTCTCGACCTTACTCGCTAGCGATATTACCTTCTCGTTTGTATTTCTCTCGCACGCATTTCGATATTCCCATCCGAGAAACTGACGACGAATCAAACCGCGTATTCTACATGCTCGGGGAAAAATGATTCCGAGGCGCGTAGACGCTTTCTACCAGGAAACGTCGACGAGAGAACACGGCTGGCTAGAATGTCCAGCGGTTCGCGTATGTGCTAAATGTCACAATTCTACAAGAGCTCGCGCAACTGGCTTCGCACGCAACACGTCATAATGTTTCCTTCTCGTTTATTGCGGTTCGACTTGCGGATCGTTCATACGATCGTTGCCAATGGCCTGACAAGTCCAAATTAATTCGGACTCTGCACACCGCTGCGGTGCGTTATTTATCAATTTGTTTCGCACGTCTAGCAACTGCTGTTCGAGCGCCAATGCACAATCAAACTTCTTTCATACCCTTTCTAAATCACTAGATATATACCCAATCGAACATGAAATATAAACATCGCTGTTTAACGTTTGTTCATTATTTTTTTACTCATAAAACATCGGCTTTACACACACTCGTCCTTGAGTATTTCGTGAATGTCATTGTCCCCCTTACTTTTTCAAATTTTGAAAACAACTAAATATATTCCGATAAACGTCACTTTTGTTTCTGTTACTCTTGCGTGAAGTAATGCCAAAGTATCGGGGAATTATTTCTTTTTTTCAGTATAACTATACTCGTCGGAGAGCAACGCTTCGTGAGATTCGTAATGATCGGAAGGTTAAAGTTTATAAAATATGTGTCTTTTATCACAGTGTGCGAGACATTTTTATAAAGATGTAGTGAAGAGTTTTATACAATTTAAATCGTGTGAATTTCTCTGTCGTTGCGTTTATGACAGGACATTTTTTAAAATTCGCTGTGTTGAAATAGAGAAATCGGTCATTAATTTTGGCATTTTTTATTACAGTTCCGTGTCCACTAATTACGAAGACCAGACACGCAAGTGGAACAAACATTTCTCTCGCGCAAGGAAATCCTAATTAATCGATTTAATATCTTGCATATTCCAAATGTTTAATGCACACGTATTAAAAACGAAACAAACGATGCATTAAGGAACCTTCACTAGATCCTTAAGATACGTTAATGCCGCTAATCTGGTTAGCGGGAAGATAATAAAACCGGTAACGAAACCTTTTGACCTTTTGATTCTAGGCTTGTGAATTTAACATTCTTTTCCGATATCGATTCAACGAAGCACACCGAAGCAGACAAATTTTTAAAGCGAAACCGTTTTGCGGATGGAGATAAAATTAATTCCGGCTGACAATGGCAATTGTTGACTGAATGATAAACGCGGAAAGGCAGACGAAGAAAGGTAGCACAGTGGAACGTAACGTAACAGTAAAGTCGTCATCTAGAGAGGACGGTGTAGCGTTGGATAGACGAGAGCAGCGAATACGAGCACCTCGAATGAAGTACACGGTTAGTTTCTCCCCGGATGTACGGTGGCCCCTTTCTTGGACGAGCGGCCTTGCCAGGAATGCACACTTTCTGCTAGTTCTCTTTGCTTTGACTCCGATTTGAATCGATGCATGCTCTAGCCTCCTACCTTTCACCCGTCGTTTCGGTCTTCGTTTCTCCGTGTAGTAAGTTTCGTCGCTACTTTCGCGGATTGCTCTCGACCGCTGCATCGAGTTATGCAGCAAATATCCGATTCTTTCATTAAACAAATATATCAGAAATAAAATGTAATAGTTTCTGCATAGAAATTGCGAAATAGCGTCCTGCGATTAAAATTGTCTACGAAAGAAACATATTGTCCAAGCAATCTTAGTATTACCAACGGTCACACCTTTTTCCAAGATGATCATGTTTTCGATACAATTTGCGTGCTTAATTAAAAAAGAAAAATGTGAAGAAATGGTGAGCAAAGCTGACATTGGAATTATCGGCGAATAAGAATTATATTTGGATGTTGGGGGTAGTGCGAGAGAACGCAAGAAGTTGTCGACCTCAACACGTCGGCCTATGCTCGTACCGTCGATTACTACTTAGTCGGGCACTTGCTCGAATGATTACCGAGCGAAACGGAAAGAGAAAGGAAAGTCGCGAAAGCGATTCGACGTGGCGAAATCGGTTGCCTGCTGCACGGGGAGGTGCACTGTGAGCTTTACGAAACAGATGACCCGATTACTAATCTATCACCATACCCTGATAGCAATAAACGATTTGCTGAGTTTTTATCGTCACTTGTAAACACCGTGTATACATCTGTAGGTAGCTTTCAGTGAAGTCTGGTTTCAACGAATACTTATATATTATTCTAGTGTTCTGTACAATCTACCTCTACCATATTTCTGAAGATATATACAGCAAATTCAAATAACTTTAATCTTGCGTTAAGAGCCATCATTGGAGCTTTCGTTGAACCGATGATTTGTATTGAATGATACAAATTTTGTTTTTTTCCCCTGTTTGAAGTATACGCAAAAATGCAAAAGTACGTCAATTTAAGTAATTTACAGTCGTATAATAATGACAGAAGTAAAGCTTGTAAGCCAGCCTTGTCACGTGACATTGATCGCACTACTTGAAAAATATATCAACGTTGTCAATATGCCATAAGCTCGTACAAAGTGGTCTGCACTGTTGCATTTAACTGACTTCAGCTAGACGCTCTGAGAGATTGAATTTCGATTCTATGAGAGTCATGCATATTTAAATTTTTTGCATACGCGTTATATCTTTAAAAAGGTAATACCGTTAAAAGTGAAAATAATGTTACTTCATTCGTTATAACAAAGTTTAACCACTTGCCTCCGTAATCAAACATACGCTGCACGCACCAAGGTTGCCATTTAAATTTCATGGCTGACTCAAGCTAATAATATGAAACTTATTACGACAATCTTTTTTGTCGTTAAGTCGGCAGTAATTTACTACAACAATTAAACATCATATATGTATAAATGATGATCGAGTCGACTTATAATAAACATCTTAGATGAAACCTTTTTCCGGAAATGAAAATTCTAAGACGCTTAGACACTACAAGTCACGATTGTTAATTAATGGAAATCTTGTTAGTTATTGAAAGAAGCATTCAGAGTATTTCCCCTTGCTCTGCTAGTTCCATAACACCTAACGGGTCGTTTCGGGGTAATGGTTCTCTGTAACTACGTCAAATGAAACGCATAAAAATGTGTTCCTGCGGTGCTGTAACTGATTCTCACGGTCGAATGGCTCTTACTGAACGATTTCTAATGCGTAATGACCTTACAAGTATTCGCGTTCGAATGGTCATTCCTAAATACAGGCTGAGTGCAGCGCGTGTCGGAAGCGCGTGTTGGTAGTTCCATGCGTGTGCATTGCTACTAGCTATTTGAAAAATATCAGTCGGTTCCACGAAAACTCGTGCGACCACGTGACGGCATTGCTCGCGAATCGTGTCTTCTGCCGAAGAGGGAATAACCGCCGCGACATCTTTCGAAATTCCCAAAAACTACAGATACACATGACCCGTCGGTGCATCAATTGATAACCACCTGCCTCAGCACAATGCACTTATTGTTATTAATGTCCTAATCAAGCATCGAAACAATTCCCCAAAGTCATCTGAAGCACACCAGAAAAAGAAAAGCAGTTTTAAAGCTATGCTACGGATGAAAAAAATATACGAACATAGGCATACAGATGAAAAAGTGCTTCTATAAGCCTTGAATAGTGTTTCAACGAACGCGTTGCCATCATAATGTGTATCATTAGTACACTTTACTGCTGTCACAGCTCTTGTTGTAATATATATAACTATTATAATATGATGGAACGACCAGGAAGTATAGTGTAATACTTTTGTCATGTTGTTAAATCTAATGTAACTTACTTTAAAATTGCTGTTTATAAATTATCACTAATAACCAGTCTTACTGACATTGCCATATTGTCGGTTGTTTCCTTTGAATTACCTATTTTTTCATTATTAGGGTTCGTACTGGATGAAAATTAAATGAAATAAATATTTAAATTGACATTAAATTACAGTTGCACCATATTCAACGATTTGGCACAAGTTACAAGCGTCAACAGTTAGATCTCCATGATCGACAATCGGTTGATAGATGATAGTTTGTAAACCCATGCAATATTAAAGAATAAACCAGCAACGATTGGATATACCGACAGTATTAAATATCTACCCAATGATTTTAAGGTAATTCAGTGAAATCTGGCAAGCATTTAAAATAGCGCATTGTGGACACACGACTCACCTATAACCGTGGACATTTCCGGTGTGTGTCTTTTGCAGTTCCTGGGCCTAATCCTCTGATGACTGTTAACTTTAATGACGAGGAAGTCTCGTGACGAGCGGACACATGGTTTTCTTTATCGGTTATCCGACTGCCCAGTGGCAATTCTTGCCACTATCGTGCGCGACATACGAGCACGTGTACGTCTCGACTAGTAAGCTCCGATCGAGAAAAAACGGAAACAATGTCATATACGACAGCAGACGGTAGGACGTGTTTATAGCGCTGCAATCAATTCCGATGACTCTTTCGATCTGATGCACCTCGTGTCTCTCTGGCAAACGAAAAGACCGCTCGACGAAATTATATAACCTCTCGTCTGGAGCAGCACAACGATAGCTCGCCGAGAGGAGCAACGTTTTCGAACCGAGTAGTAGTAGTCGACAGACCCTGGCGCTGCTGCTGCTGCTGCTCCTTCTGCTACTGTTACTCTCACTACTATTCCCACTAATACTACCGATACTGCTGCTCTCTTCAAGTGCAGAAAGTGCTAACCACCGTCTTCGTGGCACTCGCACTGGAGAGCCGGATCTTTCACCTGGTATATCGTGGTGGTTTTTCTCGTTCTCGCTGCGGTGCACATACGGCACTCGTAGAGCACGTCAAAGCCGAAGAATACACTTCGTTACAAGGTTCATCCCCGCCTTGACACACGGTCCAACAACCATATGCTCTTGGCGAGAATCACGTTTCGCTAGGATTTGCAATTTGCCAAACGTACGGTTCGTCGGTCTTCGTCGAGGGATCCCACGTTACGCGCGGTTTTCGTTGCAACGTACGACAACGTGCAGTAATGTGGGGACAATAAACTAGGCAGATTTTGTAGCAGGAGAGCCAAAGTCCCGGGCACAGCCTTGAGATATATCATCCAGCCGGCAGACGCGATTTTATCACATACGGTCCACTCGGGGCACCTATTTCTCTCGATAAATCGAGCCACCGTAGCTTGCCCACCGATCCTTGGAAAATTGTGCAAAAAAAGGTACTTTTCACTTTGGAGCCAGCTAAGAAAGAGACGTGTGTACCGTGTGGCTTGATTGCCACATGTACACGGCGGACTACGCACGATCGTCCGTACGACCATCAACCGAACTCGCTATTCGGCAAACTTCGTCGCACTTCGGCTCGATAGCTATGTCCCCCTTCTGCCTTTCTCGCATGCACGCATTCTCTTTCTATCCTCCTCCTCCTTTGCCGTTCATTCCCTATCTCAATAAACAAGAAAAATTAAATAAATGCCGACAATCCGCATTCCCCCGAGCTAAAACGCGCCTATTCAGTAATTGTTTTTCATTTCCCACCTCGCTTTTCCCGTGACTATTCGAACGCTGAAAAATCAGTCGGTCTTTAACATAAAATCACTCTTTACATCCTCAAGTTTGGCGTGTTTCGAAGGAATGATCCTTTGACATCAATCAGAACGTGATGATTGAAGTGCGGAGGTGTGATTTTCAAGGCGTAAAATACATTGCAAATAATACAAGAATAAAGAAGGTTTGTAATCGCTCAATGACAGAAGGCATATTCGGGATTTGTATTAATAACATCTGAATGAAATATGTTTACGCGAATTTTTCCTGTCCGATGTTCCGCAAGCCTTTCTTTTGCTCACAATCTGTTTACCGACTGCTTCTTACGCCTACCGTGCTATGTACGTACAGCTGTTAATGACTTTAGCTTCCCAGCCGCTATGATTTCGAGTGGAAGTTTAATCTCGACTTTGACCGAAGATCTCTTAACAGACCCTTTTCTTATCCCCTCCCCCCCGTACTCCGCTTTGTGCATCATATAATCCCCTTGGTGCCGACAGTAAACAAACTCTGACGTGGATCGTCACCGCGACGCACTGATAGAGAATTCGGTATTTTGTTCACTGCCTTTCTACCGGGTGCGGTGACTCGTGCATTCCCAGCTGATGATTCTCAGCAATGACAAATCGTGTTCTTGTTTTGCAGGAACGGAGAACGAGACATTATGATCAACGTGGCGAAAGCTCGAGATAAGGAGGGATAACGAGGTTTCTTTAACAAAGTATACAATAATAAGGATACAACGCACACAGTGTCTGCTGTGTGTCTATTCCGCTAACTAGAGATCGCAGAAAATGATGTTAATAGCTTATTGGAACTGACTAAGGAATTTTAGTGAATGTCAAAGCACAAGGGAAATATCTCAGCTTCAGTTGCTTTACATACATGTGTTTTGATTAAGCGAATCTCTCCACAATAAGAATCCGTAACTTTGACTTAAATATGACGATCCGGTATATGGGTCGTTCGTAGGAATAAGCATAATTGTGATGCCCCTTTCGTGGCTTCCATAATCTTATTAACGCGGTTTCCTTACGAATCTATAATGGTCGATGTTAGAGTGGGCTAGAGTGGGTAGAAAGGAAGTTATAATGAGAATTAGTAACGGTTGGCAAATGGGTTGAATGATGTGCACGACGTGTGATTTACTAATCCATTTCTAACAAATATTGTTTGTAGATGAGTGAATAAAGCGGCAGATAAATAACGTAAGGATGTTTACAATAGCTGCCGGCATCGGTTATATGTTTCTTCTTAGTACGCAGTGAGTCTTTCATTCCCCTTATATATGATACGCGCGATATTTTTATTCTCTTGTGTACAAGAGTTATTGCACGATATTTCAATATTCGTCTTGCGAAGAGTGTTAATTGTCATGTCGAGAGGTTGTACTTAACAATAATGTCGTCTTTAAACGTATAATGTGCGTGAAAATGATGCAGAAAAACAAAGGAAACTTTGCTAGAAAAAAGCAAGTACCTTTGCGTAAAATCTTTTATATAGATGAACTGCCACATGGACGACATGGCCGTCCTAACCTCAAATCAAAATTTCAGACCATCGAAGAAAGCGATAGGACAAAGTTCGAAAATACTTCTGGTCGGATAAAATTTAGTATGACTGCGTAAGCATAGGTAAATGCGTAAGTACTCACCGGCGTTGGGGAGGAATCGAGTCTGATTTGCAGCGTTGTAAGGTTGTGAATGTGGCACACCGGTTTGGTTGACGTTCACAATAAGCTGATGTTGTTGCGGCGAGTTATGGTGAGGCTGCTGTTGCTGCGGCTGATGATGAAGCTGTTGATGGTGGTGGGGCAGGTGATGATGCTTCCCTTTCGTCGGCATGCTCATCGCAGACGTGAACTTATATTATTCAAGCTGCTCGCAACCTTCGAAGCCTGATGCTTTGCGTGGCACACTGAGGTCCTCATAGGTACGTTAATTTCTGTCGCGCGTACCAAAACTGATACCTTGCCTTTGGAATGAACTCGTGGAACGATCAGTTAGGAAACTCGAATTTACACGAAACGACAACGATCGCGTTCGGTTGCTCGTGCACGACTGTGCGTAGCGGAACTGCCGTTTGATGCTGGCACTGGCTGGCACGTTTGCATGCGCGCGTACGCACGCTGCACGCACCAATTAACCGGTATGCGCACGACACTTCGTTTATCTCTTTTCCTTCCTCACGAAGTTTCACCTCAAAAACACCCTCTTTTCCGGTGTATTCGCTATTAACACCGTCCAACGTTCGTCTCCTCGATGCCTTGATTGCGCTTCGCAATACGTGGGTCCCGTTGTTGCTGACCGATATCGTCGTAGCAATTTGTCTGCCCGTTCGAAGAATTACACACGCAGTTGCAATACCAAAGAATGGACGACGCGTACTTTTGTGACAGGGAAACGCGTTATATCGCGCGGTGACAGCTCCGTTCGTATCGTGCGCTACTTGCGTAAAATGTTACTAGCGCCCGAGAACTTGTTTTCTCCACCGAGAGAAAAAAATAAGCGACGCACGGCACGAACCGAATATAACGCAGAATATCCTATCGCGATCTTTTCTATGAGAACTTTGCTACCTTGCCAACATGCCCACGGTTGTCTAATTAATGGCATCGAATGCTCCGTGCATTTTCGATGCACCATTTCTTGCTCGTGTGATATGATTAATGAGAAAAGATGAGGTTGTCACTCTGGGTGAAAAAATTACGTTTTTTTTAAACATCCTAAATAAATTACGCACGGTGTAAACGGATGTAGTCCGTATTAGCCAATCAGATTCGACGTTAACTTCGGTGCCAATATTATAAGTTTACGAAAGTAATCATGTGATTGGCTATCGTCCTGCCAGTCCGAGCCGGTTTTACATGCGTATCATTTTATATTCACTGTCAAACGTTTCGTTTGATCGGAGTATACAAATAAACAATCCATTTGAAAATGTTGCGGTCAATACAGTTTATGTTGTGACTACATTTGTCTGCAGCAGTACGTTAAACATAAATATTTGACAGAACATTGGTACTCATTGATCTTTTCTCTATAACTAGCGGTTGAGGAACATAACCTTTAATACCTGTAAAAACAACATTCATTTAGTTAATAAAGTTTCATTCGTAATATTGGACCATGAGTTCTCATGGTATAGCTGAAACTGAAAGGTTGCGAAAAAACCTTGAAGATCAACTCGATAGACTTGTGCAACAGTTGGAGGATCTTGAAGAGTGCCGGTAAGATTTCGTCTATCGGTATCGTCCCATCTGGTTCACTACATACTTTAACACTATGGATTTTATTCATAACAGAAATGAAATGGATGACATGGAATATGAAGAAACAAAAAATGAGACAATGGAACAACTTCGCGAATTTAATGACAGTTTACAAAGGATGATTTCTGGAGATATGACACTCGTTGATCAACTTGGGGCAATGCAACTGGTTTGTATAAAGGTTTACAATTTGAACAAATTGATCATAAATATAATTTTCTTATCCTTTCTTTAGGCAACACAAGCTGCAATTAGTGCAGCTTTTAAAACACCTGCGGTAATAAGAATGTTTGGCAAACGTGAACCCAAGCAGCTTCGTGAACGACTTTCTGAGATTGATCGTGATGTAAAGCTTGGTAAGTTACAAAATCAAGAAGATATTGACCATCAAAGAGCAGAAATATTAAGTGCCTTGAGACATCTTGGGGAAAAACTGGAGTCTTCAGAACTTCAGTTACTGGAAAGACTATCACTACATAATGTAAATACCGCAGGACTCGTTAGGATAACTGACAATGAAAGAACAGGGAAAATGGCATTAGCAGTAGTTGGTGAAGAAGTAAGAGCTAGTCAAAGTTCATAAATTGTATGTGCTTATGAAAATTTTTTCTAATAATTCAGGTAACCTGTGCATAACGTATGCATTTGTTTTTATACTTTAGACTGATTTTACATTGTAAAAATAATATTTGTGCTTTGTTTCTCTTTGACTCAGTCATAGAGGGTAATGATAATCAAATTTTTAGATTTAACATATTTATTAGTTTAACAAATGGTTGAGAAGTTGAAATACAATATACTAAGGAGCTATTAAAAACCAAACAAAAAGGTCATTGTATACATGTACTTGTGGTTTAAAGTATTTTGTTCATCATTGCACAATTGTGTTACTACACGAATGTATACCAGCTGATAAGCTGAATATTATTGACAACTGTGAACTGAAAGTTTACATACTGGAAAATAAAAAATAAATAATAGTAATAACCAAGTTTACTCACAAATATGAAGACAGCCAATAAATACAAAATATGAACATATTTTACTTGCAGATAATCATTCATGTAATACATTAATAAGTACAGTCATGAGTACAGCAAATATACAAAATATAACTAACATCATGAAAAAATCTCATATGTTAAAAAAAGAAAAACAGTTAGATATTTTTAAATAACATTCTTACAGTTATTCATTCGCAAATGACTTTTTTTCGCAATGTTAGCATTTCATAATGGACCCATTTTTATTCACATAAAGTATGAAAATAAAATTATTTAAACGTGGAACAAATAATAAGTAATGAAAATATTTAACGTTGCTCTTTTCTCCTCACTGAGTCATCTATCACTGTATTACATGGTGATATCTTCCGTTTCGCCATCTTTTGCACAACTATAAAGTTATATAAAATTATAATTGGCTAGGTGAGATATCTTCTATATAGTACGATTAATAGTCTTTTGACATTTGCTTGAATATATCTGATAAATCTTCCCTGTCGATGGAAAGTGTACGAAGGCATATTGGATTGGTGTCAAGAATATATTATATATGTTTCTACAAACTTTATGTCCTTTTATGGAAATAAACGGGAGTTTTCCATAAGTCTTTCGTCATCCACATTTTCTTCTGTACACCTTCCGCGAGCTAGCGT
The DNA here is from genome assembly GCA_963989215.1 of Hedychridium roseum. Lineage (NCBI taxonomy): Eukaryota > Metazoa > Arthropoda > Insecta > Hymenoptera > Chrysididae > Hedychridium > Hedychridium roseum. The sequence continues at coordinate 5,310,661 of OZ022305.1, forward strand.
TTCCGACGACACACCCTCTTATGTTCGCGTTGCCAATGAATCTGTTGGCAGTCTGTGCTGCAATACGCTGTGTTCCAGCAGCAATGATAGATTGCTTCAGCTTCACAATTGTAACACTGTAACGATGGTGCTTGTTAGAACTTACAAAAACCAATAATAACATTCTTTCTTTGTAATGCACATGTTGGAATATTACCCATTGCTTTTTCTTAATTTCAGATATGATTTGTTGATGCCTTTCCGTTAATTGCCTCAGTTCTTTCGCATGTTCTGCTTGAAGTCTTTCTAGTTCCCGACACTTGTCCAATTCCAATTCTCGACGTAGCTTCTCCAATGCTGTTGTTGTGGGTTGTTCAGACGTCCTTCGTTCTCTTTTCACCTGTGATACGATGAAAACATTTCGTCATTTCACTGATCAATTGTATAAGCGCTGTTTAAATAAACGATAGATCGTCACCTTGGCAGGAGCCACTTCCGCTTGCATTTGTTCAGTCTGTACAAGGGCACATTTATACCTCGGTTCTTGACTACTAGATGTTACCATGTCTTCTTGAGACCCTTCTTTCTTTAGTCCTTCGGGGCATGTCGTAGATATACCTCTAGCAGGTTCGTCTTCAGCGACAGGTAGATGCGGAACTGGCCTATCTTCATTGTCATTCTTAACTTTTGCAGTTCGTTCTTTATTGTCCGGAGGTGGTTGGTGGTTTGATAAGTGATCGGGATGACCATCGGAACTGAGTCGTTCAACTTTTACTCTCAAGTCTTTAATAACTTGTTTCGTTGCGTCAGAACTGTTGTTTGACAATTTTGAACCTGATGATTCTATGTTACGAATCTTGGCAGGTTTTACGCCATCCATGTCTTCCTTGTCTTCGTTCCGCAGGACCAAACTCGCTTTTTTCTTCGCCATCCTCTGCAGCAAATTCTGGTGATGTTTAAGTTCCTCATAAGCCCTATTCCATGCCGTTGATCTCTTAATCTGCAGAGAATAAATTAGATTATAGGGCGTACAAGGAATTCTTCATCTACTCGTCTATTGTCAGCAAATCAACGGGGAACTAGTCGCGTACGTATTAAAGTGCCAGTTGTGCATACCTTCGCACTATTTATATTCTTTTTATTGAACGCTGTATAAGAATTCGTAGCTAATATAACGATGCAACTGAGTGAAAGAACAACTTCTGAAGGAATTCTTTCTTGACTTATATACCCTTTATCATACACGGGACACGTTATGCCATTAAAAGCGATTTACCGAAGCGGAGAATTTCAAGGTGACGCGTCACATGTTTCGCGGAATGTCTAAAAAAATAACACCTAGGTATATCTTTACCTGTAAAGTCTGTAAGCTGGTTGTAATGGGTCGAATAAAAACTTTTTCAATGTTAGCCCGCATGTGATGACCTCCAAAAAAGCGAACGTCATATACGTTGCCGTTAACTTGCATTACTTTGGCTGGCCAATAGGGGTATCCTTTTTGCTTAGCGTAAACTAATTCATGCGACGGATTACAGGGTATACAGAACCACATTTTCTCAGATTTCTCATTTGATATACGGTAACAATCGGCGCATCTACAAATCTCTTGGAGATCATAACAGCAGTCTTGATACATTGTGAGACCCATTTCCCCTATTACACTGTGCGCTAGAAATTTAAATGTGAGGAGTTACTGCGAAACAGGGAAGGAAATAAGAAAATTTTTATATTAAATCTAATATTAAATCTAATATAAATTAAATCTAATATTATTAAATCTAATATATTATATTAAATTTAATAATTTTTATATTAAATCTAACTTACCTCCATGGTATACGATAATGTTGTGTAAAATATTGTGCGCATCTGCTTGAAACTCTGTGACATTATTGTACTGATTGTTGTGAGTTTTTGACTCCATTATTGCTAAATCCATGTGCTTATAAATAAGAACATCCGGTCTCCAGGCGTCTTCTCCTTCGCTAATCCAAGTCGGCCCAGAAATACCATTCTGCGGTTCCATCACAGGTTCATTGTTAAAAACTATCGTACGATTAGTGATCTCCGGCGGTAACTTGGCTTTCAAGTGACCACAAGTAAAGCTCAATATGTGGTTGAGACCAGCTTTGTCAGGATACGAATCGCTGTTTATTTTCTGCAATGATAGTAAAATTCATCATCACGTAAAACTTGTGAAGCTAAGGTAAAAATCGCGCATACTTGACAAAATTCACAGAGCTGTATTTTACTGTCTTCCGGCTTGTAACAGTCAACATGATAAACTCTGTGGCACTGCTGGCAGCATTCGACCATTCCTGCCTTTTGACACTTGAAGCAGTACCAGTCGTGGCCATCGTTTATTACAGGATCGGTAGGAAATCGATAACTTTCTTGCTCTATGCCGTTCTTCGCAGGCACTTTCTTCAATAATACCAAACTATCCTCCACAGCTTTGTTCAACTGTTCTTGAGCTTCGTGTTCTGTTATTCCATACACGCGAGCTAAGTGCCGAACCATACGTTCATTGTTCGGTGAACTTCGTTGGTGAACCGTGATTTTTATTGCATCCCATATTCTTTGGGTCATAAACGGGTCCGTTTTCCTCCTTACAGACATGTTTACAAAGTTCTCTGCAAAAAAGAAACATTTTATCAACAGGTATTGTATTTCATAAAGTCCACATAAGATTTAAATAATAAACGTATCAGTTGAGTGCTTAGCAACATAATATGGATAAGTATGATTAAGACATATAATACATGTACATAAATGAAGATAATTTGTCGCAGTACTCTTACAGCTGTCCCTAAACCATCTACTTTGGATGTAAATAAGGTAATAACATTTAGCATGTTTTCACTATGAGATCCGTATTATAAAACACACCTGCAAAAAAAGATTAGAAAATATTAGTTTTGTGCTCTATTGTGTTGGTAAGAAAAGCACTGAATTGATAAACACTTCCTGTGCCCCTATTGTTCCATATAATACAGTTATTTCTGCGATATGTTAAAAGCGCGGTAAGCCCCTATAATTCTGAACGTACTAAACCCGTATACATTGATTGTTGCCGTCAGTTCGTCTTTGAATACGTGGTCCAAAGGTTCTTGAATTATTTGAAAGTACAATATGCATCCTACAATGCTAGCAATCGCAGGATATACGTTACTATTGTCAAGTTTAGTGGCTCTATTGATAGTGATAAGAAGGGGGTGCAAGTGGAGAATAAAAAATCCATTCTACATCTTGTCAACATCTGATATATTGAATTCACTTTTTACCGCGATTATATTACTCGTAAATCATGTGAATATGATTACTAATAATTTCTACACAGATGAGAATAATAATCAGAAGACTTACATTAAGATGGAATCTAATACAACAAAAGAATACGATTACAGAGAAATAATTAATCAACAATTTGAAACGTGTAATCATTCTAAGAAAATTGGTGATTTTATTGATGTAAACTGTAACAGCACAAGTGTACTCATTCATTATGCAATGCTATTACTGCCTATGACAAACAGTTTTATCTCACTAGTTTTGTTTGCTCTTCAATGCAATACTAACATGAAGTGCATCAGCCAGAAGTGTAATGCATTATTTAAATTGGAAAGGAATTGTATGCAAAGTTTACCTAGACTGGCAGATGGTACGATTAATGAAAAAGTTGAAAATCCCAAGGTTGAGCATTTAGATTATAAAACCTTGAGACATCGAAGTTCAAATATTACTCATTCCCATAGAAATAGCTGGAAAAATGATGTAACTCTAAAGACATTAGAAAATACTGTTCTTCAGATAACAAGTCTGAGACAGACAGATAATAGAACTGGTATTATATATGTGTTAAGTCAATGGCTTATACCAGTGATTATTACCAGTATTCTATCACTTGGTGAATATCATAGCATGCAATCTATTTTTGAAAAAAAAATAGATTGTGCTTTTTCTTCTAACTTTCCTTTATATAACTGTGACACATGTACAGGGGCATCTACATTTTTACAAGTTCTTGGTACCATACAACATAGCACATTAAACAATAATTACATAGTCAGTGAAAATCTTACTGATACGTCCAGTTTAAATGCTACTGAGGTGAATGATGTTGTGTCAAAAGTATATACAATAATTCAGTCTGTGTTGAATTTTACACACAAAGTGACAAATATTTCTAAACTTGCTGATTATGAGGCATCTGATCTATCATCTCTCGCAAACCAATTGAAGGCATTAAATGCTACAGAGGCAAAACTACATAATAGTGAAGTGGAAGATGCAATGGAAATAACTGTCAGTGATCAAACTGAAAATGTTACTGTTAGTTTAAATGAAAATACTGATGAAAGAACAGATTATGTAGATCTAGAATCATGGCAATTAAATGATGTACCAGAGGAATCATATGGTCTCAATGTAACAGAAATGAAAAACATGAATGAAGAAGTGTCCCCTTCAAATCATGAGGCAACCACTGTACTGTATCCTGAAAACATAACAGAGACTGTGTACAAAAAAAATGAAACATACAGTTCTTACAATACTAGTCAAGAAACTACAACACATCTTCCAATGATATCCAACGAACAAATATATGCTGACATTCTCAAACGTATTCAAGGAATTAGTACACATTATGTCTATAATAATAAACACAAAGTAAGTAGATATTATGGTAATAAACATTCTGAGCAGAATGACTTCAGTGCAGAAAGTAAAAACAACAATTTTTTACTAACAACTAAAATGAATGAAGGACAAACAAATCTAGAGAATCTTAAATTACCATTATGTTTGTCAGACAAATACTTCATATCTACTGCTTTTTTGAAATTATATTTATTCATGCTTGCCCTTCTCATGTATCTCTTTCCAATTGTATTTTCTATAATTTTACAAACACGTGGGACAATTTTACATAAGAGTATTCTAAATGGAATAGAAGCAAGTATTGCATTGATATGTGCTGGTAATCAGCTACAAATTAACAGTACAATTAATGAAAACAGCCTTAATAAGAGCATAAGTGTGGATGTACAAAATGAATTAGATTCAAATTCTGTAAACAAGCAGACCTATTATAATAAAGATTCTAATTACCAAGAATCAACGTCAACAGATCTAGAAAATCATTTTGAAACAATCTCACAAAATCATGAACCAAGTGACAATGAACAAGATAGTAATTATTGTGATAGAAAAAAATTATGTAATGACATGCTGCAAGAAACAAATGAAATTCAGAAGATTTTTCAAGTCACCAAAATATCTTTGTTGCTTAGTATATTTCTATGGACTCCTATGTTTTTGGAAATTCTCCTAAAAGTTTACTTATGTTTGTATATTCCAACTTGGGTACTTGATACTAGCTTTCTAGGAGCTATTTCGTTCGGAATACTACGAAATATAATCAGTCTGAATATCATCAATATACAAGACAGCAACAAAGTGATGAACAGAAAAGAAAACAGTGTATACCCTACTCTCTGAAGAATGCTTAAACAAACAATGTAAATTACACATAGATGATCGGATCATTAACTTTACGGTGGTAAACACAAGTGGTACAAATGTTATTATACACAGTAAAATTAATTTCTGTTAATTAAACGTCCATTAAAAAAACAGTGAATGACACTCATAACTGTCGATAAGTATATTTAATACAAAACGGCAACTAAACATCAACGAATATTATTTATCAACTCAATTTTCATTACATACAGGTAAGTCAAACAACGATTGATAATTGCATTCCAATTATACACTTACCAAAGCTGACGCATAAATTTCAGACCGGATATCGCTCGTTCTCCTGATGATCGAATGAAAAAGTTCTCGAATTCGATAATCGACCCTGTACACTCTTGTCCGTTAAATGGCGGGATCAATCAGATGAACAACAAAATTTTTGTCAACGCCCGGATACAATAACAGAATAATAATAATTACTCTTAGAGACGCGTATGCATTTTACCGTGCACGTCACAAATCCGACTTAACCTTAAACCTGCGCGCGCATCCGAAACTTTGTAATGCGCTTGATTGATCGATAAATTTTTTGTAACGTAGATACAGGTTAAATCATAATTACTTGTTGGAAACGATAATCTCTTTCGTTATTTATGATGTTATGCAAAATTTCTCGTGTAAAGCTTGTAACTTGTTACTCGAGTACTCATTACAAAACGCAGTTGACAGCAATTATTATTATAACGTAGTTTTTGTTTGTAAATTTGTAACCAGGCAAGTTAACATAAAGGTGATGAATTGTATGTTTATTTTAAAATATGTTGTACAGTAATTATACAAGGGTCTTTTGGAGATTAACATACCTTAACATAGCTGTAAGGAATATACTAATTGAGTGAGTTATTATAGTTGCCATTGTGACAGTGTTATACACATAATTACAATTGGGTTTTAGCATTAAAAAAATATTAGGATTGTTATAATATTCTAATGTATGTTACAAGTGTAAATGTTTTCTAACATTTCCTTGAATTACCATGATTCCATTTTCAGTCCATTATGTTAAAAAAATATATGGTACCATAGTATTCAAATGAATTAAATATGCCACCATGTAAGTGATGTTAAACAATTGAAATCTAGAACATAATAAGGTATAATAAGAACTGATAATTAAGAACTTTTTGCATGTTAAATTTTGTTGTCTAGCTGATGTAAAATATCCATTCCAGAACTCCAAGGTATTACTTCAGCTTTTAATGCTGGTATGTCATACTTTTCAGGGTTTTTCAATAATTTTATCAATGCATAATCTTTCCTTGGAAATATAAGATCCTTTTCTGAAAGGCTTAAAGCAGGACATAAATCATTTCGCCCATCACCAACATAAAGAATTTTGTCAAATTTTGTTCCTTCTTCAGCACGCTTTTTAATGTAATTTTGTAAAATGTGTCCTTTACATAAATTTTCAGTACTAAGGTTACACCAATTTTGTTTATGATACATGTCAAGTTTCATAAGACCATTAGAACTTATTCTTGCTGGGTTGGTAAATACCTGGGCTATGACATGATCTAGTTTCTTGCTTTTCAGCCATTGGTTTATGAATATTGAATTGGAATCACTAATTATGATGATTTCATAGCCACGAGAATGAAATTCTATCAAAAGTGTATCTACACTAGGAACAGGTGGGATATTGATTATAGCATTTTCGATCTGCTTTTGATCAATAGAATTTTCATGTAATAATTCAAAGATCTTGCTCATGTATGCAATCCAGCCATTTGATCTGTATAATCCTTTGACACTATCAGGCAATTTTTCATCCGGTAACAACTTCCTAGCTACCACATCTGTGTTGTCATCACTGATTGTATGATCAAAGTCAAAAGCAACAAGAATAGATGGCCGCATCTGTTGAAATACATTATTCAATACATAAAGATGTAAAAATATAGATATTCATAATAGAACATTTTTGTATTAGTATATGTTTAACTTTCCAGATACAGTAATTAATTTAATCAAGCTTTGTATTTGCTCAAGCTTATAAAAGCTTAAAAGACAAACACATTGGTATCTAACTGGACTTTGAGTTACATATAATGTATGTGTAAACATCAAAGGAATGTAATACAAAAACTATCAATTTAGAAAGTTTTGTCTACTACAAGAATTATTCTTCTATGCGTTATTTATTTACTATCAATATGAATATTACCTTGAATTCTCTTCTACCAAATTACGGTAAAATTTGTGACTGCGAATATCCCCAATTTGATTAAAATATTTACAAAGCTTTCACGACGTATAAACTTGTTCGTCTTTGAGCGCAAGTGCCCTTCACGGTTGTTCACAGTTGTTCACAGCTGTTCACGTCAATCACAACTATAAAAATTTGGTTTTGTTAAAATAGCGTAAACTGTTGGGCATACAAATACTCACTAATCCGTAAATACTTGGCTATATTTCAATATGTTTGCAATTTGCAAATCCGTCGAGTTACTGTGTGTGGGAGTGAAATAACAAATTAAACGCATGCGTGCTGTGTTCACTTGTCACCGGCAATTTGTTTTGCTTTGCTTTGTTTACATCTCGATAGGTAACACTATTTAACGATATTAGCATTAACGAAAATATGAAAAATATGTGTGCTAGGCCTGGCGGTACATCTGATGATGAAGTATTTTCTGACGAAGAATTTTCTTTTCCTGATGAGGTAAAAAAGAATTACAATAAGATGAAACTTTACTTAACCTATGTCGTGTCACTTTACCGGTATAATGAGATTATAACTTCAAACTTCATAATCACATACGCATTTGCAGTCATTTCTTTTCTTTTTATTTGTTTTGATTTCGTACACCTTATTTTGATCATATTTGGCTGTGATGTATATAGTCTTCATAAAATATTGTAGATAATATATATTTATGGTAATATTTTTATAAGAATCCTCTATTAAGCCATTTAAGTGCATTATTTAATAGACACAGTGTTATTTACATTGATGCATTATTCAGGAATTCCCAAGGGGTCATCAACCTTTTAAATATTATTCAGACAACAAAATTGAAAGCACCCTTGAATGGAAATACACATGTATTTTGAATGATGCAGTATATAATACCTGTGATAATGAGCACAGTTTTGAATCCTGTGTGATAAATGCTTGTATGATGGGACATATCAGTGTAATTGAAGAATATCTTTACAGTAATTTTTTTTTATTTACAACATCACCTAACTTTATACAATTTGTTAGTAGTAAAGTAAGAAATTCATTATAATAAATTATCCGTAGGATATGGAGTAAATGATTTCCTTCATACTGGTTGGACTCCACTATTGTATGCAGCATCATATGCTCAAGTAGAAGTTATTAACTTCCTCTTAAAGCATGGTGCTGATCCCAACAAACACAAAGGTAGATGTCTTTATTTTTCATGTTGGTCTGGTAATGGTTCGCTTCTCTGATATCTAACAAATCAATTCAATATGATTAGATGGATATACACCTTTGATGGCACTATGCAATTCTACAAAGGGTAATCTTGAAAGATCTTTAAAGAGCTTGGCATTATTGTTAGAAGCAAATGCTGACATAAATGCAGCAAATAAATTGCGGTAGTAATATCTATAATTTATGCAATATGCATATAATTTAGAATTTTATAAAGAGTATTATGGTTATAGAGAAACATCCTTGATGTTTGCATGTAAGACAAGAGAGCCTGGATTTGTCAAAGAATTACTCAAACATGTAAAATGTATTGATGACTGTGATAACGAAGGAAGAACTGTAAGTTATGGTTGGTGTATGACCCAGGGTATATTTCTGTGTTTATGACAGTAGTATCTTTATCATAGGCTCTAATATATGCTGTCATAGCCAATAAACCTGAAGTAGTAAAAATTCTAGTGGAAAATGAAGCCAATGTAACCATTAAAGAAAAAAATGATATGACTGCTAGAGACATAGCTGTATTAAAAGGATATGAACAGGTAATGTGAACTATCAGTATCTGAATGTGCCAGAAACATTATAATGCTTTTATAATGCTCTTTTGCCAGATCTTGTCTTTATTAAATTGCAATGAAGAAGATGAACTACTTGAATTGCTTGAACTAGAAAAAACGCATCAAACTGAATGGACAGATATGTTCCCTTCATTAAGATACAAAAATGACAATAGCATTAGCTACGATGTAACTACCATACTGTATGGTATGGGCTTAGAAAAGTATTCCAGTGCTTTCCGAGGAATTGATTTAAAAAAATTCTTACAACTAACAGAAGAAGACCTCTTACATTTAGGAGTGGACATTAGTGTTCACAGAAGGCAATTTGTGGAATATTTACATAAATTTCACATTAGAAAGTGGAACACAAAAACCATTGGGATTGTTGATAAGTCTTCACCATACACGTATGTCATTGGCAATAATAACAAGCAACATTTGTAGTTGAAATGTATTTTTAACTTTAAATAATGGATTTCTAGAATTTATGATGGAGTAGTGTCACTGGGTAATACTGCAAAGCAAATTGGTATCATTGGATCAAGCATTAGATATATTAAAAATAGCTTTCAGCAAGGTGATGATCTTACAACAGAACAAAAAAGAGATTACGAGAAACAGCTAGAGACTACGGAAAATACTTTAAGAATACTCAAAAGAGAATTGCTTCAAGTGAAGAATCTTGCGGAAAAGGTAATGCATCAAATTCATAAATGCGGGAAAAACATTTAATTAAAAACGATATCACAAACGCAGATCGATAAAGAAACTAGTTTGGAAGCACCGGCGTGTTATATTGAGCCAAAGAAGAAGAAAACAAACTGGACTATAGTATTCGGCATCTCGTTCATAGTAGCTATATACTTTTTAAAAACGCCGCATGTTCAACGATTGTGGCATTACTAATCTCAATACTTTACTTTTTGATACATTTTTCATTTTCACATTCTACTTACGAAAGTCTTTTTTAAGATAAGCGATGCGTTAATTGTAGTGTATCTATCAATACGTTTTGTACGAGTGTAGTAGCGACTGTTGCCATTATTAAAGTAAATGAATAAATTACGATTCATTACCAAGTATGATGCTCGGGCAGTGTAACTAATTTCCTCATTAGTGGATACAGAGGATGAAATGATGGCAAATTATTTTGTCTCACTGTCAACTGATAGCGCTCCAGTGGACCATTACACAGAGCTAATCTGTCCCTTTCACTTGGGTGATTATCCATCCATTGCGATAACCGTCCTATGGACCAGCCAGCGCTCTATATAAGATAATGCGCGAATTAAAATTTCTCATTACAGTAAATAGTAATTTACTGTTAATATTGGGAATAATTCTTTGCATATTATATGTAACAAATTATTACCTGGTGGGGAGATGGGAGTTCAGGCGGTGCTCCAGAGAACAAATGAAGAAGGATGAGAGATGCTGGGACACTACTTTCTCCTTCTCCTTCTAAAACCTTTCCAACCATTTCTTCGGGTTTTAAAGGCAATAGTGCCTTCATAGCTCGTAATATTCTATATTGTTGTTGTTGTAAGGAACTTAACTGACCGCCTCGACACAATGGAACTACTGCCAGTTCCATCTATATTGACAGAAAATAACATTTATGAAATCAAACTCGTAAGTTAAGAATTTTTGGGTGTACATCAAACGTTTGTTTACAAAGCGTAGAATTAAGCGCTTACCTGACCGAAATCTGCTATAAGTTTTGCCCTTCCAAAGTCCGTAAGCGGTCTTAGTAGACAAGCGTGTCGCACGAAAAACTCTATACACCTCGACGCCACGGCTTTGCAACTGAAATTAACAATTATTGTGACAATATTCTATTCCGTAATACTCGTAATATATTACTTCATACGTGAATTTGTTACCAATCGGTCACAACTCCTTGGTTTCTGTACGGCGCCAGGAATGTATTTACGGAGCGTAAAATGAAGCCTTGTAATTCTCTCATATAAAGAGAACAATTAATTTCTTTTCCAAGAGGACTACTTGACCTAAACAGACCATCAGAAGGTTCACTACGTCTTAGCTCATCAGGTTTTATTGATCACAAACACTAAGAAACTTACTCTCGAAATTCTGGATCATCGTGCATTGTTAAAATAATACTTTCGATTGCGTCGGTGATGGAAGTCATCAGCGGAGAGAGTATGCTTTTCGTTAATGTATCAACTTCTTTAAGAGCTGTTGTAATTATTCCGCTTCCCTCGGTCGGCAAACCAGCGGCTAAGTTTGCTAATACTCGATTGGTTTGACTGGATAGGTAGTAGAGTAGATTTGCTAGATTTACATTAGTTTGTTGGGCAGTTGTAAGCGAATCAATTACTTGACTGGCTTCTCCACCAGTGATCAATCCTTGTTCACATTTTAAGCAAAATAGGCGTATTGCCTTGCTAACATTTCGTGCCACTACGGTGGACAAACCATCGTCTACTAACGATACACTGAGCTCGCTATATAAAAGAAACATGAATTAATTACCAAAGGTTCTGATAATTGACTGATGGGAACTATTTACTATCAGGTAGCAACATACTTCGTAATGGTTCGTATTAAGCTATCAATTTCGTCGGCAGTCGGTAAGTCTTCCCCCGAAAACATCATATGCACAGGATCCAATAATCGAGACACTGAACGAGATAAATATGCGTTTTCAAACGGTGAAAGTACATTGCGACTGTAGAACAAGAAAATTAAAATTAATTTATCTAGTATCACTATCACACTACAACCACAAATACTTACTCAATTGTGTAGACACCGATGCTGTGTGATCTTTCTTTTAAACGTTTACTCAGATCCAAGTATATCCTCAAAAACTTTGGATATTCACCTTCCAGAGCCTGTTTTATAAACGATGACCCTAAAAAGCCGTAAGTTTATTGACTTCTAATAGCCATAAAAAAATTATACTGCGTATTATTCGGAGCATGAGAAACAAACAATTATATACTTAACGTATATATTATATAAACTACGGTCCTTGAACATACGGGATAAACTAATAACATATTTTTACCTTGAGCACGTTCAACGAGTACTTTACTAAGTAATACATTGACTTTGTCCCAAAATTGATATGACAATTCCTCATATCCTTTCGCATGGTGCTCCAACAATATTCTTTGCAGTAATTCGATCTAGAACAACGATTTTCTGCATTCCATAGCCAAGAAATATCCTTTAGCGAAAGGTACACATGAACAATACTTCAAAGTGATAATCATTGTCAAATTACTTGTGTGCATTGGGTGTAGACAGTGTCTTGAAACAATCTTTCAAGGTTTTCCCAAATTCGCGTACGCAGATTTCCAGATGTTCCTGGTGAAGGAACTGCGGCTCTTCCCGGTGCACCTCTTTTCCCACCATCTTGATTGGTTGATAAAGACACATCTAATGATTCTGTAGCTATTTTCTGTATTTCATTCAGAGCTATGTCGGCTATTGACTCCATCGATCCACCAACAATATCCAAATTTTGAAATACTTGTACAGCCATGCTAACCTTTTGAAAATATCATTTTTTATAATTCCTTTCTATATGAAATCCAGATTACATGAGCATTTTTCATTCATTTTTTAATATATTTTTCTTGCAGAACCTTTAGGACTTTAAAACATATTCGTGATACACATACTTTTGCTCTATCCATAGCATGTAGGCCCTGCTGTAATGTGTGTGTGGCTATCCTTTGCACTGTTGCCCTATGACTTTTAACAGCCTGCTGGTCATCAGCAACTATGTCTAAACCATTTAAATCTGTGTCTGCCATCAGTTGTTCTATAAATATTATTAATCAACTTTAAGATTTTGAAACAGCCTTCCAAACAAATAAGCATTATAAGATTTAAATACCAAGTTCATGAAGACTATGGGCAGCTTTTATGATGTCAGGTCCTTGTGTAGTATTTGTCATTTGGGAATAAAGTCTTTTAGATAAATGCTGCATCCTAGCAACTCTTCTTAAAAGATCAGATGTTTCATGTAAGCGAGCCAAGACTATGGTTTGTGTCTCAATTCTGTTGAATGGATCTACAATTTTTACACGTAGACGTTCCACTGCTGAGAGTAAACTCTGCAATATATATATATATATATATATATACAAAATATTAAAAAAAGCTAAATAAATAGATTATGGAACATAAGATTTTAGAAAAATGTTAGGGAATATACAAAAAAAGATGTGGTGACTTTATTTTTAATTTTTGTTAATTAGTTAGGATTGATATAGTACATAACAGTATTGGCTTACATGAACATGAGATTGCATTATTGAAAGAACACCTTCTAATTTTTCTACCCACACTGCTTGAGATAATAAATCTTCATGATTAGCAAGTACTTGCTTCTGCAATTCAGCATTTAGTACCTCAATTGCTACAATAAAAATAAAGAAAATAGTTTACAATAACTATAACTTATGTAAAGAGGAAAATTAGAATTAAATTTAAATTCACCTTGTCCAAGCTTGTTTAATTGTTGAGCTACCGACAACAATTGATTGACATCACCCTTCTTCGATTCACCGTCCAAAAACTGTTTAAAAAATTCTGCCAACAAAGCATAATAATTGCACGAAACATGTTTTTACACATATTCACGGTTAATACTATTTAAAATATTTTGATGTATTTACCGTCAGTCTCAATACCTTCCCAGTTAGAAATTTCACCCATGCTTGTAATCGTTATTGCATTCCAACAATAATATTCAATTCAAATTTTAAATTTCACACTGAAGTGACAGGTTAAACAACAAAGTGTTATAACCTCTTCATTATCATTTTATCGATATCAATGCAACTGCAGTTTCTTTTCGCACGGTAAATTTACAGTACACGGTGCTTAACTTTCTATCCAATCAAATTTAATATTCACTGAAATACTTTTTTTTTATTGGCTAGAAAGCGAGGTTTGACGCATGTGAAAATCTGCCCAGATTAGCATTGAAAGCTGTGCTGGCACTTGTTGGTTTTCTTGAAGGTTTGTTATGTGTCAAAGTGTCTTACATTTAAAAAAATAAACGTGTGTTTTACTTACGTCGCTACTGACAAAATACACTATTTTAATTTAAAAAATGATAAATAGCCTGTTCATCATTAATTCTTCGGGGTAAGTTCGACACATTAAAACAGCTGTACTTTGACAGATAGAAGGTTATTATTATTTGTGAACGACTACACGCTGAACTTTTAATTGTATTAATAAAGAATAGTTTTTATGGTCAGCTTTTTATGAATTTCTACCGGGACATTATTTACATATAAATTGTATTTGACCTACTTTCATTATATTGTTTATTTAGGGATGTCTTTATGGAGAAACATTGGAAAAGCGCAGTTGCACGTTCACTGTGCGATTATTTTTTCGACCAGCAAAGAAGAGTATTGTCTCCAGAAGATACCCCACCGGTTATTGCTACACCTCATCATTATTTAATTAGCATATATCGTTGCAACATGTTTTTTGTTGCAGTATGCACAACAGAAGGTATAAATGTTTTCATAATAATCTTGTACATACAGTATTTCTAACAGATTTATGTACATTAGATTAAAATGAAATATTCAATAATCATTAACCATCCTATGTAGAATTGACAACTTAATGTGTTATTTTTACTATTGTTTCATAATACCTCTTATGTTGCAGTACCTCCATTATTTGTAATAGAATTTTTGCACAGGGTGGTGGATACTTTTGAAGATTATTTCAGTGAATGTACTGAAACTATTATAAAAGAAAATTATGTTGTAGTTTATGAGCTGCTGGATGAAATGCTTGATAATGGTTTCCCTTTAGCTACAGAATCCAACATTTTAAAAGAACTTATCAAACCACCCAACATTTTAAGAAGTATAGCAAATACAGTCACAGGCAAATCAAAGTAAGCTTTCATAGATATGGAAGTAATGTGCAAGCTGAAGTACTTGGGGCAATAATGATATTACTATAAATGTTTTCTTTGATATAGTGTTAGTGCAATACTACCAAGTGGTCAGCTTTCTAATGTACCTTGGAGAAGAACAGGTGTCAAGTATACAAATAATGAGGCATACTTTGATGTTGTAGAAGAAGTAGATGCAATTATTGATAGAACTGGGTCAACTGTTTTTGCAGAAATTCAGGGCTATGTATGTCTTGCATGATCAAAATATTTAATGTACTTATTTCATTAAAAAATTATTTTACAGATTGATTGTTGCATAAAACTGAGCGGTATGCCAGACTTAACACTGTCTTTTATGAATCCAAGATTATTTGATGATGTGAGCTTCCATCCATGTGTCAGATTTAAAAGATGGGAGGTAAACATAATGGGGGAAGTGTTGTAAAAAGATTTATTTATATTGATCTTTACAAATGTATTTGGTTTTATTACAGTCAGAGAGAATTCTGTCCTTCATTCCACCAGATGGTAATTTTCGTCTTCTCTCGTATCACATAGGGTCTCAAAGTATTGTAGCGATCCCGATATACGTGCGACACAATATTAGTTTGCGGGAACCAGGAGGTGGCAGACTAGATATAACCGTGGGACCAAAACAAACTATTGGAAGAACAGTATGACCTCTTTATATATACAATAATGACATTGAATGTAATAGTAATGTTTATGATGTTTGTTTTTCAGGTTGAGAATGTAACTCTAGAAATTCCTATGCCCAAAGCAGTGCTGAATTGTACTTTAACACCAAATCAAGGAAAGTATTCCTTTGATCCTGTCAGCAAAGTTTTACTCTGGGATATTGGAAGAATAGATACTTCTAAGCTGCCCAATTTAAGAGGAGTGGTATGGTTACTGAAAAGTTATAAAAAAAACATAAGACAACTGCATCAGTGAACAACCAAAAAAGGATTTGGAAATTCTATGGAATGTAACAGAATACTTATCAAGAAATATTTTTATGTAATTGCCTTCGATATTTCACTGATACATTTGTCCTTACTATAGCCATAATTTGTTTGTACTGATTATGTAATTGAAAAATTGGTTTGTAGATCGCGATTCAAAGCTCTGCTACTATATCAGAATCGAATCCAGCCATCAATGTATGTGTATTGTGGTAAGTAAAGCTAATACTGATTTCATATTATAACAATCCTTTGTATTCCAGGTACACTTCACAATAAATCAATTAGCAGTTTCCGGCTTGAAGGTGAATCGTTTGGACATGTACGGTGAAAAATATAAACCATTCAAAGGTGTTAAATACATAACCAAAGCCGGACGATTTCAAATCAGGATGTGAGCCAATTCTCATAAATATTTATATCAAATGGAATATCACTTTTTTTAATCCAACATATAAAGTCTTATAACTAAAAACCGTTGATCTTTATTTCCACGACGTGTGGATTATTGACATAGAGTCCTTTTAGCATCTATGTCTTCCCATGTTGGATGAGTTGCATAAGTATACAAACGTTCCATGTTTGTGGCATAAATTGTGTGATTACTAATGAGGTTTTTGTAAATCTGTATACAACAAAATTAATATAACATATATTACAATGTGCATAATTTTCACTGTATGCATTTGGTTCTAATGTTGTGCATACCTTCAATGTGTGAAGTAAATCTGCTATACTAACTGGTTTTGGTGCAGGATGAGTGGTTTGTACAGAACAAGCTAACTGAAATGCAGTTGTTTGTTCAGCCTCTTCAATAGTCGGTCTAATGGTGGGAACTTGGCCTTCAGGATCAATTACCGTAGTGGGCCCACTAAAAAATAAATGTTACTCATGTATTTTACTGTTAAGAGACACAGTCCAAATTTTCATGTATTATTAATACAGGAAATCATTAATTATCAAAGATTTTTCTTCGCATAGTTTTAATGTTACTTACACATATTTGCTAAGTATTGTGCAGGTGATTTACCTGTCATCAACTGATGCATATATTGAATTTCTTTTCCAAGAACTAGGCACTGGCTCTCCTATGTTATAAATAAAAGATCCATCTCTAACAGCATATCCTTTTCTTCTTGTGAAAACTGCTGTTAGTATGTTCTTTAAGAAAATCTGTGTAGCAAGTATAATTATATGAGCAGTGTTTTCTTCTGCTCCATCCATATTATTTTCCCATGCTGCCAGCATCAATCTAGCTAGAACAAATGTTCTATCTGGTAACATAAGTTCCTGTGCACTTGATCGATTAGCTCCTACTGGTTCATCACCAGCAAGTGATGAAGTCTGACTTAATACTTCAACATATACATCTGCTGGCTATAAATAAAAAAAGGATGGTAATAATACTTTAATAAAAAAAACTGATATACAAATAAAGAGCATTACAAACCTCAAAATTGGACTTGTCTGTTTTATATTTACGCTTCAACCTCAATCTTTTTTCTTTTGTACTTTTATCCTTGTCTACATGACTGTGTACATTATTTACTTTATTAGTACGAACTGGAGCAGCAGTTGCCAAACCATGTACTTTATTGAATAAGCAAAGAAGAAATTCATTATGAAGATGCACCTGTTCTTCTGTCATAATATTTCGTGCCTCACAATCAAATTCTTCTTTTGTTGTCTAAAAAACATCCCTGTTAGTACTAAAATATAATCTGTAAAAGGTACATAAATATTTATAAATCTTATCAAATTACCTTCATTTGGAACCAGAGTTTCATTTTTTCGAAATATCTGTAAACAATTTAAAAAAACATAAACATCTATAAACAGTGACGTTATAATAATATGATACTAATGACAGGTAGAAGTTTGATGTCCTTTATTTATATGCAAATTTAAACGATGTGAAAATGTTTTTTTTTAATACGATGAAAAACGCATGAAAATACAACTTACATTTTTGCATTATCACCTAAAGAAGCTACGAGGCTTTTACGTGCTAAGTTTAATTCCTTCGAAGTTGTCATTTTTACCGTTTATTTGATGTATGTAGACGACGTAATTTTCATTTCATTTCTTTTAGGTTAGGGTCACAATAAACACAGGGTATATTTACATGCGACTACACAAGTACGAAACATTTTTTTGTTAGAGCAAGTGAGAGAAAATATATCGTGTGTCAAGTAAATACATAGCACCTCAAAATGTACTTTTCATGCATTTACTGTTTTTATTCTTTTACCATTTTTAGAGCGTGTCAAGAATATATAGCAGTAAAGTGAGTTAAGGTACATAAGGTGTAAAAACACAGTCATCTTTTAGATGTAAACAAAATTTATTTTACAAAAATGTTGGTATAAAAATTGTCAACGTATTTACAATTATTAAAAGGAAATACATTTATACTTTCATTACTTTCAATATTCAGTACATATATCATCATAACAAATTTATCAAATACCTAACAAAACATTGCACCATGGATAATAATTAATGAGTATTGGACTTGCAATTCCCAGTTTCTTGCTTAATTCTCAGATCTATATTTTTTAGGCTTGCGACCTTTTCCCCTGCGTCACCTAATATCTTTGGCAGGCAAAATTGATCGTACGAGATCCCAACTTATTACGGATTTATCAGGCTTCATACATAAATCCATTATCACCTGAGTATTTCGATTACCCCTCAGTACACCCAGACATGTACCAGCTGCCATGTTATATATTGGCGTACCATTCTGAAATAATATAATAAATGAATTACTAGTGATTAAATAACGAATGAATATGAGCACCTAATATTTTTATTCTAATAAAAAATTAAATTACTATTGCATATATTTACCGTTCCCTTATGACGCCATTCTTGATTTCCACCCATTTCGTGACATTTACCTAGTTTTGGAGCTTTTTCTGATCCTTCCAAGCATAGCATTTGACCAAGAACTAATTCATGTTTATCCGTTTCATACCACATCTACAAATCAATTACTTTTAGAGAGCGAATCATTTATCGCCTACCGAAAATTTTTAGATGATATACCTGTGATTTTATCCTTAAACACGATGCGAGTATCAATTTAGAACCCTTGGTCTTTATGTCCTTTTCACTTTGAACACATAAAGTTGAATTAGAGAGTCTAATTTGATATTGATCAACGTAGTTCCTTTTTCTGGAATGCCACGGTTGTACAGGTTGTTGATTTAATTTTGACCATTTCTCCTTCAAACGTTTTTCGTTGTCATCTGGCAAAGCCAGTTCCGGATACACTGTTTGTAAATACCAAGCGAAGTTTTGGCATTTTAATCTGTTACGTAAAACAACTCTGTCTGAAATATCACCGTAATCGATTTTCTTTACGTTTCGTAGAAAATACTTTTTGTAGTCATCCATCCAAACATGCGCTACACGTAGGGAATTCTTCAACATAGTATCCTGTCGATCGTCAGAGCCGTACGGACGGCTTTTTCTAAATACATGTCCTACTCGTGAACAAGGAATGAGTTCGATGCTTCCACCGCACATCCATATCTGGGGAGTGAAATGAAAATTGTACATTATAAAAATACTGAATAATAATGGAGTGCTATAAATAACTTTGGATTTACTCTGAATGAAATTTCAAGGTTTTCTCCTCCCCAAACATCCATACCAGGGTCATATTCTCCAAGTTCCATAAAATATTCTCTGTCCATTGCAAACAATCCACCTGCCATGGTTGGTGACCTATTTTATGCATATTATTATATTGATATTGATAGCTCAGTAAACATAATACGATAACAATAAATACAAACAGGACAGTACTTTATAGGTTTTACAAAGTCTTCTTCCTTCTTCAGTGTGCCTACTGGCAAATTATCCCACTTAAAATGTAATCCCCAATTAAATCCACCCCGTACTAAAGGACTTCCAGAATACTGGAATGTATCTGCATTTATAATATCGATCACAGGCATAGGAACAATTGTATGTGAATTTTGTATTCTTGATAAAAGGGGTTCTATCCATTTCTTGTTCACTTCTATGTGACTATCCAAAAACAGTAAGACTTTTCCAGTAGCCTTTTTTGCTCCAAACATTCGTGCTCTGATTAACCCTTCTCTTTTTTCAGTTTTGAAAAACTTCACTTTGCCAGGAAAGTTACTTGTTATGTACTCTTCTATTTTGACATGAAGTTCATCACTATCACTATAATCATTGACTAAAATAATTTCATGTAATAAAGTGGTTGGTGTCCTACTAACAATGGAATGTATAGATCTCAATAATGTGGTATAATGTTCATTATAGAAACATATGATTATACTAGCATTTGGCAATTTATCTGGATACTTCTGTGTCTCACATAATTTATTTCTTGTGTCTGGCAAATCTCTATATGTACCAATGTTATCTGACATAAGAACATTGAATGCAAAGCGTTTATAGCCATCATCTCTCTTTCTTTGATCTTCATAATTTTTTACCATTCCTAAATCATCTAAGCCTGCAAAGTAATTATTTATTTTTCTATTACCGTGATAATTTGTTAACCATGTATTACTTAATATTCCAGCAGATCTTTTTACATACCTTGTCCCAACGTTACAGCAGGTTTTACAGGAACAGGCTGTAGTTTTTGCACTAGATTATCACTGTTCTTATATCCTTTATTTAACATAAGACTATGCATACCCTGTTTATAAGGTGCAATAGCCTTATTTTGTGACATTAATTGTTGTTCATTGAGAGATTTCATTAGTTCCAAGTCTTTTGGCACTAACATTGTTGGTGTGGTTGTGTTCGCATTTTGAGAGAGTCGTGAATAAAGATAAAGGCTGCATGCCCATGTTAAAGATGCAATTATTATCCCTGATACAAAGGAAGCATACCTTGTGGAAGTCATCTGCAGGTAAAAGAAAACTCCAATTTAAAACTCTTTCCAGTTACATGTTAAACATAATTTATCTAATTTGCAAATATCATTAAATCTCTTGCAAACATAAATTTTTAGAACTAATCGATGATAACGCTGTACTTACTGCGGAAGGGATTGAGATGCGCTCGGTTGTAATAATAATTATCTTTTTATCATTGCATGAGGATAATTATAGATGTATTGTAAACAGTTGATAGCTTTAGGATGTCAGGTTAGATCAAGTTAGATCCATCATCGCATCATATAGAATGCACACAACAACAAATAATACACAGAAGTCTATGTATGCAGCATTGAATAGATGAAATTAGTGTCCAGATTAGAGATAACTGAGAATATAAAACTCTGTAGAATAATGTGGATCCTTAATCCATATACATCCGTCGTATACAACTGAATTCGATATTGCCCAATGCCATACGAGTCCGCTTTCAGCCAGATTGAAGGAGCGCGTAGCGCCAAAATGGCCCATTCTAGAGTTACTTCGAGCGAATAACCCACAGCGAATAAGTATATGACACCGCCACCGACGGTGAAGCAAGGGTAAAGCATTTGCAGTTCCACCTTTTACCTTTATGACACGTAGAGTGCGCACGACTGCTTCAATTTTATGATGATGTCGGTATTTCAGACCTGGTGACACGAGTCCCATCAGGTGAATGGTCTATCCTAAATTCCCAATACCTTGTCAGTGTAATTGATATTGATTCCAGTTGTGTTCAGATCAGTGAATGTTATGCGTAATGTTATCCGCTATTTGTATATTGGCGCCATCGTCTAGAAATGAAACCTAATTAATTCCAAGTTTCAGCGTATTCACCCATTTCACTTTTTTAATGTTACTCATTGATCACATCACCAGAAAATGTATCCTTTCAGTATTTTGCCATTAAGACAAATGTGTTTTTTGTCAATACTGATTAACTATGTTAATGGATGTTAAAAATTAAAACGTATCAGTGTAGTAGGTTGCTACACTGTTCTGTCATGTTCTAATGATAAAATATGGAATGTACCTAGTCAGCATTGTAAAAAACAAAAGAAAGTAATTTTGTTTTTAATATAAGATCCCTTGACATCGGAATGTAAACATTATCATTATGTTTCGGTAGAAATTAAAAATAACTATACATGTACGATCGATGGATATTAGATATGGGTTTTAGTCAGTGCTTTATGTAACTACCGATAATAAGTTCGAGTGCGTCATTATTCTATAAATTTTGCCGCTTTGTTGTAGAAAATAAATTTATGCTCATAAATGCTGTATCTACGTATTTTCATGTCTATAAAGATTTAAATTATATTTTATTCTGTTCCGCAGGCTATTATTTAGAAAAGTGTAAGGAAATATCAACAGCCCCTGTGGCCTAATGGATAAGGCATCGGTCTCCTAAACCGGGGATTGTGGGTTCGAGTCCCACCAGGGGTACAAGCATTACTTTTTTTACCAAACAAAATAAGTTCTAAGAATAGAAGGAACATATATCCACCACTACATATACATTATAGGTATAGTATATATAATGGATATAAATTGATGAAGAGAGTACATAGTTAACAAATGTGTTAACAACATAAAAGTTTCATCTTTTTAGAAACTTGTAAATGTATTTACAATACAACATTCTTCTCATCTGTTAGTTTATTGTAAGAATAAAAAATGTTCATTTACTGATACATTCAGAACAATTAATTTAATTGTGTATCAAAAATAATTTCCATCCAACAAGTTATTTTACAGCTATTATAAGAGTTTTTACTTATAATTTTAAAGCAGGTTCTAAAATGTTGATTATATCATTTTATTTATACGTATTTATTGTTAAAGATATAGCTTTATGTGCGCGTAGTTCAATCATAGGAGAACAAGACAGGCTTTCCAAAGAATAAAAATGCAGTTTTCTCGCATTCAATTTTACTTCATACATTCGTGTATACATTTGATACATTTTTAGTTCATTATTTTTTATGATCTTCACTTAATTTTTCTGCTGCGTAATGGGCAATGAATCGCGCTGACGGATCTGTAACTCCCTTCACCCAGCGTGGCATCCAAAAATATGGTATGAGATTCTCTGCGTGTCCACCGTAGTGAGATTCAAACACATTTCTATGAATATGGAAGAAAAATGAATAAGTCATCATATAATTTAACCAAGCATGTAATATAAATAAATAGATGGTACAGATAATCAACCTGTAATACAGAGCTTCCTTAGTTTTTGGGGTGCAGTGAGGATACTTTATAGAAGCTTTCTCCAATTCTTCATCCCCAACGCGATTTTCGACTATTTCTTGTATAATTTGGAAGAGAGATTTTTTGATAGAAGCGACACCGTCACTGAAAGCCTCCTTATGTCGCCACAATATGTTTGATGGAAGTAAACTGGTTCCATCAAATGCAGACCTTAATAGGTGCTTCTCGATTCCGCCTAGATATCAGAAAAGAAATAAATAGCGAAAAATAGAAATAATTGGTCGTTTATTATCTTACCCTGCGGTCGTCTGGTAGCGGGATCCAATGATAAATAGTAGTTTGTAAACTGCAGATCTAAAAATGGTACCCTAAGTTCTAAACTAAACGCGCTAGTTGTTCTATCCGCACGCAAACCATCATACAGATATATGTCTTTCAATAATCTTAGAGATTCTTTGTGGCCCTCCATTTCATTAGGGGCGTCTCTGAAGTAAATATATCCTTGTGCAAGTTCATCTGCTCCTTCTCCACTAAACATTACCGTAGTGTCCGTGTTTTTCTTAATGTATCTCGAAATGAGATACATTCTGTAACGTAACGAAACACGTAATGTATGTATTGGCTTCACTTAAATGTCGTTAAACATGGTATGAATTAACGTCTTACCCTACGGAAGCACGAACAGTTGTAATATCAAACGACTCTAAATGATAAATAACTTTGTCCAAAACATTTTTTACATCTTGTTCAGTAAATATGATTTCGTGGTGCTCCGTACCAATGTAATCAGCCACCTGATAATAGTGTAAATTTAAAAATCAAGTCAAAATTTTCAATGTTCATGGAATAAATAATACAAAAGAATGAAGAACTGACTTGTCTGGCTGCAATAATATCGGGGCTGTCGCCCATACCTATCGCAAAACTTTGTATTTTATATGGCACGTTATTTTCCTTAGCTGCTTTTGCAAGTAAGGCCGCTATCAGACTCGAGTCCAGGCCACCTGATAACATGCAGCCTATTCGTCTATCAGCCATTAATCTTTTTGTTACAGCCGCAGTAAGTAATTTTCTAATATTACCATGAACATCATTGGGACTTAGCGCTAAAAAATAAGATAGTTAGGATATTTAAACAACTTTGTATATAGAACGTGGTAATAGTTTTACTAACAGTTCCAAGGAGTGTGAACTTGAAAACTTGGTTTGTCTCCAGGTGTGTGGTAACTAAGTGCTCTTAGAAGTTTTGTTTGGCCATTGTTTAGTATTTCGTATTCTTCAAAATGACCAGGAGGAAATGGTTCCATAATGCACTGTCCTTCTAACCGTTTTGATATTTCAATCAGCCCCTAAATTTATTTCAAGTAACCTTTATGTAAAGGTAAACATTACCTTTATGGGTTTGTTAGTTACAAGTACTTTGCCACTAATTATGTGACACTAAGTGTTATTGTAATGCAGAAAGAGTAACTTTCTCAGAATTTAATTTAATCTAGGTAAAATTTACCTTACTCTCTGAACAAACAGCAAGGTGACCCTTGTCAGAGCGTAATCTGAAAAGTGGCCTAACACCATACGGATCTCTGCCAAGCATTATTTTCATGTTTTTCACATCTAATAGACAAAATGCAAAAACTCCATCCAATGATTTTACTACATGTTCAGCACTGTTATTAGCATACAAGTGCATGATTACCTCTATATCACACTTTGTAGTATATTCAAAATCATATTGTTGACCTAACTGAAAATTAAAAGTAAATATAGTTAACTTACAATCATGTGAGTATATAAAATTATAACGTATCTCTTTATAAAACTTACTTTTTTGTAGTTGTAAATTTCACCATTGCATATTAGAAATAAATATGGATATTTACAGAGCCTTAAAGGCTGCATGCCATATAGACTGTCCACAATAGCTAATCTATGGAATCCAAGAAAACCATTCTGAAAAATTAAGCTGAGATTAATTTAACTAATATATCAAAAAAAATTTTTGATATCTCCATGCCCTGTAATCACTATTAAGATTTATATGTGATTGTATAATAACAGAAACAGAACAGATTGAAGTAAATCTAATAGATGAATATTTAATGGATTGACAAATATTAAATGGATTTATTAAAAATAATAAATGGGCAACAGAAAATAAACTCTAGAAATAAAAACACCTACTTTAACTCTGCTATCACCTTCTACTCTGAAAGCATCTGGTCCTCGATGTGAAATCTTGTCAAAATTTTGACAAATGCATGATAGAGGATCCACATCTAATCCAAATAGAGCCCAAATTCCACACATTGTTTATTTTCTGAAACATTAAAAAGAATGTTTTTATTGTAATAAGCAAACAGTACAGCAATGAATAAAATTTATGTACATATAAAAAGAATGTTTGAAAACAGGTGTTTACAATTAAGCATATGCATTTAGAAAAAATATATATAAATTCAATCGTCACGCACCGTTATTATCTTATATATTTAAAATTTTATGAAATGGTACTTTTCATTAGTGCAGTGTGTAAAAGCAAGCGTGATCGCAGTATGCTCTATATTACGTTATGTTACGAGTTATATTGCGAAATTATTGGTCGGTGTTCATGCAGCCACGTGTGCGAAAATTCAGTTTGCGAATAGCAAGTTATCGGCTGATATGTTTTTATTACCGACATCGCAACGTCTGAATATTTTAATGGCGAAGTTGATACAAGATTTACCACCAGATTGACCTACCTTGACCTGCAGATTTTATGTACGACTGTCATTCACGTTTGTTTTGCATTTGGCATGTAGCACAGCAGAATTAACATTCAATAACAATAAAAAAGATTGTAATTACTGTTACCACTTATATATCATTACAACAATATGTTCCGTGTTTTAGATGCGGCAATAATATCGTCATGTGTCTTATTCTCCCGTGTCAAGTATTGGGTTTCCTAGGATAATGAGATTGTTAAGAACAACTTACAATTCCTTTACCAGTGACCGATGCGAATGAAGCTTTTTACCGGAACAGAGATCAGATTGAGGTTGTTTATTCGGAATAGTGTAGTCTCTGTTTCGTTCGCAGGCAGCAAGTGCGAGAGTTTCTTTCCCACGGCGGCCTTTTGCAATGTTATAATCGCGGGTAGTTAACGGTCGCGGTTGGTGGTGCCGTCTATCGAGCGGAATCATTGAATTTAGAAGACTGCTGGCCTGCGCATTCGGGGTACAGTTCTTTGGCTACTTTGTCAGTGGCGTACGGTTGCCGCTACGGCGTTCAGAGATTTTCCTTTTCCCGTGGAATATCGTCGCGCGGCGGTGGCTCGGTTTTTTACGTTAGTCGGTCGGTTGTTAATTCTCGGGAAATCGCGTTGAGCCCGGCCAGCAAAGCCGCGAGGTTTGTTGGTTTGTGCGGGGAGTGCAGGAAGAAGGGAGTGAAATAGTGTGGCTCGTGTCGGTCAGCTGGCCGCGCTGCGGATTCGCCTTGACTGTCCGGTAAGAAGCGCGCGGGGCAGTCGGCTCTTGCCAAACCTCTAGGAAGGATGTTTCATCGGAGGTCTGTGCCTCGCATTCCGACTGCGCCCGGTTCTCTGGCTGCCGGTCGATTCACCGAGCGTTTCGCGGCCCCCTAGCCAAGGCTCGTTTCCCGAGGAGGAAGCTCCGGGTACCGATCGTTCTGGCCACATGTCCAGCGACGATTCCCGGAAGTGTGCTTTGAGAAGTGCTCCGAGTGACGGCTCGGTCGATCCACGCCGGCTCCCGCGCGGCTCTTTCACTTCTCCAAGCTTTGCTCGTTCGAAATTTGCCGCGCCCGAACCGTGCTTTTCAGGTTAGAAACACCGTGTCAGGGGAACCGTGGGTTTCGGCTTATCGTCGGACCGAGTTCCTCTAGGGATACGGTTCGGGCCAACGTCGATCGACCTCCCAACGGCCGCCGGTGTCATTCGAATTTCCCCTGACGGTCCTGTGTTAAAACCGTGCCGAACGAAAGGATGGCTATCCCGATGCGGTAAAAATATTCATCGAACGTACTTCGGAATACGTGTTTGTTTTCGGACGATCGGAATCTCCGTCAAATTACTTTCCGAAAGCGAAGAACAAGCTCGTCGCCACGAGCGGTCAAGTTCATCGAGTGTCCAGTACATTTCCGTCATACCATGTACATTTCTCTCTAAAACCAGCCGGTCGATAACGCCGTTCGAGATTACTGCACGAAATAGGATGTTTCACACCGTTCTATTCATATAAGATTAGCGAATTAGTCGCTACGACAAGAAGTGTCAGTTTCTCGTTGGAGCCCTGCAATATCCTTTTCCTAAATTTTTTTTACGGCGGTAAATCAGGAACAAGGGAAATCAGATACAACGGTGAATCTTCTACAAGCACCATGCACACATGCCAACGACGAGAAACACAGGAAGTAATGACAGTTCTCAATGGTTTATCATTCATGTACTAGTCCTAAAGAAGAACCTAACCTCAACTTGAAAAAGCTGACTGATGGCTCTGTCGTGATCTTCGGACAAGGCTTTTTGACGATTTTACGCTAGAGATCGTCGGCCGTGTACTTATACTTCTCCCAAACAATCTACCTGTCACAATATATACTTAAGAAGGATACTTTCAAATGAAGTAGTGAATTTCGCTACCGGCATACGTTTTTCATCTACACTGTGTACTTATTTACTTAGCTAAACGCTTACTAATTGTTAATACAACAAAGGAAGACTATTCGACGAATACCCCTCAAGGAAACGGAAAATTTACGCAAGTTATTGATATACGAAGCAGCACTCTCACCGCAAGACTTTCTCCGGAAAAATCGGCTACTTTGCATTTCAAGGTAATACCCTGTTTTAATCTTGCGCGATTTTACATAACCGTGATTCTTTAACCCACCTCTATCAACTCTTCCTTTTAATTTGCAAGGAATTCTCGCGTTCATCGACATCGTGTTTTTACAGAGTTACAATTAGTAATTCGTCGCGATTGTCTTCACTTTTCTGTATTGATTTATTCTGTCAAAAATTGCGTTACCGTCACACGAAATTTTACTCGCATAAGCTATTTTTCCCCTGGAGTAAACAATTTTCCTGGATTTATACACATGCGCTCGAATAATAATCCGCGCGTTGTACAGTGCAAAAAGGTATCTGAACTTTTTATATATTTACACTGCATTGCATGACTGTTTTATCACCGCACATAAAACGCCGATTCATTTGA
Organism: Hedychridium roseum; assembly: GCA_963989215.1. Taxonomy (NCBI): domain Eukaryota; kingdom Metazoa; phylum Arthropoda; class Insecta; order Hymenoptera; family Chrysididae; genus Hedychridium; species Hedychridium roseum. The sequence goes on from OZ022305.1 coordinate 5,339,372, forward strand.
TAACGCTGCATACATATACACTACGACGCCACTGTTACAAAATGTGAATAGCATTCGGTAAATATTAAAATGCGACCGAAATAGTTAATTAAAAATCAAAATGATTCATATCATCCGCTGATGTTTCACTAAATGATCAATTACATTTCTTAAGACTCTGAATGAGGAAATGAGTCATTACGATGATGTAAAAGAATAATTTTTTACAATACTGATGGGTTTCGTCTTCGGAATGTCATAGTTTTTCACGATACCAGAAGACACGTTATTTTCCGTTAAATTATCACAATATGCTCGCAGAGTAAACACGTTAAAAGGATGTAACATTTCGGAATTCTCCGCGGCCGCCGAGATTGCGTAAGCGTGTTTGATTTTCCAAATATTTATACAATGCTTTGAAAGCACGAAGCCCCTCGTGCGTCTTTAGAAAGCTGTCTGATACGTCTGATCCAATTACTCTCTGACTTTTAGCTGACGATAGTTTGAATTACGTTATTTTTAAAGCCGCACTTTACTCATTCCTCGATCCACGGTACCTCAATTTATTTCTATAATACTCCTGAGATCTTTATACTTGATCATTTATTTCTATTGCAAGGCTGCGTGTCTACTCACACGGCGAAAAACGTATCAGTCGAATGGCAGATACGAGCAAAGTCGCGTGACGGCATTTTATTGAAAGCACGTGGCGAAAACGAAGGCACCCGCACGTATGACACACATTCTAAACTCTTGGGTCTGCCGTCAATCGGCCTCGGTACGCCGATTAATCGTCAGACACGCGATTACACGATGGCATTGTTAGTGTGTACCCGCGCGATCTTACAATGCGGCTACTGTAAGTCCTGCTCAAGAGCCGCTAATGTTTCAGTCATTTACATTTACGTGTATCCTAACATCGTATGCAATCCTTTCTTACAACTTTATAATCTTTTAGAAATTTCTTCCGATGTGCCATTCGTTTAATCGAAGCAAAAGGATTTATCATGTTTCGATATTTATAGAAGATTTACGGAAATATGACGTTATCGCTTTCTTGTTTGTTTATAGATCATTCCAATTTTATGCGCGTTGGTGTATCAAAGCATTAGTTACTTCGGAATGGGGTTAGTGATTTTTCGGGTAAATGTCTATAGGTATAATGGATTAGGTTGCTTTAATTCGGCCGAGGTCACCGCACTTGCACTTCATCGTCGACGCTTCTCGACGACAGCTGATGAAATTTCCGCAAAGACCAATCGGAGTTCCTTCCGGACTTTCTTTGGCAGACGTGATAAAACGCTCGACGTACGCATTGTTGTGTAACAGCTGTTGCCTCAACGCACCTGGCTTTTCGAAGGGAAAACAAATTTCGGGGCCGTTGCAGATGCGAGGGGAAAGAACGTTTTCCACGCACTGGCTTCACGAAAACCAGCTCTCGGGGTTTTACGACTCTTCCACGAAATTCGTCGCCTCGGGTTTTACTGGGGTTTCACGGTTATCCAATGTAACTGCCCGCAGCATTGCCGGAAACACCAACGAATCCCGACGACGCGATTAAGCACGAGGTCAAGTAGATGTGCGAGTTAATTAGCTGCAAGCTCCCGTAAGAAGCCAGAAAAAATCCAGGTAACCGGAGAAGCACTCGCGTTGTCATTCATTTCCGAAGTCCTCTCCCTCATTTTAATCCTCATTTTCATCATGCTCAAAGTTTTATGTGATGCTTATATCCAAAGCGAAAATTATAGGCGATAATGGTAATTTAGGACAATAATGAAAAGTAGATAGGAAAATGGTTGAAGAATGGAACCTTAAAGTCAATTTTTTCCTGCATTAATGAATTAGTATTGCAGCTGACATTTGTTTTAAATTTTATCATTTTATCCTGCTCTCAGCAGTTTTCCTTCCTAGTAGAGTATACGTTACGATATAACACGAATGGTTGACAGGGGATGTTATATATTTCCACGCATCGTAATTGAAATGTTTGTTAAATTTTCTTATCGATCGTAACATAGAATCTCCTTTTTCTTCGCAGCGATAGATGTGAAATACGGTTTATATAACTCATGAATAGAATTGGCCCCTGTTTATTTCTCACCAACCTCGACTCCGGTTTCGACACTCGTCGTATGTATGTACAAGCGGCACGCTTATTTCTCTTGCACTAGATCATGAGCCACTGCGTTTATCCGCGGTGTTTATTAAAGTAATAATTATCTGCGAATTTTCAAAGCCGAATCTCACGCGATATGACTTCGTGTTCTGCGCGTTCGTAAACTGGCAAAGTCGTCTTTATCACTAAGCTCCTGTAACTTCGTCGGAAAATTTAATACCTTGTCGCTTCTATGAATATGTATGAAATACGATCTATGCCTGTAGGTCCTATTTCGATTCGATGTCACGGAAAGGGACATTTGAGTATCAGGAAATTTTATCCAGAAGTGGGGGGATAAAATATCACGCTTTAGGCGTAATTTTAATGACAAAGTTTGTTATGACGTACTTGTACTTCAAAAAAACCGTAGTGAAAATATTTGCTGATTTTTATTTCATATGGTATGACTCCCAGATTTGCGTGTTTTTTAAAATTATAATCAAGATGTTATTAATTTAATTTTTATTAACACTTTTATTATCTCCACCCTAGCGGCTTACTCTCTTCTATTGTGGAAGATTCAAAAAGATTACCGGTAGAGAAATTTGTTGTAAATAAGTGTTGCGTGTAAAATGCTTGAGATTTTCACAAGTTTTTTCAAGCGTAATTGACTACAATGCAAACCATCTTCGGTATACTAAATTCGGTATGCTACAATCACGAGTATTTCAGCTAATATTTTTCGCCATTTGTTAAATTACTAGCTTCATAACGATTCATATTGTTATTGACTATAATCGATCTATTTTCGCATAATGTCCTGTGCCGTTCATTTCTCTGATTAGTGGCTCGTTTTGGCCGAGTCACTCGGTTCAACAGGGAATGAATGACAGAGCGTTGGATTTTGCTGGTAGTCCCTGGTCGATCGTGGCAGACAACGTGGCAACTGGATCGACTGACAGAAGTGAGCAGCCAGACATGCTTCAGTCTACCCCTCCGTTCTTCCCCCTTCTCCTTCTTCTTTTCGACGACGACGCCCTGAAATTTTGGCACGTGTTCTTTCCCCCCTCCTTGGAATCCTTCCGCCCACTCGGGCCAATAGAGACGTCAATAGACGAGAATGTACAGTTAAGCCCGTCGATTTTCCATTGTCAAAAGATATACGTTATCCACCAAAATATTCCTTCAGATTGATTCTTCATAATAATTAATTCTTTTAATTCTAATCCCTCACCTTTCCTACGTTGAGTCTGAGAAATTATAAATGTGTATTGGTCATTTCTACCATTGTGTTACATTTCACTTTTATCAGGCGATCAAAAGCATTTCTTGACATAAATTTCCTGAAAGTTTCCCAAGCTTCATTAATTTCTTTATATTGAATACGAGAAATGAACAAACTGTATGAGTAATTTCTGTGTACTGTATTGTAGTTTAAATAATACTTGGCTGGTAGGATCGCGTGAAAACCAGATCACTGCTAAATAATAATCTCGTAGCATCTTAAAATGAACGGAATTCGCGGTAAACTCTGTCGTAACGTGGGGGTTCGTCACTTACAATTAGATCTTCTTGGACCGAGTCGGATGATCCGTGTTACACAACGTCGCTCGTTTTCTGACTCATGCGGTCATCCCGCACGAACGATTCAAAACCGTCTATTTTCTGCTTTCTCCGTGCTGAGAAAATACGATATGCAAACAAGGTGTGGTCGCTCAATTACCTTTCGACCATTCATTTATTTCTTTATCGCTTTATCCCTCGCTCTTTCTGTCCTCATCTCTGCAAGTCGAATCGCACGCGGAATTAAAGCGTATCAAGGTTAACAATTAACGCGAACATCGTGTAAACACACCCAATTTAAACTCATGCACCGTTTCGCGATTCATCAAAATTGTGAAAATTGTGTAAAGTCTAAATTTATAACTTTCCGTTAATATGTATTTGACAAGTTTGTTGCGATAATTTAACCGCCGTTTAGCTCTTATTGAAGTTTCAAATGGGTTAACTAACGTCGAGCATACATAAATGTGAGAAATATATTTTTTTGTTTGATGCTACGCAGTTGACTGGCAATTAAATTCGATTACGTGCGTTTCTATCGATTGTCGGAGCGAAAAAACCGAAGTCATCGCGCAAGATTTCTCAAGAAAAGCGATGCACGAACAACTGATCATCTGAGATAATTTGCTGTGCCGGGAAGAGTCTCTGCATTCTTCTCCGCCGTTGTAAATTCCCATCCGCGACAGTAATGAATACGCACTACGGTACTGCATTTCTGAGCGAGTGCGGCATATTCCCTTTGTTTGAGCCTGACTCATTTACATTCTACAGAATTCTTCGGAGTAGATTCCGTCAGCTCTTACAAACCACGCAAGTTCGTTCTGTATACCTAGTGTAGAACAGAACTACATACAAAACGAGATTGTACAGAAACTATGATGGAAGCTGTGACGTTTTTTTTGAAGATAGAGATCACTTCGTTTATTCGAATACCGTGTTTAACCGATAATTTAATAATTTCGAATTATGCATATTATTTTGTTCGATGCTGGACGCGTGTTTCGCTTATAATTGGGCGAGTTCGTTCAACGTGGGGGAATCGCGGCCGATGCCTCCGTTTATCGAGGGAATCGCTTGTAATCACCTGGCAGATTGCTCGCGCGTGCGGATCGTGCCAAAAAATGCGTGTCGGTTCACGCCAGGTGTTCCCGGTTCTTTGCCAATGAAAATCTCAACGAACCGTCCCGGCGACGATGCCGATTATCGACACAACCCATTCAAATGCGAACCCGGCCCGTTCTTCTCGGATTAACGAACTGATTCGGAAAGTTGGGTCCCTGCCTGAGAATCATCCATACGTTAACGTGGTAATTTGCTCCAATTAATAGCGTCGAAATTACTCCCTTTTATCGGCTGTATTTTTGCGAACGATGTCCTTTAAATTCAATCATTGCTGTTAAGCATACATTTCAAACATACATTTTACGTTAAGTAATTATCGCGGATAATGCTAGGAGATTTTTTCATGCTTGAATCATGCAGTGAGAGTACATTACTCATTTTAACGCAATAGCTACGTACTTGGGCAGGTCGTTCCGCGTGGGCGTCGGCCTTAGATCAGCTGTGTTTGTGCTTTCAATGCCGACGAGTATTAATACACCTCTCGGACGAAGAAACACGTTCTCGCACGCACCATAAACCGAGTTGTGCGATGGATGAAAGTTTTGCCTCCACTCAATCGTACACTATCGTTCATAAGTATTTGTCCACCACCCTATCAATTGACTCTCCTGCTTACTTACTGGCCAATATATAATACTAATATGTTAGACCGAAAATCTTTAACTGAATATCAAAGTTACATCAAGTTTTAGAAATAATACGAGCTGAAAGTCATTACGTGTATGATAATCTGATAGAAAACATACAATCAATTGATGTATTGTTAGGAATTGGTTAATAAAAGGTTTCTTTAGAAATAGTAGGGGAACCAGCTGTATTGATATGAAGGGAAGCATTGATATGAAGCATTTCATTGTAATATCGTTAGGAATTTGATAACGAAAGATTCTTTTAGTAAATAGTACAAGAAACACCTCTATTTACAAGTTCAGAATTTACGTTAGTCTTTTAAAACATGATTGCAGAATAAGTACAAGCGTCCGTGAAAATGAATCTTATCGGAAGGTCAGTGCATTTGGTGCAGCTTATCCAAGTTTTGTTAACCTAAATAGCATATCCGGCAGTTTCCCGTATCTACATCGTTCCAGACTTTTTCTTCCGCTTCTCCGACGGTTGTTTTTAATTGGCCTTGATTTACATTTCTATTTTCTGGAATTGTATTGAACCGATTAATATCAGTATAACAAAACTTCATTTAAAAGATGGAGGACAAGACATAATGTGTAACAATACGAATAGTTTCTTAAGCATATGAAATCACGGTTTAATATAGTCCACAATTAACTACAGGACGTACAGTAAATATAGACCCGTATACATTTCTATATTCCTTTATCAGAAGAGATACGTATAGACAGAAATAAAAGAGAAGGACAAAAATGAGTTCACAACTATTTTGCAGCAGAGAATTCGTGATTAAGCTCTTTTCGTACGCAAAATGAATCTTTTTGAAATACAAATAAGCATTCCTCTGTAACTTTCTTACCTACTGACTTCTCTAATAGGTTTATTCGTAGGTCTCGAGATACTTATTAATTAAAAGCAGGCGAGTTTGAGTACCGTAAAGGGAAAGGATTAAACGAGTACGATTGGAAATATCAACGAGTCATAATTAACTGCGAAAACTTTTCTTCCTTACGGATTCTGGCTCAACGATGACGTAAAATCGCTTCAATACGCGCTAAATAAGCGACCAGTGCGCGTTGTACGTGTAATTATTTTTGTCGATGAGTGTAACAGCTCTCGTATGGCCGCATAATCGGCAGTTCATGACGTGCACATACATTTCGATCGTTAACTGGTTTTGCGGAAAGAGGGTAGAGTTACGTGATTGCCAATGGGCGAGTTATTGTAATAAACTCCAGCGACTCCCGTGGAAAACTATCGCATTTTCCCTGCAAAAATCACTTGAAACGTCTTTCCTCAAAAGTGAAACGAAAGCTGAATCCATAGAGTACTTTCTTAAATTATCAGCGTTTTCTAGCGTCAGCTTTAAAACGTTAAAAACACATTTTCACCTAAAAAATTGTGGGTTGTGTTAGTTTTTTGCGGGGTAATATACTTTTCAAGACTGCATTTCCTTACTGAAGCAACGACAAGGGTTGACAGTGAAAGAACCGGAACAGAATGAGGGAAAAACTGGGAAGAATGGAAAGTTTCGTGGACAGCTTGGAAAGACAGTCTTTGTGTTACAGTCAGGCCGATACTATTCGTACGGCTGTTGTTGTTGTTATTTCCTGCTACACTGTTGCATCTGTGTACTCTTAGTCAGTTGGTATTTTCCTCCGTCAACACTGATAATGTACACACGGTGAGTTTCCTTGCGACTTTCGCCAGATAAGCAAAGATGATCAAACTTTTATAAATTTTATTACATTTCTACATAACGCAAATTAGAATAATTTCATAAAAGGAATCCATTTCTATTATTATGACTGTCTGTACAGTTACATCTGCCGTTTTGTATTAACTTTGAACTGTGTCAATGATTCGCTTCACGCATTTTTTCGAATTCTACGACTTTTATGCATAACAAACATGCAAGCAATAAATCGTCGTTGTTAAAAGTGTCTATTCACTAATCCTAAACTCCAGTCGATAAGGATTTGAGCTAGGATGTTGACGGTTAGATCATCAATTTATAAATGAACAATCGGAGCGATTTGTCAAATCGAGACGAAAAGACGTTATCGGGGTAAGGTCGATAACGATAACGTTCACCGCGGAAACGGCGTAATCATATTTTTTCTGTCATGCAAGTGGAATTATTTTCCTGAGATGTTCGTAAACGTGCGCACCGCTATAAACTGGATCGACGTATGAAATGAACAGACAACAGGTTCCCTTGAAGTTTATTCAAATATATAAATATATCAATTTTCATTCTACGAAACGACATAAACGCAATGAATAAAAATTTCAAACAGTTTTTTGTAGAATAGAAAAATTAAGGTTATGATTCCATATTCTCCGGTCACCAGAATATTTGAATTTTTAATGAAATTTTTGCTCCAATAAGCTTTTCTGTACTAATGAATATGTATAGGTTAATTCTTATAAATTTGAAGGCAATTCTAGACAATCGGCCAGTAAAACATACATCCAAATCTAAATTTGTATATAGCGTAGAAAAATGTAAATAGATCGTTATTTTTTGGAAATTGTACTTATCTAATCTGTACAATATTCTGAACTACAGCGTTCGTATAATTTAGGATTAACGCGATATAACTTTCCAACGGTGTTAATATTTACAGCTGAATGACCCATTTTATCGAATACTTAGTCTGAGAAATTGGCGAGAGATAAAAACATGTTGCGAATGTTGCGATATAAACGGTTGCTACCTAAATATGATTTACGTGACCTGATTATTCCGAAAAGTGGATGGTAACAGAAACGAGGGAAAGTTGTGAAATCTGTTTAAGCCGCCAGTTACACAACTTCCAAATCAAATTGTGCGCTGATTTTATTTATTATTCAGTTTACACGTTTCAAGTAAAAGTACGAGCTCAGTTCTACAAACGATTTTTATATAAGATCTTTAAAGTTTATCTTACTGGCTTTCATGCAATGTTGTGTTTCATTGTAAAACCTAAAATATTACATTACTATCACATAGATACGACAAGACCGACTGTCACTTGCTCGCAATCGATTCACGTCATTCCCGTCACCTGGATCCAATTGGTCTGCCCTGGGAAGAAAGAAATATAGTATAAAAATGTAACTGCGGAGAGTTGGTGGAATTTGTCAGACGGTCCCTCGAGAGGCGGTCGATGAGTTTGAAAAGTCCTTTACGTCACTCGGCTCGGATGGTGTAGCCGGTAAACAAGCGTTCGCCACCAGGCAAACGAGTTTGGCATTTTGCCAAGGATCCACATTTATTCTTACCGGCAAACCCGTCCTGCCGTTTGTCCGTCCGTCCGTCACATCGTTATTTTGTCGTCCATGCCTTCATCTCTGTAAAATTATTCCGACGTCTTGACTTCCGGTCATCAGTCGCATTCGCCGCGAATTGCTAAAAAATTCGAGCTTATTGCGTTGTAGTTGAGGAACTTTGTATAGCCAAAAAACAAGATTTTTCGTAAAATTTATCAAAACTTTAGGGTGCTTGTGTCATTTTCTACGAAATGTTTATAACTCTTTGGTACTCGTACTTGCTATTAATTTCCTTAGATAATGCAGTGTAGTATTCACATGGTTAACGTCCTTATGTTTCATTATAAATAGGTGTAAGAATATTTGCGCAAGTGTTATGACACATGTGTATATCGTATTAAATAATGATGCTTTTGCGAACTTTCAATATGTACAGTATTCTTTAATTGGCTTCCAAAGTTGTTAAAATAATGAATACCTATCCTAAACTAAGTATAAACAAATTTATATTTTACGTATGAGAAAAATGTCTTATTCGAGTTCACAAATTTTGTCCTTTACTTGCTTGCTTCTCACGGTACTATATGAAGATGTCTGGGTCACGTTTAGTCGTGATTATCATTTCACGCGAAGTTATTTAGAGCAGAATGTGAGAAAATACGATAAAACGTTAACAAGCGAATGGAAGGAATGAGGTATACAGGGTGTCTCAGAATTACAGGTATTTAACTAATTGATAGAACTTATAACAAGGAACAAAAAAGTCTTAATAACTTTAGGGCCGCAAGCAAATCGTTTTAGAGAAATTTAGTTTTTTAGTTCATGATTCATTATATCTTCGTACAATCAAACACTTTGAACACATATCATAGATAAGAATTCACTTCACATCATACTCCCTTCCATATGAAAAGTCTTTTGAATCCTCGAAACGATTAGTTTTCGATTAGTTTTAAATCTAAGAAACAATTATCTTTTTTGTGCATGAGTTCTATTAGACCAGTTAAATTCTTATCGATAATTCCGGGACACCCTGTACGGTATATCCTTCGTGACGATCGTTACGTGAATGAGGTATCCATCAGTAACATCTGTACGTACGTTTAACATTCCCGACACACACATACACACACATACGAGCTTTACACACTTCCTCGAGTGGCAAGTGTGCTCGTAATGCTAGGAAGAGTGTCGGCACGAGAAAGTATTCGCCGTTCTCGCTTCTAACCGATTTGTTCCTCGCGGTTTCCTATCGCTCCGCACGTTCTACTACTCTTTTTGCCGTTAGACGCGAGTTTATTCGAGTCTCACGCGAACAGGGTACAGTTATCACCCCGAAAAGGGTGCACACCGTTACACGTGTCCACTAACAATAAAACAACAAATGCCAGCACGTTGACAAGTTCAATTCAGAACAAAACTGCCGACTTTATGGTCAAAATGTAATTCACAACATTCTTGCCTAAAATTTATATTTTGAATCTTACAAATAATCATATAATTGAGAAATTCAATTAAATTAGATGGAATTCACATACTTCTCGTATATGTATACAACTCTCAGTTTAAAGGCCTAATTGTCATTTTTGTAGTTACATTACTACAGTCATTACTCGATTAGAATAAGCGCTACCCGGTCGTATATGTTTTTGTTATGCTATGAGTCATATCGAAAATTGTAGTATTGTATTACTTTAGGGATCAAATTTTCAATGTCATGCTTGTTGTTTATCGCGATAAATACTTGTATTACTGGACTAGTTTATTACTATGACACTTGACAGGTACAATTATATCGTTATTTGCCATACTGTTCTCATCTTGCCGAACGATCACTGATTACTGATAACTGATTACGATTACTGATTATTGCGCGAATAAAGTAGCGTAATTTTAAATTCAATCGCTCCCAATGTCACGTTGCCAAATTATTATTCATTACTTGTTTACTCCTGCCAGAGTTTTGTTTGATTCACTCTTATTACTTTATTTACGTTTATCTATGTTTGCTTCTTTGCTTCATGTCGTTTGGATAAAAATGAAGGAAGCTGAATAATTACCAATGTCACCGTTTTGTACTATCGCCGATACCTTATGAGCTCTAATTCGCGCGTATGGTCGAGGGAAAGGAGATGGCAATAGGTCAGGAGGTGGAAATAATTTCCTTTTGGCGCATTGCGTCTGTACGCGGCGCCATCAATGAAAAGTGTCGTATATCGAAGGAGCGCGGCAAACAGTGGTGCCGGGAAGTCAAGTTTAAACAGAGTGCGGTCGATAAAGGAAAGCATATACCCACGGAACCGTACGAACCGTCCAGAAAACTGGGAATGCACTTTCCGCCCGGTGAATGTCACGTGGGATAACGGCGAATACGTCAATCCAGAATCCCACATTTACCAGGGGTTATCCTTGAATTCCGTTGGCTGAATATTATTTCCTGCGCCTACGCGTAAACTCCATAACGATCGCCCGTGAATATAATAGAGACGTGGGGCAATATCCAGCGAACGTAATCCATCGGGGAACGATATCGCCCTGACGAAAATATTATCGGGAGAGCGCCGACTAACGAAACTTCGGAGATTAATTCTGCGCTATTGAGGTCGCCCGGCTTAATTGTTATTTTTCTACAAAGCAGAGTCCAGCTTCATGGATTTTCGTATTCGACTAGATAAATGCCGTAGGTATCCCATCCGGCACAAACACCAAAAGATAAGGCTTTCGGAGGTAGACACAAAAAAACCGTTTACTTCGCGATGAAAGGTCGAATTTACCAACGTAAATTTTTCCATTCTCACGAGTTGTAGCTTACTTTTCATACTGTCGTTTCCTTCGCCATACGTAAATACCAACATTCATTACATTTTAAACATAAGTGCCGTTCCCTCATTGAATGCTTTTCCGTTTTCATAATATAAATATTATTAGTATAATATTTTACAGCTCCGCAGTAGTTTTCTTTTAATCTCATCTTCTTATCAGTAGTCACAGATCACAAATACTAACGTTCATTACATTTTAAAGACAATTACTTTGTCTTTATTAAATGTTATTGCACTCTTTTAATAAAAGCATTATTGGCGTAATATTTTCTCCGGCAAGGTGGTATTTTTAGAATTCTTTATCGGAAAATTCTCAAGTGAACTTTCTGTTATCCGTGTGGAAGGGAGAATATAAATACGTACATAGATTCCTTATATTTACGAGTAAATTTACAATGTATTCGTTTTATTTTTTACATCAGATACCTCGATGGATAGTTCCGGTACGGAGAAGCAGAGCGAGTCGGACGAGTGCGACGTTACCGGGGACAATCGGCAGCAGAAGAAGATGACGGGACAGGAGAAGGTCGGTTTGAAGATGAGCAGCCAGAGCGAGAAGCTGGAGAGCGCGGAGAACCTGAAGAACCTGGAGAACAACGCGCGGAGCAATGGAACGAAGAAGGAACTGAAGCCCGGGGCGTCTCGGGAGGAGGAGGAGGACGAGGAGGAAGAGGAGGAAGAGGACGAGGATAAGACGTCGGACGAGGAAGAAACGAAGGAGGAGAAGGCCAACGAGAGCGAAAAGAAGGAACAGGAATCGTCGAGCAGCACGACCTCGACCAGCACGTCTGACGACGAGTCGGAAACCAGCTCCGAGGAGAAAACCGATAAGACGGATCCATCGAAAGCAGATCCCAGCGCCGAAACTGCCAAGCCGGTACCGGAGAAGGGCAGTCAGACACCGAAGAACGAGGACACCACCGACGACAGCGATATCGAGGATGATCTCGTCTCCGCAATCAATTATAATACCATCACGTCCCTCGCTGCCCTCAAGGACATGCTCCAGTCGACCGGCGAGGACTCCGACGGTGTCGATAGCTTCTTCCATCACTACTTCCTCTCCCACGTCAACAGGCTGCCCTCCAGGAATCAAACACACAGCCCGTACCCCTGGGGCAGGCGACTCTCCGAGTGCAGAGAGGAAGACGAATACGAAACCGAGGAAGGTCAGTCAGTTTTTAGTCTTTTTTTTAGACGCGTCACAATTCGTTTCTCAATCTTCCATTTCGACGTATTACCAGAGTTTTTTAATCTTTTAATCTGAAACGTACTGCCATTCGTATTTTAATATTTTCTTCAGTTGTATTACCATTGAGATCCATGTCATTACGTGCATAGTCTTTTATACTTGGATGAATACTGTGAAATAATGATACGGACAATATTACAATTGTAGACATCAATTGTAGAACACATTATCAGAGTATGATATTCTGTAATAATGTCGAAGACAAGCACTTCGTGAACAATGATTAAATTCCATAAATAAATCTCGTCGATCATAACTAAATTTTCATTATTTGAGTGGGCCCATTCCTTATGCAACTTACCCGCTTTTATGTCTCGTAAGGTCAATTGTGAATTCATTACAAGCTGTTTGCCGATTGTACATTTTAATCATTACAAAAATATTTCTCTAAAAGATCTGTCACAAGGATCATTTATTTGCCAGTAACACAGACACGTCTTCATTGAATAAAGGATATGCCACAAATAAAATCTTTCAACGGGAGCGACTTACGTATTTCCCTCTGACCGGATATGCCATGAAAATACGCTAAAACCGGATTAAAAGCAAATTACGAAATCCCACGGGTGTTGATTCGGTGATTAAAAGCATAGTCCTGTGTTGAGCTATTACTCTCGGCCATTCTATGTCCAAAGAGGACTAAGATTAGCACGTGGCCGATGGTTTAGCTTCGTAGAGTTTCGTTTGGCAAGAACCGGCTGCGGGCACGTTCTCTGCCGTTCGAAAATGCCGACCACTTAGGTAACGATCGTTCGTATTTATAAATCGCATCAGCAGACTAAACGGCACGTCCCTTCACGTCTGCCCTCGATTGCTCCTGTTTCTTTTCCCGGTCGTTTGTACAATCCGAAAAAAATTTTACCAAAAAATCCAGCTGTCTGGTAGGAAGGTTTTACGTGCAAACGATGGAGTAAGGGAAGAAAAATGTCTGCATTGCTTACGGGCATGTGTCGTTCTGAGGAAGGCAATTTTTCACGTCGCTACGCGAAGGTCCTTATTTATGAATATTTTTTATTCGATAACCGTACCGTGTAGCCTTACGTCGAGAAAAAAGAGGAAGTAGACTAATGCAATATAAACCGAAACGCTGCCTTATTAGTCATACACGCTGTGATGTCAGTAAATATTTCTTCCGTAAAAACAATGTCTTAAAAACGACCGAAGAACAAATGAAATTTTCTTGCATAATTCGTCGACATTCCTGTTTCCAGTTAAATAATAGTACACAAAGTCTTCAAGCCTGAAGAACAGATTCAGCCACATACAGCATTTCTTTGAAACTGAAGCATATATTACCAACGTACCACAGTTATTGTTAATTATGCTACAATGTTTTAACGAGACAAATATCGCCGTTAGGCAGTGACTAGTTTCTGTAAGTACTTCCCCGTCGTTCTATTAGCATTAATTGATTCTCGCGAAAAACTCATCGTTTTTCTCGTGGAAAATTTATGGGGACGTCGTGTGTCGGTGCAGTTTTTTCGCAAGGCCTTTAATACAGACAGTTGACGCGTGATGCACCGACAGTGAAGCTTTGTAACACACGCCCTTGATAGACGACTTGCGGCAAGTGCGCCGGAATAAGGATGTCTTTGTTTGATACTTTCGCACCGCAGAATATGTAGCCGTTGATGTTCGCTTGGTTTTATCTTCATCGTGCTTAGAATATCTTGTTCCGCGTTTAGAAAGAAAATATTTCGAGGTCAAAAGTCTCATATTGTTTTGCTTTCATTAAGCTTATGTTAAAATTTCATGTTTTTCCTCTCGTCATTTGGCAGGCAGGAAGTACGATAGTTTCGGTGAATCTTGAAGTAATGTGTTTTTTAAGAAACTTCTGAAGTGTCGTACATTTTCAGTTAAAACCTAAAAATAATTTTAATGATGTACCATACACTTTAACGTGCAGGGACTTGGTTATAGAGATACTAACTTAGACTATAATTACGAAACTTGTTGTAGCCAAAGGCAGCTTTGTTAGCAGCCCTACGGCAAATATGTAGTGCATGTCAAGTATTACTCTACTACAGTATAACATTTTATGATTGAAATGTTAATAATGACAGCGAGTTAGATAAAAGTATGCAGTCATTAAATTTACAATTCGTATGAGACTGAAGATGAATGGAAATCGTAAACATTTTTAATATTCATGTTGATCGAAGTATTACTGATTGGCAATATAAATAATTTAACTAGGGTCATGAAATTGCAATTTCAGAGCGTGAATACCACATACCTTAGTGTCTACAATTTCGAAATTTAACATGTTATGAAGGCGTGTGTGAATTACGATCACCCCAATAGCACGATTATTAAGTATAAATTGATTTTCCTTCGACAGGGAAAAACAGTGAAATCCCAACGACCGGTGACGACGCCGCCGCGAATCAGAAGGGTGTCAAGTCTCAAGATTCACAGGAGAAGGCAGAGAGCGTTTCGTCGAAGGCTTCGACCCCATCGTCCTCGGAGAAGTCCAGTTCGGAGATGATCGACCAAAAGTCCAACGCTACGTCCAGTATTTCTGAGTCCCGGCCGGCATTGATCTCATCGACGAATTCTACAACAGCAACGACGACGACAACGTCGCCGATGGTTTCCGGTTCGTCGACGACCACGACGACAGTGTCCTCGGGTATCTCGAGCGCGACTTCCGGCGTTACCACCACATCCACGGGGACTTCGAGGTTCACCACGTCGACCGTTTCCTCCCCCACGTCCGCGACGAAACCACCGCTGAGACGCAGGCACACCACTGGGCCCGGAATGACGTTCCCCGCCACCGATCCCCCGACTTATTCGACCAGCATGACCTTCTCCAGGACCAGCCCGCTGCCCAGCCCCCATCTGGATAAGAGGTTCTTCGACAGCAGCCTCATCGAGATGAAGAGCCAAGCCAGCAGCTCGAGCACCCTCGACTACGATTCCACCGAGGAGGTCTGGGTCCGCAGGGTCGATTTCGTCCAGGAACGCAAGAGGAAGGTCAGTACAGATTGCCCTCTTTCTTTATATACCGCGTTTCGTCCAAACGAGTTATCTCTGTTATTGGTGAAAAACATGATCGTTTGCAAGGATTATGCACATGTCTTTTGAACATCAATAATAATGAATGTTAATCTCTTTTTAATGAAAAGAAACTTAATGAATGTTTATAAAATTAGTTGCCGCTTTCCGGTTTCGACAAATTTTCTTCAACCAAATGGTATTTAAAAGCTACATACTCAAATGTCTTATAAGTAAACGACATAACGGCAAAGCACGAAAACTAGACTAATACTGTAATGAAACAGTCTAAAACTTAAAAAAAATCGTAAACAAATAATTCATCATATCTGTCAATAATATTTTTATCATTAAAATTATTAGTATTTGAAGTCATAAGCATTTTTATGATTAACTTTATTCCCTTCGAGAATTGGTAGAAAACATGCACTTATCATGACTGCAACAAAATTGTAAAACACACTAACTAATGAACACAATTTTACGTATATTCCACATGACATAGCGCATTATGTTATTACTGACGGTTTTATGAAGTCAATAAGTTAAGTGAGTCAATTTAATGCAAGGTTTTCTTGACTTTTACTGTATTATATTATTAGTTAAGTTAAGAAGTACAGCAGCTTTAATTGAAACTGGCGGCGTAATTAACGGCGAAATTATACACCCAGCTGATCGGCTCTTGGAAAAGTTTCTGGTATGTTTGCAGTATATCGATTATTAGAACTTCGAGCTGTTATTCATAGTGAATTTATTATTCAGCACCTCCTTCATCGACGTTGAAAATATTTCTTTTTTACGTTGTATTTTAATCGAAATTTATGTCTTCCTTTGTATAAAATTATGTGATGCAAGTGGGTCATATTTTTTAAGATTCGTTGGGTTTGCTGCTGAGATGAGCTTCGTCTAATTCTATTCATCGTCTAATTGCTAAGACGAAGACAATCAGGCTAATTTACAAATTTGTTTACCGCTGTCTCAAGTCAGTTTGAACTCTTGCGAAACACGAACGGGATACGTATTCCTCGAGTAACAAGAATTCCCCACTTCCTTATTTAAGCAGCATTACAGTCTTCGCGTTTTGTAGTACCCACAGAATTATTCATTTGTCCCTAATGATAAAGATAATGTTACAACACATTCCAAGTGCAATTGTGTCGCTTTTAATTATTAGAGACTTGTTTAAACGTTAGCCACGTAAAATTATACAGTTGTCCAGTTAATTTTAGGCGTCTCGAGTAAATAAAATATAAATTCAAAACAATTAGTTGACATTAAATTCTGTGTCTTACAAATTTACATTTTCCACGGTAACAAACGATTTCATAGTTACGGATAGATTATAATATTTACTGCAAACTAATAATCCTGTTACTACTATATTTTCTGCCCTCTAACGTTGTATTTTCCAGCAGGAAATCAATTAGAATGATGACCCTTGAATAGAATAGACAAGGAAAACACTGTTGAGCACATTAAAGTCGCTTCGTTAGAGTATTGTTAGCAACGAGTAAGGTGTGGCCGGTAATATTACTTGGAATTATGGACATCACGAACGACCTATCACACGACACTTCCATCATTGATTGTCGTCTTCCGACGTGTATTTTCTGCGTCCCTTTCCGACTGGCAAACCTAAACGACATGCCTAACATTTATAATCTCTATAACTAACTATCTATTTTTATTGATTATAGTTATTATTTATGAAAATCAGTTACTTATTTTTTTTTGCATTTACATTACACGAAAATCAACAGAAATTAAATATGGTATTGCTTTTTTAACATATCTGTATTGCAAACATAGGGAATATAATATGGGTTGAAAAATATTTTCCATAAAAGAATGGAGAAATAATGGTTCAAAAAAATTCCTTGATTATACCATGAGAATTTCAGCATCACGTTACGAACTTCTATATACTAATGTACTGCAATATACTATAATATAAACTTAGTACAATATACTCTGCTATTAAAGTTGATGAAAACCACGACTGAGTTAAGACAATGCACATAAAACCATAGAAGTATACTTATGCGACTGTATAATGTAAAGGTTCATTGTTATTTACAATGGCGGGTTGACTTTTTTCTGACTTAATACCTGCTGGACTCAATTACTCTGGATCTATATAAAGGTGTGCTCTGCTTCGGTCACGTAATACGAGCGGTAAACCCAGCATCGATCTAAAGAGTTGTGGGCACTTCGTGAAAGCGTCATTCCGATACAGCAAACACAGGCAGCATCGGCTGTGCTTCGTATCCATAAATGTTGTATTATGTCGATGAAAACGAGGCCTAAGCAACCTGCCAACTGCAAGCCTAGTCGCAAAAACCGGGGCAGAACTCGATTTGCATGGGCCGCAAACACCGGGCGGGAACTTTAATCGACGGGAGAATGATTTCGTCACGAGTGAAAGGACACGATGACTTCCGTGATACTTTGAAATTCCTCTCGACAGCCGTATTGTCGTGCAAATCTTTATCCATCGGTTGTGATACGTCCGTGTCGGCGACTAACGAGCGACAACCGTTTACGACAAGAGTGACTTAATTCACGGAATATCTGGCCCAGATCTCCGAATCAAACCGTGCCCGAGTGACACTCGACATGATTTTCTTTGACCCGGATCCCATAGTTAACTGGAAACCAAGGGGAACGTGGTCTTAGATCACCAAGATCGGTCTTTCAAAACATATCGTAGCTTGATCGTTACGAAAAAAGGAAAAATATTAAACATTAATAGGGGGATTTAGATATTTGATGATATTTTCAATTTCCCGAAAAAAGGCTGTTTTCATTCTAAAGATTATTTTCAAAGTATCCTAGTTCAGCATATAAACATTGACGAAGAATTTTAACATTTTTCATTTCACGCATTACATTTTTTGTGGTTCTTTTATTTGCCTACCAAAGTAACAAGCAGCTCGCATTCATCAAGTTCTTTCAATTGGGATAGGATGTTGAAGAGGCACATGAAAACATTGGCGGGGCGTAAAGGGTTAATGTTTTAGGTCGGGGTAAAGGAAGCAGTGTGAGTAAAGAGGTCAACAGGAAAGTGCGGGGTTTCCTTTAAGCACTATTGATCGCGCGAAAAACGAATCTCGATACGCCGAAGACTTGTTTCTCCCTGTCCCCGATGTTCCCTGATCATTTTGACAGTTCTAACTGACACAGGTCCCTCGTTAATGCGTCCGGCAAAATTTCCGGCGAACGAAGGAAATTCAGGTCGCGAGAGGCGATAGACGTTATTTCTGTTTGATGCTTGCGCGAAATTCGCGAATAGCGGTGCTATTTGAGTCTTGCCATCGATCGGCTGCAAACGTTGCTCGAAAAGCACAATGTTCTACTTATGGCCCTTCTTACTAACAAAACTTTGATACACCTACAAATTTGATTTCCACTTTATTGTACATCATTTTACAGTGTTCGAAGAATCTAAATTCACATTTCGATGCTGTTCAAATCCAAAGGCTTTTTTAAGAAAAAAATTGTTTAATTGCTTGAGAGGAATTAAATTACTGTACTTAGGATGAATAATGAATTTGAATATTGCGGTATTGAGATGATCGAAAACATATGTAAGATTAAAAGAAGTTATAAAAAATTATTTGGCGGTACGGAAGCAATGTGCAAGGATTAATTGTTAAATTTTTCAGAAAACATTGAAGAAAGGGAGGAGACGTATTACAGTTTCTGCAGAAAACAGTCTAACAATAAGATTCAGTTATCATGAATAGGTGGCGATATTGTACCTTGTGTAACGTAGTGTCACCTCGCGGGATAACTTAAGGCTAGGGATAACTAAGAAAAGTCTAAATAAAGTATTTCCACTTTGTTAAATATATATAAATACCCGTAAAATAAGATATAACATTAATTTGTATTCACTGTGATAATACATTTCTACTCTGAATTACTATTTGAAACTAAAATTGATATATAACAAAAAAATGAAATTTAAAAATCATTTTATTTTAATTTACTTTGTTTACAACGCCTTGGTAAATTGAAGTAATTAACGTGCAGTTTTGTTTGAGGAAGTAAAAACATAACGTTTTTTATTAGTTTCATGAAAAAATGTGAATGTTTTACACTTATGCATTAAGTATTAGAATTATTAAGTTTTACATTAAGGACAATTGAAAAAAGTAAAAACGTTGGATCATTAGGACTTGTAGTATGAAAGTGGAAATTGTTTTCCATCCGTGTTGTCATCAGGGACTAACTAAGAACTCCGCGGTTGATTCATTAATGAACTTACAGCCTTATCGTGTTATGATCGTTATCTAAAGTGCTTTACGAACGAACCAGTTAATTGCTGCAATCTGCGTGGGTAGATTGGCATCATCGCAAAAAGAGACCGAACCTCTCAATGTTGACTATATCATCGCTGTAATATGAAAGTGGTCCAAAAATTGATTCACTTAAGCAAAATTATTATAAAAGTGTTATTGCTGCATTAGAGTATCAATCTGACTTACGAATTACACGTACTTTTTAATATTATCAATCTATTTGAATTTTCTAACGCCTTTATAAATTCATTTGTATGTTTCAATAGAATTTGTTATTTTTGGGAAGTTTTCACCGCGAAACAGATGGAAAGCCGGAAGAGTTTCCTTTTATGATAAACATGTCGAGACAGTGTCACGGCAGTTGAGTTGGAAAGTAGACACATAAAATAAAACAGTGAAAACGGCGACAATGTTCCGAAAGTTTTCGACACTGAAAGTCTCTGTCGTACTATCGCTGAAACTTTTTTTATGTAGCATCATGGGGACATGAATGGTCGAACTTGACATAAAAATTCCATCGAGAAGCAATGGAGAGACGATAAAAGAACGAAAAAGTTAAGCAAAGGGCTTGCATTTGAGAAGAACTTCTCTAAGAAAACTAATGTACGATAAAATTCCAAGTTTTCTTTACAATTATTCCAACAATATTCTCGGTCTTATAATGCATTTACTATTAAGGGAGCAGTTTGTACGTTATAGAAAAATCGGTTGCTGGGTATCGCAGATGTATCCATTAATTTCCATTCCCCGTTCACCGTGGGCAGTGGCATTAGTGGATTCGGCGGTATCTAAATTTACTTCAATTTGAAGGAAAAAGATGATAGTCGGTGTGTCTTGTTCGCTGCGTTTCTTCGTCCGGCGTTAGGACAAACGTTACCGAGATAGCGGCGTTCCGAAATAGACGAGAGACTTTTATCGGAATCCGCATCGCGAAGGCACGATAAGGACATTTGTAGCGATTATACCTCTCCCGACACGGGGAGGGAAAATCTTTATCGATATAATAATACGAGTCTCGGCCAATCAACAGAATCGCCGCTGATAGCGTTCATGCTCGTGAGCTTTTTTTCGTCCACGTCAGAGCAGTGTCAGTCCGTCAACGACGGTAATTCGATACACGCGAGTCCCGCGGCGATATGAATATTTAAAGTCCTCCGTTTTTTCTTCCTTACGACGACGACGACGACGACGACGACGACGACATGTCGGTATCCTTGGGCAGAGTGCGAAAGTATTCTCTCGTGCCTTATCTGGACCGAGTGCCCGAGTATCATGGAACGTACAGGGTATTTATTCCAACGATTCTAAGCCCCTATCGACCCGTTTCCTCGGCAAGTGAACCCAAATCGCACGGGTTATCTGCCATTCAACCCATTCTACTAGATTTCTGCATAATTGCCGTCGTATTTTAAGAGCAGTCAGTGTAGTGAAAATCATGTAACGGTTTAACTGTGTCAAAAGTTTGCGAGAAATAAAATGTTTGCTTTTTTGTAAAGAAAGATGACATTATTTATGCGTTAATCGAATAATCGAAGATTAAATTCATTTCTTACAATGATTGGATACTTGTAATCATAATTTCTTATGCTTTGTTTAATGCGTTAAAGTAATTAATTGCGAGTTTGAAAAGCGGTATTTAATGATATATCGATTTCTTTGTCGATCGAAAAAAATGGTCAAGTATTATGTGATTTATTTTATGGAATTTTTGTACTTAATGGTTAACACCTACTGTATGAAATTGAATATTTATATGGTAGATTTCGTCTGAAATGTTTCATTTTATCGATCGTGGATCGATAAATCTGACATGCGATTTTCTGAAGCTATCAATTCCGTATTGTTATGACAATCGTAGGCTTTATCGTTTACTTCATGAGAAAACGTTTCCACGATATCGCATCCTAGTCGGAAGCAACTGCTTGCAAGATAATCTTAAGTCAATCGAAAACTATTTACGATACAACAGTTGAGAAGATCGAGAATTAATCGAAATTTTTCCAATTCTGTTTACGATAAAGTGAATCTTAATAAATTTAGTCTTTCATTGATGCACAATTCGTTCATTAATGTCTTTAAAATCTGCAGAAAACCGTTATTCGTTGACCGTATAGCATCTTATCAGTTGACAATAAGATCAAGGCCAGAAGCATGTAAATTTTTGGCTTTGATTGGCAATATTCTCTCGTCTCATCTGCCCCGTTGTTCTCGCTTGCACGTGTTTACGCGTAATTTACGAGACACGTGGGTTCTCAATACCTCTGGAATAAAGACAATTCAGTCAAATCCATTGGACCTTACAAAAACTATTTGTTACAAACACTTTATTTACGTCAAACATCTCTTACTTATGTTATTTCTACCCACGAGTCCCACAATATTCATGTGCAAATTTGTATCATTGAAACTTCCATCAAGTCATCTATCTCTTTGACAGTGACGTTTAATAGTCTGTTTGCAATGGGGGAAAAAGATGATGGGAAAAACGAGCACGCAATATCTAACGCCGTATTTATCATTGCGACATGCCTTGCCTTTTTTCCCCTAAGGATTAAACATCAAGTACTAAACTGTTCATGACTTAAGTAATTAAAATAGAACCTTTAAAAGTTTATCATGAAATAGCATTATCTATACAGGCTTTATTTAATTGCCCTTATACAGATTTACACGAGTGACATTCTGTAGGATTTTGCGGCGGACAGTTAAGAAAAATCATTACACGCAATATCGGTATTAATGGTTAAATGTAGTGACGTAAAAGTTTGAAGATTAAGAGGGTCGAAAGTAAGAGCGTGGAAAACGAGAAGGGTGAAAACCATTTGGGGGTCGCCGTTCTGTCGCACCCCTTTATTCGATCCCAACCCCCGTTGTGCTTTTCGTAGGAATTTACGTGAATGCACGAGTAACGAGCGACCGTAGGGTGCCGTGAATGTTTCCTCGCAATTCGCTTCTCTTGAGGGAACTCGTGACTGGTCCATTTCTGTTTATCGTTACACGCTTGCCTTCCGTCTATCTTGTTATCATTAAATTACTATTCTCTATTTAATTTGGGCTATCGAGCCAGCTCAACTGACGCCATGTTGTTATTCACGCTATCTTTAGACATCTCTCTTAAAAATGACGTAATTTCTGTGCATAATGGATCATGGATTCGGTTTTTTCTCTCGTTACTCGTTGACTTTTTTCGCACTTAGAGTCTTGCTAGTATCTCAGTCGCTAGTATCTCGTTTCTTCTTTACCTATGAATTATGAATTATAAGAAATTGCAAAGCCGTTTAACAGCTTGTTAATGAAAAATTTCCTCTGAAAAATAAAATCTATAATACGGACATTTCGATATCCTGGAGGTTGAGATATTTACTTTCGATCATCGTCTGACAGAAAGATTAAATGCAAGAATGGTAACCGGTATTAGCATTCGATCAATCGGTCGACTAAAAACACGAATTATCCTAAATATGCATGAGAATTTATAGCAAGGCATTAATAATTAATTATCTCTGTTACGCAGTAATAATCGTATCTGGGTGATAACATCGAACGCAGGATCAGTGATACGCGAGTGTATTAACTGTAACTACTCAAGTTTACGGAAAAATCTATCGAGAGTTGTATGTGTTGAATAGTAATTGCATTTTTATCCTTTGACACCATTTCTGCTCCCTTCCCATAACTCCCCCACCTGACAGAATCAACGTAAACAGATGTTTAAACGGAAAAGCGTGTATCACACAGTGTTTCTCGTCGTCGATGGCTGCACAGCTGGCTCCTGATTCCCTTTCCATGAAAACTTTGTCTTGCCCACGTGCCCGGTGTCTAACGTGAAATCCCCAATAGAGTCGATCGCCATTTTCGTTGGCAGTAGCGTTCTGGCCCGCGCAGGGAACGCACGCTCATCTTCCTCAAAGGGAAACCCGCCGAATTTTTCACAAATTCCAAGTTCCTTGCGTGAATCAAAGTCATGAGTAATCTTGAATTAAACTACCAGGCGGATCGAGTCTTCAGGTTGAAATATGTGCACAGTGTTCTTTGCGTAGAGCAACAAAAATTTTTAGCAGATTTTTAATATACGTGTTCGTCAGTCAAGTTCCTAGTGTAAATTAAATTTCCAGCCAGTTACAAGGTGGAAGAATAAGTACTTTGAAGAAGCGTCAACAGTTGTCTTTCGAGTTAGATGGTCATCTCGTCGTTTGTTAAAATGATTTTTCCGAGCGTGTTACTGTTTATTACAATGAATGTCTTGCTGAATTCCAAGTTCCTAGTGTAAATACAATTTTCAAGTGTTCAGGCGACTTAAGTCTCCGGGTTTAAACCCTCTAACAGCAACAAGGATTATCCACAATTATTTTACTACAATTAGACGGTGATTCCCACAGTTAGAAGATAAAGAGTAGAGTAGATCTCGCTGACGAATCATCAACAATTGTCTTTCCCATTGGACAAGGATTTCAACAACTGTTTCTCGCAGTTTCCTCGGGGGCTGCTGCTATTGTTGTTGTAGTTTACGACACCCCGTGGTATCACGGAAATCGTGAGAAGGGTACAAGGTATCGAAATTGCTGTAAAGTCGGGAGGAAGACGCACGTGCGTGTGAAAAAGGTGTCGGTGTGCGTCAACACGAAAACACATTGAGCATCGTACTGACCGAAGGGGTACCCACCCCACCTTAAAAACTGGTTCTTTGTCGTGCTAGTATCTTTGGGAACTGGCTTGTACGAACGTACAGACTTACGGGGAGTATTTTCACAACCCTATACGGAACACGGCCAAGCCAGTCGAATTCCAGGCCTTGGACCATCGCCCTCACAGACATTCGTCTTATATCAAAAGTGCAATATTCATGAAACTCTCGAACTAACACTCATTAAAAACAACTCATACATTGATATAACGAACAAATTTGAAGAATATCAAAGTACAAGTGTTATAGAAAATAGGTGAACGGTTTATTTTGGTGGTATTTTATGTTTACTGTGGTTATACTGTGGATCATGTAGTATTGGGAAGAGACTTGAGGGGATATTTTTGTGATTCACTATGAGGTCCTCCGGGATTTTGAAAACTCTTGAGGAGACTGCAGAAGGGACGGTAGATGATTATGCATATCACGATAAAAGAACGGTACGTAGAAGCGTGCATTGAGAAAACTAAATAAAAATATTCCATAACAAAAGAACTAACCCAACATGACCCCAAAAATAGAATAAATATTTACCTTTATTACATAAAAAAAACTACTGATAAAATTATGTTGAAGATAGCAAATGCGTTATCAAAAATAGTAGGGTTTTAAGTAAACAAACTTTCAGTGACGTGTAAAAGAACAGCAAATATTACATCTTAAGTAAACATACAAATACAGTGTGTATTCGTGGATCGAAACGCGTTTCAGACACAAAGCTGTAAAATAAACTTACGACCTTTCCCAACAGCGTCTGCAAAATAGTTCAAGGATTGTTTACCGGTTTTCATAATCGGAATATCGATTGGACCGAAACCAAGAATTCGTGCACGTTCGCGCAATATTTGACTACGAGAACTCCTCGGAATTTGATCTTAATCGATAAGAGATAACGTCTACAAGCATGTCTGCGGTGCTGTTTTTCAGATTAGGTTATTCAGGGTTATACATTACATATGGAAATAAAACATCTGCTTAGAAATACTGCCTCAAAAATGTTTGCTTACTCACGGAAATAACTGATTATTACGAGTAAATTGATCAGTCGGATGAAATATAAGGAGCTTTAATTCGATACATATTTCCGCTGAAAAACCAAGCGTTCTTTATAGCCACTAGGGCTTAGTGGGATTTAATAAACTGTATTCTTTTAATAGATTGGCAATCAGTTTGATATAAACAATCTTTTCAATATTATGTATGTTTTAGAAAGTCGTTTCACAGATATCGTTTTTATCTGTTTGTTTTTATGGTTAGATTTTGGGTAAGCTGAGTGTTATGACCGGCAAATGAAAAGTGTATG
Source organism: Hedychridium roseum (assembly GCA_963989215.1). Classification (NCBI taxonomy): domain Eukaryota; kingdom Metazoa; phylum Arthropoda; class Insecta; order Hymenoptera; family Chrysididae; genus Hedychridium; species Hedychridium roseum. The sequence goes on from OZ022305.1 coordinate 5,365,381, forward strand.
TTTGTACGCGATAGATATACAAATAATACAATATTTTGACAGGATTGTAGACTATAATCTGAAATTTTTTATTCAATTTATCTCTGCTGTCATTGTCTCGTCATTAAATAAACTTAATGGATCGTAGTGTGAAAAACATAGTTAAATGTCACGAGGAAATCTACGGGATGGAATTTAAATTGTGACATTGCATTATTCAATTGATCACAAGGAAGCATTAGGCGTAAGAATGGAATCTGTTGGACTATAAAAAGCCATTTGGCGAGTCGGGAGGTACCGCGTGGTACTCGCTATGTTTAGTCAACAAGCACGTGCTGTTCAATTAACGAAATGTTTAAATACATCGAAGATTTATCTAGGGTCGTGGATCATGGTTTTTGGCCAAGTTTCTCACGCTCGCGGCCCTGCGTTTTGCTAAATCAGCAAACACAATTATCGTCGCGCCATTTCTGTCTCCAGATAAGAATGCTGACGGTTGCTTTTTGTTTACAGGAACTGGGTTCGCAGCCGTTGCCTACGATCGTTACCGAGGACACGGATCCTGCGGGACACTCGTCTCAGGATCAAGGTCACAGACCCAGAGCAGGTAAAGACCCGTGTAAAATCCCTCCGAACAAATGATGCATGAAGCAAAAACTTGAACGGCTATTTACGTGACAAACGACCCATTCAACTTCAACCACGCATAACAACGTCTTACTTAAAGCAAAATCCTAATAAGTCATAACATACAAGTAATTCGCCCATAACATTATGTTATTTTAAAACAAGAATATATGTTTGTTATGTTTCCAAAACATAAGTTCTTAAAGCAGGAACTCTATACGATAATAGAATTGACATATGCGTAAAACAATTTTCATTTTTACATTACGTTTCAAGAATGAATAAACGAATCAATAAATTTCACTGTCTAAAAGATTGTCAAAAGATATGAAATTAATGTATGCGACTATTACCTTTTGTAGCAAATGCAATAAAGACGATTATTATTATTATTATTATTATAGTACGTTATACTTATATAGTTAATAAATAATATATAATTTCTGTTAGGCACCTGGGGGTCTCATTCGAGAACCATAAGAAAGCCTACTTCCGGTAGCGCTCCCGGTTCCGGGAAGTCGACACCGATTCCACAGCAATTGGAGCCGTCGAGTTCTTCGAGCTCGGGCAAAGGTGGCCGGAAAACTTCCGGTACAAGATCCGGCTCTACTAGTCATAGCAACAGTCGTAGCAATAGTGTTGAGCGACGAAAGAGCGGCGGAGGCGGAAGCATTACCGATGAGACCGCCAGTCCCACCAGGAAGCCGGCTCTCTTCGACGCCTTCCGGCCGAGGAGCAAGTCCGACGCCAGCAAAACTAGGAAACCCAGTATTATAGCTAATATGAAGAACGCCGTGCAGGTATGACATTATTTTATCACGCTTTTAACACCGGCCGTGTACTGCACAAAATGCGAAAATGATTCTCCGTCGAGAGGAAGTGTAATATTTAAAGAATCAATATTTCAAAAATTTTTCAACGTTTCCATTTTCACATTTTTGCAGTATTCCTTGCACAGAGGATCGCATGGCAGTTCGTCGATAGACGTGCACACGGAAAAGGACCACCACAAAGATAGCAAGGATCATAAGGAAGGCAAAGAACAAAGTGGTCGTCCGAGAGCGGGTTCGGAAAGTAGTCGTAACCCCGTGAGTAAAGTAATGGATCTCATCAGGCATCGAAGCCACAGCGCCCTTAGCGCCGAGGACAAACGGAAAGCTGTAAGTTATCTTTTACGGTCTCATAAATTATTTGGGAAGTTTCTAAGGGAATTGTGAAAATTCTCTTTGGAGTATCGCAGACGAGGTTGTAGGATAGTATCCAATTTGTTTGTACCCATTCAGTGCATAATAGAAAACAGGTTTCTGTTTTATCAGCATTACCGACAGTGGGTGATGCCATTTTCAATTCGGTTTTAATCGGTAAATCATTTATTGCACAAGGGCACGTTGTATATAGTGAATTCCAAGGTATTCCAAAACACGCAATAACATTGAAAATAATTACTCGTGAGTGGGGCACGGTACGTGTCTGGTAGTTAATTAAGAGTGAACTGTAAACAGACTATAAATAGCACCGTGGTATAATTGAGCTGAAAATTGGCAGTGAGTTGCAATTGTTGAGTCACGATTAATAAATCAAACTATTTTATACTAGCATATTAACGGTAGATTAATCGTAAAGCAATCAAAGTCACTACCTAGGTTGAAAATGTTATTAATTACGCTAATTAAAACGGACGGATTCGGAGGAATTTCAAAATCTTAGCGGTGTGTATTCCTTGAATAATTTTAAGGCTGATTTCGTCCACGTTCGAGTTATGCTGAGGAGAGCTAAGTTGGATCGGATTATTTATTCAAGTGTTGAAATTTGCATCAGTAGGCGGACGGTAGTTATCATACAGCAAAGCTGTCGATTGTCCAAACAGTTGTAGATCGGAAGAACCTTGTGATTCAAGTTTTACGATTTAGTGGAGTCGTCTTTCTGTCGCTGGACAACTCGTGCTGGATTTCAATGCCTTTGTCCTCGACAGAGCGTGACATTTAGAAACCCGCTGCAACATCATCGCTAAATTTCAACAATGCTTTTATTCCCAACAAAAGGATTATCCATAACAGCGGGTTCTAACGTTAATTTAGCTAGACCGCATAATTTGTTATCCCCAGAAAGAATGAATATTCAACTTTCGTCCACCTCCAAATAAATGAGAATACAAGTTTTGTTTGCCAAGTTCATAAATTAATCATATGAGATGAAAACCTGATAATTATAAGAAACCTTCTTTGTGATTCATAAGTTAAATAAATGTTACACAACATACACTTTACAGAAAGAAACATGTTTTGATAAAGATTCGTCAGAGGTTGAAAAATTAGCTGCTCGTTAATATACAAAGTAAACTGCGGGCAAGTTTGGGGGCACAAATTAAATCTGGAGGTGGTTGTAAATTAGAGGTATCTAAATACTAGGTTCGCTACTTCGTCACGAGTGCGTAATTACCTCGGCATCTTTGTGACTAATCGTTCTTCATACAAAAGTGGTCCAGAGTCAACGGTTGAATCGAGTCCTCGAGAAAGACGTTTCTTATCGCGAACCACAAGATAATCTGGGTTAACGATTTTTACTTTATTTTGCATTGCTACGCGAGCTTGAGAAAAATTACGTCAAACATAAACATCTCGACATCTGATAATTATCGTAAAACCTGTCCTTTAAAGCATACTGTTGTCGTCGGTTTATTATGCGCTTGACTTTATTTCACGACTATCATAAAATTAATACGTCTTGTTTTGAAGTAGATTCAACTCATTGACATGCGCACTGGAAATACATGTACGTTAATTAATGCACATGAGTAATGTGTGCGCGCGATGTTGTAATAGTGAGAAAAATTGTCAGAAATTTTTAGAAAGGAAAGCAAGCACTTTAACATTGTTCCAACACTCTGTACACTTTACACTGTTCTGTTATATTTGCAAATGTTATTAATAGCCAGTCTGTCCAGTCAATGTCTTTAAAATTTCCTTCCGAATAGAACTCGTGAAAAATAATAACATGTTTTCGTAGCAGCGGAGTGTGCTCAAGTCCCGTGTGCAAATCGAGATCATCGGACGATCGCTTTGAATATTTGTAAAAGAATACATCGTGCTTCTGGTGGGAGGTAATACGTAGTTTCGCAGTGTTGGTGAACGCGTATGTGTGCGTAGATCACACGTACACGTTGCGAAGAGAAGGACATGCATACACGCAGAAAAGAGAAGGATAGACAGAGAAAGAGCATACAAGCATAGCCGTGATAATGAGAGGGACAGAGGCAGAGGGGTTGGGGGGGAAGGGGGCAAGAGCCACGTTTTCCACTTCTCAGTTCCCCGTCGAGCTTTCAGTACTGACAGTGCTGCTTGAAAAAAGCTACGTTCGTCCTCTCTTTTTCCGATCACGTGCGATTCGAATTACACCGGGAAAGGATCGAAATAAAGAGCGGATCTTCGGTCTGTCGTTCAGTGCCGATTTTGATAAGCAAGTTCGGGTCACTCATGTGTCGTCCGTCCGCTCGTGATTTGCCATAGCAGTTTTCCAAATATCGCATAAAATTTGTGTTACAATTAAGTCTCCATGGTCGATGAAAACCTTCGTAACTGTGGTATACGTAAACCTCGCTTAACACTTTCAACATTCTTCTTGAGTTTCCTTAGTTTTTAACTATTACGTTTAGTAACGTACTTGTAATGATTACAAATAAGACGAAACATTTTTAAATGTGCATCACTTTCGAAGTTTCTTAAAGTTCATCCTTTCTTAACGTTTCTCAAACGTCATCCTTTTGTATAACCCGACTGAGAAGTCTTACTTGTACTGAGAATTTGGTAAAAATTATGCTTAATTTTTTCATAAGGTATTCATAAAAAAAGCACTGATATTATGCATATAATATTTCGATGAAAAAGGTTCAAGCTATATTGACAATCGTCACGTTTGGCAAATGCTAATAATTTTCTTGTGAAGTGTATCGACTACATTTACTAATCAAGACATTAAGATTCATTGAAGAGCGGTTTCAGTAGGTGTCACAGTTTTTGCTAGTGTTGTGCGTGATCCATAATCACGCGTTTTCATCGTATGTTGGTTGATTTGCATAAAGTACGCATTCATAGTAGAATGAAAATGTCGACCTCCCCACCCTGTAGATGAGCTGGGTTCGCCTCGAGCGAGAGAAAGGTCACGAAATGTCGTTTATGCTCTGTTATATTATCGGGGAAAGGTTCTGATCGGTCAATCCTGTCCTTTTGGATAACCAGTTTCGTGCGTCGTTCAAGGGATTGTCCTTTGAATACGTCTGAAGAAAAAAAATAAAAACACATCCCTTACATTCATTCATGAGATCGATCACGACGTATTATTATACATAAAAAACTCAAGACACATTCGACGTATCTCAGGTGTTTACATTTACCTATCATCAAATTTATTCTACACAAATAAGTTTCCGGAGGTTAAAAATATTTTACTTTGCAGAGTCTTCCACTGAATTTTAGTGTAGAGTTTTATCAATTCTTTAAGTAACAGCTCGTTCTTTAATACGGCGATTGAAATTCTTCATCGGCCGTAGTTATTAGTATCGTAGCTGTTGAAGCAGCTTAGAACGTGATTAAAAATAACTGCATGAATCCCAATTGACAGTTTTACACTTTGCTTTGCATTGTATCTTGTCTTAACAATTTGTTTTGTTTATCTTGAATGTTAGGAAGATAAATTGGATCTTTTGGTATTGAAAATGCTGTGAGGATAATTTCACACGTTTCTTCTTCATAGACGCGAATGTCTCTTGTGACCACACATCTACACCGCACACATGCATAATGTATTTACTGGTTTCTTATTGTCGACGGGCATAAGCACCACGCAACCGTTCGATGTCAATGCGGGTTACTGACAATACGACATTTGCAATGGAAAAATCTTAGCCCCGTTCTTTCGTGCAGGCCTCTTCACCCATTCCTCCCGAAACTGACGAACTTATTTTCCCCGGAATAATTTATTATCCGTCGTAAGAAATTCCGTTACTCTTCGGCCAATTTTAGTCCCCAGTTCTCATTTTTTTATTCCCAACTACTATTCAACGAAATTGAATTGTGCGAGCAAAACTTGTTGCTTGTTGAATAACGATTTTGTCGATGTGCAGGTTTGAGAATATTAGGCCAAAGTTTCCAAAGATTACACGAAAAGGACAGAAGATGTCAAAATCATAACGTCATTTATGCTGCTCACCTGCTGTTTATGCGACATGTCGTAAGATCATAATTAATTGGTTGTTTATCACATTTGGATATGTGCACCATGTGGAAGACAGGCAGTTCCAATTACTTCTGAATCATGTGTTTACAACATTCGGTAGCAATAGATTCTTCCGCGAAGCACTGTTAGAAAATTATATTAATAAATTGGGTCAACGATTTGACATTATTTATCTATCTTATCTCACAATCTACAGGATTTTATAAGTCAGCCGTAAAACATTCTATTGTTTTTTAAGCAAATAACTTAAATTCATGAAAAAATTAAAATCATCAGTTTTATTACCCGTAAAAAGGAGGTAATTCCATTTGTGGAAAGTTACGAAATTTTGTAGGTACGTTCTTCAGCAACACAAAAAAAAAGACTATTGCTTTTCGGGATACTTATCGGAAGAATTATGACTTTCGCGTCAACCAATCCGCATTACAGTCCCCTACATCTTAATTATATCTTTCTCTTACGTGTATCTTACATTTTGTTATCATAAAAACGTGTTACCGCAGCAGCACGGATTATTTCATTAAACATACTGTTCCAAAAATTTCATTCTGATAACCTATATTCCAGTGTTTTTTATTTAGTTAAGTCGTGTAGAAAGTGACATAAGTTGTAAGAATATTTCATTCGTCACCAGTTAAAGCAGTATGAAAGTCAAGTCATGTAGTCAAGAGAATTTTATAGCAATGAAAATAAAATTTTAGGATTATTCTAGAGTAAAGAAAAATCTTTGTCATTCGACATAAAAAATTACTCAAGACAATAGGTTGCTTTAATACTTTGTACAAAGCTTTGAGCGAACCTCTGAATAGCACGTGAGAAATTTGAATGTTAACTGCAATAACAAAATTTACAAAGGTCGGCTGCAGTAGTATAGGAAGCAATGTCATTGAATCTTGCACTATGTTAATAATCCTCATAACGAAGCCTTAGAAAATCGTATAGTAATTTCAACGAGATTGCGTGCTCGCTAGGTGTCCGGTCAAACGTTCGATTTTATTATTCAAGCAAAACAACGATCAACGCAAGCTGGTTGAAGTCATTGAAAGGAAAATCAAAGGAATTTCAGGAAAACACGTTTACTTGACCTTGACTTTTCTGTCGATAGTTCCGTCGTGACTTCGGGTTATTGAAAATATCGTTCGATAAGCAACGTCAGTTGTGACTGCAGCGTGTATAATTATCGTTGAGATAATAGATCCGTTTGCCCCATTCATAAAATCTGTCGTGAATGTGACAACAGTAATTGATAATGACGCGGCTGGAGGAAAACGGTAATTGAACAGACTGTTTCCGTTTATCATTTCCTTCGCTAAAACGAGGAAGCCACGAATTGCATACCCTGCGAAATAAGACTTGTGTGAGTGTTATGTGATTCTATGCCTTGTGACGGTGTGTGAACAAGAATCTCAGCATGTCCTCGTATTTTCGGTGGATAAAAAATGGCAAGAAGGACGAGTACTTTGAATCCAAGCCCAGAAGTCGTTCTCTCGATTCAAAGAGTCTCGAGGCATCAGGAATACGGTTGATTCTTAAAAATGTACTCATTGTTCCTCATTTATTTATGCATCAAAATCCGATTCAGAAACCTGGTTAACGCATCGTGTTATAACCTATGACTTTATTAAATTTGATCATTATATGGAAATTGATAGTGTTCTGTTGCTATAAAGATAAATACAATTGTACGCTTTTCACTAATTTTATATACTAAATTTGTTTGTAAATGGCACACATTTGACGATCCGAGCAAGTTGCAGAGCTTGCTTTTAACTTTTACTTAAATATTCTTCCAATTTCTTATTTTTAAAGAATCATTATCCTTCGTTCTGTTTCAGAGAGCGGTAGCACAGCATCAGGCGCAAATAGGAGCGAGGAGTAAGTAATTTCCATAATCAATTTTAATAAACATTTCCTTTCATTCAATAAACGCTAGGAAACCGCGTTTGTGCCAGGCACGTATTGAAATAAATTTTAAATTACCTTCCTGATGTTATCCGCGGTTGATAAGTTAGGAATTATTATAGGATGGGGTAAAAGTCGATATATCATATCGTATTCTGCTAATAAGAGCTTTGAACTTTACTATTACTTTCATCAGTCACAACAATTATGCATTCTCGTTTCGCCGATTGTAGTCCTTTAATTACGGTCGCTTACGAGAAGTCGGTAATGTAAATACCATCATCTGTCATTCACATAAGACAAAATGTCTAACTTTTCTATTATCGAATTTACTTTCGAATATTCAATTACAAATTATAATTTCGTCTATCGTCGTTGGAGATAAATTGTCTAATATCGCGGGATATTAACCGTGCACTTGTCACTGCGGGTTCCGCGTTGTAGATGGCGCGAAATTCGAAAAACACGGGATGACGGTTGTGAGCGATACAGCGGGTGGTTTGCGAGACGGGACTTGCGCCTCAGAACGTTTTTGTGCCGCAACGCGTACGGCAGCACGCGCTTCTGGCAAAACCGCCTACGTGAAAATCAAAGAGCTCGAATTCCGTCTCTGTTCCACATCCCTCGCGATCGATGGCCGCTCGCTAGGCCCGAAAATTAGTCCTTCCTCTCTCCCTCTCTCCCCCAGTTATTACCTCGACCTTTTGCGACAGTCACCTACGTAGTGCGGATCAATGAGATCCCGCTGATTCGTCTCAATGACGGATGATGCTTGTCATTAACCGCAGCGTGTCGTGCGTGCGTGATGGCCCACGAGGAGGAATCTCGAAAACCAATGTAAAATGTGTGACGACGCGGTAACCGTGTGAACAATATTAAAAAGCGCGTCTCCAGTGGTAAACATCGTGATATCCTTTTCGACAGTTTTCCTATCTTTCGTGAATTATTGCCATAGAGGGAACCTATTCTGCTACGTTTGGAAAGACTTATCTCCAAACATTATTCTCGTAGGTTTCTAAACTGTCATTGAAATCATTATATCCAGTTTACTTATTTCACTCCATAACGTTATGGTGAAACGAAGGGAAAGAAAAATGCGGTAAACGGAACATATTCGTTGTTGCATTGCAGGTGTCTGTCGTACTTCGATATTTTACTGCAGACTTTTCATATCGTTTTTATTGTAGCAAAATAGCTGAATTGAATTCACGTAATCGAGCGTGAAATATGACGTGTGACATGATGCTGCAAAACGTAATTTTTTTACCAAATTACATGTATTGAATGCACTGCATTCCACTACGAATAACATTTAACCTCATTTTTTGCATTGGGCTTGTAAAGATAAGGAGAATGTTGTATTTTTATTCGTCATTTAAATCAAATAGCTGGAAGATATTGTTTCTTATCATTTTCATTCATGAAAACTCTGAAAACGTGCAGAATAGAGTGCGAAAACACGGTAGTTTCGAATCGCAGTCATTTGTAGCCACTTAAATGTTTGTTTTTATAAAAAAAACCCTGGACTATTTCATGCTAATCCATGTTCAGTATTGGTAACTCAAATTACTGCATGTCATCTAAAATTGTACGTTATTAGAGTCACGATACCTTAACACGTACACTACTTCTTTTGTATATATACACTGCATTTGTCATGAAAATTCATGAATACACATTAATTATTTTCCTCACAACCTTGAACTTCACCTGAGCTCCGCATACTTGTCACCCGTCATTTTATATTCTGTATTACTTATTCCCAGGAGAAAGCATATGCGCTAAAATGTAATACATTTAATATGTCTAGCATACATCATATACCTGCCAATTAAAATAAAGTATCACGCAGGCACGAAGTTGGCATAGGTGTACGTTATTTACTAAAGTTTCATTTAAAAATAGTATGGAAATGTCCAGTACGTGAAAATACCATTTTTATTCTGTAAACCGATTTAACGATGTTCACGGTAGAATCTGTTATTCGCAACTATCGTGTTTTCCGATTCCGCGGCTATTGTTGACGGTCATTGATGCTGGCAATGTCCTAAACAACCTTTCTCAATAACGGCAGTTCTCGATGTAAACACCTTTCTCGGGAATACGCGTGGACTAATCGGAGACGAGGGGCAGGTGTTCATGAAGGCCTGCCTTTTTCCAGGCTGACTTTCGCCGTCGTGTCGAAATGCCGAGAATTTTCGGTCAGCCAGTTCCGTTTGAGGACGTTCATTGACGACTCGTTGAAACAAAACGACGATCCGAAGGTGTTAAAGCGCGAGGCAATAATGCATAAGAGGTGTACCGGTCTCGTGCCTGTCGACCACGTGATTCTCAACAGATTTAACGACCCCGCGGAATAAGTAGAGGGTTTAAAGTGACGATTGAAAATGAGAAGGACTCGCGAACCGTGAGTGCTGGAACGTTCGCACGAAGAGAAAAAAGATAATAGTGTTTGACGAATTTCTGCGCTGAGGTCGGAACTTACGACGAAGTTGGTGAGTCCATTAGGTTTTGCCGATTTTACGATGACGATGACCGAGCGGGAGAATCATGTCCTTCGCGCCCAACAATCGAATTAAATAGCAAGGTTAAAAAGAATGTCTTACTGCTGGTCCACTTGCTTATCGTTCCCACGTTATCTCCCCAGGGCATAAAGTCCAATCGAAAAATGAGCTGCAGCACATGTGTTGCGTTGCATCTTGAGCATTTATCTGCCGAGCTCTCGATTTATTCAGACTGATTTGCCATAAGTATGTCCCACTTTTGGCAACATTTCGCAAATGTTGCAACCGTCTAAGCATATACTTTACATTTCTATTCTAACGTCATTCGTTTTCCTTGTATATAATTTAAAGTTGGTTATTCCGCGTGCAGTTTATAAATGTCCCTCCTAGATCAACGTACAATTAAAATAATCTTAATAAAACCTGTTTATTTTCTCATCGACAGGAGATTAATATTAGTTCGTTTTGTGTATTTTAAAGAGTTGTTATAACCTTATTACGTCTAGAGATCTGAAATGGAAATATTAAAATCAAAGTGTTTTGCAACAAGCACATTTGTGTCTTCATGTTCGATATTTGCTACAAAACCTTTACGTACTATTCCAAAGGCATTGTTAAATTCAAAACATGTCTTGCGGCAATTTCATTCGTTATTTACATGCAAAACGGTGCGTTGCAATAGTCATGAGAATCGTTCATTCGGTTCCATTTGCCTGCTTGTGCGACGTTGTTCAAAGTCTGACTAATAAAGCAAACATGAACGTGTTACGTTACGTTTAATTCATAATCGTCGCTATTTTCGAGATCCATAAAGAACATGTCGTCCAGTTGTTATCTTAAGTTAACATAACCCTATCTACAGCTACAAAGCAATTTCTGACATTTATCCAACAGACCATTATTTTTCTAATTTCTCGGAACCTGTAAGAATTACGCCGAGCTAATAAAGTTCGTAAATAAGTATGAGAGCTATTCACTATTTACCTTTCGCCATGTTCGTCAATATTGCTTCACAAGTTCTTTGGTCAAGGTTATCAGAAAAAAGACGTTTTCTCGTATTATAGATTTCTAAACCTTCAAAGATCGTTAGAGTTGTCAATTGTAAGGCAAACAGTTTTCCCGCTATCATTATCTTGGTAAGTAAAACAAGTTTTACAAGCAGCAAGGGGGTGTATAAGATTCCATTATTACATATTATCAATGTAAAATTCGTCGCTAACATCAGTCAGTAGCAAACTCCTGCCGCTTGACGGGAAGTCTACATAGGATATTTCGCGGGCTAAAATTCGTCCCATTTGCCCTTGGCTGGACAAGTGTGCATCGTATTACAGGGTGCAGAAGGGTGGTCAGTGTGCATACTCTATTTGAGCTTGACGCGTTGGCAGGGTTCGCCCTTTTTGCCCTTGCGTAAGGCCATACGCGGTGCAGTTTAGCATGACTGGCATCCGGCTACAGGTTCTGAGAATGCAGGTCTCCCCACGTGCGAGTGGTCCTCGTTGACCTTGAACGGAACCGGTCCTGAAGAGATGCCCGGGTCGATTGGAGTCGGCCGAAACTTGTTGGAGGGGGGTGACGAGGCCTTATAAAGCTCGTTTAAAATCGTCTTCACTCTCGCTGACCCACAATGACGACACGTCATCTGTTACGTCTATATGCAATTTCTTTCCCCTCGTGCTCGCCTTTTTGCTAGGAATGTCAGGAAACGTTTTACGTGCCGCGGAAAGTGCCCAACTCGACGATACCCATTTATCTTAGGGAGAAAAAAATCACAAACATCATTCGCGCAATATCATACGGTTATCGCATCGGCAATCGTATCCTCATCTTGTTACTTTTTTCATCGCGCGAAAAAAGTTATCGTAGGTTGTTTATGAATATAGATTTGCTCGAGACGAAATTAACAGCTCGCCAATGATTACATTGTGCGCATAATTACGCGCATTAATGTTTCTCACTTTGCCAATATCCTCACATTATCCTCACATTAATTTACAGTTATAAATATACGGTTTGTCATTTTTTTTTAACCTGAAAAAGATTCTCTATCACCGCGAAAAAATTGTTATTCCACCTACTTTTTAAATTCGGATAATACATTATTCATTCATTAGAGTCTTTATAAACAAAACAAAATCGTCTATTTTAAAAATTTCACCACTTTAAAAACGGAACTGTGAGTACTGCTTATCCACGATTATTGTAATTTCGTCAATTACATAAGAATCTATGAGCCATGACACAATTACCAAAGGCCATGATGTTGGGCCTGCATATCTAAACTTGAATCTGATGAATCGGTAAATCATTTCTTATCGGCGAGCGTAAACATTATAGAGAGACGGACTTATCATCTGGTTTTCTCAGTATGTCTGTGAACTCGGAATGTCTGTATCCTCGTGTAGCCAGCTCTCTCTGTGCATTAAAACTCTATATTGTGGAAATGACGTAATTCCTACGACGTCGCCGAGACCCGGTTACGAACGTTTAGTATCAACGACCTGAACCGTATCCCTCCTGCGCCATTTTTCATCTGTCGCACCGCACGTACTCCGTTCTATTTTCCTGCCGTAAAAAGACAATTTCTCCGATCCTTCCCCCGCGAATAAAATCGCTTACAAGCTTCGTTTTGACCGTGCTTTCCCGCCATTTCCACCATTCATGCCTTAATTGTCGTTAAAAAAACTGCAACAGTGCAACATCTGCGATTTATTATCAGTAACAAATTTGTTACACCATTCTAGTTTCCTTTATGTTTATTACTCGATTTTATTTTTTTTCACGTCCGTAAGTGTTTTTTCAAAGATTTTTCCTGCAAGCAAAATCATTTACAAGTTCGATTTTGATCGAGCTTTCCTGTTCGCCACTTGCCTTTGTCATAAATTATTATTAAAGAGGACAAACCAATGACAGTAACTTATTATCAGCGACAAATTTATTACTCCGACCTACTTTTGTTTATTTTTATTACCCCGTTTCATTTTTCTCAAATATTTTTCTTGCAAACAAAATCGTTGACATGATTAATCTTTACTGAATTTTCCTGTCTTTCGTTACTTTTCTTTGCGATAAATTATTGTCAAACTATTGTTAAACGGCGGAACGGAGCTGTAATTTACTTTTAGCGATAGATTTATAATGCATGGAAAAGTCACGTGTGATGAAGGAACGTGGTAAATTTGTTTTTCCGATAGCCCGATAATTTCACTACAGCTGTGCTGTATGTACGTTTTGTTGCATTGGATGTGTACACGTGTCGAGGAAGTCTTTTCTCTCATCCATTAAACGAATTACACGGGAATTGTACGTAGAAGGGATCTAAATAGAAGCTAAGTAGCCACTAGGAAATATATCGGGAAAGGAGGTCGGATAAGATAAGGATAAAAAGCTGTATTTATACTTGAGTCACTCCTGAAAATCACAGGAGTACTATTCCTAAAATATTGCGCGAGGAATTTTATTATAAAGTTACTTTAATATCTAAACGTTGACATTAACATAGCGTTATTGATTTCTATCCTCCTAGAATCCTCCTTCATCATAATTATTTTGACCATACCTTTCCCCGGCATGGTAAAAATTGTTATGATCACACGTTATTTCGTCATTATTGGAGTAGGTTAATTAATTCGTTCATTGCTAATTAATACAGAAGCAAGAGTTTAATAGGAGTTGTGGGAAATCGATGTTGACATTTTACTATGTTAATTACGAGGTATTCAAAACGATAGTATTACTCACAGAACAAACAGGAAAAGCAGTTTGCCTTCTAATTATTTCTTACGCAGCTGAAAGAAAGGTCTTCACGCCGGGATAACGTTAAAACCTGAGCGACGTAATACAAAGCTTAATCGTCGTCAAGGATACGCACGAAATCGCTCGAATCATTTGCCGCCTCTATTTCCTACCGATGTTAATAGTTGATAGGTCGAATAATGCCGCATCACCTGTTGTGACAAAAAAAAACTTGTTTTCCCAATGCGAAGTTTATCGTCCAAGTCGACACGGAATGCCTATTCGGACGCGAGTTTACATAAACGCGCAATAGTGAAATTTCTTGCCCCTCATTTCCGTCGGGAAGTCAATGTTGCTCTGACTTTGGGGAAAAACGATATAGTCGATGGGGTCGAAAATTCCATGTCCACTTCCTCATTGAATTGTGAGGGACAGTCATAGGGTCAATTGTGCCTCGTTTATCGGCTTTGCAGATAAGTATTCTCGACTTACTCGCATGACCGTTCCATCGCATTGAACCGCGAATGAGAATCTTGCTGATTCGCTTGTTTGTTCATGCAAAGCGGTATATGCACTCGGCTTCGTCCTTCTTCGCGCGCTCCAGTGTAGCGTGCTTGCATTTCCATTAATAAAGCGCTCGACGAGGCTCGAGGGAACTGCAGACTCGGATAAATATAGAACATTGTATCCGCGGGCTCGAAAAAATCCCCGGTCATATCGAGTAGCTTTGGCAAAAATCAACGGGTCCGTCCAATGACCATAAAAAATGACGAACCACATTGGTTACGTAGAATTGGCAGGATTACGATTACGCATAATTTACAGCCAGAATATTTCCGTTTTCTATACGTTCTCAATTAGTTCTTAACACGTGACGTGGGAGGTTCCTGATAAATCTTATTTATAACTTACTTGTACTTTTTTAATGTCCGGGAAGATAAATATATCTATGGAAATTTTTTAATAAACTTAACGTTTCGATCATATGGCTATATTTAGTGATCAATTACCCGTACTTATGAAAATATCGCACGGGGCAAGAGTCAATACAGAAATTATTTCTCATATTCACTGCAAATCTTTACTTAAAAAAACTCGATAACATATCGTTTCTGTGTCCTTTATGAATCGTACAAAGGATATTAAAGCATGACGAAATCATTCCCGTCGCGAATTACAGGCTAAAAATACGAAACATATTTATGTTTTGGGGGAGCTACTTTTACGAAAAACGTGATGAAGAACCATTTCGAATGAGCTCAATTAATTTGCCGCGCGTTGCGGAGGGAATGGACAAGTAGTCCGTGAAATGTTCGTGGACCGTGGAGATATTTCTTTGAGTGGCACATGGAGGGGTCGACCCTTGCAGAATTGCGCGTCAAAACTAGCGGGTCGACATTGATCCGTGGCACCAACCGCCGGAGTAAAATTCAGCTCCGCCTAAACAGCGGACCCTGCTAAAATCTGCAGAATCAAACTCCATCGATCTTCCCAAAGTTACACTGCAATCGTGATATAACGAAAAACAGTCCTTGACTTTACCGAAAACTATAAAGGGTGTACGAGTTTCGTCCAAGAACAGGACTTAATTTTAACTTTCACTCGTTTATACAACTAAACTATTTGTGGATATTCAGCACTGAATCTATTTTTACATTAATACTATAAATTTATTGCACGAGTTAATTGATACAGTTATTTTTTATTTGATATAATAAACGCTCGAATGAACTGAGGTTTGCTTCACGTTTACTTTAAAACAAAATATGTAAAAGATCGATCACAATAGGATATAAATCCTGTTTTATTGAAACTGTTATTTTCGGGAAAATAAGTTTAAAGAACGACTTTTTCTTCTACCGCATGGGTCATTATAACAGTTTACTTAAATCCTAAACAAAAAAGACCTTTACCTGTTATCCTTTTCACCTGGGGAGATAGGTAAAAAACTTCAATATCTATGGTAAATTTTCGTGGAGGATCAGGAAAAAATTACGACAGATATGAGGTAACTTTTCGTCCTTAAATACGCGAACTACGCAGAAAGGTCTCTGCCGTTTGTCAAGGGTTGCTTTTCGACCTTCTTCGCACAATAGCGGCTTTGGAAGGAGAGGTTCGGTATCTTTCTTTCTTTTTTTCATGAGCAGTCTTGGCGAACGGCGGAGAAATGTCGGCTGTGGCTGGGGGTACGGGGAAGGGGGGCGATCAATATGACCCGGTTTCCCTCGCGGGTACCTCGAAAATTCGTCTCCCCGGCGACCCAATTGCTGAAAATCGGGCCAGCGCTGACGGACAACAGGAAGTTAATCATCCCGCGAGACTCTTTTTTTTCATCCCCTACCCCCTTCGCTATTCTTAGAGACTTATCTTCTTTGAAAGCCATGACTCAAAGGAATCTCACGCTCTGTTAAAACATTGATAATTGCCCCCACGTTAGAGAATGTTTTGCGAGGGGCGAGAAATTTACGAGAGCGGCGAACAGGTTGGACAGGAGTTCGCATACAAACGATGTCCAAATGATTCTATTTGTCGGCGTATAACGCTTCCCGCGGCAAACAGGTTTTTCTCATTTATTTTTACATCTTCAGCAAACCGTTTGAATTCATCACCAAACGTAAATGTGTTGTTTGACTTCTACTCGCCCGTGAGCCTCGTATTGTGGTATTCATTCTTTTTTCCTAGCCTGTTATTTTTGTGCACTATTTCAGTGAAGACGCGAAACTTACGAAAGATGTCGTTCCTGTGTGCACAGCTGTATAAATGCTGCCGTTAAAAGCCAGAAATTCCTAGTGAATACTAATTAACTTTTTTTATCAACACTGTTTGTGTTCTATTCCCGTTATAAAATTAACATTGTAAAAGCTGAATATCATGCTAGTTTTGTTATCGCCTATCATTTACCCGACAGGAAAGCATAAATTTTTCAGAATCCCAAATTTGTCGAATAAACTTTTAAGACTAACAACGTAATGAGAAGTCAGTTATTTTGTTAGGTGAATTAAAGTAAACACTGTTTAACCGTTCGCGATATTCCGAGTTAGTTGCCAGTGATACACGTAAATTTCGCGTGGCAAGCAATCACGTAACCGTTTATAAAATACCGTTTATTAGTGGCACCGACATTCTAGCGCTTTGCCAAGAATTAATTCGCCACGAGCATTGACGAAATTCAGAATGAGCGTAAAGTCGCTCGACCCAGAACGTTGAAGCAGATGAATTCAAAGTTTAATTTACTTTTACATTTAATAACATGCCCTTACACAAGCCTCATTGTTAGAACTTAAATTCATGATCAGCCGTAACGTTGTAGTAAAATTGAAATTTCAGTTTGTGGTATATTGCTTGCTGTTAATCGATTTTAGCAGATTCAATACCACCTATTAATTTGCTGGTTGTAATGGAAGTGGGTATTATTGTATGTTTGCGAAAGTGTGGTACAGCAGTAAGACTAAAAAGAACTTTAATTATCTTGACAATGTGATATTCAATATCGGCGAGAAGGTACTTGGGTCTCTCGTTTGAGTCTGTTCTCTCGTCTTTTCGATTAAAACAGCTTCCTGTGTGTCCAGCAGTTCAATTTCGTTCTGCCATTGCTGTTACTTGAAGCGATCAAATGAAAAGATGATAACTGCTGCGCGAAATCCTCGCTGAGATACAAGAGAAACGACAAGAATAATACTATGAGAAGAAAGATCGTGTTCGAAAGGATGCTTTTGTAATGAAACAATCAAAATCGATATAACGACGACGATAGTTACAATAGAGATAACGTAATAATCAAACTGAAAACGGTGCATGAAAGCGTTACCCGAGTATTATTAAATGTAAACCCGAAAAAAGGAGAAGAAGAAAGGACCAAGGACGAAGGAAGGAAATTGAGATTACAAGAAGCGATTTAACGAGGACACAAAATGCAGGGCATAAGTCACCTATTGTCTCACCATAATTCGCACAACGGTGAGGCGAAATCGAGCCAGCAGAATTCGCGCGATGACGAGAGACAGCAGGACACAAAAATCCTGCAGGAGCTCTTGAACCACAATTACAATGGGAAGCTGTACCTCCACGAGAAACAGGTTTCCCGGGGTTCGGTGAGCTCGACGTATTCCTACGGTTCGTCGAACGAGTCGAACTCGTCAAATCACGGATCTTCCTCGACGCATCCCCTGCACCACTACGTGCATCAGCATTCGGTGTACCACACGATCCACGGGAGCAATCATCACCATCAGTCGAGCCATCACCATCATCCCCTGCACCACGTGCATCATCATCATCATCATTATCATCATCATCAGCAGCAGCAACATTGCACGTCGAGCGGCAGAGCCTCGCCGAGCTCACCCAGTCCTACAAACGATCAGGAAAAACCGCATCATCATCACCACGGGATCCAGGAGATGATCAGGCAGTTCGGCAGAAGACTCGGACACATCAGAAGACAGAGCGAATGCCAGGAAAACCCGCGGAAGAAGGAAGAGGACTTCCGCAGCAGAAGTCAGAGCTTAGACGGTGGGGCCAGACACTTGAATCTCAGAGACGCCGATTGCGAAACCACCTACAGGATCTACGAAAGCATCCTCAGACAAGGTAACGGGGGGCGAGGGGAAGCTATGACCGTTCTTCGGATTTGAATACTGCCAAGTATAATTTCGAATGATTGGTCGTCATCCTCTGTTGATAACTGCGCTTTTTCTTATCGATTATTTTGATTTACATGAGAAAGGACTGATACTTTGGAGATCTCTCATCGAAGTTGTTGAAGGAAATTTCGGAAAATTTCGCCGTTATAAAATATTTGTATATGTTTAGAACTCCGGATGTTCGGAAATGTGAAAATGGTTAGAAATTATGAAATCACTTTCATACATCAGAAGGTAGGGTCTTCGGAAGGAAGCCAAGTAGGATTTCCTTCCGAAGAAAATTCCTTTCGTCACCCGTGACAGTAATTGCACCACTGAAATTGCCTGCATGCGACTTTCGCACGATTATAAATACAAAATCTTTGATTTCCTTTCCAAGGATATTGATTTCGTCATTCGTCGTAGTAATCATGTTAATTTGCATATCCGCTAAAAACCTTATCTCAATCAAGTAAAACACGATGAAACTGTTATTTGAGCGATTCTTGTAAGATCGCTCGTAAGAAGTTGGATTGTCGAGAAAAGAAGTCGCGCAGCGGATTTCGATGTCATGTTTTTCCGGGCGTGTACCGTTCTGTGATTCTTCCCAACCTGCCTTACGCGACTCACGTGCTTACACGCTGGCGAGAATCCTCCATTTACTCAGCGACTCGCCTCGTTCGATTGCGCAATCTGTTTTCGTGCCGGGAACGTCGTAAAGTTGCCACCGTGGCTTCTCGTATTCGCCGATTCGCATATCTCCACGACATTGTAGCATGTTTCTACCGATGTTATGTTAGACGGCACGTAATATTTCGATTCAGCGCCGGACGCGTAAAAGAAACGCTTATTTTTCTACCGTTATTACACCTTCCGTCCAACGTGATGTCCCACCGCCTACAAATCATGATCCTAATGATAGCTTACTGAAAACAAACGGGCACAACAGGAAAAAAGATCTAACAGTTTCTCACGGATTAACAATTTCGTTACTATATTTAGCCGTGGATTAAACCATTGTCCAGTTACCCTCTTCGTAGAATTATATTTGTTCATGCATTCATTATTTTCATTACACGTTTCACTTGTCACTTTAAAGTTAACGCTTAATGAAAAACCGTGAAAAAGTTATTTTCACGATATTCTTTTCATTTTTAAATTTGTTTGGTGCAATCAGCTAGCTGTATTCATCTTTCGTCCTGTATTAAAATAGTGATGTAGGAACAGGGGAAGGGCATTTCTGTTAGAAGATTTTACCGAATTAGTCTATTTTTGGATACCGGCAATCGTGATAAATACAACTGCAGGTAGAATCCATTTGGTTTCCGTCGAATGACTCTATTTCTGTCCTTAACACATGATCTGACCGTACCGCAAGCCCAGCCTCCATAAAGCTCTTGGTCCTCGTTGAAAAACAGACGTTCACCTTGACCCGACTGTATCGTCACCAGTACGTTACTTGCTCTACCGCGAGTTACGAGTAATTCGCCGATGTTAATCATGAGAGTCCTTTTAAGAGGGCCTCTCTTCTATTTATAGTGCTGATTAACGAAACCAGCCAATCAGAAGATCAAAGCCTATTGATTCTGCGGAGAAAGTTGCTTTCAGGAATTGCACAGTAATATCAAAGCTTTCTTGGGTACTGGAATATATTTCTAATAATGTACTAATTATACTAACCTAACCACCAAATAATGGTCTATTGTACGGCGAAAAAATATTAGACTAAATTCAACCGAGGAACTTTTTTCGTCTGTGTATTTCTCAATAATTTGGTATTCAGTCTGAAATTATTGTACAATGACGACAATTTGGTAATTGGTATTTTGTAATTAGCCGTCAAATCTTTCAGTTAAAAACTGCGAAATTTCAGCATCAAAGATTCCTGCGTAGAGCAGAAATTCGTAGAATTGAGAGGATTGATTGAAAATGTAATATTTATCAACCACGATTGTTGGGCAGCAGGAAAAATTTGTTCGTCGGCAGTTCTTTGACGCTTTTCAATCAATCAGAGTTGCACGTGCTCGTTGAGTCAGGGGGGGGGGGTGGATTTCACACCGGCAATACTACATCGTGATTTGTCTCTGTGGAAATATATCGATGGCCCGTTTACGGTTTTGCCTTTCGCCTTACGTTCCAACCACGTTCGTATCTTGCACAAGTTTCGAATACTAATCAGAAAACGAGTGTCGAGGAAGTATAAAATCGGATGTAATAGTTAGACTCGCTGTTGCTATAGTATTGCACACAGTAAACTCTACTTAGCAGTACTTTTCACATTTTTAATTGCTTCCATTACAGCTAGTTAATATTACAACTATCCCAATTCTTGCTATGTCGTTGTTGTCATATTTTATTCTTTTTCAACATTCTATATCTTTCCATTCTATACCATTCTATACCTCAGAAGTCCTTATAAAATACTATTTACCTAAACTTATGACGGTCTGTGTGTTCTCCGTTTACACATTTTATTTACTATCGTAAATTTGTATCACGTTCGACTGAGTATTAGACTACTATTTTCCTTGTGTCTCCTGTTTGGAAATAGACCAAGCTTTGGGTAAACACAAATCGGCATTTGCATTGGCGACGTTTCAGACGAATTCGGTATTTCGCCTTGGGGTTAACGCTGCAACGTGCATTTGGCGAGTGGCTATTCAATGTCATGAGGTTCAACTTCCGCCGATTTCCCACTCGCGACACACATCCGCAGAACCATTGTACGCCTCCGACATTTATAATACATGCCGTTTTAAAGATCGAAATACTCTCGTCCGTGACAGCTGCTTCACTTACCGTCGTTTTTTGGTTCCTTTTCACTAGATGCTTGGCTTCCTCTTTCAAGGTCACTCGTTCCTTTGCAAGTCATTTCTCGGTGCATTCATTTTCAAGTAATTTCAGAAAGTCGAAAACTGAATACTCGCCTCGTGTGTCAACAGAATTCAACTGCAAAACTATTTTTGAATATGTAAATTTTTATCATAGAGGTTTTATTTTTGCCATGCTGCCAGCAGATATAGTAGACAAATTAACAGGATAAACTAGCTGATTTTTTATTTTCCTTATTTTTCAGATGTGATATGTTTTAGACATTAAGGATGCTATAGTTGCACTTAAAACTTGCGAATAGTTCTTAGCAGTGCAGTCAGTATGAATAATCGGTAGTTAAAACCGTCGGTGTTAATGAGTGGGGTATTTTCGCCATTATTCACAGTCAGTAACCGCAGGCGAATAAGTACTTTTCAGTCATGGATAGTACCTGCTAAACGGTAATAGACTGACAAGTGGTTAAGGCTGCAGGAACTACTTATTGCGATGCAAAACATGTCAGCTGAACGTTTTGAAGTCGCGCTTATGAAATGAACATCAGTGATTTGCGAGTGACAAATGATATTTAAACCGTTTAATGTGCAGGAGAATATAGGAAAATCTTGAGGAATTTAGTCGACTGATCACGACGCATTTACCAATGACATTTCACGGCGACGGATTTAATCGTAATTCTTCTCTGTCTACCGGCAAATCCCACGGGAATGAATAATTATCGCGATATGCATTGCGTGATTCCCAAGGAAGGCACACACAGATAATCCGGGGTGTCGTCTTGACATTTCCAGCTGAGGAAGCATGAACCTAATCGGCGAAGCGTGCGCGCTTCGTATTCGACGCGAAATAAAGCAGAACTTTTACTAACGCCTGGATAAATGAAAAGAGAACGTAATTACCTATGCGATCTAACTATGGAAAATTTTCCATGAGTAAGAATATAGGACTTACTGAGATTCAAATAAAATGCGTAATACCTTATTATACCATATTCCTTTGCAGAAAGGCCAAATTCTATGCTAACGCTTTAAAAATTAATGATGCTTTATTAAATCCTTCAAGCATTTGCCGCAATTTTCAAGTGATAAAACTTTTGTCTAGCACAGTAAAAGCATTTGTAGTGTGCAATGTAAATGTTGCGGTATAAATAAGGTCTTCATTTCTGTAATTGTTGGAATGTTTTTGTTTTCTGTGTAAATGGGTAACAGTTGATCAAGTGTTTTGAGATCATATCTTACGATCGAAGTCATAGCGAATAAGTATGCAACGTTATTATACAAAACAAAATGGATTGTATCGTATTTGACACGTGGTTGTTAAAATAATATTGCGGGCTGCTGAAATCGTACGAGGTCCATAACGAACGAGTTTTCGTCGTTTCGTTTTTATCGCATTATCTTGCAGAAAAGGTTGACATCCGGTGTCGGGTTGAGGTGCGGGGATTTGCGAGCGAATAAAAGTCGGGTCAGTGGAAGTTGTCGAGGAAACGAGAGAGACACGCTCACGGTTTCGCCTGACTGCACTTTGGCCCGGAAACTGGACACTTTCTGCGGCAGAACCCGAAGGTAGCGATAACACGTCACCGCTCCAGGAGGCGCGAAAAAAGCGCTCTATATTTTCGTCAAAGAAATAAAAGTAAAATGAGGCGGTGCAAACAGTCTCCCGAGGTGGGGTCTTGCGTACACGTCTCCATCGAATATAATTGGAATGTAAATACCGATTGTGAGTCATCGACTATCTACGTAGTACCGCGAGACGCGCGTGTCTCTCCGTTTAAATCCATTCCAAACTCTACTGAATTATTACTAAGGTCAACATGCGATGACAAGTGCCCGCGTAATCGCTAACCCATTTTTCATGCTCATAAAGTTTGGACAATTTACGCGAATCGCGATGAGGGATTTGATAATCCTTGCTACCCGGATGGATCCATAGTATTTCTAGATTTCTATGCGTCTAGCATTAAACGGAAATTTTGCTAGTTTATTCAAATTCTACTGAATCGCTGCTAAGGTCACGGCGTGATAACACCTGGCTTTTATCGTTGCACGATTTTTTCTGCTACTGGTATATCGAGAATTTACTTGACCGGATTTAAACATGCCTATAAACGTTGACGCTTGAATAAGTCAATATCGGCTTTCTTATCTTTTTTGGTAACCGTGTAGGGTGACTTGTAGACCTTTCATGTGCATTCTATAGAAATATAGTCAACTCGTACCGAGATTTAAATACCAATGGATGATGTACTTTCAAATAGTAATTCTATTATCCTCGATGTTTAGCTAATCGCAAGTTTTATCCATTTACCGTGGTACGTGCCTGGCAAGCGGTTTGACATTATTTCTTTTGCAAAATTGGTCATGAACAATTTACTGTTCTAATTGACGTTTTAATTCTTCCTTCTTGTTCCACAAGGACTGTAGCTGCCAATTTACCAGCTGTCACGTACAATCTTACTAACAAGATATTACGTCTTTCAGGCGAGTTTAGAAGGAGTTCTTTGGATCGAGGTGCCAGAAGGTTATCGTTAGGAACACCTGCCGTACCTCACAGAGCGTCAGATGCTTGTTTGGACCCTGTACACGCTGCCATATTATTCAGAGACGCACGCGGGGTAAGTACAATTATCCTGCTAAAGCCTTGCAAAGTACTTGAAAAAATTCTTTCACCAGCCTTGTTAAACGGAAAGGAACTTCCTCCTAGGTTTCTCCCTGCCTTCCTAGGTTTTTTATCCAATTTGTAAACTTCCGCTTATTGTTTTGAAACGCGTGCAAACTGTCTAGTGCAAGTTTTTAATTAAATTAGTCGGTACAATGGATTGTAGGCTGTAGGCAGTAAAATTAAATGTTAATTAACTCCACATAATTGAAAATCGACCGTTTTAATTCTTATTATCTCCCGCAATGTTCCTAATGTGTTTAAGTGATTCTCTAAAACTGTCTCTGAAAATGCTATTAAACATGGAATACAAAAATGATGTAGGAACCTCGTACGTTAGAGTACATGTAAACTAGTCCATTCCGTTTCGGCATTTCCCTCGATATGTCAAAATTCTGTGATACTGGCTGACATTGGAACGATTCTACGTCAAATGCGCGAAACGTGCGATCTGTTAACACGCGGGTCTTTCTTTCTGCCGGCCCGAATTACATACGCGACAGAGACGATTCTCACATAGATATTGCACGTACGCCACTAGTAATCGATTCTGCGAAAAGTGACGAAGAGTATCTGGGTCACGATGAAAGCTTGACATAGAAGACGGACTGACGATATATTGTAAAACTATGCCGTGATAAGGGTGTCGTTGTATTTATACCCCCTTTTCTCTTCATACAATACACAAGCATGTGTAAAACATAGTGTGCATGCATAAACCAAAGATGTTTTTTTATCGCAATTTTTACACTTACTCTTATGTTTGCTATACCTTCCCGTGAAGTAATTACGAAAGACATAACTAGTGAAATTTGAATGCGACCTTGAAAATTAATATTTTTTTCTTGAAAAAGTAATGTACCCATGTGGTAAACACTTTTATCGTCAAAACTGTCGATAAAAGAGAACCCTCGTAGGATAACACTGAAGAGATCTTTCTTACCGCGCGAGACAAAGGTCCACGCTTTCAAATAGATGGCGTTGTGCTTTCATTGAAACGCGGACATATTCTGCTTTACCAATTAAGTTCAGTTGTGACTTTTTGGTTCGTGTCCGAGATTTCATTATAAGAAATGTTAACCAATCGTTTGGTACTTTATAGTCTGGTTAAAGTCCAATTGAATGTTTTTTTAAATTATAGGTCAGTGTATTTGTTTTATGTTGTTCGTGTTACTGATGTTATCTTTTATTTTTCAATTTAACTACTGTTCGCTAAAACTATATTCAAGTATCCTGATGAATAGGGCTACTTGTTTCTCTTTTGATTCTCGATTAAGGTACCGACGATAGCAAGTGACTACAATTTATTTTATGACGATGGAAATGAGATTGTCTCATTATTCGTTCTTTGAATACAAAACAGAGTACCGCACGTGACGAGCGACATAAGTCTCTTCTGATGTATCTATTGCATTCTTCAGGCTCTCATTGCAACGCAAAAACATCTGTATATATATAGAATCACGTTCGATGACATGTGTCAATATCTTTTTATACGTATTTTTCTAAACTTCGAATATTTCCATGCTTATTGTTTCTGTGGCGAACAAATCCTTCATAATCTTAATCAGAACGAGCAATGAAGTTAAACATTTTTTCAACATTTTATTAATCTGTATGTAAATGTTGATCTGCCCTGTAGAAGTGAAAAAAAGCACGGTTTACTCTAGCTCTTTCACCTCTACATCGTAAACGTTAGTCAGAAGCGTCATCGGCCTCGAGCAGCATCAAGCCGCGACCTTTTTCTCTGTCTCTCCACGTTTTTATTTTTTTCCTCGGCCTCCTCCCATTCTACATGCGTAAAGCATATATTTACCGCGCTTATCAGCCGGACTTATCATACGAGTAGTCACGGTTGGACGACTCGGCCAGATAAAGCCTCGCTGTACCGGTACATACACCGTCCAGCTTAAGAGCATTGTGAATATTGCCTAAAGGCCACGTGGAGTCTTCTCATTTCCTCACGTATCCACAAAATCGCTGGTGAAGCGAGACCATGCACGTTTTTCCGAAATACCATAATTTTTGTCGAAGATCCTATTTTATTTAATTACTCTTACTATTACTTCGTTTTCTTTCCAGCAATTTGTTTTCATTTTAGTGGTCACATTACTGAATTTCGTTGGAATGTTATCTTAACTTTTGCAGAATACAGGTGATGCACAAAGGCATCCCTCGAATAATACAGCAATTAAATTGGACAAAGTCAATAGAACGGTCAGAGATTGTGATAAAAAAGTTCTTTTAATAAATCCTTAAGAACAAATCTCGAATTTTTTATGAATCAGTGAGAAAAATTGTATGAATCCTACGTCTTGAACAACATTGAACCAATGAACCGTGTTATTACAGGGTTACCTGCATTTTTACAAAAGTCGTTTCCAAGTCATTGCAAGACGTCCTAATCCGGCAACTTGGAAAATTCTGTCCCATTAAAAGATCCTCCGCTGACCATTGAAACCTGACTCGAAGTTCGTGGGGACCTTGACCTCGAAAACGACGGTACATTTGCGCAAGTCGAACTGCAGCATTCTCCCATGATTTCTGTAATGGGTTCTTTGATAAAATTGCTAGGACTTTTCGTAGGAGAAAGAGAATTGTTCGGTGGTCGCTTTCTGCGAGAACGATCAGGCTTGGTCGAACTTGAAAATGGATCTTCCGGGAAGGTATGCATCTTACGATGCGTGATGCACGTATAATCGATGCGCGTAAGCTCCGTACAATGTCGGACGGTACGGCGAACCGTACGGCGATCCAGAGTTCCAGTTGAGCACGAGCATCCGCGCTCGCAGTAGTGTCGCCAATGCGATAGAGAAAAACCAGAGGAACCGCCTCTGATCCGCGAAAACGACGCATCTTGTTTTCCTACTTCGCCCTTAAAAACATCCCCAAATTTTCCTACACCTAAACGTCCTTCCTCTTCTCCGCGAATTCGTCAATTAGTCATACGAAAAACACGAAATGTCATTCCCGAAAACGGAAAGACTTTGAAAACTCGATCAGCCCTATTTCACCACGTAAATGACTTCTTTCATGTTTGAAAATTCGTGAATTATCGGGCCTTTTTGTCGTTTTTGCGAATATTCGAGTTTGTTTACTCGAGAACATGGGGTGTCGTTTGTTGATAGGTTTGGATGTATGTGAGAAATATTGAAGTTTTCACGGCGATGGTTTTTCGAGGCTGGTTCAAAGTAGTGGTTGAGGAACTGACTCATTAGAAGTGGAAAAAGCTTGGCGAACACTTGTTGCTAAAGTATATCGTAGCTGCCGTCGTTCTCGTAAAACGAGAGTCGTTTTCACGATCAGCTGAGTGCACTGTTCACGATTGCGGAAAAAATTCTTCGTCAGAGCGATTGCCCTGAAAGGTTTTTCACGATTCTCCCGGAATTGTCCTGTGTCTTCCTCGAAGGAAAATCCGACTGCTAGGTACCCGATGATCGTCTTATTCAACCTCGTATTTTCCTCTCTACGAAACCAATTTATTTCCTCGTTTATTAGATGCAGTGAAGAAAAATATCTGCGAAACTGTTTATAATATAATGTAAACCATCTGACGCATACACACAATCGTGTAGACTGTTTTGCCTACTTCCGTGAAAACAAATTAATAGACAGAAAGAGATAGGAATGAAAAAAACAAGTGTGCGCGGCGTAATTTTCATTGCTTGAAAAACAACTTAAAAGCATTACACTTATAAACAATTCACTCAAAATAAGTGGTCTTCATTACGGACTTGTAATACCTTTCGTTAAGTTTGTATTGGTACTTATCCCCTAAACGGAAAACCAGGTTAATTCCGTTTCATTCGATCACATGGAAAATTTGAGTGATAATATTCATTGTTTCGTATAATTCATTATATTCGGTTCTCTTTCAAGAATTTCATACCCTATTTTGAATTCACAAAGGATCAGAACGTTCAATCAGTCGTCTAACTTTTACACGAAAATATTAAAAGTATAATGCTTCAGAAATGCTTTGTACATTACAAAGAGAAAACAACGTGATCATTTTTTGTTAAGTCATTAGTTCCTCGCACAGTAGGTGTCTATAAATAGTCTATAAATATTCTACGACTTAATATTCCTTCCTTGCCTGGCAGATACCTTTTTTCTTAGCATAAAAAAGATGTACCTGGACAGTAAATCATATCTCGGTATTCTACCGTCATTCGTTATGCTAATACAACGATATAAACTACCGTGCGCTCTGCATATTTTTTACGATCTATATGTTTACGGTCACGGGTTTATCAGTTTCCGCAAATAGGTATTAACTTGGCGAACCTGTGTTGATTGTAAACATTTCTTGCGGTTTATTTACATCGATCGATTGCTCGGATTCGCTGGCAACGCAGCACCCGTCGTCGCGGAATTAAATGTATACGTGTATCGGCCTGACTATTTCAGAATGGAGAAAAAATACGAAAGTCGTCGAGGCAAAAGCACAACGAGTCGGGGAAATAGAGAAGAACGAGCGCCCAGAGCTACTGCTCTCATTTGCCTGAATTGCCGCGACTCTTGGCTTATGTCGTCGGAATATTACCGTGGGCGTTTCATTTAAATCGTAGTTCCTTTTGTCGACGCACGAGACGGCCCGTAAGCCACGAATTAGCCTCTCCACAATGGATCAAATGTTTCCGTAAAACCTTGGACATTTACTACCAGGTCCAGCACCACCATTTACTACCTGCACTAACGTCATTATCATTCAACATCCCGATATTATACCGACTTTCGTTTAACTCTACAATTCGCATTGATATAAAAATCATGCTGTTTCTTACTGGTCGGAAAAATATTTTACAGTATAATTTGTGCGATTTTCTGTTAAACTCACCGGGCTTGGATTATCAGAATTCAGTGTGAACAATATAAATCTTACAGTATATTTACATAGTTTTGGCGATTTGCTTCTTGATTTCTTGGTTTTTGTTAAAATTCAGTATTAACAATTTACACCATGCAACAGTGACATGTTTGTGTATGAATGAAATTGCGAGAGGTCGAGGGTTTGTGTTACTGGAAGAATTGGTTTCAAATAAAATGACGACTATGTGTTGTTTGTGGCATGGCGCCTCGGTGCTCTATAGTTTCACGTTCTTTTATTGCACTTGTTACTCGCCTTGTGTATGACTATCTACCGTTTTACTATTCTTAGCACGGATCGAATGAGCCAACCACGCAAATTGAAAAAAGACAAGTAGCCAAGAGAGCAAGTGAACGAGCACAATAAACGTCAATCTACGGAAAACATTTCTTCCTTGTACCGCGACATTTTATTCCACCAACGTCTCTTTCCTCCGTACATTTTTACGGCAGTCGCGGGCCAGTTTGAGTCGATTAAAACAACCACTGCGAGGAGATTTTTCCGCTCAGGGTTCCGGATTTTTTAGCATTTCATTCGTCGTCCATTCGGGGGATGTTTGAACCGTCGTCTCAGCTGTGCAGTTTCAATCGATTACCGTAACTCCAAGGGTAGACAATTGATTCTTCAATGAGAACGTGCTGGCCAGCCTTCAGTACTGCCACGGCATACAATTTGATCGATCCGTAACGTTTCGTCGCAAAATCTTCCCAGGGGATTGTTTCGTGCAATAAATTCATAACAAGAAACGCATTTTTCGCAGAGAAACGCAAAAATGGTGGACAACCGCCGCGGGTTTTTTCTTGGAAACTGTACGCGTGATCGGTTTGCTTTTGACGAGGAAAACACGGGACGTAAATTTCGCCGCGGGGAAGAGTTACGTCGACGAGTCGGGAATACATTCCCAACAGGCTGGCACTCGATTTGTTTTGCTGGTAAGGAGAGGTGTCGAACGACGTGTTGATGCTCGCCGTCTGCACAGTTCGGCCGACTGCTGCTCTGTAAACACGGACTTTCGCGCTATTCGGCAACTTCATCGTCGCGAAACTCACTGACCAGCGTAAAATCATTCGGGAATTCACGGACAGACCGTTGCTACATCCTCGCCGTTGCCACTGTCGTACAAAATCTCGGAAAACATCCCCCCCGCCATCCACGGACTTGAATATCTCACGTGGTTTACCGTTTGCATGACGTACCGCGGCTTTACATCGAGCCAAGAAAAAAATAGAACAAGTATTGCAGTGAAAAGGAATATCTTAATACACAATTACAAAATAGCATATAAAGTAGAGTTTCTTTATTAATCCATTTATATTATTTTACGGCTTGAGATTGATTCTAATTTCAATGCGATGTACGTTAAATTTTGTGCGTGCTTGTCACATATTATATTCTGGAATCCATCATGACGTTATGTAAACATTTATATTAACTACGTACGGGCTTCCTGTTTGATTAAGGAGAGGCGTGCAAAGGATTAATCGTCGATAATTTAAACGTGAAAATCCTGTAACTGCGCCAGGCTTAAAGATGTTTTCATTATTACGAAGGTCCTGAAAATGTGCTTCATACGCTGCCTCTTGATTTCCATGTGTAATTATTTCCTATTGGTCACCTGACGGCAAGGGATAAACCATGACAGAGCGTCGCTCGTTTAATCCCGGCCAGAAGACTGTGAAAACCGGCGGAAGCCGTCGGTAAGCAGTGACTTCCGGGTTTCGTAAAACACCTGGGCAAAGTTTACACGTGCCAGCGTAATTCGGTCGCTTCTGCCAAAGTGCTTCGGAGCTAGTGGAAAATGTACAATAAGATTGATACTGTTTGATCGTGCCGACGGAGAGTATCGTAAGGATCTGCAGGATGTTGTTTCGACGTCAGACCAGCGATCCATCCGGCGCTAGTACCGTGAGGAATTCGGAAATCACGCAAGGAACATCCGGGATCCTGTCAAATTGGTACACGCGAATTGCAACGAATGTGAAGAGACGGCAGACGTTCAGTCCTAAATCCTTGCTCAAGAGAGCCCTGGTACTTGGTCCTTTTAACTCTGCTTTCCTTAGAATTCATCCAATAGCGGAGAGTTTCCTTACCAAAAAGTCGTCGCGAACTTTAACACCTCCCATCAAATCAGTAGAAGGAATTTTTTCTCTTCAAAAATGAATCAGTGAACATTCTTACGAAAAATAAATTTTATTTGCGCTGGACTAACTTTCTTTTTCGTTACAGCTTCCTGTTGTCGATCCTTTCTTGGAAAAGGTCTCGCTCTCCGATCTCGGTAAGTACTTACTGCAATTTAATCTCTGTAATTATTTACAGCATCAGAATAGTTTTAATCGATAAACGATCCCAGACACTTTGACGTCACAGTGTGATTTTAATTCTACGAAAAATCGCTTATAAAATTTTTAACCCTTATATGAAAAACGCTTACAAAGAATTAGTCGAGTAATTCAAGAAATTGGAGTATTTAAGTATCTTACAAATCGCCAAGCTTAAAGTCATAAAACGAGAAATAAAAAAAATAATGACCCAATTCCTTTTTTTCTCTCAAAATGAGAGAATCAGTTTAGCAAAAAGTTACGTATGTAACCCATTTAGTGGACGAAAGTTTCTTCTTCGCTTGAGAGGGTTAATTTTCTGTAATTTTGTTCACGTGCTGTTACTCCTTCTCTTTATCGTTTCCTTGATCTCCCACTCTCTCATCTCCGTATTATTCCCTTCTTTGTCTTCAAGTAGACGCACGTGCGTCTCATACGCTTCGTCACTTTCCCGTGGCTTTACTCGTGGTTTCCCCTTGAATTCGCGAAACTAGCGGCGTATTTCTCTTGCCATCGTGTTTGTTCATCGGGGCTTGTATAATGGCGATCGATGAGTTCCCGGGACGCAAGCTCCCTCGGGCAACAGAAAGAGAGACACGTTGAGAAAGATAGGAATGCCTGAGGGGGGCGGAATAAACTGACAGTGATGGGGAAAACCGCGAGAGGAGAAGAAAAGTGGAAGTCAAGAAGCCGGGGATGAAAACGTGAAAATAGAAAAATGTAGGAAGGAAAGAGGGAAGAGAGGGGCTGTTACGCAACTGCGTTCGCTCTCGTATATTCGCGCAGACGTAATGTAGGTCTAGGTTATGGGGATTCTGCCCTTCCTAACACTCTGACCGAAAACCACAAACAAATGCAGTCGCGCACATGTTCCTGTTTTCTTTCAACCCATTTTCAAAGTTCCTGGCAATTTCCTAAACGCTCACCGAATTTGCCAATTTTTTCCCGAATGTTTTGATTGGTAAACCTAATCTGGGCGTGACAAAATCGGCGTAGACGATATTTTGAAAAATGATAAACAGGATCTCAACACAGAGAAACTATTGAAACTATTGAAAATTGCTTTGGGGTGAGGTGTAAGTTTCTTAGGATTTTTTTATGATTAGCAGAATTAGGGCAGAGTGAAAAAACTGTCAAAAATATACCAAAAATTGATCTTACTTTCGGAATAGGTATAACATTATCAGGACGTTGGTGAATAAAGAAATACATATTTGAAAATCGGGATGATTGAAAATTGCCCTGCCAAATGTTTTGCGTAGTAATGTGTATTAGTGGAACTAACTGCTGGTGGTTAACAAAGTGAAATAAATTCAGTTTAGAGAGCAGTCTCTTCGCAATTTCATTTTCTGCCTGAAGACAAATGAGTTTGAGTAAGTTTATAATTCACACGAGGTTATTTGCTCAGCTTCTACAATGTAATTATTTAGTAATTTCTGTTCCATAATTTCTACACACTATGATCTTATCGCTTGTAAAGTACTAAACGAAGAAATGTAGACTCATCGATAAAGACAACGGAATTACCAAGCTAATTAATTGTATGACCCGTTAAGAACAATTGGGCGGTGCGTGGGTAATTGGATAATTTTATCCACTATATAAACGGTCGCTGTTAGTTAATAAAGGAAAATAATGGACTTCATAGAATTGCCTCAATTTTGTTTTACAGCTTAGGTGAAACGAATTTCAACAAGGTTGTGATTTGCATAACTCTGCAGTTTATTTCTTCTCCTTTTAGAATTTACATATTGTCAATTCAAGATGTTTCCTTGTTTGTCAGCTCCGACCGCATTTCACTAATTGCTATATTCTACTTTGTTGTTATTCCAAGATGTTAGACAAAGAAATGATTATCAATTATAAAGATAAGAGATTCGCGTAGCCATGGTTGACCTATTTTTCCGGACTTTTCTGTGTGATTTCCCTTGAAGTATGTACAGCATTTGCACATGGAGGTCTAGGACGGGGGATGATTATATCCCAACCTTTCGCATTCACGTAGTGCTTACGTTATCAAAACGTTCCCAAAGATAAACCCCTTAAGATATTTATTTTGCCCTAAATAATGTTTGTTTAGGATCCAAATGGTATCCGATCTATAAACTGTTTTAACAAAATTCAGTACTCGCTAACCATATTATTGAAGGATGAAGAATTAAATTCTCTTTTACAGTTAATATTAAAATATCTTTCCTTGTCTGTCTAAGGAACTAAATGGTCCACAATAATGGTTTAATCTTCCAAAAACTGTTATTTTTGGTATTCGTATTCTGTTCCATTAAAAGATTGTACATCAAAGAGTAAATAGTTATAATTAATTGTATTCACGGTAATTGTGAGAATTAAACTATTAAGAATTTTGATTCACGTTGAACGCAGCAGTATGTTAATTATACTCACAGTACGGGGTGGTTTAATAATCAATAAGTATCCTGACGGCTGAATACTCGTGGTATATCGGTAACGCTTACTTGCTAATCGATAGTCGTTCAACAACAGGCGCAGTTCCGCTACTTTATTCGATAATATTCTTGACTAATTACCCTGTCGACAATTGACATTGTTTACTTCTGTATACGTAAACTGCCACTCGGGAAAACTTGGTCCAATTAATGCTACCTCACTTAAAAGTCTAATTCTTAACTCAATTACTCAATTACCTTTTCTACAGTTTTAAAAAGTCGTTTTTATTTTATTTACGAATTACTTAATGTTTTACAGTCAAGTTTAAAACGGAACGAACGACTTTCACATAAATTACCTACCCTGTTAGATCGGTAAAAATGTTTACTCGAGGTTATTCAAGCACTACGTCGTAAAAGTGTAATTTTAACGCACTAAGTAAACATTCTTGACGATTCAGTAAGTGTCTAGCCTAAATGCTATGATATTTTTTCGATGTTTCATGTTTCGCACTTATACGTGTAAATGTGCATCGAAGTATAGTACACGTGTTTACTTGTGTTTATCCGGTCAGTTCGAGCGCCAATTTTATCGTTCCAAATAAAGATTTGTTTTGATCGGGTTAGCGTCTGGTCCGCAACGATGATAATGTTGAGTAATAACGTGACGCGTGCATATTTCAAATAGTAACTGTCGGTTAAGCACAGGCATGTTTTGGCGTCACTGTTCATCATTCTTCAAGAAGTCATATCCCTCTGTCGAACGCATACGAACCGGCAAAACATGCGTAGCAGCTAAGTGTTACCACAAATATCAATATTATTTCATACTTGGTCAATCAACAATGTTTATAGGCCTTGAGAAAATTCATTTCTAAGATCTAATTACGACTCATCTTTAATTTAACACCATCCAATGAATTAACCATGATTACTGTTACACGGAGAACAATATAGTTCACAAATTAGGAAATTTGGATGATTCGAATTTTTTTGGTAGTATTTAAAGAACCTTCAAGTGTGTCCATTTTCTGCAGATCAAATATTTGCACACATATCAAATATTTCAAACATTTAAATGATGAAAGGGGCTAATTAACTTTTTTCGAGGATTTAAGTATATTTTATTCAATTAATATTTCAATAAAAAGTACATGGTTGAAAATGTCAAGGGTAATTGATTTTACTGTAGACTCAACGTAAACTTTATTACACGTTCATAAATGGTTACACAAAAATTTAATTTACGTTTTTCACGAATTCCATTTACTTCATGTAATTCAGCTGACAGTAGTAAAACATTTATTTGTAAAATTCAACGAATGCTTGAAATTGTCTAATCATATATATATACATATATATCTGACATTCGAATCTTGTTTATTCAGGAACCTTAGCATCGGTATCGCTTTGCCGCAGCGATTTTAATAAGTTCTCGATTAAAAATATTAGCATAAATTTCCTATGCAAAATGACTTAATCTTTTACGATTTGTGGATAACTGATCTGCACTCTGGGCGAGTGAAACGGTCGTAAGTTTAGAGTTAGACGATTAACCGAGCCCCTTAGCCGATGGTCTTGGCTTTAAACTCAGCTGCACGACCGGTTGCCATCGTTGAGGGGATTTCCGTCAGAGCCCTCGGGGAAACGAGACCGGTGGGAAACTGCGTTTCCCCGGAATTCCACGTGTTGTTAGCGGGTTGATCGTTTTGGCGAGTGTACGCGAAACGTGCGGGATTTTTCCCTGTGGTCGGCTGCCGTTTTTCTGGCAAGACTCCGCACGTTTGGCCGCGGGTTTATTCTTGGCAGGGCCAAGCCGACATCGGCAGGGCGGGAGGCAGACGAGGAAACGAAACATCGACAGAACGAGAGAACACGAAAGCTGCCCGCGGACAGTCATTCAGTTCGCCAGCAACGCGCCTGGACGAGCTCCGCGTCTTTTCCGGCGAAGGAAAGAGAAAACAGGAACACGGCCGCCGTGGG
This sequence comes from Hedychridium roseum, assembly GCA_963989215.1. Classification (NCBI taxonomy): domain Eukaryota; kingdom Metazoa; phylum Arthropoda; class Insecta; order Hymenoptera; family Chrysididae; genus Hedychridium; species Hedychridium roseum. The sequence continues at coordinate 5,401,045 of OZ022305.1, forward strand.
AAAGGGGGATACCGGACACGGGGAAACAGTAAAAGGTTCTTCCGAGAAATATAATGTTCCTCGAGGTGTCTAGTGATGCGTTTCCGAGCCAGTGTTCCCGTCACCGAATACGCCCAATCGAGAATTTTTATAATCACCATTTTCTATGCTCAGGATCAACTATAAAGATTGAGAATTCGCGAAAATATGTCCGGTTAATGTGTACCCGCGAATCAAGTTTGATATAACCGCAAAATATTTATTTTGAAGTTGATTGTTTAACAGATAGAAACGAAAAATAACATCTGAACTGGAGTAAACATTTTACATTCATTTTACAAAAATCATTCTGTAATTCTAGCCAAGTAAGAAAAATGTTCGTTTTGAAAGTAGACTCTTTCCTTGTTACACGATAACATGATTAGCGAAATTAAGGATAAACGAAGTTGTTCTTAGGAACTTTCCAGTGCTTCAATTCCTTGACGCAGCTTTCTATTTAATTATTGGCCAGTTTTGCGATTCTCATCTTATTTCTTTCCGTCGCTGTTTGTTTACGGTTTAACTTTATTTATAATTTTAAATCGTAAGCCTGGAAAATTAGTTGTCCCATTTTTAATGATGAAACACAATGAAAATTACAATTAAAGTAATTTTATAAATAATGTTGTATGAATAATATAATAATTTAAGAAATGAATCTAACAATAATACCTTTATATGATACATAAAGTAATGTTCATCGTGTGCGTGTTCACAAATTTATATTTATATCAAATTTAGCTTATGTTCATTTCAACTAATCGTCATGAAAAGTAAAAAGTAACTCTTGGACATCTGTCGTTTATTAACTGTCACATAGTTGATTTTTGCCAAATTAAACGTATGCCAAATAAAAAGCCAGTATGGCTGTCAGAAAAAATGGATTGCTTTTGGTGTAAATCGGCCGACTCGCTAGCACCGCCAACAATAATTTTGGCACGTCTCGCGATATAACAACGATAAACGAAATGCTTACTAGATACTTCATCATCCAGGGAATCATAGTAGGAGGATTTATATCATTCTATACGCAAAAGCATTTACTTTAAAAAATGTAGCGGTCAAAATGCACCGTTCAAAGACAGTATAGTAGTATATCATATTGTTACTATATTATTACGTAACAGAACCTGCGTTAGTTGCGGAAAATTGGGCGAACTTGTAATAGGTGTATTAATTTAACCACCTCGTGGTAGGAAATTCTGTCAATCAAAGATAAGTCGAAAATTGATTGGCACCGTGTCCGAGTTATTTTCCAATCACAAATAATCGGCGTTTTCTTTGCAACCATTAAGAAAGTATCGCTCTATCCATTCAGTAAAAAAATTCAGCAATCCAAATACGGTTTGAATGACAATTTTAATCCCTAGATATTTAGATACTTGAAAACGTTGCGCACACGATATTACCAACTGGAACGATGAAAATTGTAAATCTTATTACATAACAAAGCTGACGTTAGTTGTTGAAAATTCTGTGAACTCGTAAACGGCGTGTTAACTTGACCACCTTGCACCGGGAAATTCTGTCAATTGAAGGTGAGTCGAAGACTCATTGGCATCGGCGCCGAGTTATTTTCGAAGGCAAAACACTCGGCGTTTCTACGGGTGACGTTTTCACGTCTCAAGTCGGTGATTTAGCGGTATCCCGTGGGAACTGTATGGATCATAAGGGCAGTGCTGCAAGGGAAAAGGGATTAATTCGTTGCCGGGAAATGATGACAGGTCATCCTAGGATTCGGGGGTTGTTACCATTTTCACACGTCGCGGCCGGGCACGCAAGGTTGCCTCTATGCTATAATTGGAGAACGCTCGTAAATCGATTAGTGCATCATCGAGTCCTTGGCAGCGGGGTGGAAAACTCGCCGGGCTCGTGTTTCTCCCGTCGAGCAACGTTACAAAAATTTCGGCTCTTCGTGACACGTATCGAAATTGTTTTTATCCACTTGTAGGTGTTTACGCGAGGAAGCTCATTTATCGTACAGCGTAGATTACAGTTATTGTACGAATTTTACGTAAAAATGCGTGAATTCAAAATAATTATGTGATGTGAAATTCGAGCTATTTTGAATTTTATGTTATGATACGAGTTGATATAAATTTTCTGCAGCTGTCCCTGCTAACAGAAGAGGATCGTCGTAAAAAGTGGACAAGATTTACGGAGTTAAAGATTTATACGACCGTACGAGTTTACTTTTATTTTCCCTTTTCTTGAATACGTGTGACAAATAATTTTTTTGCAAAGGTACGAAACAAACTTACAGTCGTTTGTACTCATACTTTTCTGCAGTTTGTATTTGAATGCACTGGTCAATTAAAAAACACGGAAAAGCGTAAATTCATTGATATTCTCAAGTATCATTTTTAATCATTTCATGAAAATGAAAGAATTCATCTTTTGGATGTGATTAATATCTTCCAATCTAACATTTATTTATATATATATCATTTTTTTTATATCGGTCGCAATTTTCACCTGTTTTTATGTAACTTGACATAATTAAAATTTTGCAAAAAGCTTCATAACGGACAAAGTTTTAGTTGAAAATGAGTATTTAGTTTTTCTTTCGTCGTCCCAAGTAAGGCACTGACATGATCTATTTCGATGGTCTGACGATATTCGTTTTTAGCCTCAAAGAGACGAGTTTATTCGCGCGTAGCAGACCTTCCCTTTGGCCGGAGCATCGTCAAAAATAATTTCGAATAGTCGTAGAAAGCGCCTTTGTGGAAAATACCCTGATAAAACTTGTTTATCTGCCTTGTGAAAATCATATTTCCTTTAGAAATTAAATTCGAAACACTTTGGTCACAATTATGTCTCGCAAAATGTGTAATTTTACAAAATTAAAATAATTTTCCAGTCCCCAGGGTTTTACGTAAATTTTCCTCCGTGATATAAAAATCGTCGCGACATTGAAATTCACGATTTCAATTCTACTCCTGAAATCCGCAGTCTTCCGAGAACACGTTCCGAGAAATTTGCTCCAATTTCTCGCTTAATTTCGCGGACAATTGCAATCCCCTTCATACTTTGACAAACGACAGGAGAAAGATAGAAAGCAATGATCCGCGGATTGTAGAGGAACGATCCTCGAAAAACGTACTGCAGTTTAGTGGTCCTCGACACGTTGCGGTGCATTCTATTTCGAGAATAGATCATCCAATCGTCGCTTACGTAGTCGGTAAAGCTATACCTCTCCGTTAAATTTTATCGTTTAAAACCCGTAAGATTTCCGAACAAAAGATCAACGGACAAAACTGACTACTACATCCATCCGCAAGAATGAAAAATTAATTTTACATCAACGTCCTATTATAAAACCCATAAAAGTCAAGAACAAAACATTACAAACTGTTCACAGTATCGTTAAGAGGTATTAAAATCCAATCTTACATCAATGTTCCAATTAAAAACTCCCCTAGGAATCGAGAACAATACGGCTACGAATCGATTAAGAAACGACTTTACACCGCGCAGAATATTAGGAACAATTGCTTGACATGCGCCGGGAAATGGATTTTTTGGGAAATGGACGAAGATGGTAGTCGTAGTGGTAGTGGTGTGGTGTAATCGCGGAGATAATGCAGTTTTCGAGGGCGAGGTTGTTGCCGGAAAAGCCGGAGAGATACCTGACGATGAGCCTGCACGATAATGCTGACTCTGAATTATTACTCGAATTCCGAGGCCGTTCGCGCGGTGTTGAGGCAGGTCGCGAGTTCCTGGTGGAGCGACGACGACGATCCGGTCTACTCGAAGGACCTCATCAAGGAGTTCGACGTCGAAAATCCCCCCCTCGAGGACGAACTCGCGTGGATTCTATCGAAAGGTACAAGCCGGGAAAAAGCAATTTCCCTCCCCTCCTTATCTCTTTCAAAAAAGATAAACCAATAAGCCGTCGCCGTCAACTAACATATCCTTTTCTTCGGTAATATTTCACTGTCATTGATTTCTTAATGACCATGTAAATCCTATTATTGTATAAGTACGTTCAAGGAGATGTGTAAACAACGCATAATCCTATTTTAATGTTAATTCTTCACTCAGTATAAATACCATTCTCATCATTGTTACTGTCAATAGATTCATTCTCCCACGTTTCTACACCGAATTAAACCGGATTAATTAACATTACTTGTTTCAATAACAAAGAGCAGTTTATGCGGAATGCATTAATAACAGATTAATAGAAAACAGCTCAATGTATCTACAATTTGTATTTGCATAAAAATACAAGTTTCGTGTTTTTCACGAGAGGCAGCCGCACTCCATGAAATATTTCTGTACTGTGTAACTAAAAATACACCATGTTTTCGAGGAGAAATATTTATGGAATGGAAAAAAACAAGCTATGTACTTTCTCCCCTTCTTTTGTGAAAATTGTTAAAGCTACTTGCAGTCAGGTAGCGAGGAAGAAAAGGTGGGGGGATGCGTAGGAGTAGGCTTTGGAAACACTGCTGCGTAGGATTCACAATGATAATTACGTTGAGTTCCTATAGAAGAAAATATAATTCCGTCGCATTACAGACGACAAAGTTAATCAATGAATCACTCGGAACATCTCGTTCTCATTAGCTTTCTCTTAATTCAATAAAAGGTGTAAAACGGTGCAAGTTATTCGCACCATTTACGATCGATCCTTTTAAAGGAAGAAAACCGACTAAGAAGAGCGATTTATCTACCGTTAATTATTGCTCGTTACAGCTTATTTGCATGAACAAATACTTGCTTTGAAAGGAACTCTACACACACATTATTTTTCCATATAAGAATGTTATTTTTGTTGTATACATTAAAAATGATCATTACACGAGAAAACAAAGATGTTCTTTCCCAGGCCATTATTATTATCTAGGTCAGCACTTAATTAATTTCAACAGCTGCAATTCTGAGATATACAAAAATTAAATATTCAATGAAATTTGTTTAGAACGGAATATCCCCGTTTATATCTCTCTCCGCTACATACACAAAGTGGAACGAAATAGGGAAAAAGCAAATTGATTGATAAAAAACGCGCGCACGTACTTTGAATGTAAAGTATGTTCAAAAAGTTTTGTGGTATCTCAAAATGCCTTCGCTAGGTATTAACTATAGGATGATAACGATTTCTTTTCATAGGGAGAGGTAATCAACAGAGCACTGAAGAGATAAGCTGAAAATGTAAAGGCTCGTAATGTTATTTCAAACAGTTTGTAAGTTATCGTCGCGACGATATCGTGTGTTTTAAAGCGAAAAAACACTGGCTGACGTAGGAATCTTAATTTTGCAATGACAAAACTTCCTGGATCATTAAACAAACTGTGTCGCGAGTAAAGGCTAACGAAGTCATACGTGCCTAACCGTTATTTACAATTTCCGGCAATACAAACGTTGACTTCTAAGAAAGCATTGCATCGAAGTGTCATTAATAATAAATATCCTTTGAGAAAAATTCGTTAATGAAAAGAATATAACTCTTTATCAAGTAATTCGTATGAATGTTAAAACAAATTTTCGTGAACAACTATTACGGCAATGATAGGAAAAACTGAAATTTTAAGTCACAGAAAAAACGAAGTAAATTATGAAATGGGCGCATGTAGTAAAATCAAAATATAAGTCTCTATACATTATTTATTATTATCGCTAACGTTTTAAGGGTGGTTAGAAAAAGGACGCCCGTTTCGCAAATAACTTCCGTGCATTACTTTTGAATTTTCTCCATTTGAATTTCTCTTGGAGAAAATTAGAAATTATACGAAGCCGTAGATCTAAATCTGATGCTTGCCATTGGAGAGGTGAAAGCCTACGTACCAGAAAGCATCTCGACGAACGAAATACCTTGTCTGCTGGCAGTTCCTCACGTGTTAGTACCGGTTTACCCCGCGGTATTTGTGTTTACGAGTCATGCCAAGTATAGAAGTCTTGCTTTGTGTTTCGCGTTTGTAAGAACGACGCCCGGTCACTGCTCATTCCTACCGAGTATTCACATCGCTTTTCTCCCTGTAGGATCGCAGTTAAATCATCGACGTATTTTGCAAATGAAAGTGTTGCGCGCGTAGATGTTTTCGTAAAAAAAGTCGTCCATCCTTGGTACTTATATCACGCTTATATCTCACCAGACTAGAAATCTTTTTTGTTTACGGTACAACGTGAACATAAACGACACTCATTCGTACCATACTGCTTCATCGTAATTACATGGCCTTACTCTCTGGTATTGATTATTTTTCAAATAACATCCTCCTCAACTGGAACAACACTCATTTACAACATGTTATTTATTGCACTTACGTGAACCCACTTTTTTGAGCTTATATTAAAAAACAAAGAGCTTGATCTTTCGAGGAATTGAAAGGCTGAATTTTTGACATTGCGCACAGTGCATGTTTGTCGTACGTGAATGTAGAAGTTTGCTTGGCAGCAACGTCGGTCGTTCGCCGGTGATTCTTTCCGCGTATTCGCAAGGCATTCCGCAGTCGTCGGTGCCATGGCCGGAGTACCGTCTCGGCTTCAGTCGTTGTCGAACAGCGGTCCTTCTAGCTCGCACGTTCGCCAATTACTCTCGGTACTTAGCCATTTTTCCCCCTCCCCGATTTAACGATTTCCCATCGATCGTTCGGAAACCTAGGTTCTTTCTCCGGGCAACCGTTATCGCCTACTTTCTTCCCGCCCGCGTAAACAGTGCAGTGCCCTTAGTGCCGCGAGTGTCGATGCTCGAATAAATGAGAAACCATGATGAAACAGTCTAGTCGGATTTAACGCTCCGCTTTGTCGTCGGTATAAGTCTTTGAAAATCTGCCTATTTTTCCGTCCGAACAACACGTGTCTACATCGTAAGGGTTCTGTAGAGGTTACGGAAATTCGTGTCATCCTCGTGCTATATTCATGAGACCGGATGTCGAGGAATTGTTGTTTATACTTAAGTGACCACGGTCGGACATTAATCCGGCGCTTGCGAAATTTTGATGAAAATTGCGCTACAATACAAGACACGCGTCTATAAAGTATGACCGTTGTCCGTTCGTTTTAACTCGGACTTTTTCACGGTGATTATATTAATCGCGAAGTGTATACATTGAATCTGTGAATGACGTCATGGATTGCACAAATTTCGCACACGATTTAATTCTTCCATTGTTAACGAGAAATCGCAAATTACTTCAAAATAATTAAGGCTCTAGTAGTGCATAGGCTGTGACTGTCCTTCAAAGCCAATCGATCAACTACCAGTCACTCTCTAATGGAAGAATGTCCGTCACGGCTGAATCATTTGCGGTCGAGCTGCAAGCTGTGATTAGAGATGCATCATATTAACGTTACATTCACGCAGAATTTTCTACAAAACTTGTACGCTATATCACGGAATATTTCGATACAAATAATCTTATCCGAGATTTAATACACTGCAAATAACATTTTGTAATAGAAATGTCCATCCTTTTTGGATTCAATGAAATAAACATAGTCCTTTCAATTAAAATATATCTACAATTGTTTTAGATTCACAATTTTATATTATGCAACAGTTAAATTAATTTAAAAGAAAATATATAGTTTGTTGCGTAAATAAAGCGGGTATAAATAATGAAAGTAATACATATTAGATATCTAACTTGAGCTAGAAAAATAGGAAAGAGTAAATTAAATTATAATTACGAACAGTTTACTTAAGAATAACAGTATCTATGCACTAGGTTTTTAAGATATTTCTGCTGCTAGCTAAGAAGGATAAAAAGTCTGGAGGATATTCTTGGAGATGATAAACTCCCCGCACGTTTCCAAGAAGTGCTTCTACATCGTGGAATTTTTCCTTTCGCTACGAAAATGCAGAAATACATCATTAGATACCTTTTCCATCATTCATGTTGTAAAAATAATTCTGTATTACATTGAACTAAGCGCGTGATATAGTAAATTACCAGCAACCACGATTTTGTCAGTGATTTAAATTTTTTATATTCATCGACCGTTCGAACGACAAATAAATTATTCATTCTTTAATTTTGAACCGAAGCTATTGTCAGACGGTTGCTTAGTTGCGTTATACCCTTAATTAGATGACCTGAATAATAAGCTATTGTTTCCTGGGGGGACTGTACGTATATTAAGTTACTCGCTTATCAAGTGCTAGACTAGTCAATGGGAATCTATCTGTCTATTACGTAATATCATCACAGTTGTGAGAACGTTAGGGCAGCTTGAGCGATTTGCTCGTCATGTTCAGAGTTAAATATTTATCCCATAATGTTACCTTTGGACCGGTTAGAGACTTCATTAATTACACAGCACAGTAATCTTAATTAAAATGGGACGTTATTTCTTTTCTGCAAATTTCATCAAAACAAAAATAATCGATGAAATGACAGAACAAGCTGTAGCTTCTATTAAATGTTTAACAAATATTTAGATAATTAGAAGTGAAACGTGAAAACCTGCCGATTTTTAAATACCACGATTAACATAATTGCGAATACATAGAAGACGTGAAAAATGTATTTGATTTATTTCTAGCTAATAATATAATATATACGCCCGGCGAAGATAAATAAATATATAGGGATACGAGTGCATTGGAAAACATGGACTATTTTTAGTTCTCTCGAAGTTACCCTCTCTCAATTAACACGTGATTTCAAAGTTGCTGCCCCGAAGAATAATTAACGTGCTTACACACTGTGACGTGAAAGGCCTTAGCTGTCGAAGATGATGCGCCGCAATTGCAAAGCACTACTCTACTGTGAACTCTTTGGACTTTCAGAGGAGGACGAATCACAGATCTTTGTGAAGTTCTTCAAGTTTCACAAGTGCTACGACTTGATTCCAACTAGCGCGAAACTGGTCGTCTTCGACACTCATCTGCTCGTAAAGAAAGCTTTCTTTGCCCTTGTCTACAACGGTGAGTACAACGTGAAACTTTACCACAGCTTTTTCAGCCGTCAGCAAAATGCTGTCCTTGATCCGTTGGAACAGACAGAAAGATAAATCGAAACATTAAGGAGATTAGCAAAAAAATTGGTCTGTTAGATATATTTTATTAAATAAAATTGCATTATAAATTGCGAATTGTTAGTAATGGTTTTCGAATAGCATTGCGAGTAGTATATGTCCTCGTGTACTATTTGAAAATACATAATTCATACGATAACTCACTCTGTAAATGTTATTTTCCTGTTGACATTTCCTTAAGTCGAAGAATGATGCTCCAAGGTATAAATAACCTTTAACGTACACGTATCGCGATAGTGTCAGAAAGAGAAATTAATATCACTCGATTACCAAGTCTCGCACATAATAAGTAAACAATATTGTATAACGTTTTCAGGTCAGCGTGAAAAATGGTCTGATGATTCCAGTAGCTTTGGCCCAATCGTGTGGTTTATTTAATATGTTGTATCTTTTGTAGGCGTGAGGGCTGCACCGTTATGGGACAGCACGCAGCAGCAATTCGTGGGAATGTTGACCATAACAGATTTCATAAAAATCCTCCAGATGTATTACACCAGTCCATCCGTGACGATGGATGAACTGGAGGAGCACGAGTTGGACACTTGGAGAAGTAAGTTGAACTTCCGTAATTGCTTTCGCCGACTGTCCAGTTACAGTTTAGTGAAACTTTATTTGGTTCTAATGATGCGTTGTTTTTTCCAGAGGTTCTCAAGGATCAAGTACAACCACTCGTGAGCATTGGTCCGGATGCATCTTTATATGACGCAATTAGGACTCTAGTCCTCAATAGAATCCACCGATTACCTGTGATAGATCCTGATACTGGAAATGTTCTATATATCTTGACACACAAGCGTATACTTAGGTTTCTTTTCCTTTACGTAAGTTCATCTCGCAATATCTGTCAACAGTAATCGGCAGTAATTAACGCTAACGATTTAGACTCTTCTTCCAAGATATATTTACACTGTTCGTACTTTCTATTTGCCCAAGTATTCGATACGATTCACTGATTTGATGACTTTTCAATTCGTTTTGTATTCTGTCATTCGATAGGATTAAGACAGTTTGGACATACTTTATGTTCAAATTTGTATTCGGTATTTCTGCTGATAATAATAACAGTTGAACTTTTATTACATTTTTTGTAGTGCATTATACTGAAATTATCGCACACTTCACTACGTAATATTTTCTACTATGATGCTCTTGCTAATGTAAGACTTGTCTATTTTCATTATAGATCCATGAGCTACCAAAGCCATCTTTCACAAATAAAACACTGAGAGAATTAAGGATAGGTACTTTCGAGAATATTGAGACAGCCACCGAGGAAACTAGCATAATTTTAGCCCTCAAGAAATTTGTCGAGAGGAGAGTTTCGGCATTGCCGATAATCGATGCGAATGGGAAACTGGTTAATATTTATTCGAAGTTCGACGTTATTGTGAGTTTTCTGTTCTATCGCCCTTTTCACCATTTCATAACAAATATAAGCAATGAAATATAAAATGTTTTTAGAACTTGGCCGCGGAGAAAACGTACAACAACTTAGACGTTTCTTTACGGGAAGCGAACGAGCATAGGAACGAATGGTTCGAAGGAGTGCAAAGTTGTAAATTAGATGAAACCCTATTCACCGTTATGGAAAGAATCGTCCGAGCGGAAGTAAGACCATTAACCCACTAAATATTTTCCACAATGTTGATAAATGTGTGACAAGTTTGTATGTAATGTATTCTTCTTTATTCTAGGTGCATAGGCTAGTTGTGGTCGACGAAGAAGATAAAGTCATCGGTATAATCTCGTTGTCCGACTTACTCTTTTACCTCGTTCTTAGGCCTTGCGGTGAGTATCCTGTTATCAAGGATCCTTACAAATGTCCACTCTGTACAAGACGGCTTGCCAGTAGTATTCGTATTACCAGTTCAAGAATAACTATTTTTCTTATGTTAGTGCGATGAATGTCAATCATTATCATTGCAGGTGAAGATGGCGGTAGCAATAAAAGAAGTTCGACGTCGTTGCGGGCGCAAGATTCGGTCTTGTCGAAAGCACCGAGCTCGACGCAGTCGGAAGCTTCCTTGGCTGATGGAGAAACGGAGGGTGAACCGGAAACGACGGAGACCGGAAATCCCACGGAGGAAAGAGCCGCAACGCCGAGTCCACCTCTGAGCCCTGCAGCATCGGACATTTCTGAACCGCAGTCGACGCTGGTGAACCAGTCTCAGGAGCCCACCTGGCGCGAAGTCACCGTTTCCGGTGGGGAATGAAACGATGGCTCTCTGTGCTTTCGTGCACGGGACTTATAAAATCGGCTAATGGCCATTCGGAATATTATTTCCGGTTCTCGTGGATGCTCGCGTTATTCGTCGCCCTTGAAAGCATCAGCCTCAACGACGGCGACGACGTTCTTCGTGTGTCCGTCTTGCAATTCTTTGCGGCAGAAGAACATCCGGAACGTTATCGTCACGCGTATTCGTAGGTATTCGGAATACCCTTCGCATAGATGGATTCCAGGGCACCGACCTCTGCGGCACAGAAACGCTCAACGACTTTTAGATACCTTCCCTGTCCAACATTCGCAGGACTGTGCTGTTTCAGTAGACTGCTAGAATTTAGTCGACAATTCAAAGGGGCACCTACGAACACACGGAGACGATTAGAATGTTTGAATCATTATGAACTCGATGTTTGGTTCTGTATAGTAGTGTATAAAAGTCCGTTTAAGCTTAATTTTGTATGGTACAAAAACGCTGCGCAGCATTATTGTTCGAGCTTCTTGCCAAAAAAAAGAAAGGATAGCTACGCCATTATTTACTCAGGGTATCGAGTTCTCCGAGTCCTTTTGTAAACTCGGCGCTAGGAATGTTTCGAGGAATTTTTTCGGAGACGCGAGTAGTTTGCTGAGCACGAGACTCTGTCTCAGTTTAGGACACATTTCCTTTGTAAAAGACGTGTTAAATGTCCTTCGTCCGGAAGAATATGAATCACTTATTTTATTATCCTCTTCTCCCCTTAATAAACAGTAAACCTTATAATAATTTCCCTGGTAGGAAGAAGACATAATCCACATGAAGATAATAATAGTCGTTGTTTTTGATATTCCCTTATTTTGAATATTTTTATTTTGCCGCATTCTGTTTGCCCGCCTCCGACGAATCGCGTGAAAAAAAAGAGACATTTAATGCTGTACCAATAAACATGAGCGATCTTAATACTATTCTATTTACCTCTAATGCATAGTGTGACGAACGATGCAACGCACGAGATAAATATGTCTTCGATAAGTAGGATCTTAAAGTATTGAGCATTAAAAGAAATTACCAAACCTCAACGTTTATATCGAGATACAAAACACGACGCAAAAATAACGAAATGCGGAATAAAAGTTCCGGGAAATATTTTTCCTAATTGTGCTAATTGCGAGCGAGTATCGGCAGAATACTATTATAAAAAGGCGAAACTGCAAGTAATGTATATCCAGACTGTAATTTGCTAATAGGCGTTATATTAACGTTTAAAATACAAGATTGAAGTACGTTGAAAAATGATGTAAAATAAAAACAAACATGTATATTTCAACTCATACGGCCTATGCACGAGGTAGTATACGAACGCACTATTTATAAACAGAAACTGTGTTGTCCAAATTTTGAGATCAGCACGTTTGTTTTGAACGATCAAGGAATGTTTGGTACAGTTTTTGTCATTTTAATGTTATAAATATACGCATAATGCAGTAAAGTCTAGCGATCATTTCAATGTTGTATTTTAAAGTGTCAACAGGTATTATTTAGTGACTTACCTAAAAGCTTTCATTTTTAGAGCAGTATGAAGTACGTTTTTATCGGTAAATTTACTTACTCTTTAATGCACATGCAAAAATCAAAAGCCAAGTTAAAATGTTAAATACTCAGATCTTAATGTGATATTCGACCAAATTGAGGAAATTATACTTTATTGATGGTGGCACAATGAATACTTTTAATGCATCATTAAATCGTATGTTAAATCTCATTGTACGACTGATTTCTTATTATTATGCACTAATCTTGATCAACAAATTAATTCTGTTCAAATCTTTTTAAATATCTATTCGTTCTTCTCACGAACTTTTTGGTAGTATCTTAATGTATAAAATGATGGAAAAGCAAACACTGATGCTGAATATGATCAGTCACGGTGTATATTGCAACGATGAGTTTCGCCTTTGGTGTGGAGGTATTGTTAATTTATTAAGAAAGGCACGTCTGTTTGAAGTACCACGAACAGAGGAGAAGAATTCTTGGTACTATTCTCTATTCCTATTTAGACGGTAACGAATATATTCCGGAGAATATTTGCGAAGCGTGTAAATAAACGGCCTCTGTAAAGGAACGCATTACCCTCGTTAGCGCAAAGCACAGTGCCTACACTATAATTTAATGAACATATTCCTAGATATTTATTGGATTAAGAGTAAATATGTCACGAGTGTGCGTGTCTGGTGCAGGATTATTGAATGGACGGCTGTTATTCTGAATTCCAACGAAGCGATGATGATTTTTGTACAGCGGAGAGGAACGAGATATAGTGGAATAAGATATTTCTGCGCTTTAGCTGGGAGAATTTTTCTTTTTTTCTAGTACAAAATGCATTGCAGCGTCAGAACGTTGCCGCGTTAGACTTTCTCTAGTTATTACTTGTTAGGCATGTTAACTATTACAGTAGCCATTACCTCTTGCAGCGATTGCTGATTTCAGTGTTTAATACATTGATGATGAAATGTATAGAAAAAAAATCAAAATCTGTGAATTCTGTAACTACGATCATGTGGTTTTGTAAACATTGAATTCGGTTCGCGCTGCGTTATCGAACCAAAATACGCTACACTAATGCGGTGAGAATCGGTGAATGAATTGTACAATAAAGCTCGATGAATTTACTTGTTAATCGGTATAAAGCATAGTCGCGTCACAGTACCGTTTATTCCGGGTAACGCAATTACCGTATTGCCATTATGTGTTGTAACAATTCGCAAATAACGTCTGGACAGATATCCGAGTGATAAACATACATTGTCGTTTTATTAAGTTTGTTCGTACTGTTGTCCGGTTTTCGATGGTTCTGATCTAGACTCGGCTCCGTACCCGCTTGAAACTTGACGACTAATAAAATTGAATGAACACAATATTACAATGAAGTATTTTGAAAATATTATTATTCATATTAGAAAAGGATAACAAATCTTTAGCACTGTAGGAAACATAAATATTCTCTGTTCGCAAGTCACAGTTCACCATCTGCATTAAGTTTCGCTTTCTTCATGTTTACTTTAGCTTCCTTCTTCCTCTTTTTCACGAAACTACTAGAGACCTGCTGAATAATTTTTAATGTGAATAATATCGTAGAGAAGAATGTCACGATAAATTATATACATAAATTGTGTGAAACAAGGTATTGATTTAAAAATTATTTACATTTCCAGCATCCACTTGTTTAGTTTGTTTTACTTGTTTCTGTGCGGAATTGTCATTCTCTCTACTTCCTACAACTTGCATGTTATCAAAGAGAGCATCATACTCCGCATCATCCACTTCCTTTGAAGACATATTGTCTACATATTCATTTGCTTCCTCATCTATGCTATTGTTATGTGAATTTGAAGACTTCATCTCATCTTCCGTTTTTTCATCGAACGCAAATTCTGATCGCAACAGCAAACAGGAAAGCCTCGATTTCAAGTAAATCTAGAACAGAATGAGTGTAATAATGGCACAATAACGACGGTAATTTATACAATTGAAGTAAGTTTATACAATTGAATTGAAAATTTAAAAGCTTTGATTTTTAATTCTTTAACCACTTTTCATAATCTCCAGTTCACGAAAAAATAACAGTTCATGTTTCACATTTACTGTAGATAAAGGGATATATACTAAATGCCATTCTACTTAGTAGTTGCATGGTATGGATTAAAGTAATTTGTATAATTACATCTTTTTCAAGATTTTTCGTATCCATATGGTGCACTCGAATGTATCTATCAAGACCAACACTGACTATGTAAGGTTTGGTTTTACTACAAGCTATGCTTGTTACTGCACCAACAGGGCCTTTATATGTATTCAGAACTTTTCCTGGATTCCGTAGATCTATTAAATTCATCCTGCCTTTACCAGATCCAACAACAATTTGCCTGTTTTAATTTAATTATGGTATATTAATGCCTTACGATTTCATTACTATTACACTAACTCCTAATAATGGATACACTTACTTTTCCCGAGATGTTACTCCTAGAGTAGTTAGTGCTTCATCTTTAATTTGTATGTTCGTAACAGGCCTCCTTTGTGTATTACTATCGTACACTCGCACCTTCAACAATTTTCCGTACCGTTAATCAGGGGTACTAAATTATGAAGAAACATGAAATGTATGCAGGTGAACATAAAAAATCTTACATGTCCATATCTGCTGACTGTGGCAATTGTATGTGTTCCAGGGAGAAAATCAATGTCAGATATCCACAATGGTACTCTTAATTCTAGTGAATCATGTGGTAAATTCTTTTCAATAAAAATTTTTTTTTCTGTTTCCAAATCAAATAGTTGCAAGGGATTCTCTTTTCCACCCGTAGCTATTATGTTCTTGCGTATTCGTGAATGACGCATTCTTTCTAAATTTTCACCGGCGTTAATTCGAATCTGATCATGTTTTGTAAACCTCCACAATTTTATATGGCCAGATTCAACCGCTGTAAGTATCGCACTGTCATCAGAAAAAAATTATATTTAAATGAACTTTTATTAAAATTGTATACTTTTAGAACATAAAGAACATAATTTCATACTCGTCAAACCGTGAAATTCCTCTAATGCAGCCTGTTCCTTCGTTACAGAAAAAGGAACATGTAAATGATGAACATTCTGTATCGTAAACCTTTATGCTATAAAAATATAAACATGATCATTAGTGACTTATAGGTAATTACGTAAAACTGCTGAGTTAATTATTTTATACAACCTTCTAATATCTTTTTTACCACAGCCAAGTAGAATTTCCTTTTCTTCATCATCCCCCCATGACATTGTTGTTACATAGTCATGCTCAACTATAGACACTAAGTTCTGTATATTTTTCTGTATACAAGTGCCCCTTCCTATTTTTACCCCTGTAATGTAAATTATTAGCAACATGTCAATTGTGTGATACATAAAGCGTAAGATTGACAAAAGTTGATTACACTGTTACACAAGCTAAACTTGAATAAATATAAAATCTACTGAAATAAGACATGTTCGGAATATAGTACATTCGCAGGTTATGAAAACAAATACTTTAAAAGTTGTAAGGAGAATTTAAATTTAAATTTTACCTTTAAATATGCCTGTTGTGCCTCCTACAAAAGCGTTAAAATCACTTTTGTAATTCATCATTAATGCAAAAAACGTAAACAAATCACAACAAAATTCATACGCTATATCATGTGCGCATCACATGTGTCAGACCCGCCTGAACTCAAGCAGCACGTAGCGCCATCTCGGATCATAGCGGTGGTCCATGCAGTTATCTCCTACGCGCACTTTTTTAAAATTTGCCGCAACATAGTGAAATGAGGGCATGTTTTTTTGTAAATTATATTTTCGTAACAACAAAACACAAAATAATTTTGCATTGTCATCTGGACAACTATAAGTCTATAAAACTATAGAATGATTTGATCACATGTTTTTTTTAATTTTGGGCAGTTTCAATATTATATAATTATTATTAACGATACTATGATCATTTACATATTCATACAGACGTACGCCAAGCAATAAGTAATACAAATGATATCATTAATCGAATTATATGGAGAAATATTTTTCTTAATTGTCTCGTTTATCCATTCCAAGTGATAATCTACTCGAGTGTAAACACCGGGAGAATCTGGAGCAGCACACCCTTCTCCCCAGGAAACAATCCCAATTTGTGTTCCGTTGCATAATAATGGGCCTCCACTATCGCCCTGAAATTCGACGAGTCTTACGATTTTCAAAAATTACCCAACAACTTTAGTAAGCAATGAAATCATATAATTAGTGTATAAAAATGATTAATATGTGATAAATTGCTTGTAAAAGTGGGATTGGAAAACAGAAAGAAATGAAGAGAAATGTTCATTGTACATTTTGAGGCTGAATATGCTTGCATCTCGTTGAACAGGGTTTGGTATTTAACGGAAAGGATGTTTTTCGTTTCGCGAGAGACCTTTATTGGGTACATAGCTTGAATCGTCACAAATTCCTTGTGAATTCACAATATCTCGGCGTACATAGATACGTATAGTACATATACACCTATTACACGACGTATAGTATTTTTTTGTCCTTTCCTCTATATATTATGTGTACATCAGACGCACAACCATATGTTACAAAAAGGGATTTGCAGTCGAAGCGATGCGTGTAAATGCGTTTTCCGCGCGTGGTCTCGCACTTTGTAAAATGGTTAGCGAATGACGAACCTGACAGGAATCGCGACCACCCTCAGGGAAACCCGCGCAGATCTGCGATTCTTCCTGTAATTGCTCTCGCATTCGGCACGATTCCATCCGTATCAGCGGAATATGCACGTGCCGTAGATATGTCCCAACGTCCTCCTGTGAACGTAACTCCCGCGTTACATCGCCCAGAAATTCGCCTCGCCTTGGACAGCAAAAACCTCACAGCACCGATAGAAAACGTTTTCAAAGATTCTTATCCTCGCCAGCATAGCGGATACTTCGCTCAATTAAACTTATTTCATTAAAAACTAATGAAATCATCAAATGTGACAAGAACAGAGCTACGCAAACGATAGTTGTTAAGAAAAGTTTTTACTATTTACTGAAAGTTTGTTCAAACATGTTACTGTAAATATGCAGCGAAGCACCTTGATAAGGGTAATAGAACATGTTATACAGGATTCTTGAAATGAAGGTGGTTTAAATAATGGTTTTGCTGTTCTCAGCGAAGCCTTATGTTCGTAAAATATTACTTAACGCGTAAATCATTTATGAATACGTATATGCCTAATTAAATTCGCATTAGACGCAAATGATTCGCGACGTCTCGTGTGAATTTCACTGTATACAAAGATATATACATATATGCGTGTATATTTATACAATACAATACATTGACGTCATACGCACATGTAATTCTCTTTTTTTTCATTGAAATTCGCATTTGCCAAGTCTTTCGGGTCTGGTTTACACCTAAACTATCGATTTTCTCACTTCGACTTACACGCGGTCTATTAGCATTCAGAATCCCTGGCCGCAAAAGCTTAGTGTTCTCCAGCTTCATTTTTATGCCAATCCCGTAGGAAAGTCTTCGGGGAAAAACATTCTAGAGGGGTGTTTGCGTGCGAGATTATCGAAATTTCTCCGAGAATCTTCCGCGAAATTCGCATTCTAAGGCGTAGCCATAATTCGTAAGCTTTTGTCGGCAAGGTTTCCAAGGTTACACTCGTTTATGCTAAACACTAGACGTTATAAATAAATTTATAACTACCAACAGTTTGTAACTCGCTATGTAAAACAGTCTTTCTCGGTGCACAGGAAAAGAGAAATTGTCGTACGTTAAATATAAATTTTCCTTGCTCATGGAAACTGTTCCGTGCAAAGTTCGTTAAAAATTACATGATAAAATATCGTGTAGCAAGCGTTTCTGGAAACTAAGCGTTTTTAATTAAAAAGTTAGTCGGCTTTGTTTGTATATGGTTTAAAATAAATTGCTGTGTTTCCAGAAACTGATTATAAAAAATCGCTGACATACTAACACCTGCGAATTTCAGCGTTGTCAATAAAACGTTTCTATTTTATGCATATTTCGATGAAATAATACGAGTTAGATAGTAAGTAATTTTACAGATTCAGTCAACTAAATTTTTGATTGTCTAGACTGATTCCTATGAAATAAAAATCACAGTTCGAACTGAGGCCAATACAGAATTTTAATGAAACTTCAACTCTCGTAAGAACTTCATTGAATGTTTCTTTAAATGTCACGAAGAAACGTTTCTTCGCGTTGAACGTGTTGATAGTTGCAAATTTACTGTTAGCTTTAGCAGCACCTCTCTGTAAAACTTGAAGGTCCTTCTTAATTTGATACATACATTAGAGCCCGGTATACGTCGACCCCAACCGATGGCAGTACAATGAGACTTATATCTCTCGAAAATATTTATATCGTACATTTGCGGTACCGTCGCGTATTTCACATACTTAGTCACACGAAGAGGCTTCTGGAGCTGGAAAAAAAAAATTGGCGGACATGAATTTCCCTCCGTCAATATTCGCCGATATCATACAAATATTTCCTCCCTTGGCCTCTTCACCTTTCGCTCTTCCATTTTCTCCCCCTCTTTCTCTCTCACTTCTCTCACTCTTTCGCACTCGTCTTTCGCCACCGAACGTTACGAATTCTACAGCGAATTTGCGCTTGTTTAATCGAGTATCGCAACAATCACCCTGAACAATCCAATGTCGTTTCTCATGGTGGAAAACTGAAAGTCCCGATGAGGTAACAGTCTGTCGGTCAATTCCATTTGAATGGATCCCCAGCTCGGGAAATACACGTAAGTAGCTCCGGCGATTACGTAAAACCGACGCGGATTCTCAAGCTCCCAGTCATCCCGAAACGTGGGTCTGGAAATTCGATTTGCCCTTTTGTCAAACTTCATGTAACGTCCAATAAGTCGCATAGCACCGGGATTTTCATTAACGTTGAGCAAACCTGTAATTCTTTACCAAACAGATCGTTTGCCAAACTGCAGACAAAGCGGCACGTTAAAATTCAAATTTTCGATAAGTCTAATATTTTATACTTAATCGAAAGTATGATACCCTCTAAATTCGATATTTTCATTCGGATTAGTATAAACAATACACTTTTTAATGATATTTGAATTGAAGGTTCTTCCTATCTTTTTCTCCTTACAATTTGAATAACATTTTCCTTTAGATTCAGGTCTTCAAATTCGAGGATAAAATGAACATTCGTGATTTTACTTGTCGCTGATTTCTGCCGACTTTCGTTCAAATGTGTTCGAAATAACCTTGAACATCGAGGAAATTAAAATCGAAATGAAATGTTATGAAAGTTGTAATTGTCTGCTGGAAGATAGGTGCTACTATAGTTTTCTAAAGTTTCGTCGAAGGTTTCTGCATTTGAGCTGCTCTGACATAGGCTTTCTTCAACATTGTATATACATTAAATCAATCTCTGAGGCTTAGATCGCGAATTTCCTGACGAATGTATTGGCCTTAGGCCCACTTCGCATTACAACGTAACATTTTCGGACATTTCACAAGGTTGCACCAATAGCGCGCTATAAATTACTAACGATTATAATTCTAATCGCTCCTGAAGAAATCTTTAACAGTTTCGTAGATAACTCTGTTACGCACTATCGGTGTCCAACAACTTTTTACCGTACACGAGAATTACTCTTTCTGCGATAAATCGACATTCATCGTTAAAATAACGCTTTAGCTTTTAAACATAGAGTTAGCTTTAAACATAGATTAACACGATTCTCCAACAAGACATAAATACTTGATTATATTTTACCTTTTCACTATTCTGTGTTTTACGTGAAAGAAACAACCCTGTCGGACGTTCACTTGATCAACGATCAAGTCATCTATTACTATATATTCATACTTTCCAGTAATACGTATCTGAGTAGATTCTTAATTTGCACACATAATTTTTGTGCAAACCCTTTGCACATTTGGCGAATATTTTAAGCGATATCTCGGGGAAACTCGCACGAAAGGGTTGACTTTCATCGGCGTGAAAATAATGATATCTTCTTCTAGAACGAACAATTCAATGTGGCTTAATCGGCAAAGACGTCCCAGCAGGGAAATAGTACGCTTTCAGAGAAGTTCGCTTGGAAAAGGATTATAGTAGAACCAACCTGACCATGCAATGCGCAGCCGACAATACGAATTTTGGGGCAATGTAAGTGCCGCCGCAGATGTGACCATCGTGTCTGTACTGAACCGAGACCTGCGGATTTCAGGAAATTTCAAGAAATTTCGGTAAAATCACAGAATAATGCACAACTTCCGGCTCTCGCGGCTTACGAGTCGGTTATTCGGTTTACAAGTAAAGTACATTCGCTGGGAGGATCGAATTCGCCCGTAAACTGAAATTCAATTAAAAATTCAAACCCCACGCTTTCCCCCTGCATTATTTCACGAACCCGTCAACATTCTTTTTGCAGCAGTGAAGTTTTGCCATCAACATAAAATCTCGTGGTCGCGGAGCAATTCTAGCATTCGAAAAATCTTTTTGCCGTCCGATGTTATTAGAATTAACTTTAATTTCATTTGACTCTCATTTGTCATGGTGAAAGTTTGAAATTTTCAAGTGGCAAGGAATTTCATTGGCACAAAAAAGCAATACTTTTTTAGTGATCGTTCATATATTTGAATTCAATTTACGGCCGAATTCGATTCCCTTCACAAGAATTCGGGTTTTCGAGACGCAAGGAATTTTGTCGATACAAAAAACGAAGGTGCTGTTTTACCGACCGCTAAAAATATTTTTTTAACATCATCGGAGTAAAATATTTTCTCCGCATGGCGATGTTTGCTTTAAATCCATCTTTTTTTCGAAGTTCGCCGCGAGTACATTGCTCTGCTCCGTTCACTTTTCGTTATACATTATGTTCTAAGATCTAGACACTATAGACAATGCCTGAACGTCTACTCAAAGAGTTAGAGTAACTTTATCAAAGTTTGTAAAATCGTTAAACATTTTAACGCGAGTGCCGCTGCTGCGAAACACGAATAAATAGGATTTTGCAAGAGAAAATGTACTCGTTTGTTCAAAGAAAATATGAAACTCTTTAAAAGAAAAACTATAAAACAGGTAATTGACGTGTTAGGATAGTTTCTGTGTCGAAGCTTTAACTGCGATTAAAAGTTTTTGAAATGGTATAGGTACCTGCCAGAGAGAAAAGATAAGGTATATTTCCACTGTCGTTTCAGAAAGTTAAGAGTTTTATTCCATAAATTTTGTATTACCGTATATTTGCTGTAATAAAGTTTATTCCATTGACTTATTATCGGTTGATCGAATCTATTCTGTAAATAATTCCTTGGTAAAATTCTTTTAATCGCACCTCTAGTCCATTGGAAAATTGTATAGTTAAATCGTGTACAAAATAGTTGCTTTGAAATCTCAATATGCTCCTTTTAATTCGACGTTAACCGTTTAAAGATTTATTGGCCATATTCGATCGCAGAAGATAATTGACTGAATTCGATTTCCCCTTATCTAGCAAATCCATCCTCTATTCCTGTAAAACAACTAACACGCTTCGTAAATACGCGTATAAGACCTATTTGCCTTGGCAAACACACGATTAGGAGACATTGGTAGACCGGAGGATTTCCGGAAATTGACAGTTGTTTTTTTGGGAGGGGTAGGGTGAGCAGAAAAGGATGAAGCCCTTGAAAGCAACGTCGAGGATTTAAGTCGGCCGTTGATTAAGGGAAATCCTCCGTCCTGATAGCACGGCGTTACAGGTAAGATGGAAAGTTAGTCGAAACGAGTGACTGGAGCGCGTAACACAAACCGCGAACGGATATTTCTCTATTTGGGTAATCTCCCCGCCGACGATTCTCTCCGTAACGTCCTCTACTGTCCTCCTCTTTGGAAAACCGCTGATTGCCTCGGTGGTCGCGACAAAAGCTCCGCACCCATACAGGAAATAAGTACAGAGGAAAATGTACGGCGACATGATCGCGATGAAACTCCGGCCGATCTGCCTCGCGCGAATATGTCACTATCGAACGTTCGCCGTGAATTCGCATGGGAATCGCCTCGATGAACCCAGCAATATGCGAGACGGGCATTTATTTTTAAATCCCCCGATTGACGGGCCTTTTTACCAGAGATTTGTGGAAATTTCGAGCGGTCCAATTCGAGGGAAATTTCAAAAGGTCCATTTTCAATCGAACGTGCCAAAATCCACGGCGTATTTCGGATGAAGGAAATGTACGTCCAATTAAGAAATTTCTGTATCTAATTTGAACGACTAATTTAAGCAATTCCTCGAAAATAAGCATACAGTGTATTCGAACAAATTGGCGATGTCCATTTAATGAATTACCTGGCAAATGAATGCTCGAACCCGGAACATTTCGAAAACGTAAACAGTATTCAATAGGAATTTATTTGGCGTTAATTAAGAGTGCACAAGTGTATTCAGAGTACTTTTTAATTTAGCACACTCATTAGCTTTATCCGAATGAGCAATTTGGGTGCGTATTCACGGAGATTATCACACGTAATAATACCTCTGATAAATGAATCAATTACCTTAGTAACTACTTCCTATTTCCCGATAAACATTTTATCAATGAAACAAAAAAGATTGTGGATTTTCAAAATAAATGCCCATATCGGAGGAATCGCGCGCGTGTACTGTTTTCCATGAAATGTAGATTTTCAAAGCGACGACTCTAAATTCTATTTCTTCATCCACTATGATGGCTACAGGCCCCGCGGTGTAAAAACATCGCAGCCAATCTAAGGATCTAGACGATCACCTACGGAACGTTCACGCGCCTTTACGTCTCAGAAAAATAATAGAGCTATTTCGAGAGATTGGCATCTGACGATTGACGCGATAAAACGCCGACAGAAACCACGAAAGTCACCGTTACCTTGAAATATACACGCGTATATCATGTATACTTCGGATTTATTCGAGGAAGACATTGTGATTGTTCGTTCTCATTGAATTCTCCTTTTTTTCTCTCACCTTCGTTTACGTATCGTTCCTGTGTGTGTATATATATATATATATATGTGTGTATGTGTGTATATATATATTTGTATATATATATATTGCATTTCATTAGCCTACGACAATTGACTTTTATTAAGGAATGATTTTCAGGACCGCGCGTACTACGCACGGTATTATCGCAGTTAACAGCAGTCCTTGCGCGAAATTCCGCGCGCAAGATGATGAAGTCATCGGCGCGGGTTTAATTTGCACTAAAACAAAAATGAAATGTCCATTAATAATCGCCCAACGGACCGTGTTTAATATACCGCTCAAAATATATTTTACTTCGAAACGTAGCGTTAACCAAAATAAATCATTTTTCCACTGACATACAAATACTTGTATGTTTACTTCTTCTTGTTTTTCGCCTTGAAGTAAAACTGAAATACCTTTTAGGCAATCTTTATTTTAGTTATTCATTGTCAATTTATTTAGCTAAAACATTTCAAATAAACTTGTAACCATAATATAAAGTTTGCTTTATACAAATCGATAATAGTTTCAACGGGATAAAGAAGAATACGTTGGCAGTCTCGTAACCCGTATATCGGGAAACTGGAACGTTGCCAATGTTACTTTTATATCCTGTAAAATAGAAGCAAATGAATTCACTGACGATTACTGGGATTACTCTAAATCGAATAGGAATCGGTTACTTAGAATCCACTTTCCCCGATGAGACAATATTCATTCCACCGAGTCCATCACTGTATGTGATTTAAATATATTTCCAGCAGCATACACATTCATCGAAGTAAAAGTGCCTTCGCCACAGTTTAGGAGAATGGTGCGAAAATGGAATTTAAAACAGCAATTTAAATATTCCCCGGTTTGCACACTTATCATGTTAAATTGTTCATTTAAGTTCCATATTACAATTTCCATAATTATCATCGCCCGGCTGATTTTTCAGCGAAAAACGATATCTGTGCTGAATAAATATTACAGACATCAAGATTCTATAAACTTTAAACTTCCACTTGACTAGCTAATTAGTTTTCATTTTACGTTTTTATCGGAATTACCAAGCTCATTTTATTCACTTTTATGGCTAACTTCTTGTACGGAGTATACGTGATAGAAACGTAAAGTGCTGACAGGAGTTAAACGACAATTGAGGTCTCTTCTTGAATATTTACATTTTATATGTACATTGTGACTCACGTAACGTGTTACGTCAATACATCAGTAACTATAGCCTATGAGACGAACGTAAGGACTTACGACTTACCCCAACCACTCCTTCTTTTCCCCTATTACAGAGAATACCTCACCTGTAGATCTAGTGAGCTTGAAAGCAAGGGAAAGGATGAGTGATTGGCCTAATGAACCAGCCGAGAGAAGACGGTAGGGGAATTTCCAAATCGCTTCTTTCATATCCAGGATTACAATTATTGACAACGATACTATATTCTCCGCAAAATGCATGCATTGCGTACTCCATATCACAACTATACCAATATTAAAATATCAATTAACACAGAATAATGGGATATACACCGTAAATGTTTACGAACGATATGTTGATCCTATATGTCATGTGCACTATATAAACTGTATAGATATATATTACCACATATAACTAACATACAAATCATAATTAATGGTAATTTTTGCATTTAAAAGATGTTAAATAAACACATGTTTAATATAAAATGCGGCAATTTTAGTAAGATGCAACCTTGTTAGAACTAGTGATTAAAAGTTCAAGAAGAGGGGATATTTGGCATGCATAATTATATGAGAGGAAAATGAAATTCTCATTACCCGGCACCGCCGTCTTCCGGAAATCAGCGTAGCCCTCTTCATGCATCGGATAATTCGGTATCGTCGAGTGACAACTGATCTCGAGATTCTCGTTTTCCCCGGCGTGCAGTTCATCCACCTCGATTTTCAGTTTGGCCGTGGCCGAGAGCAAATTGTTTTTATGATGCTTATACGGATAGTGGTGTACCAGGGTAACGTCAACCTGTCAACATCAATGAATTCGTCCAAGAATATCGTCAGACATATTGTCACAATGACTCTTATCGATTGCGAATGTCCACCATTTAATAAATCGCAAGAAACGTCTGTGCCTCGACGTTAAATACATAAGTCAAAGGATTACGAGAAAATTTTACCCTCACAGGAAAATCAACGAAGAAAAATTGTACCACAAAATTTATAAAAGTTATTGGAATTATGAAGCTTCTCCAAATTCCAGGAACAGCACTCGATTAAACTCGAAATATTTACTTATTTTGGCAAGTAGTTATACTTTTTGAAACAGTCAGAATGATTGATAATCATCTCTGTAATTCGCGAAATAATGTACGCATTGTCGTGCAAAAAGAATTTGAAGCCAGAGTACATTTGTATTTCACGCAAAAAAATGCGGTACTCGCAGAATCTATTTAGCGTGAAGTACGAAGCGATTGAAAAAAGTTTACTAGAGGGGAGATATAACATAATGGCGGCGTTTACAATTAATTAATACGCTTCGGGTGGTGGTGATTCGCAAGGGGATGGAGTGAATTCCGTGAAAAAAAGCTTTCCCAGCGTAAAAATTACCGAAGGGCATTGATTCGCGAGTTATTCAATCAAGAGCGGGTCGATCTCGAGCGAGAAGGAGAGAAATATATAATCAATTCAAAGCGTTTCGTCATTAAACGCAAATGGGCCCGACTAACGACCCAAGAGATTTATTAAAGGACGGGAGACAAAAATGTGAAATTCGCCATTCAGAGGAAGCCAATTACGAGCGAGGCCGAATTACTGATATGTCGATACGATTCTCCTTGTTACGGCGGCTTCGCTGCTGACAATAATGCCATTCGGAATTTCCAAGGGAAAAGTTGCGGAACTTATGACGATCGTTAGTCGCCGTGGAGCGGGCAATGTAAGAGTTGGAATTCCATTTACCTCCTTTCCATTTATGAACCACGTTAAGTGAGGAACTGGACGCGCGGGCGACGATGTGCAGTTCGCTTCGAAGTACTCGCCAATCGTGTAAACGCTCTTTTTGAACGTAATATGCGGATTCTCGGTCTGCGGTACTGCATAATAGTAACAAGGAATTCATTATTTTCCACTCAAGCAAAATGTCATTCTGTATAATCCGAAGGAAATTCCTAACAATTATTTCAAGCATTACTAATACGAAGAAAGCTGGGTTTATAATTGAAATTCAAATAAATTGTACTTCATCGTAATGTTATTACTCAATATTATTGTTAAAATTATACGTAATATCCGGATATTCCGATTGCGGTGTTGCAGAATCGTAACGAGGAATTCATTATTATCCACTGAAGCAAAATATCGTTCTGTATAATTTGAAGAAAAATCCTAACAATTATTTCAAGTATTACTAATACGAAGAACGCTATATTCTTAACTGATGTTCAAATAAATTGTATTTCATCGTAATATTAGTATTCACTGTTGTTTTTATACTTTCTTGTTTATTTAATAGGAGTTGAAAATTATGATATAAGAGATGAACTAATAACCTTGTCGTGCTAATTGCCAGACGAATGAAAATAAAACTGAACGAACCCTTTTCACTAATTACATAACTGTTTCCACGGACGGTGAATTTATGCGTATAAAAGGAAAATCAACGACAACATGAATACCTCTGATGTTAATGCAATTAAAAGGATCTTTTTCTATTTTCGAATACACCGGATGGACAAATTGTGTAATAAATGTCTGCTGGGTGGGTATTGGTCGATATAAATTCGAACAAGTTTCCAGTCGGGGAAGAATGAAACGAGAAGTTCAACTATTTTGAAGTATGAAATTTATATTGAGATTACGAATAGACTTTCTTCGTAAAAATTCCCAATTAAATTCCCAACAATCAGATTCAACTGAATTCAAACATAAGGAACTTTTGACTTCAGTACAATTCCCTCGAATCGCATTTTTATTTCAAACAACGAAACGGTCTATTTGATTCTTTTCACGCGCCATTCGCAATATTCCATTGTGCATATTGTCCGTGGATTTTTTTTATGCTCAACTTTTTAGCGAAAATTCGAGTTATACCGTGACAAATTGGGAACCAATATTTTGAAATTACCGAAATATTGATGTACCCCACACAAATATTAACCTGCTTTTCTGACCAGTCATACTAAAAAAACCACGCGTACGAGAAGTTTGAATTTCGTTAAATCGTTACATTTGAAAGTAATACTTTGAGATTGCCACAATTTCCTTGATTTCCATACAAATTTCTTTACGCGATTTTACGGGAATCAAGTCCCGGAAGATTGGCGCGTGAAGAAACTTTCGAATGAGTTTAAATCCCCTGGACTATTGTTTGCAAAAAATAATGACGTCTGTTTCGCGCTCTCCGGACGACATTCCCCGTGATCATTTCCCGCTTTTCTTAGAGCAAGTCTCTCGAGTGTCAACAATGTTTCCTTTCTTTTTTTTTTCTTTGCCCTCACCTATAACTTGCAGCCGTACGTTGTCGGAGACCTTCGTGTAAAACGGATTATCCGTAGAAACTGCGCAGGAATAAGAACCGGACGCCTTGAAACCGACGTTCTTGAGTTTGATTGTCGTGCCGTTCGACGAGTACTGAAAAACAATAGGATCCTTATCAGGGAGGAAATTAGGGAGGAACGTGGTTATCGTCGTATTAAGACCAATGCCAACGTTCCCGACAATGTATATACACCTTCGTGATTTATCGCCATAACTCTCCGTGGTTTTCTCGGGCTTGTTACGATCTTTCCTCGATTACACGTTTTTTCCTGGCGTGTTTTTGCCTCTTCCTGCACGCAGAATTTTTCCACGCTGTTCGTTCGCCGGCTAATCAGGCCCGTATCGCGATATCGACTGGGCTATAAATAAATCCGGTCCGCCGGCGGAGCAATGTTTTTATCATAAAAAAGGAGCACAGCCGGAAAACGCGATGAAACGAGTTCGAAAGGTCGCCGGTGAATCGGCCTTCTTTTCCCCTTTCTTACGTGGAACTTTATCAAGGGGTTTTGTATTAATGTTTCTCACATCCGTCGGTCAGGACATCAAAGATCTACCGACATTGTCCGCTAACAAACGCGCGGCTGTATTCCAATTCGCTTTCATATCCCGACGTGTTTCAACGCTGACTTAAACCGAGCCCGAAGCGATAAAAAAGCGTAAAGTACGGCCGCTGAAAGAGGATTCCCGCCACTCTGCTCCCGCCATTTCGCTATGACGCCCAAGATTACAATGCAAACGAACAAGCACCGTTTTCCGCGGTTTTTCTCCACACGCGCCGGTACACGCTCTGTTTTTTGACTCACGCTCCACGCTCCACGCTCCACGTCCATTTCCATTAGGCGAATCGATAATGAGTGTCTTTCTACGTCAAATTCTACGTTCCGGGCTTTCGTTGTCTCGCGCGACATCGCGGGTCCAGAAATAAACGAAACTCAATCGCCTTTCCAACAAAACCTGTCTAATTATAACTACCTCGGGCCATTAGCGAATTATGCATTCTCCAGGGACCTTAAAAACAGCTTTCTCGCATTTCGAAACGGTCGAGATTGTTATGCTTATTGGGAGAAACGAATGGAAGATAAGCTTGTTCGGAAAATCATTTTATCTTTGTTAGATTTCCCGATAATCAAAAGAGCAATTAACAAATTACAGAGCTTGCAAGAGACGTTTAAATAATTGTGTAGGAATGACGCGTCCTCGGACATCCCATTTTGATCGGGGCAAATAAAACGGGGATAATCTTTATGAGGAGCGTCTATCTTGCTTGCGGTTTTTCTCAAAGCCTCTCATTCGGTGGACTTTTTACAGCTTACATCGGATGCTCGTAAAAAACGTGTGGTTCCACGGAACCATCGGGGAAAAGGGGGTGAAGGAAGGGCATCCCGCAAATATTAACATAGGATCACATATTGAATCGAAATGTATGTCGAGTATCGGAATACAGGGAAACGGATTCCATTTGTATTCGTGACACGTGGAAAAGACGGGAAATCCATTTCCACGATAACGCGTGTGTGTCTACCCCGGTAAAAATCCCCGAGTGACCGTATCGGACCTGCTCGAAATTACGATCAGTTTGGTCCCCCGCTGTTTCGCCATCTTTTTTCCAGTAAAGACCTTATCGCAATTTCCAATCGTTCCTGAACTACCATCGCTTCACTGTTTTTACTACTCAAACCAAGAAGTTCGCCCCAACGAAGAAACGCTTACCCGAATATTTCATAAATATATCTTCGACCGGCAGAAGGACTAAGTTTTAAACGAGATATAGGCGAAATTTGTGTACTCGTTGATACAAAAACGGTCAATTATCTTGCATGTCTTTTATGCGTTTTCATCCATAAAGCTCTTGTTATATAAGTTTACCCCGCTTACAGGATACGAATAAAATTTCTATATTTCTTCTCATGTACTCAGTTTTTGTATAGACTTTGCCTGTCAAATTACTGGAGCCCCTCGAACGTTGGCCGTGCTTTGCTTAAACGAGTTTGCGCCTAAAGTATTGGCATTTAGATGTGACTGATTATCTGATAAAATTCCTCGGACAGATGGGCGACACGAAAGGAGAAAATAAAACGCGTCGCATGCGTGAACGATATAAATTTAACAGCACCGGCTGGCCGTATTCCTAACATGTGCATACATATATATAGGTGGCCCGGTATTCCCCCTGTCCATCAATAGCTTTGTTAACGGCGGGGTAATGGAAGGAGCTTGCGGGGCAGTGGGTGAAAGGGTGAATACTCACGTCCATACTCGCGCCTTCGACCGAGCCCTCGTTAAACGGCGGCGTTCTCTCTTTTGTGTACTGCAATATCTTGTTATTGTTATCCTTGAGGAACTCAATCTTGTAGAGCTGGCTGTCGGGGACACTGTGATTGCAGATCAGAGTGGCCGTGCTATGATGCCTCACGTAATGCGGTGCGATCAGCTGTACATTCACCGCCGCGGGAGTCGCGTCTGAAAGTTTCAAAGTCTTTTCACCCTTTTGACAAAAGCCCTCCACTCCCCCGGCCTTCTAACGTTTTACAAACTGTCCCCAGCCGTCTTCCTATCGCCGGCAAATCTCCGCTGCGCTTTTTACCGGCCCGCCTGTCCCTCATTTTCGACACGCCACTACCGACGCGTAATTGCCCGCCACTCGTCGATCTCAAGAAGTACAAAAGCACGTAATGGATCCTCTAATTACTGACTGGCCAAAATGAGTGTTTAGAAAGAGCCAGCCGATCGGCGTTAAACGCCAACATGTTGTTAGAAGAATAACGACAAATTAGACCACACATGTAGTTCTTTGCAATGATGTTTTTTAACAAAATTCTGAGATTACAGAAGAACGTAATGGAATCTGTAATTACTAATTAACCCAAGTAAGCGTTCTAAAAAAGCAATCATACGACATCAAACGCCAACATGTTGTTAATGTATGATAGGGAAATGGTAAACACACGTTTTCATTTTTAACTGTTTTACTGCAATAGCCTGCTAATGGGCGATATTGAGACGTACAGAAGCAAGCAACGAAACCTACAATTACGAACTATTGAAAGTAATCGTCTGGGAGGAGTAAATCGATCAACATTAAAGCAAAACATACGTGTAATCATGAGGATAGTGGAGAAATTCATTGCGAATAGTATACGCATTCGTAATCATTACTACTTCACTTTAAAAGATGTAAAAAGATTAAAAGATATAAAACACGTAATAACAAAACTAATTAAAACACGAGAAATAATGTGCAATATTCCGTCCAACATTAAAGCTGAACATATTTATATCCATGCACGATTGCCATTTGAATTGCGAAATGAATGTCATATCCTTTTTTTTAATGACAGACATTACGCATAAAGCATAAAATATTTGAAGCACTAAATTTTCTTTTAGTGAACTTGTTTGGCATGAATCGTGTCTTGTTATAATTAACTGAACTAATCGCGAACTCTAATTATACTTATCGATCGTTCCATGCTCTGTTTTTTACTCTTTCTTTTTTCGCAAAATAACATCTAGGTCGATACACGTAACGCTCAGTTTCACAGGATATATGGCCAACACGTGTGGAAAAGTATGTAGAGAAGAAATGAACTGTAGCTGTGGAGGAAAATGTAGGTCGGCCTTTATTTCTTACACGTTCCCTTCTGTTCTCTTGCTTACATACTCAAGTACAGGGAGATGGATGCTTAATTGACAGGTTGCCACTGAAGAGTTGTTTTTCGGCAAACATGCGCGCGTCAAAAGCTCGTCAAAGCGTCTGTCTCGACACAAAAGCCCCAATGCCAAAGAAATGACAGCCATGAATGCACAACTCGGGTGAACCTCGCATACAAATCGTCCATAGCAATGAGATTACACAACAGAACGATGCTTTGTGGGGGAAAATACGAAACAAGATTTGTAGAAGCTTATATTTACAAATATGAATCGTAAGATTGAAGTACTCGAGGAAAGCTTTCGATTCACAGAAAAATAAAAAACAGAACATTTAGAAATTCGATATAGCCTATGTAATTTAACAGAATACACAAGATTACGAAGAGTACGTAGATTATGACCGAGTACGTGTAACCATCCCCAAAATTTTCCACTTCCTGCCACGCTGTAATATTGTGAAAAGTTCAAGGTATTGTCGGGTAAAGGTTTATGGAAGCACTCGGAAATCTTGAATGTGAAGGTAATTACACTTTGAAAAAAGAACGTTAAAGTTTAACGGGTTTTTAAACTACAAAGGAATTGAGGCTGTCATTAACGACGTGCAGGATCTTAGCTGCAGGAAATTGCGTGTGGGAAACTTGCGTGTTGGGAAATACCTGCGGAGGAATGAACGTACGGGAAAAAGACGTGTAGTAATGATGCTAGCTCTGTTGGCCCTACATGTTGGGAAACGTGCGGTTTCCTACAGGACCTACGTACTATATTGGTCTTTACCGTAATTTCAGACGAGTTCCTCAGATAGCCCGGGAATGTTTTCGACCAAACTAGATAGAATTTCGCTTGAAATTCGGAGGTTTTGCCATGTAGTATTCCATGACCCATTTACTGGAGGCCTCGGAAAACGCTTTTAACATTACTTTTGCTAAGCTACGAGATGGAGATGTTAAAAAAGTAAAAGCCCGTCTACGTTTTAATCTAACGTGAAGAACGTCATGTGAACATCGTTGGAATGAATATTTTACATCGTATCTTTCAGGTAATTTTCGAGTATTGTGGACCGACGATATCCCGGCTAGCATTCCATGGCCTATTTATGAAACGGCACGGAAAACGCCTTTAAAATTACATCCGGTAAGATACAAGGCAGACAACAATGCGAAATAAAAACTAAATTCAGAGAAAATTTTAACTCAATGTCAATAACATGATATAAAATAAGCCCGAGGGGAAAGATGAGATGCTGAATATTTTATTTCCTACATTTTTGGTCGTTTGTAAAACAGCTCGGAAAACACTTTTAACGCAAAATAAACAGGGATGTATAGATTATGATATAATCGAGTTTCGCTTTTAATTGAAAGTAAATGACACGATATAATGTAAACGTAGGTATAAAAGCAAAACTATTGAATACAATATTTCGTATCTTTCTCCGGGCTATAGGAAATTCAGGAATATCGTGCACTCGATTGCCTTTCAATGAAGCCCAGCTTGGTTTCCGCCAGAAGGTATTCATTCTTGCCTTAAGTTAGGTCTTAACAATAGGTTTTTCCTTTTTCACTTCCTTTAACTTTGTATCGGTCTGTGCATCTTCAACGCAGGGGTACATAAAATTAAAACTTTTAAAAAGTTATTGAAAAAACTGATAAAAAGTATGTCTAAACTTTGTTAACACAGGGAGAATAAATTGACATCTCACTGAATATCAATTGATTTTTCGAAAACGCAATGGGAGGAAATTAATGCAGTGACTCTAATATGTATACTGAATAATATTTGCTAAGTACATCGTATTGCCGCTGTTGTTCGTATAAAGTATGTCAAAGTAGATTCCAGTCCCATGCAGAATTATGCATTTACCTTCTCCATATTTTATATATAGAGCACGGAATTTAATTAGAATTAACGGAAATCGATTGACCCTGATTATCGTCAGAGCTAACTCACTATCCTTAACAAAACTTGCCAAGTTGCACAGGTGTTTAACGTCGAACGCTTCATTAATCGAGTGCATTAATTAATGGAAAATTGGACGAAGTTCCTTCCGCTAAAAAGAATCGCGGTCTTTGTCTCCTGGCGAGCTGTTTTTTCTGTGGATTAAGTAGGCCGGGTTTTACTTTCTATTGGGCGGGCAAATACGAGCAACATTCAGGCAGCAACAGGATAATGTCCCGGGGCCGAGAGAAGTCGACTTTGCTACTTCTCGTGAGCGAAGTGCTTCTAAAGGCATACCCACTGCCCCGTAGAATCGGACGATCGTGTAAAGGATTAATGAATCGACTGGAGGAGAGAACTCGAGGGTAATCGTTGTGAGTGTAGTGGGTACCCTGTTGCTGAAACGCGTTTCCCTATCGATCATGAAAATCGCGTGTTTCGGTTTAACATCGGAGATTCTCCGTACGGTTTCAGCGATTCTCCAAGATTCCAAACGTGCGATGTGGGTAACGGAGGAGGACATTACAATATGTTATAAGATACACCCACTATTAGATCGATGTGCCGAACTTCCGCCTTTGCTTGCTTAAATAAACGACCTCGTGAACATTACTGGATCGAAAATGAATGTAGCGAATGTAACGAAAATGAATAAACTTTACACGAGGAAATTGCTTTCCTAAAGTATCGAAATTTCGGAAATAGAACAAAAGGCCTTTGTGTAAAAGTTTTCTCCGAGTATAGTATTCGAACGTCTTTTTTTAAGAAAGAGGACAATAGAATCCTGCAAAAACCAGTACGGAGTATTGTTTGCCGTGATTAATATTTATTTTATGCAACAAATGAATGAGCCTGGGAAATACGTGCCAAAAAATGGTTTGCTTTCTCTGGTTCAAATAAATGTTTAATATGTTGAGTGAAAAACCGCAACGACCATAGGCAAACACGTTTCATTTAAACAATGGCGCAAATTTGACAAATTAATTAGCAGGCGACATAAAGTTACACAAAGCGTAAAACAAGTACAACGGCACGGGGAAAAAGTATTTTTGTGAGATAAATAAGATGATCTATTTAATATGTTCTGAAAATGTTTTATTCATCCTTGACGATAGAAAAAATAGCGTGAGAAAAATTTTGGAAGGATGCGAAGGCGATTGTATAGATTTGAGAGCAGTTTGGCATGGTCTGTGGAGCATTGCTGAGTGGTGCAGGAGACAGGAAAGAATCCTATCCGGCCGTATGATAACAGGGTACGTGTCGAAGCGTGACCAAGGTGTGGAACAAGTGTTCGCAAGGTGGGAACCTTTGACGTGCATGCGCTCGACTTACATGAAAATAATTGGGAAACATATACGAATAGGATATTTCTCCAGGCGAACGATCGGCGCGGCATTATTCCGGACATCGCGTACTCTCGATTCGGCGTCTGTACAACTGACTCTACATAAACTACTGGTAGGAAGAAAAACGTGCGGCTATTTGATACAGTGTGCCTTTAAACTACGGAACTTGGTGCCAGCCGAGTCGGCGCTACGACTAAGCAGCCCTTTCGATCGTTCGACCAACCCCCGAACAACCCCCACCAGGCCGGAGAGTGCGAGGAGAGTGGGAAAAAGCAACCCCCGCCGTGGCTCGGCGTCTTCCAGGACACGCGTTTCAGAGGTCCTTCACGATTGCTAAATGCGTCACCCTCGTTGCTTTCAGACTCGAGTGCCCGATGAAACGTGCTCAACAGTGCCGAGCCACTAAAAATATCAGCGAAATTTCATGCACCAGCAGCTAGCTCCCGGGACTCGCTGACGATTATTCGCCAGTCCCCGTGATAACCAACTTTCCGCTCCCCGGAAGTGCATTTTGTATGAGTCGATTAAATGCCGCGGGAATAACCGACGGAAATGTCCAGCGAAATACAATGCACGGGCATACATTGTGAACCGTCGTAAATCCCGTTATCGAATTTTCAGCACATTTTCTGGTTAAGATGATTGTGAAAAAATAGGCGGAATTTTACGTCCCAAGTATCGCTAAGTAGTAAACGGTAAACCTATATTTCAAAATATAGTATATTCCTCAGCGTATATTACGATTTCATTCAATATGAACGATACGTATTCCTCGAAAATATTTTTATATAGATGAGTTTATCATTGAATCTAGTATTCTCGATACAATTTTTATTCAGTAAATGGAGACTTATTTGAAAGTTCTATGTATATAAAAGTTGTAATCTACGAATATACAGAAATTGTACAAGGTCAGACAAAAATCACCACATAGGTTTTCAGTATACATATATTTACTGCCCTCGATACGCCCAAATGTGTTTTTGACTATCGTTATTAATAATTACAAAAAATGTCGGTGCATATATCTGCAAGTAGTTTTACAAATTTCATTCAAATTGATCGTGTAATTTTTGAATCTTTACGAATAATTTACTGTGCATGAAATATTAATTCAGATCATTTAATTTATATAAATTCAAGATAAAATTGTCGGTACAATCCACTTATCTAATACATTTAGTACACCAAGTATGAAAATTAAAATACAGTTCCAAGCAAAAGAGAAGAATAAAAATTAATTTCAATTATTTAGAAAAGTAAATTTGATCGTTCTTTCAGAAATGCAAAGAATTTCTCAGCGTTTAATCAAACGATCTTTTGCTAACAAATTGTATGTCCTTTATAACCTTGTCATAAATCATTACTTTAAATACTTGGATTTGAAGATTATTGTATGTAAACATAAAATATGTTTATACATAGAGATGCAGTCTACGTCATCGCTTCCATTCTACTTCAGCATCTGTGTTGAACATTTTCTCTGCGGAAGGCTGGCTATCAAAGAAGTTTATGACTCAAATTTTTAATCAAGTATTGTGACAGTTTAGGATAAAATGGGGACACTCGACGAAGATGATTTGGAAGATTTGCGTTCCACGATTTATACATTTCCTCCAAGTGTACAAAGTGTTATAGAACAGGTTAGAATTGTTATAACCTAACTCTGGAGCTGTCAATGTCAGATGCTATTAGTTAATCGTTATTATTAATATATTCTCCCGAATGAATGACCTATTTTATTGGTAACTAAAGATAACTTTGATGAAATATATGTATTTTTTTGTACCAAGAAGTAATGTCAACTTTTTTCTATCTCCATACGATAATAAATTTAATTCAAAAGAGGAATGCTTTTGTGGAATCTTGTGTTTATTTATTTGTGTAGGTGTTACCCAGCACTGATCCATTAGACCAACCTAATTTTAATGTTGTGGATTATATCAATTCATTATTCCCCACTGAACAATCTTTGTCAAATATTGATGATGTGGTTAACAATATGGAATCTAAAATACGTACTATCGATAAAGAAATACGTTCAGTAGTGCGTGGACAAACTAATGTAGGTCAAGATGGAAGAGCGGCATTAGAAGATGCTCAGAAAGTTATAAAACAGCTATTTGTTCATATCAAAGATATCAAGGATAAGGCTGAGCAATCAGAAGAAGTTGTAAAAGAAATTACACGAGACATTAAACAATTAGATTTTGCAAAAAGGAATCTCACTGCTTCTATAACAGCATTAAATCATTTACACATGTTGGTGGAAGGTGTAGACACTTTAAAGTATGTGTGTTGCTTACTTTAATTCTATAACTGAGAATATTCTCTGATTTTTTTTAATTTTATAGAATATTAACACAGAAAAAACAGTATGGCGAAATCATTTTACCACTGCAAGCGGTAATGGAAGTTATGCAGCATTTTAATAGTTACATGGATGTACCACAAGTTAAACAATTGTCAGATGAAGTAAGTGTCAAAACATTTATAATCATTTGATAGTAATACTACATGATTTTTATTAATGTATACACATTTGTTGGAAGGTACATCAAATACATGTTGAGTTAGCTCAACAAATTACAGCTGATTTTAAGCAAGCTTTTTCTGGTCAAAATCCAAAACATTTTAATCAATTAACTGAGGGGTGTTTAGTATTGTCTGTCCTTGATCCAAAAGTGAAGTATGTCCACTCTGTCTTTACAAATTTCCTTTGACTTATCACAATAATAAATATCGCAGTAACAAATACTTCTTTTCAACAGGAAAGATCTGCTCATTTGGTTTGTAGGTATTCAATTGCAAGAGTACGCACATCTCTTTGACGAAAATCAGGATTTCGCATGGTTAGATAAAATTGATCGACGTTACGCGTGGATAAAGAAACACTTGTTAGATTTCGAATCGAAATTCGGTACGATATTCCCAGAGGATTGGGAAGTATCGGAAAGAATAGCTGTGCAATTTTGCAATGTTACCAGGGAAGATCTGACCAAATTAATGCACAAAAGACGCGCCGAAATCGACGTAAAACTACTCCTTTATGCCATTCAGAGGACAACGAATTTCGAAATGTTGCTAGCTAAACGTTTCACTGGGATTACCTTAGAAAATCGGGATGTACAAAGGCCAGCCAAACTTGTTACAAATGTCATTGAAGATACAACACCTGGAAATCCATTTGAAGAAACTGAACAAGTACTCGTAACACATTACAGAAATTTGATCACACTTGTAAAGATTATTTTACGATAAATTTTAAATATTCATTGTAGGTCGAAAACGAAAAACCCACACCATCACCGTTTGCAAATCTGATAGGAAGATGCTTTGAGCCATATTTAAATATTTACATAGAAAGCTTGGACCGCAATCTGGCAGATCTCATGGATAAATTTATATCTGACTGTAAAACTCAGCCACCGGGTGCTAAGGATTTTGACGGTATAGAAGGGCCGAGTAGTGTTCTTTCATCGTGTGCGGATTTGTTCGTATTCTACAAAAAGTGCATGTTACAATGCACGCAACTTAGCACAGGAACAATCATGTTAAGCCTAGCTGAAACCTTCCAAAAATACTTACGGGAATATGCCCTGAAAATTTTACAAAATAACTTGCCTAAGTAAGTAAAGAAATTAAACCCACTACATTGATATTCTTTCCTTCAACTTAAACTAATATAAATTCACAGAGTTGGTGGGAGTGTAGGGATTGGAACAAGTATGAGCAATATAACACGTGATTTTCGAGATCTGTCGACTTCGGGTTTTATACAGAACTTTCAAAGTTTTTTGAAAGAAGGTGAAAGCACTAGATTCAGCAAAGAGGAACAATGTCGCATATGCTGGTAAATATCAGTTTGCCCTAGAAATTAATTGTATGCGAATATTATGAAATGGTTTCATTTCAGTATTTTGACAACAGCAGAATATTGTTTGGAAACTACACAACAATTGGAGGAAAAATTACGGGAAAAAACGGATAAAAACTATGCGGATAAAATTAATTTGTCACAAGAACAAGACATTTTCCACAAGTACGCATGCTTGACTTTCCTGAGAACAATGTTCAAGTCAGTTATTGGAATAAGCACATTTGATTTCTTGTTTCAGTGTTATTTCAAATTCTATCCAATTACTTGTCCAAGATCTGGAATTAGCATGCGAACCAGCTTTAACGGCAATGACTAAAGTAAAATATACCTCCGTATAAGTAGATT
Source organism: Hedychridium roseum (assembly GCA_963989215.1). Classification (NCBI taxonomy): domain Eukaryota; kingdom Metazoa; phylum Arthropoda; class Insecta; order Hymenoptera; family Chrysididae; genus Hedychridium; species Hedychridium roseum. The sequence continues at coordinate 5,440,459 of OZ022305.1, forward strand.
GCTATGTATGCGTATATTGTGTATTGTATATTTTTTTGAATATTCAATTTTAGGTGCAATGGAGTTCCGTAGAAGTCGTCGGGGATCAGAGTAACTACGTTAATACAATAATAGCCCATCTCAGACAAACAATCCCAGTCATTAGAGACAGATTGTCGTCGTGTAGAAAATATTTTACACAGTTATGCGTGAAGTTTGCAAGGTAGGTCGCTTTTTTAGCATTGTTAATTAATAGTGCCGACAGTAAAAAAACACTGTATTTTAATGCTTCTATTCGTTTGGTTATAGTTCTTTTATAGTAAAACTAATACAACAATTGTACAAATGTAAACCGTTGAATGCTGTGGGTGCTGAACAATTGTTATTAGACGTTCACATGCTAAAAACTGCTCTTTTGGATTTACCATCTACTGGTTATCAAGTTCAACGAAAGGCTCCAGCTACGTACACAAAAGTACTAAATACATACCCCACACCTATCAGACGTCGATTTATTGAATAATCATTGTTAATTTTATGACAGGTGGTAGTCAAAGGTATAGCGAGCGCCGAAATGATATTAAAAATTGTGATGTCTCCTATCGAATCGCCTAGCGACTTTGTTAAACAGTGTAGAATGCGTTTACCGGACTTACAAACACCAGAATTTCAAAAAATTCTAGATATGAAGGTAAGTTTCTCGGACTATAATGGTTACAAAAGCAAAAAAAAAATGTTTTCTTCTCCGTAGGGTCTTAAGAAAACTGAGCAAGTTATGCTGATGGAACAATTCAAACAACCCGAGAATTCTAATACTTCGCATGAAACAAGGAACTACGCTATTCAAGATAGTCCTGAACACGAAGCAGGAAGAATTAGAAGATTGGAAAAGTTAATAAAGAAAAGAATATGAGTGTAAGAAAATGAGTATGAGAAATTATTTATATTACGGACATGTATAACGGAATATAGTATTGTTTATATAAGAATAAAGTAATTATAGAAGTGGAACGAATAGGGGACGTATTTCAGTTAACAAAGTAACCCCAAAATAATAATTTTTATATTTATTTTATGGTGCTTTTTGTATACAATCCTCCAGTCTGTGCAAAGGAAAATGGTTAACCCTGTTTCTGGGCAAGTTCCTTTGCCTTGGCCTTTTCTAACTTGGCTATCCTAGCAGCAGATTTGCTACCCAGGAGACCACCACCCCAGTGACGTCTGATTTCATCGTGACGGTCATTGAAATTTGTCTTGATAGCTTCAACGATTTTCGTGAAGTTAGCTCTGTCTCCAGAATCGACCTGTAACACAAAAGGTCAACATTATTATTCACAGTCGACGGAGAATAAAAAGATATAAATATCAATAATTCTAAATCAGTAACAAGTTGAATTATATCATAGATGTCATTGGATTGGCTCTATTTGTATTCATCATGAAGATCGAAGTACGATCATTTTGTTTTTCCCTCTTAAATTTTGAAGTAGTAGAGGAGGATTATACCTGGGTCAAGGCAACAGTCGTGCACGTTTTGCGCCTCACCAGCCTGCCAAGACGTGCTTTGCCTTTGACAATGCAGTAGGGCACTCCCATCTTACGGCACAAAGCTGGGAGGAATAGAACAACCTGTAACAGATAGCATTTAATGAGACAAAATTCAGTAGAGTACATTTCTGAGATTATCTATCAACTTGTAGTCACTCAGGGTCATATTTCATCCTTTCAATAGAATTAATTTTATTAATTCTATCCTCAGGTGAAGAAATTCTTACATCATAGTAACATTAAAATTTATATAGACAAGGTTTTACTCCAAAAACCTTTCTGTTTACACCATTACAACTTAACGTCAGAAATAAAATATTTGTTTACAAACCTCAATAGGATCAACATCATGCGCAATGACAACAAGTTGTGCCTTTTTCTGTTCTACCAAGGTAGTAACTGTGTTGGTTCCACTGCGCAAAACATTGGGCTTCTTGGTAGGGACATCCTCCTTCTTAGCAACCTTCTGTTCAGCTCTTGCCTTTAGCCTGATTTTCTTCTGAGCTGGTGATTCAGGTCTATACTTTTCCAACACTTTGAACAACTGAATTGCTGAAATAAGTAAATAAAAGTATAAAAAAGTAAATAAAATATGTTAGGTACCATCAAACAAAGTATTACGTCCTTATTAGTATTCATTGTATCAGTTATAATATACAATCCTTACCAGTTTGCTTGTCCAAAGTCTGTGTAAACTGGTTTATTGGTGGGGGAACCTTAAGCCTCTTCTGCAGAACAGCCCTTTGTCTTTGAATGCGGATGTATTTGGGCCATTTAACAAAGCGGCTCAAATCTCTGGCAGGCTGGATATCCTGACCTATATTTCAAAAGCATACACCTTAAAATCTTGAGAAATGTAATTAACAAATCATATGAAATCTGCTGGAAAACATCTCATTGATAATTTGCATTTAACTTACCAATTCCAAAGTTGCGTGTACGCTTCTCAAACAGAGGGTTGGTTTGTTTTTTGGGTTCAACCTTCTTAACAGCCAAAGGAGCAGCAGCTACCTTTTTTCCTACCTTCTTCTTCGGCTATACAAACAAACAAACAAGTCACCAAAATTGTTTACAATTAAAATCATTCCTCTATGAACATCACTATCGAATCTGGATTTACTGCTCACAATGTGAGGTTATCTGTTACATATGAGGCACAAGATTAAATAAATGTTTTGCCACTTTAAACAATGTCTAAATAATTGTATTAACAATTTCGACATAGCGCATGTGTGCATACGTTAAACAGCAAAAATATAAATCCGATAATCGACTGTTGTATTGACAGGAACATGCGTATTTATGACCACTATTGTTCACAATAAAGAAATTCGTGAGGAAAGAAATATAATAGTCATCGGATGGTACAAAATGTTTACCTTCTTTTGCACCATTTTTGTAATAGAGAATCCGGTAGATTCCTTTAAATTTTAAAGGATATAAAATACGGTACTTCGCTCAGGATTAGGCGAAGTACGGCCATCAAGAGCGTAAAGAGCGTGCAATACAAAGATAGTTCGCGAAGTCCCGCGAGATGCAGCGCCACCTACCGTGCTTTGTGAGTATCAATATTTGGATTGTTCAAAGTACGAATTACAAAATTATTTTTTTTTTTCAGAATCGTTATTTATCAAAATATTTCATTCTTTACTTAACGTAAAATCAATTTTCACTCTTTACAAGATGTATTTATTAGTATATTCTTCTAACACACAATGTATCGGGACGAAATCATTGCCGCAAGATACGAACACAGGAATCTGTTATGTGAAGCACCAGATACCTTAACAAAATTGTACAAAATAGAAATAATGGTGAATAAAACGTCTCAAAATGACTGTAATAATTGTTTGTATATGTTAATACTGTATGTTATTTTTCGTTCAACAATTTGTCAAATGTTCACTCAATTTGTAAAATTGATGCAAAAGAGTCGTACAAATAGTATAGATTGGTGAAAAAAGTGCACGATATATTCATCGGAAAACATGTATTTCATAATTTCCCTAATATCAGTGGATCATCCTCATCCAACTGACAATCCAAAATGTCAATTTTTGTTTGTCTATGCTTTTGCTTATGAGCTTTCAGCGAACCTGGTTGTGTAAATGACTTGTGACAAACATCACAAACATAGGGTCTCTCCCCAGAATGGATCCGCTCGTGGCGAATAATATGACTTTGATGATGAAATGTTTTGCCACAAGCCCGGCACACATATGGACGTTCGTCTGTATGTGTTCTGCTGTGTGTTTTCAGATCAAACTTTTTGAAAAACGATTTACCACAATATAAGCACACGTGGTCCCGTTGTTTTAAGTGATCTCGCTTCACATGTTCCTGCACAATTAATAAAACGTATTAGTACTTTTTATGGTTTACTCTAATTTCAATTCGAGTAACATACTCACATTTACTTGTGAAAGAGTTCTATAAACTTTTGTACACGTTTCACATGCAAATTTTTGTGGACCATCTGACCTGTGATTATTTGCTATGTGTTTATTTAATGTTGATTTCCATGCAAATGACATTCCACACTCTTTACAGTGAAATTTTTGTTGATCAGTGAAATGTGTGCCCATATGCTGCTTATAACTATATGCAGTAGAAAAAAGTTTCTGACACACAGCACATTGAAACTTTTTTAAAAGTCCTTTTGCTTTTTTTGTATTCTCTACATGGTTTTCCAATTCACAATCATAGGAATTCGTTAAAATATTTTTTACAAATGCATTAGAGTTTTCTTTTTTTACTTTTTCATCGTCTTCTGTACTATTATTCATATACGATTTGGCGTGGTCTGCGGTGCAACATAAAATGTCAGATCTACTTGTATTAACGATAGATATATCATTGTCAGGTTTGTATGTTACTTCTTGAACACCTTGGGAGTCTTGAAGTAATTCAAAGAACTGCTCATTTCCACTTTCTGTTAAAGATACTGGTGATTGTCTATATGCTTCATTTACATCAGGTTTCGAACTGCCTTCTGCAATGTCTATAAGCTCAAGAAACCTTTCAGCATTATTTTCGTAACTTCCTCTTTCAAGAACCTCGAAACTCGATTCCACATAATTTACAAAGTCTGTCTCTGGATCATTTCCTAATTGATTTAAATTCAAGGTTTTAATACTCTCGATGTCTTTCTCAGATATATCTACCGAATAATCCTTATTTTTCAAACTTACATAAAATAACTGTTCGGTTCCGGGTGCTATTGTATTAGATTTTTTTGCGTCATCTTGTAAATCATATAGAGCACTGTTCAAATCGTGACTTATGTTAATAAGGTTATCCAAGCTATATTCGATCTTGTCCACATTATTATCTGTTTCTAGTAACTTGGCAATTTCTTTGGTGTTTGAACTTGGTTTTCTGTAATTATCTGCACATTTTTCTGAGAAGGTGTTCATTACAAGTTCATAAAACTGTTCACCTGTTTCTGTTTGAATTAAACGTAAAGTTGGTTCTGTATAATTCAGTAACATGTTAGTCGTAGTATTTATAGTTTCTGAATGTTTATCACTATACAACGAATCTTTTGCATCTCTCATCTTATACTTATTTTCAGAATCCTCAATGCAGAATTCACTTCCATCAAAACCATAGGCCTGGTTCTTGTTTTTCTCACATGATTCTTCTATAGCCTCTTGCCTGTCAACAAATCCTTCATTTGACAAAGCATATTCTGCTAATCTTCTGTTTAAACTTTGCTCTTCCACTTCTGTATTCATTGTAGTATGTGCTAAACTACCAAGATTATCTTTCTCCAAGTTTGTAGGATATGAAGTGCTAATCTTATTATGCAAAATGCCACTTTGTTCACAATTATAGGAATTCAGGGCTTCAGAGATATTTATATCAATACTGTGATCAGCTTCCATCTCAATAGCTTGGATACTGCCATTAACTTTTGTATGGTGATCTAAGAACTGATGAGCAGACATATATACCTCTGGATTTACTTGTTCAACCTGTATATATGTGTATTGTTAGATAAACACATTCATGAGTATATACTGACATGTACAGTCACATGTTGAACACATTACCTGTTCAGAACTTATGTAAATAACACTTTGTATAATCTGTTTTTGTTCTCCACCCTTATTTGTTATAATACACATTTGATTATCATTTTTTTGGACACAGTCTATTCTAGTAGAATCCTGTATTTCTTGGGTTATTTTCCTGAAATCACTGTCTGGACCCGAAACCTGAATTAAACTTTAATTAAATAATATATGTGATATTTTGTATATATTTTCATTAAGAATACTACTAAATCTATACCTCTGTAGAATTTGGAATACTCAGTGACTTTATGCTCTCACTGTGTGACTTTTGATGCTCCTTTAAGAGAAATATAAAGCAAAAACTTTCTCCACAAACTTGGCAATAGTGTTGACGTTTCAGAATTTTCTGCTTCTGCAGCAACTATACAATATTACAATTAATACATGTAAACCATTTTCAATTGGTTCATTACCTAGTTGTATGTACAAATTAATATCTCATAATTACCTCATTGCTCTTTGCCTTTGATATATTACTTTTTAAAGCTGCATTGTTATGAATATTACAAAAATGTTCACTTGTTCTTTCATGTATGCGTTTATGCCTCACCAAGGAACTAATTTGTGTAAATCGTTTACCACATACTAAACATGGATATGGCTTTACTCCTACAAAATATATTTTATTAACTATCAATAGTTTTTATTTTAATATAAATTTTTTTTTTGGCCATCATGGAAAGAATGATAGCTCATTAAAAATGTAAATAAGAATTATTCTGGGCTTACCACTATGCATTCTGCAATGCCTAATTAAGTTAGACATATGGTTGAACTTTCTTCCACAAATTTCACATATACAATAATTTGTACCTAAATGGATATTCAAATGTGTACGTAAATCTGCTTTTCGGAAAAAACCTTTGCCACATAATTGACATATTTGAGACTTTTCCTTTAAATGTGTATTCCGGTGATGGTAATCAAGTTGAGAAGCTCTATTAAATGTAGAATTGCACAGCTGACAAGTAAATGGTCTAGCATTATTTTGTTGTAAGTTCTCATGCATTGTCAATCTAGACCTGAGTCCCAAATTCAACAGGATCCTCAGAAAACTGGGAATCCTTCAACCGCATTTGCGTAGTATGAATATGCAAGTACCCATAAAATTGCTTTTCATTAGAATATTAATAGCCATGTACAGAGGATACCTGCAGATTTGGACAAACTGACTTTAATATGGTCCCTTGTGTATTGTAAACCAGAATGCAATGAAGTATGTATTTAACTTTATAACCATTCTTACTGTCCATCATTCTCGTCACATTTTCTACATGTTTTTATAAATAGAAAAGCATTTGCGATGTAGAGTAATACATTTTTATTACTCTATCAATCATATCATACTCAGTGAAAACGCAGTTATAAGCTGTCATAAACTGATAAGCCTACAAAAACATTAATTCTATACATAGAATTCGAAGAGGTTAAACAGACATCGTATACATTCAAGATAATTCGAGTCACCTGCTTATCTCTTATCTGAAAATTCGTGTTTGTTGGATTTAAATTTGCACCAATCACGAAAAAACAGTCAATAATAATTAGAGCCGATTGGAGATTTTGATACTAGTAACTTCAGTGTTACCATTACGTGACACAAGGTCTACCACATTTTGTATATTAAAGTTTCTGACAAGAGGTGTTCACTATTGGTTGCCAAACCCTATTTGAAATTTAATTTTACATGCAATAATTTATTCAAAATAATTATATGCTTTTTACCGTTACTGATTGTTTATTATTCATTACTCTTCAGGGAAAATAAAGAACGCGCATTTAAAAGAATGTAAAACAAATGTCACATGCATGTTGAAAATATTGAATAGTATACAATTCCCTGCACTTTCACGTGTGAAAATCCGTTACACGTTTGAATTGTCAAAGGACATCAGAGGGTATTTAAATGTCCTGCAGACTGGTATCGCTGTAAACACGGAAACTGACGTTTTCTGTACAACGTAATTGAAACAGTTTTGTTCATCATTATGGGAAATTATGGTAGTAAGTTATCTTTTTATAATAATGACCAAGATCAAAAACCGAAGACACCAGTGTCAGATGAATCGTTTAATTCGGAAAAACAAACTACACCACCATTAGCTCAAAGAAAACTGATAATTGATCCTAGATCAGCAACTTCTGGAATACCCAGAACTCCAATAGAGGTAAACATTTTTCACAATAACCTTTGTTGTATTCCTCGATATATTTACGGTACTTTTGTACACAAATTATTGATCAAAATAAAAGCAAAGTTTTCTGTGATTCATAAAAGATCGACACTACACCACCTGGACTACCTAAAAGAGTTAGTGCAATACCAAAATATTTACAAAGAAAGCCATACTTAGAAACTGATATTGATGTAGTTATCCCACCCTTGAGTCCAAAGAAAGTTACTTCACAAATTTTTGAAGATCCTCAGACACCTATTTTGGTAAGTTTTTTTACATATATAACACTTAACTTTGAGATCTATTTTTTAGTTATTTTTCCATATTCTACGTAATTTATAATCTTTTCTAAACAGGTAAAGCCATGCAGTACAGCACATACTTTGAATGTCCTTCATTCAGAAAAGCCAATCACTCCAATAGATGAAGAACGTTATAAAATTTTAGGACTGGATCCGAGATCACCAGCAGCAGACTTTGATAGAACACCAATTCTGATGCCAAAGTCTTTAGAACGTTTAAGAGCACGTTCACATGAAAATCTGTCTAAGCGTGGCAGCTATGATGGAGATATGTTTAATTCTCGGTTTTCTTATTGTGAGGTTGTAACAACAAACAATATCCAAGAGATACAAACAGTTTCTTGCATAGAAAATTATCTTGACCCTGAGGAAACAGAGGTCATAGGAACAGATGATAAATCTGACTCCTCTTTTGCAAGTGACAATTCAAGTGCTGACACAGTATCAGAGAGTGGGGATGAAATTACTGTCATCAGAAATCCAAAGATACATTCATCTGCAATAATATTGAATACTGTAGACATAGCATTATCAAATCCAGTATGTTCTCTAGACAAACAACAATTATTTGCTTTGGATACAGAGAGATCCAATGAAGAGGAAAAGACTGACAATCCCTATAGTAAACAGAGTAAGGATAGCAGTAGTGTATTAAAAAATAATGACAGAATCAAAGTCTGGAGCGATTCTATATTATCAACAACAGAAGAAGAGTCAATAGTTGAAGAAATAGACAGTCTCAAGATTTCTGAACAAACTTCTTCAGAAGTACCAAAAGAAGAAATTATTATATTATTTGATGATGACACAGTTGTTAAAAACACTGGGAATACTGAAAATGAAAATAGCAATTGGAAGAAACAATGTGCAATAGGGAAAAAGAAAAAGAATTTAAAAACAGATATCAAATTACTAACAGATGATCGGAAATTCTTTAGTCCAGAGAACAAAAAAGGAGCAGATTTATTGAAGGTATAATTAATTTTAATGCCGTTTAATATTGTTTTTCCTTCTATATGTGGCATAAGTAATTTTTATGTTTTTTTTAGAATCGGACACCTCTTGGAAACAGATCTAATAAGGGTCAGGTACAAATGTTATCATCAAAATCACCTCAGCAATTATTGCGAAGTAAAGCCATATCTATCAAAGAACACCAAGAAAATACACCACCGCATAAAAGATCGGTTGCAAGGTTCAATTTAAATGGTACAAATTGGGATCCTGACTCGACTGTTATTATTTAAGGTTCTTTTTACACGTCCTTTAAATCTTATCATTTGCGGTACTTAATCCGTTTCAATCATCTTGACTTTTACTATTAATTTGACTTTATGTAGTTTTCATCAAGAAAAGCTCAGATTTGATGTGTAAAAATATGGGCTGCATAAACAAATTGATCTCTAAGTTGCTAAATCAACACAATTTCAGTTTTTATTTTAACCTGAAATAAAGAAGAGATCTTGTGTAAAAAATATGTTTATTTTTTATGTTACATCCTTTTTTTGCATGGCTGATCTTATTTGATTTTTGGCTGATTGAATTGAGAGTTGTAATTCTTCACTTGGTTGTATTAACTGCGTTACACTGCAAAACAAAATGGTTATGAGCAAATTCTAAATTGAATATTCACTAATGACCATGCATTTTTACCAGCAGTGGTAAAGAGTATTAGTATATTAGAATATACCTGGGATTGTTGATGAGAATTCGTTTTTTGCTATCATCAGATTTTGGAGCTACTTTAATGGTAATTCCACTCTCCATTTTCTTGACATTAGTAAATATGTTTTTCCTAGTATCATCCCATTTTAAAATATTTCTTGTATCAATAATATTTGGCCGCATAATTTTTACTTTAACATTACTGCTGATAGACTTTCCTTTGTAATTCTTTCTTTTACATTGTGCAGTATTGTTGGGCACAGTTTTGTTCACATTTTCCACTCTGAGAACTGCATCAGATAATTGATAAGGTGGTTGTAATACATCAACTGGTGGTATCTGTCCAGTTTGTGTATCACTGTTAAAATCATATGTTAAATTTGGACCAGGTAGTTGTTGTGGATTTAACATAGGAGAGTTGCTGTCTTGAATAATATTTGGTAATGATTCATTAGGATAAAAACGTTCAAGCCGTTTTTGAGTGAGTGGTAAAGCTGGTGTTTTCTTTTTTCTATGATACTGTTCCCTGCAATTAAAAAATAAAGTTTCAAAGGAATAAACACACATAGAACATTACATTTGTTCCAAATGTTGATTATGAATTCAAACAATAAACCTACTCCGGTACAAACTGATCAACTTCTGGGTTTCTTGGATCTTCTTTATTTCTTTTGATCCTTGCTAGTACTTCCTTATGACGCTGAAATAGCTTTTCTCTTGTTTCTGCTATGGATTCTAATTCAGGTGCGTAACACACATGTAGCAAGCCTCCATAAAAATTTTTTCTGTCTACAAAACGCTTTGCTATTCTGTAGGATTTTGTCAATATAGTAAAATAATACATTAACTTCAAACCATATGAACATATTTTTTAATTTTTATATTATTACAATCAGCTTTTGTGTCATACAAACCTAGCGCTTTGTACACGTGCATATTGCACATGAAATGTTTCTGTGAATTCTTCTGAAGGATATTCTGCTACAACATGAATATTCTTTATGTTTCCATAATTGGAAAGAAGTTGTTCAACCTGTTCACTTAGTTCTAGTTTTGGCACACCACAGATCAGTAAATGTTGTGATTCATCATTTATTGTATAAACCTGTTACATAGAGCTTATGTGTCAAGGAAATGTCAACAAAATATAAACTGCAATATTAGTGGTACATAAATTACTTGTACAAATTAAGTTATCATTCAGAATATGACATACTTTAAAATATGTAACTCGTAATGAATGATATCAATAAGAACATTAGTTTTCAGTATATGCCGTTAAAAGATTTTGGAGTAAAGGATATATACATATTTAAATAATATTGACTATTATTTAGTAGTTTATAAACGGATAGTCGCCGTCGAATAGGATACATGTCCACCACGCTACCTTGACAGCTGTCAACCTCCTTCCTTGCCTATAAGGAGGCCTTGTTTCACACAATCTCTCTTGTTCATGATGTGGTAATTTAGTTACTTTAACCTTTTCAGCCATTGCGATAATTTCAGGAAATAACGCAACAAAAGTCGTAAGTGTTTATTTGTATTGGTCTATAAAATTTCTATATTAGCAATAATATTGTTTTTAATATTGTATTTCAATATTTACATCGCAGTTTACAGCCGGTTGATTTGTAACTCTCCACTACTACCCACCACTACGCTCAATCACAATATCACGTTTACACTGGTTTACACGGTTTACACGAACAGGGCGTATCATGCGAATGAAAATGCTTACAAGATGCGCAATGAGCAGGAACTTCTATGAGTTAAAAAAAATGTGTTCCGAAACGCTTCGGAACATACTGGGTGGGAAAGGAGGCGTGATTCTGAACTCGTCTAAGCGCTAAGATTTGATTGGTCAGCAAACTACCAGTGGCTGTGATTAACGAAATGTTCTACGCAACTATGCAAAACTTTTGCGCGAAACTAATCGTTTGAGAGTTTAATAAATCTGCAAATAATAAAACTCCTTTACTTTTATAATCAGTAACACCATTTTTAATTATAATTTCGAGTATCACATTCATATTTAGTTACGTTATACAGCTATTTTGTATTTCGCTATAAATATATGCATATACTATTAGCTTTGTTCACATAAACAAGATTCAATAACATTTTATTAATTATCATTGTGTACAGAAGGTAATGTGTTGAATTTAAATGTATATGATGGTCAATAGTCGTTCCTGTTTAGAATGAAGTTTTTTGAATCATGGTGCGATGGACAAATGTTTAGAGAGACTCCATTTTCAAATTTAGTACCATCATTTCCAGAGCGGAAGTTGAGCGCTGAATGTAACGCGCACGGGAAATCGTATATCCGACGGGATAATGGCATCCAGAGCGAATATACAACTTCCTTGCTGTTTGCTACTGTTTTCTCGCACTTCACAAGTTGTATAGTGTCAAATTATAATTCGGAGCCATTCGCATTTTTGCCTTCTTTGTTAAAGTGCAACGAACGATCGTTGTGTACGTCTGCGGTTACTCTTTTTTTTCAAAACGTGGTAAAAGAACGTAATTGTACACCGTTTGTGGTTTTTTTCGAGTACCTACGTGTAGAACATTGAAGGGAACTACACATCATCGATCAAGTAAGTTCACTCACGATCGTTATAATATCTTTCCTATGCGTCGGATTCGCTTAACTGACAAACTAAGCGGTAGCATATAATTTGTATAATTTTTACAATTACTTCGTCATCTAACCTTTACTTCCAAGCTGTGAACATTTCGTGAAAACCATGATTATGAACTTAGAATGAGTAATGACACTGGTCAACATGTGGTCAACAAATAAGATTTTGAATAATTATAACACGAAAAACTTGTATCGTCACTGTTAAAAAATAGTAGCAACGAGAAATAGATACTTACTCTTAAAGTAAACGTTAACAAATTTCATAGATATGATACTTTCGATTTAACGTTTGACCTGTTTAATAAAAATGTAGTCCATTAATTTTTTTGATTAACATAAATAGGATGGCATGTAACCACAATCTTAAAATCTGTGTCTTTATATTTTCAGAACCAGTTATTACCATGGAATTATCCACATTTTTCCTTTAAAAGATAAATATCAACAAAGATGCCTACTCCATACTGTTCATTAAATTCCCATAAACTATACTTATGAAATTAGTATAATCTGGCTTTAGTTAACTCTTCCAACATGTCTGGAAATGCTCAGTTTGCAAATCCCCCCCCTACGATCAGTCTCCCTAACATGTCTGTACCACCACCTCCAACACCAAATTTGTCAGCACCTCCTCCTAATTTAACCACAATTAATACATCTGGGAGCTATCAGCACCGATATACAAACCACAGAGAAGGGAATCGTGGTTTTTTCAAACCGTTCAGACCATATCATGCACCTAAAGTTGTTGCTGGTGGTCAAGATTCCCTACAAGATGAATTTGATGGAAAACGACTTCGAAAATCTGTCATGCGAAAGACGGTTGATTACAATTCTGCCATTATTAAAAGTTTGGAGGTAACTTGAAAATTTTTTCCATATAAAAAGCAGATTCAATATTTGTATTGGTATTGACTGTTCTTCTGTGATTATATTTTCAGAACAGAATATGGCAAAGAGATTATAGAGATAGGAGAGCTCTTCAACCAGATGTAATATATTACCCAGATTTACTACCTCCGCCCAGTTATGTTGACAATCCAATTAATGCAGTGACTACAAGGTTTGTAAAAACTGCTACAAACAAAATGCGTTGCCCTATTTTCTGTATGGCATGGACACCAGAAGGTAGAAGACTTGTCACTGGAGCTTCAAGCGGTGAATTTACTCTATGGAATGGTCTCACTTTTAATTTTGAGACTATTCTTCAGGTATGTATTTTGATGTAAGATAGATCTTGTAACAGAAGTAGAACTTGTAAATGCAATGAGTTTATGAAATACTTCAGTACAAAAATAATTGCATGTTGTATAAAGTAGATGACATTATTGAACTTGTTCAGTCATATTGAAATTTAATCCAACATTCTATGACATCCAAAGTAATTTCCAACAAAATCAAAATCAATGTTCATTTTATGATTTTTCATATAATATCTACCATGCATTTATAGTAATCTAAATTTCCATTTTTGTACGAAATTAAAGAACCCTTTGTGCATTGTACAAAAAATCTTGCACATCTTGTTTTCAAAACAGGTATGTGATAAACGAAATATTTTGTATTTGTGTAGGCACACGATAGTCCGGTACGAACAATGGTTTGGTCACACAATGAAAGCTGGATGGTGACAGGAGATCACGCGGGATACGTCAAGTATTGGCAAAGCAACATGAACAACGTCAAGATGTTTCAAGCACACAAAGAAGCGATAAGAGGACTCAGGTATACCATCCACCACACTAGTCCTTACGTCTCTTGCGCCACTGTTGTCAGCTCGTCCATTCTTGTTGTAGTTAGGGTACTGGACGTGGCTATCATTTTCTTCCTTCTCTCGTCTAATGTCATGTTTGGCGCGGTCAGTCCAGTCCTAACATGGGTAAATAGATGATTTTAATTGGGGTATTCAATGGAAGAAATGATAAATTCAGTATTTGATGCAAGCATGACCTTGAGAGAATGATATACCTTGAACGACATTCGGCAGATCCGAGTCTAAGATTGCAAAAGTAGAAGGGAATATGGGGAAGATACTTTAAAATGTACGGGAGTAAGAGTATTTTAACAATAACAGAAATGGAATAAACGTTGAATACTTGTACAAAAGATACATTTTGCAAAGAATCGTATGTAGTATCTCTTGAATACCCTTTCCAAAAACAGATAGCATAACTTTAATAAATGAATTGATTGCAACTGATAAAATTGGGTCAAACATGAATTCAAGATTTGGATTATACACGGGATATTTTGATTCGGCATAGTTCGTTCATTCCGTAATTCACGCTTCGAGTTCGTTAAAGAGTCGCGAAAGTACAAATTATTGTACAAAAGAAATGTAAATCTTTCTGTGGACAATATGTACACGCGTAAATTGTGGTTTATTTTGTACTACTGGAGTCTTGGGGACCTAACTCATACCATGTATTGAGACGAGCGACAATGTCATTTTAATTTAAAAGTAACACTTAGAATACCTTCACTGCGACTACACAATTAGGTCCTTATGGCTCTTGACTACAGGAATTTTATATGGCTAGACTATTGGGCAGAGATGTATATTTGCGAATAACAAATAATAAAAAAGAAATATATGCAGCGGTACCTAGTCGAGATTCCCATTGAACAATAAAGATAATAAATATCCTGTGTCCTTATTCACATCGTCGAAGTTTTAATAAAGTTCAACAAATAAATTGCAATATCATATGGCTACAACAATAAAGTACTTTTTCTTTGATTTGTGTGACTTGTGCCCTCTTATAAATGACAGAGATCAAGATAATAACGGAACTATACGATGCGATTCATGTACATCTCAATCATTTTTTGTGCAATAAATGTTAAATTTTTGGAAAATATCACTCTTGATACATCAGCCGGTGGTCATGTGGCATCAAACGTGAGATGTAGTCTGGTAAATTTGACATAGATATTTGCCTGACAAATGATGTAGTTCATTTGAGTGCCAGATATGACTGTCGGAGATGGTTTTTTGTTTATTTACGTTACAACATTTACATCTAATAGATGTTCCTTTCATTAGCGACATTTCTCCGCTCCTCGAAGTGCGTCTGTGCTAAAAACTATTGAAATACAAGTCAATCACGGAATTGAGTATTTTTGAGATATTGTGAACTAAACCAGGATCATCTTCACTTATGTGTGCACGTGCACTTATGGATAAACTGTTGCCAACACACCTATCTTGCTTTTCACGCTTTAATTATCGACCACAACATTCATATCATCTACACTGTTGCTACAAATAAAATAGATCGTTTGTTTGCCCTGGAATGACACGCTTCACAATAAAAGAAATTGAGAAACTCGAAATCAAGATGCCGTATCATATTCGAATTCACCTGTACATTAAGTGCAAAGTTGTTTACAGTAATTTTTCAGGAAAATGTGCAGTGTAACGCATCGTTTCACAATTTTTGTCATTTATCTTCCTCTAATCTTAATCTTTGTTTAGCTTATGAATGAAGTGTTGCATGGTTTGATGACTACTGAACAGTTTGTTACTATGCAAATACCAGTATAATAATTCATTTAATGAAAATTTACTTTATCGCTAATATTATCTTCCAAAAACGTCCTTCAATATTCACCCGTGAATATAATACCTAAAGATCGTTTGCTTTTGAAATTTGTAAGTGTAATTGTAAAACGCTGAACCCAATAAATACGAATAAAACCGGTCTACTTCGTCGGTCGTTAAATATTTAAATTCATGGTTGTTTTGTGATAAAATAAAATGAAGTTGCAAGGAGTTGAAATGAGCATAAATGTTG
Organism: Hedychridium roseum; assembly: GCA_963989215.1. Taxonomy (NCBI): domain Eukaryota; kingdom Metazoa; phylum Arthropoda; class Insecta; order Hymenoptera; family Chrysididae; genus Hedychridium; species Hedychridium roseum. The sequence continues at coordinate 5,456,656 of OZ022305.1, forward strand.
TTTACTTCACAAGTATAGAATTACTTTGTGAAAATGCGTGTGTATTATTCAGACGTAATTCTTATTTTTTCACCGGGTAGTTTCAGCCCAACGGATCACAAACTGGCAACTTGTAGCGACGATGGCACCGTGAGAATCTGGGACTTCCTTCGCTGTCACGAGGAACGAATACTCAGGGGTATATACATTAATCTATATTATTTAAGGAAATCATTTATAAATAATTTTTCGCTCACGTAAATTTCATTTAATTAATATATTCTAATTTAATATATACATTTTGTGGAATAAATAACTTAATGCTTTTACGCAATTACAAAAATTATCTTGCGAAATTTCTCTATTGTAATCTGATTCTCTGTGATTGAGAATTATTAATCATACAAGTGTTTGGATGAATTGGAATTTATGTTATCTTTCTTTAGGTCACGGTGCTGATGTGAAATGCGTGCACTGGCATCCACAGAAAAGTCTAGTCATCTCAGGAAGCAAAGATAATCAGCAACCGGTAAAGCTCTGGGATCCGAAGACTGGCCAGTCCTTAGCGACTTTACATGCGCACAAATCGACCGTCATGGACGTAAAATGGAACGAAAATGGAAACTGGCTAGTGACGGCATCGAGAGATCATCTTCTTAAGCTATTCGATCTGAGAAACCTTAGCCAGGAGGTGCAGACATTCCGTGGCCATAAAAAGGAAGCATCGAGCGTTGCTTGGCATCCGAACCATGAAGGGTTGTTTTGCAGCGGTGGTAGCGATGGAGCGATACTCTTCTGGCATGTTGGGTACGGTTCAAATACATTTTCTTAAGAAATAGGACACAAACGAAGAATGTTTTAATTGCCTTTTTCTGTATTTAAATTATCCTAGTATACCTGTTATATTAAAGTTCAATTTGTTTCAGAGCTGACAAAGAGGTAGGTGCCATCGAACAAGCTCATGACAGTATAGTATGGACATTAGCGTGGCACCCACTGGGACATATATTATGCTCGGGTAGTAACGATCATACATCGAAATTTTGGACGCGAAATCGGCCAGGTGATCTCATGAGAGATAAATATAATCTCAATACATTACCAGCCGGCTCGGCGGGTGTGGATGATCATGAAATAGGTAAAGGGGAAGCCCAAACATGATATTTATTATACACTCTTCAGACTCTGGTAATATTTTATCATTCTTGTTACAATGTTATGATGTATTTATAGCTGACGATGCAGCTGTTATACCTGGAATGGGACCAGAGGATAGGATTAACACGGATGGCGAACCCGAAGACAAAAACGGCGGAATACCCGGTTTAGATCTGGATCATGCTGTGGACGAAGGGAAGAAGGTTGCTAACAAGAAAGTGCCGTATAGTAAACCTATACCTAGGAATTTCCAGGCTCATTGGAACGAAATGGAGGCAGAAGATATGGAGCAAGTCGAAGCACTAAACGCGTTTGTAAACCAGTTAATTGAAACCACACCAGGAGCCGTACCGCTTAATGAAGTCAATCCCAATACGATTATATTGTATGGAAAAATGATTCCAGTTGAACGTAAGCATTATGATTTTATTGGTAAAATTCATCTGATTTTTATTACTTTAAGTACAGTATTAATATTTGTATTACATTATTTATAGCTGGTTCGAAGCTTGCCGAAGCGATTAGCAAAGGAAATGACGCAATAAACAAATTAGTATTCTCTGGGGAAATAGAAGAATTAAGAGAAGTAGTCGGGCCACCAGACAATCCGGACGATGTTGAAGATTACCTGCAGGACGATGGTGACATAGACTATGCCAAAGTTCCGGATATTGAGTTACCTCCGCCTTTACCGAGTTCAAAATTTGCTCAAAATCCAGAACTGCTGAAAACTTTGAATCGCGGTGGGAAACGGAAATTCGATCAACTGATCGGTTGGAGCGACGGTGGAGCTAGTGATAGAACGTCAAAGATTCATCAACCAGTTTTCGGCGGGATCATGACTGAGGACTCACAATCGAGTGACACGGATCTGCGATACGGCGTAGGAAAGTCCAATATGTTAGTTAACGAAGGCACTTCCTTCCACATGGATGATGATTTCAGGAGAGACTCGAGAAACTCTAATCGTAATGACGACGATATAAGGTACAATATTTCCAGCGGACCCGGCAGGCCTGGTCATCACTCAGATCATGACGGAAGGAATAACTTTGGCGACAAAGACTTTAGACATATGGGTGGCCATGGGTATTCTGCAAAGAAATCGATGGACAGTGATATGTACGATGACAGAGACCGGGACAACTCACGCTGGGACGATGAGAATTCAATGAGCGACGGTGTAAGGAAACAGGACGGTGGGTTCTCTGGAAATTTCGACAAGCGAGATATGTCCTTGAACATGGGTCCTGGCGGTATGGGCAACAACATGCAACACATGGGCGGAAACATGCCACATATGTCTAATCATCACAATATGCAAAACATAAATCCTAATATGCCTCCACCACTGCCGAATATGGGACCGCACTCGAATATGTCCCAGCATCCTAACATGGCCAATAAGCCGCCTCATCCTAACATGCAAGGAATGGATGGTCCAATGCCTCACATGATGCACCATCCAAACATGCATCCTAATTTCGGTCCCAACGGACCACCAGGAGGATTCAATCCCAATTTCCGACCTCCGAATGGCAACTTTGGACCAAATCAACCCTTTCGGCCGAATCTTCCACCATTCGGTCCGAACCAGGGACCTCCTTTTAATAATTTCCAAGGCCCACCGAATTTCCGAGGACCGAATCACGGGAACGGTGCACCACCGGGTTTCGACAGACCGGGTTTTGGACCGAATTTCCGACCTCAAAATCAGAATAACTTCAATAACAACTTTGGCAGTTTTGGTGGCAACAAGGGTGGTCCTAATCGTGGGATGAACAGAGGACTGAATGACAGTGGCATGGGCAGAAGTGGATATAATAATCGTGGTAGAGGACGTGATAATGATCAGCAGAGAAGTTCCCGAGGTAGAGACAATTATTGAACAAGCAATTCCGTGGCTTTGTAACAGCCTGTTGTTTTGCTGACTTAGGCCAGAGATTTTCTCGCTTGTGCGTGAAACAACTTTGCGATGATATCGCTTTCATTGTCAGAGATTGTGTATTTCACATGCGTTCCATGGAAACGATCGAGTGAATAATATCGTAATGTATTTTGCCAACCACGGAATACTGGAATATTCGCTCGAACCGACTTTACTCTTTAAACTTGGAAAGAATATTCTTCTTTCTTCGGTTCAACGTTAATCGTGAGATTAATTTGCACACCTCCAGATGATTCAAAGAAAAAGGCGATCTATCTTGAGATGATTAGTAGGTTGAATGTCGCAACCGTACTTGCAATGTAATACTCGCATGTGAATGGGCCAACGAGTAGCAGATCAAATTACGAAAGATAAAAATTGTAAAGTAAATTATGTAATCAATAACATGAATGTTATTCTGAGACAAAACTGTTCACAAGTTGCCTTGCGAGGGTTTACTTGGCTTCGTTTGAAAGGCAATTTATCGAATGCATGAATGTGATGGAGAAAATTGTACTATGTAATATCAAAATATTTAGTATTCTCCGTCATCGAAGACAGATAGAGAGCCGGAGCAGTTTACTTATCTATTATTAATAAAATGGAATATAGCAAACTCTTTTTTAGTCATATTAATTATCCTCCCATATTACAAGTAATAACAATTAAGATTTGCTGCGAATAAGGTATTACATGCGAATAACTATTATATTTCGCATTTACTTTACATCCTGTTATTGGACCACCTTTTGATATATCTATAGAATTCATGAACACGTGCGATATATGTTTATTACTGTATAATTCATTAGAGTTAAACCACGGTACATGAAGCAAATACTGGAAAATTTCACTTTAATCGTATTTTTTGTACGAAATAAGTTTTAAATCAATCTGTCAAAATCGACTTCCTTTAGAATACCTGATCTTAATGTTTCTGTGCTTGGACCAAACTGTATTGTATGAAAATACTTAGTGATCTACAAATGATAACATTTGAACGCAATGTATAAGTAAATGTACAATGTATTTTTTGTGTTCTGTAATTCGGTATATCATTGGAGAACGTAAATGTATATTATGAAATTTGAAGATTTTGCTTATCGTACATGGAGAATCACTGCTCGAGAAGCACGTTACATCCGGCAGTCATTTATATTGGCATGTACAGTCGCATGGTTTGTTGAGGTTAACTTGTTATGAACTTTTATGCGAGACTGATATTTCTACATCGTATAAAATGGGGAAAAAAGACAAAAAAGGTGGAAATTTAGGAAAAGCTTTAATACGAGATCGATTTGGACCTACGAGGATTAAAAGAAATGCTGGTGATTCTATGGTAAAGTATTTAGTAAATAATTCTTCTTGGAAGGTGACATTATGATTGCCAAAAACATTGTTGTAACCATTACGACCGTTATACCGTTTGCAATAACTTGAAAGTATATTTCAACTCTAATTTTCTTTCAATAGCTTCACACTTCAGAAATCAATGATGGATATGACTGGGGTAGACTTAATTTACAGTCAGTTACAGAAGAAAGCTCATTCCAAGAATTCTTGTCTACCGCAGAGCTAGCAGGAACAGAATTTCAGGCTGAAAAGCTAAACATTACATTTGTCAATCCAAAAAGTGCCATTGGTTTACTTAGTAATGCTGAAAAAGAAGAGGTTCTTCAAAACCAGGAAAAACATAAAGCTCTTTTGAAAATACCAAGAAGGCCTGAATGGGATAATTCAACTACTGCAGAAGAATTGCAGATGAGAGAAAAAGAAAAGTTTTTAGAATGGCGACGTGGGTTAGCAATGCTGCAAGAAGCTCAAGGTTTAATGTTAACACCATATGAAAAGAATCTGGAATTCTGGAGGCAGCTTTGGAGAGTAGTGGAACGCAGTGATGTTGTAGTACAAATTGTTGATGCAAGGAATCCATTACTTTTCCGGTGTGAAGATTTAGAACAATATACAAAAGAAGTTAATTCTGAAAAAATGAATATGATTCTGATCAATAAAGCTGATTTCTTAACAGAGGAGCAGAGGCAGAAATGGGCAGACTATTTTACAAGCATTAATGTACAGGTTGCTTTCTTCTCTGCAATGTTAGCTGCAGAGAAGAATGATGCTTCATTTCCCATACCTGAAGAGATCTCTGAAAATGAAAGTGAAGAAGAAGATGATGATGATGATGATAATGAGGATGAAAATGATGACAAATCCTCATATACATCAAACTTTGCTTCAGAAAGTGAATATGAAAGTGCAACTGAAAATCTTGGCAATAATAAGGCAGATGCAAAAGAATGTAATGTTCCAAATGACAATATAGAAGGATTGAATGTGTCATCACATGAAGATAGTAATAAAGAAGCAAATGAGAAAGATAGTGGTAATAAAGTACATAATTCTTCAGAGTTGTTAACCAGAGATAAATTGGTATCCCTGTTTAAAACACTGTACAAAGGCAAAACCCACACAGAGGGTCTCACAACAATAGGTTTGGTAGGATACCCCAATGTTGGCAAAAGCTCAACAATTAATGCTTTGTTGATGGATAAGAAAGTATCAGTATCGGCAACACCTGGCAAAACAAAGCACTTTCAAACTCTATTTCTCGATACAGACTTACTTCTCTGTGATTGTCCAGGCTTGGTAATGCCTAGTTTTGTTTGCACGAAGGCTGACATGATTTTGAATGGTATTTTACCTATTGACCAAATGCGAGATCACGTGCCACCAGTCACACTTCTTGGCACACTCATTCCTAAATATGTCATTGAAGATCTGTATGGAATTATGATTCCATCCCCACTAGAAGGAGAAGATCCAAATCGACCACCCACAGCAGAAGAAATTTTAAATGCTTATGGATGTAAGTTTGATGATCTTTTCCAAGTTATTCTAAATCAATTTACGGCACTTTTCATTGGAAACTGCTATGTTACAGATAACAGAGGTTTTATGACGCAAAACGGCCAACCAGATAATCCACGATCCGCTCGGTATATTTTAAAAGACTTTGTTAATGGTAAATTGTTATATGCCGTTGCCCCTCCGACGCATAAACAAGATGAGTTTCATGTATTTCCACCACGAAGACGGAAAGTAATTGACAATAAACATCTTCCTCCGAGAATGCTACGTGCCAACAAAGGCAGTAAGATTACAACAGACGATTTGGATAAAGCATTTTTCCAACACAATATATCCGGTGTACACGTGAGGGGAATGCCTCGAAAAATTCAAGGAACACAGCATCCTCCCAAGTACGTAATATGACAAGTCAGTTTTTAATAATGATGGATGTATATGATAAAACATTTTTATTGTATTCATACTTAAATATTGTTCGGCAATCATGTATAACATGTATATAAATGTTTGTATTATATTTATGTCCCAATTTGGTGTCCACCATACGATAAAAACTATATTTTTTCAGCAATGAAAAATCTGTTAATGGATCATCACAGAGCTTGGCCTTTGAAGAGAAACCATGGAAGAAAATTAATAAACATTCGAATAAAAAGAAACGCGAAAAGGCGAGAAGAGTGTATGCTTATCTTGATCAACATTGAAACGACGAATAAATATGTAAATTGATTCTGTGATTCTTGTTTCATATGCATTAAAGGCCTTGTCGCTATATAACAGCGAATTGTATGTAATATAACGGTTGTCTCCGATTTTAGAGATATTTGTATTACTCCCAACATTAAGTCTGCACTGTAATATTCGTATTCATAGAGTTTATATATATAATTATCCTTCATTTTGTATGTGTAATTATATATGTATATACAATGGGATTAAAGAATTTCATTTGTTTATGTAGGTTGTATTTTTTTCTTAACATCAATGGCGTACTAATCCCACTGTATTTTTACAACTCCAGTTCTGCACTGTACATACTTTAGTTGAATACTCATAATCAGTGTATCATTCAACCTGTGAAACAAATTTCGACGACCACAATTATCAGTTTGGAAGCACGGATGTAAATTGTAATCAAAGTAGTATTTAAATATTTTTCCTAAATTAACGTGATGTTTCAAACATTGAAATTCTCGGTAGTGGTAGATGGGTTTTCAATAAAAGAGCACAGTGTGTAATATCGTTCTAGCGAATTTTGACTCAAATTCATGAAGGAGTTCATCTATGTCATTATCCAGATCTTCACTATTTGCCAGCTGAAACAAATATTAATTAGAAATACATGAAGGCTATTTCCTTCTATATCAAAAATCAAAGAACATATAACAATACCACAGTGACTAATTCACAAATTAGAAATGATCCAACTGTTGCCTCTTCATGATTATCTTGAATATCAATATTAATTAAATGCACTGGTTGATTTTCCTCAGGTGTCCTTGACTCCATGCACTCAATGACTTGATCATACACACGTTCCTCGCATGTAATCAAAATGTCAAATTTATCCTTGGAAAGCTGAAATCTTTCTGGTCTAGGTTTTATCCGACGATTGCGATCTAGCATGTGTAGTAATCCATTTTGTGTGTAGCTAATTCTTTTGTTAAGGAATTGTCAATAGAAAAGAGTGTGTTAATATATCATGGAATAGACAAGATTTTGTGCTTGCACAAAAATAAAGTCTGTAAAGAAATACAATAAATAATAATTTCATGAAAATCAACAGTACTTTAAGCAGCAATCAGGGTATGCTTAAATGTTCTTATATGCTGAAAAAGTAAATAAAAATGATACATATCACGATCACCCTCATTCACTTCTTTTTTAGGATACTATTGTTTGTCCTTTGCTAATAAATCATTATAAATTTCATCGTAGGATGTTCCAAAGTCATAGATGTTGGGACGATCTGGGGCATTTCCAGGCAGCTTCACTTTATCGCCAGTACCAAATGACTTTACATTGAAACCCTTCTTACTAAAGAAATAAACAGAGTATTAAATATATTTTTATGGTAGATTCTGATTGTAAACATATTAATTATTTGAATTATGCAATTTATTACCTCAAAAAAGCATGAGCTTCCATGCTTCTGTTCATATTGCTGGAGCAAATTACAGCAACGCTAATCGAATTTGGTGCTGGCATTGTTTATGGAATTATTGTATTTAACAAAAAGATTGAATTTAAAAATATAACCTAACCTTAACTTTTCTCGCAATTTTCGTCACGTCTGAAAGTGCATCTGTCAAACGGTATAAAAGATAAAAGTATTCAATTTTATAAATAACGTCTTCGTGTTGCAACAAGAGGGGTCTGCAAGCTATCTCAAAGACATGAGTCAATATAAATATAAGAAAAAGTATTTTATATTTTATAAGAAATCCTGATTTGCTACAATAATGAAGTACATTGTCGTTGAGCTGAGGTTAACTTGATGCCAATAGGGCCAGCAACGCTTGCAATGAATGCATCAGACCAAATCCTTTTATCGACGACCCACACATTTCTCTGCGTAGTTCTGTAGATGGCGCGTAAAAGGTTTGTGCAATGCCAACGTGTACTCTGGTTTTCCTGTGTTACCTGATGCGTTGATGCCTGATGTTACGAGTAGTCCGTCTATTCATCTCTGCTTTTATCGACTAGGTGGCAGAAAACAGAGAATGCCGTTTCTTATTGGTCCAAAAGGAAGAGGGATACTTTAAAAAGCTCCGTTAAGTATCCGCTCTCGTTTCAGCATCGTTTTCTTAACGAAAATCGATACAGAAAGAAAGTTTTCAAAAAGAATGATAATTAGTATTTGAAATTTCATGAAAGCTGAAATTCAATGACCTCCTAGTCTTTTTATTTTATTAATAATGGCAGGAACACGTAGTACCGTATGGTGTTTACAATGATTTTGAAGGGCAGGGTGAAAGTAGCGAGAAGCATTCCGGCATTGTTAGGTGGTGGAGTACACCGCAGTTCACCCCACGGCCATTCTTGTGTCAAAAGTGACGGTTGGTAACGGTATTCGTGCATACACGCATGTTTGAAGGTTCATTAGAATCAATTGGAAGTTACACTCAGAAAAATTGAGCGTATTCACAAGAGAAATAAAGAAGAAATAAAAAGACATGCGGCCGGACTCGCGTAGCGCTTCGTTCACATTTCATGCGGAAGTACTGAGTATCAGAAATTCACCGGACGCAACGCAGAGGTCAAAAAATCTGAGGCAGCGTCTACAAGATAAATTTGACAGAGAACGATCTCAGGAACAGCCTAAGGAAAAGACGGCAAAAAGCAAAGCCTTAGTGGACAGAGGGTGGAACAATATGAGTCTGCAAAACGTATCTGCAGATTCACGGCGAGCTTTAAGAAGCGGAGCAGAAAGATTATCGAGAACTATTTCTTCATTTCGCACGACCTTTGGCACAATATCGCAGGTAAACATCTTTCCTTTATTTAATCTAATCTATAAAATGATAGTCAATAAAATTAAAGATCAGGTCATCAGTTTTCGACTCAAACAAAAGTTTTTCACCATTATTTTCCATTATATAAATTTTACACCATTATATAACCATTATTACACCATTATATAAATTTTATACCCTTCTTTTGAATCTTAGAATTCACTTTTGATCAACATTCTTCAAGTACTATTACATTATTTTAACATAACATTTATTTTTCACTGCATATTACAATGATTACTCTGCAGTTTATACATTGCACAAACAAAATGCTATTTTACTTTAAAGAGATTCAAAAACTCAACACGTAGACGTCAGAGACTGGAGGAACAATCGCCAGATAACAATGCATATAAAGGTCAAACACCACAGACTCGTTCTCGGCAACTACTAGGACGGACACCAACAAAACTTTATAGTCCTTTTGGCATTGAATCTCCTAGAAGGGCCTGGGATAAAGAGAATGATGCTATCCCGATGCACAATTCTAATGATTCTAGCTTGCGCCAAGTACAATGCAGACCATTCCGTTTCACAAAGGCCAAAGGCTTTTCCATGCTGAGATAGATAACAGTATTATTCAAGTCTTCCCGTCAACTTTTATTTGATCTCTATTTAGTTTTCTTACACGCAAGAATATAATTTATTACAGTACAACTAGAAGTGTATTATTCGACTGACATAGATTTTTATACTAATGAAAGCACAATATTTTACCACTTTTATTGATATTCAAACTTGACATGTGCAAGTCTATAGCATGATTATTGTATTAACACATTTTTCAATCAAATTTATAATACCTATTTTCAGAATGTAAAATAACAAATATTAAATAATCAAAATGATGACCAAAAGAAAATGAAGAAAAGTAAATTTTGATGAACATCAATTTATTTTTTCATATATGTCCAATGTGAATTACAATTAGACTGAATTAGGTAATTTTTTTGCATGTTTGTATATAAGTCATAATGAAAGTAATTTAAAATTAACATGGTATACATGATTTATGTGTATACAAAGATAAATAGCATTATGAGAGAAACATTGTATTACAACAATCTTTTTTATACTTTATGTTTATGAAACTTATCTAACAAAATATAATGTATCAGATCATTATAGTGTTTATTTCTTCTGACTGTCAAAACAACCTTCACCAGACAACATCTAGCTATAACTAGGAAAGAAACATCTTACAGTAAAATACGTATATTTTCAGTCCACGTGGATAAAACGATTAATTACTGAGTTTTTCTACGGGCAGAAATTGCAAAATAAATAAATAATTATTTGCATTTGTAAAGAATTTAGCCTACCGTTGAATCCAGTGACGATTTTTAGTAGTGTCTGGAATAATACCCAACCTTACATAATACTCGTGGAGAATTCTGATGTACTGAAACGGTTAAATCTGACGTAGGTTAGATGGGCGAGTCAAACTCCGTGCGTAAACGTCGTGAATGATGTACCTTATGACAGTTATGAGAGGGTATTTCATTCATTAATGACCAACAAAATATTATTTAATAACATTGGCATAGCTCGCGTGACAACTGAACTTTAATGAAGTTGAGTGGATTATTCTTACTAGTCTGAAGAAATATCGATAAAACGTTAGACAGTTTTGGCTTTTAACTTGGTGGATATAATCACGCGATATCGTGTTCCGCGTTTGTACACGTTGTTAAAAGTGTCATTCGGCGCAGTCATAAAGAATTTTACATAAAATGACTCTTGAGCGTGAGGGAAGTCTTGCAAGCCGGGCGAGCATGTAATTATCAAAGTGAGAACAGTTCTGTGCCGACGTGTACCACCGTCGTCGCGTGATATGTGCCGTGGAAATTCAAAATGGACTGACACGATTAAGACTAAACAATCGAGGAAAACATGAATTCGCAGCCGAGGTAAGTCTCTGATTGTCAAATTGGAGTTTCGATCAGCACTTTTCAATAAATCAATACACCGTAACGATATACTTTTCCACCTCCATATAGAGGTTAGTTTTTGCAAATCTAACGATTGCGTCAACTTGACGTATCTGTAATATCGTTAAAAATGTTATCGTAAGTGGACAACATTCCTGCGTTCACGTGTATATTTATCCTCTGTACATTCAACGGCTGAATTTCTGTTGGGCCATCAAAAGACGGGAGAATATTACATACTGATTATATTTTCTGGGTACGTGCATACTTTCCGTTCATTTATCAACGGAACGTACTTACATGACTTAGGTATGTGCATATAGCGGCAGTGCAATAGCGCAATGCAGTGATTTCGCAATCCGCATATCCATGAGTTAGAAATAAATTTCAGTGTACATAATTTAAAACCGTAGTTTCTACGTTATAACCAAGTAAATGAAACAATGGCATTAAATAACATTATATTTCGATATGGTATTTGTACAACCAAACGGTAGTAGATGGTAGATGACCTTGCGCATGAAACAAAATACGATCTCAAGGAATGACTGTCGCATATTGAATTTAATATCCATTAAACATTTTTCTCTCGTTTCGTCAAACGTCAACGTGTTCCCTATATTCAGTTAGACGGAATAATAGTCCAACGACAGCATATGATGTTCGCATCCGCTACGTGGGATGAAAGGTACTGACACATACTCCTTTGCAAAATTAAACTACATTCATTTTCCAAGTGCTCGGCACGTTCATTATTATGTCTCATTCCTGATTTGTTTTTGTTATGTATTTCTTTGCGGGCGTTGTACTTAAACCAAGATACTTGGATTAATGAATGACAAAAATAGATCATTTATACTTGGTTTCTACGATTGACAACCAATTCATTTACCAAAAAACATGTTAGTAGATGCAAGCAAAATAGTTAGCAAGTTAAAAACGTTATGCTTTCATTGCAGAAATATTTAAGTTCTTGCTAAGACATTAATTTTCGTTAGTAGTTTCTCGTTATTAAGCGTTAAAAATCACCGTTTTTTTCAGTAATTTCAGATGGATGTACCACTAAATTTTACAGGGGAAGTAAAAAAAAAGATGAGTGTACCAGAAATAATCTAACAATAATGTAATTTTACTTGTATCGCTGCTGATTATATCGATGCCCGAGTTAAGCAAAACTAAAGTAAAGAATGCACATAATGAATGGGCTAAGTGTTTAAAACATTGACCCGGTAAGGTGGATTAGAGAGAGTAAACTAGTAGGGAGAGTTGAATGATGTAAACACGATTAGTCCGAGGATTTAGGTCTGATGAGCCCGCCCATGGGGCTTCATTATTCGTGAATAGTAAATAAAAGTATTTTCCTGGCATTCTAGTGGGGCAATAACCCTTGATCATCCCCAGTCAAGTTAAACATGATAACGATTTTGAACCCCTGTCTGATCCACTTCAGTTTCTCAACTTCTTAACACACTTAAATCATCAAGGAACATAATAGTAGGGATACAATAGCCCCACATGATTATTGCGAATTACATTGGAAAATATTACATATTAAATATTAAATTTTATTCGTTTTGAAGGTGGGGCAAAATTAGACTAAAGTATATTAAAAATATATCCCCTCTAACTTCCCGGTGTCGTGTGTGTTTCATTCGCGAATAGAAGCGATACACATTTTCTCGATACCAATTAGGGTAACGTCCAAATGATTATTTCCAGTTAATTTAAAAATAGTATAATTCTATCTGTTTCCCACTTTGACCTATTTTAATCTTAGCTTACACTTGTAAATTTTCACGGGAGGAGATAGTAGGATTAAACATTTCAGAAAGTAATTTTTATCGTTTCAGTATTAACTGTAACAGAAGGAATAAGGAGTCCTAAAAATAATAACTGCCCGTTGATTTAGGCGTGCAAGTAGGCAGGGATAGGTGAATGGTGTAAACACAGTTTTGCTCTTATGGTTTGGGAGGGCTGAACTTCCCCCATGCCACTCGATTATTCACCAATAGTAATAATGCACTCCTTCCCAATGCCTAATGTACTAGCGTACTGTGAGGGGATAACGTCCACGCGATTGTTTCCAATCAAATTCAAAATAACACAATTCAACCTATTTCGTCAACTTTTCCCTACCCCGTTCTACCTCGTTTGAATTTTCGCTTACACTCGTGCATTTTTGCGAAAGAAGATAATAATAATTCCGCCACGCTCGAAGGATATACATACTACAACCTTTTGAATTACTGTGGAATGTAATTTTTACCATTTCAGTGATAACTGTAACAGAAGTAATAATGAGTCCTAAAAACAATAACTGCCCGTTGAGCTAGGCGGGTAAGTAGGCAGGGATAGGTGAATGGTGTAAACACGGTCTGCCCTTAGGGTTTGGGCGGGATGAACCGCCCCATGCGGCTCTGTTATTCGCGAATAGTAGGAATACACATTTCCGCGATGTCGCGTAGTGGGGCGGTATGCCGTGAGAGGGTGTCGTGCAAGGCAGGTCAGGGCTGGGGCTCAGTGCGTTCGAGATTGTCGTGTCGTTCACGTCTCGTCCCGTTTCCGTTATACCCGTTACCCCGTGTAACCCCGATAGATGCAGTTTGTCGGCCGCGTAATTCCGAGAAACATTACACGCGGCTAAACATTACACGTGACGATAGGGCCGTCTTACAATGGTGCAACGCGCTTATATAATTGTTTGCGTAAGATAGAGTGCATAAGCGCGTGTTAACGCGGGAGAGTTACTTACTATCGGTGTCGCGTGTGCCTGTGTGTCTCTACGTTACCCATACTTCAGTCCTTCTCTCTTGCTGTCTTTCTCTTTTTCTCTCTCTGTCTCGCCTCTGCGTTTCCCTCTTTGTCTCGCTTGCTCTCTTGTTGCACTGGTACGTATTACTTATCTCATTCTACTGATCCTGCCGCTCTCTCCGTCCCACCTCCCCCTTCGCTTTCCGTCTTTGTCTCGCCCCGTTCTGACAGCTTGGTCGATTCACAAATCAGCCGGGCTGTGTTGTGTGCGCCTTGCAATTGCCCGGGCCTCTTTAAAATAAGGCCAAGAGGTTACTTTACGACGCGTTGCCAAGTTCGAAAATTGTTATGCTGTCAATCGGGATGAATAGGGCTCTTCAGAGTGGCCTTAGTGTTTACAGTGAATTTACCAAATTGAAAATCCTTTCTACTCGCTGAGTGTCAAATTCGGGCATTGCGTTTTTCTATGAGATAGTTTGTAAACAGTACGTATCCGAGTTTTCGTTTTACACCGATGTTAATAGACGTATATATTGTATTCATTCGCGGCTTAAATAAGTTCTCCTTCAGGTGGTTTTATTGACTATCAGTACAAGTACCTGAAATTTAAAATACTTTACCAATAAACGAGTTATCGATTCGAATTATTTATTGCGTTATTGTCTAAAACAGGTTCACAGAACTTTTTTTTTTATAGCGAACAATACATCATGCATTTCAAGTTTCAGATATTTCATTTCTATTACACCTGTTGTATTGTTCTGTTTTATCCTTACTTGGGTTTGTTTCTTTGTTTCTGACTCACAGGTCTGCCATCACACATATGTATATTTATTTTCTATTTATTTTAATTGTTTTAAAAAGTGAAAAAGTTGGGAATATGCAGTCAACGCAAATCAGGTTGATATACGGGGAAGACGTAGTAATGATTTTGTTTATATTTTTTGTATTTGCTGACCCCGTGGCTGGTTTACCTGGACAATGTCAGTTGGAGCGTGCAACAACAGCAGAACCAGTTTTTGGATTCGTTTGTCTCTACTCCAACGGAGCAGCAGCAGCAGCAGCAACAACAACAACAGCCACAACAGCATCAAAACAAAACTGTAGACCCATCTGCGGACAGAAATACTGCAAAAAACCACACAATGACTGACCAGCGTGAACAGCAGCAACCACAACAACAACAGACGCAACAACAGAGTAAAGGAAATGAAGAACCACGTACAAACTTGATCATCAATTATCTTCCACAAAGTATGACAGAGAAAGAGCTTTATAGTTTGTTCGTAACAATTGGTCCAGTAGAATCCTGCCGGGTTATGAAAGATTATAAGGTAATAAGATTTATAAGAAAATACCAAAAAAATAGATGTGTTGGGTCTAGTGAGGTGTAACTTATTTTGTGTTTCTTTCAGACTGGATACAGTTATGGTTTTGGATTTGTAAATTACGCAAAAGCGGAAGATGCGGCCACTGCTATAAACACTCTGAATGGTTTACAAGTTCAGAACAAGCGGTTAAAAGTATCTTTTGCCAGACCTTCAGGTGAAGAAATTAAGGAAACTAATCTATATGTTACGAACTTACCAAGGTAAATATATATTAATACAATAGAACAGGTACATCTGCATTTATTATAAACATACATAAAGAAAATGTTTTCCTTTTTCAGAAATATAACAGAAAGTCAAATTGATGATATATTCAGCAAGTACGGAAATATCGTCCAGAAAAATATTTTGAAGGACAAACTAACTGGTTTACCACGGGGGGTCGCGTTTGTAAGGTGAGTTATGTATGAGAGGTACTTTAATATGGGTAAAGTGGAGCGCGGTTTGACACAATTTCAAGTCAGTGGATATTCAAGGAAAATGTTGGATACGCTACTACCGTCTGGCTTAGTGCCATTGTTGTCATAA
This sequence comes from Hedychridium roseum, assembly GCA_963989215.1. Taxonomy (NCBI): domain Eukaryota; kingdom Metazoa; phylum Arthropoda; class Insecta; order Hymenoptera; family Chrysididae; genus Hedychridium; species Hedychridium roseum. Next base: position 5,472,707 of record OZ022305.1, read on the forward strand.
TTAGTAACATAAGAGTGGCGAGTCGGAATTTTAGATAAAACAGATTTCAGGGACAGCAGGCTATTTTCTACTTAAGCTTAACTTGGAAATAACCCAAAACAATTGCATATTGTCAGTAAAGAAGAAATCGTATGCTTAAATACATATTGCGGTATCGAATATTGGATCGTGTTCAAAAGTTCGAAACAGCTGGTCTAGTGAAGATTAACTGCAGTATTATATAACTTACATTCACGTGTATTGCTCATCTTATTTACTTCACAAAGATACTTGACTGCCAAATTATTTTTACGAGACTGTCTCGGCTTGCCTTGCGTAATTTAAATTTACGTCTTTCCTATTACCTGCAACCTACATTATGGTTAAGAAGCGTTTGGCCACACGTGTGATTCATTTCCTGTGTTTGTAGAAGAACTTGAATTCTTGTATTTATGTTCTACCTAATGGCATTCATGTGCTACTATTTCGTGTGTAGATTCGACAAGCGAGAAGAGGCACAAGAAGCGATCGCACGACTTCACGGTACAATACCAGAAGGTGGGTCAGAACCACTTAGTGTAAAAATTGCGGAAGAACACGGGAAGCAAAAGGCAGCCTACTATGCAGGCTGGCAGGCTGGCTACAATCAAAGTCGAGGTAAGTACTTAATATCCGTGTTTGATAAATCTCATTTCCTCATTTTTGGCGTCATATTATCCTAAAGTAGAAGTATTCTAATGCATTTCATGCGACATGCAGTAGGTAATTACGTAGTCAACAATAAAAAGCACGGGTAGAAAAAATATTTCTACTTTTGGGCAAGCATTTGCATTTTGCTTCAATAAATGTTCAGTTCATCATTGGAAAAAGCGCAGATTATATTTCATAGTTGCTATAATAATACGAAATTACAGTTTACCATTAAATTGATGTCAGTTTTGTTATAACAATTTACTATTTTCAAAGGGCTATAGTGATTTGAAATTTGTGGTAACCTATGGAATGCCATTAGCATGTATTCAGAATTTATAAGTTTGTCTGTGGGAATGTCAGTGATATACTTCTTGCTTTGCACTGTGAATTTTTCCCCACAAATGTCACCTTCCGGCAGAGTATTGAGTTTAATATACCTACGAGATATTGACAAATATATCGAACACATGTTTGTTGTTTATTTTCACATAGATGAATTGAGAGCAAAATGCGATGGGAAAACAAAGACAATGTGTAATGTTTTATTATTTTGCCAGAGAAGATGGCCGGATCTAGATGCGAACGCCACGACTTGTTTCATTAGCCCATTTTATTTAGATCCTTACAAGGTTGCATTGTAATGTGCGCATCGTTTATGCAGCAACTACTGTATTACTTTGGAACTACGCATTTTTTTTTTCTTTCGGAGCTTTTTTCCCCTCATAGTCCGGATTATGTGCGCATGTTTCGGTGTGAAGAGAAAAGGGTGTATCGCTTGTGAAGTGTTTGCGGAGGAAATGCAAGTTACCTCCGCTAGCGATGCAAATGATGTAGTGTTGTGATAGAAAAATCGTGTGTGTGAATTTTGTGAAACGCCGAAAATTTTTCTTGGATAAGAAGCACACGGGCTTGGCGGAATATATTTCTGCACGATACGAGTGAAAAGGCTTGCGTTTTGGATGCTGATCGGCTCACTGTGGCAGATTGAAAATTTCTTTTCTTTCCGACCGTTTACCAAGTATTTACTTTTCTCCCCATGCGAACATACAGCTCTATATTTTTACTCGTACATTGTATCATACTGTTATTCTTGAATCTCTATAAGACATCCTAGATTACAAGTTTTGTAAGACATCTTTTTGTATTCTTTGAAATCTGAAAATATATTAACATTATGCCTGTACTTATGTGGTAAGTGCTTTTATTATATCCTCCCTTTTTTCACTTTAAGAATATGTTGAATTGCGATTCTGTAAACTTTTTAAGCATACATAACTTGCAGTATTTCCATTTATCGATTTTTACGTTATGTAAAATTTGTACGATTGTCAAAGTATTTATTACTTCTCGAAAGTAGAACGTCGTTGGTTTTTCGTAACATCAATTTCAGTTGAATGAAAAGACTGCCTGTATAAGATAATTTATTATGTAATCATTTTGATGTGTGCTTACTTAAAAACAAACAAATGCATGGCTGTGTCTTGTACTGAGCAGTTATAGGGATCCGTTAAAATTTAAGTCCCTTTAATATTTTGTTCTCATTTTAATGCTTACCAATCTATGAAGGAGAACGCCTGTATCCAACCAGGAATAAATATCAGCGTTATGCCCACTACCTTTATTAAAGTAAATGTTACACGTGTTATAACAGCCTAAGGTACAGTAAACGGTTAAATTCGCAGTTAATGTATAATGTGTTCGACGAGATGGAGAAAATTGTGCTCTTACGCGACTGATGTGTTATGCACTTTTTCGGCTGCTGGCAAACTGATTTGACACAAGAATATTGCAATAAATATATTTACAGTGTTTTGAATTTTCGACAATTCACCACGATTTGTACACAGTAGGGCACGATGCAATGCTTGCCGACGATAAAGTAAATACTGACAATTGGTAATTGAAGTAACTCGAAAAATCAAGGATTCATGAAATCAGCTTGTATAAATGCTGACAATATTTGCTCAACGAGTCTAAACGATGTAACAATTATCAGTATCTACTTTTTGTGTGGTTCGATACTACAAACACTTGTATTTCCGCAATTGATTGACGTTTATCTTGCCCTTTTTTATATTTAATAATGATGGGTACATCGAAACGCTTTGTGTGAAACAAAACCGCCAATAAACTGAACGTATAATGTATATAACAATCAAAGAATTTGAAGATCTGTCTATTGTGTCGTTAAAATAATTCTATGAAACTCTGTTACGCCGTGTGATGGATAATCACACTATAGATATTTATAAGTGAAAACGTTGTTATGTCTTTTAGAAAGAATTACCTATGAAACTGATATATCTTCGGGTGAACACATTTTCATCTTCTGAACTATTTAATGCATTCTATAATACGAACTTTACGAGGGTATTAGATATAATACTAATTATATTTCCTATCTCATAATATTACGGTGCGTCCTTTATCGATATCATCTCACATAATTAAATACTATCGTGAATGATATTCATCGATGATCAACGTTTGATACCTTTCAAATCGTTCCTATCGTTTGGAAAAACATTTCGCGTAAAAATGGATCGCGACATTTTTTGAAATTATATTTTTCATAAGTAAAAAAAATGTTTCTGAAAATCTTTGAACCGTAAAATGTGTTTTGTTGGAATTGAAAATAGTAATTATTCTTTTTGTGTTAGTTGTTTTTGTTCCTTTAATGGAACAATTCTCGTAAATATTCAGAATATTATGATCTCAAACCTTACGTAAGATTTAACTGAAATAACCACTAATCGTGTCATTTTT